>JAFJYJ010000017.1:2500000-3750000 GCA_019022615.1 Acacia melanoxylon
CAGAGCTGTAATATCCTTTGCCCACTGAGGATAATGGCATAGGATAAATTACAATGCTTACAGTGAGTAGAAGAAGAATTCAAGAGACCAGAGACTCTCCAACATGCCAAACGATTTTTCCTCCTCTCTTTTCTTTGTTTAAGGACAAAAACCTTTCCTCCTAGTCCTTTGTTATACATCATCTCTCTCTCTGTGTATAGAGCACCCGAATCCTGAACCTACCTCACTTCAACTAGATGATCTATCGTAGGTGGTCCAGACTAGTCCTGAACAAGCCAGGCAAGAACACAAATGGAGGCAAAGCTCTACCAAGTATTCAATACTGCTGAATTCTCAAAACTCGAACTGGAGACCATGCGTTAAGTGGTACCTCTTTCTTCCTAGTTAAATTTCTTCTATTAACAATTGCCAAAAGCCATTCCTTCTATCACCCAAAAATACAATAGTGCAAGTTGTAGAGCCAGGCAACAATATTCAGGTTGATACTGGTGAGCAACCAGCAGCAAACTGACTCAGCTCAACATATAAAATGTGAAATAGAAAAGGAAATAGAACCATTTAAACCTCATCAATAGTCTGCGTTTTGCGGCCACGGTGCAGAAATTCATTATTAAGAATATGGGTAAAAGTTGACTCCTGGTGAACTGGGGAAAATATTAAAAGAAATACACATCAGAAAAATAGTAAAATTAATGAATCAGGATGAAATGACATGCCAAAAACAGACTAGCTATAAGCTTTAATTTCTGATTTACTACCTAACCAGTATTAAATACCTGTTGGGTGTTGATATTCCAACTTCTTATAATTTTTACAGCCTTCATAAGCATCTTCATCACCTGATGCATCTGATAATCCCAATTCCGTGTTGATCTCTGCATTTGACTTTTCTTGAGGGGTGGAGCAATCAGAAAAGGCTTTATCATTGCTATCCTTACAGGTCCTAAAAGAAAATCATACATGAACAATGCCAATTATTTTACAAAATTAGGAAAGTAATTGCCTCAAATACAACATACAAGTAATAAATTAAGAGGATAACATAACTACGTCTGTCAAGATCACAATAAATAATAGAATGAAAATGTTTTAACTTGTAACAAGAAGCTCAAAAATAATACTCGTGTTGCCTGGTCAACTAATCGCAAACCAATAGAGAATCAATCTCCAAACAATGATAAAATAGGCATAGGTTTCTAGTGATCAGAAATTTGAAAAGATTTATTTTACACTTTTCATAATTTATTTTGTGACTTTATTTTGTTGAATTTATTAAGCTTTCTTTTATCAAAATTGCTTCTGTATTATGCTTTCTGTTACTTTAAGTTATTGTGTCTTGTACTTCCTAGTAAATGTTCCTACGTCATTCTCTTTTGTCAGACTTGATGATTTGAATATTTAGAGACGTTATTATCTATTTCTCCCTCCTTCTTCCCTTCCCCTTTTATCTTTCAAATTCTCCTTCCACCTCCCCCTTTCTTTCTTGTCCTACATCATCTAGAAATTAAAGGTCAAGACAACATCACCTGATTTTATAGTTAACTCTTGATTTTATTATTTTTTAAAAAAAAAAAATCACCAAAAAGGGAAAAGGAATGCAAGGAAAGAAGAAGAAAAAAATCCTCCAAAACCACGTAATATAGTCAGAAATAGGTTAAAGCAAACATGATATCTAAGTGAGCTTTTGCAATGTGATATGACAATCCAACACTTTGCCTTCTTCTAGAGAGATAATTAATCAAATCATCAATACTTTATTCCTTCAACCAGAGAGAAGTGGAGATCATAACTATCAAAAAAACCACATAGAGAACATTCAAGTAATTCTTCATGAGTACCATCAACCCTTACATTGGACTGAACAACTTGCCCTTTCTTATCAGGTATTGTATCATCAACAAAACTGGCAAGTAGTTTTTCATTTAATTGAGTCAACTGACAAATATATTCTTATCCTATATTCAAATATGCAGCTTCTGCGCATGGGCCATGCAAAATAAATATGCGAACTAGAAAATTGGGATACCAGGTGCACTTTGTTTCTTCAATTAGATCTGCGAGCTCGACAGGAATACGCCGCCACTTGTGACAATCATCACAGCGTACCCATGCATTATGAGGAGACGAATGCTGCTGCTCCAAACCAGTACCAACTGCCCTGTCCAAATTGGATCCATTTACTAATACTTTGTCGTCACCGGCATTCATATTTCCAGTATCATCCAATTGATAATTTCCATGAACATGTTCTGTAACATATAAGAAAACTTCTTGCATTTTAATTGCTCAAACCAAATGGCAGACTAAATTCAAACAAATTAAGATAGCAAAATTTAGACAAACATGAAGGACTTGAAGTCCTGTAAAAGTAGCCAAAATGCAGATAAGAATAACACAACACTTCCAAATTCTGTTTGATGTTCTCAGAAACCTACCTGCATGCAGACAATCTTCAGCTTCAGAGATAACTTTTGCAGAGACAGCTTTTCCATTGACTTCACTCTTCTTAATAGGTTTGAGCTGTTTCTCCCTATGTCTGCTACCAGTCTTTTTCCGGCTCATTGAGTCAGAAGCTTTTGATTTGGGGGTGATGATTTTACAAGATGTAAGACTTTTAGGAAGTTTACGACCTGAAGATCTTGCTGAAGGCAGCAAATTATCAATTCCCTGGGATTCCAAAAGCTCATAATTGTCATTTGGGCTGCAAGTAGTCTCAACTTTCACGCTACTTTTGACTTTCAAAGCGTCTGTGGAGTCTTCAAGTTCAATCTCCCCAGATGGGGGCAATGATTCACTGGATAATTCTTTATGGCATACTGAGTAGCTCAAAGTATTCATACCAGTAGAAGTATGCAATCTCATGGAGCAAACCACATCATTGGAATTCTTTTTACGTCCATGACTCTTTGATTGCTTAGTTTTGTTTTTCCTTGGAGGCCCTTTTGAGCCATCTTCAACAATAGAACTACTTGAAGAAGTAACTTTGTCTTTCTTCTTCCTTCTCCTACAACCAGATACCCCTCCAAGAGAATCAGACACTTTAGAAGAACCAAGAAAAGCATCATGCAACCCTTGTTGATGTCTTTCTCCAACATGGACTTCAGGAATTGAATTTATAACTTCTGAATCAGGCGAAGTTCCAGGATTCATCCCCTTATCATTAACAGTCTCTCTCAACGTATCAACCATCCTCTCCGGAGGAATCATATGACATGCTTCCTCTGCAACCTCATTTGACTTTTCTGCTGTTGCAGCAGCTTCTAAGTGGTGATTTGCCATTTGTCCATTCAGATAAAGAGCATCCTCATCCAGGCTGTTTGTTAAAGATTCAGACTTCCCTTCTGCAACCTCTTCTGAGCATTTATCTCCAGCGCTTCTGATTTTTTCTTCAAAGCCTGAACCAGGGCCCACATTAGAAGAAGAACATGCACTGTTCATAAACTCTGGAATCAAGACATCTGAACAACTTAAATGAACTTCTTTCCCCAGCTTAATCTTCAGACGAACACGAGTAGTTGAAGCACAACATTTCTTCATTGAACTCAATGAGCTAGAAATAGCACCATTCTTCTTTCTCGTGCCACTTTTAAGGGCACCTCTCGCCCTCCCCAATCCTTGACACATAACTTCATCAACTCCAAGCTCATTATCTTGTTCAAAAAACTTATTAATGTTTCCTACCAATCCCCAGATAGAAGAACGAGCTGGTTTAGAGAAACAACTTCTTTTCTTTCTAGCAGCCTCCAAAATTATCTTCATATCCCCACCTAGGAGTGGCACACTGGTTTTGTTCTTGCATTTCCTTGAAGCCCTTTTGGTCTGCGTCTTATGACCAGATTTACTTCTTCGACTATTCCTTCGAATAGGCAAGGATGCATTACCAGAATAATTGCTTTCAGAGGTACAATCAACTTGTATGATATCTTTCCCAATACTGTCTGCCTCTCCAGAATCGCCCACAAGGCCGCTATTGGTGGAACCATTGGCCTCCTTGAGAAGATCAGGTACGTCCTTTGGAGAGCCAATACTGACATGGTCAACAGAAGGAAGATCCGATTCAGGAGGAAACGTTTTTCTCAGGGTACAGTTGGCATCTGTTTTTGAGGAACCTTCATTTAACTTACAGGCGTTGTCATCTTGTGGCATATTGTTCTTCATTTCAACATTTATTTCAGTCATAACATCAGTACTTTTTCCCTTAATTTTCACATCTTCTGCATCAAAATCAGTATTAATATTATCAATCCCCTTCTCTGAGTGGGTAGTCTCGCCAGGTGAATAAGCTACAGGCAAACTCCCCAAGATCCTTTGATGGACTTGTGAGGAGAATGCTTGGACATGTGTATCAATGATACTTTCTTCATCAACAAAATCTTCATAAGGACCATTCTCATCACCACTATCTTTCTGATCATGCAGCTGATCACTTATGGCCTCTGCTTCAGTATATATAACATCTGTCGGTACTTCACTGCCCTGTGAATGAGTCTGCTTGCAGGCATCTGCTTCAATCCCACAAATCAAATCACCTTCTTTCACACCCTTCAACAATGGGTTAGCATTCCTCATTGTATCCTCTTGTTTGCTTTGTTGGTGGCAATAAACTACAAAGCCTGTTGGTAAACCAGCATCATTTTCACCTTCCATGAGTTCTAAAGAAACTCCAACAGAGTGGAGTATGTTGCTCTTCTCATCCTTGTGCCCATCCTGATGAACACAATCCTCAGGCGAACCAGTGGTCCGTATGAAGTCTGATGGCATTTTGAGGCCCTCTTTGGCACAATGTTTTCCTTCTGAGACCAACCTGACAATTTCTATATTGGAAAGTTCAATTTGCGCACATAATACACTTGGACAAGTCTGACTATCTTTCTCTGAGGTTTTCTTCAAAAGTGACATCTCAGTTTCACTTTTATTCACTGTCAACAATGAATCTTTGGACATCTCAGAAACATCAATAGGGCTTGCAGGCCCTGTATGGACCTCTCTTGATGAATTCATACAACCTTCCATCATGTTGGAGTGCTCAACATTAGAGTCCAACACATTGCAAGTTACTACTCGACAGGACTGTTGTATAATATCAGCATTTTCACTTTTGTTCTCCATCAACAATGAATCTCTGATTACCACTGGAGCATCAATGGAGTTTGCCACCTCTCTAGTTGAATTCATACAACCTTCCAACAGGTTGGGGTGCTCAACATTAGAGTCCAACACATTGCTAGTAGCTACTAGACAGGACTGTTGTAAAATATCAATATTTTCACTTTTGTTCTCGATCAATGAATTTCTGGTTATCTCTGAAGCATCAATGGGGCTTGCCAGCCCAGATTGGACCTCTCTAGACAAATTCTCACAACCTTCCATCATATTGGAGTGATCAACATTAGGGTCTAACACATTGCAAGTTAGTGAAGTTACTGCTGGACAGGACTCTTCTAACGTACCAGTATTTTCATTTTTATCCACCATCATCAATGAATCTCTGGTCACCTCTGTAACACCAACGGGGCTTGCAGACCCTGTGTGGACCTCTCTAGATGAATTCATACAACATTCCATCATATCGGAATGCTCAACATTAGAGTCCAACACATTGCTAGTAACTATTGGACAGGACCGTTGTAAATTGTCAGTATTTTCACTTTTTTCCGCCATCAACAATAAATCTCTGGACATCTCTGGAACACCAATGGAGCTTGAAGACCTGGTGTGAACCTCTCCGGACGAATCCATACAACCTTCCATCATCATATTGGAGTGCTCAACATTAGAGTCCACCGCATTGCAAGTTTCTACTGTACATGAGCATTGTAACCTATCAGTACTTTCATTTTTGTTTGCCATCGACGATGAATCTCTGGACATCTCTGGAACATCAATGGTGCTCGCAGAGCCAGTGTGGACCTCTCTAGACGAATTCATGCATCCCTCCATCGTATTGGAGCGCTCGACTTTAGAGTCCAATGCATTACAAGTTACTACTGGGCAGGACCGCTGCAATGGAAATTCTGCGCATGATTGCTGCTCAATAACAGACCCGCTTGAGGCGTCATCGAGTATACTTGATTTCCCACACGAGCCCATCTCAATTTGAATAAATCATTCTAATCTAGCAGACTACCATTAACCTGTCGCTGGATAACAAAACACCTCGTTAAAATTGTATTTCTGAAAAGAGGAAATCACCGAACCGAGTACAATGTATTACACTAAATCCATCAAAATATCCTTAAAACGGCTTTCATTCAACCCTACCCTCATTAAAGTAAGAATTATTATCACTACCTGAATCGAAGCTCTCAGAAAAATGAGAGCCCCCAGAGAAAACCCTAAAAAGCTGCATTCTCCGGAGGCGCTCTGCACCCAAAAATAAAATAAAATAAATATGTAATAAAAAAACCATACATTTAGAATTCCGCTACGGAATGAAAACAGAACCATGTGTTCCCGATATGCACAATTGTGAAGAAAACATTGTGAAAATTAAAAAAGGAAAAGGAAAATGCCTTGATAAGGAATAAAAACAAAACTTGGATAGCAAGTAGATTACATGGAAGATGTAAATAACAGCCGAGGATGTTAGATTGCGCTTTCCAGCAATAGTGTCACAAAAAATTATATTTCCATCTCTGCGTAGGGGAGAGAAGGGAAGTTGGGTCAGCGACGCGCGCGCAGAGAGAGAGAGAGAGAGTTGGTGTCGTCAACAAAACGAAGTCTAGAAAGAGAGAGCAAGCCAAAAAGAAGAAGGGAGAAGGTGGCTCCAACCGGAGACGACCTTTATCAATTCTAGGTTGATTAGTCCGTTTTACCCTACCGCATCTTGCCGGAGAGAGTTTCCTCGCTTTAGTTCTTCGTAGGACACATGTCCAAACTTCAAAGGCATTTTGGCCAATGAAAATTCTCCATCATTATTCATTACGCAGCAGAATCCTATTATTTTTTTTTTATTTTTTATTTATATTTATCATTATAATTAATGGGATCCCATAATTAATTGGGATACTTTTGTGCTAGTTTGCTGGACCCCAAGGTTTTCGCCATGCTCTCCCTCGGAACAATTTTATTATTTTTCTTTTCATGTACAATTTTATTGTTATTGTATTTGGTTTTAGGCTCCCTCCGTCTAATTACTGTTAAATAATGGTGGCTTTAATTGTGTCTGGCTTCAGATAAAATTGTGACTGAACTTGAAGGCAGGCAAAGATCGATAAAATTTGGGGACAAATATATTGGTTGCGTGCAATTAAAAAATGTTTGTTTACAAATTTTTAAAATACTTGATCAGATGATAATAAATATATGTCGCATATAATTGCCATTAAACGTTAGTTTGAAGTAGATATAGGATTTTTCTGAAAAAAGAAAGTTGATTTAAACAATAAGCTGAAAATTTTATTAACATTAAATTAATTTTTTAAATCACATAAATTTCTTCTAAAATAAAAATAAATCTTTTTTTTTTTTGTTTAACATATATAATAAACTATAAAACACGTTGAATTTTATTTAAATCGATATAAAAAGGGAAACAAAAGTTTAAATATGATAATTATACTTATTGGAAGAGATGAAAATTCTTTTATGCTCTAAGCCTCAACTCAAAAGGGATTATAGTTTTGATCAAATCAAATAAAAATAGAGTTGATTTATCATTTAGCCCATAAAAGTTAAATTCAAGCATGATCGAGTTTAAGGTGACTCTTTCAAAGATTTAAATTAGAGCCTTTTTGTTAAGGACATATTTAGCTCAAGAGAAATGGAGGGGGTGAAAAAAATTTATGAGTTTGATTTAAAATACACACATACATACATACAAGTAGGTTTAAAAAAAATAATTAGGATAGATTAAATAAAAGCTTTTTAACCTTGCCTCTTGACAATCGAACTCATTAAAAAAATTATTCCCTCGATTCTCCTCATATCAAATAGACTTTGAAAGCCTCTTTATTTTACCTTTTTAGAAGCGCTCTTACAATTTATAAATAAGTATGTAAGAGAAATTTTGTTTTAACTTATAAAAAAAAATAAACATAAACTATGCTTTTCTAGGTTTCTTGAACAAGCACTAAGTGGCAAAGGCAGATTCAGTTAACACGAGCACCTACAAGTTATAAATAAGCACTTTTTGACTTTATGGCTTTGTATGAGGTTTTCCATGATTATAAATGCAAGTAATTACATCTATAATATCTATTAAGCATTTCAATGTAAGGGACGAGAATGGCATGGGTCTGCTCCACATCCCATCCCATAAAAGGACTTGGGATAGATGGGATAACATAATTGTCTTGGATCCCATCCAGGTTAGTCTGGAATCAAGTCAGGAAAAAAACATAAATGTAATCAAAACTTAAACTTAATAAGAGCCATGAACATAAGTTAAAAAAATAAAGTGTGCACCTAAAAAAAAAAAAAATTTCAACCTAATGAGAGCCATGATCATAAGTGAGAAAAAAACTTGAACGTGACTGTAATGCAAGAAATAAAAAACTATAGATACAAAAGGAAAATAACTTGAATTTAAATTCTAATCCTTGAAATCAAAATGAATTAAATTCATTAGTCCACACTCAGCACTAGTCCAAGGTCCAAACAATATTTCTGCTTTGTTATTCTTTTACCTTATATATTTTGATCCTTATAAAAACATGCTAGTTACCTCTTTCATAAAAATATTATATATTTTTGGCAAAAATTAAAATATCAGATACATTAAAATAATAACAATATAATTCCTTCTGCATTATTCATCATATAGACCTAGCTAATATCTATATAAATTACAAAATAAAATAATATATATATGTACGCATGCAAAAAAAAATTCTTAATCGGACAAAAAGCCCGTTTCAAGTCCCATCCCGCTTTTTTCATATCTCACTCCTTTTGGGATGATTTTATCCCATCTCAAAATGACTGAGATCGAAATTGGATGATTGGGACAAAATTAAACACCCCTAATCTCAATTAGAAAAAAAAAATAGTTCCACAAACACACCACTAAAACTCTTAACTCTTCTATTTAAGAGTTACAAGTACAACCAACTCCGCAAAAAAATTAAAAGATGCTGAATTTATGAAACATTGTTTTGTGAAAGCTAATTTATTGGGTATGTTTCATTTAGAAAATGCATTTAGTTTCAATTATTGAAATATATTTTATTATTTTGCAATTTTAAATTTTATGATATTCTCGTACCCCTCTGCTTGTGAAAAAGTATTCGGTGATTTTTATATTTTGTGCTATCCTTGCATATCTCAATGTTTTTATAAATATTATATAAGAATGAGTCATTTACTAACTTTAATTGCATGCTAAAGATAAATGTAGACATTTACTCATAGACTCTTACTCACACGAGCCAAATACCATGTTTTTTTATGAAGGGGTAAAAGTATATGAGAATTTTTTAAAATGATGCAAAAATGTCATGGCCTTAAATCGACTAGCATTAATCTTTTGATAACTTTTAATAAAATGGTGAAAAATACACATGAGTGAGGTTTTAAAATGATGTAAAATTGTCACTACCATGAAAACAATTGTTGACCTTTTAACAGAGAACATCCTCATACATTACACAACGTTTTTGCTCCCACCTGCATTTTTCACTATTACAAGATCATCTTCATGCATTTTTCACTATTACATTTTTCACTATTACCTTCTTGGTACCAAAGCTATCTCTCATTCAGTTGACTCATCCATTGTCACTTCTTTGACTTCTCTATCATTATTGGTCTTGCCTTGGAGCTAAAACTGCGTATTAGGGACACTGTTTTTATAAATTATTGTGTCTAAGTTCTTTGAAAATGTTCATCATCGACGAATAAACCAAAGAAATAGCATATTATAAAAGATCCATGGTGGCAAACAATGATGCTAAGAGCAAAAAGCCATCCAACACATGTGGGGCGCCAAGGATCCTCTCCTTGGCCCCTCTCTCTCATCCTCACAATCCATCGCATTGTTGGATTGGATCCAACTACCACAAAAAACAGAAAAAATAATATATATTTTTTTTATTTTTTTTAAAAAAAAAAAAAACGTTGGATGGGAAGGGATTGTGAGGGAAGGAGAGAGAGGGGGAAAAGGAGAGGAACAATACCCCATGTGGGGATGGGATGGTTTATAAATGGTCAACATTCGTTAACTTAACCGCGATGACATTTTCGTTATTTTAAAAATTTTATGTGTGTGTTTACATTATTTTTTTGATAGACATGTTTTTTTTTTGGTCAAATAGACATGTTTGTTAAACAGTCTACATTAGTTATGTAATTGCCATGACATTTCTTGCATCTTTTGAAAATCTCATATACTTTTGCATTCGATAGAAGTTTGTGGCGTATGACGCACATTGAACAAAAATTCACCTTAATCCAGTAAAAAAATATAACATCAGTATTTTATGTGATGTTTTTCTATCATTTTAGATAACATAAATCAGTGATTTTTTTTATGTCAACGTGAGTGGCTGCCGTCTCCTCCAGCTCCAGGAATCAAGCTCCAGGCTGAAGGTTTGGAACGGAACGGGCCCAAATTATACCCGACCCGATATTCCTTTCTTCCCTCGTTTTCTCGGGAAAGAGAGCAAGGAAATTTTTACAATGAAGACGAATTTCAGTTAAAACCATTCATTCAGGTTTTCTTTTTTCGTTTTTTTCATCCTTTGTGTAATTTCTGTATTTCGAATCCCGCGCGATTTCTTCCTCCCCGACTACTTAGCCAATTTCCTATTATGTCCAGCGCTGATTGTTTCTGCTGGGTTTCCTCATACCCTAATTTTTGAATCTTCGTATCAAGGCCGGACAATTTGCGACGATACCAGTACTTCTGGATGGAGGAAGAGAAGGTCCCTCTAGTTGGAGATGGCGGCGATTCGTCGAGGACTTCTTCCTCTCTTGTGAAAAAGGGAGACCGCCAAATGTTCACGGTGGAGCTCCGGCCCGCAGAGACTACTATAGTATCGTGGAAGAAGCTGATGAAAGACTCCAGCAAGGTTAATGGATCCACTTTGGCTCCCGAACTCCTACCCGCTGCACACCCCGCCCTGGAGTCCAGAATTGCTCCCGTGAGACATCTTAACCACTCAGTCATTACATTGCATCCTTCTAGATTTATCTACAAAGGCTGGGTTTTTCCGAAGTTCTAAATACACTGTAGATAACCATGGGCTGCATCTTTTTGTTATGTGCATTTTCTCAATTATGCGTGGTACTGTGCACGATCTTGTTCAGTGAGTCGTGGGTGTGGCTTTTCGTTATTTAGCTAGCCATATGAAACTATTTCCCGCGCATGGGAGTTTAATTCAGGAATAATGGGTTTTATAGTAATCTGAAAAATCTTCTCCTAGTATTTTTTTTTATTAACAAAAATTAATAATTTTGAATTTTGTGCATATTCTAGTTAATACATATTCTTACTGGAATATTTGACAGATTTGGTGAAGCTTGAGAACCCGTTACTTATTGTTCAGTTGTGAGATGAAATAAACTGTATGTGACTCTATGTTTTTAGTTATGCAACTTGTCTCATGGGCAAGGCTCTGGATTTCTTAAATTAACGTGAGGAAATTATGCTCTTTATTCCATTTTGCAATTTGCATTGTCACGTGGTTTGGTTTAAATTACGTGTAGGGCTTTTCTTTTTAGTAAAGACCTGATATTCTTTTTCATGTTCTTGGTGTGATGCAAGTTCATGCTTGTTTCCCTTTGCATTTCTAGATTTTTCTGGGCAGACTTTTTTAGCTAGATCAGTGGATGCAACTGGGTCATCTGTGATCTACTAAGCCTTTATTCGTTAAAATCCTGAGCATTGTACATTGTAGTATTTTCTAGTTACTGTATGTAAACTTGTAAATATCCTGCCTTGTGCTTGTATTTGGATCGCACTCTAGTCTTTTGATGCTTTGGGTGTCCTTATTTTGATTTTTATTTCCATACTTGTTGCTTGGATCACATGTTTGAAATATTTTTAGACAAATAACACGGAATTTTATGAAACATTGTAATACATTGATTCAAGATAATCAAGGAATGGATTAAAAATCGCCTGTCATATCTAAGTTTTGTCTTATTATTCACCTGGGAACTTGTCTTCCTTTGTAAATTCCAGCTTAATGTCTTGTTGAAATTGTATGTGGTGGCATGCTTTATTTCTTTTCTTACAAACCTCTACTCATCTTTTTAGGGACAACCTACTGAAAATGAAGCAAACGAAGGTGCTTTTCCACATCGGTTCAGTGCTGTAATAGAGAAAATTGAGCGCCTTTACATGGTATGTATATATTTCCTACCAGGATTGTTTCACTCGTCTCTCTATCAACATCATTTAGTTTTAATACATAGATTTATATATGTGCATTCAAGCTTTATAATTATAAATTTGGTAATAAGGGGAACTAATTAATTCAGGGCAAGGATAGTAGTGATGATGAAGATCTACTTGACATTCCAGACGATGATCAATATGATACAGAAGACTCTTTCATTGATGATGCTGAGCTGGTAAGTATCTTTGTGCTTGTTTGGATCACTTTTGGACACCTCAAAAATGCTTACTTATGCAAATCAAAACAAAACTCCTCTTACATATTTAGCTCGTATATTGTAAATCATGATTGAAAAGCTGCTTTTGAAGGCTCTAATCGCTATTCTAAACAAGCACAAAGTATATCGTTTTGGTTCATGTATGTGTTGACCTTTGATAGCTGACAGGAATTATATTCTTCTGTATATTTGGAATTTTGAATAATCTCCTGCTTTGTATATTCTTCTCTATTTTAGAAATTTGGTGATCTATTAGGAATTTTGTGCAGGATGAATATTTTGAAGTTGATAATTCTGCAATCAAACATAATGGTTTCTTTGTGAACCGGGGGAAGTTGGAACGCATGTAAGTTTTATTTTTGATGGTGTTTTAAATTTTTGAAAATGTCTATTAATTGCAAGATTAGAGTTTAGGATCAAAGTTCATGTTGCTCAGACTGTGATGTCCAAGCTGGTAGATTAGCTTTGCACCTTTTCATCTGTTTTATTTTTTTACCTTTGATATTTTTAAATTATTAAACATTAACCAAGTCTGTTTGATTATGTATATCTATGTATCTATTAAGTCTCATACAAGTGCACTATTCATAAGTCATGAACAATGCCTCTTCTCTACTTTTTTTACTGTTTGAATTTCTATTTTGAATCTGACTTAAAATTTTGTTCAAATCAATTTATCTTTTAGCAAAAATAATTCTATCGGGTTATTATTTATCCCGTGCATTGCATGGGGAAAAATCCATTTTGTTGAAAAGAGTAATGATGATTACAATATGAGGCTGTCCGTGACCTTAGAGAGCAACTAAGTCGAACATAAAATTAGCTTATTGATGTTTTTTAAAAGGTCTTCTTGCATCCATTTACATCTGTCATTTTTTTATCAAAAGATTGTGATTGTATGAGATCATATAAAGTTTGTTGTCAGAAGTCAGTCATTACTGTCTGTCAAGCAGGATATTGAGTGCTCCTCTTATATTGTATGATCTTTCTTCTCTCTAGTAATTTTTTTACAAAATAAATAAAATATTTGGTTGTCAGCTTCAAATTGATCTGGTTTCACTATTACCAGAAATGAGCCTCTGGTATTACCAAACCAGCAGCCAAAGAAAAGGCGGAGAAAAGATATATTGAAGAATCCCGGTGAAAGTTATGATGGCCATGAATCAAATAAACATGGAAGAGTGGGCAAGACTGCAGCTGGAAAGGCAGCATCATTACCAGTGAAAAAGACGTTGAATTCCTCACAGAACTTGCCTGTGTCTATTGAACATTATGATGACTTGAAATTTCAGAATCAATTGGTATCCTGTTCAAAAAAGAATATTGCTGATACTAAACCTGCATCAGATCCTGCTGTCTCTTTGAATGCATCAAATGATGATACTCCTCCAATAGTTATAGAAGCAAAAGATATTGATAAGCAGAATATAGGAAATCTTCAGTCGAGGAATGCAAATGACAAATACAAAGATTCCAGCGGATCTTTTGATGCATGTCAAAAGAAATACCATGAAAAAAGTACCTATGAACATTCCAAATCCCAACCTGGAAGACCTACAAGCAGTATTGATGGTGTGGAAAACAGAGTTCAGTCAAAAGAAAAAAATGGCATCTGTGAACTGCCAGATCTTAACTTGACTGAAGGAAGGACTACCATGCAGGCAACGGTGAGTTTATTTCTTTTGCTTTTCTGTTGTCCCTTTTTTTGGGGTCTGATTTCTCCTGTTTACTTTCAGTTTTGTAGACAGGAGATTTTTGGGTATAACCATATTGTTTTGTATTTGTTTTTTAACTTCTAAGATTTCACTAGAATTGAAGGGAAGCGCATCTAATAATGCCGAGAGACAAGTGTTCCCAAAAGAAGGGGGCAAAATCCCCTACAGTGCTTCCATTGATTCATTTCTCTGCTAAATAAAAGGGTGCTTCTTCTCAAGCTATAAGCATCTCATTGTGCCAGCAGGAACTGCCCTCCAAATAAGCATGCTTGTTTGGGCACCAGTTTCTTTTGCCAGTAAAAGATCAAAACTACACTGAAGCATTACATGCTTTGCCCAGTCAATGTGAGCTTTGGATTCCAATACAATTGAGCTAAAGAACAAGGCAAAGGAAATGGAAGTCTCCTTGTCATTCGTGCATGAATAACAAGAAGTAAAAATCATATGGAAGTTATCATGTGGATTTTAGACATGGATTGTTAATTCCTTGGCTATTTAGCTTGTACCCTCTCACTTAATTTGTTATCTTGGCTGCCACGACTCATGGGCGTACTCCATCAACTAAAATATTAGCTATTCAAACTAAGTGATAGTAGCATGCTTATGGTAATTTTCTTTACAGAAAATGGAAGGAAAACTATAACAGAATAAGGCATCTTTTTGGTGGCTTCTTCATGACCTAGTATGATATAAATGTTTTAGCTTCCTAATTTTTGTGCCCATGTGACCGCTGATGATGAAATCTGTGATAATTGAGTTCTGCTATTATTCTTGCAATTTTTTTCTTCAAGGCAGAGATACAAGTATTAGTATAAGATCTATTATGCTTGTGGTTGTCCCTCATTTGTTTAAATGTTTTGCAGAAATTGCCATACACGCACAAGAAAGAAGGTACTAGTGTTAGGCCAAAAACTTCAATGCTTGAAAAGGCTATTAGAGAGTTAGAGAAGATGGTTGCCGAATGTAAGACATTGTCAATCCGACAATTCTCTTCTCATAGATTTGAATAGTGGGGAGTTTTGTGCAAATGCTAATTCATTTTTGTGTTAATATTACAGCAAGGCCACCTGCAACGGAAAACCAAGAGGCTGATACCACGTCCCAGGCAGTCAAAAGGAGATTGCCTAGAGAAATAAAGCTAAAGCTTTCTAAAGTTGCTAGATTAGCGGTACATGCAAATACTAATTTCAAGGAACTTATAATATTTTTTTTATCAACTGATTTTCAAATTAATTGGACATCTTTGTTTGTTACTTCAGTCATTTTAGCTCATTTTTGTCCGAAATCCTTATCCTTCAACATATATACTTCATTTTATTTTACATCAATATCAATCATTCTGTTCCAAGAGAAAAGATTCTATGCATCTTGAGATGTGCGCAATGTTAAATTCTATTGTTTCTTTATGGTTTTAAATAATTTGATATTAACTTTGTTTTTGTGCTGCAGCAGTCAAGCCATGGGAAAGTATCAAAGGAGTTAATTAATCGTCTTATGGGTATTCTTGGGCACTTGATTCAGCTCAGAACATTAAAGGTATTGCAGCCTGTTGAATATATACAGATGATCCTTCAGTATCTGTTGCTCCATTTTATGATTTAACTACTCTCTAACCCCATTTCCTTACTGACAATATATAATTGGAACTTGGTGTATTTCCAAGTTGATTTTTTTGGGGGGGGTTAATGTTGGTAATATTTATTTTGGTGCGACAATTCCACAGAATAGTTGATGATTGATCCCTCAAATTTTCTCAACTACCTGATGCAACGGCCAATACACAATTTCTGATTTATCCAAAATCTGATCGTAAAACACACCTATTCCCAATATACATTAAGGACCTATGCAGACCGGAGTTTGTTACTTTGCTGCAGTGTGATGACTCCACTACTTGACCAACTTACGGCGCTATGCACCTCCCAAGCTGACTCAGCATTGTACTACCATCCTATCTAGCACCTCTTTATAGATGACATACGTGATAGCAATAGAACTAAAACTCATAAAAACATTTACAAACTGCAATTCCCACATGTCACTATCAGTTATCAAACCCTATGGTTAATTGAAGTGCTATTTTTCTTGAAGTCAGCCAACTACCCTTGCTTTTGCGCTAGCTTTTGCATGTTTAATGATTAGGCATGCTTTGATAACACTGTAGTTATGCATGTGACTGGGTCACTTTCATAGGTAAAGCAGAACTCTGTTATCTGTTAAAAAGAAGAGTGGATTATGTATTATTTATACTTGCAATCTACAGTGTGCATGTTACATTCAACATTTAGATTGTACTACTGAAAGAACTTCTGAAAAGATTGCCTTCCCTTCCCTTTCCCCCATTCTGACTTCCGTTTGAGTATTTTAACATGATGTGGCCATGACTGCTTATTTTTAAATGACAGAACTTTGCCAATATTAATGGGAATGCAAACTATTTTATGCCTTTCTCTTGTGGAGTACCCATCCCTGCCATTAGTGGTTTATTGCATATAACCTAGGTTTAATACTTGCAACATTTCTTTTCTTTGTCCATATTTATTGTTTGTAAAGTATATTTCAGTTCCCTTGATATCTCAAATTACTTGTCCTGTCATGCAATGTCTTCCTGCTACAGAGACACCTAAAAATCATGATCAGTATGGGTCTGTCAGCAAAGCAAGAGAAAGATGCTAGGTTTCAAAGCATAAAGAAGGAGGTTGTCGAGATGATCAAGATGCAGGCCCCATCTCTGGAACCCTAAGGTATATTTCCTTTTATTTTCACTCTCAACATGGTGAGCTTATAACGGTTCTTATAAGGTCTCATTAGTTGATTCTCACTTTACTACTTCACTACCAGTACCATCATCATTTTGTTTCCAACTCTTGCATCAAGTGTTTCTTTTTCGTTCTCATCAATTGGGTGTGAAGCGTGAACCCATATTTGCACTGACCACTCTGGTAATCAAGGTTCAAGGCATGCTTGCAGATGGATTATTTTCCTGATTTTTTTTTTCTTATGGTTTAATTTGTCTTGGTTGTAATCCTAAATTTGATCGTGTGTGGGTTTTTTTTCCCCTTGGTGTTTGGTTTGCACCTTGATGATCCTTTTACAATCCCATTTGAGATTCATCATGCATTAATGGGTTTTTTTGGGCCTTTCAGCAACAGCTACAAGCCTCAGCGTCCAGTGACTTTCAAGAATTTGGCCCTGATGGAAAAACATCAGAGAAAAGGATGGATGCTGCGTTGGAGGACAAGATTTGTGATCTCTACGACCTTTTTGTTGATGTACTGAAGTTTTGGCTTTAAATACTTATTAAAATCTTTTTGGTCGTGGAAAGACTCTTTTATAACATGTTTTTTTTTGCAATTGTTCTAGGGATTGGATGATGATGCAGGCCCACAAATCCGAAAGTTGTATGCTGAGGTGATGTGAATTATTTTTTATTAAAGATTATTCGGTTGTGTGCTGTGTATTTGTGGGATTGCACAATGATGTTAAGGACCAGAAACTTGATCATCGTTTTTCTTTTGGGGTTCTTCGCTTCTGTCTGTTTTGGTATCATCTTATCATTGCATCCGAATGTTAGTTTGAACTAAACAATTGATTGCATCTAAAATGATGGCATGCACTATGCCATCTAAACATCTCGTCCCTTCAAGGCATTGAAGTTAGACCTTGTATTGATAAATGGTCTCGCCTCTCTTCCCCAAGAATCAGTTATGTGTTTAAGGAGTATTTCTGCTAGTTAATTGTATTGAAATATTGTTACATGTACTTTCGATAGAGCACAATGGTGTCATGTGATTTATATTGTCGGCCCTACCTCGTGGGGCCAAGCTTTGTCGTTGTCGTCGTTGTATTTTTACATGCACTTTCAGTCGTGTCTGACTTAATCTCTTAAGAAAGGAATTTGGGGCAGCTCTTTATGTCTTTTGCTATTTTCTTTTCTTTAACACTTCATCTCTTGTTCCTTGTTTAGCTTGCGGAATTATGGCCAAGTGGTTATATGGACAACCGAGGAATTAAAAAAGCAATCTGCAGGGCAAAAGAGAGGCGCAAAGCATTGTATGCGAAACACAAGGCATGCTTTAATTACCTTTCAATGTGTTACAAGATAACTTCTTCAGTGTTCTGTTTGCACAACAATAAGCATCTCACCTTCTGCAACCATTTTTAGTTGATTTCCCTGATTGATTTGCTTGGTAGGATGATGAAAAAGTTAAGAGTAAAAAGACGTTGGCATCTCAGCAGGAGACTGTTCGATTTGATCCTAGTTCAGTTGCTTCCCAACAGAACATGCGGGAGAGATTAGCACCAGAATCTAGCACTCATGCATTTACTTCGGTGAACAAGCCAGTTTCTAATACAATCAACACGGTTGGGGTCTCCAGTTCGTTAGTGAATGGTCCAAAACAGGAGAAAGTGAAGGGAAGTTCAATCAATCTGGAAGATGTAAGGGTTGCAGATGGTGTTTTAACAAAGAAGGTGAAAAAGAAACCAGAGCTGGAATTTGAAGGAACTGAGTCTCGTCCTGAGAAGCTTGCTTTTGTGCAAGGAGAAGAGAGGTCCAAGTCTTCAAAGCAGTCTGCAAATCTTTCCCACAAGTCAAATACTCTGCCAACGTCACTTCCTGGTCTTGAACAGTCGAGTTAACATAGGATCAGTATTGGCAACGTAGATTTATCTCGGTTTCATTTGGTTATAGTCATATTTCCCCCCTACAATCCCCCATTCTAAAATTGAATTCTGGCTACTAATTGTTGCCATTTTTGTAATTAAATGTTCTGGCAAGGCCTTTAGAAATATAAGATTTGTTGGCGATGTAAAGCAGCAGGACGGGTTATGGCCTCACACCGCACCTCCTTACGAAAATGAACTAGTCAGTGTGTCTTTGTGCTGCTAGGAATAGAATGCTTGTAAAATTAATTTGATTCAATGTGGATAGGTTTACAAGGTTTACACCATATTAAAATAATATTTTTTAAATAGATTCTTTTAAATTTATACCCGCATGTTAAAATAAAATTTATATTGATAAATTTAAAAAAAAAATCATTGACATGAAAAGATAAAATGAATTAAATAATTTTTTTATAAAAAATATGTTGAAAATTTTCAAATAAGTTTATAGAAATAATGTGACTTTAAATTTGAAAAATATAATAAGATTGATATCAATTAATATTAATTTTACGATTGAGAAGATTGAAACTAAAAGGGGAAAAATAGGACATACATCCCAGCAATGTGAACGTCATGGAAACCAGAAATGATGCGGTGACCACCAAATCAATATCAATAATATTGATATTGTTATAAAACTAAAGATAACTTAAGGGAAATGAAGAAGAATAAGAAGCGAATTAGAGAGAGAGTAGAGAGAAGAGTTCTCATTCAAGTGTATCTAAATGTTTCTGATGTCCTCATTTATAGAAGAAAAATGGGTCCCTAAGTGTAATTATTCCACGAAGGTCATTAGCTGTAATTTTCCCCAAAATCTCAATTATTCAAACCGTGTCTGCGCCGCCGCGCATTCTGGAATTTGAGAGAAAGTTCGCGTGGGCCCCACATGAATAGTAACTGTATACATGAATAGTGAATACGTATACATGAACAGTGATTCCGTATAAACGTAGATCAAGTAAATATTATTTGAGGAACAAGAGTCAATGGACATCCACATAATTAATATATTCATAACACTCCCCTTGGATGTCCATTTATGAATATCTCATTAAAAACTTTAACTAGGAAAAACAGGTGGGATAAAAACCTAGCCAAAGGAAAAAAGACATCATTCATTGATACACTTTCTAATCTTTCGCCTCATTAAAAACCTTTCTAGGAAAACCCAGTGGACAAAATCTAGATAAGGAAAAAGTACAGCGTATATTAACTCCCCCTCTTAATTACATCAGTTTTACTCCCCCTGATGATAACATTACTTTCAATGTCTTTTGAACACATCTTCCATTTAGTTGCCACTTGACAACATCAGTTAAGATTTCTGAATCTTCGAAGACCAATATTAAATACAAGCTTTTCAAAGATTGTACTTGGAAGTGATTTGGTAAACAAATCTGCTAAATTTTCACTTGAACCGATTTTTGAATATCTATTTCATCATTCTTTTGAAGGTCATGAGTAAAGAAGAATTTTGGTGAAATATCTTCGTTCTATCACCCTTGATATATCTTCTTTAAGTTGAGCAATACATGCGTATTATCTTCATACGAACTGTTGGAACCATTTTTCCGAAGATAAATCACAAGTTGTTTGTATATGATGTACACCGCCTCAACCATACACATTCTCGACTTGTTTCATGCATTGCTAGAATTTCGCATGATTAGATGATGTGGGTGATATAGTCTGTTTCATAGATCGCCATGATATACTGCATTCTCCACATGTAAATAGATAGCCCGCTTTGTTTGTGATTTACCATCATGTGGATCAGACAAAAATCCAAAGATCAAAGATAACCAATCAGTTCATACTTGGATACATTTGAGTAATATAACCCCATATCTATAGTGCCTCGAGGTAGCGTAAAATTTGTTTTACTCCATTCCAATGCCTTTGAGTAGGTGAAGAACTATATCTTGCTAATAAGTTTACTGACAAATGATATATCGGGGCGTGTATGATTAGCAAGATACATTAGTGCTCAATAAGATTTGAGATATGTATACGGACCAAGTAGATCTTCTTCACCTTCTTCATTAATTATTCTAGGTCGAAATGGATCTCTATCTACTTTCAAAGACCTTACAATCATTAGAGACATAATGGATGTGATTTATCCATATAAAAACGCTCTAGGACCTTCTTTGTATAAGTTTCTTGATATACAAATATCCCATTCTTTAAATACTCAATTTGTAATCCAAGACAAAATTTTGTTCTTCCCAAATCTTTCATTTCAAATTCTCTTTTCAAGCAATTAATTGCTTTTGAAGCTTCTTGAGGAGTTCCAATAATGTTGATATCATCAACATAAATAGCAATTATAGAAAATTCTCTTCCGATCTTTTCATAAAGATACATGGGCATATAGGGTCATTTTTTTTTATTATTTCAACAAATATTTAAAAAAGACAATTATCTCACATGCGCCCGATTGTTTTCGGCCATATAGAGACTTATTTAACTTTATTGAATATTGTTCTTGAGAATTTGAATTAGATCTTCTTGGCATCTTAAGTCCTTCGAGGACTTTCATATAAATATCACTATCAAGTGATCCATATAAATAAGCAAATCACAACATCCATTAAATGCAGATTAAGACCTTCATTTCTTTCGCCAGATCGATTAAATAACGAAAAGTAGTTGCATCATCCACTTGGTGAATAAGTTTCTTCAAAATCAATGCCAGGTCTTTGTGTGAAGCCTTGGGCTACAAGGCGTGCTTTATATCTAACAATTGCACCTTTTTCATTTCTCTTTCGTACAAATACCCATTTGTATCCAACTAGCTTTATATCTTTAGGTGTTTGGACTACAAGTCCAAATACTTTTCGTTTTGCCAAAGAATTCAATTTGCATTAATGGCATCTTTCCATAGGGCCAATCCTTTCTTTGTTGACATTCCCTAATAGATGTTGGCTCATAATCCTCATTATTATTCATTACATCATTTGCTATATAATAAGCAAATACATCATCAATATTGACGTCATTTCGATCCCATCGGATTCCATTCATAACATAATTTATTGAGATCTCATTATTTTCACATGTTTAAATTTTTCGAGTCTCTTCGAGACTTCATTATTCTCTTCTATAGATAATACCTCTTCATGAGGTAGCTCTTACGGAGCTATAAATTTTCCTTGATTATCCTCAATTTGACCATCTATATTCTTAGCTCCTTTTCTTTTCCGAGGATTTTTATCTTTTGAACCGATAGGCCTTCCACGCTTTAAGCGTGTTTGCATTTGTTCATAATAAATTGACCTTGTCCTTCGAGACATCAATTCGAATAGGAGCATTAACGGTGGGACATGTGACTTTGTCACCTTTTTTGGGTCAGTAAATGCTTCTGGCATTCGATTAGCTAAATTCTGTAAATGAATTATCTTCTGAACTTCTAGTTCACATTGTTTTGTACGAGGATCAAAATGAGCCAAAGATAATTCATTCCAGCTAATATCTTTTCCCAACCGCTTACTTTCTCCCCAATGTTGGGAAAACTGATTCATTAAAATGACAATCGGCAAATCGTCGTAAATAAATCTCCGTTGAGGGTTCTAAATATTTTATAATTGAAGGAGATTCATACCCAACATATATTCCCATCCTTCTTTGAGGACCCATTTTGGTCCGTTGTGGTGGTGATATTGGCACATATCTTTACACCCAAAAATCTTTATATGGGAAATATTAGGTTCTTGACCAAAAACCATTTGTAAAGGGGAAACTTTCAGATAACTTGTTGGCACGATACGAATTAACATTTTTTGCATGCGAGAATGGCATGGCCCAGCGTAAATTAAGAGATTAGACCTCATAAGTAAAGGTCTTGCAATAAATTGCAATCGTTTAACCAATGATTACGCAAGTCCGTTTTGCGTATGAACATGTGCTACAGGATGTTCAACATCAATTCCAAGGGACATACAATATTCATTAAAAGCTTGTGAAGTAAATTCACCAAAGATTATCAAGACGTATTTTCTTGATGGGATAATCGGGGTAATGTGCTCTTAATCTAATCAATTGAGCAAGCAACCTCGCAAATGCCAAATTACGAGAAGATAATAAACAAACATGCGACCATTTGGTTGATGCATCAATTAAAACCATAAAATACCTAAATGGTCCGCATGGTGGGTTTATCGGCCCACAAATATCTCCCCATATCCGTTCTAGAAATGTGAGAGACTCACTTTCTACTTTAATTGTTGAGGGGCGAATAATTAATTTTCCTTTTGAACATGCCACACATGAGAAATCATGAGATTGTGGAATTTCTTTACACTTCAAGGTATGTCCACATGAATTCTCAATTATTTTTCGCATCATAGATGACCCGGGATGGCCTAACCTAGGTCATGCCAAACATTAAACATATCTTTATCAAAATTCTTCTGTTTTACCATAACATTTGTTTCAATTGTACTAATATTTGTATAGTACAAACCGGAAGATAACATTGGTAATTTTTCTAGAACACTTTTTTCACCAAATCTAACAAAAATAATTTGTAGATATTCCTTATTCTTCTCATTTATAGTCTCAATATGATATCCATTCCCGCGGATATCCTTAAAACTTAATAAATTTCGTGAGACTTAGAAGAATATAAAGCATCATTAATAACAAATTTCGTACCTTTGGGTAATATTATAATTGCTCTTAGGAGCCTTCAATCGATTTTGTATTACCCATTATAGTATTGATGCTTGCACAACTTATTGTTAGATGTGAAAAATATTTCTTGTCTTTAAGAATTGTATGTGTTGTAGCACTATCAATGAGACACATATCTTCATTCTTGTGTTCAATATTTGTAATTTCCATAATCTTCATCAAATAGAAAAGAAATGTATTAAAACATATTTTAATAATAATCTCATAATATATAAAACATAAATCACATATTACAAAACATTATACATATTATACAATCAACCAAACATTTTCAGTAAAACTCTGCCACCTCTAAGTGTGCCATAGCATCACTTTCATTAGGCTCATTGGCATCATCATTCTTTTGTGCCTCATCATGATTTTCATTATATTCAACATTATTCACACTCTTTTTCATGGAGGTTTGATACAATTTTACTAGATGCTCGGGTGTACGACAAGTTCGTACCCAATGTCCCTTCATACCACATCGGTAACATAGGTTCTCAACAACCTTTGAAGGGCGATAAAATTGATTCTCAGCAACCTTTGAAGGACCACCCCTGTCATTCTTACGTCCTTCATTATTTATCTTTTCTCGGTGGGTATAAGGATTATAATAAGTATTTCGCCACCATGATAACGGTAATTACCACGACCTCTACCACGCCACGGCCTCGTCCACGTCCACGACCACGGCCACGTCGCGACCATTATTATATACACTCACATTCACCGGGAATGGAGCAGATCCAGTTGGACGATTTTCATGATTTTTCAATAATAACTCGTTATTTTGCTCGAAGCTACCAATAAGCGTGAGATTAATTGAATATTTTTAAAACCTTTTTCTCGGTATTGCGATTGCAATAGCATGTTTGATGCGGGGAAAAGTAGAAAAAGTTTTTTCTAATAAGTCATTATCGTTATTTTCTCACCACACAATTTCATTTGAGAACTGATTTTGAAAGCTATTTGAATTATACTCACTTATAGTTTTAAAATCTTGTAGCCCGAGATGTATCCAATCATAACGAGCTCTAGGTAAAATCACCGTTTTTTGATGATCATACCTATCTTTTAAATTTGTCCATAATTCAAATGGATCTTTTACCGTTAAATACTCAGATTTTAATCCTTCATGAATATGGTGGCGAAGGAAAATCATTGCTCTCGCCTTATCTTTTCGTGATGATCGTTTTCGGGTAAAATTGTATTTCCAAGTTCCATCGCATCAAGATGGATTTCAAGATCCGAATCCATGATAGATAATTTCTCCCAAGGTGATGTCAAGAGCACTAAACTCAAGTTTGGTAAGACTGGTTGTTAGTCATGACTAAAAATAATAATAATAATAATTAGAATTAATATAGCAATAAAGTAAATGCATAAATACTATATAATTAAATACAGATCATAAATATTAAATAGCAATAAATATAAACAACAATATAATTAAATCTTTGTATCATAAATATGTTAGCATTAATAAAAGTAAATCTTTGAATATTAAATCATGACTTAGGTTAGGAGGTTTAACCCAAGTAGGTGTCGAAATTAATAATTATAAGATATAAATAAAAGTAAATGTTAATAACATAAAAGTAAAAGTTATGTTAATAACATAAAAGTAAATTATCTTGAATCATAAATATGTTAGTAACATAAAAGTAAATTCTTGAATCATAAATATGTTAGTAACATAAAAGTAAATTCTTGAATCATAAATATGTTAGTAACATAAAAGTAAATGTTATGTTAAAATTAGTAACAATAACAATAAACAATATGAAAATAATCAAATCAAGGATGAATAGTAAAATACTATTCAAATAAATAATCTCCAATCTTATACATTTGGAACCCGATGTTTAAAACATTCGGTATCATAAATATATCTTTTAATTCCATGTTGTTAAGATCATCATGATTAATATAACGAACATATAAAGAAATCATTTAAAGATAATACGAATAAAATGATTAAAAATGAATAGTAATGAATAGTAAATAATCTCAAATCTTAGCCATAAAACCGATGTTTAAAATAATCGGTAAAAATATAATTTTAATTCAATATAATGGCTTCGATTATCCCGAGATAGATGAAATGAACATAAAAGAAAACAATATTGTTAAACAATCGTACCTTTGTTAAAGACTTTCGTCTTTGATAACGTGTTATAAAACTAAAGATAACTTAAGGTAAATGAAGAAGAATAAAAGCAGAGTAATTCTAGAGAGAGAGAGTAGAGAAGAGTTCTCATTCAAGTGTATTCTAAATGTTTCTGATGGACCATTTATAGAAGAAAAATGGGTCCTTAAGTGTAATTATTCCACCTGGGTCATTATCGTAATTTTCCCCAAAATCTCAATTATTCAAACCGTGTCTGCGCCGCCGTGCATTCTGGAATTTGAGAGAAAGTTCGCGTGGGCCCCACATGAATAGTAACTGTATACATGAATAGTAAATACGTATATGTGAATAGTAAATACGTATACATGAACAGTGATTCCGTATAAACAATAGATCCGTAAATATTATTTGAGGAACAAGAGTCAATGGACATCCACATAATTAATATATTCATAACAGATATATATATAAAAAAAATCAATAATATTGATATATATATAAAAAAAATCAATAATATTGATGCAAATCCAATATTCCCCGCCTGTTTACCCTAACCACCACATTTTCGGGTTCTCATTAGGTATTTTCAAAGGCTTAGGCTATTCCCTCTAATTAGAGGGAATATGATTTTTTTTATATATATATATTCTATTTATATAGATTAGATTATATGATGCATCTTGATTTTTTTTTTTTTTTACACTTAGTATCTCAAATTAATTAATTTCCGGGATATTGGGTTACGGAAAAATATTTTTGAATGCGGGATTTGAAAATTAATTAATTTGAGATACGGGTGTAATTTTTTTTTTTTTCAAGATCGCAGCATATAATCTAATCTAAATAAATAGAATATATAAAAAAAATTTAAAAAATAAAATAAAATTCATAATCCCTCTAATTAGAGGGAATAAGATCTTTAAACACATAAGAGAATAAGACCTAATGTGAACTCCACATTTTCTCGCCATCCAAACAACTATCAGCCCAATAGAAATTCCGCGACGAATAATAATAATAATTACCATTATGTTATTTATAAGTCCTTTTGATTAAAAAATAAAATTGGTTTTATTTATAATTTCATTTTGATCAAATAAATGAAATTTTGATAATTTCGCTTATATTAATTATACCAATAGAAATAGAGAGAGAAGAAAAGAGTTGAAAAGCTACCCAATTATAAATGAAGGTAAAGTTGAAAATTCACCCCATAATCATTAAGCTAACTATCTCTCCTTGGTACCACTCTGATCCTATTTATAAGTCTCTTTTGACCAAAAAATTCGGTTATATTTATAAGTCCATTTTAACCAAATAAATGAGATTTTGACAATTTTGCCCATATTATTGTCAATAAATGAAAATAGAAAGAGAATAAAGACCCCATAATCATTTATATAAAAGGGTAAAGTTAACCCATAATCATTCCTACCTATCTCTTTCGATATGTGTGATTTAGTCACTTATAAATAGGGCCAGAGTGATATGTGTGATTTGGTCAAAAGAGACTTATAAATAAATTAGCTACAAAATTACACAGGAATAAAGGGGAAATTATCCTGGCTCCTTCGTAACCTCCAATGCTGGCATGTCTCTGCACGTGCCATATGGCATTCTGCCATTCTCCGTCGACATGAGTCTGCCAACCTCTCCGGCGATCCGGGTACTTTCACCTTCCTACCTCTGTTTCTTTAAGCCTTCTTCGTCCTCAGGCAATGGCAGAGTCTTCGGTTTTGGGTTGGGGCTCGGGCTCGAGTGGCAGAGGAAAAAGGGAAGGCTAAGGCGAGGGCTTAAGTTCGTTGTCAACGCAGAGCTTTCGAAGTCGATTTCTTTGAATTTCGGGTTGGACTCTCAGGTCATTTGCTTCACTTCCACCTGTTTTGCTAAGCTCATCTCTGTTGAATGGATGATTTGTTTGTTTGAAGTTGCTAGTTTGCTAGTTTTTTCGAAGACTGCTACTCGAGTTCAGTCCATTATAACTAAACCCAATTATAAAATTAAAAACTTGCGTGTTACTGTTTCGAGATAATACAATTATATTGGTATTGTACCTGATTCAATTATTTTTCTTTGCCGCTGGTTGATTTCTATAACTATATTCTAATTTGCGGGCAAAGACCATTTGATTTAACCCTGGTCTGCTTATAATATGAAGAGGACCGTGGCGGTAGGGTATTTGATTACTGGAATGAATTTGAACTTGCGGAAGTGATTACTTTCAAATTGTGAATTTCATTAACTTACGTTGTGTTCTCATTGCATCCATGTCACCTGGGAATTTAGGAATCTTTTTTTTTCTTCCCATTCACGTCTGCATTTTCTTTTCTACTTTGAAATTAATCATTCTCTAGACTTGCTTTTTCTGAGCTCTATGCTCGTATTTATTTGGCTTCTTTAGCATTCACGCACATTAGAAATTTATTTTACTTTTCCTTCCTTCCAGATACTTCTGAAGCGTAATTCACATCTTCCTCCTAAGTTATTTTTTCAGATCTGTACTTTGACATCTCTGCATTTTGATTGTCTGTCATTCCTTAAATTCCTCTTACAGAATGTGTCCTTTAACAACCCTGATGCATTAAGTTGATGCAGCGATTGCTTGCATTGTCCGCTCTATGAGCAAATATCTAGCCTACTGCTGAATAATTCTAAAATTTAGAATTCCTGATTAAAAGATGAGTTTCTTTTTTTCCTTTTTCTGTATGTGATTTATTGCACTTTATTGCTCTCAGTCTAATTTGAGAATTGACTCATGCAGAAGATTGAAACCATAGAGTTACATGCTTCTTTATAGTAATTTTTTATTTCATTATTTTCAGAATGCGAATTCCTTCCAATCCCTTGATCCATCACAGCTGTGTTGGATTGGTCCAATTCCGGGTGATATTGCTGAAATTGAGGCATATTGTAGGATATTTAGGACCGCTGAAAGGCTTCACTTGGCATTAATGGATGCTTTGTGCAATCCATTTACTGGTGAATGCAGTGTCTCATATGATGTCCCATCAGATGAGAAACCGCAACTTGAAGATAAAATAGTCTCTGTTCTGGGATGTATGGTATCCCTTATGAATACAGGTAGGGAGGATATTCTTTCTGGAAGATCCTCAGTCATGAATTCCTTCAGCACTGTACATGTTAGCACAATGGAGGATAATCTCCCCCCACTTGCCGTTTTTAGGAGTGAGATGAAAAGGTGTTGTGAGAGCTTGCATGTAGCTCTTCAGAACTATTTGACATCTGATGATGATCGAAGCATAAATGTGTGGAGAAAACTTCAGAGACTGAAGAATGTCTGTTATGATTCAGGTTTTCCTCGTAAAGAGCATTATCCTTGCCATACTTTATTTGCAAATTGGAGTCCTATTTATTTTTCAACTTCTACAGAGAACACAGGATATAAAGATTCTGAGGCAGTTTTTTGGACAGGAGGCCAGGTAACAGAAGAAGGCCTAAACTGGTTACTAGGAAAAGGATATAAAACTATTATAGATCTCAGAGCAGAAACTGTAAAAGACAACTTCTATCAAGCAGCCATTGATGATGCTATTGCCTCTGGGAAAATTGAATTGGTCAAAATCCCAGTTGAAGTTAGGACTGCCCCTACAATGGAACAGGTTGTGAGGTTTGCGTCTTATGTTTCTGATGGCAGCAAAAGGCCCATCTATCTTCACAGCAAGGAAGGAGTTTGGAGAACATCTGCTATGGTTTCCAGGTGGAGGCAATACATTTCTCGCTCTGCATCACAGTTAGTTTCTAATCAAGCAGTTACTTCCAATGACATGGTTTCATTCTATGCAAAGGGATCCAGAAAACCTCAGGACTATTTGATGGGTTCAAAGGGATCCTTGCTAGAAAAGGATACCAATTCTTTGCAAGAGAATCTGGGTGTAGCTCATGGTTCTGTTGAAACATTGGATAAAAGTGCCTCTCCTAAGAAGGGTAACAAAAAGACACAAAGTAATGGGGCTTTTAATGGATCTGTTTCTGGAGATAAGACTCTATCAGAAACCCTTTCTACTTCTAATGGGGCAGGATCTTTTCCTAGTTTTTCCCACGTGGCTAACCCTTTAAAAGCTCAAGTTCCTCCTTGTGATATCTTTTCCAAAAGGGAAATGTCCGACTTTATTGGAAATAGGAAGATCTCAACACCATCTTATTTCAGATATCAGATTGGAGGAATGGAAAGCTTACAAAATTCAAGAAACAAGCATATTTTTCAGGGAGACATGATGATCAGCAATGTTGATAAGCGTTTGCCTAAACTTGTAGACTCAGGAAGCTCCAATGCGTCTGCTTATTTGGATTATCATTCTGGAGAGGCAGAAAGTTATGATTAATGGGAATACAAACTTAGGGAGTGGAAGTACTTCCAGTTCTGTTCGGACAGCAGCAAATGGATCTAGTGATAGGAAGACATATCCCATGCTCAAAACCAATGCCTCCAGCACTATGACCAGAGGTAGTGATCATGTCACTACTAAATCTCTGAAGATTGGAGAGAGCACTGCTGAGTCTAGGTTAACCTTAGGTGAAGATTCAGAACCCATTGAGGGGAATATGTGTGCATCTTCAACAGGTGTTGTTAGGGTGCAGTCCAGGAAGAAGGCAGAAATGTTCTTAGTACGAACAGATGGTTACTCATGTACGAGAGAAATGGTGACTGAATCTTCTTTGGCTTTCACTCACCCTAGCACCCAGCAGCAGATGCTTATGTGGAAATCTGCACCAAAAACTGTATTATTGTTGAAAAAACTGGGAGAAGAATTGATGGAAGAAGCCAAAGAGGTAATGATCCTTTTCATGGACTCTGTGGTTGATATTCAGATTTCCCAATGGTTAAGCTGGAGAATCAAATATTTTTTAATCTTGTGATTGCATTTCCCTGTTGGCATTAATGTGTTTGTGAAATGTGCTGTTCAAGTTTTTTTTGCAGATTTTGCCACCTGTTTGAAAGGATTTAAATTTGTTTTTTTAATTACAAAATAGCTAGTTCTATCTTCAAAAATTAATTGTATATTTATCAAATTTGTTGTGACGCCATCTTAATCTGGCATGCAATTAATAGTCTGTTATCTTTTTCTTTTTTCTGATGTCTAGCTATATTATCTGGATTGAGTGAAATTGCTTGTCCTAACAACAAAGTTTTTTTTTTTAAAAAAAACTATTCTTCACTAAATCCATTCTTAGTACAATTTCTGTAACTAATCTGCAGGTGGCCTCTTTCTTATATCACCAAGAAAAAATGAATGTTGTTGTGGAACCTGATGTGCATGATATATTTGCTAGAATTCCAGGGTTTGGATTTGTCCAAACTTTTTATAGTCAAGATACCAGGTACTGGAGTTTGTGAGCTGGAATACAATAACTTGACAGTATTTTCTGATATGTTTGTCCATTGAAAAGCCATGTTAAATGCCTTTGACTCAGTGATCTACATGAGAAAGTAGACTTTGTGGCATGCTTGGGGGGAGATGGTGTTATACTGCACGCTTCAAATCTATTTGGAGGAGCTGTCCCCCCTGTTGTTTCATTCAACCTTGGCTCTCTTGGTTTTCTAACATCTCATAATGTAAGCTTTTGTAAATCCCTAGTTTGTTTTGGAATAAAAGCAATATAGGCAGCTCTGAGGTCATTTGCTTGATTTACATCCTGTTCTCTATATAGTTTGATGACTACAAGAAGGACTTACGGCAAGTTATTCATGGAAATACTACACGAGATGGTGTGTATATCACTCTCAGGATGCGTCTCCGATGTGAAATTTTTCGCAAGGGTAAAGCTGTGCCAGGGAAAGTATTTGATGTTCTTAATGAGGTTGTCATTGATCGCGGTTCTAATCCATACCTTTCAAAAATTGAATGCTATGAGCATGATCGACTTATAACCAAGGTGAATTTCACTCATGCGCTCAACTTATATATAGCATGTACTTTCTGTGATGAGCACCATCGGTATCTTAAATTTCATATCTCTAAACACGCACATGAAGCTCTGTCAACCCATCTGAGGGATAATTACCCTGTCCTTCAGGTACAAGGTGATGGAGTCATTGTGGCCACCCCAACAGGAAGTACCGCGTATTCTACAGCTGCTGGAGGTTCTATGGTAAAGCTTGTGCTTCAGCTTTTTTCTTAGTTCTATAGATTTTGTACCTGTTAAAGTTAAGATAACTGAAAAAGGCTGCTTATGGTTTAATGATATTTAAAAAATCATAAACAGACGTCCCCTTAAAGTATCAAAAGCATAGACAGTCAGGAGATTGATACAGTGCAAACAATGTACACCAAAGTTGCCATGCTACCTCTGATATGTAAAGCATAGAAAATATTAGAGTTAATTAATTAGTTAGGAAGTTAGAGTTAGTTAGTTGTTGGTTAGTTGTTAATGAGTCTTGAGATTGAGTCTTAAGGTGTTGCCTATATAAGGTATATAACCCTTCATTGTATGTTATACTCTTGTTAAGATGAATGAATAAGAGCATCACAGATCTTCTCTTCTTCTCCTCTCTTCTCTTTCTCTTTCCAAATCCTCTACAACATCTATAACAACCTCGCAGTGCAAAAAGATTTGGCTATTTATTTATAAACTTTTATGCACATGATCTGTGACTGACCATTAGTGTCAGTCCCATCGAGCGCCATTCTGAAAGGCTTTTGAGTGAAATTATTCAAAAGCTGAAATTTGAAGAGGACTTCAAACAAGAAATTGATTCTAATGAATATTTTACTCATTTTTACTGATATTTTTTCCAGTATTTTGAAAGCCTTGCAATGGTGTTTTTCAAATATGGTTTTGTGAGCTTTATTTATTTATTTATGCCTGTTTTATTTCCCTCTTTGCGAAATACATGCTCATTTCAAAGAGTTCTCCTTCTCATTAAAGAGGCATCACATCGACAGTACTTTCATAGGCCTCATGCCAAAAAGAAAAAAATGAAATAAAAGAGATATTTGTTGGCTAGGCTACGCTTCCCGTTGTAATTAGATACATCATGTGGCTTTGAGTGAACATTTGTAGAACGAAGCAAGTTCCTGAAAAGATGCAATCAAGCTCATTCTCTTTTTTCCACTTGGGGATGGTTGATACAAGCTAATATTCAAAGTGGCGTCATTGTAGGGTTTAACTTTGTATAGTGACCTCTATCTCCCCTTGTATATTTATTAAAATATAATTTATTCAAATCAATTTCATAAACAAGCTTCTTTAGTTCAATGGTAAATTTCTCTGGTATGTAATAGATGATCCTTTGACCTGTCCTCTTTAATGTTTTCCCTGTTGATTTAATCTGATGATCAAGAAAACTGCAGGTCCATCCAAATGTACCCTGCATGTTGTTTACACCTATATGTCCACATTCACTTTCATTTAGACCAGTTATTCTTCCGGATTCTGCTCGGCTTGAATTAAAGGTGAGCATTCTCTATTTGGTAAAAACTTGATTCGAAGGTCTACTTTAGAAGTCAATTATGCTGTTTCTTTTTTCATAATGTGTCTCCTATGTCTAAATAAGTCTCCATTTTTAAGATGTACTAAGTTGTTTCAGGCATGTGTCATCAAAGCTATGTGATGAACAAAGACATGAAGATAATTACTAGTGTTTTGTGATTTAGAATTAGCGGTGAAGGTGTAATTTGATCATTTATGCTTTAGTAATTACTTATTAGGATGTGTGATAATTGGGGTTTATAATTCACAGATTCCAGAAGATGCAAGAAGTAATGCATGGGTTTCATTTGATGGGAAGAGAAGGCAGCAACTTTCAAGAGGAGATTCCGTTTGTATATATATGAGTCAGCATCCGCTTCCGACTGTCAACAAGTTTGACCAAACAGGGGACTGGTTTCATAGCTTGATTCGCTGCCTGAATTGGAACGAAAGGCTTGATCAAAAGGCCCTGTAAACTCTGAAGGTGAAGAACATATATGTATTAGCCTCTGGAAAAAGAGAATCTGGGCTATTTTATTTACTGTACAGATTGTACATTGAGATTACACAACATGGTAATAGTGGAAATACCAGTTTCTTACGTTGGCTTCCCTGGTAAAGATGGGGTTTGCCACTGATTTCGATATTAGAATCATACTGACAAAATGTTATTAAATACAAAAAGTTTTGGAAATCTTGGAAGCGCAGCATTAGTGTATTTGATAAGTCAGACAATTATTTGTTAGACTTGCGTTTTCCTCCTCCCTTTATTCGCGATTTTTGATTGGCCTGTGAGTTTAAATCCATGCAACAAAGTTGAGATGTTTAGACAGGCGAAGCCTAGAATAGTTCTGTTCTCTGCAGGCTGGATTATTACAAAATAAGTATCACCTCGTATCTTTAATATAATATCTATTTCAATAAAAAAAAAAAATTGAACTTCAAATTAAATATTATGTGAAGGATTGGTAGGAGTATTATGTTGTTCATCATTTTTTAAGTTAAGATTGGTAATGTTATGTGTCACTTCTATATACTGTTGTTAGTGAGTTTTCCATTTGTTGTTAATGAGTTCGACACAGATAGAAGCCTGGGGTGAGGTTCGTTGAGTAAAGAAGTAACTAGTTTCTCTCTCTCTCATTGGCCTGTAACAGGAAGTTTTTGGATCTCTGAACCTGCTGAGCTATTTAGCTGTCTGCTGAAGAAGCATGGGTGTTGACTGGGCATTTCAACCCATCCTGATGCCCACGATGATGCTTTGCCAGTCGAAAAAGAAAAATATTTAAGGCTTTTTTAGGCGTTCACTAGCGACATGAAGAGTAAATATTATAGTAGGAAGACTCAATTTTAAACCAAGGAGTATGGGTAATATGCATGTGATTTACCAACACAATCACTACCATTGTTTATTCTGTTCCTTACATTCGCAACACAAAGAGCAAACCCAACTAACCTACCCATTTCTTCATAATTACTACCTTGGGTCCTAACCTAGTTGGTTTTTTTTTTAGAAATTAAAGAAGTTAAATAAGTTACTTAATCATTTTATATGTTGTATATCCTTAGATTATATATTAGTTTATTAGTCAAACTAATTAGTTTGAAGAAAAAATTAAAAATAAAAATGCTCTAAAGTAATTTAATTAGCTTCTTTAATCTCTCCAAAAAAGTTAATTGGATCTTATAATTAGGACTGATGGAGTATATCACAAGGACCAATGAACCCAAATGAAGATAAAAAAGAAAACAAAGAGAAAATGTAAAGAAAAGCAGAAGTATAAGCATTTTAAGTACGAAAGAGTGATTCTTCTCTTTTTTTCCATTTTCCTCACACAGGCACAGCTCCAGCGGCTTCAAACCTGGGCTCTTTTGCGAGGAACTTTTGCTGAGCATAGACAGACATGTAATCCCCAAATACGAATTTAGGGTAAGCGCAATCCACTTGTTCGCTTCCTTTCTCCAGCAATGGCGGTGCAGGGCTTATGGTGGCTTGCAGCGACGGATTGTAAAAGGAAGCGATCGATCTTCTGTTTCCATCCGGCATGGCCAAAACCCTATGCCAGCAACTCTTATACCGACCATTGCTCAGCACCTCGATCTGATCGCCAATGTTGATGACTATGGCGTTTTTCAGTGGCTGAACGTCAATCCATTGGCCGTCTTTGAGCATTTGAAGGCCGCCCACCTGATCGTCTTGGAACAGTAGGATGACGCCTCCGGCGTCGGTGTGAGCTCGGAGGCCGTAAACGAGCTCCGGATTGGGGCATGGTGGATAGTGGCTTACCTTGGTTCCGAAGAAGGTGTTGTCTCCATCTCCTCCATTGAATGCCTTCTTGATGTATCCTTTTGGTAATCCCAAGTTCTCATCCATTACGTCCATCACTTTCTCTGCCAATTTCTTTATTTCACTTCGATATTCTGCCATGGTTTCCCTGTCACATATATCCATGTGAGCATGGACCAGTTAAGCTTATACATTCAAAACATGTTTAGATTACGAATGAACCGAAATGTGATTAACTATATACAGTTTGCTTCAAGTTACATGGGAATGGTTTTCTTTTTGTCAAGAAGAGAAAACGAGAGTTATTTGCATGAAATGTTGGTTCAGATGAGAAATTGCATGGTCATTTTGGAAGGTCATTGATTTTTATGTGGGTATATATATATATATACCTGAATCCTGCTGTTCTTTCAGGCCATTCATTATCGTCCAGGAGAGTGAAGACATCTTCCCAGTCCACCCTCTCAGACTTCTCACCACTCTTGTTTTCAACCAATTTGTTGAGCAGATTCACCGAGGTTGAGTTCTTGAAATTTTCCTCTCTTTCCAGTTTATGGCACTCAGAGCACACTTTCTTCACCCTCTCCAGAAGCTCCTCAGGAATACCATGGTTGATCAACTGCAAAACTTCGTAATTAATTTTCCGGCGTGCGTGGTAGAATAGCCACTAAGAGAACGCACAAATATGAAGGACGACATGCATATTCCGAATTTAAAGGTAAACTGCCTACCTGGAAAAATCCCCATTCTTCAAATCCATTAGCGAGCTGAGCCATGGTTTTTGCCCTTTCTTCCCCATTGAGCTTTGAGAAATCGATAACAGGGATGGCCATTATTAGTTCAGTGAGAGTAACAGAGTAGCAATAGGAAGAGAGGTTATATTTTTGTGGCTTGTTGATGAAAGGAAGCTGGAGAGCTTGGAGATAGTTAGTTTGGTCGGTTGTTCAGTTTTGGATGATTAAAGAGGCTGGTTTGGCAGGTATTTATAGCAGAAGTCTCCCGCCAAGTTGGCTGTCACAGGACTCACAGCCATATGATACTGTATGATATTATTGGTTGCCTCTTTAAAGAAATCGGCCGTTAGAGTCAGATCAGGGACGGTGACACTTTTTCCATAAATGAATAAAAAAGCGAGAGTCAATTCGATCTGAGAGATACTGCTTGTAGGTTGTAGCCTACAGGCACATGCTCTTTTCCCTTTTCAGGTGATGCATATCATTCATTAGTTTATTCACACTTCATACATCCTCACTTGATGATTAATGATATGGCACCAGGAGTAGATTATAATTAGATAGTTAAAACTTAAAATCTTATTGTTTCAGAAAATAAATATTTTTAAATTTTTTCTATAAATAGTTCAAATTTATTTTGATAAAAGTATCTCACTTGCTGCTTTTAAGAATGTTTCATGTACCAATCTTTGAATGTGGAAGGTGTTTTATTTTATTTTTATTTATTTATTTTTCATGAACGCGTATAGATGGAGTAGTTTTATTTAAAATGGCGCCTTCTTGTGTGGAGTAGGATTTGAACACAAGGGACATTCTACCCCGATTCCTTAGTATAAGAGTTTGTTAACTTTTTTTTTTGTGAGATTAAAAAAATTAATTAAATTACATTAAAATATTTATATTTATTGTTCTTTTTCAAACTTATTTACTTAAGTTATAAACTAATGTATAATTTAACAATGTACAACATATATTTTTATTAAATAGTTTAATTAATTTTTTTAATCTCTTAAAAAAATAATCTAACTTTTATACTAAGGAGCAGATAGAGTGTTTTAGTTGAGTAAAAGGCAGTTTGCCTTGCTTGTAACTTAAGAAGAATTGAAGTACGGGCGGCCAATCTTCGATATGCTGAAAATCTTTTCCTCCTTTAGCTACACTTTAGGGTTTGAACCTATATATGACTTCCTTTAATGCCTTCGATATGCTGAAAAAAATCTTTTCCTCCTTTAGCTACACTTTAGGGTTTGAACCTATATATGACTTCTCTTTAATGCCAAATTTTGGATAGTGTTATATTCCTTGTAGACCAAATTCCAATTGTTGGAACATACTGGTACATGAGAGAATTTAGATGATGGAGCTGACTATGCCAACAACTTATGACAAGCAAACAATATTTCTGAAAAATCTTTTATTGCAGAATTGGTTGTTTGAAGGCGTCAAAGAACTCAACTTCTTGACTCATCTTCAAACGAGTGTAACTCTTTTTTAGTTATATACTTCCTCCAGTTCTATTTATAAGAAATTACACGATTTAATAAAGTGACTAAAATTAATTTAAAAAAAAAATACTGCCTTCAGTTCTTAATATAAGACATATTTGATGAATTGATATTAGCCGTAAATATAATACCATTTTTATCTTTGTAATTATTTTCCTAATTTACCCCTATGAATGCTTCCTTAACAATAATTAAAGAGGAGAGTGAATGAAAGAATTAAAGAAGATGACTAGGGTATTTTAGAAAATACATGTGATATTAACTAACTTCCTTAATGCAATCAAATTAGATAAATATGTCTTATATTAAGGACATGAGGGAGTAAGTATGTTTGAAATAAACTTTTGTTTTCAAGTATACCTTCATTAATAAAAGGGCAAGTAAGAGAGAAAAATAAAAAAATTAAATATAAGTATCACCAACTTGTAATTAATGCGATATCCATAATTAATGAGGGGGGAAATGAAAAAAATTATTAAATGTTCATACAACTGGACTATTATAAAAAAAAATAAAGCAATTCAAATGCTTGACTCTTATAAAAATGACCGGAGGGAGTACAACATATCTTCAATTGTGTCTTAGATCTTCAGTTATATACAAATAACTTTTATTTCGCAAATAGTTAAAAATAAGTTGCACACAGCTGAAGATAGGTTACATATGTTCTTAAATAAATTTTAAATATATTTGGACATAAATTTTATATAGGGAATTTTTCAGCAACTTTTTAACAAAATAAATCCTCACACTGCCACACACATATAAATGGAACATGGTTTGGCTAATTTAAGCAAACCATTCACTAATATAGATATGAAAATCACTAGTTGAAGTTGATCAGCTGACGAGGAAACCGATATGATAATGATATATAGGGTTATTTCGTTTTTGCTTTCTAGACTCTGACCGACCGTAATTTTGCTTAAACCACAAACTACGCTCCCACATTGCTTTGCGCTCCTCCAAATTAATAAGTAAAAAACAAAGAAAAAGTTGACACTCATATTTGCAGGCGTAGTTCTAGGGTTAAGGGAAAAGCTAAGGCACAGTCAATTCATAAAAAAATATAGTAAATCGCTTTTGGATTCCTTTAATTTCACATTGTCAACTTCTCAAATTTGACATTAATATATAATTTTAACTTTGTTTAATCGCATTGTAAGATTTGACATCGATCATGTGCAACGACAAATCATTCATTAGTCATAATCAGAATGATCTGTAATTCATATAAGTAGCAAGAGGAGTTAGTTAATGAAGCAAATTTGATTTGATTCTCTTTGTCCGAATGTTAGGTTGCATTTTCTGAGGAAGGAAACGATAATGAAGAACTAAAACGAACAACATTAACTCATCAATGGCTGTACCTGGAGTACTTTAAGATCTCATTGATTGTTAGTATTAAACATTATTAATGCATAAATGATGTGTTTTGTGATTGCATGTACTGCTGGCACTTGCATGCATCCTTCTTTAATTTGATACGCAATTAATTAATATAAATAATACGTATGGTTTTAGCTCTCGATCGTATGTATATATACATGGATTTCTATATTGAATTAGTTTAATTTGCTGCATTATTATATGAAGACAAACTTATTGTTCAGTGCAGCGCTGGCGTTATGATCACAAACTTCAATAATTGGTACTTGTTTATGTGGCGTAGATCCCTGACTCTGTTCATTTTTATTTTAAAGGTTTGTGAATTTCCTATCCTCACTTTGACGAAATTATTTGTATAATTAGTGCATGTAGCTTGGTGGGGATGCATAATCAATACAATATTTTTTTTTTACAGATATATAATACTAGTTTTGTTCTAAAATATAAGATCTAGTTGAATTTTTTTTAAATGTATGATTAAATTATATAGTAGTTTATAAGTTAGACAAATTAGTTTGAAGAAAAAATGGTAAATATAAATAATTTAATTAGCTTTCTTAATTTTCTAAAAAAAAATCAATTGAGTCTTATATTTAGGACCGATGTAGTATTTGTTTTAAAATTTTAGAATATGATTTTTAAATGTTTAGTTCCATATAAATTTTTTTTATCAGTATCATTCAATATAAATTGTAGATCGAATTGATAGAAAATATTTTCGCAAAGCTCGTAAATAATATAATTTAGGGATGATATGAAATGTTTGTTCTTTCAAGTTTGTCTAGCTTGATCATCGATTCTGGCCATGAATAATATAAAATTTGATTGAAAAATTAAAGTCCTGAGTTCTGACCATATTATATTCATAACCTATTTATAAATTATAATCAATGCTGGATTATTTTTTAAATCCGGGGAATATTACACAAGAAAATTGTGTAGTTTTAGATATAATATAACACACACCAATCTTTTTTCCATAATGCTATTATATATTGTAATTGCAGCAATAAGATATGATGATACATTCCCCCATGACAAGGGAGTAGTAAGTGGAGCCAAATTCATGCATGAGAAAGCTTAATTACTGAACCTTTACATTTAAAAAAATGAGATGATTCCCTTCAATTAATGCCTTCTACTTTAAGAACTGTGTCACTGTAAATTTAATTTAGTGATGTTAAGTTCTTTACGAAGAAGAAGAGCAACACATGGACGCTGAGTAGACAATGTTTCCTCTCATCAAAAGCCTATCCACGACAAATTAGGATTCTCCCATTTGTCTTTGCCTATTCGCTCTCATTTTTTATCTTAAAATTATATAGTTTTGAGGTTAAAATAAGCTAGCAAAGTTTTTTTTTTAAAGAAAAGTCATCCATCAATGTGAAAACATTTTTTTAAATTGCATCAAGTATCCTAAATTAATTTTTAGTATATTGAGCACAATAAAATATATATTTTTTAGCACCTAGTATATAACACTCATCACATAAATATTTTCTTAGTAACATCCAATATCTTAAGTGCTAAAAAAATGTACTAAAAAGTACTTTCGCGTAAAGGTTTTTCTTATAAAAGCTTCTCTATCTTGTTTTTACCTCAAAACTATGTAGTTTTGAGGTAAAAAGGATGGGAGCAGAGATAAGAAGGGTAAATGAGATAATCTTAATCCATCTACTATGACAAATGCACAATTGGTCTAAGATAGATTTAAAAACGAATTCGAAGTCCGTTTAAACCCTAAATTTATAAAGTCGGATTTAAGATTTTTCCTCAAAAATGAAAGCGAGCCTAAAAGATTCAACCTTCAGGGCCAAGGGGTGACCCTTTTAGGCCTACATGTCTTTTTAAAAATTATTTATATGATAATAATATTATTGATATTATTATTTTATACTTTACAAAAGTCTTTCCTCTATAATTAGAATCGGAAGGGAATACTTTGTTAATGATGTTGCAAATATTTAGTTGTTATTATATTTTTTAGAATTAAGTTTCATAAAAACATCTTGTATTGAAAATCCTAAAAATTAAAAACTTATAAAAGATATTTTTTATTTCATAAGTATTCTTAGTAATTTTGTATTTTGTGACTTATTTTCTAATGATTGTTTTGTTCATATCTTGTGTTGTTTATTTTGTTGACTACTTATACTTTTCAAGATATGTTTATAAGAAATATTTTTAATTTTGTTAAGTCTTCTCATTAATTATTTGTAATTGTGATATATAGACAAAATTTTACCTTTGACAATGACTTAGTGACTATGTTTGTTTGTTGTATGATGCATATTTTTTATATCTTAATATTGACAATATTTATTTGTTAAATCAGAACTTTAATTGTTGTTATTTACTAATTATATTTCTTTAAAAAACGAAGAAAAAATAATTAAAATGTATAAAAATGACTTCCAGCCCTGAAACGTACGCTCACAGGTTGAGCCTTGAAAAATATAATTTATTTACCCTAGGCTTTGTAGGGGCTGGCCCTATAGGGTCGGGTCAACCCTAATTCTCAACTCTAGTCTAAGTTGCCCTCTACAAATATTTCATTTATTCCTAATTTTTTAGGAAATATTATCATATTGCCTCATGTCCTTCATACAAGGGTTTATTTTTTGACAATGTCTTTTATATAAGAGTTAATTGACTAATTTATATAAATCAAAATAGTTGGTTACGGTTAGTGATAGATAACAAATATATAAAATACTACTAGATTTCATTATGACTACCATTTGATAGAAATTTATTAATACGGGCAATTAGTAGGGATGTTTTAGATTGAGAATCAAGTCCAATCCCTAACCAATTCTTATATCGAACCCCGGCTAATAGCATTCAATATTCATCATCTCATCAATATTGTGTTAATTGAATTAAATATATGATGTGAAGGAAGCTACGCACGTCTTGTGGGGTGGTCGTTATTGCCCACCTTTTTAGCTGCTGATGTTTTGTTTTTGTTTGAGACACACATCCACAGGTTTGAGCTACTTAATTTCACTACCTCCATTCATTTGCTTACTGCTTCGTAACTCCAACGTTTTGTAGTTATCTTCTTCTCCTTAAGACCTTAACTAGATCGAGGTCAAACCATATGCATAATCAAAATCTTTTTTTTTTTCATTCGATGTTGCTGGTTTAACCTTTTAACAAAGAGGTTTAAATTTCTCATGTTGCATGAGAAGAAGAAGATTCCTACTGTGCGTGAAAATGATGAGGCACTATTATATATATATATATATATATATAATGCTAATTATATATATATGTGGATCCCACCATTTACAAATTATTTTTTGTTTTGAGGTAGTGTGTGACATTGTGAATAATACACTTCTCCCACAAACACGTAAAAGAAGTGTTTTTCCCTTTAACAAAACATATATACTTACTACTCGTATATAGTAATCTCTTAACTCATGAGTCATGGCGTCATTATCACATAAACAATTGTTTTACTATTTCCGTGCCGACATTAAAATAAGTCTGCCGACACGTCATCCATGATTTTTTTTCAGTGGTCCAAACAAATCTCCAACCCTAATAACTATCTTTGTGCCGTTTGGTCCGTTAATTTCTCACTTAAAAATGACACTGCGTTTTTTATGCTAATTATTGATTTGGGTCAGATTTAAACATTTCTTTTCGGGTTTAACTGGGCAACTCTTCTAAATGCATTTATTGCGTTCACACAAACTCAACTCAAATCTTAGAGCTTAAGTAGGTAAATTCTCATGGTTATTAAAATGGGAGGATTGATCGGCTTGTTAATTAGAGCCAGAAATCAGTGAATCAGTCACCTAATTTGGTCTAGCTAGTTTGACCGGTTCAGTATTTTTTATTTAAAAAATATTTTAATTCGCTTTTTGAGTTTATTCATAATTTTACAATTCTGAAATCTTCACTACCTTATCAATCTAGCTTTGAGTTAATTAGTTTCAGTTTGATTTCAATATGACTCACTAAACTTTGACTCACTACCTCAACCGATTAGTGACTGATCTAAATCTAAAGATCTAATAACCTTGTAAATTCCCTTTTACTAAGACTATGCATGTTGATATCAAATTGTGCAAAGTATTCCAAATATTTATAATACCTAGAGGATGTGAGAGTGTGATCTGCCCATTTCAAAATTAAGTAGAGTGATAAAAATGTCCCCTGAATTTAAAAAAGGTACTCCAATTTTTTATAAAGGTTTAACAAGTTCTGATAAGGTTTTAACAAGTTTTGATAAGATTTTCATGAATTCTAATTCAAAATTCACAACTTGCTACAATAATAAGGTATTGATTCTCATTTATGATAAAAGTTTCACAAATTCAAATAAGGTTTTCACACATTCTAATTCAAAATTCATCATTTACTATAATAGTAAAGTATTGATTCTCATTTATGATAAGGTGCACAAGTTCCAATGTGGTTTTAACAAGTTCTGATTATTTTATTTGATAGCAAGTGGTGATTTTTGAATTATAATTTGTAAAAATTTTATCAAAACTTATTAAAACTCTTATAAAAAATGGCTGCATGTTTTTTAACTCATAAGGACATTTTTATTATTTCTATTTAATTTTAAAAAGGATAAATCGGGACCTCACAAATCTCTAATATTATAAATATTCAGAATACATTTCTTATCCTTTTTGACATTTTTTTTTTCCCTCAGGAATGTCCGTGAGCTGTAAAATTCAATGGATACGTTCAGTGCATTCTGCCTTTAAATCAGCGTCCACGATGCAATCACACCCCCATTTAATTCATTTTTAATTTAATTGTGTCAGCTCTATTCGGAAAAAAGCCCCATAAGATTTCAGGTCACAAAAAAGTGAAAAACACACTACAGTAAGTTTTTTTAAATCATCATAAGCAAGTGTTTCATGATTAAAAACGGGTTAAAGTATTACTTAATGTTATACTCTTATACTCCTATTCGTATTACAAAATTTAATACTAAATACAGAAAAACTATATGAGGTTATATTCTATTTTTTATAAATTAAATGAACTTCTTACATCAAATGCGTTTCTTTTCAACTTAAAGTTGTCTTCTTCTTTTTAGTTAAAAGAAACAATATTTGCAATTTCCTATCAATATTTGAGAAAACTTTCAATTTATACCAATATTAAGAGAGTTGCGGGATCAAATAACTAACAGTACCTGAAAACTGAATATAGGTTTTCGTGAATGTCCCTCTTGCGGGGGACCCTATGTGTCTCTTTCTTGATGTTGTGAGTTGTGACAGTTCCCTTTGTTTATCATTAATAAAAATCCATATTTTACCCTCACTCCATGTGACTCCAGAGTGCTTTATTTGAGGCATTACGTGAGGACCTTTTTATGCCGAAATATGAGGACTTCATTAATGAAAAAAAAAATTATAATTTTTTAAATTGCTGCTCTGTTTTATGATTAATGAAAACCTTAAGAATTTAACTCGGCAAAAATTATCATAAAAAAGATACTAGTTTATAAGAACAACTCCACTTCAATTGATTTCTTCTCTGTGTGAAGACAACATTAAGAAATATGGAGTTTGATTTCTCAACAAATGGTACATCCTTATGTCTTGAATATTTATTAATTTGCATGAGGTATACATAGATTTGCAGTCAATTTGATTAAAATTAAGAAAAAAATTTGAGTTTGGTTGATTAAATATAAGGGTATTGTTGGGATAAAGATCTCAATAATTTATTTTTATCTTATATTTTAATGAGCTAGTTAGATGTTTCCCATGTTACTCTTCCCAAAATAAAACTATTTCAAGTCAACGGTTCCTTCCTCTCACTAATTGTGACTTTGTGAATTCTGTGATTTTTTTAATTGCTTCTTCTGATTTTAAAAAGCAATAAGCGATTTATATAATATAATAAGTGATGATGAGGACACGAAGCTAAAACCATTCTTTTAATAATACTATGGCATTTTCAGTGTTGATGAGATAAGACTACGTGTATATCTCAAAGGCACAAAGTACATAGAAGCAAAGCTATAAACTATAAAGGCTTCTTTTATTTTTTTTGATATTAAAAAAGGTTTTGGAGGGGTTCGACATCGTATCACTAAAGATACTACTATGAAGACTTCACGGGACTTACGAGATCGCTTACCAAAGGAGTCCGACACCGAGAGAGGATTGAACCCACAACCTGTCGGCCTAATCATTCCTTACCATCTATGCCAACTGACATTGGCAAAGGCTTCTTTTATTGGAAGTGATATGATGTTCACAATACAAAAGCTCAGACTCATATATAATATAATAAAAGATTAGCTGTCGTTTCAAATTAGGGAAAATTATAATATAGGATCTAAGGAAAATAATGTTTATTAAGAATGACCATAAAAATAGTAATTATTTTGAAGGACTATAAATTAAAAAATTAAAATAGAAAGACTAAATTTCCCTTAGCCGATTTCCGATATTCTCTTTAATTAAATCGAATCCGGAGTGATTGATGGATAATAAAAAATAGAGAAAAATCAGAATCTGCTAAATTAGCGCCTCTGCTGTACTGAAATCGCCTCCCAGTTACAATCAAGATGACTTTTTTTTTTTCCGTCTCTCTTCTAAACTTCATGGAGAAATAAAGAAGCAGAGACACAACCGCATACTAGAAACCTTTAGACTTCATCTTCGATCTTCATCCTCCACTCTCTCACCTTCTCTCTACCTCCATCACCGACGACCTACGACCATCCCAACTCATTAAGAATGAAGACTATGAATAATATGAAAGACTATTAAGAATTAAGATTAAGGGTAAAAGTGTAAAAATACACATGTGCTTTACCCTCGGGAGCGCTGTAACATCCCATTTTCAAAAGCAGTATAATTTTTTTTTCATCAGAGTAGAGCATTGGAGCGATTGAGTAACTGATACATATATTTATAAATGCCGTAAGTCTGGCTGATTTACATAAACGGTACATTGACCGAGAGTTTTCAAAATGAATAACACCCGAAGAAAGTCTTTAGGGGTCTCGCGTGCGCTCGCTCGCCTTTCTCCTCGGTTCTCGGTTCTCCTCCGAACTCCGACGCTATGATAAAGAGCCGAGATCCAATTACAATTTGGATCTCGTGTAATGATTAACCTCATGCTTAAATACGACTACATATACACGATACAAAGAATCAATACAACAATGTCCATAACGGATGTATGATTAAAAACACGTAACCACGTATACAAGATAATAACCACGTATGTAACATAACCTCGTATGATACAACAATAATAACCTCGTATGTGACATAACCTCGTATGTAACATACCGTGTATATAGCATAACCTCGTACACTACTACACAACAATCACATACAATCATATAATAAACATTAGAGCTAGTGTTAAAGACGCGAACGTACCTTTTGGCGGTACAACGGAACTTTTACGGAAAAACGTGAAATTCGACGGTTCGACGTCGAAGTATTCTAATCAGAATAATAACACACTTATGAATATTTGGCAGCATTACGGGCATTTTAGGTGAAAAGGACCATTTTGCCCTTACTACCCCTAATTGGCGGAATTTCGCGAACTTCGTTACTTTGACCGTATTCCATTTCAAAATTTTCCCCACTATGTTTTTACCTCGTCGGGCATCTTTCAATGCAATGAGGCATAAAAACAAGTATAGGAATATATTCGAAACTTCCTAGATCAAAACAACAGTTCTACTATAACTACCGAAAGAACTACGAAACTAAAAACTAAGAAGCGAAGAACTTACTCGGAGCAAGGCGGGAATTTTTTTGCGAGCTTCTCTCTCTAGAACCTCTCTAGGTTTCGAATTTGGTGTGAAGAATGAGAGCAAGAGAGCTTGCTATTTATAGGGAAAAATAGGACAAGGTGAGAATTTCCACAAAAGTCTTTAGATCGGATTAAGTAGTTGGATCGCATTTTTAGGACAAAACACTCTTGGCCATCCATGGTCAAGATCGAAATCTAAGAGCCCAAAAGTCAATGGATGAGTTGTCATCCATGATGGCTCTTGCTTTATGGCCTCCGGTCCGATAAAGCTACCCGTCGATGTCCGTTTCGCGCGATTTTGCGAAACTCAAAAATGCGAGCGTGTAACTTTGAAGGTCTTTTCATCCTCTTTCATATTATATATTTTGATCCTCTTTTTGATCATATCCAGGTATTCTCCGGTGCGTCGGAAGATATTCGGACAAACGCGTTGATTTTTAAATCGCTTCCGATAGAACCAACTTGGACAATAATTATTTGAATCGTAAACGTCCGGTTGTTGCCTAACTTAATCTCGTGTTTAAAAAGACGCAATTGTTTCTATAGGTTCTCACTTTTCCTATCGACTCTACTCTATCGATCAACTTTTCGTCTTATTTGAAATTAGGGTTTTCGGTTGCGGAAACAACGCCACGGTAAATTCTTTCTTTGTGTAAAAATTCACTTGTTCTTAATTTGATCAGTCTGAAAAGACTTTTACTTCTGGTTTGTAGAATTTATTTCTAACTTTTCCCCCTACTGTCTATATGCCGACTCACCGCATTATATTATTATTTTATTCTAATTATCATTTTAATTATTTAAACAATTCTTTTTAATTAAAAATAACAATAATTTCGCCCCCTCATTTAAAAATTCAGTTTTAATTATTTTTCCATAATTTTTTCCATTTTTAAAAATATAATATTTTTTACCAAAATTCTCGTTTTTACCCCCCGTTAAAGGCTTAATCATACCTAATTTCTTTGTTTAGTGATCTTTTTAGGATCAGGTTTCTTCATATATTTATCTTTACCAATTTTACAGTATATTGTTATCTTACAAACTTTTATCGACATTGTCATTTTATATCCTATGTAAAATATTAACAATGTTTACCCCATCGTAGTTCTTTTATGGTTCGAAATGCTTTTTAAACTTTTCTTCATGTTATTTCCTCTGAAATAATTTATTAAATTCTCATAATTAGGGATAACACTTCCATATTTTTCTCATAATTTTTCATGATCTTTCAGTATTTATCATAATATATTTAGACTGTTTTTATCACCATTATTTCATTTTTAGTCATTCTGTTCATCTGATCCTTGATAATCTTTAAATTCATATTATTTTTAATGCAAAAAGAAGTTAAAAACTCTGTCATTGTCATGATTTAATAGACCAATTAGTTAAATATATGGTTACACTTCATAATGAGTTTTTAAACTTTATTTCGCATTAATCTTGGTCACATCTTGAGTTTGGATTCAAAATTGAACTTGAGTCATATTCTTACTACAATTGGGTAGTGAACACTGTTCGGTATTTTGGGTATAACTTTAGTTTTAGAGATCCAATGGCTCTGCAATTTATATTTTCAGAAAGCTAAAATGAAGATCTACAAACCATATGAAGAGCCCAAAGGCTAAATCAAATGTTTAAAGGACCAAATTGGGCCTGGAATACGGAACAGGGCGCTGAACTGGGCTCCAGAACAACGTTCGGTGTTTGATCCATAGCTTGAGCTACAGAACTCCAAATGAGTCCCGGTTTGAACGACTGGAAAGCTGACACAAACAGCCAAATTTCATATGAAGACAACAAGGCCCAGTTCCACCGAATTTGTGGTGTAATACAGCTTGCAAGATGGAACACGGTTTTGGAGGTGCAAAAGTCAAAAAGTATGGCTAAATAGTTCTTCCATGATTTCTATAAATAGATGGATTTTGAGAAGAGCAAGACACACCTTTGGAGAAGACCAAGATCTCTCTAATTCTCCCATTCTAAATTCTTTCTTGTAGTTCTTGTCTTTAATTTTTTGCCTCCTTCTTGGTATGGCAATATCTTGCTTTATTATTTCCATGTATTGTCTTTAATTCTTGTCTTTAATTTCTTGCCTCCTTCTTGGTATGGCAATATCTTGCTTTATTATTTTCATGTATTGTCTTTAATTCTTGCCTCCTTCTTGGTATGGCATTTTAATATTTTCTTTTAATTATTTATGTTGATTTTATGTTCTTCATCTTTTTCTTTTATGGACTCATTATGTTTGTGAGATTTACTTTCATTTTTTTAAGTTGTTCTTTGTGTTCTTCGTGTTCATGTTGAACTAGTTCATGTTCTTCGTGGTCATGATGTATATCCTTATTTCTTCAATTTTATCTTACATAGCAATGCTTGGCTAAGTTTCTGTGATCGACCCATGAGTTGAGGATTCCATGGTGTCATCCGGAGGACTTGTGTTTTAATCAATAACTGACTTGTTTCTATTTACTTTAATCGGATTCGAATTTAGAAATAGATTGGATGTTAGATTTAATATCCAGATTGATATCCCAAGGACATAATTCGGACCGGGTTATAAAGAGCGTTGTACGTTCGTATAGCAAGCTCGCCACGTGTTCGAATAAATGCTAGGCGATCGTCTAGTCGAGGAGCTTCTAGACTAATGCGAGAGATTTCAGTTTATCTAGAATCAATCACAAGGTCGTTATTCTATTTTTGTCCGATGATGGAAGATTTTGGATCCCAATTCTGGGTTGATCATTTTAATCTACTTAATTTCATTTATCTTTCCACTCTATCCTTAGTTCTTTCTTTAATTTTAACTAAACCTTAAATCCCCCCATTTCATTCACTGTTTTTACCAATTGATTTAAACCAACTGCGAATTCCTTGGGAGACGATCCAGGTTGTCCCTATACTTGCAAATATTTGGTAACTTGGTTATTTTGTGAGAGCTCGACAACTCGCATCAAAATTTGGCGCGATTCTTCGGGGAAACTCGCATCGGTTTAAATCTAGTGGTTTTGGTGATTGGGCAGATTTCTATCTCACCCAAATCACTTTTGCAAGTTTTGATTTTTTTATTATTATTTCATTTTAGGTTCCTAAATTGTGTAGAACTTGTTCTGTCCAAAAAAAAAAAATCATTTCATTGTGTTTCTTAATTTCTAGCATTTCTTTCTTCTTATGTTGTATGAATACTAGGAGTACTACTATTCTGAATCTTTGTTTGGATTCGACCACGAAATAGAAAGAACAATTCTTTGCTTTGCTAGAAGAGCTGTTAGGATAAGTCTTGATTCGACCATTCGATTACGATCATTACGATTCTCTTCATTTACGTTGATCTTTCTAGTTCCTACGATAACATTGTTGTTTTCACCGATTCTAACTCCAAAATTATGGTGAACAAAGAATTCGTCCTACTTTAAAGGAATTGGCTGCACCTGATGTTAATTATCAGCCTTTATGCATTACTTATCCCGAACTTGGTGCTAACTTTGAACTTAAATCTGGTCTTATCCATTTGTTGCCCAAGTTTCACGGTCTTGCAGGTGAATGTCCACATAAACATCTCAAAGAGTTCCACGTGGTTTGTAGCACAATGAAACCACAAGCAATTGATGAGGACCACATTAAGCCGAGAGCTTTCCCATTTTCTCTTGATGGAGTTGCTAAGGATTGGTTATATTATCTTGACCATCCTCCATTCGAAAGTGGATTGACATGCAAAAATTATTCCTAGAGAGATTCTTCCCCTGCCTCAAGAGCTACCGCTATTCGAAAAGAGATCAGTGGAATAAAACAAGTCAATGGGGAGAACATGTATGAGTATTGGGAGAGGTTGAGCGATTGTGTGCGGTATCCGCATCACCAAATCATGAGCAACTACTAATCACTTATTTCTATGAAGGTTTATTGCCGATGGATAGAAGCTTGGTGGATGCATCAAGTGGTGGGACTTTAGATAGCAAGACTCTGAAGAGGCCGAGACTTAATATCCACTATGGCTGCTAATTCTTTAGTTTGGCACGAGCAAATAGCCTTTAGCGATTTACCATATTCAAGCACCACCAGTCCAACTTAATTCCCAGAAATCAGGTTCCTCAAGTGCAGATCAACAAAGGTTAGAGAATAGACTTGATAATCTGACTTCTCTTGTGAGGCAACTAGCAGTGACACAGACAATGCAATCTTCTACTCCTTCTATTGGGTATTCTGTGGATTACATTGAGACCCTTCTCATCCTACGATTCTTGCCCCACTTTGCAAGATACCACTTCCCTGACCCGATCAGTAGCTGCTGCAGTTGGAGTCTTTCCGGGAAGCCACAGTACCAACAAGCAACATAATGCATTTTCCAACACTTACAATCCGGGATGGAGAAATCACCCAAACTTTCGGTGGAATCAGAATCAGAGTCAGAACCAGAATAACCAATTTCAGCAAAATTCTGTAAATTACCAACAAAGACAATTTCCACAAAATAAACAGAATTTTCAGCAATCTACACCTCTGCAGATTTCACAACAACCCAGACCAAAAGAGTAATGGTTCTTCACTGGAAGAAATGATGAAGCAATTTCTTGCAAACAATATGCAATTCCAACAAAGAACCGAGACTTCTATTCGAGACTTTGCAAACACAAATTGGGCAATTAGCAACATCATTGAACCAACTACAACCTCGGGGATCCAACACTCTTCCTTCACAAACAATTCCCAATCCAAAAGGGAACGTTAGTGCTATAACCCTACGGTGCCGGCAAGAAATTGGAGGAGCCTAAACAAGCTACGGATGTAATCGAATCCACATCGGGAAAGAGTCGGAAAATGTGAAGATTGACTCTAGTAATAAAATGCCAATGCATCAAAGCCAAGAAGAACTTGACATTCCCATTCCTCTTCCTTTCCCTCAAAGAACAATTCAACCCAAGAAGTTGGGTGAAAAAGCACAAGAAAAGGACATCCTTGAGACATTCGAAAGGTCGAGATCAATATTCCTCTCTTGGATGCAATCAAGCAAATTCCCAAATATGCCAAGTTTCTCAAAGAGCTATGTACCAACAAGAGGCGATCGAAGGGACCGAGCGAGTGAGCTGAATCGAATGTGTCAAAGACTCCTCCAACCCATGCCTCACAAGTGCAAAGACCCAGGAATGTTTTCTATCCCTTGCATTATTGGTAATTATAGATTTGATGATTGCATGTTAGATCTAGGTGCTTCAATTAATGTCATGCCTACATCTGTCTATAAATCTCTTGGTCTTGGTCCCTTGCGTCCTACTGGTATTGTTGTCCAGTTAGCTAATAGGAGTAATGCTCATCCTTCTGGTTTAGTTGAAGATGTATTAGTCAAAGTTAATGAATTGATATTTCTGCTGATTTTTACATCTTAGATATGGAGGATGAGTCTCCTAGCGATAAGTCACCAATCATTTTAGGCAGACCTTTCATGAAAACAGCTAGGACTAAAATAGATGTACATTCTGGTACTCTTTCTATGGAGTTTGGTGATATAATTGTGCATTTTAACATATTTGATGCCATGAAACATCCTAGGGAAGAACATTCAGTTTTGTGTATTGATGTGGTTGATGATCTTGTTGATGATGTTCTTGCTAATTGGTTTCTTGATTATCCGATTTTGCATATATGAGTGATGCTACCATTTGTGCATGTTCGATAATGAATGGTGCTCTGCATGCTCGAAATAAATGATGCATTATATGGTGATTCGACTCTCTTATTGATACTAATGATTGCACATTGGAGCTAAATTCTGATTTTGATGTTCATTCTGATTGTGAACTGAATTCTGATGATAATGTTGAGCTTTCAAGGCACAGTTCTTTCTCTGCTTCTGTGAATTTGGTTTCAGGCGTTCCAAGTGTGATTACATCAGAGTTAGTGCAACAACCACCTAAGCTTCTTCCCCTCCATCGGCGACCATCGAAGTTGGATCTTAAATCTCTTCCGGATCATCGAAGTATGCTTTTTCGGAGGACAATGAGCAGTTGCCGGTCATATTGGCAAATAATCTTTTACCGAGATCAAGAAGAAAAGTTGTTGACATTCTTTGAGAGCAAACAAGAAGGCGATTGGGTGGACATTAGCGATATCGTTGGCATCGGCCCTACGTGTGTATGCATAGAATTTTTTTGGAAGAGGAGGCTAAGCCGGTGAGACAACCCCAAAGACGCCTTAATCCCCTTATTCTTGATGTGGTGAAAAAGGAGGTCACTAAGCTTTTGCAAGCCTGGTATCATCTACCCCATCTCCGATAGCCAGTGGGTTAGCCCGGTCTAAGTGGTTCCCAAGAAGTCTAGAGTGACTGTGTAGCCAATCAGAAAAATGAACTCATCCCTACACGAGTTCAGAATAGTTGGAGAGTATGCATTGACTATAGGAGGCTCAACCAAGCTACTCGCAAGGATCACTATCCTTTACCGTTCATTGATCAGATGTTAGAGCGATTGCCGGTAAGTCACACTATTGCTTTCGGATGGTTTCTCGAGGCTACTTTCGGATCCACATTGCTCCCGAGGATCGGGAAGACAACATTCACATGTCCTTTGGAACTTATGCTTACGAAGGATGCCATTTGGCCTCTCGCAATGCACCGGCACCTTTCGGCGTTGTATGGTAAGTATCTTTTCCGAGTTTCTAGAGGATTGCATGGAGGTTTTTATGGATGATTTTACCGTATATGGATCTGGTTTTGATGCATGTTTGGCTAATCTTTCTAGAGTCTTGCATAGATGCATAGAGTCTAATCTTGTGCTTAATTATGAAAAGTGTCACTTCATGGTTGAGTCAGGAATAGTTTTGGGACACATTGTATCAAGTAAGGGTATTGAGGTAGATCATGCTAAAATTGATGTTATTACTGCTCTGCCTTACCCCACATCTGTTCGGGAAGTTCGTTCTTTTCTTGGTCATGCAGGTTTCTACCGGCGCTTCATTCGAATTTTAGCAAGATTGCCGACCCTTGTCCAACCTTCTCGCATAAGGACACGATTTTGTATTCAATGATGAGTGTAAGGAAGCCTTCAATCACTTGAAGCGTTGTCTTACCACAACTCCGTGATCCAACCTCCGATTGGAATCTTCCATTTGAGTTGATGTGTGATGCTTCTAACTATCTTTGTTGGTGCTATTTTGGCACGGGTCAACAAAGCCTCTCATGTCATTGCCTATGCATCCAAGACTTTGGATTCGCCCAATCCAATTACACAACCACCGAGAAAGAACTCTTGGCTATAGTGTTTGCATTTGACAAGTTTAGGTCATATTTGCTAGATACTAAAGTAATTGTCTTTTCGACCATCGCTTTGAAGTTTCGTTGAAAAAGCGGATCTTAAGCCGCGACTCATCCGGTGGATGCTATTGCTCCAAGAATTTGATGTTGAGATTAAAGATAGAAGTGGAGCACAAAGCGGGTAGCTGATCACCTTAGTCGCATCACTCATTCTTCTAACCCTCTTCCATTCAGGATGATTTTCCTGATGAGCAGCTTCTACAGCTGCAAGGTAAGATTCCATGGTATGATCGGTTAATTACTTGGTTCTTTGGTGTTTTTGTAAATTCCACTAGGGCCCAAACTCGAAATTGAAAAGTGAATCTAGATATTACGTTTGGGATGACCCTTATCTCGTGGAAATTTTGTAGTGACCAAGTAGTTAGAAGATGTGTGCACGATCATGAGTTTAACTCCATATTGCATTTTTGTCATGCTTTCGCATGTGGTGGTCACTTTGGACCTCAAAGAAGCGCTAGGAAAGTGTTGGACTCGGTTTATTTTGGCCTTCCTGTTTCGTGATTCTTATTTGTTTTGTAAGTCATGTGATAAGCGTCAAAGAGCGGGAGTATTTCCGTAGGCATGAGATGCCCGGACCTATACTATTTTGTGAAATCTTTGATGTTTGGGGTATTGATTTTATGGGTCCATTTCCTGTTTCCTATGGATTTACTTACATACTACCGGGTTTGTTGATTATGTTTCAAAATGGGTTGAGGCAAAGGCCACCCGGACTAATGATTTTTTTGTGGTGGTAGATTTTGTCAGTCTAACATTTTATGCGGAGTTTGGTATTCCACGAGCTATTATCGGTGACCGGGGTTCTCATTTTTGTAACCGAAGCATGAGTGCTTTGTTACGGAAATATGGAGTGATTCATAAGGTCTCCACAAGATACCATCCACTGAGACCAATGGTCAAGCGAAGTTTCAAATAGAGAAATCAAGCAAATCCTTGAGAAAACCGTTAACTCTACTCGGAAGGATTGGAGCAAGAGACTTGACGATGCTTTGTGGGCATATCGAATCTGCTTATAAGACTCCGTTGGGATGTCTCCTTATCGGCTTGTCTTTGGTAAAGCATGTCATCTTCCGGTTGAGTTGGAGCATCGAGCATATTGGGCTATTAAGCGGTGTAACATGGACTTGGGGAAGTCGGGATGGAGCGGAAGTTGCAGTTACAAGAGTTGGATGAGCTTAGATTGGATGCCTATGAGAGTTCACGGTTATACAAGGAAAAGACAAAGACATTCCATGATAAGCGAGATCCGAGGAGAGAGTTTGTTGTGGGCCAAAAAGTCCTTCTATTCAATTCCGTCTCAAATTTATGCCTGGTAAACTTCGATCTAGATGGGATGGCCCTTTTGTGATTACTAATGTATTCCCTTTTGGTCTTGTTGAGTTGTGTGATCCGTCTACGGGGAAAACCTTTAAAGTGAATGGACATCGCCTCAAACCATTTTATGAGGGATCCCGGGAGGAGCAGCCTATGGAAGCGGAGATCCTACTCACGAGATGCCACTTACCCTCCATAAGAACCTTGGGGAGTGTTTTCTTTTCTTTCTCTATTTCTTTTTCTTTTATTATTTCCATTTTCCCACTTTTCATTTAAAAAACAAAACAAAACAAAACAATACATTCTCTCCTTCTATGATTGCAACATATTATGAACTTGGACATTTTGGTTTTAATGGATCATTCTAATTGGGCTATATTTCTTAATTCTTGGATTACTTGCCCTGGTGGTTAATTCTATGATGCTAATTGCATGATTTGGTATTTTCCTTTGTGAGATCTTGGGCCTACATGAATGGAACTCATCTTTTACCATTCTTTCTTTCTTGTGTGCATCCTTTCATGATTTATGTTCTCTAGAACTTGCTCTCATTCTTTTCAAAACTACATTTTTCATTTGCATGCATAAATATGATGGAGGCTTGTTTTCTTTCTTTTATTTCCTCACTCGACCAAATAGCCTTTCCCTTGCATTATATCTCCTTTGTTAGCCCTTTGTGCCTTTTTGACTCATTCCTTTCAAGCCACATTACTAGCCTAAATGTCACACCATTTTATTCCGCACCTTGGAAATTAATTGCGCATTGGTTTTGTGGTTAAGTGTGGGGGTTGCCCAGGAGTGCAACATTTTAAGTGTGGGGGAAGTATTTGTTCAAAGTATTATTTGAAGTATTTGTTCAAAGTATTTGATTATGTGCCATTCATTGTTTGGCATTTATTGTAAAAAAAAAAAAAAAAAAAAAAAAAAAAAAAAAAAAAAAGCTTATGTGCCATTCATCATCGGCATTTATTGAAAAAAAAAAGAAGCAAAAAAAAAAAAAAAAAAAAGAGTGACTTTATATTATGTACTAACGTTTTTAAAATTTCTCGGGTATTTAGCCTCTCATTTCCATACCATTACCATAGCCCCATTACAACCTTAATAACAAGTCCTCTTGATTTTTGCAAGCATGTGTTATAAGTAGTGGAGAAGTAGAACTTGAGCAAGCTTATGGTAGAACAATTTCCTTGAGTGGAATTTGAGCGATACACTTATTAACCATATACACTTGAGCGATTGATTGAGGGCATCCTCGAGAGACTATCTTGTGTGATTAGCATCATTGAATGATATTGCCATGATTTGTAATTTGAGATGAAGAGATTTCTGTCTTGATTGGTTGATCTTTTGAAACTTTTGTGATCCTTGTTAAGTTTTGAAATTTCAGCAATTGTTAGAAAAGAGAATCGTTTTTATCTTTATTTTTGCTTTCCGAGTGCGAAAAGGATAAGTGTGGGGGAGTTTGATAATCTTTAAATTCATATTATTTTTAATGCAAAAAGAAGTTAAAAACTCTGTCATTGTCATGATTTAATAGACCAATTAGTTAAATATATGGTTACACTTCATAATGAGTTTTTAAACTTTATTTGCATTAATCTTGGTCACATCTTGAGTTTGGATTCAAAATTGAACTTGAGTCATATTCTTACTACAATTGGGTAGTGAACACTGTTCGGTATTTTGGGTATAACTTTAGTTTTAGAGATCCAATGGCTCTGCAATTTATATTTTCAGAAAGCTAAAATGAAGATCTACAAACCATATGAAGAGCCCAAAGGCTAAATCAAATGTTTAAAGGACCAAATTGGGCCTGGAATACGGAACAGGGGCGCTGAACTGGGCTCCAGAACAACGTTCGGTGTTTGATCCATAGCTTGAGCTACAGAACTCCAAATGAGTCCCGGTTTGAACGACTGGAAAGCTGACACAAACAGCCAAATTTCATATGAAGACAACAAGGCCCAGTTCCACCGAATTTGTGGTGTAATACAGCTTGCAAGATGGAACACGGTTTTGGAGGTGCAAAAGTCAAAAAAGTATGGCTAAATAGTTCTTCCATGATTTCTATAAATAGATGGATTTTGAGAAGAGCAAGACACACCTTTGGAGAAGACCAAGATCTCTCTAATTCTCCCATTCTAAATTCTTTCTTGTAGTTCTTGTCTTTAATTTTTTGCCTCCTTCTTGGTATGGCAATATCTTGCTTTATTATTTCCATGTATTGTCTTTAATTCTTGTCTTTAATTTCTTGCCTCCTTCTTGGTATGGCAATATCTTGCTTTATTATTTTCATGTATTGTCTTTAATTCTTGCCTCCTTCTTGGTATGGCATTTTAATATTTTCTTTTAATTATTTATGTTGATTTTATGTTCTTCATCTTTTTCTTTTATGGACTCATTATGTTTGTGAGATTTACTTTCATTTTTTTAAGTTGTTCTTTGTGTTCTTCGTGTTCATGTTGAACTAGTTCATGTTCTTCGTGGTCATGATGTATATCCTTATTTCTTCAATTTTATCTTACATAGCAATGCTTGGCTAAGTTTCGTGATCGACCCATGAGTTGAGGATTCCATGGTGTCATCCGGAGGACTTGTGTTTTAATCAATAACTGACTTGTTTCTATTTACTTTAATCGGATTGAATTTAGAAATAGATTGGATGTTAGATTTAATATCCAGATTGATATCCCAAGGACATAATTCGGACCGGTTATAAAGAGCGTTTACGTTCGTATAGCAAGCTCGCCACGTGTTCGAATAAATGCTAGGCGATCGTCTAGTCGAGGGAGCTTCTAGACTAATGCAGAGATTTCAGTTTATCTAGAATCAATCACAAGGTCAGTTATTCTATTTTTGTCCGATGATGGAAGATTTTGGATCCCAATTCTGGGTTGATCATTTTAATCTACTTAATTTCATTTATCTTTCCACTCTATCCTTAGTTCTTTCTTTAATTTTAACTAAACCTTAAATCCCCCATTTCATTCACCTTTTTTTACCAATTGATTTAAACCAATGCGAATTCCTTGGGAGCGATCCAGGTTGTCCCTATCGCAAATATTTGGTAACTTGGTTATTTTGTGAGAGCTCGACAACTCGCATCAATCCTTCCGTAACTTTTTTAACAATTTACTCTATAATTATGACAATTTTCTGTAATAGTTTTAAACTCATGATTTTGCTTTATCAAAATATTCGTTAATTTCCTTTATCTCAAAAATTCCAGATTTACTAAAATCCGGGTATTACAAGCGCCCAACATCACGTGTTTTTTTTGGGCGTAAAAATACACATGTTGTTACAATTTATGAGTGAAAGTCACATCTGCCGTTAAAATGGATGGAGTTGACTAAGAAGTTGGATGATTTGACTAAAATGTCTGATGGTGGGACCCACGTCTCCATCTCCAGCTTCCCTTCTCGACTCTCCATCTCCATCTTCTTCACGAAACTGTTATTCCAGCTTCCCCTTCTCGACACTCCATCTCCATCTTCTTCACCGAAACTGTTATTCCAGTTGGCAAACCAGCTTTTGAAACTGAAGGTGATGGTTTTGCTGCCACTTCTCTTGACTCTATTTTCAACTTCTTCTTCTTCTTCCCTTCTTTCTAGCCACATTATCTCTCTCGCTTCACACCACCACCAATGCAGCTCCCACTCTCACGCAGCGTCAACTTCTCTACTATAGAGACCAGTTCGGTGACCGAGGAGAGCTCGTGACCGTCGACCCTTCTTTGGTTTTCGAAAATGATCGCATCAGAAATGCCTACATCACTTTGCAAGCCTGGAAGGAAGCCATTCACTCTGATCCTAGAAATTTCACTGCTAATTGGGTTAGACCCAATGTCCGCAACTACACACGTGGTTTACCGTGCTCGCGCACCTAGGATAATCGTAGGATCCGTACGATTCGGCATTGATCTCAACCACGGCGACATTGCCGGCTACTTGCCTCGAGAGCTTGGGCTTCTTGCTGATCTTGCTTTGTTCCACATTAACTCTAACAGGTTCTGTGGTACTATTCAGATTCATGGACACCAGTGCATTTGTTGGGAATCCAGGGCTATGTGGAGCACCTCTACGACCATATTCCGATTCAGTAGGAATATTGGGAAGTAAAGGCGCATGGAAGATTACAAGTGTAGTGCTATTGTGTGCAGGATTGCTTATATTCCTTATTGCAGCATTAGCTTTTGGAATTGTTTATTTCAGGCGAGGAGTTAAAAGCCAATGGAAGATGATCTCATTTGTTGGACTCCCTCAGTTCACAGCAAACGATGTTTTGACAAGCTTCAATACCATAGAATCAAGAGAACTGGCAGCAAAACCATCACCTTCAGTTTCAAAAGCTGTTTTGCCAACTGGAATAACAGTTTCAGTGAAGAAGATGGAAATCGAGAGTGGGCCCCACTATCAGACATTTTAGTCAAATCATCCAACTTCACAGTCAACTTTATCCATTTTAACGGCAGATGTGACTTTCGCTTTTAAATGGTAACCACATGTGTATTTTTGCACCCAAAAAAAGTACGTGGTGCTGAGCGCTTCCGAGGGTAAAGCACATGTGTATTTTTACCCTTTTACCCTAAGATTAATATGAAGCATATAACTGCCCGAGGCTGTTCACTTTCAAACTGTATTACTTTATTAAATTAATTTTCTTGATAGAAAACATGAAACTCAAATATATATATATAGTACTGGAATAAGATGGGGAAAACTAATGTATTGGAATAGTACTTTTGAAAGAGATAAAACGATGAGATCGAAAACAAAGAATGATGAATAAGAAACCCCTAAATAAGAGGGGAAATTAAGAGAAATTAAAGTGAAATGTGGGGGGGAAAATGGAATTTACTTATTTAAGACATACTCTTTTATTTCTAATTGCATGTCTTAGTTTTTAAATTTGTTGTGTCTGTAATTATAACTCGTTGGATGTTGAGATAATTGTATGAGCATAAGAAAAGATAAAATTCCTAATAAATACATAATTTGAACAGAAGGATGGAGAAGGAAGTCACCTTGATTGTAATTGGAGGTGATTTTGCTGCAGTAAAGACATTAATTTAGTAGATTCTGATTTGTCTCTATTTGTTATTATCTATCAATCACTTCATATTCTTATTTAATTAGAGAGAATATAGGAAATCTGACTGAGGACAATTTAGTCTTTCTATTTTAATGTTCTAATTTCTGGTCCTTTAAAATAATTACCGTTTTTATGGTCCTTCTTAATAAATATTATTTTCTTTAGGTCCTTTATTATAATTTTCCCATCAAATTAAGAGTCATTAAAAGAAGTTTATGTTGGATTACGGTATTGGCCTCAGTCTGTTTAAAATCCAAAGTCTGTGATAAAAACTCATAATTGACGCACAGTTCACACCAAGAAACCAAATTACCATTTTTTAAAATAAATGTTATTAAATAAACTTATAGAACTTATGACAAATATATAAACATATACTATTAAAGGTGCAGATACAAACACCCTGATGTTATTATCAGATTGAACGCATAACCTCCTATTTATAAAGGAACTTTCTGTGTTCTGAACTACAATTTACAGTAGAACTCTGCAATTTTGTTACCTGTCTTGACTTGAAATCAAATTCTGAGCTTAATGTTACTCAAAAAAGCTAAGGAGGCCCCAATTGTAATGTGCCCATAGTCACACATTTGAGAGTTCAAGTGGTTAGTTACGGAAGCAACGTTATGGCGAAGAATCCTGAGTAAACGAGTATTCGCAAATTCTAATGCTAGAAATGGCACGATATTTATATTGCTCACTTGTTATTGAAATTTTTTGGTAAGTGTATTCTTTATTTAAAATCTCAAAGTAATTATGCCTAAACAAATCAGAGTGTTGACTTAGTCTTGTTTCTAGTTTGATATAAGGGTTAAGGGCTAAATTTGTTCTAAAAACTGTCATCGAGAGACAATTTTGTCCCAAATAACTTTTAGGGGGCAATTTTCCTTCGGAAGTATAAAAAAGAGATCAACTTATTTTGACTGTTATCCCAGTTAATTTTGACTTTTAGTTGACTAAATATGTTGAGCTGACAGCTTACATATCATCTATGTCATTTTTGTTAAGATGCAAATTTGTCCTAACAAATTTAAAAACGAAGGACATGGCAAAATTGCTCCTTTTTTGTTAAGGTACAAATTTACCTTAAAAGTTTTAATAAAAATGACGTAGATGATGTAGGGGACATGTAGGCAAATTTGCCCTTCGGTAACAACTTCCGGGAAGAAATTATCCCTTCACCCTTGATATAATGGGTGCCAACTGAGCCGGTTTATATTAGTTTTTTAGAAGTCATTTTATGATTTATGAAGCAAGTATATAAGAGGAGTGTTTTCTCAATTTGATTTGAGTAAAAAAATTTGAAACTATGGTTTAAGGATTTCCCAAACAGGCAATTGTGGTTTGGGCTTGGACCTATTATATTAGCATGGGCCTTTGTCATCAATGTCTTGTAAACAGACTTCCCAATCTCCTCCTGTCGGACTAAAAGAAAGCCCATCATATTTCACCAAATGACCTAGAAAGCCCACATCAATTTCAGCTTTCTCAACATCCCAAACTGACCTCAGCCTTACGGAACATGCTATACTGTACCCAACGCCCAATCCCCAAAGGATAAAATTTGAGTTATAGTGGAGCCCAATAATCCCATCCACTCATGGCATTCGTTTTCCATTTTTAAGGCGATTGATATTTATCACCGAAACTCATCCTCAGCACTAAATCTATCATTTTTAAAGAAAAAATGAATGCAGAGGTTAAAGATTTTTTTTTAAAAAAAAACTAAAAATTACGTAATTCAAGTCCCGCCAAGAATCGGATCATCATCCATGACATCTTTGGGTCAAGTGGATCCCACCAATACTCAAATATCTGCTCCCATGCCTCCCGTTTGACGACACGTAGCATATCGCATACGGGTGGGACCCATTTTCCTCTCTTTCCGATTCGCTTCGCTTCACTCCCACATAGTTGCTCAAAACCCACTCCGAGAGACTGAACTTGGGGAATCGTCGAAGCCATGAAAGCTCCTAAATCATCTCCTCTTTGCCTTTTACTTCTTTTCCTAACATTACGAACCTCTGCAACCCTTACTGCGGACCAAGACCTTTCCAGTGGCACCAGCATCATCTTCACTACACTCGGCAGGTCTTTCTACGCCTTCGACATTTACTCTCTACCTATTCTCCCCCGACCCAAACCTAACCACGAAATTCGAATTACCGATGGCCGCTCCGTCAATTTCAATGGCCAATTCCTTTCTCCATCTTCTTCCTCCGTCCTTCTCTCCCTATTGCCCAATCATACTTCCATCCGGCTCCGGCCTGACCCGCCTTCCCTGAACTTCGTCTATGTCACCGAAAGAGTTGATGGCATCTCTAGTATATACTACGATGCCGTTTACTACAAGGATGATGGAAATATAAGACGAAGATCGGCCCTTGAATCCGTCGCAGATAGAATTCAAGTCCCTCTGCTGGCCAATGACCTGAGCGAGAATCGAGTTTCCATGAAAGATAAGCCCACTTTGACCGGAGAGTATTTGGTGTATGTGTCGACCCACGAGAATCCGGGCGTGCCTAGGGCCAGCTGGGCCGCGGTTTATTCGACCCATTTGAAATCTGGTTCGACTCGGAGACTCACTCCTTACGGGGTCGCAGATTTCAGTCCATCAGTTTCACCGTCTGGGATTTTCACCGCAGTAGCTTCCTACAGTGAGAAAGGTTGGGCAGGCGAGGTGGAGGATCTCACTACGGATATCTACGTTTTCTTGACTCGGGATGGAACTCAACGAGTTAAGTTGGTTGAACACGGAGGTTGGCCGAGCTGGGTGGACGATCGTACTCTTTACTTTCATCGGAGGGGCGATGATCAGTGGTGGAGTGTTTATCGAGCAATTTTACCTTATGAAGGTCCGATTTCAACTGATTCTGTGCAGGTTGAACGGGTCACACCACCGGGTATCCACGCTTTCACACCCGCTGTCTCACCCGGAAACAAGGATTTCATAGCAGTGGCAACCAGAAGACCAGGCTCCAGCTATCGGCACATCGAGTTGTTTGACCTGGTTAAGAACGAGTTCAGGGAAATGACTCGTTTGGTCTCTCCCCATGCCCACCACCTTAACCCGTTTATTTCGCCCGATGCTTCGAGGATCGGGTACCATAAGTGCAGAGGAGAGCCCAACGAGCAAGATAGTCCCCAGTTCTTGTTAGAGAATGTCCGAAGTCCGATACCCGGTCTCACTCTTTTCCGGTTCACCGGTTCATTTCCAGTCTTCTCGCCGTCGGGTGATAGAATAGCTTACGTTGATATGCCTGGAGTATATGTTGTAAATCGGGACGGCTCGAACAGGCGTAAGGTTTCCGATGCAATGGCCTTCTCGACCTCGTGGGACCCGGTTCGTCCCGGCATAATCTACACAGCCACTGGACCAACATTTGCGTCTGAGAGCTCGCAAGTTGACGTCATCTCCATCAACGTTGATGATTTTGATCCGCAAAGTCCCAAGAGATTGACCCTCGACGGCAAAAACAACGCTTTCCCCTCAGCCTCACCCGATGGTAAATGGATCGTGTTCCGATCGGGTCGATCGGGCCATAAGAATCTGTACATAATGGATGCCGTTGATGGAGAGAGGAGCGGGCTTCAGAGGCTAACGGAAGGTCCATGGACGGACACGATGTGCAGTTGGTCACCAGATGGTGACTGGATCGCTTTTGCATCTGACCGAGACAACCCGGGAAGTGGGAGCTTCGAGCTGTACCTGATCCACCCGAATGGAACCGGACTGAGGAAGCTGATTCAAAGCGGGTCGGGAGGGAGGACGAACCACCCGTATTTCAGCCCGGATGGGAAGAGTATAGTTTTCACCTCTGATTATTCGGGCATATCAGCGGAGCCAATCTCAAACCCACACCATTACCAGCCATACGGTGAGATTCATACCATAAAATTGGACGGGTCGGGTATAAAGAGACTGACCCATAATTCATATGAGGATGGGACCCCAGCTTGGTCTCCCAAGTATATTCCTCCGACCAATGTGAAGGAGCCAAAGCGAGGACCTTACTGCTCATTTGAAGATTGCCATTGGCTCAATAACTTCCCAAACACAAGCATTTCGGGTGAGGCTACTGCTGCAAAGGCTCAGTGTGGTGTTTAGGCAATGGTCCTTCTTGCTGTAAATTACCAGTTACTGTGTGATATAGTGGGATAGTATAAATTTACGAGCTTTTTAGTTTTTTGGTCATGTAAACTACCAGCCTGCCTTCTTGTTGAACTACTATTGTTCCAGTATTTGATGAAACTCTTTTAAGGAGTATTGCGTCGACGGTTTTCTTAGAATAGTACAATTGAAGGTTTTACTTAGATGATGGATTGGATGGTGCGTTATGTGCTCATAAATAATAATACAAGGTTGCTTCATGAAGTGTTTATTTTGCTCGGTAGATTTTATGGGGAATCAACAGAATCCCCAGTACATTAACATTAGCTCTTCTACAAAAAAGACAGATTCATTATACATGGTAGATGGATGGGGGGAAGGAAAGAAGAATCCTACACTGACGCTTAGTCTAGTAGTCATGTCAAGCAAGCCTATCCAACTGAGGATTGGACAACTAACGGGGATTCCTCTGTGCTCAGTTCTGGAAAAATTCTTGAGGTATTGATGACCGAATGTACTTCTTGGCCACATATTTGTACTGAAACATGAGTGAGAAATACGAGTAAGATTCCAATCAAACAGATAATTATAGTGTAGCAAACGAACTGGAAAGCATGCGAGTAAGAATTAACCTTGTGTTGACTGTATTTCTCTCGGATTGCAGGCAAATTAGAAGTGAGGGTGTTGCAACACAGACGATGCAGATCCCTGACGCAGTCGCACAAATCAGAAGGCTGGTAAAGCGTATAATGTTGCAATGTCGAATTCTGTTGCAAACAGAAACAGTAAGTTAAGGTGTATAATGTGATCCAAGAACATATCTAGGTCGTGACGGAAGGCGATACATACCCAGGGCTTGGTTGAAGGGAAGAGTATGTATTTGGCGAGGAAAATTGCAGAAGCAGCTATCAGTGAGGGGGCATAACAAAGCATGCTATACTCCAAGAGAGACAATTCGGCTACGTAGTTGGCCAAGCACTCTAATTGCAATGATGGGACCTGAGAAATCAACAACCAATCCTAAGCATAAGAATACTAATATTGTTGAAGATTGTATTCTAAGCATTAGCTAAATCGAGATATTCATTGAGAAGTGCAGCATTGTACCTCATTCACTCCTTGTGCTGCGCGAACGAATCGTCTGAAGGCATATCACCAAGCAAAAAGTATTAGTTTAGCACTGTCACAGACAGCAAAAAACTCTGTATGATGCTCATTGACTACCTCTTACCTCAAGAAACATTTAATTGTTGGGGCTGTCATTTCGAACTTGAGAAAATTCAACACAGCAGATTCCATTTGCAAAACCTGTATGACCGATATGTTTCAGGGTTAAGTACGAACTATGAAGTAACTGAAAATATGATACCCGAAAAAAAGCCCAAGATTTGAATTAAACCACGAACCTCATCCTTGAAGTATGTGTTATCTGTGATATAACAAAATTCTTCCACCTGAGGCGCGCAAATCTCCTCGTATTTACTGTCAAAAATTATAAAAACATCTTGTTACTACAGGTCTATTCCCATCAAACAGACAACTCATAAGATGGAGTGTATTATTAGGATTCCTTACGAGGAAATCATCATGCAGGCAACTCCAAGTAATTGTAATTTTTGCCTGTTCATAGCATTCCCTGACAGATACCGATCTATGTAGTTCACTGTCAAATACAATGTATCAGGCACAAGCCGGTACTCTTCAGCCACCTGCAGGTCAAACAACCAGTTTAGCATTTACGAACCTCTTACATGGATCGGCTAATTTGAAATACCAATTTTCTTCAGTAGTTTAAGTTGTGGAATAAAGGCTGGTCAATAATTTTATTTTTATATATCCATCACAAAACACGTCAGTGTAGACTAAAATTACCTCTACAAGCCAGTCAATCAATATAGCACGCATGCTGGGATTTATGTCCTTTTGTACTCTATCCATGTAATCTGCAGAAGGCCTTTTCTTTGCCTATTTGAAGAAATCGGGGGGATCAGAATACTGGATACAGAATTACTGAGTAACTGTATTCTACGTAAGAACTTTAAAACATAACAGAAATCATTTTTTGATTAGGGAAAAAGAAATTAACCTCAGATGCACGCAAATGCTTGTAGATGTCACAAGCAAAGGTCGCACAAAGCTGTGGATCCATGTAATTATTATCGATATTGGAAATTTTGTCTTCTCTCTCCAACTCAACAAGTATGTCCCTGCTACAAATGTTGCCTGCGAATGAAACAAAAACACTGCATCAGGTTGTGTAAAGGAAAAGCCAGCGAGACTATTGGCAATGAGAAGAAAACAAAAGGCAAAATTGCGTCAACATTAAACCTGTTGTTCTATCTGTATTATCAGAGATGTTCAGAATGTTCAGTGTCTTTCTACCAATAGAGTCAACAGCTGAAACGTCGTTATTGTCCATGTATTCAACTTCAGGACTGTTGAATGAATCGCAAGTAGACATAGTCTCATCCATTGAGACAGACATCCCATCTGATTTACTAGGAGAAACATCCATGATGCTTGTAAGGGGGACAGTGGAATTGGAAACTGCAGAAGTAACCTTAGGAAAATCAACGGCACTTGATTTTGCATCCAAATTGGTAGAAACTGGAACAGTGAAAGCTGTGACTGTAGGAGCAGCTTCATTTTTGTGTGTGAATGAACTAGACTTGGGGAAAACAACTGCACTTGGTTTAACATTCGACGGGGTGGGTTCCTTGTTTGTCTTGGCGATTTTAGTTGCACCAGGTACCTTGCAAGACAAAAACCCAGCTTTTTACTACGGGGAAAAAGGAAAAAAAAAAAAAAAAAAACAAGAAAGTAACCACCATACTTATGCAGCATCAACTTTAATGTTCGGACAGCTTTAATGCAATTAATGAAAAAGAAAGAATCTTTGCGACGAAGAGTCAATTAGGACTGTATTTTGAATTCAAATTTCAAGCAAGAGCGAAGCAGCTGAAACAGGGAAAAAAAACTCTTTATGGTTATATTACTCTATTGACCTGGAAAGTAAGAATTATTAATTAATTACTTAATTAAATAAGGCTGCAATTATAATCACTATTTGAGAGTATATATTTCAAACTCAGATTAAATTATATTATAGTGTTAGTGTTGGCACTTCGCACTATATACAGTATAAAATAAAATTATAAATATAAACATAAAATGTATAATAAAACGTATGATTTAATTATGGTATTATTCACTAATCTTGAATGGTTCTTGGAGATAAAATGATTATCTTGTAATCGACCCCGATTTCTTGGCGCCGAAAGTTCCTAAACCAGGTGCATTCCCATTACAGGAATAAAATGAATGAAAAACAATATCATTAGTTTCAAAATAAATGAAATCCACTAAGGATCAGAAAATCATGCAAATGCCAGCTGATCTGGACTGAAAAGGAATGACCGGCAATTATGATATTTGACATTGACATTAAACGGTGAAAGAACAGAGGAAGAAGAAATGTTTCGCAAACTTCTTTCTCACGCATTTTTTTCAGACAATTAAACAAGTTAAAACAAAACACTGAAAAAACTCAATACCAGAGTCGATGATGGCAGAGGGTTTCGCGAGGCAGTGTGAGACACATTCTTTAGATTGGTCACGTTAGCGAGAGGCGCTCGCTTCTTTGCCATTTGAGGAGGCAGAGACGTAGGCTTCCCCACATTCTCCGACGATGAGGACGCATGCCGTTTCGCCAACGACGACGTTGTGGAGGAAGAAAACGACGAACGACGATTCTGGTTTGACATTGTGATTTAAAAAATCAAACCCTAGTAGCAGTTTTTGAATGCGAATTTAAAATGACGCTTTCTTTGGGTTTCTCTTTGCTTTCTTGTAGACTTCTTTCTTGGCTCTACAAGAAGGCAATCTAAAGAAAGTTCACAGAGAAAGAAAATGGAAAATGGGGAGAGAATGAGAGAAAAATAAAGAAAGCCTAAAGAAGAGAGGTTTCAGGCGGATGATATAGGTAGAGCCATAAAGAAAGCTTTGAAAGATTGTTTGAAATTCTTGCGGAGAAGACGAGAGAAATATGAAGAGCATGAGGGGCGTTTCCTTCCTATGAGTGTGTGCCCGAATTGAGTAATAAATAAATAATTTAGTTAAATGTTTATTACATATTGAGGCGGGGAAAAGGAGTTAGTTTGAAATGGGGAGGTATCTGGGCCGTTGATGGGGCTCGGTAATCGTTAGGAGCGGGGATCTGAGGTGGGGCCTACTCTCCTTGGTTTCAAACTGGTCCGGACAACGTTCTAACACCATGCAATAATGCCAACAAAGCACCAAATGATCCTAATGGGTCAGTTTTTTTCTTTGCAATCTGATTGGTCTGTGACCTGGCTCAAATTGACAGCACAGTGAGTGAATGTTTGGCCGCGGGTCTTTGTAATTTTTTAGTCGCGTGTCTTGACTCTTGAGTTTGAATTCGAATTTAAACGGTCACTGGATTTGTCGTTACCCACAGTGCACGCACCCCTAACCGGTTGAATCCTGTACAATACCCACTGTAGTATTTATTTGATTGGTGGGCTTTTGAAAATATGAATTTGAATTAAATATCTTTTTTTTGCCTTCATAAATATCTCAATATTAAATACTATGAGGTGCATAAATTTAAATTAGTTGAGAGTTGAGCGATATAAAAAAATAAAATAAAATTGAACTAGAAAAAAGTTTGACCTTATTATGCCACAACAAATTTGGCCTGGCTGAGCAAAAATATAACGGAGAAAGGATACATTAAAGAGGGTAGAATAATTTAAAATAAGAGAAACTTTCTGAATGTGGATGATTAAATTGAAAAGGAAAGAGTTTGGAGCATTTTGCGTATGGTAATCTCACAAAAAGCTAACAAGGCTCCGTGAATTATTGAGTCAATTAATACGTTAATAGCTCAATTACCAAAAACTAGTGCACAGTTTGTGATTTTACGGGGTCTGCTTCAAATTTTGTTTTTAAGCTTCACTAGATGGAGTGGAGATTGCATACACAGATCTGGTTAATCATCTGCAACCCACGTTTACCTTGTTATTATATTGTTTTCTAATGACTTTCGAATTTCAAACCAAGTTATAAATAAAGTGGTTTTTTTTTTTTTTTTGGGTATAGGTAAGCTTCTTGCCAGATCATGGAATTTCCGAGAATATATTTAAAAATCCTCAGGGTACTGCAAGCACAGGCTTTTTGGAGCGTATCATCATGCCCAACTGCCCAAGTCAGTAAACGAAAATTGTATGTCCATTTTTTTTAATCAAATTTGTGTATGACAATATTTTGAATCATCTTCATAATCATTATAAATAATTAAATTAGGGTGGGTGGTTTATAAAATTACACTGAGATAAAAAAAATGAAAAAATAGATTGTTTTTTCCATATTTATAAATAGAGCTTTTGTATTACATGTAATCTTAGTAATTTTTTTGGTGATAAAATATAATCAATACTTTCACGAACAAATATGAGTACGTACATTTGACGCACGAAACATTACATTCGATGCGGGAAATTTTAAAATCTGACGTCCTAGAGATATATAGTGCATAATTATGTATATTTAATAAATTAGCACATACAAAATAATATAAAACCTCAAAGCTTTTCAACAAATATATTTAATAAGCAACATAGAGATATTAATAATTAACTATTAATTTTTTTTGATATATATAATTAATTAACTAGTAAATGAATGAATAATGGACTTCTAAATTTTGGTTTAAACCAGACTTGAGCCCCTTTTTGGTTTAAATTTTGTCATTTTATTTGGGTACAAAAATTTGTCATTGATCGAGTTCCTGCTTTCCTTGTGGGGTGCTTCAACAGATGAGGGATGGGCCTAAAAGTCACTGGAGCCCAAAATACGCAGTCAAAATGACAGGCTTTTTAAATTTGTTGGTTTATTACGCAAGAGCCAACAATTTGTATGGTATCTCAATGTGAGAGGGGTGTCTCTATGGATCACTCTCTTAATTTTCTTTCCATCGTCAGATCAAGTTTTAGTGATTTATATTTATTCTATGGTACATTTTTATTATATTTAATGTTGTAATAATATTTTTATATAGTATTCAATCTCAACTATTAAAACTTAATCTAATGATAGATACACTAAATGGATAAAAAATGGATATAATGATCAATGGGGGCCTCATAAGTGGGAGGTGGTGAGTAATATCAGACCAATAGTGCCTGCCTTTTCAACTCAAAAAATAAAAACAATTTGTAAAGTAAGAGGATATATTAAAAATGATGTTGTTTCTCCAACAAAATTATAGATATGTAAGTGGAAAGTCTGCATTACATGCTCAATGCATCTATGAGCTTAGAAACTCATCCTACAAAACAAAGTCGTTTGGCTTCTTTTTTTCAACCAAAAAGACGTTGTTTTGTGAGATGAGCTGAGTAAGTAATGCGCGAGCAGTCACATAATGAACATCTCACTCTTGATGTAGCTATTGAATTTCTACTTGTACTTTCAGCTAATTAAGGTGAGTCTTGTGCATTCTATTAATCCGATTTTGGTTTGATTCATCATACAATTACTAAAATAAATGTGCCCTCCCTCAATAAGATGGAGGTATTTGGTTATGCATATCTGTCATCAAAGTCGGAAATAAATGAATGGGAATGGGGCACGCCAGAGATTACCACAGGAGGAGGATGTAGAAAGTTCTAAAAATGATAATCCTTTGGAATTATGGTCTCCTCCTGATAAATACTGCCTCCTATGCTAATTATGGGACCGTTGTTAAATAGTACTTCACGGTTCTTGATGAATGGTAGTAGGCATTCTTAAAGTTTTTTTAAAAAAATGTATCCTTCCAGTTTCATCATTCACATTAGAAGAGTCTTTTTTTTTTTTTTGGCAGAGATACTTCTATAAATCATAAAACAAGCAACAAAAAGAAAGTCCAGGAAACATAAAGAGTGAAGGAGGGGAAAACAAAGAAAATAACAAGGCAAACAAAGTAGAAAGACTAACCAACGCTCTTTCTGCAACCTGGAGCAGAAGTATCAGCCTTAAAAGTTAAGAGCTTCCAGAGGATCAACAGTCAGAATAGGAACCAAAGAAAGTGATGGTTGAGGCGGCCACCAGCCCACCACAGAAGTAAAGACTAAAAGGAAAACCCCAAAGATCTCAATGATTTCAAGAACGATACCACCAATGCATTTAATCATCAGTTGCAGGTAATCAGATTCAAAAACAATGTCTATCCCAGGTCAAAAACAAACCTTATTAGAATTTAAAGAATACCAGTCAGTTTCCATGAAAATAATGAAAACAACAATAAATGAAAGAGGAGTATGATTGAAAAAGAAAATTATAACCCACATCTTTGCCCCATATCTTGATCAAGCTTATTTGCCCTGTAATTAAAATCGGAAGTAGTAGCAGACAAGTTTATTTATGTTATGAGAATGTCCCCAATATATATGGTTAGACAGCTTGATTATTGAAGAGAAAATCTTATATAAATACCTTCTGAAATTTTAAAACCCTAAAAACTTTGTTAACATTTGGAAAGGATATAAAGGTGATAGGGACCAAATTGAGATTTTTAAAATGTTGAGAATTTACCATTATGCCCTCAATTTTTAAATTAAAAAAAGGTGACAGGGTTCAAAACCCCAAAGATATTTCTCAATATCATTACGATTTTTGTCAAAATCATTACTCAATTGGTCATAACCCAAAACTTTTGGTCAATCATTTTACACATATTGTATGTACTTACCAATTTTGTTAAATCCATTACGGTTTTTGTGAAAACCATTACTATTTTAGTGAATCTCATTAGTCAATCATTTTACACATATTGTCCGTACTTATCGATTTTGTCAAAATCATTACAGGTTTTGCCAAAACCATTACTATTTTAGTCAATTTCATTACTCAATTGGTTACAACAAAAAATTCTTTATCAATCCTTTTACAATATTATCAATATTTATGGATTTTGTCAAAACCATTAGTCTTTTAATAAACTAGAAAAGCTCAGGAAAATTGCGAGAAATTCGCCAAAAACTAGTTTCTCAACGTGGTGATGGTGAAACTAAAGATGAAGAACGAAGTTGAATGGAGAGAAGAAGATAACGGCGAAAGGAAGGAGGGGCTTTGGAACAAGTGAGAGGAAGGGAAAGCGTTGGCCCAAGGTGAGGGTGAGGAAGAGAGGGAGAGGAGAGAGAAAGATGATTGTAATTTTATATCATGTGATGAGAAGCATTTTAGTAAAAATATTTAAATTTTAAAATCTCAAATTCCTCTCAATTACTTCTATATCCTTTTAATTTTTTAACACACCTTTTAGGTTTTAAAAGTTTAAAGGATATTCAAATGAGATTTTCTCATTATTAAATGTCCGTTGCTGGTCTAGTCAACAGCCAATCTCATCCATAACATGAACATGGGTAAAAGCAATGAACAGATAAAAGGCTGCTGCTAGGCACCATGAGTGTCATTACGGGGTGAGAGCATGCGTTTAAGATTAAGAGCACTTGGATTTTCAAATATGAGTAGCGCCTATAGTGCTTCTCCTCTGAATAATTGCACGTGGGTCCATTGTGTGCCCTTTGATCATGCTCACAAATATACACCTACGTACAAAGCCATAACAAATGGAAAAATCAGCGCCCTTTAACTAAGGAGCCCTCGCTTTCTCATTTCTATTCCTCTCAATAAGACAACAAACAGACGTGGTGGAATCAACATCTTAAAAGACGTTCTCATCTCAAACTTATTCCCAAAAAGTCTTACAAGGCTAACCTTAGTCGCATGCTCACATGGTATGTGGCATAACAAACAGAAAAGTCATCCTTCATAAACTGACTTGGACCCACTCACCTTCACTAATCCATGCCTTTGATCTCGCCGTTACCAACCTTGTCACTCTCATTCCCATTCCATATAAATTCATTCACGTTCTCATTTGGAAACCCTGAGACACCAAAATTTTCCCACTCTGGTTTTCAATAATTGCTCCAAGCCAACAACAATGGCTGTGGATGATTCTTTCAAGAAGCCAGGAGCTGTGCCGTTCAAATGGGAGGTAAAACCTGGAGTTCCCAGAGCTCAGCAAAACCACAATCACCAGAAACCTGTGCCGTCGAGGGCACTGTCATTTGATCATCGCCGGTCATCGGAAATGAATTCACCCAAGTTGAGGCCGCCACCTGCAGGGTACTACATGTTTTCTCCGGTGGAGCCCCAGGCCAAGTCGTTCCGGTCTAGTCCACGGATTCGGTCTGAGCGGTGGCGGTTTGAGAGGCCCCTTCTGGCCCAACCCGAGATTGTGTCGACCGGCTGTTTCTTGTCGCCTTTGCTTAGGCGAATGACAAGCAGAAAGAAACTTCAGAAGCGTGTGGCTAAATCCGATTATTCGACGGATATCGAGGCATCTCTCTCGCCGTTCCACGACTCAAGGACATCATGCTCGTCGTCCCGGTCGACCTTATCGTCTCCGCGACCTGGGAGCGTACCAGAATGGGCATGGGCCGGATATGGTCTTTTTTGAAGAACTCTTGCCGCTCCAAAGCCACCTTATAGCCGTCTATTTGAGACCTAGTTTCGTTTGTGTATTTATTTCTAAAAAACAATAGAGATAGCCTTGCTTGGCTTTTTCCATCACCAACATCTAATAGGAAAATTACCTAATGCCGCCGGTTGATGTCTATTAATGGGGCTGGGTCTAGTAAAATAGATTAATATTTCATAATATCTTTATTGAAAGAGATACCTATATTTATTGTTGATAATGCCTATTACACAAAAATCTCTCTTCTATTTTGAAAATGTATATATACTTCCTTTGAAATTAAAATATGTGTTCAAGAAAACCTCCCTTACATATTTTGGATTCAATTTTCATCCATCTAACCATTAAGTTTAACTATTAAACATTTACTTTGATCAAGATACCCTTCTTTCAGTAAATAAATAAATATTTATATTTGCCTAAAAATAAATGTTTACACAAAGAAAAAATAATTATAATACGTATATGTTCAAAATTTTCAATATATTATAAAGTTTAGTAATTTTTATTATATTATAAAATTTTAAATTTCTAAATTTTTATCATATTCATTATAACTTATTTATTTAGTATTAATGCCTAAGAACATATATCTTTCTATAGTTTTTGTCACGACCCCATGATTGAAAACATATTTAGAAGGCATATTCTTATCTATCATATGTTGCTAATAATGTAAATTGGAGATATTATATAACTCATATTAATTTTTAATTTTATATAAATACATTTTTTGTACATAAAATTATAAACACGTTTATTTAAGTATACATCTATTAAAATAATTAATCATATTTTAAATTAAGTTTTCTATGTCTGCATTAATTAGATTAATTAAGTCTTTGTCTCAATTGGGAAAAAGGATAACTGATAAATGTTTGCAAAAGTAAAAAATAAAGTAAGAAAAATAAAAGAACTCTTAAATTACTCAAACAATTTGAGCCAAAATTAAGGAATTAGTAGTGATGAAGGGTAAATTAGTAAAGAAAAATTATTTTAATATAAAATTTATTGAACGGAGTTAGTGATTTATACTTAAATGTATGTTTCCAAAATAAATTGTGTAATTAAAGTAAAAGTCAATAGAGGTCAAAGTATTTTATTCTTATTATTATGGTGTAAATATACCACGGTGAGAAATGCATTACAGGCACCCTTTTTGTGTTTTTTGGCGTTTTGTTTATGCCCGTACATATTTCTATGCATTTAATATGAACACATTATTGCAATTAAAACGTATAGTACACCCATGATTTAATTTGAATATTTGTTACAACTTATAAATTATGATCAGACACAGTCTTGAGAGTTGCGTATAAAGAAAAGAGAAGAATTTAATTCAGTCACGAGAAGTTTTCCCTTATTCATGAAATTTAGAGAAAGCTGAAGGTACTGAGAAAATTATTTTCAAACTCAGTTAACAACTTAATATATAAATCCAGATAACAATAATAAACCAAACAAAAATAATGATAAGATCCTTGGCAACAATTTGAAGATCGTATTACGGGCCTTGAGGCTTGGTAAGGCAGTAGTCCAGCCCCAACAGACAACAAGTTTGGAAACAAGCTGGCCCATTAACCTGTCTAGTTACAAATTCAAGCATTATTTTTTTTGAAAAACATGAGCATTATTTTACAGAATTGATTCAGAATCTCTTGAAGAGGCTAAATAGAGCTGGGTCCAACTTAATTCCTCACAATACTGCGAACATATGTTTCCTTCTAAGAGAGGTTCCACATTTTAGTATCCAATAGTGTTATAAATATAATTGTTTCTAATAAGAGGATATAAATGTTTAGCAAAAACAAAAGAAAAAATGAAGAAAAATAATCTTTTGGAGAGGCTACTAAATGTTAGTCTAGTTGGAAAGGAATAAGCTCATAACCTATAAAGATGTGAATTCAAATATTACTATTGATGTAAGGATCTTATTGATAGATAATTTATAAGTACTTTTTGAATCCAGAGCCATGCACTCATATAGGGCATGTCAAACTCAAACACCTAAACTTCTATTTCAGCGGGAAGAAAAATTATTTGGTAGAGAATAGGTGGCTGAACTTCACTGGATCTCCCAAGAGGCCAAGACGACAACATGGACGCTCATTCTTTGGGCTCAACCATCTCTATCTGGGGCTCTAAGGTCTAAATATTTAATTAAATGAGTCCCTCGTACATAAAATGACCAATGGTGGAGCCCGGAATTGAAATCACGATCACGGGGGCGAAAATTATAGAATAGAACCTAGATATTCATGAAATTGCATCTAAGACCTATAAACATTTCAAGATATTCATTTTAGTCCCTCCACGAAACTTTTAGTAAGAATTAAAATAAAAATATTGAATTTTTTATAAGGCTGAAATGAAATTTCTTAAAAATTTGGGTCCTTTTTTATAATTTAGGAGGGGCAGGGGCCACCCCTAGCCCTCCCCTCCCTCCTCCGCCCCTGAGGATGACTTTATAGGGGGGTCTCTTTATTTTATGCCTGTTTATATACTCTTAATCTTTATTATAAGGTATCAATTAATAATTTTCACAAACCAATAAAAATAATTAAAATTAATAAATTTACCCTATAATTTAAGTAACTTCTAATATTACCCCTATTAATTGCACTAACTACAAATATTATACTCCCTCCAGTCCTAATTATAGGACATATTTAACCGATTTTGAAGAGATTAAGGAGAGGAGTTAAATTAGTTAATTATTAATTATTACTCTCACTCATTACCTTTATTAATTATAGGCATACATGGGGGAAAAAAATAATTAATGCGTTTTGAAAATAAATAAATGCCTTATAAAAAAACTAAATAGAATTGTTAGTTAGTATTCTCTCCGGTTCTAATTAAAATATTAAATCTAAATCATTTATTTTATTATATAAAGATGGAGATGAGGTGATGGGAATATAACAAGAAATAGGACAGTATATAAAAGTATCCTCCGGTTGGGAATCATATGACAGCATGGCTTATTTGACTCTCTTTTTTTTTTTTGCTAATATTTTTAAGGAAAAATCTTGTTTGATTTGTTCTTAAAGAATGTTTCTATTCTTTTTATTTGTAAAACAAACCAAAAAATAAGAATAACTCGGAGTTATTATTATTTCTCCTTCAGTTTTTGATTTTTGTTTTCATCATGACTACCATCAGCATTTAGCAGCAATAGAACATCGCCAACCGTGATCATCTCGAACCGCTAATTGTCAATCGCCACGTCCATCGTCGTCATCGACTGCCACTTTCAAAATAAATTATTCAAACAGCTTTTGTTTTAACAATAATTTCTCAAAATTGTTCTAAGCACGTTAAAAGAAACAATTTTTATATATAACCTACATTCTCGATGTTTTTTAATATATTTTAAAATAAATTTTACCTATCCCTGTATTTAATACGAAGACGAAGTTTCCTGTTTAGTTAGTTAGATACAGAAATGATTAAGTATTAAATGATGAACTTAAATTATGGTTCTATGGCCAAAAAAAAAAAAAAAAGAACTAAAATGATGGTTGACCACTTGACTTCCACTGGGGTGGAGCTTGTCTTTTTGCAAAGATGCACCGTACCTCTACCGCTCTACGGACGGTACAACCAACCAATTTCCAGGCATAGATATTAGACATTAATGCAATATTTTATGGTATGATTGTGTTGTGTTTGTGTTTGATAGTGGTGAGTGTCCTGAAAATGAGATGTTTCGAACATACTTTTTTAAAAAATAGATGTTTAGCTTAAAGCAACTAGAATATTAGCGGAAGAAGGAGAATAAACAAATGGAAGGACAAGTGAACCTCCATTCTTTCTCGCAGATTTTTCTATTTTATTGGTGACGTTTATTCATTTAATTTTGGATAGAGCCAGCTGTGTTTTTGCTTTTTTAATTCATTTTTCTCAATCCACACATATTTGAAAAACACTCCTTCCAGCCTTATCCATGTAAAATATATTTATCTAATTTAATTAGATTAAATTAATTAATATGACATTTATATTCTAAAACACCCTAATTATCTTTATTAATTATCTCATTCTTCCTCTTTATTGATTATTATTAAGGGGTTTAAACTTCTCATGTTGCGTGAGAAGAAGAAAATTCCTACACACATGAAATGGTGGGGACCCACGTATATATAAAATCATATATATATATATATGGGTCCCACCATTTCATAATAGAATACGTGAAAACACTTCTCCTACAACATGATAAGTGTTTTTCCCTATTATTAAAGGAGCATTAATAGGGGTAAAACAAGAAAGTATTGATAAATATATAAAAAAGTAAAATACTCTAACCACTCTTATGTTATGCCTTTATTATACAGACTTCCCTTTTATTTTGAAAACATACACTTAAGTTCAAACCGTTAACTTCGTTAAGAATATTCTAAAACAATTTTTTAAAATTTAAATTTATTCACAAATTCACCTTAAATACTAAATTTGAAATCTAAATTGATAGCTTGTAAATATATCACGCCTTTTTTTAAATTCGAGTAAGTTTTTTAAATGTTTGTAGGAAAAATATGAAATTATAAATTTAAATGACTTATACAATCTCTCAAACTTATATAGTTTATTGTACTTCATTGAAAAAATCTGTTTGATGTATATTTTTAGTTTCATAAATGACGAAACATATAAATTTTAATAAATATGGTGAAAAAATAAATTATAAATTTTACAATATCAAAATTAATAAATTTTTATCATATTAGAAAGTTAAAAAAATCTATTAAAATTAAAATTTGGTAGGTATAAACCGGATACTTAATGATAATATCAATAAAAAATTTGGTAGGAATAAATTCTTTTGTCACATATAAATATATACGTTCAAATAATTTCAATGTTAAAAAGGGGCCTTTTTGGTAAAAGAAAAGTCTAAAAATCAAATATAACGTTCAACAAACGGTTTTAATAAATGAAAATATAATATCAAAATATAGAGAGGTTTGTATAACACATATTTTAATTTTAAAGAAGGTTTATATGAATTTTCAAAATAAAGGAGATGTTTGTGTAATTAAGGTAAAATAGAAAGGTAGTTAAAGTATTTTACTCATATAAAAATTATTTTTTATAATTTACTCCAAAATGTATATATCAGCATCGTATATGTCAGAAAGGAGTAAATAAATTGAGTCCCGCCGCACCCTGTTTTTTTTTTTAAACGCACCAAATTAGCTCAGAGAGTGCTTTCAAAAGGGTTTGAAAATTAAACGGGTGGATATCTAAGTTTAAAGTTGACTTGAGAACAAGAGTATATATATACTCTCTTCTGTCATTATTATAAGACATAATTGATTTTTTTGGAGAAATTAATTGAAGCTAATTAAATCACTTTAGAGTATTTTTATTTTTTTCTTCAAAGTAATTAGTTTGACTAATAAACTAATATATAATCTAAAGATCGTGACATATAAAATGATTATATGATTTATTTAGGCTTTTTTAATCTCTTCAAACAAAAGTCAAATATGTCTTATAATTGTGAATAGGAGATAGTAATAAAGTTCCGATGTCATAGGTGGTCCTACCCAGTCAGTTTCATTTCATCTTATGCATTCAAACGAGAACAAGTTGACCTAGCTGCTCTTGAGCATGGGATCTTGTTTTCGACAACAGCTATGAGGAGATATTATATAACACATATTATTTTTTAAATTTTTTTTAATTTTTTTTTGTACATACAATTATAAACATGCTTATTTAAGTATACATCTATTAAAAGAATTAATCATATTTTAAATTAAGTTTTCTATGTCTGCATTCATTAGATTAATTAAGTCTTTGTCTCAATAAGGAAAAAGGATAACTGATAAATATTTGCAAAAGTAAAAAATAAAGTAAGAAAAATAAAAGACGGTTAAATTACTCAAACAATTTTAGCCAAAAATATTTTAATATAAAATTTATTTAACGGAGTTAATGATTTATACTTAAGTATATATTTCCAAAATAAAGAGGATATATTCGTGTAATTAAAGCAAAACTCAATAGAGGTCAAAGTATTTTATTCTTATTATTATGGTGTAAATATACTGCGGTGAGAAATGCATTACAGGCACCCTTTTTGTGTTTTTTGGAGTTTTGTTTATGCCCGTACATATTTCTATGCATTTAATATGGACACATTATTGCAATTAAAACGTATAGCACACCCATGATTTAATTTGAATATTTGTTTTATTTGTTACAACTTACAAATTACGATCAGACACAGTCTTGAGAGTTGCGTACGTATAAAGGAAAGAGAAGAATTTAATTTAGTCACGAGAACTTTTCCCTTATTCATGAAATTTAGAGAAGCTGAATGTACTGAGAAAATTATTTTCAAATTCAGTTAACAACTTAATATATAAATCCACATAACAATAATAAATCAAACAAAAATAATGATAAGATCCTTGGAAATAATTTGAAGATAGAGTTACCGGCGTGGAGGCTTGGTGAGATAGGGGTTCGCCATGATCCTCACTAAGGTTAAAAGACGGCCTTTTCTTTGAGAGAACAATGGGAACTTACGAGATCACCTACTAAAAAGTACCGGCCGACGTAACGTGGATCGAACACACATCCCTTTGGGACTTAAACAAATCTCTTACCATCTATGTCAACTTTCTAAACAACCCATTAACCTTTCTAGTTGCAAAATCTTTTTTTTTTTTTGGTTTTTTGAAAAACATAAACGTAACATTATTTTACAGAATCGATTCAGAATCTCTCCAATAATTCCTCACATTACTGTGAACTAATGTTTCCTAAAGGTTGCGAATTCAAATATTATTACTGATGTAAGAGGATAGATAATTATAAACACTGTTTGAATCAGAGTCATGTATTCATTCATGCAGGGCATGTCGAACTCAAACACCTAAACTTTTATTTCATCTCCCAAGAGGCCGAGACGAGAACATGGACGCTCATTCGCTGGGCTCAACCATCATTGTCTGAGGCTCTAAGGTCTGAATATTTAATTAAAGTTATCATAAGTTAAGAAATTAAATGAGTCTCTCGTCACTTAGGACGACTTTATAGGGATTGTCTTTATTTCATGCCTGCTTCCATATTTTAATTGACATTAGATGCCTGCTTGCCTATCGTGCACGCAAAGACACATGTTACCTTGCACTATTTAACACATGTCATACGAAAGCTAGTTTAATTAATATTTATCCTTTGTCTTTGGGCTCAATTAACAAAGGGATTGGATATTCTCATCAAAGGGAGGGGGTGGCGTTGGGGGAAGCATCCTAACTTCTAAATCAGCAGATTAACATTTGAAGTAATAAGCGCTACCCTACCCAACATCGATATTACCCAGGAGGAAAGAGATTTATTTCTTGCTTGGATCGTGGGTGAACCCAACCTCTTTCCTAAAATTTTTGTATCAAAAAAATATATATATTTAAAGTACGGATAAAGCCACAGTTATCATTGTCCGTACGCTACAACCTAATTTCGTCACTAATTTAATATACAATAATAAGGAAATTTTAGCTGTTAATATCTAATCCATATCATTCATAATCGCAATCTATAAAAAAAAATAATTTATAATTTATAAAATATTTAATTTAAATCATCGATTCCATGATCAAAGATGGAAATGAGATTATAAGAAGATAGTGATAAAGAAGACAATGAAAATATTCTCTCCTCAAGAATCATATGACCGCATGGCTTATTTGACTTTTTCTTCTAATGTTTTTAAGGGAAAAACTTGTTTGATCTGTTCTTAAAAAATGTTTCTATTCTTTTTATTTGTCAAACAAACAAATAAGAGTAACTTGGAGTTATTGTTATTTCTCCTTCAGTTTTCTATTTTTGTTTTCATCATAACTACCGTTAGAGCAAGAAGTATAGAACATCGCCAACGGTGATCATGTCGAAACGCTAATGGTCAATGGCCACGGTCCATCTCACTTTTCTGTTTTGCCTAATTATATAGACGTTCGCTCTACTTTTAAAACATATATTTAAGTTTAAATCGTTAACTCCGATAAAAATATTTTAAAAATATTCTAAAATTTATAAAAAATAAAATTTATTTACTAATTTACCCTTAATACTAAATCCCAGATTTTAAAGATAGCCTGTAAATATTACAACCATTTAAAAATTCGAGCAAGTTTTTTTAAATGTGTATGAAATTATAAATTTAAATGACTTATACAATCTATCATACCTATATGGTTTATTATATTTAATTTAAAAAATGTGTTTAATTTTTTTTTTTCATTTAAGAAACTAAAAATAAATAAATTTCAATAAATATGGTGAAAATTTAAAATATAAATTTCCTAACCTCAAAATTAATAAATTTTTAACATATTAGAAAGTTAGAAAATCTACTAGAATTAAAATTTAGTGGGTATAAATAGGATACTAGATGATAATATATATATAAAAAATGGTGGGTATATTTTTTTTTGTACCATATAAAATATAATGTTTAAATAATTCTAATGTTAAAAGGGGTATTTTGGTAAAATAAAAGTCTAAAAGTCAAATTTAACAGTCAACTAACTATTTTAGTGGATGGAAATATAAGAGATGTTTGTATAACATACATTATAATTTTAAGAGAGGTCTATGTGAGTTTTTAAAATAGAGGGGAGATCTGTGTAGTTAAGGTAAAATAGAGGAGTACTTAGAGTATTTTACTCTAAAATAAATTATTCCAACAGTTTTTGTTTTAAAAATAATTTCTCAAATTTTATTCTTAAGAATAGTTTCTCAAAATTGTTCTAAGAACTTTAAAAGAAACCAACCAAAGAAGCAATTTATATATATAAACTACATTCTTGATGTTTCTTAATATATTTAAAAATAAATTTTACCCATCCCTGTATTTAATACGAAGACAAACTTTATTGTTTAGTTAGTTAAAGATAGAGAAATGATTAAGTATTAAATGATGAACTAAAATTATGGTTCTATGGTAAAAAAAAAAAAAAACTAAAATTATGGTTGACTACTTCCACTGGAGTAGAGCTTGACTTTTTGCAAAGATGCCCCGTACCTCTAGGGACTGTACAACCAACCAAATTCCAGGCATAGATGCTAGACATTAATGCTATATTTTATGGTATGATTGTGTTGTGTTTGTGTTTGATGGTGGTGGGTCTCCTGAAAATTACAGGATTTTTATTAATTTGCCCCTTATTAAATAACTATTTACTGAAATACCTCTATCTAGAACCCATATGCCAATGTTTAGTCGACTAAAACGCGGGCAATTTTTTTTTTTTTTTTTTAAATGTTTCCGTGATTTAGTCGACTAAACCAAAGGCTAATCGACTAAATCATGACAGAAGGGTTTTTTAAAAACCTTTATCGCGATTTAACCCTAATCGATAAAAGATCCCCAAAACCTCTCCCCTCTTTTTTTTTCCACCAAATCCTTGCTGAATCTGTTGGTGAGTAACGAAGAAAACTTCATTCTAGTGTCATTTGAGTCGATTTCGGTATGTTCTTATCTCCATTTCGAATTTCCGTCGTTGTTCTTGCGTTTATGTGAACCCCCATTTACGTTTTTGCGTTTTGTGCTTTTATTGGGTGATTTTTATTTATTTACTTAATACTCTTATTTTTTAACGCTATCTCACACTCTTATTTTATTTTAGGCCATTATAATTCAAATTATTATTAAGTACAAATTAAAAATCGTAATTAATATAATTATAAATTTGAAAATAATATAATAATAAATTATATATAACTTAGCCATAACTTTAATTTTAGGAATAAAAAATATCATAGAAATTTTTCATATTAAGACTTAATATATTCATGTCACTTAAACATGTTGGTACGTGTGTAGTGTGTTTTTATGTATATATTATTTATTTTGTGCAATCTTAACGTGAGTTTTTCATCAGTTGAGTATCAAAATTAAACTGGGAGGATACATTAGGGAAAATATAGTAGGAAAGATTTTATAAGTATAGATAATAACTTTGTGTGAAAAAAATATATAATTATATTTCTTATTCGATATTTAATATTTAGTGTACGTTTTCTTCTAAATTTACTTTATAATTTTATTGATTAAGAGGATTCAATTTATTCATAAAAATGGAATTATATACGACATGGTTGAAAATAAAATAAAGTTATAGAATAATAAAAAAAAAATATGGTTGAACCTTCATAATCTTGATAGGTTCATTATTTAATAGATTAGTTAAGATTGGACGGTTGATTATCAATTTTCATTTAATTAATTTGAATTAGTCCCTGAATTTAAAATTTGAATTGGTTTGAATTATTTCAAATAAATCTAGATTATTTTTTGAAATAATAGGAAACTTATAGGAGGGGCGGCAAAAAATATAGGAAGTTTAGTTAAGGATAATTTAGTATTTTTAATTTAAATTAAATATTTGTTCCTTCTAAATACTAACCGTTTGTCTTGTCGTTGAATTGATTTCAAATTTCAAATTTAATTAATTTTAGAATTATAATTTTTTTATTAAATTTAAATGTTGATCTCTTTGATTTAGTAAGATTTACTTGTGAAATATTTTAAATATATATGTTTTACTCAAATGTTTTACCATCATACATATGTATTTTCAATTTAATTATAAAATGATAAAATTTGACATCCTTATATTTTTTTGGCAAGGGTATTTTAGTCTTTTACTTTCAACTTTATATATTTTTAAATATCTAGATAAAAATATGACATGACCATGTGAGTCTATCTTTTTTTTTTTTTTGCCAGAAAAAGAAGGCTATCTCTAACGTTATGCGGAATTCAATACTGGTTTTAAGCGGCCGCAAATTTCAAATAGTAGATTCATGTTTCCCACCTTACTGTTTACTCTCATGGCTCAACTGGCTTTTTGACAGGAAAAAGAAGGCTATCTCTAACTATTCTTGGGTGATTTCGAAATGGAGATGAGAACATACCAAAATCGACGCAAATGACACAAGAATGAAGTTTCCTTCACTACCACCAATGGATTCAGTAAGGATTTGATGAAAAAAAGAGAGGGGGAGAGGTTTTGGGGTGCTTAGTCGATTAGGTTCCAAATGCCGCGATAGGGGTTTTAAAAAACCCCTCTGTCACGATTTAGTCGACTAAGCCCTCTGGTTTAGTCGACTAAATCATGGGAACATTTTTTAAAAAAATTGCCCTGCGTTTTAGTCGAGTAGATGAGGGTCTAGTCGACTAAAGAGCATATGGGTGAATAGTTTACAGACATGGGCATTTTGGTAAATAACTATTTAATAAGGGGCAAATTAGTCAAAAAGCCAAAAATTACATGTTTCAAACATACTTTTTTAAAAAATAGATGTTTAACTTAAAGCAACTAGAATATTAACGGAAGAAGGAGAATAAACAAATAGAAGGACAAGGGAACCTCCATTCTTTAGATTTTTCTATTTTATTGGTGACGTTTATTCATTTAATTTTGAATAGAGCCAGCTGTGTTTTTTGTTTTTTTAATTCATTTTTCTCAATCCAGACATATTTAGAACAATTGTTTTAGTTGATGAAGATTGAGAATTCAAACATTTCTTTCGTATATATAAAAAAATACTCCTTCTAAGCTCCAATCCTTAATATTACATCCGGTCCTAATTATAACACCTAGTTGACTTTTTTTTTTGGAGAGATTAAGAAAATTTAAATAAGTTATTTAATCATTTCAAATGTTGTGTATCCTTAGATTATATATTAGTTTATCGTTAAACTAATTAGTTTGAAAAAAAACTCTAAAATAATTTAATTAGCTTCCTTAATCTCTCCAAAAATGTTAACTAAGTCTTATAATTAGGACAGAAAGGAGTATAAAACATATCTACCTAATTTCATTATATTAAATAAATAAATTAAGTTAGTTAATATGATATTTATATTCTAAAACACCAAAACCATCTTCATTAATTATCCGTTCTCTCTCTTCATTGATTATCTTGAAGGAATATCAATAAGGGTAAATTAAGAAAATAATGATAAATATAAAAAGAGTAAAATACTCTAACTACCCTTATGCTGCCTTAATTACAAGACCCCCCTCTATTTAAAAAAAATACACTTAAGTCCAAACCATTAATTCCGTTTAGAATATTTGAAAACTATATATTTTTAATTAAATTTATATATGAAAAAATAAATTTATTCACAAATTCACCCTAAATACTAAATTCCAAATTTTAATTGATATCTTGTAAATATCACAACCTTTTTAAAATTCAAATAAGTTTTTTAAATGTTTGTAGAAAAAATATGTAATTATAAATTTAAATGACTTATACAATCTCTCAAACCTATATAGTTTATTATATTTCATTGAAAAAATGTGTTTGATATATATTTTTAGTTATTTAAGAAACTAAAAATATATAAATTTCAATAAATATGGTGAAAAGCTAAAATTATAAATTTTATTAGAATTAAAATTTGGTGGGTATAAAATGGATACTGGATGATAATATCAAAAAACATTTGGTGGGTATAAATTTTCTTATCCCATACAAATATATATGTTTAAATAATTCTAATGTTAAAAATGGGTACTTTGGTAAAACAAAAGTCTAAAAGTTAAAAGTTATTTATCAGCAAACAACGATTTGGATGGATGAAAATAAAATATTAAAATATAAGGAAGATTTGTGTAATATACATTTTAATTTTAAGGGATGTCTATATGAGTTTTTAAAATAGATGTGAGGTCTATATAATTAATGCACTAAATAAGATGAGAGAGTGAACTTTCAAAATGGTTTGAAAATTAAACTTCGGAAGTGGATATCTAACAACCTGTTTTGCATAGCGGGCGAGGGGGAAAAAAAAGGCCAGCACACAATTAGTTAAGCCCAGTGGAAAAAAATAGATTGTTAGGGATAGTGGTAGTCTCAAATGAGCTTATTTTAAAAACATGTAACTTTTGATAGAAGTCACTTTTCTTAACTTCTAAGTTCTAACGTGACTTTTTTCAGCTTTTGCAGAAAAATGTTAGTGATAGATGATCCAATAAGGAATATACTATTAAATATACATTTGTACCTATTCTAATTTATCCATTAGAATATATTTAATTAAGTACGTTATGTTTTTTTTTTAATAATAATTTAAATTTTTATCTTCAATTATCACAATATATATAATTAATATAATATATATATATGTTGTATTCAATAAAATCCATGTCATTTTCACAGTTATTTTTATCTCAACTGATCTTTCAAATAATCATCCAAACAATACCCCATTTGAAAAAAGTCACTTCTACCACCGACACTAATATAAATCACATTTACAATATATTTTTTATTCTATCTTATTTTTGCAAAAATTATATTGCAAATAAGTCACTTCTACTACCATTATTTTAAACGAGCCCTGAGTTTAAAGTTGACTTAAGAACAAGAGTAAATAAATTCAGTGGAGCTTTCTGTTTTTTTAATGCACCAAATTAGCTCAGAGAGTGCTTTTTAAAATGGTTAGAGAATTAAACAGCTGAAGTGGATATCTAAGTTCAAAGTTGACTTGAGAACAAGAATTTATATAATAAAGTTCCTACGTTATAGGTGGCCCTACCCAGTCAGTTTTCATCTTATGCATTCAAACGGGAACAAGTTGACCTACCTACTCTTGAGCATGGGATGTTGTTTGGGAAAATCCGGGACCCTTTTTGGGAAAAAAATCCCAAAAAGGACCCCAAGATTCTGGAAAATCCAGAAAGGGCCTTAGGGCCTTTTTTAAGATTTTTCATTAAATGTTTTAGTTGTTAACTTATTTGATATTGTTGTAAATATGGTTGTTTTAGTTGTAAAAATATTGTAGAAATGTATTTGTTTTAGTTGTAAGCGGGGTGATATTGTTATAAATATGTTTTTTTAGTTGTAAAAATTTCATTTGAATTTATCCGAAAAAAGGGTCCAGGGCCCTTTCGGGTTCAATCTTGGGGCCCTTTTTGGGATTTTTTTTCCCAAAAAGGGCCCCAAGATAGATTTTCCCATGTTGTTTTCGACAACATTTAAATGTTGCACGAGAGGATAGAGAATTTGGGGCAAATAAGCACAAATTAAAACTAAATAGGTCGGTGGAAGCGACAATAAGTAGAGAGTAAAATTGGTGTCAAATAAGGAGAGCTAATCAAGGGCATAACTTGTGTGGGAATATAAGCAAGGGCCAAAGGTTATATGAATTAATCCTTCCTTTCTATCCTTACTAACACATTCGAATTACTTATCTAATTTGATTAGATTAAGAAAGTTAGTTAACATGACATATCGTTTATAAAATATTTTACTTATCTTCTTTAATTCTCTCATTCTCTTTCTTCCTTGATTATTGTTGTGGGGTACTAATTAGGGCACATTAAAAAAATATTGATAAACATAAAAAATATGTCTTATATTTAGGATTAAGATTAACCCCATAAACATACTTTATACTCCATCCGGTCCTAATTATTGGACATATTTAACCGATTTTGGAGAGATTAAGGATACAGGTTAAATTAGTTAATTTTATTCATTTTCCTAAAATGCCTTTATATTAAATTTTGCACTCCAATTACCTTATTGATTTCACATAATCCCTCATTCATATCAATAGGGGTATTTTAAGAAGAAATTGACAAAAAATAGAATGTTGTCATATAATTAGGACTAAAACAAACCCCTAAATATTGTCCTATAATTAGGACCGGAGGGAGTATTAAGAATAAGAAGGAATATTGTAAAAACTCTGCAAGCTTTGTGCAATATCCGTGTAATCGCATATAAAACACTCAAGATTCGAAGTTCATGGAATAAAAAGTTGTGTTAGAGGGGTATCAGTTTTGAAATATTAAGGACAAATAACAACAAGTATATATATAACAAACATTATGTTGGTACCCAAAAGTTTGTATTCTCACTGCTCACATGTAAATTATGACTCACAACTTGTATGATAAAGAATCAAGAATGTCTATCTAATCCATTTTTATATATAAATGTACTACACCTGTGTCTTTGTTTAGTATATTTGTCGCTTTGTTAAGAGAATGGAAAGGATATCGCATATTACATGTGTATCAGTCGTGAGGCGAAAGAAGAATAAACTCCAAGACTAGTAAGAGCCCTGATAATAAGGTGAAGTAAACTGAATTATAAAAAGCCAATATGGGCAATTAGAACCAACTAAGTCTGACAATACACATGTAAGTACACCACGCTTGTGTGTGTATACATAGCTTATTGTTCATTGAATCCACAAACAAATACTGTAATAAACGATCAGTAAGAGTAAGAGTGATAGAGATGGAAAGGCAGCGTGAGCAAGATAGTGAAGCAGCTCTCTCTTCGAAGGTCGTTGAATTCGGAAGCAATCGTATAGCACCAGCACCTAATGTTGATTCTGCTTTCTCCACTAATAAGGTCTTTCTTCCTCACTCTTTTTCTTTATCAAGAATATATTATGATCAGGCTAAGTAGCTCAAGCTAATATTACTTCTTTTGGAACTCACGATGAAGTACAGAAACCTAGGTGGAGGGACTTTCTATACTATGTTGGTCCTGGTTTTCTGGTTTCCATGGCTTACCTTGATCCTGGAAACTGTAAATCTCTCTCTCTCTCTCTCTCTGTGTTTTCTATAATCCATGTAACTATTTGTATGTTATTTGTTCTAATATAGTGGAAACTGATTTGCAAGCTGGAGCCAACCACGGATTTGAGGTAGATCATACAAGCAACAATACTCAACCATAAAATTAATTACAAACAATTAAATTCTGCAGAAGAAAAACAACAATAGAAGGACAAGTTTTAGATTGAAAACCCTTCATGGTTTTTGACTTTTTGTCCTTGTTTCTCATGTGTAAAACTTGATCAAGAGTGTCTCCTGTCATTGCCTTGTGCAGCTGCTATGGGTGATACTCGTTGGGCTACTTTTTGCTCTCATTATTCAGTCATTGGCGGCAAATCTTGGTGTAACAACAGGTAATAAAATACCACAAACATGATTTCATCACATGAGATGATCGTCCAACTTTTGCATAAATATAATTGTTCCGTTCTTGGGAATGAAACGGCAGGGAAGCACCTTTCAGAGTTATGTAAAGTGGAGTACCCTTCACTAGTGAAGTACTGCTTATGGTTGCTGGCTGAGATTTCTGTCATAGCAGCAGATATAGCCGAAGGTATATTTCTAATACCTTTTTTCCCAACTCTGTTCTCTTTAATTTCTTCTAAATAAATCAAACTCCAAAAGAAGATTCATTTTGTATTACTCTAAGCCAGACATCCTTGTTTATGAAACTTTTGTTCAGTTGTTGGCACAGCCTTTGCACTCAACATACTGTTCCACATCCCACTATGGGCAGGAGTTCTCTTGACCGGCTTCTCCACTCTTTTGCTTCTTGGTCTCCAGAGATTTGGCGTATTTCACTTAACTTTTTCCTCTGAATCAAGGATTTCATTGGACATTTGAATCACCACCTGCCATCTGTTAATGTTACTTGCATTTGAAGTAGCCGCTTCTGTTATTTAGTGGCCTTTTGTTTGTTTATGTTTGTGGATGAGCAGGTTAGGAAGCTGGAATTGCTGATATCAATTCTGGTATTTATAATGGGAGGATGCTTCTTCGTGGAAATGGGCTATGTAAAACCATCAGCTTCTGGTGTATTGAAAGGAATGTTTGTCCCAAAACTAAGTGGCGATGGAGCCACTGCTGACGCCATTGCTCTTTTTGGAGCACTCATTATGCCGTACTCTTCCTTCTTCTCATTCATCCTATGTTTGGATGGAGAGAAAAGTGAGGGAAAAATTGGGGGAATGATATACTAGGAATGAAAATTTCCAAATTTATCATTTTTGAGAGATTTCCCTCATAATATTCTTTCTCTCCATCCAAACATAGGGTCAATCTTATCATGGCACTTGAAAATTTTCAATCACAAGTGTTAACTTTCTACTAAAGGCCATTTTACTTTGGTTTATGATAATTTGCAGGCACAACCTCTTTCTTCACTCTGCTCTCGTGCTCTCTAGAAAAGTACCCACCTCTGTCCGTGGCATCAATGTAAGCCAACACATATTCATTTGTTTGTTTGGTACTCCACTGGTCATTAATAAATGATCCGGTTGATTTTTTTTGAGAGATTAAAGAATCTCATATGTTGTGTTATAATTGTATTACATATCAGTTTATAAGATAACTTATCATATCATACTTTTCACTTCACTGTGCAGGACGCATGCAGATACTTTCTAATAGAAAGTGGGCTTGCTCTGTTTCTAGCATTTCTAATAAACGTAGCAATAGTTTCAGTATCAGGCACGGTATGCTCTGCAAATAATCTTTCAGCTCAAGATACAGAGAGATGCGACGACCTCTCCCTTGATTCTGCATCTTATCTTCTCAAGGTTGTTACAACTTTATTTAAAGTGCACCATAATCTGTTATAACATGAAATTCAATCTTGATCTTGGTATTGTTTAATGGTTACAGAATGTGTTGGGAAAGTCCAGCTCAACAGTTTATGCCATAGCACTTTTGGCATCTGGACAAAGCTCTACTATCACTGGAACCTATGCAGGGCAGTACATCATGCAGGTATATCATAAACAAACACTTGAACTCTCTTGTAACAAAAGATTTGCAGAGCAAGGCAACCAAATCAAATGTATAAACAAGTTGATGATGTTTGGCCTTGTAGGGATTCTTGGAATTGAGGATGAAAAAATGGATACGGAATTTGATGACTAGGAGTGTTGCCATAATACCCAGTCTTGTTGTTGCTGTTATTAGCGGACCTTCTGGTGCAAGCCGCCTTATTATCATTTCCTCGGTAGCTATTTCTTTAAATATATATATATAGAGAGAGAGAGATAATTCCTTTTGTTTTCCCTTTTCTTTTAAAAAATAATCAAAAAAATGGTTTTTTGCAGATGATACTTTCGTTTGAGCTGCCATTTGCTTTGATTCCATTGCTCAAGTTTAGCAGCAGCAGCCCCAAGATGGGACCTCACAAGAATTCTATAATTGTGAGTTATATTCTCTTGTTCCAAGCTAGCCTGTAAACAAATGAGTCCCATAACATTTTATGGATAAATTTTGGTTGCAGATCATTGTGATTTCATGGATCCTAGGATTTGGAATCATTGGCGTAAACGTGTACTACCTAAGCACAGGTTTTGTGGATTGGTTAATTCACAGCAGCCTCCCAAAAGTGGCAAACGTATTCATTGGGATCATAGTATTCCCTCTTATGGCCATTTATGTTGCTGCCGTTATCTACCTCACCTTCAGAAAAGACACTGTCGAAACATTCATAGATACCCAGAACGATTCTCAAGTGCCAACCCACATGGAATTGGGTCCAATTGCTTTTAGAGAAGATTTAAGGGACATCCCACTTCCACATTAAGGAGTTACAAAAAGAAGAAAGAGGGTGTTTCCTCTTTCCAGCAATGTGTTTATCCTAGTAGTTAGTTGCAGCTTTCAGTTTAAGAGTGCAAATACTGTCATCTTGTATCCCATGAATATTGAATACAATGGTTTGTCTTATGTTCCGTTTTGCCTCATCCTTCTGATTTATTGTTTTAGAAAATACATGTTATGTTAATTAACTCAACTAACTTTTTTAATTTAATCAAATTAAATAAATATATCTCATAAGAGGGTGAATCTTGACGCAGCGATAAGGTTGCTGCCATGTGACCTATCCCTCCCCAAACCTCACCTGATAAATATATCTTATACTACTATTAGGTACTATTTTGGGCAAGGAACACATTGAACATCATTTTCCAATTTGAAAATTACCACAACCAAAGCTTAATGAAGAAACTAAATAGAGAAATGGAACAGCCACACCCTCAAGCCTAGAAACCATCGTGGCTCTTCCCCTTGTAATCAAAAAATATTTTTCATCGTTTATTGTTCTGGTTCATGACAGTATATGTCAGTATCCAAAATTATTAAGGCGCAGAATATTTCGGTAAAAAAAAAAAACAAGAGATGCAAAATATTAGGTTAGAGTGGATGTATATGGCAGTATAGCAATTTAGGAAGAAGACGATAGCTTGCCTAATATTTGGTGTTCTGTATATAGATGTAGAGCACCTTAAAAATTGCCCTTTTTAGCATAGAAGATTCAGAGAAACGAGTGACTTTCTCTTTTGATTAGGTCAGCATCCATATATGTAAAGAATACCAAATATATTAGGTCAGCTTATATATATCTTTTGTCCAAATTACTATATTGACGCGCTTGCCTAGCTAGTCTCAATTATTTATACAGGAAAATAAAAGCTAACATGAGGGGGAGGATAAGATCATGAGGATTTGAACAAGGTAGGGAAATTATCTGTGGTGAATGTGAAGTCAGGATACCAGTCCCACTGTAACTTTCACCACCACAATGATGATGATGATAAAAGAAGTCACCGAAATGTTACAAGCATATATGCAAAACATCAAAATATACAGAAAATATATTGTATGGAAAGAATCAAGAACAGACACAGTATGTTGGGACAAAAGACTGGCTCAAATGGTAATCAAGCGTTGTAGAACTTGTAAACATATATTTGTCACTTTGCGAAAAGTGAGGAATAGATTTTCGCATCAGTCATCAGAGTCACGTAAGGAAAGAGAATAAATCTTAAAAACTGTTGGAAATAACGCACTTGGAACGTGTAAAGTAGCATCATGAAGGTGAAGTAAACCGATTAATTAGAAAATGGAAACATGATATTGAGTTATCAGATATATAAATACACGATTCTTGCACTACATTGTGTATCGTTCATTGAATCCACACGCACGCACAGTAATTAGTACTCTCCGCCCTTGATACAAGACAATTTTAGGAGTTAAACTTGGTTCTAAATATAAAACATAATTTTCATATTTATCTATCTTTTCCAAATTTAACCTTAGTGGTACTCCCTCAACAATAGTCAAGGAGGAGAGGGGAGGAGGAAATTAAAGAAGATGGCTCAAGTGTTTTAGAAATATATGTCATATTAACTAATCTAACTAATTTTATTAATCTAATTAAATTAGGTAAATATGTTTTATATCAAGGACCAAAAGAGTAATTAGTGAGAGAAAGAGAAGTGAGAAGCATGCATAAGCAAGATATATAGTAAAGCAGCAATGTAAGCAGCCCACGATGAGACACCATCTATTATGGCACCTTTGCAGGGCAGTAGTTAGACCCGGGAAATCTGGCTAAGTCTGTTGGACCAGTCCATTTAAGCCCTGACCCTTTAAGAGCTGAGTTTGTAAATTGAAACTTCTAAATGCAGTTGGCCCTACAAGTCAGCCCTATAGAGCCGAGGGCTTAAAAGGGCTGGCTCGTTAAGCCCTTTAAATTTTTTTATTTTGTTTTGTTAACTAGACTTAACCATTTAATTTATTAATTTATATGTATTTTGTATTTGTTATAGAGTTATTTATCCATTTAATTACAAATGCATAATAACTATACTTTAATTTTATGATTTGGTTTAATATTTGTTGCAGATAAAAATTATGGATGTATTTTTTATGTGAGAGAAGATATTCTTGATATTTTTAATTTTACCCATGAAGTAGAGCTTACGACTCGAAGTGAAGACAACCAAATGTCTTTGAAATCGATGATAGTGGTAAAAAAGATAAAAATGATAGTCAATGTACTCATGTTGCTTATTTGTTATACTTTGTGTGAATTACTTGTGGACAATAGTTTACTCTTGATTATGAATTAGTGACTGTGTTTGTTGCTTGCGTTAAGTGTGTTGTCTAGACATTAATGTTGACAACATATTTGATAAATTAGAACTTTAATTGTTGTATTTTACTAACTATATTTCTTTGGGGGGGAAACGCAGGAAAAAAAATTTCAATTCATAAAAATGTCTTCTGGCCCTTGAAAAACATATGTTTTTCTTACCGGGCCTCAAAGGGCCGACCCTTTTAAACCCTAGCTCTTCAATGGCCGGCCCTGATTCCCAGCTCTAGCAGTAGTACATGAACCATCTTGCACAACATGCTTATACAAGAACTGTATCCTACCTGAGTTATCACTAATTTACCCTCATCTAAGGGAGATGACCCTACTTGGAGACTTGAGAGAGACTTCTCTTTCTATAAAGACAGAGTACCCCATCTCTTAACATGGTGAGGATTTCATTACCCTCATACACCCAACACAGTACATTAGGCCCCTTTATATAGAACCTATATATCTCAACTAGTTAATGACACTTTTAGCCTTTCTAACCATTACAATGGGTTGGAATAGAGCAGAAGGAATCAGAGGACTCAAACACAATCAAATTCGTGCTACTTACGTAATGTTAAGCTGCCACAATCACGATACGTTTAATGAAACAGCCACAGACTCAAGCCTGGAAACCATCGTGCTCTTCCCTTTTTATTATTCACCCAAAACTATTTTTCATCGTTTGTTGTTCTGGTTCATGACAGTATATGTCAGTTTCCAAAATTATTGAGGCGCAGAATATTTCGGTATAAAAAGACAAAAGCAACAGAAACTTAGGCAAGAGTGGAGGTATATGTCAGTATAGCAATTTAGTCAGAGGAATAGCTAGCCTAATATGTCATGTTCTGTACTGTATATATGTATAAAATACCAAATATATTAATGAAGCCTAACCTTGTCTGAGACTTACTTATCAGATATATAAATTCAGGACTCTTGTACTACATTGTGTATTGTTCATTGAATCCACACGCGCACAGTAATTACGAATAAGCCAGCGGTAAGTGAGAAAAAGAGATGTGGGAAGGAAGCATGCGTGAGCAAGATAGTGAAGCAGTGATTGAGAGGGAGCTGATTGGATCTAGCTACCTAGTTTGAGGGATAGTAGACTAGTAGCTTCATCTTGCACCTAATATTACTCTTACATTTTTTTGGGACATAAAGAAATACAGAAAACTGGGTGGAGGAAGTTTCTGTCCTTTGTAGGTCCTGGTTTCTCTATTCTTGTCTGTCTCTTCAATGATTGGCCAGCTAAGTGTTTGTAATGCCGGGGGATGTTTCTTTGGGGAGATGAGCTTCTCAAGTCTTGAAGTGAATGTTTGCTCTCAACTTAGTGCTCTAATTATGTAAACCAATCCTCATAATTTTACAAACATGTTTTGCTGATAATCCTCTCATTCCAACTTCCGTTCGTTAAAAATTTTGCTTGCAATTAACGCGTACTATCTGAGCACAGGTTTTGTAGGTCGGTTAATTCATAGGAGTCTCCCAAAGATGGCAAACGTATTCAGTGGGATCACGTTATTTCCTCTTATGGCCATTTACGTTCTTGCCCAAGGTAGTGAAAACGTAGTTTTTACCTAAAAACGGAAGGAGAATGAAAAATCGTAAAACGTAAAATCGTAATATAAAACGCAGTTTTTACCGCATATGTATATAACAACTAGTTCTTTAGGCGCAGTACGACTCATCACAACAACTTTTTCAATAAAGAAAAACTCACGGAATATTATTCAGAACCGCCATCCAATATTATCCTAGATTCTAGTAGCCACCCAATATTATTCAGAGCAATTCAGAATAATATTATGAGTTCAAATATAGCAGAAATAAAACAAGTTGCAGCAGGAATGAGCTTCAATTGACTAGAAAGATTTAAAATCACTCAATCAAATATAACAGGGTCACAGACGAAGCATTATCAGGGACCTGGAAAAAAACACGGACCCTATTTTGGTCCCTCACACAAAAGAAACCTTTTTAGTTCGAAAAGGACGAAAAAAAGATCGATTGGTGAACATTTTGGTCGCAAATTTCCAAAAACCCTTTTTAGTCATAAAAAGTCTCATTTTAGTCGCAGGACTAAAATAAAATGTCTGTTTTTTTGTCGGAGATCCAAAAGGGTATTTACTCTTTCTTTTTTCCCAACGTTTTTGCAAAAACGCAACGTTTTTACGCGTTTTTTTGCGTAAAAACGCAGCGTTTTTTTGCGTTTTTGCGTAAAAACGCAGCGTTTTTTTTACCGTTTTTTTTACTCAGATACGTTTTTTTCCACAACGCAACACATTTAGCCCAAAATAAAACGTAAAAACGGCGTTTTTACCGTTTTAAACGCGTTTTTGACTACCATGTTCTTGCCATTATCTACCTCGCCTTCAAAAGAGACACAGAACAACCCTGTAGTAGTTCCAACCCACATGGAAAAGGGGCAATTGGAAATGAGTTCCTTTAAGACAAGATTTAATAAATATATCCAACTTCCCCATTAAAAGACTTGTGAATCACGGGGTGGTTTCATCCACAATCCAGAAGATTTAGAAGTTGATTATATTTGTAACCAAAGAAAAAAAAAAGGTTGTTGATTATAGAAAAGACTGAAGGATTAAACACTCAGAAGTTAACAGAACAATAATAACGCTCCTGACATTCCGTAGTCAATGAAATTGCTCAACTCTTATAATACAATTAATTTGACGGTTATCTTTTCCCACCCTTTTTTAAATCCTTCTTATTTACCCTCTTGGACAAGGAATCCATTGAACATCATCAGCCAGCGATGTGAAGATAACAACGAAATAATTTACTAGATTGTACAACATCAAGGCAATTGATACAATTAGTAACCACGGCTTGATCATGATTCTTGCAATCCGAGCTGTTAACTGTCATCGTGTAAGCTAACTGAACAGGATTCAAATTCTCATCCTAAAAATGCAGAACCTCAACGGGGAAAACTAGAACTTTAGGGAATACAAATGCCGCTTATTTCCCTCAAGCAAGGGTTGCTTAATCAACTGCAACCAATTAGAGGCTCCAAAAGCTAGAAACAATAACTCACTTGACTCATCACCTAATTTCCTCGTCAATGCTGAAAGCAATGACAAAATAAATCTACACCAAGGAAGCACCGAAACTTGCATCTAATTCCCTAATTAACCTAAACCAGAGTTAGTACCTGATACAGGCCTCAACAATGGATGATTGGTAGAAGGCTGCACATTACCAGGGGCTTTAAACATGGGATTTGTAGAAGTTGATTGTGGTTGTTGTATCATAGAAAGTGGCAACCTTTGCCCTAACCCACCAAACATGGAAGGCCGTGGGACAAAGGACATGTGTTGATGAACTGGTTGGCCACTTGGGTACGCTGAGACACTAGGCTGCGAAGGAGATCCAAAGGCCATTTGTGGTCTACTGTTGCCATTATTGTTGCTGACTGTAGAAGGACCAACACCGGATGTGTTTGTGGCTACACCAGATCCAAGCCATGCTGATAAAAGACGGGAACGTTCTGCGGCCAGCCTTTGTCTTGTCTTCTCCATTTGGTCACATTCTTTCATCAACTGCGTTTCAATTTCAGCAAATTGCTTGAGCTTCAACTCCAATCTTTTCAGCTGTCAATAATAGCAAGCCACCAGCAAAAGTAATCTCAGAAAGATTTAGCATTAAAAGCCTGATATTTAACTTTCCTTCAACAGTTTCATTTATATAATGAAAAGTGGTATTTTACTTGTGTTGCGTGTACTTGTGCATGCATGTGCGTTTAGATTGAAAGTGGGCAGAGGAGAGAAGGAATACAACTAAAAGAGAATTGAAAAGTCAAGAAGCAGCTATACCTGATGGTTTATAATATTAGCACAATGCCTCTGAATTTCTCTTTCTTCATGATCTGCAAATAGTTTAGCTTTCATTGCTGCAGCAGACAAGCCTGCCTTAGCAGCATCTTTAACTTTCTCAGCAGATAGAGGGATGGCCTCACCCTCATTTGGAACCTGTGAACCAAGGGCTTTTGCCTCGTCCTCTGAAATAAGAACTTTTTTAGAGTACTGAAGAATTTGTCCTACTAGATATTGGCTCATATTGATACATAAGTTAAAGGTAAAGGAAAACACCATCCCTTACCATCTTGCGGATTTGGGTTCGCAATTTCTCCAAGAAGACCGCCATCTTTACTATGTGTGCTTTCCAAGTTCATCCTTTAAGAGTAGAAATAAATCTCAATTTTGATTACAAAAGTCATAAACAAAAGTGATAAACCTAACAACTCAACTATAGCTTACGTTTCCCCTCTCTACAACAGTTCTAAGACCATGACATAACAACTTAATATCTAAGCACAGCAAGAACGCCGATTACAAAATCATTTAGAGATGGTCATTGACATAGCACCAGTTCCTAACCAAGTGATCACAAGTTCAATCCAAGCTGACCACTCAATTAAATTAAATTACGACAATGGATGGTGGGCCTGTGCTTTTTCATGCTACAAGGCCAAAGAGCTTTAGCATGAGGAGGTTATATATTGGAGATATTAATAGAATCGTTCATGGGCCTTTTCCTAAGCACCTGAATTAGATATACCTCTTTTCTGTGCACAGTGAAGAAGGGTGACTTGGGACTATAGTAACTAGAAATCATCAATCCATGACAATTAAACTCACCTGCTACTTTGCCCTGGTGCTTCCTTCTGTGACATGCTACCAGAATTATTCTCCGACAATTCTGCTAATGCTGCATGTGCACAAGCAGCAGCTACTCTAGGTCCGATAGCCGAGGCCAAAAAGGCAACCTGTGAGTTCCATCAAAACCAGATGTAGAAGAATCCGAGTAAGCAAGAGAATTTCAGAATCTAAGTGATAGCCCACTTTGTTGCGAAATTCTTATACTCAATAAAGTTTCTATGCAACAGGCATACCCTATTTCATGATTTTTACAAGCATACTAATCAAGCATTATTCCAAAATGCATAGATTCAAATCAGTATAATCTTGGGTCTGAGTACAACCATCCTTTTTTGTTAAACAAGTATGATTTTCAAAAAGGTGCTCCTCCAAAAAAGGAGCAACAGTATATACATTCACTGTGACCAATAAATACATCCTAGCCCTATAGCTATATGCATGTTTCAAGTGAATTCTTCTAACAAATCACAAAAGTAATGCATATAATTATTAATTATCAGTCACCTACCAGAGCCATAACAGGATTTTCAGAATTTGAAAAAGGGAGCCTGCTGTTGGGATCAATGCCCTGAGTCGGTCCTGCAGAATCATGGATACAAAATCAAAACCATATGACAGCAAGTAAAAGGTTAAAATGTAAAAGTGAACAAGACCTGCTAAATCTGCATCTGAATTTGAACGCGGTCTTTCACAATCATCGCCATTGGACATATTTGATGACAATGACATTCTTGGAACATTGATATTTTCCAATTTTCCATCTTCCATGGGTAGACGGAGAAAATGGAGAATACATTGTGCTTTTGACTTGGTACCAACATGCTCAGCAATTTCATTCCAATTCTCATTGTAAATCTCCATTGCCTCAAGCAGCAGCAAGGTTTCTTGATCAGTCCAACTATCCCCATCTAGATCACCATAATCTCTTGTTGAATCAACTCTTATAAAATCAATACTTGAATGACCAGCAACAAATCTCCCATCATGGAAACAATCAATGCAGAGAAGAATATCAGCCTGCAATATGCGATGTTAATTATATAGCAAGATAAAGATGTTCTAAGGCATTTTTCAGTCCACTTTATTTACAGGCCTCATTGTTCAGTCTAAGACAAACAATGCAATGGGTTTGAAGGAAGATTATTAACAAATAACAAGCCTTAATACAATCAACCCTTATCACTCCCTTGCAACTCAGGAATCATTGTCAGTTGTAGATTTCATTTTGGTTACAGACACATGGTCCACTTGAGTTTGTATGAGACAGATTTCATGACTGAAGAGCAACACCAACAAACTGCAAGGGTTTCAGCTACATGTTGATATCATGCTATCAGAGCGCCATTGATGTGTGATATAAAAGAATATAAGCAACAGAGCAAGTTCTTAAGCAACTGATAATAAATGAACTATAGTTACTTATTGGAATTGAGAGGAAGAAACTTCCAAATGCGTGCAATAAGATTCCAGGTTAAATGATTTTAGTTGAAAAGAAGTAAGCGTTCAAGGGAGAAGTTAAGCAAGTAGCATGATGCAGGCCGCCACCATAATTTTGAATGGAGAACCAGGGAAAGGTATTTTGCCATACTTCTGGGAATAGATAACAAAGCCAGAGTTGTTTCCAGTATCTTGACTTCATTAATTTTTTTAACTGTTTTGTTTTCTCAGCTCCTAGTAGGCTCCTTGCAAAAAAGAATACAAAAACTTAAGATATTTCTTCTTTAATGCCTTCAAATCTTTAAACTTGCAATCTTGTATTAATCACATTGATAATGATTGTCTGAACTTTAAAATGTGGCAACTAAAGCACTACCAACAACGCAACATTTAGGTCATTTAAGTGTAATGTACAGATCTGAGTAAACTTTACTCAATGCATAAGCTTAGGAAAAGACTAGTAAGCCATATCTGCATGAGTGAATGACACCCATAATGATGCTGATTCACAAAAATCTTATTTTTACAAGATTTTAAGTACCCAAAACAAAAGGCAATAATTGCAATCTTTTCTAGATAGATGCTCTCTCATTACTAATGACTAGCCAACAAAATCAAAACTATAAGCCAGTGTACCTCTTTTTGTGACTGATAGAAAACAGCAGGAAGAGGACGAGAACAACAATTGCAATGATTTTCAGATAGATGCTCTCTTATTCTTTCCTCCAAATCAGAAATATCAGCATTCTGAGTCGTCAATGATGAAGAAACTTCATCTCCTTTGAGTTTAGACTTCGGCCTGTCAAATTTGATCAAACCATCTATAGATTTTAAGGCATCTGATGGCACACGAATCTCACCGCTTGCCTCATCCTTCAGGTAACACTCGTCATTCTGAGGCTCGTGACTTGGTACCTGAGAACAGTAGTTGATGATTCCCCAATGATCAAGGAACCGAAAAATTCGAGTTAAATCTTCATTATCAACCCCAACTAGCAATCCTTGGCAATCAGAAATTGTAATCCTCTTCCCCAGGTCTTCCATGTATCTTGCAACTATATAATTTCTACATTCCATGTACTTCTCTGGGGTATGATCCGGTGATTTTCCAGAGAAAAAACGTGGCACCACTTGTCTCTCGAGCCGATGAACTGTAGCTGGTGAAAACCATTCTGTTCAGAAAAAAAGCCCAATTAAAAATAGGTTAACGTGCATAATTGGAAATTGTATCTTAGAATCTCAGACTATTCCACTCCACCAACCTGAAAATCACAAATGAAAGCCAACAGGTTCACCAAATCATGTAAGTTTCTGTTAAGAGTGAAATGACTTCCTCAAGAATTTAAACTATCTCAGAAAGGACATGTCATCCCGTTTGACGGGAATACAGAAATAAATAAATAAAAGACTTGCATATTAAAACGTCACACGTGATTTTTATTTTTCTATAGCATATAGGTTTTTATCAAACTGAAAGCGGGAATAGAGGAGACAGACTTTCATGGAGTCCTACTTATATCACATAATATATACTCTTAAGGTCAGCCCCGTTTATGCTCTGGCCTACAGGAAACTATGGAAAATTGCCCCGTTATATATTATAAATTAGATGTGCACGCTTCAATTTTTGTTGCGTTGCTGTATCGTGTCAGTACTCATACGTCCTAGAAGAGAGAGGATTACTAAAAAAGAACACAGAGAAAAGAGAAAACGATGAAACTACGGGGCTGAGTGACAACAGTATTTATAGTTGTGTGGAGCTCAGAGATAGATAGCGTACTAATAATGTAAACCAACAAGTAAAGCAAATTAATAGAGAGAGGGGGGACCTGAGTGCATTGGAACTACGAGAACCCTACTCCCAAACCGCTTGACAACACCACGGCCTTCCAGTACGGGAGGTGGGGTGATCACATAAGCCGAATTACGGTCCTGATCCAAAGCTGAACTATCAGCCGGCACGGTGGAAAGCGCCTGAAGCTGCCCGTGCGACACATTCTCCAAAAATGGAGAATTCTGCAACTGACCCTTGTTGTCTCCAGACTCATTGGCACGCTCCAGAGCAACAATTGCCGTGACGGATGCGTGAGGGCGATTGACAGTGCGCTTGATCACTCTAGGGAACTGAGAAATTTGGACTCCATCGTCGGACAAAACCTCGATCTCGAGCTGCGCTTGAGAATTAGAACCGGATTGGGGATTAGGGTGTTGGGTTTGGTCCTCGGAATCATCCTGTCGCTCGAGGTGGTCATCCTCGCCATTGGGGTCTTCATCGTCGTCCTCCTCGTCCTCGTGCTTCTGTTGCCGCCGGCTGATTTGGGGTTCTCTCTTGCGCTTCCGCCATTTGTTTCGGTTGTCTGGTTTAAAAATCACAAAATACCAAACATGAGTGGGAAATTGTGAACAAAATATTCAAAATCAGATCAAAATACACCCAAAAAATCAAGCAGGTGGCTTGCATATCGTAGACGAAAAGAAAAGAAGAGAGGATTTAGAGGGAGAAAGAATTTAGGTTTGTGTGAGAGATACCAGAAGGGGAAGCTGGCATGGTAAGAAGGAGAGGTTTAAGGGAGGGAGGGAGAGAGGGAAATTTGATTGTGGGGTCGTTGATTGGCGCAAAGGGTGTGGAATTGGGAAGAGGGGGCAGAGAGAGAAAGAGAGAGAAGGGATCTCTCCCAGTGAGTGCTCTCTGGTCTCCGCTTTGGCCTTTGGTTTTGGCTCTTTGGCATACGGTGCAACATGTAACTATATTGTCTTTTGCTTTTCTTCCTCATGGATGTAACAGGATTGTGAGAGTAAAATTCTGGCGAGCCTGCCTCCATCCTCTCGTGATGCAGACGCTGCGTTCTTATTTGACAGTGATTTACACGCGCTACATCTGCTGAATCAACCGTCTTTTTTTTAGTTCATTTTTTTTTCCCAAGTCTCTGCAGTGAAATCCCCCCTCTCTATTGGGGGGGAAAATAGTATATAATCGTTTTTAAAGTCAAAACAGTGTTCCAACATTTCCTCACATTTTCGTCGTAGTGAGAAGTAATTTTTGGCAGGAAAAAAGAAACAGATGATGTCTACCACTCTGGTCCTATTTATAAGTCCTCTTTGAGGAAAGAGATGAGATTGTGACAATTTTGTCCATATTAATTATACTAATAAAGATAGAGAGAGAAGAAAGAGTTGGAAGATCTTGATAATGAATGAGGGTAAAGTTGAAATTTTACCCTATAATCATTAAGCCAACTACCTTTCCTTGTTATGTGTGTTTTGGTCAAAAGAAGACTTATAAATAGGACCAGAGTGGTATAAACTAAATTATTAACAAATTATCCATTATAAAAGATATCAATATAATATTACCTTCTATCCTAATTATAAAACATAATTAATTTTTTTAAGAGATTAAGAAAGCTAAATAAATTATTTAATTATTTCATATTTTGTGTATTTTCAGATTATATATTAGTTTATTTATCAAACTAACTAGTTTGAAGAAAAAAATATAAATATAAATACTCTAAAGTAATTTAATTAACTTCATTAATCTCTCTAAAAAAGTTAATTAGGTCTTATAATTAGGACAATAAGGAATATATATATATATATAAAAGAATTATTTCAAGGATTTACTATTATAATTATAATTAATATGATCTCATTTTCCTAGTAAATCACTAACCTATGATTCAGTTTTATCATTTTATTTCACTCAAAGTATGATCTCCTTTGAAACACGATGAATGATATCATTAGTTAGATTGTTAAACATAACATATGAAATAATTAAGTAACTTATTTAACTTCATTAATCTCTCAAAAAAAAATCAACTAGGTCTTATAATTAAGACCAAAAGTAGTAATATATTTGGGATTCCTTCACCGAAAAAATAACAATATTGTCAGACTGAGTTTGGACTTGGAGGGGATTAAATTATGTTAGCGTTCAATTTATTTATATTTTTAAATAGCCAGCGTTAATGAAAAAATAAGAGAAGATTGGAGGTCAAGAAGAGTAGAATTTACAGTGGTACTGCAAGCCAATTGAAAAATGTCGTGGTGATAGTAATTGCTCTCCAACCCTGTTGGGCGTCATATTTTGACTATATTATCACCTTATCCTGTTATCTACCTTGAGAAGTTGAGATACTTATAGGTTGACAAATTCAATCCCATCTCTATGGGAACTGGTTTCCTTTGGACGAGCTTAAGTTCCAGATTTTTTTTTTCCTTAATTTTTTTAAAAATGTTAGTTTAAAGATTATATTTATTTTAGATTTTCTATTAATTAAAATTACTTTTTTATAATAAAAAAAAATTCAGATCTGGGGATGCTCAAATCTTATCTAGGCAGGTTTAAAAGCTCCTTCATACGGACGAGTAGGAAACCGGGTCCGCCCACTAATATATATTTCCTAAAGAAGTTTTTTTTTTTTTTGCCTTCACAAAAAAATTGTCTTAACCAAAAGTAAAGTTGTCTAAAATTATGAATACTTTCACATGTATATATTATGCATACATATTTAATAAGTTAATTTAAATTATTTATAAAGTTAAAAGGTACACAACTGTAAAATGTGTTCATAACAATTATTTTTTATTTTTTCAAAAGAAAATATTAATACACGCTTGGTCATCTAATTTTACACAAGCTTTTAGCTTAGTTTATTAAGTTTATAAATTGCTGTTTTAATCTTTTAATCCTCGCACTAGAAAATACTGACATTGCAAATTTAAAACAAAACATTAAGTGTTAACATATTAAATTGAATTTTTTAAAATAAAAATATCAGGAGTTATGAATCTCTGGATTTCTATTTTCAAGGGAAGATAAACGTAGAGGGAGACCTATTTATTTATGTTTTTAATTTTTTTTTCCCATAAGGGCCATCCAATTTAGAAAACATCCATGGCTAGAATTGAACCAAATTACCAAATGGACTTTAGGGCCCAGTTTGTCTTCCTAATTCTATGATCTTGAAATCTTTTTTCCCCTCCAAGGACAGGGACACAAAAAGCCCGTGAACCTGACCCACCACGAGATGTCACTCCCTCTCTGGTTTCAGCCCGCGGCTCCACCCGGAGAGCTGCGACGACGCTGAAGGTGTTCGTTGAAGCGCATCGTGCTCCGCCGATGCGCTCATTGGATCTGGCACAGGTCATGAAAAGAACAAGGTCCACCGCATCCTCAAGACTTTCTCCCTCATCAAAATCGCCGCCACTTCCTTCGACGCCTCCAACCCCACAGACTCTGCACAAAACCCGCCGCTCAAAGCCCGCCTCCGTCTCCTTATGCTATCGCTCCAGAAAAGCAAAACTCATCATCGATTCTATCAGTGATTCTTCAAAATCCGACCCTGCGAAGTGGTTTCCGCTCAATCTTTCTCAGCAAGAGCTCTGCTTGCCTCTTACTTTTCCCACTGGCCAAACCTTCCGATGGAAGAAGACCGGACCTTCGCAGTACACGGGCGTCGTTGGGTCTCACCTCATATCTCTCAAGCACGTCGAAAACGGCGACGTTTGTTATTATCTTCACCACACTGACTTGGAGATTGATGCGAGGACGGCTTTGCTTGATTTTCTAAATGCCCGTGTTTCTCTCATTGATGTATGGAAGGAGTTTTCGGCTTCGGATGCCAGGTTTGCCGAGCTAGCATGCCATTTGGGGGGTGCCCGAGTGCTTAGGCAGGACCCACTTGAGTGTCTGATTCAGTTTCTGTGTTCTTCGAATAACAATATTCAAAGGATTACCAAGATGGTGGATTATATTTCATCTTTGGGAAATTATTTGGGGACTGTTGGAGGTTTTAAATTCCATACTTTCCCCAATATGAAGCAGCTATCTTTAATTTCAGAGGAGGAACTTAGAAATGCCGGTTTTGGTTACAGGTTGGACGCCATATGCTCTGCTATTTTAAATCAAAGTCTGAAATGTGTTATGTATGTGACCTTGTTGTTTTGTTTTCGTGCATAGTGTAGCTAAATCTATAATTGTGCCCATGCGTTGGGTCTGAGAGATATTGGCTTCAGAAATCATTTACAGCGCTCCAAATACGAAAGCCAAATGAGCCGGGTCTAAGATGCCAGAATGCTTGGAAATTTTCTTTCAAGCTCCATGTTCATTTGAAGTTTATGTTTAAAAAAGAAAAGCATTTTTCTTTTTGCTCTAATAAAAAGGCACAGTATGTCATTCTTTTCCCCTAGCGAATTTGTAATGGGAATATTTCTGACAAATACATTATTGATGGGAAGGATAAATCACGGTAATGTGGGCTAAAGCTAACCTCCTTGCAGTTTCACAGTCACACTATTCAAAGATGCCTAATGATGGCATTAATGAACCCGGTTTCTCTTCACTACTTTGAAGCTAAAGCCTTCTCGTTGATCCTCATAAGTTAGCGCCCACTGCGAAGACTTGCCATGTTTAGGTTGCAACTTGCAAGTGATTATTAGATTGAAATTTGGATATTAAAATCTGAAAAGGGATATTGCTGGTTATGTAAACTCTTCATGTGACATGAAGCATCCTGATGTTATGCCGAAACCTTTGTATGAAAACAAAACCTCCACCTCAATTTCAATCCGAACTATCTTTCTTAAAATATTTTCTTCTTGGACTGTGCCAGTTTCTTAATGCATCCATGCTGGCATTTTTGCGTTGCTTATTTTCCTTAAGACAGCTGATTCCTGTCTCTCTCTCTTTTTTTTTTTTTTTTTTTTTTTTTTTTTTTTTTTTGGGGGGGGGGATCTGCGTGATGATTGTCTTGATACGAGGAATTGTGGACCGAACTATAACCCATATATGCGTGATTGTTACACCTTGTGCTGTCTTTTTAGTGATTACTCAATTTGAATTTAGCATGTTCAGTCTATATCATTTACATACCTTCCTCAGGTATTCATGTCACTGGCATAATAACTTTGTCCCTGAAGATATGAACACTTTGTTTAATTATACATGTCACAGGGCCAAATATATAACTGGCACAGTAAATTCTTTGCAAGCAAAACCTGATGGAGGGGAGGAATGGCTTAAATCTCTTCGTGTATTGGATCTTCAAGAAGTTATAAATGCCCTTTGTACTTTACCTGGAGTGGGCCCTAAGGTGGCTGCTTGCATAGCTCTCTTTTCACTTGATCAGCATCATGCCATCCCTGTTGACACACATGTGTGGCGGGTACAATCTTATTGTTTTGTGCTTCCTTCTTGTATCAACTCTAATTTTTCATTTTTCTCTTGAGTGTATTAATGAGTAATAATCTGCATGTATTATCATTTTGAACTTTGGGTAAGATTGCAACAAAGTACCTCTTACCCGAGCTTGCAGGTTCCCGACTGACTCCAAAGCTTAGCAGTCGTGTTGCAGAGGCATTTGTAAGCAAATATGGTAAATATGCTGGATGGGCTCAAACTCTGCTCTTCATAGCTGAATTACCTTCACAAAAGACCCTCCTACCTCCACAATTGCGGATTGTTGAACAGAGCAAGCATCCAGTAGAAGACAGTGAAATAGAAATAGGTAAAGAGAATCTCTTCCAATCTTGATCTCATACATTAGGCATTCAACATTCAGCCATTTGGCTTCTTGGACAGCCGTTATTTAAAATATTTACCTTTTCTTTTCTAGTGTGAGATCAACAGATGGGACAGCTCTCTGGATGTAAATGCAAGAGACTTGAGGTAAGAGAAGCCACCTCCAATAATTTACGGAATAGAACATGAGGATATTACCCTGCTGGCTGGGGCACGGTGTCCAAACAGCTAATTGCAGGTTATTCATTATGCTATTTAAATATTATTTGGCTGGCCTTCAGTGCTGTATCTTGCATTTTACATTCTTTGAATAGATTGTAATCATTAATTTGTGTTTTTACTATTCATTATGAAGGACAAAAAGGTTAAATTTACATGTTTCTTGTTGTCTCCATTTGGCTGTCCTCTGGTTGAGAATTTAGGGGGAAAAGGAAAAGAGGATTATACTTCAATTTTGTTATTAAGGGAGCATGAGACTCCTATTTCTGCACTTGTATATTTGTTAAATGATGATCATGGATATAGAAAAAGGATCCCCCTATCATTTACTTTCTGATGCGGAAAGTAGATCTGGAATTTATTCAAATATTCAATCAATTTGATATTTTCAATCCATCCCAAGAACATAGGTGCAGCCGTGCAGCAGGGTGATGTCTAGAGTTTGTCCTCTTTTGACTAGTGCATGCAAAACATGAGAATATACACTAAGCAAGAACGGACTTCGCACGGGGAGAGTTGTGGCGCAAAGCTCATGTACTGCTGCTATTCATATTTAGTGATTCTGTTCTTGTTTACCTGAAAGTGTACCATATATAGCCAGATGTACCTCCGGCTGTTCTGAACTTGGAGTTTTATGCATGTGAGATTAAAGAGTATCTCTTGAAGAAAGATTTCATTTTTATGTTAAACAGTATCGTGTGTTTTCTTCAACCACTTTCAAACAAGCACTTACATGCTAAGAGACCACCAACAAGGGAATATCTCTTGAAGAAAGATTTCATTTTTATGTTAAACAGTATCGTGTGTTTTCTTCAACCACTTTCAAACCAACATGCTAAGAAGGGAAACTGATATGAAGTGATGTTTCCATATGGTGGTTGAAATAGTTTCGGCGTTTTGCGATGAACAAGGAAATAATGTATGCAATTTTTAAAGCTCAAGTTTCATACTTGAGAAAAGGATTAAGAAGCCTTCAAAAAAGTTTAATGTTTCTGATCTTGCAAGTCAATTGGAGGGCTCTAGTGAATTTGGATAATAATTGTGGTTGAAATAAAGTTTTGCTGGTTCTATGTTTCTCAGCTTCCTTCTTGCTCCCACCTTCTACGTGACGATATCGGCAGCTCATGAGATCAATGGTTAGTAATTGGACCCTTGGAGCCTATTCGGTTCAATCGAGAAGAGCAGGAGATGAATTTTTAACAAAGATAGCCTGGACAACTGCGGACAATTTTTTCTTAAAAAGAAAGAAGAAATTAACAAAATGAATTTTGGCCAACCCACTTTTCGAAGAATTTTATTGGCCAATTTCAAGGTGGCTAGATCATCAATTTTGGAGAAAAAAGTTGTTGTTACATGTGACATGATTTATTTCCTAACATGCGCGTGAATTCTGAACAGAAAATCCCAAAATGGTTGCGATCGCCTTCTCCTCATTTGTTGTTTGAATTGAACAAGAAATTGGTTATGACCCTACTCTTCCTAAAACCCTGATAATAAACCTCTCTATTTTCGTTTTTTGTCAGATCACATTGTCTGTTGCCATAATATTTGTGATGCACTTCTTCATTGTGGGGCTAATTTTGATCTAATAAAGTAAATTGGTAGACTGATAGACAGTTAGCGTTCACAAAGCTTTTTTCTAAGACTATGTTTAGATGGAGAGGAAAATAAGGGGGAGAGAATGCTAGGAAAGAAAACTTCTATAAATGACAATTTTTTTTACTATTTTTGAGAGTTTTCCTTCCTGTTATTTTTTCTTCATCCAAACATAAGGTAAGTATTAATCAGGTATCGTGCTCTTGCAAATGATTTCATATTAAGCTACTCCAGGTATAAAATAAGGAAAGAATGAAAATAAATGGAGGAAGAAATCTCTATATATGAACTGTTAAAAATAGGAAGAAACAAAAAACAAGAGTGTTTTTTTTTTCCTTTCCATTTTGCCAATTACTTTGCTTTTTGTTTGTCGTTCAACTTGAGAGTGCATTGAATTACAAGCTCTCGGTCTCACTCTTGTAATCATTCAAAGTTACAGGAACTGGAATCAAATCTGTGATTCTGGAAATCATGGTCTGAATTTTAGAAATCTTTTGCTTAGCTTCGGGCTTCGGCAATAATGTCGGTAGACTTTACAGCTCTCCAGTTGATTCCTTTCCGGGAAGTCTTGCAGGTATCACCAATTCCTTTCATCAAATATATAAACTCAACACAGAACTGTCTAAACTCAGACATGCGCATTATATTGTAATTTGAATAAATGGAGTAGCCTAAGCGTGCATGATTTTGGCAGTTTGAAGTTGAATACGCCCTACGAAGTCAGTTATGAATCAGTATGTACACAAACGAATAGTAAAAAAATTTTTGGGCAAACCTCACTTGTAATGTGTCATTACATGATTGTTTCTAACTCTCTTCCGGTCGTTTTTGCTCCAAACTAATTTGTTTGACTTATAAACTAATATATAATTTAATCATACATAACATATAATATGATTAAGTAACTTATTCAGTTCCCTTAATCTCTCTAAAAAACGTCAACGGAGTGTTATACTATGACATCTTATGTGCTACATCGAAAAATTTTGCATTGCCAATTTTCTGAAGCTGGCCTTGGTATTCGTTCTGCTTTACGTTGATGATTTCAATAGGGATATATACTCCTTTTGGTCCTTATTATGAGGCACCAACTAACAATTCTTACAAATCAATAAAAGCAGTTAAAGTCATTAAAGTTATCCTGCAATTTAAATAACTTCCAATATTACTCCTATTAAGCACAAAATTCTAATATTATATTAATTATTGCTCTCACCCAGTACCCTTATTAATTATGGGTATACATAGAAAAAAATAATTAATGTTCTTTAGAAACAAGCAAGTGCTTTATAAAAATGACCAAATACAATTGTTAGTTGGTGTCTTATAATAAGAATCAAAGGGAGAGAGGGAGTATATACAGAAAATGACCATATATTTTCTCTTTCTTTTGTTTCGTTGGGTTTTGTTCCTATCTTGCAAGAAACTATGGGCATGCTTTGGGGGGACCACTTGCAGATCTATATTGGGCATGCTTCTCTTGTTGGTTCCAATGCACTTTCTTGTGTGTTAAGTTTCGCAACCTTCAAACGGTGAAGTAGGATTCATGGAAAGCGAAAGGTTTTACAGTACAAGTGAATAACATGATTACAGTGACAAAGGCCTTTAATAGAAGTGAAGAGATCATTTTCGCGCACTTTACAAACTCCTTAATCAAGGTCTAGAAAGTAGAAATCATCATGCCCGACTTAAATTCAATTGAGATATAATTAGCTGTAGCTCCGAGGAAATTAAGGAATCGCATTGGCGAGAATCTCAATGAGGCATGCCAGACATTACAGAACAGTTCATGACCTTAAGGTTGTTCGGACATCTAAGTTTTTAATTAATGAATAAAGGCCTCAAAACTAAGAGGAGAGGAACTCAAAAGGCACAAGAAGCACTACTAGGATTTTCCAATATCCTAATAAGATCTGTATTGTGTCATCTATATGAACCAAGAATCTTGGGGATATATATGCACTTTTGAAAAAAGAACCGAATCTCAACCAAATCTGAGAGCACTGTTAAGATATCACTCTGTTTTTGGGTCCATACTATACTAGTACATATACCACTAACCTCCAAATCGGCCTGACACGCATGTTGTCACCTGCAATTTGCAAAGGGCCACCTCCTATGTTAGGCCATTGGCCCATGAATGCTTGGTCTCTGTTTTTTTGGAGGCTGTCCCAAAGCAACTTGCTTGCAAAAACCTAGCCTTTCTGTTCTGTGTTGTAGTCTAGTGTCGGCACTCTACTTTCCCACGTAGGAACAGTTTAAAACTACTTCATGGGTACAATGAATCCAATATTCAATCCATCCCATCACTATATATATATGTGTGTGTGGGTGTTAATAGACACAGCTAGCAGATCAAACAAACGGTCGACTCACGTGGCTCAGAGTTAAGTACTATAGAGATTTTACTGTACTCACTCACTCCAAAAATTTAAAATCTTTTGGTTAATTACCGGTCCATCTTTTTGAAAGGAATATAACTTAAACAAGTGGATCTGACGTGTATGTGCTTCACGTTCTGGGAAAAAATTCATTGAGATGTGGCCTTTCAGGTGGATTTAGCTAAGATTGGGTGACAAACAAGGGTCTTTAATATTCTCTCGTCAACCCTTATATATGGGTGACTTGAAGATAGTTTCATTTTGACATTTAAGGATCGAGATAAAAATAAAGAAAATTATCTCTCCAATTTCAATTTATTGACACAGAGAATTGAAGAAGCACGTACAAACCGAGTCAGCAATGAAGATAAGGTTGAAGGCTATTGGTTATTGGAAGCCTGAGCCTTATCTTCAAGTCTATCCTCTCGCGGTAGAATTCAGTGGTTACCTTAATAATGTGAAAGTCATGACATGTACATCAGCTGAATAATAAAATATATATTTATGTTCGTTCCTATGCAGTGTGAACGGATTAGAATTTAATTTATTTTAATGGGACGCTAAAAGGGTTCATATCAGAAAAAGACAAAAACATGTCACATTTAATTAATTATTTGAGAGTTAGGCACGCGAGCATCCATTATTATATTTATGTAACACAAATAGACGGCTGATAATCAACACCGATTTCAAAAGTCGCCACCATTGTTATGGAATGATTAATTATTTATTACTGTGGATTATTATGTGTGTAGGACTAACTAATTATCAACGTTGAATTATTAATTAGGTGAACTAAAACAAACACTAGTGAAGACAATGGAGACTTTTTCGGCGGCTAGCCAGCATCGTTTGTGGGGCTTTCTGTTTTACTAAACTCCCCGAAGAAATTACGGCAGCTTATATGATTAAAAAGGTGGAATCTTGCGGCCACCCTTTCCTTCTTTTTCAAGTTTGTGTGTGTGTATATATATTATATATATAAACATAGGACGACCAAGAGAAATTAGAACGTGTTCATTTCATCTGGACAAGTTTTGGAGCATAGGAAAATTAATTTAAATGAGATTTGAACGATGAAACTTTCATTTGAAAGGTCAAGCCCACCCACTTACCCTCCTTTAAGGGTAAGATTTTCGTTTAGTAGGGTCTCCCTCTCTCTATATATCAATCTCAATTCATCCCTTTTTAAGAATCTTAATCTTTTGGTTCCTTCATCTTATAATGACTTCCACTTATTTTAGGACCACCGTCAATTCATTTCAAGATGCTTATCCTCAATTAACAAATCATTTTCATTAATCTAGATCTAGATAAGCATTCCTACATACACTGCATTGGAACATTGAGATATGTATACATATTATACAGCAGAGAGAGAGAGAGAATAAAGTAAAATAAACAGTAAATAAATCCATCTATGGTAAAATTATAGTGTCAGTCTATTCATCACCATCTCATTGTGTGATATTTGTTTTGCATGATTTATATTTTTTATTCTTGTTATGATAACCTTAAAATGAAAACATAGAGTGTATATCAAATACAGTCTTTTTAAGTTTAAATAATTTTTAAAAAAAAAACCAGTAGTCTCAGTCTCATGTATATGCACAGTATGTCTGTTACTCATAGTATGTAATTAAAGAGATTAAGAGCAATCAGTTAATACTACATTCGGTCCTAATTATAAGACATAATTGACTTTGTTTGGAGAGATTAGGGAAGTTAAATAAGTTACTTAATCATTTTATATATTGTGTATCTTTATATTATATATTAGTTTATTAGTCAAACTAATTATTTTGAAGAAAAAAATAAAAATTAAAATATTCTAAAGTAATTTAATTCGTTTCATTAATTTCTCTCAAAAAAATCAATTATGTCTTATAATTAGGACCGGAGGGAGTATTATCTTTGATCCTAAATGTAAGATTAATTAATTAGCTATAAGGTGAACCACGAACATGTTGGTACAGGCAGGTCAATGGCCTAATTGCCGACAAAAAACAACGTGATAATGGTCTTATTAGTAGAATTTTGCATTGAGTTGGAAATAATATTTTAAGAAAATAAATAAATGAGCAGTCCATGCTAGCCAATAATCAAGCGTATTTAGGGATATGGAAGGCTTGCATGGCCACGTGCATAGGCTACTTGTTCAGAACTAGGCTGTTGGCCGCCCATATTCATGCTTCATTTATTTCCTTCCCCACCCCATTTTATTTACACTTGGAAATCGCATCCCAATTTATTTCTCCTTGTATTTTTTTCCTTTTAATTTATCAATAGGGGAGAGCAGTCTTTGTAATTATCTCAGCTAAAACGTGAAGTATATCGACTTTCTTACTGTTACGGATCTGACTCACGGCCCAATAAGGGCACGACCAAGAAGCATACCGGACCTCCCGCCCGGTTTGCCCGTAGTAGGATCCGAGTATCCCGGTTTCCCCCACAATCGGGGGTAATCTATCATATCTATAATCCGGGGATATGATAGATAGGCAGTTAAGATACCAGGCGACACCCTATAAATACTGGGGGTAACACAAAGGTGCACACGTCTAACTCGCCTCTTTACATTCAAGATCGCACAACACAATCCCCACTAAACACATACCCTCCCCCTTTGGCGAAAGGCCTGTGTTTGGTGATTCCTTACTCACCGGATATCTCCACTCATGATACTCCGCGAAAAGCAACCCAATCCAAAATCAAACCACCGCACAGGGGCCGGGACATCCTTCCACACGGAACATTGGCGCCACCGTGGGGACCGTAAATTTCGATCCGTGACCAACAATGGCTACTACTAGAAGCGGAAGACTCGGAACCTCACCGGAGAGTCCATCGCGTGCGCAGCCGAGACAGTGCAAAGAACAAACTCAAGGACCTCCCCGGCCGAGGATATCCCCAATAACAATGATAGCAAGGATGGGAACAAAGTGTGTCGGGAGACACGGCCTCGTCTCCCCGCTTGGAGCTAAGTGTAACGACATCCGAACCCGGACCTCATCCTCCTCCGAATACACAAGCAATCAATTCTGAGGAGGATAGAGAACATGGAGAAGCGACATGACCTCCAGCGTCAAGAAGACTTCGAGTAATGCAAAGATCATGGAAGACCACCGCCGGCAAGCTAAAACGTCGGAACACGAGCAAGACCGGATACACGAGAAAGAAAGTAAAGATATCCGGAAACACGGAGGCCCTCGGCGGTCGAAGCTCAAGGCATGGCCGGTATGCAAAGAAAACGACCTCTTCGGAAACGGACTCGAGCATGGGGAGACCCGAGACCCCCCATCGGAGTCGGAAGAAACGTTTTCTAGGGAAGACCTCGGATGACGAAGACCGAGACGGAGAGAGGCCGCCCAACCAAAGGGCTCGCCGGGAATATCATGTGAAATATATAGCGGGCCACAACAGCAGCCTCTTTCGGAAGAAATCGAGAATGCTCCATACCCTAGCAAATTTGAGCTGGCCTCTTTACCGAAGTATGATGGCGTGTCCGACCCGAGGGCCCATCTCGACGCCTTCGAGCTACTCATATTCGTAAGGCAAATCAAAGGTCCGGTCATTAGTCGGCTCTTCGCGGCCACTTTGATCGGTCCGGCTCAAATTTGGTTACACACGCCGAAAAGATCCATCCACGACTTTCAAGGCCTCGGCGCAAATTCGAACTGAATTTCGCAACTAGCCGAAACAACCCAAATCTCGGTATACCCTAAGTAAGATAAAGCAACGGGGAAACGCTACAAAAATACTCCGGATGATTTAAGGTGGTAGCCCTCCGGTAAGGTCCCTCCCTGAAAGCGTTCATGTGCATTGTCTCGTGGACGGCTTGGAACCTCTTCCCCGGCCGGCAAACTCCATCTTCAAGAACCGGGTATACACTGCTCACCGAGTTCAACACCCGCGCGAAGCAATATCTCGGGAAGTAGAACAGGATGGAGATCGCCAATACCAATGGCGATGAAAGCGAAGCACACCACCCCGGTCAAGAATCAACCGAGCGGTCGAAAAGAGGAACCCCGTGCTCGAGAATCGAGACAAAGAAACAAAACCGAGACAAGTCGAGAGAGAGGCCGAGGTACGGGAGATACACCCCGCTCAATGTTTCGCGGGGCCGATTATGGAAAGAAGTGGCCTCCACGGAGAGATAGAAAGGTAGACCGACCCAGGCCCCCACGTTTCCGACCCACCACGGATCGATCAAAGTTACGTGATTTCCACGACGGACCGGGGCACACCACGGACCAATGCTTCGAACTCGGGGACGCAATTGAAAGATACATCCGAGAGGGTAAATTGCGCGATGCGATAAAAACACGGGGTCGGAAGAACAACAAAAGGAAACAAGGCCGAAGCCCGAGTCCGCCCCACTCGTCGGAAAAGTCGATGGAATAGGACGACAATCATCATCCGACGACGAGCGGTTTCGGAGATAGACATGAACCACGGGTGTAACGTAATTAGTGGAGGCATGGGCGGAGGAGGAGACACCTCAAGTCAAAGAAGAAAATACTTGAGGAGGCACCGATGAAGAGCCCCCCAAGTTCAAAGACAACCATGACCGACCGACGCCTCAAAGATTACGGTTCACCACCGAAGACCCGAAAGACGTCGTGCGGGGCACCAAGACGGATTGGTAATTACGGATCCTGGTAAACCGCCTTGTGGAAAGGATTTTCGTTGATTCGGCGGCTCGGCGAGATATCATCAGCGTGGGACGCCTTTAAGAGGATGAACTTGGATAAAGAAGACTGCGTCCATGCAAGACAACACTCGTAGGCTTTAACGCGAACAATCCAAGCCGAAGGGTACATCGACCTCAAGCGACCTTGGGAACTAAAAAAGCCTTCAAAGCCGAGAGGGTAAGATTCATCGTGGCCGACTTCCCCTCCCCGTATAATATGATTTTGGGCAGACCAACCATCCACAGCTGGGATATGGTTGCATCCACCAAGCACCAGAAGTTAAAAATGGTCAGCTCCAAAAATACGGTTATCACCATAACCGAGGACCAGAAGGAAGCTCGACAATGTTATTATGAAACCATGCGAGAGAACGGGACCAGGAAGGCGTCATCACCCCAGGATCAAAACGCCACGGGAAGCTCGCCGGCAAAAATGCAAGCGACAGAGCCGACCCGTCGGTGTGGTGGAATTGGACTTAAGAGATGAGGAGCCCGAGAACCCAAGACCCGAGCCGGAGGGAGAATTGGAAGATTTAGTCCCGGGGAAGATCCGACCCGGTAACGAAGATAGGAGGCGCAATGACCCTAGAGCTCAAAAAGGAATTAAGCAATTTCCTAAAAGCAAACCGAGATCTTTTTGCATGGAGGGCCTCGGAGATACCCGGAATCGACCCTAACTTCGCCGCCACGTGTCAGTTGGCAATCAAACCGGATCTACCCCGGTATCGCGAGAAGAGACGAAACGAGGGACCGATAAGCGGATCGCCTTAGAAAAACATGTGAAGGAATCGCAGAGGCGGATTCATCCGGAAATACAATACACCACATGGTTATCCAATACGGTCATGGTCCTAAAGCCTAACGGGAGTTGGAGGTGTGTATAAATTACACCAACTTAAACAGAGCCTCGCACCTAAAGACTCGTACCGATGCCGAACATCGACCAATTGGTCGACAACTCATCCGGATTTCAACTATTATCATTTATGGATGCTTACTCCGGATACAATCAAATAGCGATGCACCCGGAAGATCGGGAATGGACGGCCTTCATAACCGACAAGGCCAATTCTTGCTATAATGTCATGCCGTTCGGGTTGAAAAACGACGGGCCACCTATCAACGAATGATGAACAAAATCTTCGAAGACCGGCTCGGCGAAATGTAGAAGTATACATTGATGACATGATCGTCAAGTCGGTGAAGCCGGAGACCACATCCAAGACCTCGGACGACGTTCGAAAAGTTACGAAAGCACCGAATAAAGCCGAATCGGCAAAATGTGCATTTGGAGTCCGGCGGAAAGTTCCTCGGGTTTATGCTCACACACCGAGGAATTGAAGCAAACCCCGATAAGTGTAAGGCGGTCTTTGGATATGAGAGCACCGACCAACAAGAAGGAGGCGTTAGGTGACCGGAGGTTGGCGGCTATGACAAGATTCTTACCCAGTCGGCCGAAAATGCCCTTCCTTCTTCAAACCGCTAAAGAAGGAGACGAGAGGCGGATGGAACTCTGAATGTGAGTCCGCATTTGCAAAAATCAAACAATGCCCGGCTACCCCGTTCGGCCCTATCCGTGCCCGACTCGGGCGAGACGGTTTTCCCGTATTTATCCGTTGGCAAAGAAGCCATAAGCGCCGCCCTGGTTCGAGAAACCCAATCCGGCCAGATACCGATTTACTTTGTGAGCAAGGCACTTCAGACCTCGGAACTCAAATATCAGAAGTTGGAGAAGGTAGCATTCGCCCGCTAACGGCGGCAAGACGCCTACGCCCATACTTCCGGGGGGCACAAAGTGGTGGTACGAACGGCCGGCCAATCCGCGGTTCTACACAAACCGACACCGGCCGGCGAATGACAGTTTGGGCCATTGAATTATCGAGGATTCGACATTTCCGACTTAAGCAAGACGCGATAAAGTCGCAAGCCTTGGCCGACTTCGTAAGGAGCTTACCCCAACCCACGAGAGAAGGGACGTCGGTCTTAAAGAATGGACGGTATACGTCGACGGATCCTCAAATACAAAAGGGAGTGGGGCCGGAATAATAGTTGAAAATCCAGACGAGTCGCCGTCGAACACTCCTCCACCTCAAATTTCCGACATCCAACAACCGGGCGAATACGAGGCGATCGGCCGGTCTCGAACAAGCAAAGGAGCGAGGGGGCGCAGAGAGTCAAAATCCCGACCGACTCCCGGCTCGTAGCGGCTCGTATACAAGGCTCCTATCAAACCAAAGACCCGTTGTTGGCAAAATACTTGAACAAAGCCGAGACATGATGGCCAGTTCGAAGAGTGTGATCGCTCATATCCCGCGGAGGGAAAACACCGGGCGACATATTGTCAAAGCGCTAGGCACCAAGGGTCCGGAAATTACCGGACCGTCGTCCAACAAAACCGGACGAACCAAGTTGTGTCATGTCCATATCATCGCCTCTGACCGGAGAAAACCGATCGAGGACTACCTAGAAAGAGGAATCATACCCACCGACACAACGGAAGCTCGAAAGTTGATCCCGAGCCGCCATGTACACGATGGTGGACGATCGGTTAGACAGAAAGGATTACACTCCCCCATGATGAGATGCTTGAATGCAACCGAGGCCGGGTATGTTCTCGCCGAAATACATGAAGGCATTAACGGTCAAAGATATGGGAGGAAAATCCCTAGCTGGAAATCACTCGAGCCGGATACTTCGGCCAACGATGGCGCGGACTCCATGGAAACGTACGAAGGTGCGACGGTTGTCGAAGCACGCCAACATCCTTTCGCGCTCCCCGAGAACTAAAAAGCATTACGGCTCCCCGGCCTTTCTACAAATGGGGGATGGACCTTCTCGGGCCATTCAAAACAGCCCCAGGGACGCCTAAGGTACCTCATAGTCGCGGTCGACTACTTCACCAAATGGATAGAAGCCGAGCCACTAACCACAATCACCTCGGCCCGCATTCAACAATTCTTTCAAAGCAAAGCTTCCTCTCTCGGTTCGGAATACCGCCGAGATAATTACGGACAACGGACGCAGTTCATTGACAAAGGATTTCGAGCATGATGTCGGACCTCGACATCATGCATCACTTTGCATCGGTCGAACACCCCCAATCAATGGGCGGCCGAGGCCGCCAACAAGGTCATCGTCGACGGGTTAAGAAGACGCATGGACGCCGACTCTTCCGGGTCGAGCACTCTCTACGTCCCGGGGGTACGGGACGAAGCGTCCAAACCTCCACGCAGAAACCCCATTCCGTTTGACATATGGATGCGAGGCGATGATCCGGTCGAGATAGGCCAACCGACGTGGAGGAAAATGAAAGCTAGCGGGGAAGGAGAAGAGTCAAACGGCGACGCCTTGATGACGAATTAGACCTCATTGACGAGGCACGGATCCGGCGCACCGCGAGACCTCACCGCAAAGCAACCGATCGCATCGAAGTACAACCGAAAGGTGAACCTCGCTCCTTCAATCGGGGCAACCTCGTGCTTCGACGTGCCGACATCGGAAATAAGAACGCCAAAGATGGCAAGCTAGCGGCAACCGGGGAGGCCCTACCGCGTAAAGGAAAAATCGAAAAGGCGCCTACATCCCGAGAGACCCGAGCGTAAAGCCGGTCAAAAGGACCGGAACGCCGACAACCGAGAATCTACTACGGCTAGACCTCGGTCGCCTACCAAGATAGAACCGACGGGCGTATTTATGTTGCAATTTTTCAATTAATTTAGTATTTTCAATTCCAGTTTTATATTTCGCTAAAAGACAAAGACTCATTGTTTCTTTCATTCGTTCTTATTGAAAGACTCCCGGTGGAGACACCAATTGTCCATTACGGATTGGTTAAATAAGGTATCGCGAGGCACAAGCAGACCTTGGTCAAGCAAAAATACCAAAAGAAGGGATTACACCGGGTTACCACACCTGGGTTGCGTATAGCCCGATCGTGGCATTACCGATGCCCCCAATTCACGTACTACACCCGGCTATCACGCCCGGTTCGCGAGACAGTAAAAACACCATCTCTTTAAAAAAAAAAAAGATGCATCGAAAAATGCTCCTAAATATGGAGGTGAATTGTCACGTTGTGCCCCGATCGGGACGACATGTACAAACCGCGTTCGGACACCGCGATTGTGCATCCGACATTTTGCCCCTATTCGGATAAAACAACCCCAGGACAACCATATCCAGATCTCGGTAGCTCGGGTTACTCCCTACCCCCTTTTCCCGAAGTCAACCTATCGGAAGAAACACTTAATGAGATCTGCGCATATAAAGGCCCGGCCCGCCATAAAAAATAAAGAATGTTAACTAACGGTTGACAAGACAAACCGATTGGTTGAAATCAAGTTTTATAATTATTACAAAGGTTACACAAAGGAACCCGACAAGCCACCGGTTCAAACCTACAAGTTACAAAAAGGAACCCGTACAAATGTCCGGTTCAAAATACAATGCTAAAATAAATTATGCGCGGAGGGGTCATCCTGCGAAGCCACGGCCTCCGAATGCCGCCTCGACGACGGAGAACATTTGGAGCTCCCTCTCCACCATCACCCCCGTCAAGCACCGTAACTTCCCCTTCCCCATCCAGATCCTCCCCGTAAAGGAGTCGAGTCATCCTCGGGCAACGCAGGGCGGTGGAAGACGCCATCCTTCACATAGGCCGGTAACGATAGCCGTCCGTCCTAAGCTCTACCCCGGATTAAGGTGACGGATCCGGGCCAAGGCCATGTCGGGCCGATCGAAGCGGTCCCTTGCATATGTCCCGGCATTCGATCCGGCTCGCTTCTCTTCCGCAAGTGCCGCGTTGACATCTTCAAGTTCGTAACATAGGTCCGCCGGCGGCTCGAACGGTCTTGAGGGCATCCGGCCGCTAAATGTGCTTTCCGAAGAGCGGCCGAGTCCGAAGTAGCCTTCTACGCCTTCCTTGCAAAGAGTAAGCTCCTCGGGACGCCTTCCGGCGCTCGCCCTCGCGACCTCGGCGTCTTCTTCGCCTTAGCCTTGGACGCCTCCATCGCATCTTTTTTCCTTCTTCACGGTGGCGAGCCTCGGTGAACTTGTTCACATACTTGCCCTTAAGGTGCGGATACGCCGGGCCAAACCAACGCCAGCGGCAGGCGAGCACGGATATCGTGAACCACGGCCTCATCAATGTCGGCCAACGGCGAGGCGTTTTGTAAATTGGCGAGGCGGCGGGGAAGGCAACTTCGAGCTCCTCGGCCAAAGGGCCTTTCTCCCAAGCGAGACCCCGGACGATCTTGGGAGACGGGAGAGCGACGGAGATGAGGCCCCTCGAAACCTCCTTACCCTTGGAAGGAGCGGTGACGTTCTGGGACGGCCTCACCTTCGGTAACGAAGGCGCCGGACGGGGAGACGCGACTTTGGCCTTCTTAGCAACCCGGTCTTGTGCGACACGGCGGGCCGCACCTCCGGGGCTCGGAAGAAGGACGCTTCCGAGGATTCCTCTTCGGAGGAGCCTCCGGATCAGGAGTCACGACCGACAAGTACCACGGAAGCTCCCACATCGCCTCAGCTACAAAACACAAAGGAAAGTAAGGAAGTTAGTGAGGCAACAAAATCAACGAAAACAAACGCGGTAACAATAACTACAAGCCGCATACAAATTACGTATCCGCTCCGATCCGAACCGCGTGATGAGAAAGCCGCGCTCCCGGCACCATATGTTTTCACATACGAAACCGGGCGGTCAACGAATACGACCTCGCCGGCGGGAAGGTCGTCGGATATCACTTGGTACGAGGCGGAAGCGAGCCTATGGTGATCAAAAGTCGATGGAGGGAAACCTCCACTCCACATCACGGGCCTCGGCCCCTTCAAGAACAAAAGGCCGGCGGGTTTCGCCACCACTTTAAAGAAACTGTTCTTAAAGTATTTGAAGGAGTCCGAAAAGGCGGTAGCGGTTTTCGGTCGGGGTCACCCCGGAGAGAGGTGAGCCCTTTAATTTCTCGTCCTCCTTACGGCAGCGAGGAGTGAAAGGCCGAAGAAGAAAAAGAATAAGGTGGCGGTACAAGGAATAGTACCGAGGGACCGACATAGCCGCTCGAAAGCAACTATGTAAGCCCACCCGTTGGGGTGGAGTTGAGAAGGGGCCAGATGGAGATGGCTGAGGCAGGACATTTGAAACTCGGTGAACGGAAAGCGAACACCGAGCCGAGTCATATAGGCCTTATAAAAGAAAAAAAAGTTGGTGAAATCGCCAACCCTTGAAGCACAGACGGGCTCCTCCTCCCCCGGGGGGCAAAAGTAACAGCCTTGCATAGCCGAGAGCTTCATATGGCGGAGGGCTTGAACGGTGATCAGCGAATGGGTCGTCCACACGTCCCGGGTCACCCAATGAAGTGGTCCCGCAAGAGTTTGAGGAGAGGCGGGGAATCCGACCTCCCAAAGACCCGAGGGGCATCACTTGGCGAAAGCGACCTTTCCATTTACCTATAAAAGCAAAAAAAAAAGTGCTAGAATCGGTAGATGCGAGGATACCGTCACGGTAAAAACGGTCGGTCGAAAAGAAGAAGATATGGGCGAGCCGACAAAGATGACGACATGAGCCTAAAATTGCGTCGGCCTAAAATCTTCGCCCTAGCGACAAAGTAAGAACTTGACTCTACGCAATCCCAACAAGGGGCGATACCCCTCCGGCATATGAGTGGACCTAGGGCGAACATGGGGTTATAAGGATTAACGGGTAAGGCCGACGGGACCGCGACCTCTCTCCGACCCTCGGAAAAGATCTAACAGGGGGCGAGACCCTCTAACGGCCCCCTAACGCGTGCCACCCGAGCCGCCCCGGGGAAGGAAGCCATCCTTTGCTCCTCGGACAAAGGAGTACCCAATAACCGGTGGCTAGTTCGAGGGAAGCGGGCATTAAGGGCTTCCACTCTTCAGAGTCAAGTGACCGAAGTCGAAGGTCGATTACTCCCACTCATTGTCACCCAAGGACGCAAACCTAAAGAAACCGGGAAATGGCAATAAGGAAAAGACGATAACTCCTCCGCAATGGAAGCGAAGGTTTGTAGGCGGAGGAAGCAAAACACAAATTAGCAACCTAAAACCTACTCAGAAATCTCTACGAAACCACGGGCGTCGGTTTCACGCAGATCGAGCAAACGAAGAAAAGAAACAAAAACCCAAAGAACGGGAGAAGTGGCTTACCGGGATAAGGAGGAAGAGGAGCCGATCACGGAGGAAAAAAGCCCGAAACCGCCGGAAGGAAGCTCGCCCTTGGAGAGCCGCCGGAATCAAAAGACCAAGTGGTAAAACTTGTCGAAGTCGAAAAACTTCGAGAAAACTTCGTAAAATGTTCGAAAGTGGAAGAAAGAGAAGAGAAACAGTTTAAAAACCCGTGAAACGCAGAGATCTGGAAAAGGCGCCAAGCGGAATTAAGGGCAAACCCGTAAGTTCACCGGCAAAAACGAGGAGACGTACCCGGAAGAACGCGCATTAATGGCGCACGAAAACCAAAGGCGGCAGAGAATGACGGTTGCAAAACCTCTCCTCCAAAGCCGCCAAGCGGCGGGCGCCATGACGGCGAAGTCAGAAGGGCTTCTCAAACCCCGGAAGCCAGCAGATCACCTCGGGCTCCTAGGGGTCACCAGCCGACGCCGACCCTCGAGAAACAATCTCGGTCCGGAACACCCGGGCCGGGCACCCACCTCGGACCGCGCGACGACGAGTCCGCTAAGGTACCCGGGACCGGGGGCAAGGGCGCGTCCGGCCGGAGAACCGTGGAACACCCCGTGCAGCTCAAACCCTTGAACTACCTACCGAATGAAAAAGAATCACGGATCGACTCACGGCCCAATAAGTGGCACGACCAGCAAGGGCATACCGGACCTCGCCCCCGGTTAAGCGGCCGTAGTAGAATCCCGAGTATCCCGGTTTCCCCCACAATCGGGGGTAATCTATCATATCCATAATCCGGATATGATAGATAGCGGTAAGATACTGCGCGACACCCTATAAATACCAGTGCAGAATACCTGCGCACACACGTTCTAACTTCAATTTTTTTTACATTCAAGATCGCACACAACACAACCCCCACTAAACACATACCCCTCCCCTTTTGGCGAAAGCGCTTGTGTTTGGTGATTCCTTCTTCACGGGATATCTCCACTCACGATACTCCTGACAGAACCCAATCCAAAATCAAACCACCACCCGAAGTACGGGACATCCTGCTCCACACCGAACACTTACTACTATTGGCCTGAAGGTATACCATTATCACGTATTTATACCACTTGAGGTGTTGTCCCACACTCCCACAGTATTTTTTTTTTAGTATTTTAATTATCAAAAGAAACGGGGAAGGAATCTTCTGGGGAAGTTATGTTCCAAACGGGTGAAGACGTGAGTAAAGTTCCAGAAATGTCGATAATTAAGGTGGCTGACGTGGGGAGAATTCACCATTGGTCCCCAAGATAATGGCCACGTGGTGGAGTATAACAGGACTGTGAGGCTAGGTGGTAGACTCTAGTAGTACCCGTACCCACAATGCAGCCACCGGTCACCGAAAGTGAGACTCACCGGTCGCCACCGTGCGCTTGTCCTCGTTTTCCTCTTCATTTAGTGGTAGTTTGAGTGAGTTTTTTAAAATAAATTTTGTAAATTTAAAATAGGATTATTGTTAGATTATAAGTGTGATTTATGTTTGGATTGATAGAAGTAAAATGCCACCTACACTGTAAAAAAAACAAATCTCAGTGGCTTCTTATAAAGTGTACTTTTTAATCTAAAAGTCTATTTAAAAAATAACAATTCAAACACCTCATTTTACTCCAATGTAACCCAAACATAACTAAGCAATTTTGCCCAGTGCCCACCCAAAAAGAGAAACACTCTAAAAAAAAGAGAAGAAAAAGTGGCCGATCGTGCTGACTAACATTAGTTAAATTAAAAATGTTTTAATTAAAAAATATTGGGGAGGTTGGAGTGGGAGCTTCCCTGGTAACTTCCTAAGTGATGTCCGACTGACATTTTCACACGTGCATGTCAATTTCCAGCATCCCCCAACCCCCAACGCTGAATCCAGTCTTTCCTGGAGGCGGCCTCCTAACCCCACCATTTAATACCCCGTCCGTAATCACCGGCAACCCCGTTTCTTTTTCTTTTCTTTTTTCCTTTTAAAAAGAAACTTTTAAATATCTCCATCGTCCTCGAATTATTTTTTATTTTTATCCTCTCATCATCAGTAAATCAATAAGTGTTTTTTTCGATCTTGCATATCATCATTAAGCAGAGGCAGGGGTCTTGCCAATGGTCTCGGTATTGTTTCCATTAACAAGTGCTTTTATAGAGAAAAAGGAGCCTAAAGATGATTAGCACCGGAAAAAAATAGGTATAAAGAAAAATAATACTTTTGTTTTTACCAGAAAATACTACTACTACTATTTGGATTTTGGAAGTGGGGTACTAGGACTAGGGCTGAGCCATAATAGTAAGAGCGAGAATGTGCCAGCGCTCACTGAGGTCAGGTGGGGCACGATCTTTTGGAAGAAACAAATCATAAATCACGCGGAATGATGACGATCCAACGCAAGTGGATCTCTGACTAACGTGTCCGTATATGTGCCGTTAGATATGTGGAGATTGATGTGCCAGAGAGAGCGAATCCACGAGCCGACTGCATGCGAAGGCCGAGGGCACCGGTCTGGACCGACTGAAACCCCAGTCCAAAACTTGTGTCGTAAGCAGTGACCAAATCACTTCATGTGGGTTATCGACACGCACGCACCCCACTTCCTTGCTCGACACGTGTCCAGACGCGTCAGCGCACACAGCTTACCGCTCTCCTCCACACACCACCACCACTCCCAGAAAAATGTTATCGCCCACGTGTCTTCTAGAAACCGCTGCCTCCTCCCGCCACGTGTCCCCCCTGTGGCCTATAAATACAAGCCTCTCCCTTGCGTTTCAAGTTTCAAGCGCCGCCATTGTTCTCCTGATCTAGAGAGGAACAGAGCGAGCAAGAAGTCGTCATTAGTAGATAGCTGTAGCTCTTATTGTTACCATTATTATTTTTATTATTTAGGGAAAATTTTCAAAAACAAAGGCCAAAATTGTAAAATGGCATCTGCAGATCTACAGCTACCTCCCGGTTTCCGATTCCACCCGACGGATGAGGAGCTGGTGATGCACTATCTCTGTCGTAAATGTGCATCGCAGCAAATAGCTGTTCCGATCATTGCAGAAATCGATCTTTACAAGTATGATCCTTGGGACCTTCCTGGTAATAAATCTTTTGCCTTCCTTCTTTTTTTGGTGTTCCCCTGGTTTAAGCTCTGCCAAATTCTGGTTTAGTTTATAAGGATTTAATGTTGATTTTATTGCAGGCCTGGCTCTGTATGGTGAAAAGGAGTGGTATTTCTTCTCCCCAAGAGACCGCAAATATCCGAACGGTTCGAGGCCGAACCGGTCTGCGGGGACCGGCTACTGGAAGGCAACCGGAGCGGATAAGCCTATCGGCCATCCCAAACCGGTTGGGATCAAGAAAGCTTTGGTGTTTTATGCCGGAAAAGCGCCCAAAGGCGAGAAATCAAATTGGATCATGCATGAGTACCGTCTCGCAGATGTGGATCGCTCCGCTCGCAAAAAGAATAGCTTAAGGGTATATTTTCGATAACATCTTGCTGTTCAATTAATTTAATTCGAGTTAGGTGTAGATGACACATTTCGATTGTGAAGAACGAGATTTGTCAATGCGCGATTGCAATGAAATGACCATTAGCCCGGAGAAAAATGTGTCTTGGACATTTGGGTCCCTCTGAGAACTTTGTTGGTCCCACAGCTAGAACACCTTCATTTATTTAATGAAAACGATATGAAATAGACGGTGCAGATATCTCACCGTAGAATATTGGACCGTTACTTGTCCAAGTCACTCATCGCCTTCAACCTTGATGTTGCTCGCTGATTCAGCGCACACCTCTCATGCATCCAATCAAAGTCCTCTAAGGACGTGAACAATAATTTAGTGCAAAGTTTAGCCCCTCAATTATTGCTTTCTATATATAGGAAAGATTCCTTCTTATCTTTTTAAGATATTGAAATATATATATGAGACCTTGTGAACGCTTTGATTGATCCTACGGTTCTTCTTTTGCAGCTTGATGACTGGGTGCTTTGCCGTATCTACAACAAGAAAGGTGCCATCGAGAAGCAACCGAGTCCTCGTGATGTGAGCCAGATAACGGCTGAGTCATCGGAAATCGAGGACAAGAAGCCGGTGCATTTGACCCGGGGCGTCGCACTTCCTCCTCCGCCGCCACCGGCTCAAGCGCCGCCGGCGGTCACCGATTACATGTATTTTGACAATTCAGATTCAATCCCAAAGCTGCACACGGATTCGAGCTGTTCGGAGCAAGTGGTGTCGCCGGAGTTCGCTAGTGAGGTGCAGAGCGAGCCCAAGTGGAATGAATGGGAGAAGAACCTTGATTTTCCGTATAATTACATAGATGCCACTCTGGGCAATAATGGCTTCGGATCACAGTTTCAGGGCGGCGGTCAGATGTCGCCGTTACAGGATATGTTCATGTACATGCAGAAGCCCTTCTGAAGTGGTGAAGATGGGAATAGAAGCATCGGAGGACACGTGGGCAGTGGCTGGATCGCACGGCAGCACGAGACAGAAGGTCTATGAGTGTGCCTGTGCGTGAGCATAGACGATCAAAATAATTGGTGCTGGGAATGCACTTGTTTGTAGGGCATATATGATATATCATTTACTGTGCACCCTTCCGATTTGGGACGTCCGATTGATTAGTGAGGACGATCCAAGGGTGAAATTTGCACTTCTCTTTGCTTTAGGATTAGTATGTGTACAGCTTGTGGATAAGTACGTGGTGTTATGTGATGGAAGGAAGGTCATTAATTTGAGCCTTCTAATATCTGTAGTTGGTGTTTCATTCAATGGGCTGTAGCTATTTTTTATTTTCAAAATCTTATTATTTTATTATTCATTATGCAGTCTCAGATATCGATGACGATTTATTCTCAAATTTTTTTTTATTCAATTTGTTGGCAATGAGTGGGGAAAAAGAAAGGACCCCAAAGAAGAGGGCAGAGAGAATAGTCGTTAATGTTTTTTAAAGAATCTGTAGAATTGTTGAAACAATGAGGTTTGACCAAAAAAAAAAATTGTTTGATTTATAGTCGATAAAATCCAACTTGTTAAAACTATTAAGGAAGGAGGATGTTAAGAAAAAAGTCGAGACATATTATTATGAAATCAAGATATTATATTCATTACATTCAATTACAATTAAGATTTAAGCACGTCCATTATGAGAAGGATAAGTGATGGGCCGTGATTTGATAAATGTTCTATGCGGGCTCCGGAGTTATGGGCCCTGATTTTCTAAGGGACTTGGTTTAGAAAGCCCACGTCTTCTCATATGGTTTTTAAAGGAAAATTACGCTCAGGCCCCGAGGAAGGGAATTAATTACAATAAAGTCTCAAATCATCAAATTACGTAGCAGAACTACGTATGTAATTATTTATATTAACAACATGAACGGATATATTAACAAGTAAACGTAGATTAACAACAACTTTTAAATACCTGACCATTTACAATGCGAAACGATATATTTACAACAACATTTAAACACCTGGATTACTGAAAAGCGATAGATTAACAACAACTTTTAAATACCCGACCATTTACAATGCGAATACATATTAACAACGAAATGCATTTATTTACAACAACTTTTAAAAACCCGGATTTTATTTCCATACAAATAATTACATGGAAGTCGCATTATTTACAACAGAAAATGCACATGTGTATTAACAACGAGAAACGCATGTATTAACAACAACGTTGAAAACCTCCATACAAATAATTACACGTGTTGGGACTCGGCGTAAGCGTAATTTGATGATTTGAGGACTTTTTGTAATTTTTTTCGTTCCTTGGGACCTATATGAAATTTTCCCTTTTTTAAAGGTGAAATAATTGCCTTGGACTAAATGTGAATCGACATAGATGGAAGGATCCAGGATTAGGTCCTTGGGCCGTGCGGTTTGATCCTCTGCCGCTTTAACTCCTTTGGTAGCGATCTCGTAAATTCCCGAGCCAAGTCTTCATGGCCAGATTTGCCGATCTGACCTTGGTGGGGGACTGATGTCCAACCACTCCAAAACTTTTTTTTATCAAAAAAAAATAAAATTTGCAGCCTTGAGATGATGCGACCAAAGGTTGTATTGTCGATCCAATAGTTTCGTCACTATGCGGAGTTCTTTTTGGGAAGTCGATAGTGTTAGGTAAAGTTTCCGTAAATTAACATGTGGGTCCATGATTACATGGTTGAAGGCAAAAGTGTAGTGCTTTTACACGAAGAGCACAGGTGGGTGAATTTCATGGGAAATAAAAATATTAGAGTATTTCATCACCGACACTCGTTGGTGGCAATGTCGTGAATCTGCTGATTAATATTTGACCTCTTTCTAATTAAATAGTACTTCCTCGGTCCTAATTATAAGACAACATTTAAGAATTAGTTTTGGTCCTAATTATAAGACAACATTTTATTTTTTGTTAATTTCTTCCTAAAATACCTCTATTTTATTCTCTCAAGTGTATTTGGTTTTTGGTGAGTGTATGTATATTTATGCGTAGACTCTTACAATAAGTAAAATTTTTAAATTGTTGGATTTTAATTTATTTATCAATCACCGACAATATTTGTCAATACACACACACAGAGATATATGTGTGTGTGTGTCTACACACATTTATATATGTGTGTGTTTATACATAGAGTAAATACCTAATTTGGTCCCTAGAAAAAAATACGGACACCTTTTTGGTCCCTCAATAAAAATAACTCGTCCCGTCATCCCTGGGAAATCAAAAGCCATACCACGTTAGTCCTTCCGTCAGTTAGCTCCTAACGGCGTCACTAATCTGCCGACGTGTAACGTGAGTTGCGACGTCACATGCCACGGAGGAAGGCCAAAATAGTAAATACCCAATTTGGTCGCGGAAAAAAGACGGACACCTTTTTGGTCCCTCAATAAAAATAACTCCTCCCGTCATCCCCGATAAATCAAGTTTGTTTGCCTTATGTTAATGGGAAAAGGAAGAACATATATTAATTAGGGTTTAATATACTCACACTCTAACTTGATCACGCGATCTTGAACCTCAAAAACATATTTGTATCAATTTGTTTCGACCTAAATGTATCAATTTAGCGATCAAAACTCGTAATCGAACTGATCATGGAGGAGAATTCGAAAACCATGCATTTGCCGAGTTCTCGTGACAACAATGGTATAGATCACAACTTCTCACCCCAAGGACTCTCAAGAATGGTGTTGTAGAAAGGAAGAATCGAGTCCTCATCGAGATGGCAAGAGCAATGCTAAATGAGAACAACACTTCTCAAGTGTTCTGATCGATGCAATGAGTACGGCTTGCTACATCTCAAATCGGGCATATCTAGGAAGAAGTTGAGCAAAACTCCCTATGAAATTTGTCAAGGAAGAAAATCAAACTTGGCTCATCTGCATGTTTTCGGATGCAAGTGCTTCATCCACAATAATGGTAAGGACAATTTGGGAAAGTTCGATCCCAAAGCGGATGAAGGTATATTTTTAGGATATTCAAATAGGAGTAAAGCTTATAGAGTTTTTAATACTCGTACTCAAATTGTTGAAGAGTCTATGCTTGTTGTTTTCTGTGAATCCAAAACTGATAAATCCTTGGATGATGATGAGGAAAATGTTTTCAAAAATCAATTCTTTTTAAAACTACTCCGCATCTATTGAAAACCACGAAAATGTTTTTGAGGCTGATCCTCAAAATAATATTGAAAATCTTGATTAGTCTCAGCCTAGAGCTTGGAAGTTCATAAGGAATCATCCTTTGGACCAAGTAATAGGTGATGTAAATCAAGGAGTAAGAACCAGAAACAGCACTTTGAATGAAGTGACCTTTTCTGCATTTATATCTTATTGATATGATTGAAGAATATACCCATTTCAGATCTGGTAGCCTTAACTCAGATGATATGCAGAATTAACAAAATGAAGAATAAACCGTTTCGGATGACCAATGTAGGGAAAACACATAATTGGGTGAAAATTTATCATAATCCCACCAAGAAAACAAAGCAATCGGCAAATCAAGAGGGAGCAGAGTTAGCAATAGTACTTAGCCTCTGCAAATGGGGCCGAGCGAGAGTTAGTCCTTCGTTTTTCATTGGGGATTTGGAAGTTGCCTCTCGCAGATGCAAAACGCAGCCTTCCTCCGTGGGTTCTTTGAGGAGTGAAGATGGTGACAAGTGGGGACGACGTCGTTTTAGCCTTCCTCCGTGGCATGTGAGTGGAACAACTCACGTTACACATCAGCAACATTAGTGACGCCGTTAGGAGCTAACTGACAGAAGGACTAACGTGAGATGATTTTTGATTTCCCAGGGATGATGGGATGAGTTATTTTTATTAAGGGACTAAAAAGGTGTCCGTACTTTTTTCTAGGGACCAAATTGGGTATTTACTATTTTGGCCTTCCTCCGTGGCATGTGACGTCGCAACTCACGTTACACGTCGGCACCAATTAGTGACGCCGTTAGGAGCTAATTGATGGAAGGACTAACGTGAGATGGTTTTTGATTTCCGGGGATGACGGGACGAGTTATTTTAATTGAGAGACCAAAAAGGTGTCCGTATTTTTTTCCAGGGACTAAATTGGGTATTTACTCTTATACATATATGTATATCTTTGTGTGTGTTTGTCAATATATGTGTGTGTATACAGATATATATAAATATGTGTGTGTCTATATATATATGTGTGTGTATAATTTACATATATATATACGCACATATATGTATATATAATAAAACTATTATTTCAATTATAAAGCGTGTAGAAAGAAAAATTTTAGGTTAGAGAAGTATGTGGAGGGGTTGTTAATTCACTTTTACTTATGTCATTTTAAATTTATATAAGGGCGTTTTAAAAAAATAAGTAAAATTAACTAATTTAACTCCTCTCTTTAATCTCCTCAAAATCGGTTAAATATGTCCTATAATTAGAATTGGAGGGAGTAACATTTTATTGATGTCGTTGTCGTTTTTATTAACGTCCATCTTCGGTTTTCATTCTGCGTGGGAAACCTTATGAACTGACTTGATGATTTTATATTTTTCATTGAAAAGTGGGAAAAAAAAACCGTACTTCTTTCAATAGAATAACCCAAAAACAAAACATTTCGATATAATTAAATTGGATATATATTACTTAAAAACGTATTATTTTAATTATAATTCATAAAGCACCGATAGCCTTTTCTATAAGTAAAAAATATTGCCATCGATCCAGGGGACAAAAATGTATTTTGGGGCTGAACACCTTAGAGGGACAAAAATAATTACGGTGATGTTGAATATTTAAATAGAAAAATGAACTGTTAAATAGTTACCGAAGAGGTTTTTCAATAACACAATCATGAATTCACGATCTTACACGTTACCCCTACCAAAAAAGAGTGACCAGTAGAAAGCATTTCCCAGATTTAGCCTTCGCCGGTCATTATTAATGTTTAAGAAAATTAGGTGAACTGATATAATTTATTTATATGCCAATTGGTTTAATTAACTGTAATTGCTAATTAGTGCAAGCAATCCTTTTTCATCTACACACAATCTTGTATCCTTTCAAATACTGAGAATGTCAGACTTTCACTTTGCACGATAGCTACGAAATCGCGTGCCAAACAAAAGGAATGAAAAGAGTTAAGCAATCGACTAACCCATTAAATAGGTGATTAAGAAATCTAGTTACCTTGTAATCCTAAGCAAAGCACTACATTTATTTATTAAGAAAATACTACGTCCCAAAAAAAAAAAATTTGTGTGTGGATGACCGTTTGGCATAACGAAAATAAAATAAGGAAAAACACAGAAAACTAATTTTAAAATTGTAAAATCTTAAAGCAGACTTGTTACCAAGAATTGATAAGGAAATAATGAAACTTAATAAATAATTTATAATTCATTTGTTGGGAAATATTTGATATTTTACAATTTTATAATTTTTTTCTATATTTTTCCCATGAAAATATGTTGAAAGAAAAAGAAAATGGCTTTTTCCCTCCTCGGAATGAGTCGTTTGATATGCTGAAATTAGAAGCTACGTACTACTACCTCCAATCCTAATTATAAGATATAGTTGACTTTGTTTGGAGAGATTAAAGAAGTTAAATAAGTTATTTAATCATTTTATATGTTGTGTATCTTTAGATTGTATATTAGTTTATTAGTTAAACTAATTACTTTGAATAAAAAAACTAAAAATACTCTAAAATAATTTAATTAGCTTCCTTAATTTCTCCAAAAAAGTCAACTATGCCTTATAATTAGGATCGGAGGAGTATTATTTTATGGTACAAGACTTCTATATTCTCTTTCTTGTCTTTAATATAAGACATATTTAGTGAGTTGGTCTTAATTCTAATTAAATATAAGATAGAGTTTTTATATTTGTCAATCTTTTTCTAATTTACCCTCATTGATATTTCCTCAACAATAATCAAAGAAAAAAGAGAAAAAATGAATTAAGGATAGTGACTAAGGTATTTTATAAAATAAATGTTATATTAACCAACTTAACTAAATTTATCATGTAATCAAATTAAATAAATATATCTTATATTAATAAAAAAATATATACATGTACATACGGTAAATTTCATTCCTTGCAATCTTCCAACTGAGTAAATTCAGGGAAACCCCTTCATCTAATCTCTTCATCATTGTGTGAGGGGTATTTATTATTTTTTATATTCTATTATTCTTTTTGCTTAATCATCATTTTCTTTTCTTTTTAAATTTTATTTTTACATACCAAATGGATACGTGGCTGGAAAATTATCAGTCCTTTTCATTCGTTTCATCTTTATCGAAATACATTTTGTATACTAAATAGGCCCGAGGAGATATATTTTATAATAACTTGTATTCAAATTCTTCTCTTGATATGTACAGTCAACATAAATAATTTTTAAAAAAATTATAAGTTTAGAAGACAAAATGAATTATATCAGTACAATCAAAGTAAACGAGTATTAAATACAATTGGGTACCCATAACACAGGAGTGTCTATTATGACTCAGAGGAAATATCCATCAAATGAGAATAAAAGAAGAGAGTGAAGAAATTGAGATCCAGATACATGAGTGAGGTATCAGGGAAGAGGAAAAGAGTAATGAGGATTGGGTGTGGGTGTGGGTGTGGGTGTGGGGGATAAAAGGGGTGAATGAAGACACTTTAATTATATAACGAGAAATAATAAATCACAGTTAAACCATTTAATATATTCTAAAATGTATTTTTTCTCACTTTTATTGTATTGAGAAATGTTTTTAATTCCATTGGGAATGTTATTTTAGAGAGAGTGATGAGATATAATGAGTAGGTAAAGTTAGAAAGTGCGTATTAATCGCTTGGGTAAAGCAGAAAAAATAACATTAATAAACTAAGTGATTTGTTTTTGGATAATAAATGGAAAAATGACAGCCAGGTCCTAAGGACAATAAAAAATAGTTAAAAAGTCCCAACAAAACTTCACATATAAAAAAAGTCCTAAGGACATTTTTGATATTATTTGTATTGAAACAAAATCCAGGTTTTTAAATTTTGTTGTGAATATAGCACTTCATGTTGTGAATATAACTTTTTCTGTTGTGAATGACCAGGTTTTAAATTTTGTTGTGAATATAGCACTTCCTGTTGTGAATCTAACATTTTTATGTTGTGAATGACTTCTGTACACTTAGGGACTTGAGTTTAAAACAAAATTCAGGTGTTTAAATGTTTAAATGAAGGAGTGGTGTCGTTATTTCAGTTTTTGATTCTCTCTTTTCTCCTCCTTCTCTCCTCCTCCCTGCACTTCATCTTCTTCATCTCACGCTCCCTCATCGGCGGCTTGTGCCTTCCACACAAGCCGCCGGCGACCACCGCCTTTGTGCCACAGACGAGTCCGAGTGGTTGTTGCGAGTCCATATCTTTGATTTGCGGTCCAAGTGTTTTGGAGTCCAGATCCTTGATCTATGGTCCTCTCCCTCAGAGTTCTGTGTCAGACGTGGCCTTTTCTCGTCCTTGTGGCAAGCCCTTTCCTCTCCTCTCTTCTCCAGATCTGATCTGTGGAGGTGAGATTTATCTGTTTTTTTTATTACTTTTCTGTGATACTGGGTTGTCTGGTGGTGTTTTTGTCTCTTGTAATAAGTAGATCTATAAGATCTACGTGCATATCCTCTTAGGTGGACGGCCAGTATGAACGTTATAAGATCCGATTCTCCTTGGTAGTTCGGATCTGCGTTCTGAGGGCGAGATCTAAAGAGGCGTTGCTTGTTGTGTGGCCATGGTCACCAGATCTGATTCAATAGAGGAGCAGAAGATTTCTTCTGGACATCACGGGTCTTCTTACATATGAGGTTGGGTTTTTTGTGTTCTTAACACCAATATGGGGTACCTATACAGCTGCTCTCATTGCAGCTAATGCTTATAAGGAGGTGTGCCTGTTTGAGTGGGTTTTACAATCATCACCTTCTTCCTTGTCACTTCTAACCCCGAGATATTGAGGAGGAGGCATTTTTTTGTCTATGATTCTACTTCTCTTTTGCTAAATATTTTATGTACGGTGATTTGTTGTTTTTGTTGTTGTTTTTGTCTTGGATGTATTTTGTTGTTCGGATCGACTTTATTTGTATCCAGGATATTGTCTTAGGTTTTTAGTATTAATATAAATAGCTTTCCAAACAAAAAAAATATAACACTTTCTATTGTGAATATAGCTTTTTCTGTTATGAATGACAAGGTTTTTAAATTTTGTTGTGAATATTGCACTTCCTGTTGTAAATATAATATTTCCTGTTGTCAACATAAATAATATTATGTGAATTTCTGTTGGGATCTTTTTACTATTTTTTATGGTCCTTGGGATCTGACTGTCATTTACCCATAACACATTCTTTTTAAATGTGCCTTGTATTATGGAATGAAAGGAGTATAAAATGGAGAAAATCCCTTTTAAGGCTTCAAGAAATCAAAAAAAATCAAAAAAATCTAAATGGTTTGTTAAAACTCATTATCAATCCCCTACTAAAAAAATATGAATGATAGATTTTTGATATCACAAATTTCTATTCACAACTATTTTTAACATTTTGTTTTGATTCCTTGAGACCTATTTTGCCAAGATTATAATACTAAAAGGAGGGGCTGGGAATAATAAAGAGTGAAGAGGACTGGACTGAGGGGAGGGCAAATGGAGCAGAGAGAGATTCTGAAGGATCTCAAGAAATTGACGTGTGCTGTCACATGTTATGAGACCTCTTACTCTCTCTGTTTCTCTGTCTTCTTCTCTCCTTTCCTTCCAAATTCATTCAATTCACTGAGACTGATCTCTTAAAGGAATAAGGAGGTTATCTTGTCTTTATCAGATATATTCATTATCTTCGCATCTATTTATAAGAAATAAGAAATAATTATTAATTTTAATAAAATAACTAGCTACCACTGATACATTTGGACACTAGAAATATATAAAATATACACAATCAATGAATCAAATCTGCCTCCCTGCATCTCCTTATTTAAAGCCATGAATTGACTGTATGATATATTGTTGAGGATCCGTTTGCTTTTAGTTGGAGAGAAGGGTGCAAATTCTAAGATGAGTCACACTCGCACGGTTCAGTCATCAGTGATTATCAATAATGGAGTAGCTTCTTGTTCCCTCCCTCGAAATTCAATAAGGAAATTTATGCATAAATTTTTAATGAAAATAAATTAGTTCATTATATTATCTTTGTCTTCCTCGGATCCGAGTGAATGTGGCGGGGCATTGCTCTCTGTTCCTTCCCACGCAAAGTGTCATGAGCTATGATTGAAAGAAAAGAAAAGGTTTTCTTCTACCCAATAAGTTTTGGCATCTTTCAGAGCAAAAAAAAAAAAAATAAGTTTTGGCATCTAGTGGATAATAATAGTAGTATTAATTAATTAATGGGTCAAGTTACATTCATCGGCATGAAATATTTTATAAGGTACATCTAAGATGCTGAGGTATGTTTTTTCAAATTAGTCCAGCGTCGCAACTTTTTTTTTTTAGTATTTAGCACCTAAAATATTTTTTTTATATGTTTTTTTGATGCACTTGTTACTAAGTCACAAAGCTATTGATGATTTTAAATTTTTATTCTATTGCGTGTACAAAAAATACATCCTAGTATTGGTAGTTTGTTGGTTATGACTTATGACCGATGTGATGTCAGCAATCCTTATTCTACGAATAAAATAGTTGATACCTTAAAATAAGGATTAGAGAGGTAGTAATATTCACAAAATGACTAGTACAACTTTTATTTTATGAGGATATGTGCATGCATATAACGAACATATATGAGAAATGTAATTAAAATAATGATTTGTGGAGTCCGTTCATTTTTTGTTGTGTAGCCTGCTCTCATTTGTGGAAGGCCTGGTTTTAATATTTGAGTAATACTCCCTCCAGTTTTAAATATAACATATAGTTTTTTTCGAGATATCAACTAAATAAATTATTTTTAAATATTTATATTTGTCATTTTTTCTCCAGATTATTTTTTCTAACTTATAAACTAATATATAATCTAAAGATATATACAACACATAATATATTTAAGTAATTTATTTAACTTTCTTAATTTCTAAAAAAGCCAATTCTATCTTATATTTAGATCGATGGTAGTACTCAAGATGCTGATGTGTTAATGTAAGAAAGAAACGGATTATATAGATGTTTAATTCATTGGACCAGGAGACATGCAGATATATACTCATAAGCTCCCCTTGTTTTCTTTTGTTATTTTTATCCAAGGTGCTCGAGGCAATTACAATTTTTCACATTTTATTATCAACGTTTAACATAAATAAATGAGTGAGTCGATCATATTCTAAAGCACAAAATTAAAGCTTCATTCTTTTGAAGATTATGAATCAAAACCACTAGTATTAGTTATATATATGGGTTAAGGTGCACCCAGCAGCTCAAAGTATTTTCTCATATGTACTTAGTGCCCTCAAGTTATTTGTGGGACAATTTCAACTCTAAAGTTGTTAAAGTGGAGCAATTTCATCCACACCGTTAAGATTTATAAACGTCCGTTAAAATATTAAAAGCTGAGCATCTATCCTCAATTAACACCGCTTTCTTCTTCTTCTTTGAGTGTGCATGTCTTCATCGTCCCCACCAGATCCCTCCTCATCAATGCCGAGATCCAGGATTCTGAAAGAAGGATTGCAACTTGATGACAAAAGTGAGGAACAGAAGGATAAGAAAGAAGATCATAAGAAAAATCTCTTGAGGAACTCTGCAGAACGAACCAGGACATTCTAAGAGTCAAAGTCATTATAATTGTGTCGAATACAATTGTTGATTCACCGTACCATGTTTGATGACTGGCGAAATGGGTGGACTGCTAATATGGAGAGGATCATGAAGGCTCAGGCCTCAAGAGATACAAGTATATATGAGTTCCTACATGTCGAGCAAGAATGCGATGGAGATTAACCCATACAATATAATGGGATAATGGTAGAGTATGCGAAAGAGAGTAGAAGCTGACAAAAATGACAAGTCATTGAAGAACCATATCTTGCTTCTGTATGAGACGGCTCTCTTGACCTCTGGATTCAGCCAGGAAGATCCCAACACATTCGCTGCCAGAATTCTGGTGGGCCGGGGACGATGAATTATTAAACGACATATTAATTGTATTACTCCATGGCTGCTACTTAATTATGGGTCTAGGCATTGATGCTGAAGAATCTGGTGGGGACGATGAAGACAAGACCTCTTGAAGAAGAAGACGACGATGGTGTAGAGGAGAGATGCCCAGCTTTTAATATTTTAAGGGACGTTAATAAATCTTAACGGTGTGGAATATTGCCCCATAAATAACTTTAATATTGCCCCACAAATAACTTTATCGTTAACCCTATATATATCAAGGTGTGAAGGCAGCAACCCCCCATTGGCTGCCATATATGTCCCAGTAATCCTTAGTGGTGAATATAATAACGTGCAAACAATAATCCCAATCAATTATATATTTAGAGAGAAGGAACATACTTAGAAGGATATGGTAGCTAGCTACAAACTTCTTCTGATTTCAACTGAGGCATCATATGTTTTGGGATATTCCAGCTTTCTCCCTTGTACTATATGTTTTTCGTCGTATGCTTCCATTTTTCTTCTGACTCATCACATTTTGTTAATTGTAAGTTAAGATCGCATCTTCCCTAATATTGATCCTCGTCGTGTTTGAATCATTATATTTGGAGCCATGCATCTAATAAATAAATGTACCACTACTATTTGGATGCTTGCATGTACTCAAATCATTATACTCCCTTCGGTGCTAGGTGCTAAATACAAGAGAATGTTAACTTTTGGAAACTAATTAAATTACTATACTTTAGAGTATTTTTATTTTTTTCTAAATTAATTAGTTTGATTAATAAACTTATATATAATTTAAGGATGCACAACATACGATAAGATTAAGTAACTTATTTAGCTTCTTTAATCTCTAAAAAAAATCTATTTTGTCTTATATTTAAAACCAGATGAAGTATTCCTTATCATCTTTGAAAAAAAATGACAACTCAATATGATCAGTTTTAAATATTGCCCCCACTATTTAAGCGTACCTTCTTAAATCATTTTGAAAGCGTTTGTACAATTAAGAAAGTGTTTGGATTAGCTTTCAGAGAATAATTTCTGGAGAAGAATAATTTTAGAGAATAAATTCTAATCATAATAGATTTTGTGAAAAAAATGATTTTAATAAAACGAGAGTGTTTGGATAAATATAATTGTTATCATATTCACCTTTTTATGTGCAAATTACAAGGACATTAGATAATGTAATAATTGCATATATATATATATATATATATATATAAACTATAAAATTCCATTTCAAATATATTTAACATCATATCACATTTCATAATAAAATATAAATAATTTGAGAAATAAAAATTATAACATTAATCAATTTAATAATAATAAAATAGTTATTAACCTGTTTAATAACCAATTTTTTTTTACTATTTTATTATTATTAAAATTTAACGGAGGAATCAAACAGGTTCTACTTATGTTATTAACCTCATTGTTTTATGAATGTAATTCGATTTATTATGTAGGTGAAAAAAATAATCATTCGATTTATTCAACTTTTCTTCGTTGTTATGCTGAATCTCATGGTTTATAACCACGCCCATGTTCTTTCTAATTAAACAATTTGGGGCTACTTGTATTTATTTTACAAATACATCATTGCTTCAAACTGGCAAAAAAAAATATAAAGATAACTAGCAGATCTAATTGAGATTCTTGGAGTTGGTCAATTGCATTTGGAGAGATATCCTAAAAGTTTAGGAAGCATTGGAAACGCGGGAAGAGGTGGGCGATATATAATCTCTAACCCAAGTATCTCTGTTTGGAGCCAAGCGCCCATTTGGATTGGGGGGCCTAACCCCTTTCCTAAATTTTTTTTTTTATATATAAAAAAAAGTATAACTCAAGCAGAAAAGTTCATCATTATTGGAAGGAAAGAGAAAAAATGGGAAATGGGGGAAGAAAGAGAAAGAGAAAAGAGGAAAGATGTGAAAATGGGAAAAGAAAACAAGAGGGGAAAATGGGGAAAGAGGAAGGAGAAAAATCTTGTTTTTCCAAAACCATATTTTTTGAATCCTAAAATCATAGTTTGGAATAAAAAAGTGCTTCTCCCATTTTTCAGAGATGTTTGACAACATTTCCACCCAACCATGATTTCAGGCTGAAAAATGTTTTTTTAGTTTACCCAAACACACACTTATAACATTGACAACAACAAAAAAACACACACACACCCACCCCCACACTTTATCATTTTGTGTTGATTTATGTTTTAATTCTGGATCCCGAGCAAAAAAAAAAATGTTTTAATTCTGGAGAAGCATTTTAGCTGAGAGAACTTATTAGCAAGCAGCAACTGCCGTCGTGATCGGCTTGTCAGTTGTAACAAACGACAATGTAATTTATTTAAAAAAAGACCGCATCGTTTTTTTTAAAATAAAAAAATAAAAAAATAGATAGAAAAAGCTTTACATTTGGTACATATATAAACACACATACAGCTGACTGCCGACACTGTAAGAAATTTACAAACAATAAAATTATGGCTTCACAATCGATTATTGTTATCGTCATTTTTGTGCCATATATATATACGATAATCATAGTCGTATATCTATATAATTTCAAAAATAAAAAATTACCGTTACTTACTCCCCAGTTATTCCTTCACGTGTGTGCGGCATATCCGCATTCTTAACTAGTTTAAAATTAAAATATTATCAAGTTCTGGAGAAAAAAATTCTCCCACAATAATTTTAAGATTTTGAGGATATATAATATATTTGCTACAAAATATGTCTATTTATTTTTATGGGTATTACGTAACTTGATTATAATAAAGCCATGGGATTAAAATATCAGTAAAGTCGAATCTGTGATTTGACGATAATATTTGTTAATGTAGATGCAGAATATATATTACTTTAATACATTTCGAATATGACATTAATTATGTTTTACAGTGGGTTGTTGTCGAGCTGTGGACGTAAAAAATAAGATGAAGAATGTAAAGTTTCAAGAACAAGACATGAAACTGGAAGTGTGTAGGCTCGAATGATCTCATTTGCCGGGGGATGGTCAGTAATGATTTTGCTGTTGAAACTTGGATCATAATTTTGGTATAAATTATAAATATAAATAATATGATTTTTAAGTTTTGTGAAATAATCAAAAAGTGCATCCGATTGGATTTTATATATATATATATATATATATATATATATATATATATATATATTTAGATTCAGATGTAAAATGAAAAATTCACAGCATATATATTTTTTTAGTTGCTCATCCGGTTTATTAGAATTTATAGTTCCGACTAATTCGGATTAGCCCTAAGTCGATCCACGGTCACCCATCGGGCGGATCCGAAAAATTATTGAAGGGCACCGCCATTGGCATGGGAATTTAGGGGTTCGGGCGGCGTTTTTTTTTTTTTTAAGGAAAGTTTTAAATATATTAAAAAAATAAAAAAATATAAAAAAGAAAAAAATATCAAAAAAAATATTCATGAAATCAAGTGAATACTGATGATGTAATAAGAGAGGCAATTATTTTACAAACCTGTCATTTTAAAAAGCAAGGTTGAGTCTTTGTTAGAAATGCAACTACATAAATTACAATAAAGGGTGGACATTCAATAAGTTCAAGACATATATTTTAATAAAAATAATTATATTACAATAAAAATAATTACAATGTCATCTTTCTGCGCCTTATTTTTTGGAATTTTATCATTATTGTCTTATTATTAATGCTATCAAATATATCATTTTCAATATAAGTCACTAAACAATCATTCAACCATTTATCCTCCATCTGATTATGAAGTGCAATCTTGATGTATTAAGGGTTGACACTTAATTTAAGGATGGACAATCATTCAAATATGTATTATTATTATTATTATTTTTTTTAAAAAAATCCTCAATTCAAGGGTGGACACTTACCCTCCCAATCAACAACCTAGTACGCAATGTCGCGATCCAGGAGGTTAACTCCCAACACCATTTTCTCTATTCCTATGTCTCGAACTGAGGATATGGAGAACAAAGCTCTTTCTATTTGCTCCCAAATGAATGTTGGTAATTCATAGCATATAGTAAAATAAAGAAGAAAAACCCACTCTGCCCTCTTTATTGTGGTGCATTCTGTAATTTAAAATATTTTTTTAAGTACGTCCGGCGTTTTAAAATATATTTTTGTGTATTTAATAGCTTAAAATATTTTTTATGCGTGTTTAACACTATTTTTTATGCATTAAATATCAAAACATAAAAATTATTTTAGAATGTTGGACACACATAAAAAATAAGAAAATTACAGGTGGACACAGCATAAAATATTTTAGGGTGACGTACATATACATACGCAGATAAGAAAATATTTGAGGCTATAAACAATAAATGGGGGGAAAATAAAACTGAGGCAATTGTACTTTATAGCGGAGGATGCACAATTACCAAGGGAATAGTGGATGGAGGTTGACGAGTGAGGAGTGAAAAGAAAGCTATTGAAAGAGGTGGAATGCGATTTATTTATGTGTTTCCGATGAAGGAAATACCCATTTTCTGTTATCCATGAAAAAGCGTATGGCTCGCTGCGTATGAAAGGAAACGAGAATATTTACTGTGACAGTACCTAGTAAAAACCAAAATTGGTCAAAATCCCCAGAAGTACCTGGTACAGTAAAAGACAATAGTCCTGAGAAACCAACAGAAAATTAGAAATATATCATCACCCAACCAACCGTCTTCACTCTATGCCCCTCCCTCCTTCAATTCCGAACCTCCACTCAGATTTTTTTTTTAAAATTCACCCCAAAAAGAAAAAAAGCTTTTTTTCTGAAATTAAAATTTCTATTTTAAAAGGGACGAGGAAGAGAGAACGGAAAAAACAAAATAACGCACACATGAAAAGGAAACAAAAAGACCCCAACGCTCTCGCTCTCTCTCTCTCTTCCCTCCTCCCTCCTCCCTCCTCCATCTCCCTCTGTCTCCATGTCTAGTACCTTCGTTTCTTCCTCCATTGACGTTGCTGTCATTCAGGTCCTTCTCAGGTACTGAATTCCTATGTCTCACTTCCCTATTCTTATGATTCCCTCTCTTCAATTCTTCTGCCCCCACTCTCCCTCAGTCTTTCAACTCCAAATTGGCTTTTCTCCACCCCCTACTTCATTCGCTTCTCTTTTGATCTGTCTTTGGTGACCTACCTCTCTCTCACCTTCTTCTTTTGCTGCTTCTCTCTGACTTACTTCTTTCGTTCCCTGCTCTTTTCTCCTATTGAGCTTGTGTGAAGATCTGATTTCGATTCAGTATTTGATCTGTTGGTTTTCCTTTTCTGTTCCTCACAGTGGTGGAAGCTCCCACTAGCTTCGCAGCTTAAACAAAATCGGACGGGAAATGGCGCTGAATTGAGGTGTTCTGCTGGAGAATGAGGCTTCGGAGCTAGTTAGAAGGAGGGAATTCTTCGGCATTTGCATTTTGGCGAGGTAGCTTCTCTAGCAGGACTTCCAATTTTGATTTTTCCTTAATTTTATACTTTCCGTTTTTGCGTGATTTGCGATGTCGCATTTAATACGAGGCCTTCTACTGTTATGTCTGGTTTATACTTACGCACTTACGCATCATGGTTTTAATTTGAGATGAGCATCTCCAGTTGATGTGACCTCTGGATTGTGGTATTGTAGCTGTACGAAATGTGATCTGAGAAGATAGAATGAGAGAGAGAGAGAGAATTGATAGAAAGGGAGAGCCGAAGAGAGAAGAAACGGTGTTCAACTATTATTAGATCTCCAACAAATTCTGTATAAAGTGATTACTATATAGCGCAGAAGTGTATAGCAGAGGTCTCTTAACTATGGTGGTTAGTTTACTAACAGAGGCTTTTGTAACTATGGTTAATTTACATACTCGGTCCTATTCATAAATTCAATTTAACTAATTTTCACTTATCAAGGAAGGAGAAGAGTTAGTTAAGTTATTAATTATGAGCTAAACTTCCAATTTTTGTCTTTATTTATGATTGGTTTCAAGAGACAACATTTATAAATTCTTTTTGTTTATTGCAATTAATAGGGGCAAAATTATTGAAAAAGCATTTATTGCTCTGATACAAAATTTATAATAAGGACCAAAAAATTTAGTTAAAATGGACTTTTAGTAAGCATCAGAGTGGTAACAACCTAACTAACTACATTTCAGCAATAGCCTGACTACTTGACTAGGGTTTGTTTGAGTTAGCATTTAAAAAACACGTTCATACAAAACTCTTTTCACATACTTATCTTGTATATCATAAATCACATCGGAAAAACAGTTTCCAGCGCAAATCCAAACCGGCACTAATTATACTCTAATATCTCCCCATAAGATATTTCTGGTCTAGTGATGGTCACATAATGCAAACCACCAACAAGTGGTCGATAGAGTTGAGGATTAGAAAATGGAACGAGTCATGCTGACTGAGTTTTTCTGAGGCAGTCATAGGAGTTACTACTGCCTTAGATTGAAGCATGCCAGCTTTAGTGAGGAGATCTCTGATGTATTTCTGCTGAGACAATGCAATGACATCTGAACCATGCCTTTAATTCTCCTACGCGTCAACAGGCTCATTTTCACTCTGTCATGACTCCTCCCCCCCATGCTTACGAACCTTATTACTGTGATCCTTATGCGTTTTATTCTCCTGAATATTTCTCTCCTGAACCTTCTGCTTCTCATGCTCGGATTGCTGATTCGGGAGCCTCTCATTATGCTACTCTAGACGTGTCCAACATGACAAACTCAGCCCCTTACAGTGGCTCAACTCAGCTGCACGTTGGGAATGGAACAGGTTTGTCTCTTTGTCATCAAGGTTATACTTCTCTTCCTACTTCTAAATCTAGTCAATCTCTTAAGCTACAGAATGTTCTTCATGTACCTGCTATTATGAACAACTTACCAAGTGTCTCCAAGCTAACCTTAGATAACAATGTATTCCTTGAATTTCATCCACATTGATGCTGTGTCAAATTTGAACAGGATCCAAATCAGGTTCTTCTACAGGGCCGAAGAAGATCTGATGGTCTCTTTGAGTTTCTCCCATTCTGAAAATCATGTTTTCTCAACACCAACTTCTGCATCAGCTTCACCTCTGTCATCACAGTTCTCCCAATGTTCTTCTGAATTGGCTTCTCACAAATATAGGTGGTCTTTAGCTGAAAATAAATGACATTGTCACGCATTTTATGTCTCACAAGTCTAGAGTAGGTCGTGCTGTTATTGGTTCATTTTCCATTTGTTGCAATGCCTAGCTTATTGAAAGCTTGTAATCTTCAATTTTCCTCCAATAACAGCACTAGTTTTTGCACTGCATGTTGTCTAGGTAAGTCTCATAAATTGCTTACTAAGGCCTCTACTCCAGTATACTAAGCACCATCTGATCTGGTTTCCATTGATCTTTGGGGCCATGCACCATGCCCTTCTACTAATGGAAATTTCTACTGTGTCCTTTGTTGATCATCACTCCCGATTCTGTTGGATTTATCCTCTTAAAAGAAAATCTGACACCTTTCCTATATTTCTTCAATTCAAAGCTATGGTGGAAATTCAGTTCACCACTACCAATTAAGTCTATTCAAATAGATGGTGGAGGTGAGTTTCGGTGTTTTAATACATACTTGGCTTCTCATGGAATTATGCACAGATACCCTTGTCCATTTGCACACTATCAAATGGGAACTGTTGAAAAACGCCATAGGTACATTGTGCCTGTTTGGAATCAACGTTAGGAGAGCGTTAGCGGTAGAGTTAATGGGCGTTGAAGAAAAAGCTCAACGTGGTGTGTTTGGGTTGCACGTTAAGTTCACTGGACTTAACATCAAAAAAGCTCAAAAAGCCCGTTAAGGAAAAAGCTCCAGAACCCAGCTTTTTCCATAATGCTCTCAGCTTTTTGACGTGGGCCCCGCCACTTCTACCACTATCAGTTCAAACACAAATCATTATCTATAACCTGACTTTTTTCCCACCGAGCTTTTTTTAAAGTCAGATAGTTTTTAAGCCACCGCTTCTACCGCCAACCCAAACAGGCCCATTGTAGACACTGGTTTATCGCTTTTAGCTCAAGCTGGTCTCCCATATAAGTTCCAGGAGGATGCTTTTCTCACTGCTGTTTATGTCACAAACTTACTTCCATGCTCAACCTTGAATATTGTTGTTCGTTACACCAAGTTATATCATAAGAAACCCAATTATTCCTTCCTTCGTGTCTTTGGTTGTGCATGTTATTCTCTTTTACGTCATAGTCAGTCTCACAAGTTCTCATTTCGTTCCATCGAATGTATATTTCTGGGTTACAGCTTGTCTCACTGTGGTTAAAAATGTCTTGCACCAAATGGCCGTGTTTATATCTCTCATGATGTCCGGTTCAGTGAGCTTGTCTTCCCTTTTCAACAACCCTCCTCTTCTTCTCACCATTCTCCAGGCCCTTCCTCTTCACTTCCCTTTGTTCTCATACCTCTAGTCTCCACTTCTTCACATTCATGTCCTTCATCAACTACTTCACACTCTCCTGGTCCAACCTCTCTCATTTTTCCTTCCCTTTCCAATTTGCTTCCCCTTCCACTCACCTTTCTTCTCCCTCCTCTTCTTCAGGTTCAGATTCAATCCCTGCAGTACCTTTACCCCGTCATCTCTCCATCCTCTCCTTCTCCAACACCTCTCAACACTCATCCTATGGTCACACGTTCTAAAAATGGTATATACAAACCAAAAGCTCTAGCTGCTACAACTGCTACATCAGATTCCAGATATATACCCACTGATCCTTCTCAGGCACTAAATATTCCTCATTGGGCCAAGGCAATGAATGATGAATATCAAGCTCTTTTGCAAAATTCAACATGGTCTCTTGTCAAACCTCCCCCTGGCCGTCCCATCATAGTTTGCAAATGGGTCCTAAGAGTCAAAGAAAATCCTCCTATCAAACAGTACAAAGCTCGCTTGGTTGGCAAAGGGTTTCATCAAACACATGGTTTTGACTACAATGGAATCTTTTCACCAGTGGTTAAACCAATCACCATTAGGACAGTCCTTAATCTTGCTTTACATCACTCTTGGCCTATCTCTCAAATCGATGTGAACAATGCCTTTCTCAATGGCAAGTTGGAAGAAGTGTATATGTCACAGCCACCAGGTTTCGAATCCTTTGATTCTTCTCTAGTTTGCAAGCTTCATAGAAGTCTCTATGGTCTCAAACAAGCTCCTCGAGCTTGGTTTCAACGCCTAACAGCTGCTCTTCAGAAATTTGGCTTTGTCTCTAGCAAATGTGATCCATCTCTTTTCATTCATCAATCCCTTGGTGACCTGACATATGTCCTGGTGTATGTAGACGATATTCTAATCACTGGCACTTCGCCTCCCTACTTTGATAAACTCAAGAAATGGCTCAATGATGAGTTTGCCTTAAAGGACCTTGGTGAGCTTCACTACTTTCTTGGCATTGAGGTTACTTTCTTGGTGAGATTCCAGATCTTCCGTCGTGGTAAACCGAGGTGGTGATCGGCCGGTTTCAAGGTAGTGAGACAGACCATGGCCACGAACCGCCGACTCTATTTGTTGCTTCCAGACGAGAAAGTTGCGCTCGTCAAGCTTCAATGATACTGTATGATTGAAGGCAACGAGTTCATTGGATTTAGCAGAATCTACAACAACGAGTTTTGTTGATTGAGAAGCAGAGGAAGCTGTTGAAGTCGTGGTTTGGTTCAGAAAAGCTCTGATACCATGTACGAAATGTGATATGAGAAGATAGAATGAGAGAGAGAAAGAGAATTGATAGAAAGGGAGAGTCGAAGAGAAGAAACGGTGTTCAAGTATTATTAGATCTCCTACGAATTCTGTACATAGATTACTATATGTAGCAGAAGTGTATAGCTGAGGTCTCTTAACTAATTGCCTGACTAATTGACTAATTTTACTCTAATGGTAGCATGTTTCCTATTGAATCACTCATCAAATTGACTACTTACCGTATGTTGTGGTGGTATTACTTTGGGACTCAATGATCATATTGCAATTGATGGAGTAGGATTGGGTTAACCAAGTAGCTCCCTCTCTTTTTCAAACATGGATGCGATAAATTTCTAATCTTGTTGGCTCTGCTTGGAAATGGTCCTTGTGAACTATTATATAACGAAAGCTTAAAGAATAGGAGAAATAAACGCATGTCTTTTGACATCTCTATGCATACCTCTCTCTCTCTCACACACACACACACAGGGGAAAGATATTGGTTCAGTTTTTGAATGTTTCAGATTTTCATTCCAATTTTCAGGCATCCTAGAAGGAGTGCTTAAGTGGAATATCAGAGCAGATGTCAAAGTCTACATCTCCGGAACCGCCACGGTCCATTTATTCTTCATCTTGGACTAGGTCAATATTTATTTTCGTAATCCTTAGCAACTATTTTGTTTGTGGAAGTTATGCATGAGCTTTAAACTTTTCGTACCAGGAATTTGTTTATGATCTGTTCGGGTTTCTTTTTAATGTCTAATTGATGATGAACAAGGCTGGGATGAGTTAGCCTTGGCATCCATAATTTCTGGATGTGAAAGTACTAACAAGAGATGAAAATACCCTTTTCATCCAGGGAAACTAAAGCGGCCGAAGAAATGGATGATCCGGAATCTACAATGACTACAGTGGCTAATTTTGTTGAGCAACTGCATGCCAACTTGTCATCACCACTTGAGAAGGAATTCATTACAGCACGTCTGCTTGGCATTGCCAGGACAAGAAAGGATGCTAGAACACTTATTGGTTCTCATGCCCAAGCAATGCCATTGTTCATAAGCATTCTCAGAAATGGAACGCCTGTGGCAAAAGTTAATGTTGCTGCCACTCTGAGTGTCCTGTGCAAAGACGAGGATTTGAGGTTGAAAGTACTTCTTGGTGGTTGTATTCCACCTTTACTGTCACTTTTGAAGTCTGAAACCACAGAGGCAAGGAAGGCTGCAGCTGAAGCAATATATGAAGTTTCCTCTGGTGGCCTTTCAGATGATCATGTTGGCGTGAAAATTTTTGTCACAGAGGGTGTAGTTCCAACTTTATGGGATCAACTAAATCCAAAGAACAAGCAAGACAAAGTTGTGGAGGGTTTCATTACCGGGGCATTGAGAAATCTGTGTGGCGACAGAGACAGATACTGGAAAGCAACATTGGAAGCAGGGAGTGTGGATATTACTGTAGGGCTCTTGTCATCAAACAATGCTGTTGCTCAGTCAAACGCAGCTTCTCTGCTAGCACGACTGGTTCTGGCTTACAGTGATAGCATCCCCAAAGTAATAGAATCTGGTGCAGTCAATGCTTTACTTCGGCTTGTTGGTCAGAAAAATGATATTTCTGTCCGAGCAAGTGCTGCTGATGCTCTAGAGGCCCTTTCAGCAAAGTCAACTGAGGCAAAGGAAGCCATTGTCAGTGCAGATGGTGTTCCAATTCTCATTGGGGCTATAGTTGCTCCTTCTAAAGAGTGTATGCAAGGAAATGGCCAGGATCTGCCGGAGCATGCAAATCAAGCTTTGGCAAATATTTGTGGTGGCATGTCTTCTTTAATACTATATCTCGGAGAACTCTCCCATTCTCCTCGCCTAGCTGCACCAGTTGGTGATATAATTGGAGCTCTTGCTTATACACTGATGGTGTTTGAGGACAAACATGATGTTGATGGGGAGCCTTTTGATGCAACTCAAATTGAGGATATTCTTGTGACACTATTAAAGCCTCGAGATAACAAGTTGATTCAAGAGAGAGTATTAGAGGCCATGGCTAGTCTATATGGAAACATCTATCTCTCGAAATCGATTGAGCATGCAGATTCAAAAAAGTTTCTTATTGGACTCATTACTATGGCTGCTGCAGATGTGCAGGTCTATCTCATACTCTCCTTGACAAGCTTGTGCTGTGATAGGGTAGGAATATGGGAAGCCATAAACAGAAGAGAAGGCATCCAGTTACTTATCTCAATGTTGGGACTATCCAGTGAGCAGCATCAAGAGTATGCAGTTCAGTTGCTATCAATTTTAATTGACCAGATTGATGACAGCAAATGGGCAATCACTGCTGCTGGAGGAATTCCTCAATTGGTTCAGTTATTAGAGACAGGATCGCAGAAGGCTAGAGAGGAAGCTGCTCATATTCTGTGGAACCTGTGCTGTCACAGTGAAGATATTCGTGCATGTGTAGAAAGTGCAGGGGCCAAACCAGCATTCTTATGGCTTTTAAAGATTGGTGGACCAAGAGGACAAGAAGCTTCTGCCATGGCACTCATTAAGCTTGTGCGAATAGCTGATTCTGCTACCATTAATCAATTATTGGCATTGCTTCTTGGGGACACTCCGGGCTCAAAGGTCCATATAATTCGAGTCTTGGGTCATGCACTTACTATGGCTTCACAGATGGACCTCCTGCAGATGGGTTCTGCGGCTAATAAGGGGTTGAAATCTCTAGTTCAGGTTCTCAACTTATCAGACGAGGAAAGCCAGGAACATGCGGCTTCTGTCCTAGCTGATTTATTCAGTGCAAGACAAGACATTTGTGATAGCCTCCTTGCTACTGATGAAATTGTGCTTCCTTGCATGAAGCTTTTGACCAGCAAAAATCAAGTTGTTGCAACTCAGTCAGCTCGAGCATTGGCTGCTCTGTCTCATCCAACACGCAGCAGACCTTCCAATAAAATGCCTTATATTGGAGAGGAGGATGTCAAGCCACTAATTAAATTGGCTAAAACTTCCTCTATCGATGCTGCTGAAACTGCAGTTGCTGCACTGGCCAATCTTCTCTTTGATACCTCTATTGCTGCTGAAGCTTTGGCAGGAGATCTTGTTTCATCTTTAACTAGAGTTCTGGCAGAAGGAACTTTGGAAGGTAAACAAAATGTGTCACGAGCACTTCATCAGTTACTGAAGCATTTTCCTGTTGGTGATGTTCTCAAGGGAGATGCTCAGTACCGTTTCACTGTTCTTGCACTTGTTGGTTCCTTGAGTGCTATGAATATGGATGGAACTGATGCTGCTGATGCTTTAGAAGTAGTTGCACTGCTAGCCCGGGCAAAACAGGGCGACAATTTCACTTGCACTCTGTGGTCTGCATTTGCAGAAACACCATCCAATTTAGAACCTCTTGTACACTGTCTGGCTGAGGGGCCTCCCCAAGTGCAGGAAAAAGCAATTGAAATTCTGTCTAAACTTTGTGGTGATCAATTAGTTGTTCTTGGGGATTTGTTGGCTGCTATGTCTAGATCCATTAGTTCATTAGCTGATAGAATGATGAACTCCTGCAGTTTAGAAGTAAAAGTTGGAGGGGCTTCCTTACTTATTTGTGCTGCAAAGGAGCATAAAGAGCAGTCAATGGATGTACTTGACACTTCTGGGCATCTAAAACCATTAATATATACTTTAGTAGATATGCTGAAGCTGAACTCTAACTGTTCATTAGAGGTTGAAGGACAAACTTCTAGAAATTTTATAGTGAAGAGTGCATTTCAGGAAGTTGATCTTGATACTCCTGATCTAGCCAAAGTCTCGGGTGTTACTGTTGCCTTGTGGTTACTCTCGATCATTGCTTCTTCCAGTGTAAAGAACAAACTCGCTATTATGGAAGCTGGTGGACTTGAGTCTCTCTCTGAAAAGCTTGCACACCATACTTCCAATCCACAGGTATGAAAATTTCAGCTTTCAAAATCAAGTTCCATTAAATTTTAGTATAGTTATTTTTTCCTTTCTGCGTTTTTCTTCTGGGCCATCTTTTTGATGTCCTACTGTTTCACGGACATAAAGTTTTACTGCTTGAATGCTGATATATTAATATGTAGGAAGACATTATGCCCAACACACAAGTTTCTACGTAAGCATTTTCTGCTTTATGTGTGCTTGAAAGTGTCTATTTGCCGTAGAACAAAATACAGAAACTTGAAGGATGTAGGACTCTGCATTTTTTGTGTCAAATATTGGGTAGTGTCAAACAAAGAAATAAAATTTGGGAAAGAAGAGCGAAGGAGAAAATTATATAGATGTTTATTCATCATATTAGGATTATGTATATACTGATTAAAAATTGATGGTTTATTTTATCATATTAGTAAAAAGAAATACTAGAGGATTTGTCCAGGTAGTAAAGTAAAAGCTAAGGTACTTGACAATGACTGTTGCTTATGAGGAGCTGAAGCATGATCAGTGAAGAGTCAACACTCTAATGGCTCAAGTAATGCAACATCTTTTCTTCAAAAAATTAGTTTAGTTCGTATGTTTGACTATTCTTGCAGCTCTACATACTGAAGGCATATTTTTTTGTCTTATTTTTGCATAAAAGGTTTTGGGTGATGAATAATATAACCTGTTTTATTGACAGGCAGAATTTGAGGATACTGAAGGAATATGGATAAGTGCCTTGCTCCTGGCCATTTTGTTTCAAGATGGAAATGTTGTTCTATCTCCAGTAACAATGCACATTTTACCTTCTCTCACTCATTTACTACGATCTGAAGAAGTGGCATATAAATATTTTTCTGCCCAGGCTACGGCTAGTCTTGTTTGTAATGGTGATAAGGGAATAGCTCTTGCCGTTGCAAACTCTGGTGCCGTTGCTGGATTGATTTCTATGATTGGCTACATGGAGTCAGATATACTAAACATTATTGCTTCATCAGATGAATTTTCACTGGTGCGAAATCCTGATCAAGTAGTTTTGAATCACCTTTTTAAAATTGAAGATATAAGATTGGGGTCTACTGCACGAAAATCTATACCTCTCTTGGTGGATCTATTGAGACCAATCCCAGAAAGGCCTAGCGCTCCACCAGTTGCTGTTAAACTCTTGACATGCATTGCAGATGGAAGTGATGCAAACAAAATAATCATGGCTGAAGCAGGCGCTTTGGAATCTTTGACAAAATACCTGTCTTTGAGCCCTCAAGACTCAACCGAGGCCAGTATTTCTGAGTTATTAAGAATACTATTTCGCAATTCTGACCTTATTAAACATGAAGCATCAGCAAGTTCCCTGAACCAACTCATTGCTGTTTTGCGTCTTGGATCAAGAAAGGCTAGATATAGTGCAGCAAGAGCACTTTATGAACTTTTTGATGCCGAGGGTATTAGAAACTCAGAATTAGCTAAACAGGCCATTCAGCCTCTGGTTGACATGCTTAATACAACATCAGGTAGCGAGCAGGAGGCTGCTCTAATTGCATTAATCAAATTAGCATCTGGAAATTCTTCAAAAGCATCTTTTTTCGCTGATGTAGAAGGGAACCCACTTCAGAGTTTATACCAGATATTGTCTTCCGCTTCATCCTTGGAACTAAAGAGCAATGCTGCGCAACTTTGCTTTGTCCTTTTTGCTAGCAAGAAGCTTAGAGCTGACCCCCTTGCCTCAGAATTCATAGAACCCCTTGTTTCATTGGTACAGTCTGATTCTGGTCCGGCAATAGAAGCTGGGATTTTTGCTTTTGAGAGATTATTGGAAGATGAACAACATGCGGAGCTTGCAGTAGTCCACAATGTTGTGGATCTCCTTGTTAGTTTGGTTGTGGGTTCCAACTATCAGCTGATTGAGGCTACCATATCTACTCTCATCAAATTGGGAAAAGATAGGACGCCGTGCAAACTAGACATGGTTAAAGCCGGCATTCTTGATAATTGTCTGAAGTTGCTTGAATTTGCACCTAGCTCACTGTGCTCCACAATCGCTGAACTATTCCGCATTTTGACAAATAGCAGTGCAATTGCGAGAAGTTCAGCAGCTGCAGAAATTGTAGAACCCCTTTTTCAAGTTTTGCTCCGTCTAGATTTTGACTTGTGGGGACAGCATAGTGCCTTACAAGCTCTTGTAAATATATTGGAGAAGCCACAAAGTCTTTCAACCTTAAAACTAACTCCTAGCCAAGTTATTGAGCCCTTAATCTCATTCCTGGAATCACCATCCCAAGCCATTCAGCAGCTTGGCACTGAACTGTTGTCTCATCTTCTTGCACAGGAACATTTCCAGCAAGATATTAAAACAAAGAATGCTGTTGTTCCTCTTGTTCAACTTGCAGGGATTGGAATACTGAACTTACAGCAAACAGCAATAAAAGCATTGGAGAAAATCTCCAAAAGATGGCCAAAAGCAGTTGCTGATGCGGGAGGAATTTTTGAGCTTGCAAAGGTAATTATTCAAGATGATCCTCAGCCACCTCATGCACTCTGGGAATCAGCTGCTTTGGTTCTTTCTAATGTACTATGTTCCAATGCTGATTATTATTTTAAAGTTCCTGTGGTAGTTCTTGTAAAACTGTTGCACTCAACGGTTGAGAGTACCATTAGCATGGCTCTTAATGGCCTAATGATTCATGAAAGAAGTGATGCTTCAAGCGCTGAACAGATGATGGAAGCTGAAGCTATAGATGTTCTGTTAGACCTTTTAAGATCTCATCATTGTGAAGAAGCATCTGGCAGATTACTTGAAGCTCTATCCAACAATGTGAAAATAAGAGAGATGAAGGCATCTAAGTATGCAATAGCACCGTTATCTCAATATCTGTTAGATCCGCAGACCAGATCAGTGTCTACCAAGCTTCTTGTTGCTTTAGCTTTGGGAAATATTTCCCAGCATGAAGGACATGCTAGAGCTGGTGGTTCTGTTTCTGCTTGTCGTGCATTGGTAAGTTTACTTGAGGATCAGCCAACTGAAGAAATGGTGATGGTTGCTATTTGTGCGTTGCAAAACTTTGTCATGAACAGCAGGACTAATAGGCGAGCTGTTGCAGAAGCTGGTGGTATACTGGTGATTCAGGAATTACTGCTGTCTACAAATCCAGATGTTGCAGGACAAGCAGCATTACTCATCCAATTTTTATTTTCTACTCACACGCTACAAGAATATGTGTCAAATGAGCTGATAAGATCTCTGACAGGTAGGTTAATTTTGTCATGCTTGTCAATACTATAAGCAATCAATCGTGTGCTTTTATATGTTGTCAAATTTTCTTTGACTTGTAAATGTTAGTAATTTGTTTAAGGATGCCGTTTTAAAAAGGACGGACTCCCTAGCAAATTGCTATTAAAGTGTTTCTTGCTTACGGTTAGGGAGACTATTGTATCTTCTTTCCCTGAAATTCCCTGTAGAGTTCAAGACTTAGCTTAATTTTATTCTTTCTGCCAAGTCTTCACTTCTCACTTATTTTGATTCAAGATTAACTCTAGCAAAATGGGTGGTAGGCCAAAATTTTCTCGTGATTAGCATCAAATCAATTACTTTTCTTGCCATTATTCTCCCCCTTTTTTCTAATATAAATCCTTGATCTATATGCATATTAGGAAATATAAATTATCACTTATCATGAAGTGGATAATGTTTTTCTTGTTTTGTTTTATTATTGAGGAACTATGTATTTTTTCTGGTTTAGTGAAAGGAAATATGTGCATAGTATTCTGTCGTTCCTTGGTTGTGCAGAATATGTAATAGCTTGACACTGGTTTGTTATGCAGCTGCACTGGAAAGAGAGTTGTGGTCAGCTGCCACAATCAATGAAGAGGTTTTGAAAACTCTGCATGTCATATTCACAAACTTCCCTAAGCTCCACGTGTCTGAAGCAGCTACTCTTTGCATTCCTCATTTGGTAGGGGCGCTCAAATCTGGTAGTGAAGTGGCTCAAGACTCTGTATTAGACACCTTGTGCTTGCTAAGACATTCTTGGTCAACCATGCCAATAGATATATCGAAATCTCAGGCTATGATAGCTGCTGAAGCCATTCCCATCCTGCAAATGCTCATGAAAACATGCCCCCCAAATTTCCATGAGAGAGCAGATAGTCTTCTGCATTGCTTACCAGGTTGTTTGACTGTCACCATTAAGCGCGGAAGCAACCTCAAGCAAGCTATGGGAAGTACAAATGCGTATTGCCAGTTAACAATAGGCAATGGTCCTCCTAAACTAACCAAGGTAATTGATCCTTCTAAATAGTAAAGTAGATGGCTGCAAACGTGCAACTGCAAGGGCACCAGCTAGTATTTTTCCGTCCTGCGTATTTGGTTGAAGTTCCTTAATTTTTATAGGAAGCTGGAAGTATAAATAATCTTTTCTTTGCAATCTATTATTCTTTTGTTTTTAACAATCACAAACCCTACTTTGTGTTCCTAGTCAATCCACATTACATCTATAGTTTCAAAATTTTATTTGAAATCACTAATCATCTTTGGGTGCAATGCACTTTATGGCTTTTCTTTGTAAGTTTCAATTTTCTGGTTACCTTTAAAGATTATACAGCTACCATTTGTAATGTGTTGCTGTTAGGTTGTGAGTCACAGTATTTCGCCAGAATGGAAAGAAGGATTCACGTGGGCATTTGATGTACCTCCAAAGGGCCAGAAGTTGTACATCGTATGCAAAAGCAAGAATACTTTTGGCAAGGTAACTTCGTATTTCTTCTTCAAGCTACTTCTCACTCTCTGCATGTCAATATCTACCTGTTCTTCTGAAAAAATGAATTATAGTCTCTCGCAATTCTTACTATGCTGGTTGTAGGACCTTTTTTTGGCCATAAATGACCATATACTTATTAATTCTCTGTTATTTGCTTTGAGGGAGGCACACTAAAATGACATTGATGTGAACGTATTCCTGCTCTTTTTGAGTTCACTGACGAGAACTCTGCTTAATTTGCTCCAGGCAACTCTTGGAAGAGTTACTATACAAATTGATAAAGTGGTAAACGAGGGAGTTTACAGTGGAATATTCAGTCTTAATCACGACAGAAACAAAGATGGTTCTTCCCGAACTCTTGAAATTGAGATTATATGGTCCAACAGGATCTCTGATGACGACCTTTGAATACTCAGATTCAGGCTGCAGCTCTGAAGGGATATAAGTGAAATTGTTTTTGCTTGTAATATGTTGGAGGTCCAGTTTGGCAGTCTGGCAGATCAGGTTTCTTGAGTTGCAAACTGTAAATTAGTCTTGAAATTTTTTCAGAGTCGAGTTTGGAAAGGAGGCTATCCCACGAAGTGGGGATTTAAAGATGGTTAAATTGTACAGGTCACTCAATAGGAATTAGCTGCTGCATAAAGCAGAGGCAGAAATCGCTTTATAAGTTAAAAAGGTATCAAAGGCATTACTTTTATTTTTTCAAGAAATCGTCAAGTGGCTACTTTTTATGCTTGGAGCCACGGTATGGTTAAATGCTATGGTACAGATATGCCATGTCCACTGTATCACGAACGAGCTCTTTTTTACATATTTACTCATTCACATTCTCAACACACTAACGTCCAGGCTGATCTATCTTTTGGTACTATACAAGGTCTTATGTTTTACTTTCCTGCGACAAAAATTTAACCGACCGACCTGATTTATTTTTCCCATACAAGGTCTTATGGTTTCTTTCCTGTGCATGAAAAATTCTCAGCCTCAATATTCAATGAGACAGTTATCTAATTAAATGTCTGATTAAATACTTGAAGTTTTAAAACTTGCAATATTATGCATGTAAGGATGGGTTTGATATCTATAAAAGAATAATTTTGTTACATAAAATATACAATTTTTAGTATATTTTATTATTGTTATCCAGTAATAATCGTCTTTTATTGCCTTTTAATTTAAAAGTACGATAGATGCTTTTAAAATAAAACTAATATTTTATTTTATTTCCTTGGTAGAAGTGGATTATATCACACAGCTACCAGTTTTCATATGGGCATTCGCTGTAAAATATTTTCACAATATGGGGTCAAATACCGAACGGAAAAGGAGGAGGGAAAAAAAAAAAAAAAAACTCCAAGAAGTCTTGACCCACAGTGTCAATTCAAGAAAGCCCTATGCGCAGCCACATAACATGGATGATCTTCGGCTTATCACTTGGGATGCTTATCACAGTTTGCGGGAGTCCATCCAATTTGCCTTTTCTCGTTGTCATAAATCACCATTTTATCTTGTAGAGATATGTCTGTTCAAACCCATTGAAAAAACAGCAAGGCAATATAAGTATCATATGATTAAATTAGAACCAAAGAGAAAAAGGGATTTCTTCCTTACCTCCAATGATGTTAAGATTTCCCAGTCCAGCTCCAGAGCCATTAAGAATTCCCAAGCAGACATTGCCATATTTCTGAAAAAGAACACAACAGATTCTCTAAGGAATTTTGATTTCATTTCATTTGTTAAGATTCCCATGGGAGGGGACTAGAAATTGAGTAGCTCACAGTAAGAATGAGATAAGACGATGGTGGCAATTGCAGCTGTACATTCTTTGTCCTTGTGAAGCTCAGCGTTAAGGGCTTAAAAAGGTTGGCCACATCGCTTAAAGATTTGAATGGCTTTGTACCTTTCCAACAAACTGGAAGGGAATGATCTGTTGTTGCTCCGCTCAATTGCTTCCCCTTCAAATCACCAACTATCTGAACAAACACTCAAAAAACGATCACTACCTGAAGCAGCTGTATAAATTATCTGAATAAAATGTGGGCCCTTCTCACCGTATTAAGAATGGCTTGATAAGCATTGGAATTGAAGTATGTGTAGGAGCTTCCACTGTCAAAGATAACCTGAAGGCCCTTCACAGAAGTTGGCTTTGCATTGAAAAGCAGATCCGCTGGTCCTGAGACGTAGTGTTTTCTGAAGCCATGATGGTTACGTAATTTCTCATTAGTTGACAACAAAAACTCTGTTTTGCTTTTACATACAGAGATGGCTTCAATGATCAAAATAAGTAATTCTTGTCTTGTTTCAGAACTTACACAGAGGAACCAGGCAAGATTGGGGTCCAATAAACCCCAGAGGAGGGAACGAGATGATCTCCAAAAAATAAAAAACCTCCGCCACGACCACTTAGACAGTGGCCCACCACATTACGAATGAGACCCATAGATGTAAGCTGTGACAAAAGGCCTGACTTGCCATTTCCAAGACCTAGCACTCCTGCTGATGGTGGTGAGGTTGGACCAGAATAGGTTTGATCGTACCCACACCTATATATGCAAGTTTGTGAGAATGCAAAGTGAAGCAGTGTGATTTTCGAAAATGACAGAGACAGCTATGAATATATCATCACCGACCCGAAAGCCAACCGGGACCGAGAACAGACCCATTGGTGAGACGGAGAGGAATAAAGTCTCGGACCAGCACACCCATTGATGAGCCGTGGTCTGCATACTCAACCTCATAGTCGCATTGGTCATTTGGGGATTGACAGTGATGGCTCGGCGATGACTGAACTCCACCACACAACTGGTCCCCACAAGGAACAAGGTTCTTGTTCGGCCTATACTGTTGACTCGGAGGCTGTACACACACACGCATGCACCATTCATGAATTCATATTGTCCAATCATTGATTTGGATTTGAGGTTTTGATGGTCGTAATCGAAGATTGGTTGATTACTGAGCTTACCTTGGTGCAACCTTTACACGGTGCGTTGCACTGTACCCAGGTGAGATCGCTGCCGGAGTCAACGTCAAGGTCGTAAGCTTTTGGGGGATTGCCAATGTTCAGGGAAACTGAGTAATACCTGCATACAGAGAAACAAGCTCATGTTTTTTATCTATCAATATTATGATTTAAATTTCACGACACAAATGAATCCATTCTTGGAGATTCAACTAGTATGAGGAAAATTGTTGTTTGAGATTCATCGGCCCACAGAAGTTCCATGTAAACTAAAATAACTCTGGAATTTACTTATGGCTCTGATTAATCCATAGATATACAAGAGCTAGCGAGAAATAAACCTGGGAAGCCCTCATCAAGAAGGAGAATGACGGGGCAGAGAATTCAAGGATCAAGACGAAATTTAAAGTAGACATACCCGAGGGGATACACGTTCCCTTGAACCGGTAAAACAATGGAGGAGCCAATGCGATTTTTAGAAACTAATGGTAGTAGCTTATGGGTGAGACGGGGCAGATTGACATTGGAGAGACAGAGGGGGAAAATAGCAGAAAATCCCAGAAAGAACAGGAGAGTCATTGCGATTCCCCTGCATTTCACGACCATCATCACCACCATAGCGCTGCTTCTGGAGGATTAAGTATGGACGACGAAATAAAACAGGGAAAGAGGGAATTAGGAGTCTGAAGGCCGAAGCAGAGAGAGCGTAGATAGCAGCGTCCACAGAGCCTGGTTTTGAGCAAAGTAGACCCAACTTGGAGTTTTAAACGACTACCAACCCCGGATTTTTGAGTTCTTACTGGGGACGGTGACGGAGACTTTTTGGAATTGAAAGAAATCCATCACTTTCACCAGTCTTTAAGAAAATTACATGAAAGGACAGTTGAAAATCGTAAGTTTCCGAGAGGATCCCAACGACTGACTGAGCGCGTCGCAGGAATTCGAAGTTTCCAAGAAAGAGTGCAAAGACCGAGTCGACCTTCTACGTTCGTTGGCGTTGTACGTTCACATTGGAAAAGCAGGTTACTCCAAATATACACGTCATTTATCCTCTGCAACCAACGTACCCTGCTTGGCTGCTTCCCGCTGAAATCACATTTTACCACCGAATCTATTTATAATTATAAGTCCCTTTTAAGTAAAAAATTTGATTTTATTTATAAATTCTTTTAGGTATAAATGATATTGTGAAAATTTTACATACATTAATTGTATTAATAAAAATAGGTATGTTTTTGGCTTTTTATTTTTATTTTTATCTTCTACTTATAAATATAAGTTAACAAACAATATTTTACAAAAGCCTCTTATAATTATAAGAATTATTTTATAATGAAGAAAAAGAGTTTAAAATAAGCTCTTCATATGAGCTTTTTTATAAGCTCTTTTTTAAAAAAAAAAAAAGAGAGAGAGAACCCGTAATTTCTCGATTAAACACTACTACCGATTTAGCCGTTACGCCGCTTACCACCCTATTATAATATACCTTTTATGATAATTTTTATTAAAAAAAGTGTTTATGACAAAAAATTTGTCAAAAAACTTATTTTTAATTTCAGCTTTTAAGTAACTTTTAAGCTACAAAATTTATGTAATCACCAAATAGCTTTTAGTTTTTTTTAGCTTTAGCTTAAAAGTAGCTTTTAAGCTAAAAAATAAGAGGATCGAAACGGACTCTTATTCATAAATGAGAGCAAAGTTAAAATTTTTTCTCATAATCATTGAACTAACTACCTCTCATTAGTATGTGTGATTTAGTTAAAAGATACTTTAAAAAGATGACCATAGTAGCCGGTATGTTGGTTACTCCAGTCGTAACCATTACATGGCCTACGCTGATTTGGTTTCGTTGGCTTGACATAAATATTCTCTATTTTAAGGCAATCTTGTATGTCAAACATTATGGGCATATTTTAAAATCTCAAACTTGATTTGTCATGTAGTGAGTGTTACACTTAATCTCCGTTGATAATGAAACTTAATTTTTAAAGTTAGGTTGGGGAAAATTTACAAGGCCAAATTTACATTCTTACATGTTACAATACAAGTCATATTATATTTTTTAAGTGATGAACAACACAGCCCAGTTCCATTTGGAATATGGATAATAAATTAGTAGTAATTAATTTAGTTTTTATTTATTTTTTAATTTAGTTCCTCTCACGTCCCTGGACAAAACTCCACAACATAGAATAGCTAGTGAACTAGAGTCAGGCCCAAATGGGGCATCCATAATTGGGCCTGAATAAAGCGAGCATTACGGACCCAGATACATAATTGATATAGACAACCGTTTTTTAGGGCCTCTTATGGAAAATTTGGGGACGACCAGTACAAACTGAAAGCATTAAAAACTATCCTATCTAATCGTGAAATGTAAAATAAAGGGTAAAAGTGTAAAAATGCACACATACTTTATCCTCATGAGCAAGGTAGTGAAAACTTAGTTATTATATATTAGTTTATTAGAATGAAAAATCGTCAAATTATTTAGTTTTTTGAAGAAAAAAAAATTTCAGGCGCACTAATTTAACAACAACTTTCTCAATAAAAACTCCAAAATATTATTCAGAAAAGCTACCACCCAATATTATAATTGCAGCCCACCCAATATTATTCGTGAGGGATAATAAGTTGATATAGACAACCGTTTTTTAGGGATTTTATGGAAAATTTGGGGACGAGCATTATCAAACCGAAAGCAAAAAACTATCCTATCTAATCGTGAAATGTAAAATAAAGGGTAAAAGTGTAAAAATTTTGTACAAATTTATACTTTATCCTCATTTTAGTGCCTAACACTAAAATATGTGTTTTTTGTCGGAGATCCAAAAGGGTATTTACTCTTTCTTTTTTTTCCCAACGTTTTTTGCAAAAACGCAGCGTTTTTACCGTTTTTACTCAGATACGTTTTTTTCCACAACGCAACACGTTTAGCCCAAAATAAAACGCAAAAACGACGTTTTTACCGTTTTAAACGAGTTTTTGACTACCATGAGTTGACCTAAAATTTTTTTGCTGCAAAAATATATATATATATTACAATTTAATGAAAGTCACAAAAAAGTTGAGAAAAGGCGTGGACCGTTAATTTTTTGGTTGACCTAAAATGCTGATATATATATAATGAAACATTGAACAAAATTGGGAAAAAAACAAACCCTAAAAACAAATGACTTCGGGCTACAATCAATTGAGACGTAATTTGAAATCCATTCACAGGAAATCAATTTAAAGAAGCACAAAAAATGACTCATTGAAAACAAAATTTTAATGTGATCTGAATTCGCAGATCTTAGATCAGAAGGAAAAAAAATCTTACGGAAAATCAAATTCCAAAGTTGGAAACTTAGAATCAAGCACAAAAAATACCTCATCGTCATAGCAGCTTTCACCAGCAGAGTAGCCCAAGTGAATGGCTCTATCGTACATAGCTCTCCGTTTAGGATCATGTCTCATAGGCTTCATGAACTAGAATGAATATCTTGGTGAACTTATCGGCCCGCTTCAACGGAGACCTATCCGTGTGGTATTTGCGGGCGAGATGCTTGTAGGCTTGCTTGATGTCGAGTAAGGATCCGGATTCGGGGATACCGAGAAGCTCGTAGAAGCTCAATTTAGAGGGCTTAGAGGACAATGTCAACGAGAAGTAAGGCTTGGCAACAGACAGAGCTCTCAATTTAAACGAAGCGGAACGAGACGACGGAACTTGAATCGATGAAAATTTCAAAGATTTGAGGGAAGAAATTGGTGATGTTGAAAGATTGAAGAATCGAGAATCGCTTGTTGAGATTGTTGATAATCCATTGCACGCCATGATCTCTCCGTGAAAACTTTCTCTTCTTTCTTTTTCTTGTACTTCGTTTTTTTTTTTTCTGTGGGCTCTATCTTCATTTGTGTTCATCCGGCTTTGGAATTCACATCAAATTTTTTGTGCTTATTTTATATCCAGCGATTTCATATTATGTCTTAATTGATTGTAGCCCGAAGTCATTTATTTTAGGGTTTGTTTTCCCCCCAATTTTGTTCAATGTGCATCGTCATATCAACAATTTTTTTCCACTTGCCTTCTTCTCACTCCAATTCATCATACACATCATTATTTTAGGTCAACCATGGTTAATTAATGGTCAACGTCTTTGTCTGAACCTTTTTTTGTGACTTTCGCTCATAAATTGTAACCACATGGACATTTTTTCACCAAAAAAAAAACATTTGGTGTTGGGCACTCCTGAAGATAAAATATATGTGCATTTTTTCACCTTTACGCTAAAATAATATAGTAGTAGTAAAACGTTTTTTGGGCCAAATACAATACCAGAAAACACATTTTTATTTAAAATATAGGCTAAATTACACGTTTGGTCCTTCATGTTTGCCTCTGGTATCATTTTAGTCTCTTAAGTTTGTAAAGTGCATACTTAATTCCTTAATGTTAACAATTGTTAGTTTGACTTAATGGAAAATACTGACTTAACAATTTTAAACGATGACCGTGCAATTAAATGCTGGCCAAATATGTTTATATGTTAGTATTTTGATAAATTAATATTTTAAATTCTATCCATTGAAAAACATTTGATCTTCACATACTGTTTTACGGTTTTTTACCGTTTGTGAAGATTAAATATATTTTTTTTTAGAAGAAGATTAAATATTTTTCAATTAATAGGATTCAAAATATTAATTTATTGAAATACTAATAAATAAACATGCTTGATTAATATTTAATTACACAATCATCGTTTAAAATTGTTGAGTAGTATTTTCCGTTAAGTTACTAACGACGTTAACATTAAGAGATCAAATATGTATTTTATAAATTTAAAAGACTACGATGATATTAGAGGTAAAATATAACATGAAAATAGTACGTTGAATATCACTCTATTCCCTAACCCGAAAGAGAGTATGGGCGCGGTGCGCGTATATGCAAGTTCCCAAACCAGCCATGCATGGCTCTGTTCGTATCATACTCCACAATCAGTATCATCACTTATTACTTTAAAATTGCACCATTAGCACATATATTTCTGGGTTATTATTAATATTATTTTAAAGGAAAATGTCCATGCAATTATCCTAATAATTGATGTTGCCAAAATAAGGCATGTTGTTGGATTGTTGACGATGCATTGTGGATGGGAATTTTCAGTATTTGCGTCTCGCTCAACCGGCGATCGCCCTGTTTCTCGTCTCATGGTGGCCATCTCTCCCATAACCTCCTCTCGTGACCTCAACAGAACCAGATCATACAAATCCCTCCTCCGAAAATGGTTTTGCTGTAATAAGAAGCCCTCGTACCAAATCCCATCTTCCGATCATCAGGTCTTCAAATTATCTATTCTCATTATTTTGTTGCCTCGGAATGTTTTTCTTTATTCATACATATTATCATGATTCCTGACTCAGGTCTCTGTTCAAGAAGGAAACCCAGAGGAGATCACGAGAACCACGAATGTTGCGATTCAAGGCTTCAGATCCTGCGATGCCAGTTTTCTGAGAGGCGTTGATAATAAGGCTACGAGTCCTAGAGGTAAATTATTTAGGCATAAAAGCCTCGATAAGTGCTTTGCTTCCATCTCTCCTCTCTCCGAGAACGTGACCAGAAAGAGTCGCACCGCAACGACGTCGTCGTGGCCGCTTCCTCAGATCAACGTCAAGATCAAGGAGAAAGAGAGCAATGATTCGGTGCACAACAATCCCTCTACACCCAGAAGCGCTCGTCGCATTATGTATTCTAACTCATCTGGTATGCTCAAACCTCCACCAATCGAACAAGACCTCGAATGCACCCTCGAAGATTTGTGCTTCGGATGCAAGAAAAACATCAACCTCACCAGATACGTCATCTCACATCCTGGGTTCGTTTTTTTATCGCTAAAAAAACAGTTAAATTAGCGACGATCCATTATCGTACAATTCCATCGCGAATCCACTGTTTTTTCGTATCCATATTTTTTATTTTAACTTGAGTGCAGCTAGTTACAATGCTTTCTAATCGTGGGCAGGGAGACTGTGGATAAAGAGGATGAGGGGGAAGCGTTAACGATAAATGTAAAGCCAGGGTGGAGGAAAGGGACGAAGATAAAATTTGAAGGAAAAGCGAATGATACACTTGGAGCATACGAAGAAGACGTGATTTATTGTATATCAGAGAAAAGGCACGAGTTGTTTTCCAGAGAAGGAGATGATTTGGTGCTAAGTCTGGAGATTCCTTTGGTGAAGGCTCTCACTGGCTCTCCAATTGCAGTCCCTCTGTTGGGGGGTCAACACATGGATTTGACAATGGATGATCATATTGTGTACCCTGGCTTTCAGAAGATACTCACTGGCTTAGGCATGCCGATGTCACGTGATCCTGAAGAGCGAGGGGACTTGAGAATTACATTTCTTGTACGGTTTCCCACACAGCTCACTCATGATCAACGGTCCCAGGTTGTTGGTATTTTACAAAATAATCTGGTTGATTAAGGACTTTTCAGGTGATTTTTCTCGTCCATGTATGTTAGAGAGATGCTTTTTTCGTAAAGTAAATTAGAGTTTCAGACGGAGATTCATAGTGCAGATAGACTGCGAAGAGACATACATACTCCATGTAAAATTTCATAGTGCAGATAGTATATATAAAGGGTGAATTGAAGGATATATACCTGTAATAATCCTGAGAGAATGACAAAATAAAAATATTTCCTGCATCGTTAGTATCTCAGTAGTTTTGGTTACATTTTTACGAAGGAGAATATTAGCTGCAAAATTTTCATGCCACGTGAATCATTGCTTTCTTTTTGCCCCTACAGGTTTTCTGCCCAAGCATGCTCTTTTTTTAACCCTTATCACAATAATTATGATTAAACGTTGCTGATAAATGATATTTGTTCGCTCCTTAATATAATATATAGTTAACTTTTTTAGGAAAAAATTAAATAAGCTAAATAAATGGCTTTAAAGTATTGATATTTATCTTTTCTATACTAAATTTATTTATCAGACTTATAAATTAATATATAATCAAATAATATACTACATTGACTAATTTATTTATTTATTTTAATCTTTTTTAAAAAGTTGACTATGCCTTATATTAAAGAGAGTACTACACATCACCAAAAATTCAACGATTTTATTTTTAATCACTTTATTGTGTTAAGAGTAAATAATGTTATTTGATTAATGATTTTTTTTTGTTTTCTCCATTGGGATGTCCGCACCTAATTAGGCGAGGGGTGATTTTTTTAAATAATATTTTACACGGGGTACCTCCTACGAAAAATAATTAAAGCTGCTAACCAACTACTCCAGCTTTAAAAAAACCAGGGCATTATTGCTCGGAGCCAAAGAGTTTGACCATAACGTTAGTGATGATCACGGATCACACTTGCGCTTCTCCTTATGTTCTCCGTAAGATTCCTTTCCCATTACTGCTTCACAACTATCTACACATGCCTTTTTGACTTTTTGGTTATCACCCTCGTGTACCTTTTTTTTTTTTTTTTTGGGATTTAGCAAGCAACTCTTGCTGTTGCTTGCTGGACGGAGGGATCCAACCTTGGTAAGGGCTAATCTAAGCCAATCCATGCGACTGCACTGCCTAGGTGCTGGCCCCTCGTGTACTTTTTAAAACTCTTTTACACTGCTGGTAAAAAAATACTCCCTCCACTCCTAATTATAAAAGTTGGTTGACTTTTTTTGGAGAGATTAAAGAAACTAATTAAATTAGTTTAAAGTATTTTTTTTTTTTTTCAAACTAAATAGTTTAACTAATAAACTAATATATAATCTAAGAAAACACAACATATGAAATGATTAAGTAACTTATTTAGCTTCCTTAATCTCTCCAAAAAAAAGTCAACTAACTCTTATAATTAGGAAGTACAACTCTATCCCTTATCGCTGATGATTTCAAGTAAAAATAATTGATTAACAGAATGTTTTCTAAATTCAATACAAATAAAATAAAGTAGTCAACATACGATGAAGAAGGGACAAAAACCCAGACACAGGTGACGGTAGGTAGGTTGATTGAAGCATCCAGTGCAGGGGTCTATATATATGTGGGAGCAAGCGTTGGAGTGGTATCATTGTTCATGGTTCATACTCGAGAGGAATCGAGAATCACAACATAGTTGCGTTGGGCCAATTCCAAACTTGCGGTTTTGGGGTATAGTAGCAGCCTCGTATTGGCAGATCATAAATCCAAAACCCAGTGTGAGCGCGAATCATATAAAAGCCCTTCCCACCAAATGGCCGTGCTTGTGCCACTCACACTTTCGCTGCCTTTACCATCCTCGCAGCCTCCCCCGAGAATGGCCGCTTTTGGTGGCGGCGCCGCTGCCGCCTACTCTCGCTTCTTCTCCTCCGCATCCAGAGCCTCCCTCTCCCTTGCTGCTTCTTCTCCTTCGCCTTCCCTCTTCTCTTCCTCACCCTCCTCCAATGGCCTGAGATCCTTACCTCGCATTTCCCATCTCTTTCTCCATCAGGTTTCATTTCTCTATATTCGGTGTGCTTCTGCGAGTTTTTTTTTTTTTTGTTCTCTTCTGTAGCATGAGTTTTCGATTGTTTTTTTAAACAATCACTCTCGATTTTCAGCGAAGAGCTGAGGTTCGTGTATCGAGCGGACGATACAGCACAGTCTCTGCGACCAAGTCGTTTGCATCTGATCCCGATCAACTGAAGAGCGCTAGAGAGGATATTAAGCAGATTCTCAGGACTCAGTTCTGCCATCCGATACTGGTAATATTTAGACATTGTTGACAATTTTCTGTTGCCAACGCTTTGTGGAAGGCTATAACTATTAGTGCCAGTATACTCGCACTAGTTCATCATTCTCTCTTCTATATCTGCTGTAAGGCTTCTGAACTTGTGTTGTATGCGATAGTTGGAAGGATATAGCTGTTGAAATCTCAGTGATATAACTCTTGTGCCAGAGGCTTTTTTTTCTTAAAAAAGATATCTAGACTATTCATTTCCATTCATTTAAAATTTACAAGTTTCGTGTATGGAATTTGTTATGGCATTTAGGACCGACTTATTATTTAAATGCTTACGTTACAACATTTAGCACCACATATGCCTCACCTGCGAAACGTGATAATGGATTTTTACTTTGTACTCAAGGTCTGAGACTTCAATGCTGCAGTTGGATTTCCGCCTTTTGCAGTTTATGATCATTCCTCAGTACCTGTTGCATACTATAGAAATTTACTTCAAATCTGTGTTACTTCGGTGTGAAATTATTACTCTTATACGTGAATTTTCAGCTTATGCCTTGTGGACAACTGACATATTTTTAGTATAGTCCATGCATCAAAATCACAATTTATGTTGCTTTATGTTATATAGATTCGCTTGGGATGGCATGATGCTGGTACTTATAATAAGAATATTGAGGAGTGGCCTCAGAGAGGAGGAGCTAATGGCAGCCTGAGATATGAAGCTGAGCTTAAACATGCAGCCAATGCTGGTAATGTTCTATTATATGCTGATTGTTTGTGTTTGGTTGATAGTAACGTTGCCTGATGAGTTTTCACTTCAGGACTTGTAAATGCATTGAATCTTCTCAAGTCAATCAAAGACAAGTACTCTGGTGTGACATATGCAGATTTATTTCAGTTGGCTAGTGCTACTGCTGTAGAGGTTGTGCTTGTTGTTCTACTTTAAGTTTGACTATGGTCATATTAAATTAATTAAAAAACTTGTATTGATCAATTCCTTGCATGCTCAGGAGGCTGGAGGCCCAAAAATCCCTATGAAGTATGGAAGAGTGGACGTCTCTGGACCTGAAGAATGCCCTGAAGAAGGGAGGCTTCCTGGTAAGTGTAACATATTTCTGTTGGGCATTGGTTGTTGTACGGTGAAAGAATATTTTCTCCTTTACATCACTTACTGTTGTAGGACTTGGATTGACTAAGGTTTACTATATCTTAGTTTCACCTTTGTTTAATCACTTCTCCTTTTTCCTACTTTGCGGTCTGTGGACCAACTTATCGTTGGAAATTTTCTTTGTTTAGATGCTGGTCCCCCTTCACCTGCTGACCATTTACGGCAAGTGTTCTACAGGATGGGATTAAATGACAAGGTGATTTCTATAATTTCAGTTGAATCGGTGTTTTAGATGTTTGTGATATGCCTGTGTTGTTGATGATCAAGTTTCTGCATCTGAAGGAAATAGTTGCATTATCTGGTGCGCACACATTGGGGAGGTCTCGACCAGAACGTAGTGGGTGGGGCAAGCCGGAGACTCAGTATACGGTACATTATCAGCCTTTTTACTCCACTAGTTGAGGCTTCTGTCTGTGGAAGTATATGCCTTTGGACTTGCACTCCATATTCTACCACTGCGCCATTCTTATATGAAGACCAAATTTTCATGTGAAGTTTGATGTCCCTAGGTTTTTCCCCTCCTTGAACATTCAGTTCATTTATGATTAGAGTTGCTTGCTTATCCCATAATCCTCACAATTAGGCTTTTCATATAATCTTGTGAATACAAATCTGGCGAGTGAACTAGTGGTTTCTACCAAGCACCAAAAATAACAATAGTCTGGACTCCTTGAGAGTGGTCACTATTTTTGAAAAAATGGTCAAGTTTTGGACTCACTATATAATAAATCTTTCGCCATGGAATTGCATTCTTAGGGGGTGGTTGTAGGATGGAAAGTTCTTTTATTTATGCACTTCATGATAAAAATTTACATACAACCTGAAAGCAAAGTTACTTTCTGAAGATGCTTTCCAAGGAACTTCAAACCAATTCCTGTTTGAATTTAAGCTTTCAGGCACTATCAAATTATTAGTGCATCATCTTTAGTCTGAATTTGAGCTACTATGTTCTTGTTGCATAAACGAAATGCATCTTACTATTTGAGTATGTCAAATATGACGAGTGATTTTAGTTGAGATTTTTATCTAAATCTCCTATGCTAGAAGTTCATAAAATAGAATCATACATGCTGCGAACTTTTTTTCACTGTCCCTTTTTCTTGTTGGTATTCTGTAACCACCTTTAATTGTAAAGACCTATCTAGTTTGTGCAATCAATCCTAAAGTTGGATTATGTACTAACTATCAACTAATTGAAAATTTCATATGTACTTTCTCTTTGTCAACAGAAAGAGGGGCCGGGAGCCCCTGGTGGGCAATCTTGGACAGTGCAATGGCTGAAGTTTGATAACTCTTACTTCAAGGTCAGGAATGATTATGCTGTTGTTTTCATAACAATAGCAGGGGCAGAAGGGGAAAGAGGGTTAAGGGTTCATGATAGGCTTTTGTAACTTTTTTGCTTTTTTAGGAACAAGATTTTGTAACTGTTGTTAATATGTATAGGATATCAAAGAAAAAAGGGATGAGGATCTATTGGTCTTGCCAACCGATGCTGTTCTCTTTGATGATCCATCATTCAAGGTAAAGTGGTTTTACATTCATGGATCAGTTATGTCCACAATTTGGCATTAAACTTTGATATCTATGCAGGTCTATGCTGAAAAGTATGCTGCAGATCAGGAGGCATTCTTTAAAGATTATGCCGAAGCCCATGCCAAACTCAGTAACCTTGGAGCCAAATTTGATCCTCCAGAGGTCTGTTCATTCTGTTACTGTTTTATGATTATTGACTGAAATAAAAGATGAATATGCTTATATAACCAAGCAGCATGCTCTCTTAAGTGGCCTGCAGCATAACTTATGTTACCTTTATGCTACTTGCGTGCGCGTGCGTGCCTAGTGTAAATAACTAGACATTAGGCCAAGTGATCTAACAAGAGCTTTGTCTGCATTTGGTCTCCAGGGCATTGTGATTGATGATGTATCTTCTTGAAGCAGTCAAGTACTGGCCTGGAAAGGTTGCGCAATATTACACCACTTATCAATAGTGCTCATTTTTTTTATAATTGTAGAAAATTTTTAAGTTTTCCTCTACGAAAGACTCGACAGAGGAAATCATAAGTTGGCATATTCACTGCCTTTCTTTTTCTTATTCGTTGCAGGAGTAAAAGCAAGAGTCATGCTTTCTTGAGCTGACGTGTGGTATAATAAAACAACTGATGAAGCTATTTTCAAATCCTGTGATCTCCCAAGTAGAAGTTGGTAGAGTCTCTTCAGGAAACGAATAAAAAATTGTAGTGTGCTTGTTTGAATTGCAGAGAAGCGGTCAGAGGTCATGAAGAAGAAGATTTATAGGCTGAGCATGTGGCAATTAGTGGAAACGCAGATAAGCAAATTATAGGCAAACTATTTTCCGAATGTTTATGATGGTCATTGCTGTTTTGGCATTTTTACATCCGCAATTTCTTCCCCGGGTTCTCTGTAACTGCTTTGTCTTGTGACCTTGCGTGTTCTAATTTTTGTCAAGTTAGCAAGTCTCTTGTAATCCTATAAAATTCTAAAATCGTTCGAACACAGTTGATAGACATGTAGAAAAAAAAAACACGGGAAAAATGACGTGGCCATGCTAACATCCAGAACCTCTTAACTGGTGAACTTATCCTGTATTTAAAAACTGTTCAATCGGCGGCTTTTGACTAGGTTTTTCCCACGGCAAACTATCCTGGCTGGGGACGCGCAATAAAATACTGAGAGCTAACGAGAAAATTGAAATTAAGAAACTCGTTTATTTTGTCACTTGGCCCGGGTATGGATGACAAGCCTATCTGCACAATGTACTCTTTTAGATAAATTTTTGTCCTAAATATAACATACTTTTACATTTTATTTCTTTTATTTATCTTTTTTATTCAAATGAGTTTGCATAATTTATGAATTGATATATAATACAGTGTTATATATAAATATTTTAGAAAGATGATCCCATAAATATTATAATTAAGTAATTTAGTTAATTTTTTTAATCTCTTAAAATTAAATAAATGTGTTACATAGATGACATAGGCAATTAGTCCTCAAAAGGAAAATGGACATAGTTAGATCATTTGAATGCTGACAGATTGAAATGGTCCACATTGGGTTAGTTAGGATTGGAAATTCTTAAAATAATTTGCAGTCTATTTGTGGCTTTCTTTTCTTTGGGTGACCTGTTTGATGTCTAATTGGATCGATATCGTAGTGAGTTGAGTTTCTCTTACTCTCTTCTTTTTCATTTTCTTCTTATTGTCTCATATCTATCATTACATTAAAATAATATATGGTTCAGATTTAATATTTTATAAAATTATTTATATAAACATAAATAAATAAATTTAAACTCTTAAAATATGATCTATACCCTTTGTAATTGCAATCTATAATCAATAAATAATTTAATTTATAAAATATTAAATATAAACCATCAATTCCATAATCTAAGGTGCGGATGAGAAGATAACAGGGTATCCTCTCCCCAATGGGCGTTTGCTTGTATTTTTTGAGCCATATCTTCCTAAATTTAGGACGGCATGTAGTATTTTGGTAACTAGGGCTTATTCTCGGGTTATTTTTCCTTCAAAACCGGTAAATAAATATTTTAGAGTATTTTTAGTATCGAGTTCTCTTTCTCTCTTTTTTTTATTGGAGCATCAAAACAAAGGGACAACACGGGATGTATTGCTCCTTTTGATAAAAATAAAAAATAAATTGCTCCTTTGAAGTCTGAATTCGACTTTCGGTTATAGGCTTCTAGGTAAAAAGTTGGGGTTAAGAATGTGATAAAAACAGGTAAATCGTTTAGGCCAACCAAATTATGGCCAGCTACTTTGCTTTGTCATTTTAAGTTAGAACCCCTCAGTCCATTCAATGAACCGTTGAACTGCCTGTAGGTTAAATATTTATTGCCATTACTTTATGCAGATGGTTTTGGTTAGTTGGAGAGACCATCCACGGGAAAACCTTTCGTATCCAGAAACTAGTGTATCAGTAAGTTGAAGCTTATAAAGATTTGGATATTGAAAGTTTTAAAATATCGGAACTGAACCACACGCATGGCCAATGATCTACCCGTGTTTGACATGGTTCTGGGTCCTCGATCATTTTTGTTGCGTGATATTTAGATAATATTATAATAAAATTTCAGGTTCAAGGATCCGTATTTACAACGAAGACCTGAATCCTTGTGTTGGAAAAACCAGCGAATAAGTCGGGAAACGCGACATTCATTCACCAAAACATACATTTTGTCTAAGGAAAAAATAGTTGTTCATGTTTGCATTATGGATGACTTGTATTGGGCTGCATTTTCCTAGAAAAACATAAACGAATGTAGATATATACCCTTCTCAATTTGTACGGAAAAATGACCCCATTTGCATCTTCAACCCCAGATTTCGTTTGTATCACCCCACTCACACCAGAACGTGTAAAGTTGGCGAAAATCAGGGTTTGGTCCCCATATTGGAAGCATGTGTAGAAGGTTGTGGTCTTATCTTTGACCTTTGTAGAATGCTTTTGGCTGTTGATGAATGATGAAGATTCTCACTTTTACCTTATTTCCTTTATCTTGAACTTTTCCATGGTGAAAGCAAGTGCAAAGCTTCTTACCCTTTTATAGCGAGCACTCACTGTTATATTTATTACTTCATCTGATCTTATAAGATAGTTAATTTTTTTATAAAAATTAAAAAAGTTAAATAAATTAGGGGACTTCCCACTTTTTTTCTTCATCGTCAAGTGAATAAAGCAAACTCCATGAAAAAAAATTAATAAAAGAAATACAGGAGGAGATATAGACACTACTACAAAAAAGTGAAAAAACGTCCCGAATTAGAGGCAATTAACGTCCCTTTTCCAAAGCGACGTCTAACAAGCAGGAAGTTGTTTATAAAAGTATTTCGGCGTCCCGTATTTAAAACAGACGCTTTAACAAAAGCGTCCCGTTTTTAATATAGACGCTTAATAAAGACGTCCTGTTTTAAAAACGGGACGCTTAAAAAAGGCGTCCTATTTAAAGTAAAGGACATTTTATTTAGGCGCCCTAAACGAAAACCAAGACGCCTATTTTGTGTGATTTTTGCACATATAAGGCGTCCCGGGTATTTATTAGGACGCTTTATATTTATATAAGGCCCCGATCATTAATGTAGGACGCCTTATATATATAAGGCGTCCTGTTTTTTAATATAGGACGCCTTATATGTAATTTTTTTTAAAAAAAAAACCCCATTCATACACTGGGGGTCAAAGAATAATGGATGAACCTACAATTTTAAAGTGATAAGCCAATTTTCTAGCATATACACACATACATTTATATTACTCACAAAGATTCAACAAATTGGTCGGGTCCTTGTATAGCGCATTACCTAATTAAATACCTCAAGCAAATTAACCTACCAAGACGTAGCAACTAACACATATGCACATGTACAATGACAAATCGATGCCATTTAGAGCAAGCAAAGTATTTACTCTACAATTTGTGCAAGTAAAGTGAAGTGATTTAACATATTTACTCTACAGATTTGTGCAAAGAAAAGTATTTCACAATGCAAGATCGAAGTGAAAAAGGCACCTTCTACGAGGGGGTGTATACGTATCATCAACTACAAAGGATTTATGCACCTTTCAATGATTAATCACTTAATTACTTTGAAAGTGAAACATGCAAGTAAATTAAAGGGCTGGGTGTATCATCAACTCAAGTTCACCTTCTACACTTTTGTAATAACTTAGATTATAAGAACAACAAATTCCCAAACATCATCCATGTCTATCAATTATATGGAAAAGTTAACACATGACGTACGTATCTATAGGTTTTCAAGAAAATGTGCAGCCATTGCGTTTTGAATAGTATCGATGTCTTCGTCCGAGCACGGATCATCACTATCAAAAAGCTATAAATTGGAAAACAAGGTATAAGTTAAACCAATGAAGTAAATGAAGTAATTAACAACTCAAGATTCAACAAAAATATTATCATTTGAGAATCACTGAGCGATTACGTACGTATTGAAAGCCCGTACGTAAATACGTCCGCTAGTAACGATGGTATGCATATAATAGATAACGTAGTATCCGCACTCAGTGTTCCCTCGTTGTCGAGGGCACTATAAATCAAAAGCAAATTGTTAAAACGAATAAAGGCATATCGAAAGCTACCTTTGTGTCAATGTAATAATAACTTGAATGAATTGAAACTTCTTACTCTTGGATAAAACCACTTGGGCCCACCCCGCTCTTCGATCCGATCCAAGAACCGATCTAGCCGACTTGAATGCACTATCATTAAAATGGAAAGTAATGAGACATGAAAACGAATCATATATAAATGAAGAATCAATGATTTTAAAGAAAATTTACTTACTTGGCAAACATGGTTTTGATTTACGGTTTTGGTTTGCGGATAAGGAATCGAACCAATAGCATGCGTTCTTGGACGGACAAACGACACACGTGGTCCAATGACCACTACAACATATACATTTTAAGGGCTAAATTAAGATAAGAAAGGAATTTATTTTGAAACATCTTAAATAGACAAAACTAAGACTACGTACCCTTCAAGTATTGGGGCTAGATAAACAGAAAGTCGTCCTCGGCAATTGTATAACCAACATAAAGCGTCCTTTTGGTTACCGTATTGTAGTCGACATCGTGTTTATTGGACTTAAGAATCCATACAAACTCTTTCGGCCGAATCGACGCATATGTCATTGCGGACACTATGATCGAAATTAAATAAAATCAATCGCGTTGTTGAGTATATAAAACAAAAAAGATCAATGCAATAATTAAAGGGAAACAAAAACTTACATTATCCCAACTTCAAGAATGACTAAGTCTAAATCCCGCATATGCGTAAATTCGTCCGTGATCTTTTTGTCAACGGTAAAGTCATATGTCTTTTCTCCGCGACTATGCCCGCACGCATCTTGAAGGTGATATAGGTGATGTCCTTGAAGATGTCTCGCGTTTGTGCTAGGTAGGGAAATTTGCCCACCTCATTTTCATTCTATGAAAACATAAACAAACATATTAATATGAGTGAGTTACCAATGAAAAGCAAGTTCTAGTAATATATTTCTTACCACCGGAGGTGTCGTCCCGCCATCCGAATAAGATGACTCGGCCAAAGGATGAACGATCCTATTGCCTAGGCCTAAATCGGGAACCTCGTCATCATCAATCGGGATTTTTGTTTGTCCTTCTCCCTCTCGAATACATTTCACGGTCACCTACGTAGGTCTTGTGGAATTTCAATATTATGGTGGGTGGTGTGATCTATGTAAATAAGGGCATCGGCAACAATACGCCGATGTGGGTCATCTAACCAGCAAGTGCAAGGTTTTCCTCCCGTGGAATGGGAGAAGGATCGCGAGATCAACATCCAGAGGGTTAAAACTATCTTTATCACGGGGAAGGCCGGGGCTTCACGGCTGTATGTTCCGTATTGTCCCTCGAACCTAGCATTGTGTGCACTTCGGCTCGTACTTGTTGCAAGAGTTCGTCCATTAGACTCGCCCGACCGAGGCTACAAGCGTAGGACTAGGGTTCTTCTCGTCATAAACCCGTGAACGCCGTCCAAAATATTTTGCGGCGATCCACTCCCCTAGGCTCCCCTCGAATGTTATCTTGGTAACTCGGCTTCCCAATCGCCGTGGACAAAATGTCCATCCGTACACCCGCGTAAATGAACCTTGGGAACTCTTCTCCTCAAGTGCATCCCGTATCATACGATGTTTCGTAAATAACAAATAAACCCCGTAATATGAAACAACCGATCGAGGCTACTTAAAACGTCTAAGTGAACTACTTACAATCTTGGAGGCAACCTCAAGCAACATCTCGCATTTATGTAGTTGTCGCCCTTCTTCCTCGACTTTCCATTTTTTATGACGAGGAGGACGTTCGGTGGGCCGGGACAACGGAGGAAGGATCGGATTGGGCGGCTTTCCTCATTCTCCAGAATCGCTCTTCCATCATTCTTCGTTCAAGCTTCCTATACCCACCACGGGACATGCAATGCGGATACTTATTTGCCGCTTGCCTCTCTTTATTGGCTTGATCGGTTTCTGTGACACGAAAACAAATAAAACTGCATCTAAGTTGTCAAGTAGGTTCAAAGAAAAGAAAAGATATGAAAGAAATTTTACAAGAAATTCTGGATTTTGGCGTGACGCCACAAACTCCCTCCGGTCCTCGGGAGAAATATAAGGATATATCGACATGGATCCTCGTTCCTCTTTTCCCCTCGAACCCACTTTCTAGTCAGTTTGTTCTTAAAGTCTTTCCAACGTAGACGGACTTCCCCATCCAATGCTTTTCCATTGCCCTATTCTTTGGGACGTCGTACGTTTCGTAAGGTAAAAGGAAAGGTAATTACATTTCAAGCAATAAGACAAATGAAAATCTTGCAGATATAGCGAAGGTGACGTACCAAAATTTGTGCCCAAATCAACGCCGCTTCGTTTTCTCAGAACGAACTTCCAAGCGAGTAGACAATGCGAACTTTGCTTCGAGCCGGATAGCCTAAGTAGCTAATGAAATTGTCTTCCTCTGCACCCGCTTGATTCCCATGCTCATCAAATTCCACATGTAGCCTCTCTTTTTGATGCTCACGACGGGCCACTAGCGCACTCATCTGTGCTACCTCTACCCTTTCTCACAACGGGCTCGTCAACTCTATCACCTCCCGACTCGTCGGAGCTAGACATGTTCTGTTCATCAAGGATGAATCAATTTTAGATGGGTTATTAAATAGTAAACGAGAGGAATAAAATGAACTAAAACACTAAACCACCACAAAAATAAGATAGTACTATTTCATAACTTAAGATCTTACTTTATATGGCTTCCCATATTCCTTCACAATGATCGTTTCTTGCAGCATATTCTTCATCATCTACCAATTCTACATCACGTGTTGTAGGGGGATTTGTTGTGAAAGGGGAGTATCGTCAAGGTCGAACGATTCGTCACCATACTTTTGTTTTTTACTTTGAAGTACAATGGACATTGTTTTATTTGCGGGGTACGTAACATAAAACACTTGTTTCGCCTCGGCTTGCTAGAATGAATGGCTCATCTCTATGACCAACTCTTTCAAGATCAATCGAGACAAACCCAAATTGTGGATCTATCACAACAAAGATTATTGCTAACCCACTTACATTTCAATACAAAGCAATTTTGAACTTGGTGTAGCTCATCTCCCATATTTCTTCAATGACTCCATAATAGGCCATTGATGCTAATACGGGTTTTTGTCTTTCGAACTCGAAAAGTGCATGGATTCGACTTCAACCATCACCCCACTATTTTGCACGTAACTTCGTCATCTTGGTCCTTTTGTGTAGAAAGTATACCCATTTATATCATAACCGCTCCAAGTGATGACCAAAAAGCAGGCCCCTGTGCGAGCCACTCAATTGTATCGACACTCCGGTCTCGTGCAATACCTTCTCACCGAACCACTTTATGAACGTCTTCTTTTGCTCATTCGCTATCTCGCATGTCACTCTTCCTTGGATTCATATTCTTCAAACTCTTTTCGTGTTCATTAATGTATGGTTGAACTTCTTCCATATTATTCAAGATGTACATGTGAGCTTGCAATACCTCTTCACGAGGCTTATTCTTCAGTTTGATTCCTCGAGTTCCCTCGGTTATCCCCTCGTCATGCTGATATTGTATCGTCGTCCTTGATAGATAATCTTTACAAAAGTCCATAGCCTCTTCAACTACATATCTTTCAACAACCGAGGCTTCCTGGCCGATAAGGATTTTTAGAATACCCTTTTAAGATCTTCATATATCGCTCGAAAAGGGTACATCCACCTTAGGTAAACCGGACCGCAGAGTCTTACCTCCCTTACCAAGTGCACTATCGGTGCACCATGATATCAAAAAAAGGAGGAAATGCATCTCTAATTGTGACAAAATAATATAACCCTCATTTTCCAATTCATCCAACTTTTCAATGTCAATGACTTTGTTACGATAGCATTAAAGAAAATACTCAATCTAGTTATAGTGGATCGAACTTCATCTTTCATAATGCCTCTAATAGCTATTGGTAGTAGTTGTTGCATCAACACATGATAATCATGGGACTTCATTCCCACTAACTTCAAATCGCCCATTGAAACACACCTTCTCAAATTAGAAGAATATCCTTGTGGAGCCTTAATATCATATAGACACCCACACAAACTTTTTTCTCCGCTTTTGATAGTGTATGAGCTGCGGCTCCAAGTATGCCCGCTACCATCTTCTCTTACTTGTGGATGTAACCGTTCTCTTATTCCCATTTCAACCGGTCTAGTCTCGCACTAATTCCATCCTTAGTCTTCCCTGGTATGTGCAAAAGAATCGACAAGGCTATCGCAGACATTTTTCTCCACATGCATCACATCAAGGCTGTGTCTCACATCAAGACTACGCCAATATGGAAGATCAAAGAAAATTGATCTCTTCTTCCATATATTCTTCTCACCCGTAATCCTTTTGCTTACCCAATATGACATTGATATGTCTCACCCGACTATAAACATCCTCTCCGGTTAATGCCTTTGGTGCCGTTCTATGCTCCGAAAGCCGTTAAAACGCTTTTTAACTTACGATATGGGTGGAACCGATGAAGAAACCTCCCGTGACCGAGGTAGACCGTTTTTTTCCGTGCTTTAATTGATGGAAGCTTGTGTCCGCTTCACATATTGGACATGCTTTATGCCCTCGACACCGTACTCACGACAAATTTCCGTATGCGGGGAAAGTCATTTATCGTGGTAAAAATCATTGCACGCAAATTGAAGGACTCCTTCATATATGCATCAAACACATCTACGCCTTCCTCCCACAACTTCTTCAAATCCTCAACCGGAGGCGCCAAGTACACATCGATATTGTTCCGGGTTGTTTTGGTCCGTAAATCATCATAGAAAGCATCACATACTTGCGTTTCATACATAGCCGGGAGGTAAGTTGTATATTACAAGGAGAACGGCCATGCACTATGGGTGCTACTAAGAGTTCGATAGGGATTGAAGTCATCTGTACAAAGCCCCGGCCCGAAGGTTTCTTGGTTCATTTTTGCCAAATTGAGGGAACATTTCGTCTATTTTCTTCCATTCGGAGAGTCACGGTGCCGAAGATATTTTCCATCGATATTCTCTCATCCGAATGCCATCTCAACTTCTTTGCCGTTGCTTCACTAGTAAAGAGACGCTTAAACCGCGGTATTATTGGAAGATACCACAATGCTTTCAAAGGTTGTCTTGTTGTTGTCGATCTCCGTAACCACCACCTTTCTTCACTTTGTATCGTGAAGTTTTACACTTCGGACAATTACTAAGGCCTTCATACTCATTTCTGTACAATATGCGTCATTAGGGCAACTGTGTATCTTTTTATACTCCATACCCATCGTAGACAAGATTTTCTTGGCCTCATACATACGTTTTGGAAGTACATTGTCATCTGGCAACATATCACACAACAATTTCAGCAGTGATGTGAAACTACTATCGGTCCACCCACAAGTTGCCTTTAAGTTGACCAAATGTAAGGTCCCAGTCAACCGTGTATACTTAGTACACCCAGGGAACAAAGGTGTCTCTGCATCACTCCGCACGCTATCATATTCATGCGGTTGAGCAAAAGATTCAACCTCAACATCATGAATCATTCTCTCCATTGCATCGTCGACATCTACTTCAACTTCATTTTCGTGGGACGACCGGGAGTTACATCCTCACCATGCCATATCCACGTTTTGTATCGAAGGTTTATTCCATCACAAATTAGGTGATCCCTTATATCAGCAATATCCCGTCGAACCCCATTTAAACAATTAACACATGGACAATAATACATCCCATTTTTTGTAGCCACATTCCTTCTAGCAAATTCAATAAACTCTTCCACTCCATTCTCATATTCTTCACTAGTTCTCAAAGCATTCATCCAACTATGACCCATTTTATTACCACCTAAGACATTACCAACAACGGCCAAGTTCATATCAATTTCAAGAACGACATGCTTTTTTTTCAATCCCTTAAAAAAATTTGAAGCATTTCCCCTCAACAAGATAAGACATCACAAAATTTCAATAACAAACCATTTCAAAGCATTAACATTCCCTTCAATTGCCAATAACACCGATATGCAATACCTGTGTTAGGAGGCAAATATCAATGGCAAAGCAATGACTTTTGCACACAAAGTTTAACGAGAATTTCAAGGTTAGTTTCACCATACGAGAATTTAACAAGTAAGACTCCCAAACAATGGCACCATTTGATTCAACAAAGAAAGTTAAGCTAAGTGTGGTATAAGTGGAATCTAGCCTAAGTCGAGTCTCAAAGGAGCCTAATAGATGTCAAACTTAGGGCAAATCTAATTAACCACAATTTATCAAATTAATCACAAACGAGAGGCAATTGAAGAACACTTTCGGTTTCCCCTTCCGAATTAAGACTAATCCTAATGTTTATAATTTGAATTCAAAAAATAAGAGCCATAGAAATACAGAATCTTCCAGAGGTTGTAATAAGAACCATTTACACAAAGTATTATGAAGGCGAATCATGCTATATTTTTTTACTGCATAACGTATTAATATAGCATAAAGAAAAAATTCAAAAAATATAGCATGGTCACGGGGAATTCAAATTACCTCCTCGCGCGAAGAGGGAAGACGGAGGAGAAGGACGTGCGTCGCCGCGACTAGGGCTTGGGTTCGGCGTGAATCGAGAAACGGGCCACACCGAAGTCGCGCACATTCAATTACCTCGCCGCGAAGAGGGAAGACGGAGGAGAAGGACTACGTCGCCGCCGCGACTAGGGCTTGGGTTCGGCGTGAATCGAGCAACGGGACAGTGAGAGTCGACGGAGGATTCGATGAAATAAAAGACTCTAGGGTTGAAGAAGCACTAGAGAGAAGGGGGCGATGGGGAAGCGAGAGAGGGAAATATAGAAAGTCGCGGGCATATTTGGCGTTAAAATAACATTAAGGCGTCCGTTGCACAAAACGGGACGCCTTAATTGAAATTAAGGCGTCCGGTAACAAAAGCGGGGATTTTTAATTGACATTAAAGCGTCTGTTCCACCACACGGGACGCCTTAATTAAAATTTAAGAATTAAGGCGTCGACAAAATAAACACGGGACGCCTTAATTGACATTAAAGCGTCCTGTTCCACCAAACAGACGCCTTAATTGAAATTTAAGAATTAAGGCGTCCCGATAAACTAAACAGACGCCTTAATTGCAAAAAAATTAATTTAATCCAAAACCTTCATTTGCGCAAAAAAATTCTCGAAATGGCGCCAAAGAATTAATTTTAGCGCAAAAAAATTAATTTTAGTCGTCCTTTGTTATGTTAGGACGCCTTAATTTAAATTTAAACGTCCTTTTAACATATTTCGGACGCCAAATTGTACAATATAAGCAATATAATTACAAGAATGCCACTAATTTCATCTTTAACTTCCTTTTAATAAATAAGGACGTCCTTTATGGAAGTAGTAACCCTCTTTTGTAGTAGTGAGAGATCATGTGATATGATTAACCACAAAATGAAAATACAACAAGCCAGTGATTTTGCAGCTTATTGTAATATGGAATCTATTTAGAATGGGAGATAACATACGTGTTCAATCTCACCTTAACCTCAGGTTGTTAGTGCATGTCTCTCTGATTTAGAAACAAATAACAACAAATAATGACTAATGAAAATTCATAATTTGTGGGTTAATTGGCCTTTCAGTATCATCCTGCCGCAATGTTTATCCTTCCATGCTATTATATCAAAGTTAACCCATGATTAAAAAAGCTTTCAAAGAGGGGGAGAGAGAGAAAGTAAATATGATTAACATAGTAAAATATGGGGTAAGGGGCAGAAAGAAAAAAGTGATGCATTTTCATGATAGAATACCATAATGACACACCTTTCATAAGTGATGCTATTTGTCTTGATTTGATTGCCATTTATTGGGTATTAGTGATAAACGATTCTCTCTTAGTGGGCTCGAATTGAAACTGCTCTCTCATACATTTCAAAAGCTTGATTCTTCACCGCAACTAACATCGCGCATCTCATCTCCATACTTGTAAGCTAAACTAACTTTTTAATTGCTTTACATACTTTTTTTTTCCAAGGCACATCGTCGTATGTGAATGTAAAAATTGATAAGAAAAGGTCTAGACTGCCTTCGACGTGGATTGCCACGTCAAAAGCTAAATACACGTAGCTAATTAATTTTATATGCATACAAGTACAACCAAGGCACGTAAAAATCACCATTTGAAACAAAAGTAAAGAAGCCCCAAAAGAGCCACGACAAATGTTGCAGCATTAGTTGAAAAAACGCTTTCCGAAATTGCTGGCGGGGCCCTCAAAAGTCAAAACGCTTCAGTTTTTTCAATTCTCGCTAATGAGAATTGGATTCTATTTTCCGAGTTTAGTTGTTGAAAATATATAGGCGCAAAATAGTCATGAATTTGAACCCCCAACTGGGTTCACATTCTATACTTTTTTTAAAATGTGTTTTTTATGTGTTCTCTCTCTAATTTTGAGGTAGAGACATTCTTTTTTATTTTTTATGTATTTTTTTATTTAAATTAAATTATATGCTGCACTTTATAAATATTTTTACACTAAGTATTTCAAATTAATTAATTTATAGTTACGGTTGTTACAGAAAAAATATTTCTGCATGTAAAATTGAAAATTAATTAATCTGAGATACTAGATGTAAAAAATATTTTCAGGTGTAGTATATACATAAAAAAAATACCCCCACCTTAAAATTAGAGAAATAAACATATAAAAGAGAAATATGGAATGTGATGCACAACTTTAAGAGCTTGGCTTTGTTCCTAGGAAAAGGATGCTATATTTTGAAACTTTATTTTGAATGGTATGGAATTTGAACTTTCGAATCTCATATGCACAATTTTCTCAATCTGATCTACACAAACATCTCAACTCAATATTCTCTTTACACCAGAAACCTCGTCCATGAACCTCTGCAAATACGTCGACCACACAACCGTAGCCTCGTACGTGAGTCTGAGAAATAACTGTACAATAATTAGTTAGTTGGAATGAAGAAATGGTTCATTAAATTGAAAATTAAGAATTTCGATTCATCAAATTTGGCTGCATGTGGATTAGGTCTCTCATTAGAGATTTTGTTTTAGAAAGGACAAAGCTCCCTTACTACATCAAACACCAAATGCATATAATTATAATCCTTCCAGAAAAGTGAGATTGCGCTTTCTGAGTATGGCTCTTTCATCATCATCATTATACGATGACGTTTTGCCCCCCCGTCTTCATTTTTTTTTTACTGGTTCACCCTCTCCCTCTTTCTTCGTTTTGTTTTTCCCCTTTTCGCCCCTCAAATTGATTACATTGCCAGCTATTTAATAATAACAAATAACCATTTTCATTGACAGCGAAATGGAGTAATTTTTTTAGCACTGATGGTGTCGGCTCTTTGTGGACATGAAAATGAAATATTCTAGTTTGTTTCTTGAAGCGTCCTATAACATTCCAAAATACTGCCTCTCTTCCTTTTTAAATCTACTTTTAATCGATTAAAAATAATAAACGTATCAAAATTGTAACATTTTTTTAATTAAAATACCATTATTAATGAGGCAATAGGGAATAAAAGATAAAAATAAATAAATTACTCCCTCATTCCCTAAATGTAAGCTTGATTTAACTTTTTTTTTTTATATTATCAACAAGTAGTTAAACACAATAAATATGTAAGTAACATTTTTTTTTCCAATTATGCCCTTATATATAAAGAGGATAAGTGAGAAAGAGAATAAATAAGAAAAAAAATATGAGAGAAAATATACAGGGAAAAGATAGTAAGAGGGTGTGTTAAGTGACCATTTGGTGCCAACCGGGAAAAAAATGAAATGACCCTTCTTTCTCCCTCAATAACAGTTCCTAATTAATGCAATTCATTTACTAGTAAAAAATATGAAAAAAAAATAAGGGTAAATATATACAGTCAACAAATTAAAGAAAAAAATTTAAATTTTGACACAAAAAAAAATTAAACTTACATTTGGGGACTTAAGGAGTCTTATAATAAAGAGAATTGTAGAAGAGAGAGAGAATGGGAATGATACTTTAGGCTTTTTGGGGTTTGAAAGGTTATTATATTGACATTAAATTTGGGTAAAATTAAAAAAGTAACAAATAAAAAATAAGAATGTTTCTTATAAAAAGAAACAAGACATGTTTGACGGTTGTTTCTTATAAAAATGAATGGAGGGGGTATAAAACTTAGGGGTTTAAACTTCTCATGTTATATGAAGAGAAGAAGATTCCTACATATACATGAAATGGTGGGACTCACACATATATATGTGTGTGGGTCTCACCATTTCATGTGTGTGTGACATGAGAAATGTTTTTCCCTAAAACTTCGGGAGAATCGCTTTTTCAAGGTCTCATAGAAAAAAAATGATCACACAAAAAGTTCAATAATAGGTTAGCAACATACAATAATAAGTTCTAATGTATTCCTTTGTCCATTAATATAAAACAAATTTGAAGAGTTATTGGTTCTAAATATAAATAAAATTTTCATATTTGTCATTATTTTCCTAATTTACTTCTATTGACGTGCTCTCAACAATAATCAAGGAGGAAAAAGAAGAATGAGATTAAGGAACGTGTGACTATGATGTTTTAAAAAAGGGTTAAGTAGTAAATCCGCCCCCGGTGTACACGCCCAGGAGCAATGTTGCCCTTAAAGTTTTAGGAATTGGATCCTCTCATTATCTTATATTCTCATCATCCCTCCTCATCCAATCTCAACCTTTCATATCTCTCCTTAACCAATCTAGATCGTTGATTTGAATTATTCTTGACTGTCCCATCCTAAAGTACTTTTTAATATCTGTCAGTATTCTGAAATATTTTTTGAAGATTCTAATTTAGGATCTTGAAAAATATTTCACTATACTAACTGGTATTAAAAAAAATACTTTAAGATACTGATTGGTACTAAGAAAAACTCTAATATATTGACTGGTACTAAAAAAATACTTCATGATATTAAGAAATTATTTTAGGATCTTGAAAAAATATTTTAGGATACTAACTGGTACTAAAAGTATATTTTAGGATACTAATTGATACTGAAAAATGAAAGATAAGGAGGGGAGAGAAGAAAGCCCGCCAAGCAGAGAAACCTGATCCAAAGTTTTATTAGTCTCAATGTCACCCCGAAAGACCTAAAATGTAGCAATATCGCTCCTCGTTTAACCATCGTTTATGTAAACGGTTAAGTTTGACCGAAATTATTGACTACTCATCTTGACACATCATCCCCTCTTTCTCTCTCCTCTGTCCGTCTTCCAACTCAGTCCTCTCCTTCCTTCCTCCATCCCCCCCTCTCTCTCTTTCCCTCCTCTGTCCGTGGCTATCTCCTTCCCTCCCCCCAACAATAGGAGTAGTTAATTTGCAGTCTTAATTACAATTTAAATATTATCAATCCAAAAAACCAACAATCACATGTTCTTCCCCCTTCCCACCTACTCTATCAACTCCGTAACATTTTTAACTACCACTTCCGTACAATGACTGATCTTTCTTAAAAAATAGGCAAATGCCTACAAGACATTTCTTAAATTATGTTTAGCAGGCAAGCTAGTTCACGGTGGCATGTGTGAATGACGTCAGAATAAACTTTTACTCCCCTGTATTGTTTTGGGTGCATTGAAAATATACTTCAGGATATTGATTTGTACTGATAATAAAAAAAGATATTTTAGGTAGTGACTAGTACTAAAAAAATATACTTGATATCTTTTTAATACTAGTCAGTACCATAAAATATTCTTTGAAGATCCTAAAATACCTTAAAAAAATTTAGGATTTTGAAAAATTATTTCAGAATACTAACGGTAAAAAAAAAAAAAAAACTTCACCCATTACTTTTATTAATCATGGGCATACATGAAAATGAATATTTAATATTATTTAAAAATAAATAAATGTCTTATAAAAAAAATCAAATATACTTATTAATTAATGCCTTATAATAAAAACTAATGAGAGTTTTTTTTTTTTTTTTTGAGGCGTGTGTCTCACTCAATAACCTCAGCAGGGCTGCCTAATGGTAGGGATTTGAGGGTCGTCGTGGGAACAATGATGAACTATGTTGTGTCTCGTTGTCCCTGTTTCCTGAATAAAATATTTTAACATTTATAGTTTCTACTACAAGGGGAATGCAGAAAATTTAATAAAATTTCAAAATTAAGATTATTTGGTAAGAGTATTTAGTTTAAAAATTTTAGGATCAAACTTCAAATAAGGCATGATCTTGAAAACTTGAAAGGTAAATCAAGTTTTCAATAATTTGGGCTGAGTTTTTTTGGTGCCGTTATTCCTTTTTATGTCTTGTTCAAAATTTTAGGATGTTTCCATGCACATATAATGATTTTTCTTTCAATACCTAATAAATGATTTTATCATGATCATCATAAAATATTTAATGGGTACATTTCTGAAAGAATAAAAAACATTTACATGCCATAAACTGTTTTCTTCTCCACGATCTCATACTAGTAATAACCGGATGTAATATTATATCTGCTGACAATGAAAGGTTTCATTGTTTTAAAATTACGCTCACAGAGTTTAAATCACATCGATGTGAATATTTTATTGATAAGCAATGTATAAATATTTTTATAAGCGTTCTTTAAACTTGGAAGCATACTCTAACTCTAATAAGTTTCTCAGATCCAACTCACCTATTTTTATTTATTTTTATTTTTTTTGTGGTAAAAAATAACAAATAAAAAATCACTTTCATATCCGTCTCATTCAAGCAGTCTCACTCACGCGCAGTTGTTAACATTTCTTTTTTGGCAACAAGTAGTTCGAACTAACGAGTTTGTTTTATCACGAAATCGGTATGGTCTGTGTTTCTTGTCCCTCTGTTTTATTCTGAAACGCAATTCTGTACGCCGTTATTTTACTTGCGAAATATTGTCATGGTCGTAGTCGTAGCAAAGGATCACATGAAATAATAATGAGGTCATATTACATATATAACTTCACGTAACATGATCAAATTATTAAAACTTCACTTGACATATTTATCAATTGGCGGGATATGTCGGCTAAAACAAAAATATCGGGATATACAATTCTTACCATTTTGTGTGCTTTCTTCTGAATATAATTTTCCCATCTACGGGAAACAGAAGTTACCTAATGCATTTTGCTTAATGTGATTAATTACATCGAAGGATCGAATATTCACAAGTCTACCCCACTAAACATTTCGTTCAATTGGTCAAGGGGTTTTACAAACTGAACCAGGCATCTCGAGTTCGAGCTCTAATAATACAACAATATAAAATACCTAATGGTCGGGTTTTGTTGCCCATCATTATACCTAATGTTCTTTAGGAAAGATGCCTACGACCGCGCTTCAAATATGACTTCCTCCAATAGATATATGTGTTTATAAAATAAAATCACAAATCAATTATAAAAAAAAATTACTAGATTTATTGTTCACAAAACACAAATCTATTTGCTTATGAAATAAAATCACAAATCAATCATAAATAAAAATTACTAGATTTATTGTTCACAAAACACAAATCTATTTGCTAATGAATACCTATTTTATACATTAAGTAAATCTACCATTAAAAAGATATTTTATATTATTTTGAGTAAAATACTCTAACAATCTTTTAGTTCTGCTTTAATTACACAAACCTCCTATTTATTTTAAAAACTCATATAAACCTCCCTTAAAATTAAAATGTATGTTACAAAAATCTCATTTATATTTTGAGATTCTATTTTCATTCTCCCAAATTGTTAGTTGATCGTTAAGTTTTAGACTTTTGAATTTTTGTTTTATTAAAACACCCTCCTTTAACATTGGAATTATTTAAACAAATATATATGAATTTGGTAAAAATAATAATTATACTACCAATTTTTTTTTTCTAGCTAATAGATTTTTTTAACTTTCTAATATGTTACAAATTTATGAATTTTAAGATTAAAATATAAAAAAATTGACTTATATTTAAAGTCAAAATCAATTCTCTAAATATGTTTTATGGGAAAAATATTTCTCCAGTCTTTGGAGATAAGTTTATCTCTAATGACCCTAAAACTACGTCGTTTTGGATTAATGAAAGGTGTGTTTGTAATTTTAGGTGAATTAATGAAGGATGTTTCGGTAAAATTTATATGATAAAAAAATAAACAAAATTACGGAAACATCATTTATTAATCCAAAACGACGTAGTTTTAGGGGTCATTAGAGATAACTTATCTCTCGTGACTGGAGAAATCCTTTACCCATGTTTTATATTAAAGAATATTTATTATTAGTGATCCTTACTTCCTCAAGTTCTTTTTATAAGCAACTTTTATCATTATTGCGCAAAACGTACTAACAGTTAAGATTAGCTACAAAAATAAATATATAAAAAATGTCATACTACTTTCAAATATATGCCATATTTATAAAAAAACATAGGAGAGAGAATGAGTAACAAATATGTGAGAAAATGGGTAATAAATAAGTAAATGAAAGAGAATTAGTGATAAGTGAAGGTAATTAATATAAAAATATGTATTTAATAGGAGTATAAAGAAAAAAAAAAATTTAAATTTTGAGAGACGGAAGAAAGCTTATAAAAAAGATCAATCATAAGAAAGAGAAAATTATTTATAAAAAGGATTGGAGGGAGAGCACCTTACAAATAAAATATTTGTAGATTTCACGGTTAGACATAGTATTTTTGTTTTTGTTTTGCTAGAACATAGTATTTTTGCTTCCATATTATAACATAGGATTCCTAGCATGAATTTATTATTATAAGGAAGTTCAAATTTAAAAGGCCATACTCCCAAGAAAATGCCAAGGGCTACAATAGGGCAAAACAACCTTGATAAAATATGGCATCATGGTTTGAAAATGGAAGCCGAGGAGGGGGACACCGTTTCATGGAGGGGTATTGACGTAATTTCCTAGGAGGAATACCCACGTGGAGTGAGAGTAACGGGGCTTATTGGAGTTAGTGTAGGCGTGAACGCACCCAAGCAAAGAGAATTTCAAAGGGGAAAGAGAGAGACGAAAAGGCTGAGAAGGGTAATAATGAAAGGGTCCGTTACCAATGGCGGGTTCCGCGAGCCTTCTGCTTCTTCTGCAACTCTGCAACTCTGAGATCTAAAACCCCCCACCCAACACAATAACAAAAGCAAAAAGTTACAGATCCCTAACCTCACCGATCTCCATACCAGTTTCTTCTAATTTTTTTAGTATTTCATAACATCTTCTCCACCCCCTTTAAATTTAGTAATTTAACTTCTGTCCCTCGTAACTTGGCTGATTGGATTGGAAATGATTCTCCTTCTCTGATTATCTTCCCCATTTCCTGTGGACGGTCATCATTCAACCCTGTCCATCTCAACGGTCTGATTTCTCTCATCTATTTCACTCATTTCCGTGCCTATATCATTCTATAATTAATATACACCCAGAGGCTGAGAAACGTACAGTGGAGTGTATAGATATAGTAAGATACTGTAAGTGAGGCCAACCCAAGCATGTATTCATATGCTGCGCGGTGCTTGCTCCGCCTGTGTTTCTTTCCATTATTGCCCGCTTCCCATCTCTGTCGATATCACTTTTTCCGGTTGACGGGATCAGTTTTGGATATGGATTTGCTCGCGACGCTTCTTCGGCCTCTGCATTTGTACGGCCGGGTATGGAGACAATGAGTGAGCGCGAAGCTTTCTTCCATAACCCAGGTCGTCGTTTTGGGTCTCTTGCGTGGTTGTTGCTTCTGACATGGGCTGCGGAGCTTCCAAGGTTGACGATTTGCCGGTGGTGAGCCTCTGCAGAGAACGGAAGGAGTTCCTCAAAGCCGCATCAGAGCAACGATATGCTCTTGCTGCAGCCCACGTCGCATATTTTCAGTCCCTTAAAGACATTGGAGGTGCCCTTCGCAAATTTGTTGATGAAGAGCTTGTGCTTGGTACCGGGTCTTCATCCCCTAGCTCTCCGGTTCTGACATTGCCCTCTGACGAAGGTAAAGGAAACAGGACCAAATTGAAGAAAAAGAACCCAAATTCATCTTCTTCAACTTCGATTTCACATTCGGCTCACGATAATTCTCCTGGGCAAGAAGAGGTAGAGGATTCTCACTTAAATTTGTCGTCTGGGTCTGGTTCTGATTCCGACTTAGATTCTTCCTCTGGTCACATTCACATTGAGGAGGATAGCCACGTTCACATTGAAGAAAGCCCTGAGGGTGAAGAGGGAGGACCTTCGTACGCGGCTTATTCTCCTCCTCAGAATTGGAGTTATTCTGGGGCAAATACCTACGCTTACTACATGAAAAGGTCTGCGTCTCCTGGAAAGTCAGTAGTGTATGAAGAGCCAGAGAGTTATGTAGCAACATCTGGGCAATGGCCTGATCCATCTTATGGATACACAGGTGCTTACGGGAATGCTGGTTTCTTCGGTTTTCAGATGGGTTCACCGCCGCGAGGAGATTATCCATACAATAATCGGCCAGGTCCCTCCTCAGCCGCTCCTCCTCCGGCTCCACCTTCACCTCCTGTGGTGTCCTCTTGGGATTTTTTCAACGTGTTTGATACTTACGATAATGGTTACCCGGGTCACTATCCGCAGAGCAGATACGGGTTTGGTTCATCTACAAGTAGTCCTGATTCGAAGGAAGTGAGGGAGAGGGAAGGAATTCCAGAGTTGGAAGATGAAACCGAGCAAGAAGTGGTGAAAGATGTGGTCAAAGAGAAGAAAAAATTTAGCAAGGACAGAGAACATGTTAGAGATACAGATTTCGGTGAAGGCACTTCAAAGGCTGTGCCGTTACAAAGCAGTAGTGAGGGAAGTTCCAAGACGGTACCATTCCATGGCAGTGATAGTTCATTGTCAGCTCATGAAAGAGAAATTAAGCGCAGTCCTGATAGTGATACAATTGTTTCTAAAAGCTCTCCAGAAGAGCAGGTGAGGAAAAAAGGGGTGAGTTTTGAGGTAGATGATGCACCTGTGACAGCGGCGGATGGTGAGTCTTCCAAGCTGAGTAGCTTAACAACTTTGTCTGCTCATGGTACAAGGGATCTTCGAGAGGTTGTTGAGGAAATCAAACATGAATTTGAGACTGCATCTGGGTATGGAAAAGAGGTTGCATTGCTGCTTGAGGTTGGTAAATCGCCATATCGGTCTAGAGGTGCTGGATTTAAAGGTATGAACAAGATTTATATCTTTTCTGTATTCTTGTGAGGCGATGCCTCTGCCCCTTGCCCCTTTCACCTTTCATTTTGGAATGTTTTACCTCTCAGTTACATATTTGAATGTGTAATGCGCTCTGTAGCTGAGACATCATATTGAGACACTTCTCGACCTGCTTACCTATTCTAAATTTTACTTGCATTTTTGGCTTGATTTTTCTTGGCTTCATCAACATGCTTATAGCTTTACTAGAATTATCAAGAACATTGCAAATTTGCAATGCAATAAATAGGCAATTGACATGAGTTTTGAGTGTTAGCTTACACAAACTGCCATATCTTGAATGAAATCTGAATATAAGTATAAACACATAAATCTATAGAAAGTTGCACTATTCATATTTCATTCCTTAAACTCTATGCAATTTATGGGGCTCAGATTTAGTCAGATAGAAGTGAGGAGAAGACGACTACTTCATATTATGGATTAAGTTTTTGTGAAAATGCATTGTATGAAAACTTCTGATGCAGATTGTGATGAAGCATGAGTTTTACAGAAAGGTGTATTTTAATTTCCCGTGCTGCTTATTATATGGGATACAATCTGATTTAGCATCCGTTATATTCGGTTAGTTCCTTTTGCAATAACCACTTTCTTCTTCCTTCTTAAACACGTTATCTTGAAAGTACTGAAAGTCTATATCATATCGTATGGTAATTTAACAACCAATTTGAATGGTTGTAGCACGTATATTTTTTCATTGGTATCTTGAGTGTTTACAATCCATTGGCTTAGCCTCCAAAGTTTTGTATTGTTTTGTTTTTTCATTTTCCTTGGTGAGGGTATCAGTCATCTTCTCCACTTTTGAAACTTCATATTGTGAGTTAGAAACATTAGCTGCAAATCATGACTGTGGTGTATGATGTATTTACTAATATAATGTCCTGTGTGGTTTTGTGCAGTTATCTTTTCCAGGATTTTATATATGATAGCACCTTCCAAGTTACCCTCAAATCCTCCATCAAGACCATCAATACACTTATCTTCTAGGGCAATGAAATTGGCAAAAGATTATTCCGAGGAACCTGGGAAAGATTTCAAAACAGCTCCTGGAAACCTTTCGTCTACCTTGGAGAAACTTTATGCATGGGAAAAGAAATTATATAAAGAAGTTAAGGTATGATTTAGTACTGATATTATTTTTAAATAATTTTATTCTTTAGTTCAAAAAGTTGTGCTTTCTTGGGGCTACTAATGTCTATCTGAATTGATTTGCTATAAACTTAATATGTAAGAACTAGGGACAAAAGCTTTCAATATATTCCTATGCTATAATTGCCTCTTTGTACTTGTGTGGTATTGGAAAGAATGTCGAAAGATATGATCTAATTCCATCTGACCTAAAGTTGAAATTAGACTTTGTCAATTTCAATTTGTTCTTAAATGTTCATATGTTTGAACTGGTCTCAGGATGAGGAGAGGCTACGGGTTGATTATGAAAAACAGTGCAAGAGACTGAAAACATTGGATTATCGAGGAGCTGAATCCAGTAAAATTGATGCTGCTGAGGCATCAATTAGAAAAGTGCACACAAAAATCAATATTTGTATCAGAAGTGTTGATGCTATATCGAGTAGGATCCATAAATTGAGGGATGAAGAATTGCAGCCTCAACTTTCAGAGTTGATTCAAGGGTATCGACTTACTTCATTTATTGGCCATGCCTATGCTTATCTTTCAGTGCTTTTTGGTAATTTTTTACTATTTCCACTAATAAAAGAAGATTCTAAGGTCAATTTGTGTGGTCGTATCATGCGTTTTGATAGTAGATTGAAAGGGTAAATAAGTTTTTCATATTTTCTTAGAGCATCAAATTTTAGTTTGACATCATAGTTGACATTCATTTAAATTTGAGGTCTAACAATTTGGATGAGATTGCATGTTATAAATGCTGTTGAAGAGTTTTAATTTTTCAAACTTATGTTCCTGACCTCAACTGTTCGGGATTTTGTATCTTTTACTTTCTATTATGATGCATACATCTTGTGAAGTGATCGAGTTCTTATTGACTGCATCTACATTATGATCATTGTCCTTTATGAACTGGGTAGGAAAAAATTACCAGTTTTCCGTTTTCAAATATTTGCAATGTTTTTCTCTTATGTTGGTCGTCAGAAGTGTTTTACCAAGAAACCTGTAATTGAAATGTTTTTCTCTTTTGTTATTCTTTATATGATGAATATCCTATTTGGTTGGCAGATTGATTAGAATGTGGAAATTCATGCTCAAGTGCCACCAAAAACAGTTCCAAGCAATCATGGAGAGTAAAACAAGGTCTATTAAGATGAACACTGCTTTGCAAAGAGATGCAAGTTTGAAGGCTACCATAGAACTTGAAATGGAGCTCCTTAATTGGTGCAGTCAATTCAACAATTGGGTTAGGACTCAAAAATCCTATGTTCAAAACTTAAATGAATGGCTCATGAGGTGCATTCATCAGGAGCCTGAAGAAACTGCTGATGGTATTGTTCCTTTCTCCCCAAGTCGAATTGGCGCTCCACCAGTTTTCATTATTTGCAATGATTGGTGTCAAGCAATGGCTAGAATTTCAGAAAAAGGCGTGGCAGATGCGATGAGCGAATTTGCTCAGAAACTGCATGAACTTTGGGAAAGGCAGGATGAGGAGCAACGCCAAAGGGTCAAAGCAGAGTTTCTCACAAAAGACTTTGAGAAGCGGCTTAGAACCTTGCGTATGAATATGGGAGGATCAGTGCATGAACATGAAAAATTTCCGGACAAAACTGCTTTGCCACAGGCTCCCTCTGACAGTGGTGTTTCACCACTGGATGATCTAAAAGTAGATTTAGATTCTATTAGAAAGAGATTGCATGAAGAGAGAGCTAGACATAAAGAAGCTATTAAGCTGGTTCATCATGCAGCTTCTAATAGTCTAGTTTCAGGTTTGGTTCCTATTTTCAAGACATTGGAAAATTTCACTTCAGAAGTGGTAGCAGTTCACGAGCAAGTCAGACTTCAAAACACTGATAACTCAGAAATCCCTGCGAGTTGATGGGTTGGTTATTGTGGGAGGTTCAAAAAACCTAATGAAAAGTTTTGCAGCTAGATTTATTTTTCCTTAGAAATGCTCTCTCGAAAGGCCTTCAAGAGGTTTAGCTTGGAACAAGTTTCTGCAGTGAGGGTTTGGTGTCCAATCATGTTGAATTATTATCTCCTGTAGTACCCGTTCTATAGTTAGTGAGAAAATGTGTACAGGAAAATTCATTTATTTATTGGTTGATTGGTTGTAGTGAGACTGTATATGATGTCTGCATATGGGTAGGAACAGGACCAGAACAGGGGTCTTAGCAATGTTTTAACAATGATTTTAGTTAGTCTATGCTCCATTCTCATGGCAAATGAAAGCTATATTATATTTTCCCGTATTCCTAGATGTCTTTTAGTAGTGACCTGGTTCTGCTCATTCTCGAGAAAGTTGAGATGCTGTATTGAAGCTTATCTGGTGCTCACGGATTTGAGGCGCTCAGGAAGGCTCTGTGTTGGCTCTGATTTTTACTTCTACTGTGTGAACGCATATTTACCGGTACAATACGTCTCATCAACTTCCGGAGGAAAACAAAAATAAAATAAAAGGAAAACGCATTAGATCAAAGTATAATTCTTGCTCTTGAAGGCTAACACCTTTTCTTTGTCGTGAATAAAAGGCGCTCTACCTATTACTCTATTAGTACCTGAAGATTGAAATTTATCAACATTATTTTTTTTGCTCGAAAATTTATCAACATAGTTCATTGCTAATGGGCTTGGCTTCTACATTTCCGATCCCAATTTGAATACAGCTGGAAGAGACCGCCTCCCTGCCTAGTAAAGAAAAGGGCCTGGAGCAAGTATTGTGAAACATAATGCAAAATTATTATTTTGCTAAATAATGCAAAATTATTGGTTTAGCAGGATAGGAGGAGGCCCACTAAGTCGGACTTGACTTCTCCTTTTTCTTTTCTGGTTCGTTCTTATCTTTTATCCCATTTATGATCATTGGATTGAGATCTAATGGTGTACATTTAATGCTATTAATGTTTCTTTTCCTCTTATAAAAGGAAGAGAGAGAAGAATGAGAAGGAAATGGAGAGAATGATGGCAATGAAATATTAAATGTAGATTATTAAATTAGATTTGATTGATAAAGGAGTGATAAAGGAGATAAAGCAAAACAGCCTCACTAACTCAGTGGATAAAACAGTGTCCCTGGTTCAGCCCACCCTACTCAACCACGTGTATAGAAATTTTTTAGTTTTATCAAATGAAAGAAGCTCAGTGTGAATAAAAACAGTGTCCCTGGTTCAGCCCACCCTACTCAACCACGTGGATACATTCGGGCAAATTCGCTGGGGAACCCGCTGGTTCAGGCAAATTACAATTTTGGTATTTCACGCTCCTTGTTTTCTTTTTGTGCCCCTAATTCAAGAGTGCTCCTCAGTTTTCAACTCTGATCCCTCCAAGTCTCCAACAAAACAGAAAAACAACGAGGTCCTATTCTTTTTCGTTTTAACTTGATTGTCAGTGATTCACAAGTGACAATGACTTATTATCTGTTCTCTTTCTTTTTTGTCACAACTCACTGTTGTTTTTTTTTTTTTCTTTTCTTAATAAGGAGCCGCTAGTTTTTACTATAAGATATAATTGATTTTTTTTTTAGAGATTAAGGAAGCTAAACAAATAAGTTATACATAGCATATATCGCGTATTATTTGATTATAAATACTTTAAAGTGATTTATTTAATTTTCTTAATCTCTCTAATTTTTTTTAATTATATCTTATATAAAGGACTAGAGGAATAAAACATAAAATACATCTGAAGTCAATAACGTGTATAGGCAAGAAAATGTGTATTTTACTATTTAAAAATGTCAAGTTGATCTATCATCAGAATACCAAATATACGGGCAGCAAAATTCTTTTATATCGGACAATAATAACTTAGCTTTCTTTTTATTTTGATCTGATCTAATGACATGGATAGCTATCATCAAGGGCAGAGCTTGGGACAAAAATTTGGGGGCCAATCATTAACTAATTAATTTTTTTTATAATTATATAACATTTTTAAAATATTCAGATTTATAATAAAAGTTTGGAAGAGAAAAAATAGGGAGAAGATAAAATCAAAGAAATAATATTACAAAGTATTGCTCCCTATATTTGGATGGATCGAGAAAACACAAAAAAAAAAAAAATTTAAAAGCCATATGTAGATAAACTTTCTACCTTTTGTGTTATAACTATGATGATGCATCAAAGATAAAGCAATGCCATTGTAAATTTCATTGATAAACAAAAAATTCCTGACAATTAGATTGGAATATAGAAAAAAAAATGACAAAGATTAACATACTACATTTGGAATAAAGATTGAATTACTGCGCCCAAAGATATAAAAAGCGACTTGTAAATGAAAAAAAAAAAAGAAGGGGAAAAATGTTTTTAAAAAAATTGGGGGGCCAAAATTAACATTTTCATTATATTAATTTTTTAAAAAAAAAATTAAAAAAAAAATTATTTTATTTTGGGGCGCCATGGCCCCACTAGTCCCCAAAAAGCTCTGGCTATCATAATCATAGATCTCAGGTACATTTTTTCTTTTTGTCATAGATCTCAGGTACATGAATCGATGCCTATAAATTGCAGGACACTAATTCTCATCCAGGCTTAAGGGGTAATTTTTCCTTAACTTTTATCTTAGTTAATTTTAATGTTAGTTGACAAAAAAATAGAGTTAACCATCTATATAACATCCCTATCATTTTTGTCAAAGTATAAATTTGTGTTAGAAGTTTATATGTTATTTACTTCACTTTTTTTTTTTAAAATAGATTTAAATATTGCATATTAACAAAAAAAAAGGTTGATAATATACGTTGTCGGTTCAAAGATATTTAGTTAGTTAATGATCAAAATTAACTGAGACAAAGACCAGGACAAAATTACTACATTTTCTACACTTTCAGTAAGAGTTGCCTCACGAAAACTTTCTGAGACATAAATGCCCTCAACGGATTTTCAGCCCACGTTATCAAATGAATTAAATCCAAACTCATCAAATACAGATAAAAGGGATGACTTCCTGTTTTAGACTATAAAAAAGGAGGAAAATATTAAAAGGAAAAATGGTGCGGTAAAGATCCAAAAACAAAGAAAAGCCACAAGTGTGACTAGACTCTTCGAATCACGGCGTGCCACGTAAGACAGAGGGCCAATGTGGTGCAAGGGCATTCGCCCGCCCCCTCACCAGCTCGATCCGATCCATCACAGCCCATAGATCTAAAATATCTCAATTCTCAAAGATGCTCACGTGTCTCCGCTCAGTTGGTGTCGTTCTCTTCCCTTAACCTACTGTACTGCGTTCTCCCTTTAAAACCCAACAACAGTGCACAGTGCAGAACTTCTTCCTGAATTCCATCCTAAACGCAGCCTAATAAAAGTCTCTTAACAATGGCGGACAGGGTTTTTCGCTACTTCTTTTTCGTATTCGTTCTTCTATTCCTCGTATCTTTGCCCATCCAGATTTCAGCCGACGAGGTCGAAGGCAAGGAATTCGTGCTCACCTTGGATCACACCAACTTCTCTGACACTGTCAACAAGCACAATTTCATCGTGGTCGAGTTCTACGCACCCTGGTATGGATAGACGTTTTTCCTTCGCTTTTCTGTTTGATTTCGAAGATCTGTCTCATTTTATGAATCTCTTATTGGAGAGTTTTATAGTTTTGTCTGATTTTCGTACCTTACACTGATTTACGGTTTTTTATGATTTTAATTCTCAAATTTAGCGAAATCCTTGTTCGATTTGTCTAATATTTGTTTTAGGCTTTTAGCTGATGATTTTGACTACTTCTTTCTTCCGAGTTTGACATAACACTGCACCGGGAAGTGTCCCTTAAAAGCGACAGTGAGTTTTATACGGGATATAAAGAAGTGTAATGCCCTACTTTCTGAGAACGATCGGATCAGACTCGCTTTTGGCGACCCAATCATATTTTCACGATTCTTTTTTTTAAAAAAATAAAAATAAAAATTAGCATGCATTTTCTATGTCTCATAAATAGAATAGAATGCATTTTCACAATTCTCTTTTTCTTCTTTAGGTGTGGCCACTGTAAGAAGCTTGCTCCAGAGGTAATATTATTTCCTTTTTCTTCCGATATAACCTAAGTTAGATCATGTGCAAATACTGATTTTCTTTCATATTTTGTTTATGCAGTATGAGAAAGCTGCTTCCATCCTAAGTAGTCATGATCCTTCAGTTGTATTGGCTAAAGTTGATGCCAACGAAGAAAAAAACAGAGATCTTGCAACACAATTTGATGTTAAGGGATTCCCAACAATTAAGATTCTGAGGAATGGGGGAAAGGATGTTCAAGAATACAAAGGTCCTCGGGAGGCCGACGGCATTGTTGAGTATCTAAAGAAACAAAGTGGTCCTGCATCAAGCGAAATTAAGTCTGTTGATGATGCAACTTCTTTTATTGGAGATAATAAAGTTGTTATTGTAAGTGGTATATCACTGTTTGTTTTGATGCCATTGTTTCATTATCAACTTTAGTTGACATGTTAAATTGCCTCCCTATTATTACAGGTTGGTATTTTCCCAAAATTTTCTGGCGAGGAGTTTAAGAACTTCACCGCCTTAGCAGAAAAATTGCGAGCTGACTATGACTTTGCCCACACCTTGGATGCCAAATACCTTCCTCGTGGAGAATCATCTGTAAATGGGCCTATAGTTAGACTATTCAAACCTTTTGATGAGCTTTTTGTTGAATTTCAGGTATTGATCTTAGTTCATATATTATTTCAACCATATCTAATGTGTTATTGTGAATAATTGGCATGTTTTTTTTGCTACTACAGGATTTCCATGTGGAAGCTCTTGAGAAGTTTGTTGAAGAAACTAGTATCCCTATTGTGACAGTCTTTAACAATGACCCAAGCAACCACCCTTATGTCATGAAATTCTTTAATAGTCCCAATGCTAAGGTAATGTACTATCTGTGATTTCTGCATTTTCAACAATAGCAGAGGGTTCTTCATACGATGAATTTGATTAATCTATTGCAAAATGAGTGTATTATGTTCTATTATTCATACTTATCACTAGTTCACTACACTTTTATACAATTTTAGGCCATGCTCTTTGTCAACTTCACTACTGAAACTGCTGATTCTCTCAAATCAAAATACCGTGAAGCTGCTGAGCAATACAGGCAAGATGGAATAAGCTTTTTGGTGGGAGATGTTGAGGCTAGTCAAGGTGCCTTCCAGGTTGGTATCCTACTATTTAAATCCTGATATTGTTCGCTTAACATCAATTTCTGACACACAGAATCTGGCTGGTCATGGCAGTATTTTGGACTTAAGGAAGACCAAGTGCCTCTAATAATCATACAGCACAATGATGGAAAGAAGTTTTTGAAACCAAATGTAGAGCCTGACCACGTTTCAGCTTGGTTGAAAGATTACAAGGTTATTATTTTATTTATTTATCTCCTTTCTATCTTAGTGACTTCACGGTTGTTGGAATATAAGTTTTAGTTAACACTTCATTGAGTGCATCTTTCTGCGACTTTAAATTTCAGGATGGTAAGGTCCAACCATTTAAGAAGTCTGAACCTATTCCTGAGGTTAACAATGAGCCTGTTAAAGTGGTTGTAGCTGACAGTCTTGATGAGATCGTTTTCAACTCAAAGAAGAATGGTATTTTTCTTTGGCTCCTATGTATTACTAATATCATTATTCCTAATGATCTAACAGGTTTCTCTTCTCTTGAATCGAATACATTATTTCCAAAGAAAAACATTAAAACCATGTCTCACGTAATATCTTTGTACTTTGAATTCCGGCATGTCAACAGTCAAACGTAGTCTTTTTTTCCTTGGGTTGAAATGTTTGTTTCCAATTTTATATGCTTTAATTTTACTGCTGAAATCCTTGACTATGTGGAGCTTGAATCTTCTTGTAACCAGCCATTGCCCCTATATATTTATTTGTTTTCTTTATCTTCCTGATTTATGTGGCTCACTTGATTTTGGATTGAAATGTGATATTTTTGGACCAGATAAAAAAGCCCCTCAAGAGGTTACTAACAATGCTTGATATTTGAACACCAGTGAGGCCAAGCCAAAGCATGCTTTTCTCCCATGATGTGCCGGAATTTTGAGTTTGTCCTATTATTGTATTGCTAATGCTAATTGGTCTGGTGATCATGCTTCTTATTTTCTTTGCGACTGATTTGGGAAAGATGTATTAAATTTATGTTGTGGCAGTTAATTTTTGTACTGATTAGTTTGCAATGTTTTGCATTTATGATTCATTAGAGCAGTCATTTCTTATGCTTTCAGCTTATTAGTTGTTGGATCTCATTGATGAGACTAATTTGAACAATTACTTTGCAGTTTTTCTGGAATTTTATGCACCTTGGTGCGGGCATTGCAAAAAGTTGGCTCCCATTTTAGATGAAGTTGCAGTTTCATTTCAGAATGATGATAATGTTGTTATTGCAAAACTGGTAAGATAGTGATAGTCCCCTTTTGCTGCAGGCCTTATTCTCTTCTATCATGAATGCTATATTTTCTTCGTTTTTAGGGTGAAAAGCAGGGCTTTTAGAATCTAAGCTTGTCAATAACTATTTACATGAAGTTTAAAATGTAGAAATATTTCTCTATTTGAAAGCTGTAGACCTAAACTCCCATTCTCATTTAACACGAGCGTGTGTTATACCAAACAAACAAAAAATGGTTGGTTTTGTGGTTGGTTTTGTTACATTTTAAAATTGACGTCTTTTAAGTGTTTATTAGTCCTTAGTTCAGGGAGGCAAAATGTATTTCTCCCTTGTTTCTATCAGCATGTTGAACAAATTGGTGTGAGCAGCATAATAATAGCTAATCTGAAAACGATTGTTTATATAACAAGATAACAGTAACAATGACTGTCGGCAGAATTCCCAGAAATGCACTTGTATGCATTTACCAATGTTATTTATAGTCTTTGTAACTTTCTTATTTGTGTCAATCCCAGGATGCAACTGCAAATGATATACCAAGTGAGACCTTTGATGTGCAAGGTTATCCAACTCTGTACTTCAGGTCATCCAGTGGACAGATATCACAATATGATGGCAATAGGACCAAGGAGGACATCATAGATTTCATTGAGAAGAACCGTGATAAATCTGATGATAAGCCTGCTCCGCAAGAATCACAAACAAAAGATGAGCCAGCAAAAGATGAGCTTTAAAATGGTAAGATATCGGTATTGAACTTTGGTCGTAGTTTACTCTGATAATACTTGTGGCTGAACAGTGAGTGCCTGTGCACTCCTACAAGAAAGATTAGTTACTTCCTCCAGTCCTAAATATTAGATCGAATTGACTTTGTTTTGAGAGGTTAAAGAGCTAAATATATTACTTAATCATAATATATGTTATGTGTTTTTCGATTATATATCAGTTTATAGTTTGGAGAACAAATATATATATATTAAAAAGTCAACCGAACCTTTTATTTAGGACCAGAGATACTCCCTTTGGTCTTAATTATAAGACCTAGTTTACTTTTTTGAAGAGATTAAAGAAGCTTAGAGTATTTTTATTTTTTTCTTCAAACTAAATAGTTTGACTAATAAACTAATATATAATTTAAGAAAACACAATATATGAATGATTAGCCAACTTATTTAGCTTCTTTAATCTTTCCAAAAAAATCAACTAGTATTTTGGAACAATCTTCATAATATAATGCAGCTGTCTCCGCTTTGCAGGATAGTGGCTATTATTGCTCTGAGGATAGAGGAAGGAGAAAATGGCAGTCATATTTTAGGGCATTTCATGTGTTTGTAGCTTTGCATTAAACATGTTAATGAAACCTGGTGCCTATCTCCATATGCCTGCCGAAAACCTTGTGGGTTCTGTGATCAAACATGTTTTGGAGAAAAGCGGGAGATTTTTTGGTATGGATGGGAGTATCTCTGGGTTGCGTAGTTTAAACTTAATAAAATTTATGGCTTCTGTAATTTTGACCCGAATAAGTTATAATGTCGTTATATCGATTATGTAGTATCTCTGGATATTTTACTTATTACGATCTTATCAGTCATCAGCAACTGGACCGTAGAATATCCAAAACAGGTTAAATTTTCCGTTAACCAAATATGAACCCTTGGAATGACGTAGTTTCATTAGTACCATTGTTCAATGTTCATATACGTGGGGCTGTCTTTCGCGGGAGTAGACTTGTTAAAACGGCGACGGTACATTCAGAAAGTTATACGTTAAAGTACGCCCCAGGAATTATACTTTTTAAAACGTGAGTTACAATGGAAGCGGTAAAATTGTCGGAACTCTAAAGTGGGGAAGGGATAACTACAATTTCTATATTGGAGAACTGAGTTTTATAATTTAAATTCGGTTGTTTTTGGAAGTACATATTAATCTATAGTATTATGAAGATCTTGGAATTGCAGTGGGTAGAGAACGAAACCAAGTCGGTTGATTGTCATTGTTACCTGGAGTTGTGTACCCAGGCAAAATGCTGAAGAAATGGACACGGGGAAATGTTAAATGCGACAATCGTAGCATGATGTGCTATGGGAGTGTGGTTATGAGCCGAAGAGAATTCATGTTAATCAAATTCATAATTAGTGGAATTTATGAATTGTAAACTGTGAAAACGTGTTCTCTCTCGGCATATCTGCCTTGTCAACTATCCTTACAACTCTATATCGCCGGCGGCATGTTCACCTTCACATGCCGCCGACAAGCATTATCCTCAACCACGCTGCGTCAGAGAGGTTGATTAGAGCTAAGATCTCCTAGCTGCGGACTCTTCCCTATGATTTCTATTGGCTGTGGTATTCTCTCGCCTCTGAAGCGAGTTTTTCCTCTCCCTCTCCATATCTTTCTCGAGGCAGTGAGAGCCCTCTTTCTCGCCTTTGTATGAGCCGCAATGTCGGCGTTTTCCTCCTCAGCGGTCTCCATTGGAGGAGGGGATAACTGTCTTTTCTTTTTTATGTGGTGTTGGGTTTTAGTAGTGGTGTTAAAATAGATCTACGAGATATGATTATGACTCCTCTTGATTGGATGGTTGTTTGAATGTTATTAGATCTGATTCTCACCTAGTGACTCATATTCTCCTTCTTGGGGGAAAGGTTCAAGAGGTGTTGTTTAGTGTGTGGTCGATGTCACCATATTTGTTTGAACGGAGGAGCAGAAGTGTTCTTCATGATATCATGAGTCTTCTTTCTTTTGAAGTTGAGTTTTCTATAATCTTTACTTCAAGATAGGGCAACTGTGTAGCTACTTTAATTGCAGCTAATGCTTATAAGGAGGTGTGTCCTATGGGGTGGGTTTTGCAACCAACACCTTCTTTCATGTCACTTCTAACCTTGGATGTTCAGGAGACTAGTGTAGTCTATGATTTTTTTTCTATTCCTAACTCTTCAATAGGTGGTGATCGTTTTTCCTTGTATTTGTGTTGCCTTTGTGTTCTATGTTCAGTTTGTTTTTATGTATTGTATCACTTTGCAGTATTAATATAGATACCTTTTGAGAGGAAAAAAGAAACTTTGAAAACGTGTCCAGTTAACTCCAAGTTGGTATGATATGGCATGTGCCTGTTTCAGATAACTAAGAAAATAGTGAAATTTCACGAGGTCACTTTCGACTTCATAATAATAGTTGCTTTCGAGTTTGGCAACGATTTCGAGACCCTATAGATCAAGCACTTTGTCCGGCTTAACGTTGCTTATGGTCCCTGCCAGCGTATAAAACAACTCTACACATGCTACTAATCCATTGAAAAGGACTCAACATGAACATCAAAACGACAGCTCTCTGAGAATTGAGAGATGTTAACTTCTAAGAGAACAGAAGTTGAGTAGTGAATCGTTCAATACTGCAAGCTAAAACAAACTGATTGGTCGGTTACTTTTTCGTTCGTCTTAGAACTTGAGATGTTTTAAGAAAATATGAAAGCAAATTAAAGAACTTGCATGTCCTAAATAAAAAAGGGACATTAATTCTTCTTCTTTTTTGACACAATTGGTTCTTAACGCCACTCATTTTTTGTGTGTGTGGCACAATTAGTCATACTAAAATATTTTCTTTCTTTCCAAAATGCTCACTTGATATACCGGTGTATGTGACAAGTTAGGTAATATGAATTCATCCTGAAATTCAATAAATGGTTAATAATCAATTTTTTATAGTGGTTAAAATGGTGTATTTATAGTGGTTTTTACCGTTATAAAGAACAGTAGTAGCAGTTTTTGGTTTAAGAAGCCGCTATAAAACACATTGTTGCAAAGAGTTTGTAACGTTATTTTAGAACCGCTACTCACGTAATAAAGCCACATTGTATTTGTAGCGGTTTTGTGTCACCGTTACAAGATGCATATGTAGATGAAGCATATTCTAAGAATCTTGTATTGGTTCTAAAATAGCGACAAATGTTGGCCCAAAATATTGACATAATTTGGCATGACGGGAAATGAGATTTGAAAATTTCTCACCAACATTATAACAGTTATGAAATAGCTACAAATATTTTGGCGCCAAAATATTTTTTAGAACCGCTACTAATGTAACAGACCGCCGCTATATTCTTAGCGGTTTTGTGTCATCGCTACAACATACATATGTAGATGATACATTTTCTGAGAATATTGTAGCGGTTCTAAAAGCGCTACAAATGTTGGCCTAAAATGTTGATAGAATTTGGCATGGTGGGAAATGAGAATTGAAAATTTGACACCAACATTGAAGCGGTTTTGAAACCGCTATCAAGCACATACAGGAATTTGAAAATTTTGGCACCAAAATATTTGTAGCGGTTATGAAACCGCTACTAATATTGGATAAAATTTTAAAAGTTGCACCAAATATTTGATATGAATTTAAATTTAAATTTGTAGCGGTTTAAAAATATTGCAAAAAGAAAGAAAGAAAGAAGCAAGACTATAATTTGAGTCCATTGTTAGAATATTATGTTGAATGTTTTATTATTTAAGTAACAATTTAAATGATAGTAATTAATATTGAGAAAAATGATTAAGTTAGATGAGTATAAATATTATGTAGGTTTAATATTGAGAATGTGTAGGTAATAAGGAGTTTGTTGTCCACTAGATGTTATTTGATTATGGAAGGAATGTTGGGGAAAAGTCCTTACATTTCTGGAGAAAAAGAAAAAATAATTAGTATAAGTATTATAAGAAGGGGAAAAAAATAAAAGGCTGTAATGAAAGATTTTTAAGAAAAATTACCATATTTAATCATCTTGCTAAGCTCCTTAGCTCTTCAAGAAAACTTTACAGATGAGAGAAAACGAGAGAGAAGAGGGGTGAGAAGAAATGAATGAGGGTTTAAAATGAGATGTGGTGGGGTATTTATAGGGATTTGCGTAACATTTATAACGGTTTATATTTTTAACGGTTTAAATGACAGTGTTTGTAACGGTTTTTATTTATTTTTTAGCGTTTAAAAACTGCTACAAAAATTGGTTGTTTTGTTAAAAAAAATAGAAGTTGAAGTTTACAAGAACAAAAGTATAATTGTATAATCATTTTTCGTCATCATCTCTACAAAAAATGTGTGGAGAAAATGTTTGGCATGGGTTTAATATTTTGTATAAAATTTACATTTAAATTAAGTGATAATAAAGCATAACTAATGTACCAAATTATAGGTAAATTGCCTTCGTCCTTGGGAAATAAGTTTTTGAAATTGGTGAGCTGATATGACTCACTCTAGTAGGCAATGTTATCGCTATCATCCATGTTGTAAATGTGTTGAGGCTTTAAATGAATCACCATATTCCATTCCCCCATCCTTATTCATCCTAATTAATCAATTCTGGTTAATCAAACTGATTATATTACCCATAATTTATTTTGTAATTAAAAAATTCATATATAAATAAAATTCAGGCAAAACAGTTTCATTCATAAAATAAACCCTTTCTTCGGCCAGTTTCCTTCTCCCCTTCCAAAATCCAAATGCTCTCCGCCCCTGCACAGCTTTCGCCGAGAGTCTCTTCCTAGAGAAACAAGAATGCTAAACCATAAACCGCCATAGCCAAATCACTTCCGATCGATTGCCAACATGTTCAAAGCCGTATGAACGTAATTCAAACTCTTTCATGCATCGATCTAAGTTGAATTCTGTGTCGTGTTTCTTGCAATTTCTTCCTCCACGATCTTAACTTCTTTCTTCAATCAAACAATGAATTAATCGTTCTTCTTCAATCTTCCTTCTTGTTCGAACAACAATCTTCAATGCAACAAGAATGCTTGTTAATTTACTATGGCCACTAGTTCAATACTCTCAAGAACAACCTCCTCCTTTTCGAGAGTTATCGTCCCATCCATATTCATGATAAGGTAGAGACGATTCCCCTTGTTCTTCTATCCATCCCCATCTTTATCATCATGTACCTCTTCTTGTTGCTGCGGACACAAACCTATCATGTATCACAATTGAATAAATAATAATTAAATACAATTAATTAATTAAAAATGACCTAAAATAACCATTTACATTTATAATATAATTGAATACAATTAATTACCTTTCACAGACTTGTTTCATTCTATATTCTTCGGCGTCCAAGGAACATTCTTCCATGTCTTGAAGTGGATGGGAACCACATTCAATTCGAGCCTAACTTGTTCAGATAGCAATTGAATAGGTGACTATCATTCTCAATCGGCTGGTCCATCGCCTCATTCCACGGAACTATGACGCATAGTTCCTAATCTAGGCTATTGAGACTGGCCACGTCTAGCCTCCTGGTGGTTAGTTTCCCTGCTTATCTGCACAATTTACCACATGCTTTAATCAAATTTAAATCCACATTTAAACCTATGGAATTTAAATATTAAATTTATTAAAAGAATCATTAAATATACCTTGACCTTGCACCTCAAACCTCGTTGACTATGAAGTCGACCGTCGTGGGTTATTTTGGTCCTGGGGCCTCCTCCTCATCCAGGGACCGCTCCATGTCACTGAGAATGAGAATGTTGAAGTCAAGCTCCTCATTGTAATCATTGAGATTGATATTAGCCCCCTCTGACTGAACAAGCAGCTCTAATGGGATCGTTTGCGGTTGCTTTGAGGTAAGCTGTTGTGGCGGGGTCTCCTCCTATGATGACACGAGGACATGTCTACCTCTGTGTTGCCCCCTCTACTATTGCTCCCCTGCAGAATAGGTCTGGGGGATGTTTAGCCTCTTTCAGCTTACCCTTATCTCTTCTAGAAGTCATAATAACTTCAATTATTATTAAATAATTGAAAAATTATCAATATTTATAATAAAATTAGAATAATAGGGGAAAACAAAATAAGCAGGTAAATTTTACTAACCTCAAGTGTCTCACTCTGTAAATACTTGAGTAGAACCTCAAATTTAAAGCAAAATCTTTCAAAGGGCGCATGAGAAACGAATTTAAGAAAATTGGTTAAATGAGGGGTGACGATGCATTTAAAATGTTGATATTTGTAGTGGTTTTAGAAAAACTGTTACCTCAACTGCTACAAATCAAGAAACTCTACCTCATGCAACTTGAAAGTTTGTGGCGGTTTTTTAATTTTATAGACCCTCTGCATTCTGTAGTGGTTATAAATTAGAAGGGTTACAAATATGCGCTCCTTTGCATTCTGTAGCAGTTCTTGTATATAAACCGCTACAAAGCAACCTCCGAAAATTGGCGGTTAATATAACAAAACCGCTACAATTTGGCGTCAAGCTGGCACCACATTTTGTAGCGGTTTATTTGTAAAAATTGCTACAAATATCATTCACTAACCAGCGCGCCATTTGGCGCGAATCATACTAGCTATTGTAAATTTGTAGTGGGTTTAGGATAAACCGCTACAAATCCAGATATTTGTAGTGGCTTTATTTAATAGCTACAAACTAACCGTTACTAATTAACAATTATTATTTTTTAGTGTGTTGCCTCTCATGAATATTAAAATCATAAAAAATATTACTAAAACAGTAGTTTGGTACGTAATCATTTCGACTTACAAAACATATGTATCAGAAGAAAATTGATGTTATTATCGGAAATATTTAACCGAAGTATACTTTTGATTATTAGTTATTATTCCCTCTTGTCCTTTATATAAAACTTATTTTATATTTCTGTTTCTTCATTAAAATAAATCTTACCTTAAAAACGGGATAGAGTATTATTTTAAGAAGACCTTCTCCTTTCTTTCGTTATTGGGTAAGGATTCCTCGTATTGGATTGTGAAAAGAGGGAAGAATATCTGAATATGGTCGCGAAATATGAGAAGGACGGATATACATGAGTTCGAGTAGCTTTCACACTAGACGCTAAATATCGCTAGAGAAAGAGGCACTAGGAAAATGAATGAAGCTCTCCAAGTGAAAACCATATTATAATAATTGTGGGTGTGCATGCATAACGTCTATATTATTTTACCCGACCGCTAATCCTTTGAATTTGGGTCTGGATCTGTCAGAAGGCTGAGGAGACATGGCCTTCCTTTTGGTAATACAAGTGTTGTTATTACTGTTGGGATTGCAGTCATTGTCGGTTGCTGCATCACTGTTCTTAGATTCTTGTTCGCTTGATGAATTATTATCATCCTCATTGTTACTATTCTTATTGTTATGGTTCTCTTGGGATTTGGATTTCACAAGGTACGGCTGAAGCTTCTTCAGGTCTGATAACTTCAGTGGCTTCAGTAGAAACTCCTCTGCTCCTCCTTCCAAGCACCTTTACATATATATCCACATAAATCAATATTATTATATTATTGTTTTCTTAGTTCAAATTAATTCAACATCTTACCCAGAATCTTTTTTAATGGGTTTGTTTCTTCTTGTTCAATTCTTCTCTGATTTCAGAAACGAAAAGGAAACTTACATGCTGATTCTGGATGGTACATTCTCTGATGACATGATCACCACCGGCACGTGTTTCCAAGAGGATCCCTGCAGCTATATATAAGCCACGTCAATTTTTTCTTTTAAAAAAAAGCAGCAGATGAAACCCCAATAACAGATATTTTCCCCTTCTAATAGAGTGCACTGAACCTGCAGCATAAGAACAAACCCTTGTGGGAAGGGAATGTATGTTGAGCATGATTTCAGCGTGGTTGTTCATAAGATATGCACAATTATATATTATAATTATAATAATTGAACAGATTTTGTTTGTGAAAAAAGAGAGTGGAGAAAAAAGACGGAATTTAGGGGGAGATGTCGGGAAATAATGAGAGGAAGTTGACCTTGACTCGTTTAAGCAAATCATAGCCACTCATCCCAGGCATGCAGTAGTCCGTCATGATCAAATTCACTTTCATTTCCTGCATTTCAACACAACATTCAACAGTTTATAGCTACTATTTCGGGTTATTTTATATATTATCTGCAACTAAAGTTACGTACTGATGAAAAGCAGATTAAAGACCCGATTGATGGGCTAGCTAGCTAGCAAAAGAGACGATCCGCAGTGAATTTATCGCGATCTAAGTAAAGGCCGAATCAAACTATAACAGACTCAAGATATATAACCTCCCTACAGTGCCCTAGAATTCTCACAAAAGTATTCATCATCCTATCACTTGCGTAGATTGTATGCATATCAGGGTTATGATTTTTATTAGATGTACTTAATTTATTTTTTGGAATTATAGCGAGAAGAATTCATAGTTCATATATATATATATGATTTATAATTTGAATTCAGTAGAAATAATTATTATATTCTCATAGTTATATTATATTTTGAAAAGTAACTAAATTTCATTAATTTAAAATTGAATCAGTTGAAGAATATTCCTGATTGCCACCTCTTTATTATCTTCATTTAGTCACTTTGTTTATATGATTAGTTTATGCATCTGACGGCAATAGTCTTTTAAAAGAAGAAAAAACAAGAGGCTTGCGGCAATCCTGTTTCAGTGATTTGATTATTATAAGAAAAGGGGGCAAAAATTAAGGAAAATGCTGTATAAAAACTGAATCGGAAGCATGAAATTAAGGGTAAAAATTGATTTTCTTTACAAAATAAAATGTTAGCTGCAGAACTTGCGGAGACTGATCAAAGTCCAATACTTCAACTGAAAAATGCAGTAAACAAACTCAAGCACAATAGATGGAGAAGAGAAAAGGCCAGTAGAATATGAGAGAGATGGTGTTTAATTACCTCTTGTTGGGGTGACTGGGGAGAAGAAGGTGATGACTCTGAAGAAGTAGGAGAAGCATTATCAAGATCATCGAGAAGACCAAGATATTTCAAAGCCTTGTCGCCGGAGTCCACACTCGTCACTAGGTAATTTTTGAAAACAAAATCAACACATGAAATCCCCAGACACCTCATAAATCAAAATCGCTTCAAATTCATGAAGGAGAAATCGAAATTAAAGGGGGGAAATCAAAGAGGAGTGAACAAGAGGGAGGAGGTAAGGTACCTTTGCAAGAAGAGACCTGAAGGAGCTTTTCGAGAAGCTTCCGGTCGATGAGGCTGTCGTCGACGGCTAAGACATGGAAATGTTGCAGATCTTGTTCCTTCTGAAGCTTAACACTATCCTCCACAACATTAGATTTGTCTTCCATCTTCATTGTCAGCGTTAAGGAATTCTCGGTTGAAGTCGCCACCGTCTGCGTCTGCATACAGGCACACAGAGAATCCATATATATGTGATGGGGAGAAGTGTGCTGTGTATGTATGAATTAGGAAGCAGAGAGAGAGAGAGAGAGGGCATGCGGTTGTGAAGTAGCTTTTTAATTATAAGTAGGAAGGAAGGTGGGGTGCATGAAATGGGAGAAACAGTATGTGTGGAGGCACAGTAGTGAGTGGCGTGTGTGCGCGAGTGTGCGCTTTCTTCATTCATGCCTTCAAATCTCTCCCTAGATTCTCTCTCCCGCGTTCGTACAACCACCCCCTCCCCATTCCATGCCCATCTCTAAATAAATTTTGAGGGTTGAAAAAATATTTTAAATATTTGATGTTACAGCAAAAATATTTTTAAATGCAGGGTTAGAAATTTATTAATTTAAGATACTAAATGGAAAAAATATTTTAAGGTCCAACATATAATTTAATCTAAATAAATAAAAATATATTAAAAAAAGTCTCCACTCCAAAATTAGAGAGATGAGCCTCTCATGCTCATCTTTTGGATGCTCCTTTTCCCATTTGTTTACATCCTACCTTCATTTTCTGTTTCTTTTGTTGAGGATTAAATATGGATTCTTCTCCTAAACAAAATTTGAATATTAGTTTATGACTAACTCTTTTTATTAAACCCAACTTCATTGGTTCAGCTCTCTCAATACTATATGTGTGTGTGTATTATAGCGTATCATTTTTGTCGTTGCTTTTGCTTTTCTATATATATGTCTTGCACCTGTAAAATGCACGCCTACATGGTACAGCTTTTATATATATGTACTCCATAGAAATAAAATTGCAAGACTTTGCTACAAGTAAAAAAAGAAAGCGTCACCTCTGGCAAACCAAGAAAAAGGAAAAAGAAAGCCTCACCTCATCCTACTTTATCCTATCAAGTCGCCAAGGAATATATATAATGAAATGTGGGATCGATGTATTTGACCCTCCCCTCCGTATCTCTAATTATGATCTTTGAGTGTGGACGTCTATATGTTCACATGTTCAAGCCTATCGATCCTATCTAGCTACCTATATATATCTGTGTGTGTGCGTGTCAATCAGTGAAAGCGTGTGGCTTACGAGAAGAAAATTAGTCTTATGATCTTATCCCATCGATCCCTACACTAAAGCGGTGATTAGGTCTTTTCTCTCGTATAGTAATTACTGTACGTACAGCTAATTAATAAAGCTTTATTTATTTATAAATACATATGGGTTTGAGCCTGGAAATGAAGACTCGATCTACGTACTGAAGTGAAATTCACGGAGTGATCGATGTAAGCCAAACCATATGATGGCTTGCAGTTTATGTTGAAAGAACTACGGACACACACAGCGAATTATATTATATTAAATAACTAGGGCAGGTAAACCAAAGTATGAAAATGGTACAAATTAAACGCAGCGTTTGAGGCATGTGTATATATAAAGAAGGATCGGATGAGAGGACATTAATGAGAAAGGAGGAGGAAGGTGGTTAAGGGAATTTGAACCCAAAATTACGCAAACAACAATAACAAAATCTGATGAGATCTCACCCAATATATCACATTAAAGGACGTCCTTGCCTGAATTTGGACGCAATGTTGACAATATCCCCCAACATCACCTCCATCGTCCTCACCTATAAAACCAGTACGTAGTGAATAAGATATTTAAAGTAATTCAAGACTTTTCCGGTCAATGCACCAACATATATATATATATAAGCTCGAAATAGCCATGATTAATTATTCAATTCCTTTGTATATATGTTCGAGTAAACACCTCACAAAACGCTAACTCCATGATGAAGATCTAAGAGCTGAGAAGGGAAAGGAGAACCATGGATTCACAACAGGGCTGGACCACAGTGCAAGAATGTCATGTAGCAATGCAATAATAATAACAAGGAATAATGTACTGGTGAATCAATGGAGATTTATATGAACAAGATATGGGTACCAACCGGTAAAGCTAATTTCATAACAGTGTAGGAGACAAGAAAGGAAATGAATAAAGGCTGTTGCTGGGGACCAAGAAGGGGGCCCCGCCAAGTATATATGAAAATCTTGAGTGGGGTCCTTGCAGATATAATCTTTTGTGGGGCCCCCACCTCTTGTTCTGTTCTCAGATCTCCCGAATTTCGAATCTGTTCCCATCGAGGGTGTCCAAAGCACAAAAATTTCCCCTTTGTGGTCAGAATTCGGATTGCTCCAAATCCTTCTGCTCATACATTTTTTTCACACTCGAGTGGGGGGCCCAATTGTTGTCTGCCACGTGGTTCTCTCTCCCGTGTGTGAACTACATCATACGCCTGTCAGCGAGGACGCCCTTCTAACGTGGTCGCACATGAACCGTCAGATCACATCACTATCATGTAGCATGATATTTACGTCGTTTTTTTTTTTTATTCCCTCCCTCTTCATATGTTTCCTTGCTTTTAACAACGAACCTTTTCTTTTTTCCTGAGTAGTTCGATTAAATTCTCCCCTCACCTTGCTTTTCCTTTTGCTTGTGTTCTCTTCTGTCGGGACAATTCATCAGTGTATTTTATGATACACTGCATGCCACGCGGCACACAAAAGAGAAGAGAAATTAATAAAATATACTCCCTCCAATCTTAAATATATGATAAAATTTATATCGCAAAACTTTATCCTATATTTAAGAAATGAAGTAATACTATATATTTATGGAGTCTAATTAAGCTCAATCGATATCGGTGAGAAAGTAGCCAATAGCCCAATACAACTCATACACTCCCTCTATCCAATTTATAAGAGCGCAACAGTTAGTTAAAAATAATAAGTATATCTAAAATAATCATTGTTTTTTAAGTATACCCATATTTATGAGAAGCAAGTAAGAGAGAAAAATAAAGTAAATATGAGTATTATAAACCTTTTAATTAATATCACTCTGGTTCTATTTATAAGTTCTTTTTAACCAAAATATTTGGTTCTATTTATAAGTCCAGTTTCAAGGTAGTAAATGAGATTGTGACAATTTTGCTCATATTAATTATACTAATGAAAATATAGAGAGATAAAAGAGTTGAAAAATATTCATTTATAAATGAGGGTAAAGTTGAAAATTTACTTCATATCATTGAGTTAATTACCTCTCATATTGGTAAATGTGATTTAGTTAAATAGGACCAAAGTGGTACAATACAAGGGCGGAACGTCAAGGCCCCAGCTGGCCCCGGCCGATCTTATAAAATTTGTTATATATATATATATTTATTATATGATATTTTATTTGGCCATAAATTTGGCCCAGCTAAAATTTGTTAGTATATATATATTTATTATAAGGATAATGTTTGTTTCATTACTCATTAGGCTGTGAGAAAAAAGTAAAATTCTTGTTTAAGATACCGAAAAGATTAGTATCATCTTATATATTGTTTTGATTTACAATTATCTGTTATTATTTGTTTGTATTTTCCATGTTATTTGATACTTATTTAGTAAATACTCCTTTCGGTTCTTATTTAAGGAACTAACTAACAATTCTCACATGATCAATAAAAAGCAGTTAAAATCATTAAATTTGTCCTAAAATTTAAGTAATTTTCAATATTATCCCTATTAATTATACTAAACTCTAATATCATATTAATTATTACTCTTTTTTCTCTCGAGAAAAAAAAAGTAATAATTAATTTTCTCACTCACTACCTTTTTCAATATTATCCTTATTAATTACATTAAACTCTAATACTTGTTAGTTGATACCTTATAATAAGAATTAAAGAGAGTTGTTCAATATGTTTATTTTTTGGCCCGGGCTAAGAATTTTTCCTGGTTCCGCCACTGGTACAATACATATAATTAATGATGGGTAATAATGAAAAAAAAAATCATTAAATATTCAGACAACTCTTATAAAATTCTTATTAAAAATATCAAAACAATTCAAATTTTAGACTCTTATAAAATAGACAAAAGCGAGTATTATTTTAGTCGAGTTGTTGGGGAGTAAATTACTTGAAAAATAAGGTCATGACTGTTTTAGATAGCTGAAGTCGGGTTTCATTCCACTCCAGAGGCAGTGAAAGATATGTAAATGCATGTCAATCATTTCCTTAGAATTAATTTGATGTGTGTGAGAGAGAGAAGGTTGGTAAAGCTCGAGAGGTGACCAATTAATGATCGGACGTCCAAATCACGTCTAGCAATATAAATTAATCTATGAGCATATATAAATACAAATTAGCATGAGAAGCGCGGCATGTAGGGAGACAAAAACAATAATTAAACATGCATACACCGTTTGATTCATTTCATGATATGAATCTATTCATGCTTCCAAGAAAATAATGTTAATAGCGTTTATTGTTCATATTTTTGGAGAGAAAAAACAAGTTATTATAATTATATTAATGCCTTCTGAATCATAATTGATGATCGGGTGAAGAAAATTAAATTTGCCGGTCGTGACAGTGATCTATCCTTGGGTTTTCTCTCCTCTGCGAGAGCTCTTCCTCTCATCTGTGAGAGTTTTTTTCTCCCCTGGGAGATCTTTCATTAATCTTTAATTTACTTGGTGTATACGAGTTGTTTACTTATAATATATCGATGCATATAGCTTTCTGTGATTAGATTCTTGGACAATCCTCCTTCCTGTATAAAATAAGTGTAATATATATCATATCCTCGATATCCTAAGTTCTTGAATTAGTCTCTGTGTCACGAAGCTCATTAATTATCTTGAGATCCGATCCTGATCACCTATACATGCCTACACACACACACACAAATGCAACTCGATCAACCTCATGTTTCCAGTTTCCAGATGTCCTCGTCGTTAATTAATCAATTTGTTCGTGTGCCACATGACTGCGTAATTATCAAACCTGTTTAATTATTTCAAACTACTATACGTTTAGTGCATAGCCGTTTTGTCTATTAAAGTATACCAAAATCTGCCGATTTACAACTAATTGGCGCTGTTTTCCATGGTTGCCCGTGACTACTTTTAAGTTATTTTCTGTTCTAAATATAAGACAAATTTTATTTTTAGAAATATAAAAAAGTTAATTAAATTACTTTAAAATATTTATATTTATCAAATTTTCTTCAAACTATTTTGCCTAACTTATAAACTTATTTATAATCTAATGATACACAATATGATATGATTAAGTAACTTATTTAGTTACTTTAATCTTTCTAAAAAAAGTCAACTATGTCTTATATTTAGGATCTTAGAGAATATATGCTACTAGTATTACTCTAATCCTAAATATAGGAACCTAGTTTGTAATGCATGCTATCAAGCAATTCATATTCTTCAAAATCACTGCAAGCTTAGCAACAATAAGAAGATTAAAAGAGGGAATTTACGAGCTCAATGTAACTAGTAGTGTATTCCCTCCAATTCTTTTTATATTTTTATAAGTAATTTTTTATTTTTTGGGCTGGTCCTTTTCATAAGCAATTTTTCCTTTGTGTCTAAAAATGTAAATTAATTTTCCTTATTTTACCCTTATTAAATACATATGTTTGTAATTAGTTATCACACGCACCAAGGGTTATATTCAGGAGAGAGAGATGTCGTCCTAATTCACCAGGTGAGGTGAATGAAGTCAACAAAGCGTAAAACCTACTATTATGGTCTTATTTATAAGTTCATTTTGACCAAAAAATTTGGTCATATTTATAAATCCTATTTTATGTAATAAATGAGATTATAAAAATTTTATCCATATAATTGTACTCATAAAGATAGAGAGAAAAGAAACAATTGGAAAACACCTATTCATAAATGAGGGCAAAATTAAAAATTTACCCAATACTCATTGAGTTGAGTACCTCTCCATTTGATCAAAAACTCAAAATGACCAAAGTGGTATTTTAGAAACAAATGACTGTTGGTAAACCAGTTTTCACTCCCTGATGGATGCTGTTTCTTACTCAGAATTCGTTGAAAAGGACTCCATGGAGAATGACTGGAACTCAAATATCTTTGTGGAAGACTCGTTCGAAAACGTCGACCATTCGAATGATGATGAAGAAATAGCTTTTTCCACAAGAAGAAAACAGAGGGAGATATTGCACTTCTTTATTCATTTGTTAGAAAGCCGTGTCTTCTAACAGTATGTTCACTATCAAATGATGCGTCTTCGTCTTCTTCACTTGGTGGGTCTTGTTCTTCCAAATCTTCACTATCTTTATCTTCTTCACATTGTGGTTCTTCTTCTACAAATGCTTCACATTTTTCACATTCTACCTCATCTCGCAAAGACAAAAGCAAACAGATTGATAGAGTAATCGGTTACAAAAACAACAACAGACTAATGGGTCAGGAGAAAATAAAAAACAGAGTAACGTGTCAAAACAAAAAACTTACCTTCGTTCATATGAAGAGATGGAGCACTTTCATATGGTTCTTCTTCAACATCAACGCATAAGGGTTGATTTAAGTCGATTGAAGGCATGTTTTTTATGGCATCGTCTGTGCAAAAATGGACCACGTTTTCTACACTGCAATTGTTCTCCATAGATAGTTCTTGAATGTCTTCCGACTCTAAGCAAGTGATATCAAATATTGAGGTCCATATCGATACCCATGGCATTTCACTGTTGCCTTGTTTTTCCCCCCTTATACGTAGAATATAGTTATATAGAGGGAAGAGAGGTAGACTGTTTAATTGTTTTGAGACTTATGAGAGAAGAACAGTCAACCGCCATATTTTCGCTTGAATTTTGTGGGGAATGTTTCCCATGTGCAAATTCAGGATGACATTGAGTAATTTTATTTCCCAAAGCACGTACAGGAAGAACTTTAATGAGGATGAAGTTAGTTTTATTTCCTAGCTAGATGCAAATACTGGACGAATTATTTACCAAACGCACATCCAGGAAAACTGTGGAGTTTTTACATTATTAAATAAAACGGTCGCCTTAAAGAGGAGCAAATTTCTCCACTAATTTATCATCTAATCATTTATTACCATTGTGGTCCTATATTTATAAGTCTCTTTTAACCAAATCACACATACTAATAAGAGGTAGTTAACTCAATGGGGTGAATTTTCAACTTTAACCTCATTTATGATTGAGTTTCTTTCAACTCTTTCTTTTCTCTTTATTTTCATTGGTACAATTAATATGAAAGAATTGTCACAATCTCATTTATTTGGTCAAAAGAGACTTATAAATATGAACAAACTTTTTGGTCAAAAGGGACTTATAAATAGAATCAGAGTGGTACTACTCTGGTCCTATTTAATATTTATAAGTCCTTTTTGACTAAAACATTTGGTTCTATTTATAAGTCCTCTTTCAAGTAATAAATAAGATTGTGTCAATTTTGCTTATATTAATTGTACCGATAAAAATAGAGGAAGACGAAAGAGTTGAAAAATACTCATTCAAGTAAAGTTGAAAATTTACTCCATAATAATCATTAAGCTAACTACCTCTCATTGCTATGTGTGATTCAATTAAAAGGGACTTATAAATAGGATCATATATCTTCTCTCTTATACTCTTTTCATAAATAAAAGCATATATAAAAAAATATTGGTATTTTTTACACATTTTTAACTACTCGTTTTACGTAATCAAGGGGAAAATTGCTTACAAAAAGGATGGAGTGTGTCTCTATTCCTTGTATTTACAAAAATATATATCAAAATGTTCTAGAAAATCAATAAAAGAGATTCGGAAGAAGAATAGGTTATTGAAAAAACAAAATCTTAGCAACTTTGTCAATACATGAGTCAGGGTTCTTTACTCACAGTGATATTGTCATCTTGGACAGGTACGTACACTTCTCCCAAAGCAATTAATCAGCTAATTATTATTTTAATTATATTGTTGACTTACTCGCATGCATCAAATTTATTGTAGGGCTGCCCAATTTAGAAGAAAAATGAAAATAGATCAGGCCCCTTTCACAACTTAACCTAATATCCTATTTTTTAATTAATAAATAAATTAAAATTAGAAGCGTGCCTTCTAACATTTTCTTTGGATCTATATATATAGTCGAGCTCTCGTTTTCTTTTCAAGAAATGAACGTAATTTAGGTGCACCTTTTCTTTTTATCGAATTCCTCCCAACAAATATGATTTGATTTTGATTGATTGCAAAGTCCACTCTTAAAAAATGTATAATTTTCAATTTTTTTCTTAAGCTTCATTAGTTCGCGGGGTCCCGGCAGGCTGAGTTGGTTTGGACATGGATATAATTATTTGATAGCGTTAGAAACTGATTGATCGATGAACATTAGAGATGTGGATTTTGGATTTTGATGACAAATTTGTTGTATTTTTTACTGTTGAGAATATTTCAAATTAATATATAGTACTCCCTCCGTCTTAATTATATAACAAAGCTTGTAGTACAATTTATACTACAAGTTTTATCCCATAATTAGAACCAGGACGTAATATTAAATAACTAGTTACAATGATATACTATTCTCATACTATTTATAAGTTCACATTTTGACTAAAAAAATTGGTTCTATTTATAAGTCCAGTTTCATATAATAAATGATATTTGACAATTCTACCCATATTAATTGTACCCATGAAGATAGAAAGGGAAGAAACAGTTTAAAAACACCCAATCATAAATGAGGGCAAAATTAAAAATTCACCCCATAATCATTGAGTTAACTACCTCTCCTTAGTATGTGAGATTTGGTCAAAATAGACTTATAAATAGTACCAAAATGGTAACTTATATTACAAATTATATCCGCTTAATTACTATTTTTAATTTTTAATGCAAAAGAGGGGTGGTGGTGGGGATTTCTTTGAAGGGTTGCTGACTGCTTAATGATATAGGAATAATTCTCTGTATTTTTTAAAAGCTTAATATTATTAAAGAACAAACAGTATACCTCTGTGCTTTGAATTTTTCTCCAAAAAGTAATCAATGTGATCATTAATTAATCTCTCTCATTCAATTAACCCCGCACACTTATATGTACAAATACTACTAGCAAGATGAATTGAAATTAGAATGAAAATGCATGGGGAAATGTGATTCCCAGTATATTATATTGTGTTCAAAACTTTGACAAGCCCGTGAGTTTGAAGAACATAGTCATATAAATACAGGAAATTGAAGAGACTTTACTTTCAAGGGAGTAAAGGGTGTTGCTTGCCGATGGCGTGACATAAAGATCATAAAGTAAAAGACGAAAAGAAAAGTTAAAAAGATAAAACAAATATAAATATGGATCAACCATCAATAATGGGTCCCATTTCATCAACTAATCTCATGACCTCCGAATTTGTCAACATTTGGATATCACAGGCTTGTGTCATAAACTGTAAATAAACTAATTAAAGCATGAATGAATTTTTATAGCCTCACGGGCAAGTCAAAAGTGATGACTAGATAAATGTGTTTGGTCAGTGGTCAATGTGGGTCATATGGTTCATTAGTATAGCAGAATGAATAAAAATGATTTTGGTTAGCAGTTTCTTACCAAGGCTGGGTATCAGAGTTTTCACGGGTAAAAAACTATTAGCATTGAAAAATTTAAAGAGGAGCTTTCTTTAAGAGAAATGAAATGATACGTTCCCGGTCTGATGAGGGGTGGAGCTTTTGACACTTTGCACTTAATCCTAAGATTTTGTATTAGAATTTGCACGAATCAAAATCTCATCTTATGGACTAGTGACTCCATTTTGAAGCATATAAATTGTGGGCTGACAATGACTTTACCCACACCTTGGGTGCTAATTAAATAAGTTTCTCATATAGAATCATCGGTAAATGGAGCTGTAGTTAGATTATTCAAACATTTTGACGAGTTTTGTTGTTGTTGATTTTCAGGTATTGATCTTAGCTTACATATTGTTTTGACTATATCTAGTGTGTTACGTTATTGGGAATAATTGGCGTGATTTTTTCACGAGGTAATATTTCTAGGTGAAAAGCCTGAAAAGTTTGTTGAAGAAACCAACATATCCTATTATGATGGTCTCAGAGTCGGTTGTATAAACAATAGTTAGCACTTCTTCTTTAGATTTGATATCAAAGTTTGCACGAGTCTCAATCTCATGCCATGGACAAGTGCCTAAATTTTGGAGCATAGAAATTGCAGGCTGACTATTACTTTCCTCATACCTGGGTGGGGAATCAACTATAAATATACCCGTAGTTAGATTATTCAAACCTTTTGATGAGTTTTTTTGGTTAATTTTTAGGTATTGGTGTTAGCTCACATATTATTTTGACTATATCTAATTATGATGTGATATTATGAATAATTGGCATGGTTTTTTTTTCGTTACGGTAGGATTTCCATGTGAAAGGTCTTGAGAAGTATGTTGAAGAAACCAGCATATCCTATTACGACGGTATCAGGGTTTGTTGAAGAAACCATTGTTCGCACTTCTCTTCAAGATTTAGTATCAGAGTTTGCATAAGTTTGAATCTCACCCATGTACCAGTGCATGCATTTTTACTGGATTCGTTGAGACATAAAATTTTTCATGCTCCTTTATTTTCGTCTTTATTTCTTTCTTCTTTATAGTAAATTTCTATGACCATTTTCATGATTCTATTTCTCTTTTTTTTTTGGTGGCCACAGTAAGATGCTTGCTGCAAGCGATAATATTTTCTCCTTTTCTTTAGATATAACAACACATTAGAGCATGCAAATTCTGATTTTCTTTTTATATTTTGTTTATGCAGTATGAGAAAGGTGCTTCCATCTTAAGTAGTCATTATCCTCCTATTGTATTGGCTAAAGTCGATGCCAATGAAGAAAAAATAGAGATATTGCAACATTATTTGATGTTAGGGGTTTCCTAACAATTAAAACATGTTTCAGTATTCAACTGTGTTGGATTTTTATAACCTTACAGGAAAGTCAAAAGCAACTAGATAAAAATGTGTTTGGTCAATGGTAACTGTGGCGCATATGGTTCATTAGTATAGTGGAATGAATAAAAATGATTTTGGTTAGCACTTATTATTAGGTTTGGTATATTAGAGTTTGCGCTAATCTAAATCTCAACCTATGTACTATTGTACTGGTGCCTCTATTTTGAAGCATAAAAATTGCGGGCTGACTACGACTTTGCCCACACTTTGGATGCTAATAAATTTCTTGTGTAGAATCATCTGTAAATAAACCCGTGGTTAGATTATTCAAAACGAGTTTTTTTTTTTTATTGTTGATCTTCATGTAATGATCTTAACTCACATATTGTTTTGCATATGTCTAATGTGGTATTGTGAATAATTGGCGTGATTTTTTGTGCGATGGTAGTATTTTCATGTGAAAGGCCTTGAGAAGTTTATTGAAGAAACCATCATATATATCATGTTATGACAGTATCAGAGTTTGTTAAAGAAACAATGGTTAGCACTTCTTTCTAAGATTTGGTATCAGAATTAGCTCAAGTCTGAATCTCACCCTATAGACCAATGCCTGCATTTTGAAATGTTTAAATTGTGGGCTGATTATGACTTTTCCCACACTTTGGGTGCTAAATACTTTTCTCATGTAGACCGTAAATGAACTCATAGTTAAATTATTCAAACCTATTGATAAGCTTTTGATAGATTTTCATGTATTGATGTTATTATTTTGACTATATCTAATATGGTATTGTGAAGAATTGGTGTGGTCTTTCACGACGTTAATTTTCCATGTAAAAGGTTCTAGCAATCACCCTTACAACATAAAATTCTTTAATAGTCCCCATGCTAATGTAAAGCCTGTTTGGGAAGTCCAGTGGAAAGCGTTAGCAAAGCGTGCGAGCCCAAACTGGCAGAAGCCTGGTAGAGTTGATTTTTTAAAAAAAATTGAGATAGCTTTTTCTTCATCTTGCTTTTTCTTAAAAAGTGGTTTTTTTTTTTTTATCAAAAGTCACTCACCCGAGCTTCCAATGGCGTTCTGACGGTGAGCTATGCAGTGGCTATAAATTTTGCCATCCTATCACACCCAAAATTGTTCTGACGGTGATCCTTTCTATTTGGGAATATTATTTAGTTTAAAATTTAATATTTTTATGCCTATATTTTCAATGTATTAATTATTTCATATTTATTATAATTAAGTATTTTAGTGGTATCAAAAAATAATAATTAAGTATTTTAGTGGTTTTAAGTTTTTTCCAATAATAATTAACTATTTTTATTTTTTATAATTATAATTATAATATTTTTCTTAAAATTATTACAATATATCCACATAATATTTTTTTTAAAATAAGATTCAAATCATTTTCAGTAATTTTTCATCTTAACTTGATTTTCAGATAATCATTCAAACACATATAATTATGATTTTCAGAAAAATAATATTAATATATGTTGTATTCAATAAGATTCATACCCATTTCGGTCATTTTATATCTCAATTGACTTTTCAAATACTAATCCAAATACTCATCAGTTTAGGAAAAAAAAAAACCCTTCTGTAAAATCCAAACGGACAATCCAAACACATATCACATTAACAATCTGGCTTTTTTTTCCTATCGAAGCTCTATAAAAGCTATAGAAAATAAATCACCGCCCCACCTTTACTCCAAATGGACCCGTAATATCCTATCCAAACCGTTGACACAAAAAATACTATCCAAATTAAAACGATGTATGCATTTTCAACTATGCATCCTACGATGAATTTGATTAATATATTACCTTAGTTTTATGTGCTATAAATTCTCCGTCTATCATTTTGCAAAATCGGGGTATTATGTTCTATTATTCGAACTTACCAGTTACCACTACACTCTTTTAAAATTGTAGGCTACGCCCTTTGTCATAACTTCACCACTGAATTGAAGCTGTTCTCAAGTCGAATTAATTAATGCTTTAAGAACTATATTGAGACTAAAGACGTATAAACGAGAAGAAGTTGAAATCAGTTGACATGAGAAATTAATCTTGGTAAGTATAGGGAGTAACTTCTAGAGTGCTTCCTCTGGTCTGACTCATGCTATTGGATGAAGTGGGATCAAATAAAAGTATATATTATATAATAATAGTAGATGAGTCAAAATTCTAAATCACTCGAAAAAGAAAAGGGACTGGGGATGTGCAAGGTATAAAGAAACTTTTGCTTTTATGAGCAATTAGGATCTTCGAATCCGTGATTGGTTTCTACTGATCGTCACTGTATGGTTTCATGCCAATGATGGTCGTAAGCATCCACCATTTTCAAGTGTCAAAATCCACGAGTTTTAGACCGACCCCACTTCAATCTTCAATCAAATCCTTTGGCTTTGACTAATTCCAAACACCCTCATTATTCGATTCACATTGTTTCCTTTTGAGACCAAATTACTGAATTCATCTTGAAGCGTTTCAAGCCTGGACCTGGATTTAGATCCGTGTCATAATGTTTTAACAATTGTTGTTGAACTCGCAAGTTGACTCTCCGAGTTTATCATTTTTACGTTTATAGTTTACCAAATCGAGTTGAATCATAGGTAAATTTGTACTTATCAGAAACCTGCTAAACTTAAAGCTTTATACATCGAATTCTGAGTTTTTATGTTTCAAACTTACAAAAAAGTGTTAACTCATCATCAAACTCGTGTTAACCTTTTTTATTTGATCATACACAACGGCTTTATATATGAGTTTTATAGAATTTTCTTTGTTAAATTTCTTAAATTTTGAATATTGATGGATTTAATTTCAATTATTTGGATTTAAAATATATTTAAATCAAATTGTTCTCATTTTCTATATTTTAATTATTATTTTAATTATTTATTATATATCATTTCAATATCTATCTTAGATTATATATTAGTTTATTAGTCAAAATATTCAGTTTGAAGAAAAAAATAAAAATAAAAATACTCTAAACTAATTTAATTAACTTCCTTAATTTCTCCAAAAAAGTCAACTAACTCTTATAATTAGGACCGGAAGGAGTATTTATTATATACCATCAATATCTAGTTAACAATAAAAGTAAACTCTTACGAGTTTACAATTCGAGTTCACGATACGAGTTTATATCATTATCATGAGTTTATTTAAACCTGTGAGTTTAACAACCTTAATTTTAACATGTGACACATTTTAGTGCCCGTTCGGTTACCTAAATGAGCCCACAACCGAAGAATGAAAAAAAGAAAAGAAAAAGGAATGATGCTTCATTTAAACAAGAAAAAAGGAAAATTAGACATTCAATTCCCGCATCACGCTTATAATTTTAACCAACCAGCTTAATGAAATGGTTAAAGATGATGGATGTGTTGTAAGCATCGTTAGTAGTATTGTAAATTATTATTTTTTAAAATTACCTTTTTGTATTTTTTTTCCAAGTATTGAATCATCACATGTATTATATATTGTTTATCATTATATTAATAAAGAGGTTTGATAACTCGATCGTTACCTTACTTTTTGGTATCCAAGGGGTGGTGAAATCAAATCTCACCTTCACTTCTGAGCAAAAAATAAATAAATAAAAAAATCTCACCTTCACTGCCTTGACTAAAAAATTCCAATTATCGGTGCCGGGGTTTTAATGACTTCGGATGCTCAGTGATGACTTTCTAAATTAAAGAGATTTTGTTAAGATTTTAAGAAACATCAATCTAAATGCATTATTAGTAGGTTTCAATTAAAAATAAAAACTTTTAAAGTTTAGGAATAAATAATAGTAATAGGAAGTTTTCTAATATATTTAGGAAATTATTATTATATAATTTCCTTTTCTTGTTCACAATCAGGGTAGCACGAGGGGCAATTAATTGATTTATTTCCAATTCATTGTTTTGGCAACGTTGGGGAATTGAATAGACAAATGAGCCCTACAAATTGAATGGACCTGAAGACCTAAAATGAAAAGAGAAAAAAGCACGACTTTAGAAAAGAAAATCGGAGGCGGTTGGTTATAAAAAGAAGGACTATTCATCATCAAAGGGAGCGGCAATTTTGAGCGTGAGATTTTCGCTGGACGAAAAGCACAGCGCAGACACAAAAGCAGACGGCACGCACGAGAAGCAATCTATCAGGAGGAGGACGACGACTTGGACAGGAAGAACTACACGTGCAGAGACCTGAGAGCAGCGACAGTACTGTATTCTTCCTATTTCCTTTTCTTCTTTAATTGCTATTTCTATTTTATAGATTTTAGTATAGTTATGTGTCACTAGTTTTTTTTTTCAACCTCGATTACTATGAACTTGTTTGAGACCTTAGAAATTGTTCCCACTAATTCGTTTTGCTTAATATTAATCCAGTTTATTTAATCTTATTTTTATTATTCATTGTTTAGTGATTGGCGAAGGAAATTTAAATTGACCGACGAAGGAAATTTAAATTGGATTAAATAATGTGAAATTAGATTTTAATCTAATTTACGTTTAGGATAGACATATACCTAGAAGCTCTGCATAAATCAAATTAGAGTGAACCCATTTGAATAGCATTTTAATTAATTATGTGAGACATTGCATAGTTATTTGAGATAGGTGTATAAAGTATACCGACAGACATTACGGATGAAGTTAAGTTAGAATTAATTTAGTGGGAATAAAATTTAACAAACAAGGGAGATTAGTATCTCTAGGTTGTCCTCTTTGATATTTGAATTTGCTCTTTAAAAGTGCTTATTTTTATTAAATTATTTTTTTTACTGTTATTGAAAATAATTCTGATTTACTCAACTTACATGAAAAAAGGAAATTTAACACTTAATCACTAACTTGACTGAGTCTCTATCGGATGACCTTGATTTGCCACATCACTCATTGCTAATAGAGTAAACTTAAATAATTGATTATATAGAGAGAAAGATAATCAAATTAAAAATCGAGAAAAAATAAAGATAACTAAAATAGTTTTGTCCATTTAATTTATAAAATGCTATAATCTTCTCAATTTGATCTCCATTATTCACTTCTCTGGACAAATAGGGAAATTACAAAATTATCAAAACCCTCCTTCTCAATCGGTCCAGCTGAGAGCAGTAAGCCCTTGAGAAGTATTGGGTGGGCTACATCTCACTCACTATAAGAAATATGATTTTGAGCCCGGTCCAACTGACCCAACCGAAGTGCGCTGGTTGGTGGCGTTGGGTAGTTGGACCCAACTGGTCAACCTCGGCCTGCGTCTTCAATCCGGAATCATCTTGTTCCTGCATCTCTGTTCTTATTGGTCACCTATATTCCTCCCTAATCCGCTAAGGCTCTCTTCATTGACTTGCTCAATTCACCTCCTCTGCATCAAGGGATGATTCTTTTACTCTGCGCTTTCTTCGCATCCTCGGACTCGTGAAACCATACTTAATTTCTGAATACTACTCCCGCTTGTAAATTAGGCCATCGAACACGGTGTGATTGAAATCTTATTGTCCGTTCCTATTTTTTATTTCTTTGGTTATAATAGCTGAACGAAATGTGCAAGTTACTGGAGCTGATATGAATGTGTATGGTACAGAATTTTGGAGCTCCTAACTGTTACCAAGCAATTCAATGGCTTCGACCATGGCTAATGCGCCCATTACTGTCAGACCAGTAAAGGGTTTGGGTTGCCAGAATTACGTTGGTCTTAAAGCACCCTCAAGTTTTAAGCTCAACATTGCCCGCACTGCAGGGAAGTCTCAACCTAAACGCCTTTTTGTTGTAAGATCAAGTGAGCGCCAAAACGTTTCGGGGACGACAAAGAAGTTGGGACTGAGCGATGCAGAATGTGAAGCTGCAGTCGTCGAAGGAAATGTTCCAGAGGCGCCTCCAGTGCCGCCTAAACCGGCATCCCCAGCTGGAACTCCGGTGGTCCCTTCTCTGGTACGTATAGATTTCAACTGAATTGTCATTTGAGTACTAAGACAGATACAAGCTTTCAAAATTAATTCCATAAAAAAATGAGGCTTATTAGATTGTTTTTGCTTCTGCACTATTATGGTTATTAGTAAATCTTGCTCAGAAATAATTGTTTTGTCCCAGCCACTTCAAAGGCGTCCTCGTCGTAATCGCAGGTCTGAATCATTCAGAGCTGCAATTCAGGAAACTAATATATCACCTGTTAATTTCGTGTATCCACTCTTCATTCATGAAGGTTGGTTTATTAGACACTTTCAATTTATTTGTAATCTAATTATGCACATTGTTATTTTGTTGTGAGCATTATACTATGCCCATGCTGTTTTGATTTGGATGAAGAACTTATGAACTTGCAGGTGAGGAGGATGCACCAATAGGGGCCATGCCAGGATGCTATAGGCTGGGGTGGAGACATGGACTTGTGGAAGAGGTTTTAATCAATTACTGATTCTGTTCATGCCCAGCTATGTATCTTTGGTCAAAAGTATTATCACTTCAAGCAACACTTCATGATTACAGACTTCACCCTAGAAACTTAATGGGTTAGGATTTTGAAATTGTAATAAAATCAGTCTCATGTTATCTGCTCTAAAACCATTCATATAACAGTAGTGAAGGAGTAGGTTGGGGGATTCGGTTCCATATTTGATAAAAAAACATTTTTATTGTAGAGACGCTGTATGGTCATTGACATTTTGACACTCTTAGCCATAAGAATATTTGCAAGAACCTTTGGCCCGGACTATACTGCTTCCTTCTTTCCTTCATGGCTCGTCGTTGATAAATATAGGATATTTGTAGCTTCTTCTGGCTGGTAAAGAATAATTTCTTTTGCTCATAAAATTGTCTTTATCTCTCAAGAATTGACTGGCTAATTTATCTGTAGATGTTCATTTATAATTTGTATATTTGATTATTATAGTTGGTCACAATATAGGAGGCGTACATTGAAAATCATTTCCCCCCAATCTTCATGGCTGATATTTATGTCACCCTAGTTATTTTTTGTATTAGGTTAAGTTCTCACTTCTCAGTAAACTTTTTGTTTTCTAGGTGGCCAAGGCTAGGGATGTTGGTGTTAATAGCATTTTGCTCTTCCCCAAAGTTCCTGAGGCTCTGAAGGTTCTACTCTCACTGCTTGTCACCATAATTTTTCTATAGTATGACCTTCATTTAGAATAACACCCTTCATCCTTTAGTCTCCAACAGGAGATGAAGCATACAATGACAACGGTTTAGTTCCTCGAGCAATACGTTTGCTAAAGGATAAATACCCTGATCTTGTAAGTAAAAATACCTTCCTTTCTCTGGGGACAATCTATTGCAGTGCCTGTAGAATTGTAAGTCACCATCCTTTTTGACATGGTCTTTCTTCAGACTATCTATACAGATGTTGCATTAGATCCTTATTCTTCTGATGGTCATGATGGTATAGTCAGAGAAGATGGTAAGTTGTCAAATCTGTCTATATTTCTCCGTGGTCTGAATTCATGTTAGAAAGTGCAGAATAAAAAAAAGTTGTCAAAAGATTCTCTGAATCAATTTTGAAATTTGTGGCGCAACTTTAATAGGTAGAAGGCTATTAGCCATTCTTCAATATTTGAGGCTTTTCTTGGTTACTGTTATTAAGCACAATTTTAATTTATACCCTTGATATTTTGTAGGAGTTATTATGAATGATGAGACAGTTTATCAATTATGTAAACAAGCTGTAGCCCAGGTAATCTGATTCCATGTATTAAATTTAATTTTCAGCCGTAGCCATGTAATATATATATAAGTATATAACCTTCTATAATATATTGGTGACCTCCACTAAGGCCTCTAAAACTGCATTCACCTTTGCATATAATTTCAGCACTTATTCACTGCTCATAGCTGATTTTAGGTTATTAAAAGTTAATTTGTTTATGAATCAGATTTCAATGAATTTAATGGCCGCAATGGGGTCTCAATGTTATAGAAAGAAAAATTTATCATCGCATGTTACTACTGGGATCACAAATTGCATGGTTTTGTTTTTTGTCTTCAATATCAGCTACTAGCTTCATTTATTATTATTTTTGGCAGCAGCTTCATATATTTTTTATTTTCCCGTTTTTTACTTTGTTGCTTTTACAAAAAGGCCCGAGCTGGAGCTGATGTGGTCAGTCCAAGTGATATGATGGATGGTCGTGTAGGAGCACTGCGGGCGGCTCTTAATGCTGAAGGATTTCAAGAGCGTGTTTCTATAATGTCTTATACAGCAAAGTAAATTCTGTAACATGATTCTTTTTCTTTTGCCAGAAAACATGATTGTTTCCCTTACTCCTCTCATTTTACGTTTATGCTGCTTGCATTGGAAGATTGTTAAGGTTATTGTCAGTAGTGAAGATATGGGCATAAATGTAAATTTTGTGAAGGAGAAGCTGTTGGATAGAATAAACATTTTGAAATTGGGTGGGGAATACTTTTTTCATTAACCCGTTCATCAATACGAGTCTGAGAATATGTCTATGAAGGATCTAGTTTTGGTCTCTACCAACTATTTGTTAAGGCTTGGGGTATGACAAGTTGGCATTGATTAATTGTATGTGTAGCTATTCCATTGTACACAAATTGGTTTCCTTCACTGACATGTACATTCAAACTATGTAAGCACTTTTAGCAGCCTTGGTACTATAGCACATAGCATTTCTAACTTGAGACATACAGTTTCTCTATGCCATCACCCCACACCACTCTTGCTTGCTAATAGTCATTGGTTACCAACTTTCCTCTTCAAAAATTCAGTTGTTTGTGAAGAACATCTTATCTGGCAAATATATATATTAAAAAGTTGGCTTTAGCTTATTTTGTTCTTAACTCTTCTTATCCGCAATATAACTCATCATGATGAAGCTCTTTTGTACTTGTGCAACAGGTATGCCAGCTCATTTTATGGTCCTTTTAGAGAAGCACTGGACTCTAACCCCCGGTTTGGGGATAAAAAGACGTATGTACACCTGTTTTGTTTAACTTAAACTTTCAATCATATATCCTAGTACATTGTTGATGCTGACTTCGCCTATAAACTTGGCTGGTCAACATGAAGTTATCAGATGGATCCCGCAAATTACAGAGAGGCTTTAATTGAGATGGAGTTAGATGAAAAAGAGGCAGCAGATATTCTCTTGGTTGGTTGATCTATCCATCTATCTATGTAACTTGTCTCATATCGTTTTTGCAATTTAATCTCTCAACTTGAAAAACAAAATGGATCTGCAGGTGAAGCCTGGTCTTCCTTATTTGGATATCATAAGGCTTCTGAGGGATAATTCGCGTTTGCCAATTGCAGCGTATCAGGTTCTTCTCTGACTCATTCTAGATCCAAATAAGAAATTTTCTAACCAATGCTGTAGTAAGCTACCTAAAGGAGACTGAAATCTTTTCGGTAAAGAATGAGAAAGCAGGGGATAAATTACAAAGCTCCTGCTATAAATATGTATATGATTCTGTGGATAATTAACAAGTTGTCACATTTGTTCTTGGAAATGAAAGAACCTCTTCATAACTTTTTATGTAAAGAAAACAAGACATGATTAGATAACAAAGCCTGCTTGGTTTTCTCCTCCTTCTCATCCCACAAGTTGTTTGAATTTCGTTTATTTCATTGCGAAGGTTTCTGGTGAGTACTCAATGATAAAAGCTGGAGCTGCGCTTAAAATGATTGATGAAGAAAGAGTTATGATGGAATCGTTGTTATGCCTCCGACGGGCTGGCGCTGATATCATCCTCACATATTTTGCTCTGCAAGCTGCTAGATGCTTGTGTGGAGAGAAGAGGTAGAAGTTCTCTAAATTTACAGGACACTGTCCGTTGTGTAAGACTGAAAAGCTTGAAGCATTTGAATTGGATGGTGCATCAAATTGTGGCGTATCTGGGCAATAAAGAAGTGCATCTTTGGTGGTAAATCCCAAGATCCAATCAGGCCTTCCTCCTTATAGAGAATGCAGTTTGTATTTGTAATGCTAAACCATTGTTGAGTGGAGGAGGGGGCTGGAGGTTTTCTTGTCGTAGTCAATTGCCATCAGTATAGACAGGAACCATGTTTTGTGAAAGTGGATCTTGCATGTCTTTTTTAGTAATTTTTTATTTTTTTCTTCTAGCTGTTGTGATTATTGCTCTACCTTTTAACATTTAGTTTGACTTTACTCGAGTAGCCAACATTCGCGGTAGTACAGTATGGGGAGCTAGTGTCTCGTGATCTTCTACGTGGAGATTAAATTTTTCCGTGTGTAAGCGTGTCATTCGTAAATCGCATTCCCAGCCATACTAGTGTGTTATTGTGCTCTCTATCTGAAACGTTCGTGAGACGAGTTTTTTTTTTTTTTTTTAAAGGCTCTACTACTATGTGGTAATGACCTTTCCGACATCAGATTAATTTCAGAAGGACGAAGCTCAATCAAAATTACAAGGATGCGATAAAACGAACCTCCTTATTAGTCTATATTTATAGACGTCTGACTCCGAAACTAAATAAATGCTGACGTTGATGTTTTGGTTTTGGAACACAATTACACAGATTTGGGTGATCAATGGTCCTACCTACCCTCCACATGGGGAAAAACGGCTTCATAACCTTAACTGAAGCCAACAGAAAGAGGGCATAGACTTTTGCCCGTCGGTTTTGTACAAGTCGAGGAACACATTGGTGCTTTGGACATCAACCTTGTTCAAGGAGGTACCTCTCTGCAATGGCGGCGTGGGTGGCGGCACCTATGGGAAGGACATCCTCGTCGATCATGAAATACGGGGAGTGTCCTGTGTGAGTAGATCCCAACGTTTCGTTCCTAATTCCAATGTAGAAGAAAGCTGCCGGAACCACCTGTGTATAAAACGAGAAGTCTTCGGCACCCATCATCGGTGGAACTTCCCTGAAATTCGATGCACCCAGCAAATCCATGGACACCTTCTTTACATGTTCGTACATTCGATCATCATTTACTGTGGGAGGATAAATGTTTAATTCCTTCTCAAAGAAGTCCACTTCTGCCGAACATCTGTATACACTCGCCTGTTCCACAATGACCTGTTGCACGCAATGCATTTTCAATTCTAGAGTCTAGACGTGTTTTAATATATTTCTTTCTCACACAAATTCTAAGTTTTCAACATCAGAAGCACAAACAAATTCATATTGGGGAGGCTGACCTGCTCTATCCTCTCAATAAGCTGGTAAAAGCTGGCGTTGGAGTAAGCTCTGAAGGTTCCACCTAGGACCACCGTGTCCGGTATCATGTCAAGATTGTCGCCTCCATTGAATGAAGTGACAGAGACAACCTGAATTATTCATTAAAACGCTAAAATTATTCAAGAGGAACAAGCACAGACACAAAGTATCAAGGTGTGTGTGTGTGTGTATAGATACAAGCAAACACAAGGTGAGACCTGTGAGTCCAATGGATTGGCTTCGCGAGAGACAATACCCTGTATGCTGGTGACAATGGCGGAAGCGGCCAAAACAGGATCAACAGAGCGGTGTGGGTTGTAAGCGCTAGCCTTCTTCCCACTAATCACTGCCCTGAAAAAACCACAGCCAGCAAGTAGAGGTCCAGGCCTTGATCCAATTATACCCGTTGGATGTTCATGCGACACATGAACTGCGAATATAGCCTCCACATCCTCTAAGGCTCCATCTTGTATCATTCTCTTTGCTCCATTGCCTGCTTCCTCCGCTGGCTGGAATATCAGAATTACAGTTCCCTATCATGGATACACAACACAAGTTAGAACAAGTACGTCAGTCCCTCTGGTGCTAAGCTTAATTGGACGTGATGAATAAACAAAGAGTATACACCTAAAATCTGACATATGCTAGCTAGTAACAAGTCTGTTGGAAGAACTTGAAAAAGATTATACCGCGTCACTGTTAATTTACTTGAGGTGACTTCAAAACCTAATAACAAGATAAGATTCTGATTCTGATAGAAGACAAAGCAGAAATTAAATAATCATATGATTTTGCTTTTGAAATAATTCCACCTTCCGATGCACCGGCACTGGCTGGCATTTAAATAATGAGGATTCAGGAGGAGAGGCATCTAAGAAAACTGAATTTGTTCCCTAGTAGTGGTTTTCAACGGACAGAAAAGTGGATGCTTGTAAACAACTTTTTACTGGTCCCATTCTCTGAGATTCCTTTCTCTTTAACGAGGAAGAAAAGGCTCCTGAGCAATAATATATTGAATCACGTGTTGTGGCCAATACAAGACAAAGCAAGCGAGCATTATTAGGGGTTATTCTTCCACCATTAGTTTTGAAGCTAGTACCTGTAATATTTCAGAACAAGTTCTCTATCGCACAGCAAAAGCGGCAGATGCCATTCCCTCCTAGCTACGAGTTTAATGGTTTTTCAGAGTTTGAAACTAAAAGCAATGAATTAATAATATGTAACAGGCTATAGCACAATAATGTTAATGGCTATGGCATCTATACATTCTACCGTGTAATTCTTTCGCTCGGCGCACATAAAGATCTAGGATAAGCTAAATTTTGTATTAATTATGAATAGCGTGGTTTCTTTTTTATGCACATAAATCAGAAAAAAATCAGTTTACCATGGTAGGAATCACTTATTTAGGAATTTCAAATTCTTGAGGTATTTAATAGAATTTTTCCAGATAATTTAGGTATATATATTTTTCCTATTTATCATTAACTACATTTTGTTGATTCATTTACACACATGCAGTACTTGAAAATTAAATTTTCTACTAGCATAGGATCCCGTTAGATCCTTTTGGGTTGAGAGGGGCAGCCAACCCGCCGCCTCAAAATAGATAACAGATGATAATATCAAAAATTAAATTAAATTTTCAAACGGACAAGGGCAAGGAATATAATGTACTTTATTTTACTTTTGTTGTAATAAAAAGGCTAATATGTCAGGAGTCATCCAAACACTTTATTGCCCTCGTCATGACCAAAATGCCCTTCGTGCATGTGAGGGAGAGTGAGTTTTCAATCACATTATTGGAAAATTTGGAAAGGAGACGTAGCCCTTATATATAAATATGGGTTTGCATTATTGCATATATATTTGGGTCTCACGTTAGTTTTTATTTGTGTTGGTTTTTATTTATTAATGAGATAATTAAACTGCTAAAGATGCGACAAAAAGTGCCCCTAGTTTGTGAAGCTCAAAACAGGCTAGACAATCCACCATACGTAAATAATTGTGTTGGCACAAATAAACATTTAAGAAATAAAAAAACAAATCGATGATCACATGATCTGCTGAACAAGAAATCTGAAAGGAGATGCCCTACCATTTTCATTCCATGAAATAATAATGTGGTTGAAGGGTCCTTTTTAAAAAATACTAAAACAATTTCAAGCAATTAATATGCCAGATGGTAATATTTCATATATATTTGTGTGTGTATTTGGATGAAATAGATAAAATAAATGTGAAGTTTGAAAACGGGAATCTTAGTATCCTGCTGGGAGGGAAAAAGAATATCTCCACTAACTGCTCTCTACACTTCCTCTCCACTAATTCCTTTCCCGTTTGTGAGTTTGTACCATACAAGTTGCTAGAAAGTTTGGATTTGGGAAATTAATTTTAGGGGGAGAAAAGTGCGCATAAAGTTCATTTAGAATGAATATGGTACAACACACTATGCTGTCGGTGGAAGGTAGTAATCGTTAACCTATAAGATATATATCAGCAAATAAATAAACATGATAATCAATTTTTTAAAAAAAAAATTTAAGAATAAAAAGCGACATTTGTCCATCAAATAAATATATTTGGATGAATCCAAAAGTAGGACTTAGATATAGTTGGATGATATAGGACTATAGGGTATTTGTATTATAGTAGTGTGTGTGTATATATCTTTGAATCCCACAACTTGTGCCGTTTTCAAGGTCAGAGTTTTGGTGGAGAAACAGCGGGCACTACTAGCATTTCTAAAATTCACACACAAGGTGAGAGAACTTAACGTTCTTTTTTGTCCTTTAAAAAAAGAAAAAATAAAAAAGGAATGACCCGCAGGAAAGTGGTAGTAGAGGGCAAGGCAAGATATTTGATGATTGATCATGGTCATATGACCCACAAGCCACAATGACAAGGTAAGGCTAAGAAGCTAGCCACCCCATCCTGGGCACTTTAGGTGAACCACAGAAATGGAGCATGTGATCCTTGTCGTACAGAAAACTTACCAATTATGGATATTTTTACTAATGGGTAATCTCTTCATGATATTGTGGAGTGACATACTGATTAAGAAAATGATGATTGGACAAGGTGATAGAAAGATGCTCAATATAATGAATGGGCAAGAGAGATCGATGAATTAGGAGGAGATGAGAAGAGAACCTTGAGTAAATGCTCACGAGTCTTCAAGATGTTGGCAGCACCCATGAGCATGGCCACATGAGCGTCGTGCCCACAAGCATGCATTTTGCCGCCTACTTTGGATTTGTACTCCCATTCAACCGCTTCCTACATACACAAATATTACTTTTCTTCTTCTTTCTCATTCTCTACCTCTACCAACTTTTAATATCTCCCATCCTCATAACAACACACCACACTTCTTTCCTCCCCCACCATATGCTCCTATATTCCATATATAATCTTACTTCTTCACACTTCAAAAATACACCATCTCATTAAAAAAAAAAAAAACTTACACATTGTTATAAAAATTATTTATTTTATGTTATCCTCTTCAAGGTACATAATCAAGTACATCATTTCAAAAGATGTCTGACACAGATCTCAGGATGTGAGACAGATAATATCTTTGTCAGAAGACTAGAGGACAAATCAGGACTAACTAAGAATGAATATTCCATGTCGTCGTTATAATAAAATAAGATTAGATATGATAGTTTAACGGCATAAAAGTATATACTTAACTAAATCAAGCCCCCTTAGAAGTAATCCGTCTAATAATTACTTATATCATTATTTTTTAGATTAAATTGAAAAATCATAATTATTTTATAATTTACAAATTACATTGTGAAAAAATTAAAGAGTGGTGGGGGAAAATCATTTGAACATCACAAGGAGACAACCGCAGGAGACGAACTAATCAAAGTACGGCGGAACCAACCTGAATAGGGAGCGCATCCATGTCAGCTCTGATCGCAACAAACGGCGGTAACCCGGTGCCGATCCAGGCTCGAATTCCGGTCTTGCCGAGAGGATATCGATAACTAACTTGCATCAGATCCAGTTCCTCCCTTATCAAACGGCTCGTCTCGTACTCTTCAAAAGCCAGCTCCGGATTCTCGTGGATCCTCCTCCTCAAGCGTCTCAACCACTCTCCCATCTCCGGCCGCCGCGCTATGCTCAGCACCGCCTCCGAACACTCCTTGTTCCACACCAAACAATCCTCCGCCGCCGCAGCTCCTCGGCGCGTCTGGTTCTTGCAGGTCACAGAAGACATGGAAGTCGTCACCTCGTCGTCTTCCGGATCGTAACATCTCCGGTCAGCGATGAAGGCGCCCTCGTAAACGGTAGAACTGAAGGATATGGACTGGGCGAGTGAGACTGCCGAGTCTTTGGGAATCAAAACGTACAATAAGAACAAAATCGCCGTTGAAAAGGAATATTTCCGAGTATTCATCTGGCTGGGAAGCGGAGTGTGAGAGAGCAAAACCTTTGCAGAAAAGGTAAGAGGGGAGGGAGAGGATGAATGATCAGATGAAGACCTTGGAATTTAAACACGTGAGGATAATAAAATGACAAGATTGCAGGGCTTTTATTATTTTATTATTATTTGTTATTATTACCCTATTTTTTTGTAAGAAAATACAATCTTTTAAAAAAAAAAAAAAAAAAAGTAGAATTGTTGGTTTGTACTTTGTATAGAGAGGAGAGGAGAGGAGGGCATCAATTAGAGCACGTGGGTAGAACGAGATCCAGTAATGGCAGGAGCAGGCGGGAATCAGTTTTCAACTTGTCTCATCTGGACCACCGTTCAGATTTTACTGAAATGGTTTTAATTTAATGTGGTTTTTAATTAATGATTTTTGAATACAAATCAGTTTTTTAAAAAATGTTTTTTAATTAATGATTTTTTACAAAGTTTTTTAAAAAATATTATTATTTTTATTTTAGATTTTATATCTATTAAAATAATATAAAAATAAAAATAATTAAATCTACAAAATAATTTAGATGAAATTACCGCTTGTCATTTTTTTTTTTTTTTAATAAAAAGAAGCGTGAAAAGTGAAGGTTGTGTGTAATAAGGTGTTTTAAGAAAGTAGCTTTAAACTGTGCATGCAAAATGTTAATGATGTCAATTTTAACATCAAATGATTAGCATAAAATGAAAAGTAACAGTTAACTTACATATTAGTAGGTAGCGAATTTGTGTGATATGTCTATTGAGAATATAATCTTGAGATAGATGATCATATCGCTATTGATTTGGTGCAAAACTTCAACAAAGTTGCAAAAGATAATAATTTTTTGATGACTATGATACCAACTTTGACAGAGTTCCTCCCCATTATTTCCGCCGCAACAGCTATAAGTTATAACAACACATCCATTTTATTTTTCTGTATTAACTATTAAATCTTTCTTTCACCCCAAATGCTCCTAATCAACCTTCAATCTTTCCCAACACAAAAGTAATAATTTATGAAAAAACAACACAAATACTTGACAAATTTATATATTATAAGTAACTAATTAAAATTAGGGATAAGATATTGTCATTATCACTTTTTCACCATTAGATCAGAATTCTCAATAGGAGAGAGAAATGAGATTCTGATCTAACAATAAAAAAGTGGTAGTAACATAAAATTGGTAGTAACAATATTCTATCCCTTAAAATTATTGTATGCCAAATATCATATAAAAGTTTAAAATTATTTGAAAAAACAAAAGTGATTAAATTAAGCGGAAGGCATCTTATGTAAACTTGGAAAATCAAACCCAAAAATTAGCCTAAGAAATAGCTGAGATTGGAACTGACTTGAAATAAGAATAATTTTAATTAACATTTACCTTACATCACATATCAGTGATTAAAGAATGATAAAAAAAATTATTAGTTATTTCTACATTCAATTTCAATACCGTGTTGTACTCAAAAAATTAAAAGATACCCCCGCTTCTTATATAAAATAGGGTAAAGGTGCGGATTAGCCAACAAACTTTTACTCTATGAGCATCCAACACAAAAAACTTTTAAGTGGATCATAACTACCAACAAATTTTTACAAAAGTAAAGTTATCACAAATCTGTTAAAAGCAAATTAACGTCCGTTATGTGGGCAACTTGATTCTGCGTTCCTTGAAGGTCAACTTCAATTACTTCACACAACTTGATTCATCAAATCTGAATTACGTACATATCCCACTACTTTTCTCACTCAATCGTCAAATCATCAAATCTGAATTACGTACACATCCCATTGATCTCAATACTTGATTCAGCCATCAAGGGACAACGAATTCTAAAATGGCGCCGATACCCTTAACTGCTTTATCTTCATAATCGTTTTCTTCTGTTTTGTCAAACTTCAATCTCGCACACTGTAAAACCCTCAAGCGTGATGGTATCGCCCGTGTCTTTTATTTTAGGTAATGGCATTGTCGTTTTCAGATGATAAATTGGAAATGATTGAACGTTTTGTGTGTTTTGTGATTTGCAGTGAATGCTTTTTTATCTTTCAACTCCAACTATGCATCGAATTTCATTTTAACCAGCTTGTTATTATCCCCAAAAACAAAACAAAAGGAATCTCCCCAGACAAAACAAAATTTAAACAATTCAACCAAATTGTCATTTTTGTAAACGAACACCACTAGGAAAAAGATCAACAAAACCGAAATTTTCAAGGTCACTGACACTGAAACATAGGAAAATAAACCAATGAAATACAAAAATTAATAACCCAGAAAAAAAAAATTGACAAGAAATGAAAGAATACTTGTTGATTTGTGCAATTGCCCCATCGAAGAAGATGATAGAGGTATCATAGAGTCCTTCAACAATGTAGTCTCTTGCCACTTTGATGTGCTCTTGTAATCCCGCAAATGAAGTCCTAGCCATTTTTCGTTCCCTCAGATTTCTCCAACGAATCCCTAAGTTAATAACTTCTTCACCGTTTAGAAAAAATTTGAGTTCACACGAAAAAATCCCTAAATTTTGCTGACATAGGTAAGCCACATCTGCTAATAACGGGTCTAATTCCGCGATAAAAGAGCTCTGTTTACGAACAGATTTGTCCATCAGTAATGTGGATCACATTGTGGGAATATAGGCCGATACGTCTCCATCAGCTTGTGTTTCAATGATGGGTAAGGCAGTCAAGCTACTTGCACCTGTCTAGTCCGATGGCTCTTTCTAAAAGACGGGAATGTAAATAGAAAACATCGCATGGGAAAGCCTCAACAATTCCAGTCAAAGAAAGTAACGGACCTTATTTGCTTTTAACAGATTTGTGATAACTTTACCTTTTTAAAAATTTGTTGGTAGTTATGGTCTACTTAAAAGTTTTTTGTGTTGGGCACTCTTGAAGTAAATGTTTATTGCCAATCCGCACCTTAACCCTATAAAATATGGGTTTGATATTTTTTTTTTACTGCAGAATTTTTTTTCCTACCACACTCACATAAAAGTGAATGGGTCTCATTACAAAGAAAAAAGAGATAAAATATTAGTGGGACCCACTCACTTTTATATGAGATTATGAGTGTGGCGGAAAAAAAATTTCTACAGCAAAAATAAAAATATTAAACACATAAAATATACACTACACGATATAAAAAGGTATTTTAAAACTGGAGTGAAGGTTTGCTACCTAATTTATAGCGAGATTCCCTTGAAAGGAGGGAATTATCAGTTACATTAAATAATGATTTTACAAGGACGATTACTAACATGCATGCCAGTAAATTATTTTATATATATATATATATAAATAAAATAAAATAAAATTGAGGGTCACTAGAAATTAAAGTGCATCCTTTTTTTCCTTATAAATAACATGGATTTGGTGAAAATAATTACTTTAATTTTTATAAATCTTATATATATCATGCGGGTAAATCAATTGTTATTGTATAATTGATTCTCTTTTTCCAGCATTACTGATTGATTCTTACATGGAACAAATAGTTTGATCACAAGTATAGTTTTGTTTTTTGGACAGCATATTTTTTCTGTGTAAGTGATTATATATAAAATACTTATTTTCTTATTAATCATAATTTGCTGTGTCAACGAGACAATGACTTGTTTAGCTGGTTGCAAATAATAATAAATAAATAAAAATCCCAGAAAAAATAATAAAATTCAAACAGGGTATAATAACCCGCCGGGTTTAAATTTTGACAAAAAATACTCACCAGGAACATTTTTGAGTGTATGCAAATGCCAGTTTTATTGTCCATTATTTTGCTCTACCAGTAATTTGATTTTGTGTGTGTGTAAATAATAATTAATTGCTCAAGTTAAGTTAAATGATTTTCCTAAACTTTAAATTAATTATATGCGAGTAAAATTCTAGTCATGTTATATTCCCTTAGTGAAATAAGAAATAAATTAGTTGTAGAAGAGTTATTTGTATAAATATAAATTCATATGATTCATTTTATCGTTAAAGATCAAAAGATTATATATTTATCTTAATATAGCATACATTTTAAAGTGTGATGCATATATAGAATAAATAATTTTCTTGCCCAGTGCGTTCTATACTTCCATTATAATTTATTTTTCCTATTCATTGTTTTTATTTTTCTTCTAGATTATTAGATGCTGAAATCTTTTCAAGCCAACCACCCACGTCAATCATTGCTGGTGGATGATCTCAATTAATAGAAAAGGAAAGGAACGATTCCCACGTAATATAAAAATTGAGTTAAATTTTTTATGAGCAATGGGTTATTTTTTTTAATTAGTTAACACAATACTCGTGGGAAGAAGAGATAAGAACAAGATTTATTTAAAAAACACGCTTATCATTTTATTTTAAAAATGACAGACACCAATACATACATACGGGGTTGAGTTGAGTGATAAGCGGCATGTCCATGGCCCTTAAATAGCGTCTCGAGTTCGGCGCATAACGATAAAAGATCTTTATAGAACTCACCCACCATAGGATGTGCGACGTACGGTCCGGGTCGGTCGGTGTGTGGCCGATCGGTCGGATTCGGATTAGTCGAATAAACTACGAATAGGATGAAGCGAACAAAAAAAAAGATGACAAAAACAATCACTTTAATTTGTTTCTTCCATCAGTAATTTTCACCATACGTGAGATTACAACTCTTGCCTATTAAGATAAAGTGGGAAACCATTCAAACCAATTACCGCTTGATAAAAATCATAAGAATAAAAAATATATTATAAATTTAAATGTTTTACATAATCTCTCCAACTTAATCATTGTATACTCTATGATAAAATAAAATATAGTTGAAATTTATTTTTATCTATTTATAAGAAAACTAAATAAATAAGATGAAAAAAAAATGTAATATAATAAAAAGTAATAAATTTTATAAACATTATATATTATAAATTGTTTTTGTAGATTTTTTTGACAAATATACATTTTTATATAATTTTTTTGTTTAAATATTGTCTCTGTCACATTTAATTAGCCATTTTTGCCCAAAATACATCCATTTAACAAAATGAAAACATTATACAAACAACAATTTATAATAGACAATGTTACACAATCTATTAATTTTTGTTATATTACAAAATTTATAAATATTTATTTTTCATCACATTTATTAAAACTTATTTATTTAGATTTATTTTGAATAGATAAAAATATATTTCAAATATATTTTATTTTATCATAGAGTATACAAATATACAGTGATCAAGTTGGAGGGATTATGTAAATTTTTTAAATTTTTTTTTTCTGCTAAAACTTATATAAGAATACTCATTTTGTATATCTTTGTTAAAAAAATTAATCAGGCTTTCAATCAAGTTTTTTATATCTACATGAATTAAATTAATCAAACTTATATCCAAATAAGATAAAAATATTAAACAAATATATTTGAAAAAGGAAAAAATAAAACTGTTAAATTATATATAAGAATTTTAGCCAAAAATAGAGATTTAGTATCTTGGAGGGTAAATTAGTGAATAAGATTTATTTTAATAAAAAAATTATTTAAGAACATTTTTAAAGGTCCTACCAATCTAGGCTTAATTGTATATTTTAAATATAGAGGAAATGTCATTGTAATTAAGGCAACACACAAGAGAAGTCGGAGTCTATAATTTACTCATCAAATCATAAGTTCTATATTACATGCAGTATAGATGTTATTATCAAAATTAAGTAATTGCACGCATGAGCCTAAAAAAATTTAATATTAATTTTTTTTTTGAAATTTTAAAATACTTTTAAATTCATAAACATGAATGATTTATGGCGTTAAAATATGTGTGTTCGTTATATATAGACAGCCTAATTATGGTAAGAAAATAGGTACAGTTTATGATATTCTAGTGGGGGAAAATCATATTGGATGGCCTACAAATTAAATGGGTGATGAGTGTGCTGAATACGACGCTATATCCATTATTTACACTTTAGGTTTGAATTAAAGTGGGGTTAACTTACGATCATGGCGGGTCAAATCACAGGTTGGATCATTTGTGTTTAATTAGCCATTTAACACGGAGACAAATACATGTGGAGGATGTTTAATTTAATGATGATTGATTAGGGAGTAGTGATCATGTATATGTTGACTAAGCTCAAAAGGGGTAACATCACGATAATGGAGTTTATATATTAAAGCCACCAATTAATGGCGTGGAGCAGCAGGAGTCAGCCAATGAATGAAGGAATTGGTGCTAAAAAATATTCGAGAGCCCCATTAGACTTCAACACCATTCATACACGTCTCTTATTCTGCACATTTAAATAATGTCCCAAACATGACTTTATTCGGTGGTGCCACGGTGCTCCATAGCACAAAGGGCAACTATTTTTAAGCCTACTGGATTGAGAAAAATAAAGTGAATTAATCAAAATTTTGTACCTAAAATCAAACTATATATGTGCGCATAAGCTATTTTCTTTTTACCAGCAGTTAAATCTTATATTTACGAACGAAAAAGGAAACGTGAACTTGATTGGTTGATTATTGGAAACTTTTTTACCTCACGTCCAGCAGGAAACATCATATCACTCATCAGTCTATAATTTCACTTACAGAATATGATATGGTAGTATATACCTATAACATGTTGAACTGCAAACATAAATCTGACAAAGACTATATATTATATATCATCGGCGGAAAAATCACAATCCCCAGTTCAGTGAAAATAAAGATGTGATTGTTGAGCAAAAAAAGAAAATAAACAAACATGTGATTCATCGTGGGTGTGACACTGCCTTCAGTCATAGATGTATACAGTTTGTGCGGGGTGCCCTAACGTGCCTTTCTTGTTACTCTAATTTTGGGTGTTTAAATTATTAGATTCTATATGAACTAAGTGACATTTTGATATAAGAAATGGAACTGTTTTCAATTTTTTATTTTTTTTCAAATATTTAAGATTTTAAAGTGTGTAGTTTCTTTTTTATTTAAAATCTTACATACTTAAAAATCGTAAAAAATTGAAACAATTTTGTCTTTTGTTTAAAAGATATAAAAATGTTACTCATTTTAAATGATTTAAGGAACCATAAAAAATATATTGAAGAAGGTGGCTAAAATTGAGGGAGAAGAGGAAAAACACATTAGACAGCCTTTACAGTTTGGCATCTGGTGTGTTTGTCTGACAGAGAAGGAAGCAGCCAAAGAAGAGATGGTGGGGCTAAATAAATAAATGATCTTTGATGGAGGAATGGACCAGAAGAAGGGCAGGTGGTAGTATATAAGGCATGGACTACCTTAAAAGGTCGATGAGTGTGTCAGAGAAGGAAGGAAGAAAGAGGGAAATAATGGATTAAGAATGATTGACGGGGATGAAGACGTGTCAAAGCAAATAAATATAATAATGGAAAAGCCAGGCTTATTAATCAATCCCCTGCACTTCACGGCAAGCGTTACTATATAGTACTTCACGGCAGGCTTATTAATGGAAAATTCACGCCTTGAAAATGACTCCTAACTAACCTCTGGACCCCCCACCTATGCCTTCCTGCCCGCTGTGCTCCGATACTCTACAACTGCCTCGTTTTTGTGAACCTCCTCTTTTTTTCTTTTTTACTAAACTACTAATACATACTAAAAAGATATTTTAGTATACTGACCGGTATTAAAAAATTACTTTATTATTTTTAAAAATCATTTTATGGTGTTGAAAAATATCCTTAAATATATTTTTAGTACCAGTCAGTACCTTGAAAAAAGTTCACGATCCTAATATAATTTTTGAAGATCATAAAGTATTTTTTCAGTACAATTCAGTATTCTAAAGTATTCTTTTAGTACTATTCAACATCCTAAAATATTTTTTTAAGATCATGAAGTATTTTTTGCAGTAAAAGTCAATATCCTAACTTTTTAGGATTTTTTTCAAAATCATAAAATAATTTCTCAAGATTATGAAGTATTTTTTTAATACTATACACTATTTTAACACCCTAGTAGTCAATATATATATATTAAAGAGGAGGCAAATGCACCTTTTTGTGTCAAAAAGACACAGTTCTAAAGTATAGGAGCATAGCAGATGCTAATACCACTGGATGAAAACCGGGCCCCACCCATGCAGGTGCGGAATTGGATTCTCTCATCATCCCTCCTCATCCAATTTCAACCTTTGATTTTTCTCTTCAATCAATCTAGACCATTGATTTAAATTAATCTTGATTGTCTCATCCTGGAATATTTTTTTAATATAAGTCAGTATTCTGAAATATTTTTTCAAGATCCTAATTCATTGATCACTTTGACTAAAAAATACTTCAAAGATCTTGATTGATCTTTTAAAAAAATACTTCAATATATTGACTGGTACGAAAAAAAATACTTCATAATCTTAAGAAATTAGTTTATAAACTTAAAAAAATATTTAAAATACTGACTGGTATTAAAAAATGAGGGACAAGGAGAGATGAGGAGAAGGAGTGCCGAGCAGAGAAACCGAACCCATGTGGGCGCCTCACTCATCACACTCACTATTCCCCAATCTCCATCCCCTGTACTCACTCATATCACTACCACACTGGTGCGCTTGATGTTTATTTTATTCGGCTAAGTTGCAATTTGAGTAATAAGTTTTTTTCCCTTTTCTTATTAAGATTGTCTCGTACAATTAAGTTTTAATTGGTGTAAAAATAGATATAATTTTTTTAAAATAGTGCAATTTTAACAATTTCTTTAAATTTGTCTAAACGTCCGTTATAAAGTTAGAAGGGAACAAATGAACCACATGTTAAAAAGGTAATTAACGTTTAATTTAATGGATTTGCTTAAATTAAACTCCCTCCGATCTTAAATATAGGACAACATTTGGAGTTGATTTTGTTCATAAATATAGGACAAAATTTAAATTCTTGTCAATTTCTTCTCAAAATATCTTTATTGATACTTTCTCAATAATAATTTAATAATACACATGATATTCTATAAAGTGAGTAGTGCTTGCAATTAATTAATGTCACATACACCTCAGTTATACTGTTTTTTTTTATTTCTTTAAAAAAATTGAGCAATTTTTGTCATATTTAATCATGACGTCACTATTAAATCACACTTTCAACCTTCAAGAATAGACTGGAAATTGTTGAGAGAGATCGACGATGCTGAACTGTGTGAGAGCTTGGAGAAGTCATATGTGTGGTAGAAAATTCTGACAAAGAACATAGAATCAGGGTAGCTGGATGCTATTTTAAATTTTAAATAAAGACGTTTTGGGGAGAAAAAAAACTAAACAATTTAACTACTATCCTTAATCTTTATAAAATTAAATAAATATGTCATATAATCATGCAAAACGCTCATGATTAAAAATTTCATTGTCAAGAATGCGACCAGCCCCCATGAGAATGGAGTTCCTCACGATGATGAGGATGAGGATGAGGATGATTTGGCATATCACGTGAAGTAATATGTGGTTACTATAATACTATCCTACATGGTTAAGTCACCCATAACACAAGTGGGTCAACTAAATGTTGACCGTCTAACTTTATTAAATTGGGGCCCTTAATCCTTTCTAAAGCACCATAGTTATTTTTTAAAAAATCCCTCACTCCTCTCCGTCTTAACTATTGTTAAAACAACATCAATAAGGGTAAAATATAAAAATATTAATAAATATAAAAATTATGTTTTATATTGTGACCAAAAATTAATTTCTTAAATGTGCCTTATATTAAGGATAGAAGAGAGAAACAATTATAACAGAATAATTAATTTCAAATAATAATAATAAAAATCAACAGTAGAGGATGTGGTATTTGGATCCCACCACCGCTCCTTGTTTTTTTGTCAACTCACCCCTCTCGTCCCCTACATCGCTGGTCGAAGATTCGTCAAGGGCAATTCGTCACATGTCAATTAAATAATGTAAGGAATGTCTTTAAATTATTGAGTTCAAAAGACTCACAGAAATTATAAATCGTTTTGGGAAAAAAAAAGCGAGAGGGATGCGCAAAAATATGAATACATCTTTTTTCCTTTATAAGGTAGTTATAATCAGTGGCGGAACGAGGAATTTAAAATGGGGCGAAAATGAAAAATATTATATCATAAATAAAAGATGCGAAATACAATACAAACCTAATATATAAAAATTGAAAGAAATCTATTATATAATAGCCTCATTTTCATTTTTAAGGAGTTGATTTTTATCCCGAATATAAGGCATAGTTTTTATATTTGTTAACAATAATCAAAGAAGATAGTGAATGAAAAAATTAGGGAAGAGGATGACCATAGTGTTTTAGAAAGTATATGTCAAATTAACTTACTCAACCAACTTCCTTAATCTATCTAAATTAGGTAAATATGCCTTATATTTGTGACCAGGATTTAAAGTATTAACTAGATTTTTAAAATACAAATGATGAAATACTGATAGAATCAAACAAGCTTAGCTTATTAAACTTGTATATACATGTAGATATCTCCTTATACTTTGTTAATGTACGAGAATTTCAAACTCAAAAGTTAAGAATCAAACGCAAGCCAAGATTGTGCGAAACAGCTATTTATTGATATCAAAAGATAAGCAAGTTATACATAATAAATAAGTTTGGGTTTGTTTATGTGTAATCGAAATATTAAAATAAACGATAGACAAAAAAAGATATCTCCTTTTATATATATATATATATATGTGTGTGTGTGGGGACACGTGATCAAACCCATAGGAGTCTTTCTTTTCCCGAAGATGAAACTCATGGCACTGGAATGGAAATACAAATCGATATGCCAGAAACTGAGGTTTGAAAGGGAATAAAAACGATATGATCTGAAAATAATATGCATCCTCCGGTCCTATTTTTTTTTAAAAAAAAATTAGGGGGGAGGGATGCCAAAAATATGAATACATCTTTTTTCCTTTATAAGGTAGTTATAATTAAATTCTCCAGGATTAATAATTACTGTACCGGATCTTTTTCAATAACCAGATCAGTAGTCTGATTTAAATAATAAGCTCAGTTGATATATATAAATAACAAATATTGTGATTTATGTATGTTTTAATTTAGATTATAAGTAAATATGAGGATAGTGAGAGGTTTAATAATTAATTACTGTATTATGGAGGATGAATGAGAGAGGGAAAGAGATTATTGTCAACGTCAGAGTGGTTGAATGTTTTTTTGTTTGAAAACTAATATTTTTGGTGTGAAAGGAAATGTCACTCTCGTCCTTTCAAAGCATAAATTCATAACAAAGATTATGACTCGTGAAACCTCTTAATAATGAAATCCCCTCTTTGCCCCCTCTTTTATACACACTCAGCAACCATATGTAGTATTTTTACTTTCCCTCGCAAAAAAGCTATGTAATTTAAACACCACCTCAGTGTAGAGCCGTTAAAACGGATTAGACCATCGCCAATGGCCGTTTGTTGGGCCTTCAAGCAATGAAAAATAGATGAGATATTTGAAATTAGCGCGGAAATTTTTTTACGTCTTGCGCCATTTTCAATCGTAGTTTTTTTTTTAAAATTTTTTTATTTATTAATTTATATATATTTTGTATTTGTTATAGAGTTGTTTATCATTTAACTACAAATACATAATAACTATACTTTAATTTTATGATTTGATTTATAATTTGTTACAAATAAAGATTATGGATGTGTTCATGATGCGGGAGAAGAATTTCATGATATTTTTACTCTGTAGGAATGGCGCTACTACTCAAAGTGAAGAACAATCAAATGTCATTAAAATTGATGATAGTGACGAAAATGAGCGACAATAATAAATCATCGATCTTAATGTCGTTTAGTGATATGTTTTTTATGTTTTACTACGTATGTGAGTTATTTGTGAACATAGTTTTTTTTGATTATGAATTAGTGATTGTCTTTATTTATTAGATGATTCGTGTTGTAATTTTAATTATATTTCTTTGAAATACGCGGAGGAAAAATAGTTAAAATTTGGAATAGTAATTTTCGGCATATGAAGCCGCGTCTTTTCTCGGGGATTTTTTAAAAAAATATGTGTTTTTTTTACTTTAAAGGCCAACTTGTTAGACGCGACCCTTCACCGGACGGCCCCTGATTGACAGCTCTACCTCAGTGGCAGTCTTTCAATTTTCTTTGGATTCCTTTCTCATGAGTCATGATCTTTCCCATGAAAAGGACCACTTCTCACGCACTTTAATTTCTTTCCCCCCTTTTTTTTTTTAAAAAAAATCTTTATTGCACTTAACTTTTCCATGAAACTAGCTAGGCGTAGTAGCTTGTACCCTTCTTTTCCCGAGATGCCGAAAAAGTTGTCACAAAGTGAGACCTCCAACTGACACAAAGCCTGTAAATGGATAATGGTATTTTTTTTTTCAATCAGATAAGTTAATTTGATATAAAAAATAAATATCAATATTCAGGTTCTTTATTTTTTTTTAAAAAATAACATATCTATTTATAAATATTTTTTGACTAAAAAATTTAGTTCTAATTATAAATCCAGTTTTAGGATAGTAAATGGGATTGTCACAATTTTGTCAATAAAAATTGCACTAATGAAAATAGAGGAAGAAGAAAAATTGAAAAATATTTACTTCATAAACAAAGATAAAATTAAAAATTTACTCCCTAATCATTGAGTTAATCACCTTCCCTTAATATGTGTGATTTAGTTTTTTTAAAAAAAAAAACTTATAAATAAGGAGGAGAGTGATATAGAATAGCATTATGCAATTTCCAAGCCACCCCCTTACACGCATCTCTATGACATAAATTAACCAATGCAGGATGAGTAGCTATGAATCATGATGTTACCATTTCTCCGTAAATAGCTAGTTAGAGGCAGCAAAAAAGCAGGTTGCAATCTGCCGTGAAAGAGGATACTGGTTGGGGTTGTTCTAACTTAATCAGATGTCTTAAATTTGAGTTCTGGGAATGTAGGACCCCGATAAATACTTTGAACTAAAAGGAGATAGGTCCAGGATACCAGTTAAAAGGAGATAGTCCAGGATACCAGATACTCATGCACACACAAAAAGAAGAAGCTTTTTTCCTTAAAAAAGATAAAATTAAAGAAATAAACACTAACAACATCAAGTTTCATCCAAGCAGTATCAAATGTAAAGCTCTTACTTATAAGAAAACTTTGGTATCATTAGGCTATAAAGCCTTAGACCTGAAAGATTTGTTAATCCGTTAAAGAAGCTGCATATCAGATTAACACTTAATTGGCACGTTAATTATTATGAGATGTAGATCTGGGCAAAGAATCATCATGCGTGCACCAGGAGTTGATTAAGGATTTTAAGGTGGTTTGGATTATTCGGAGGCAAAGAAAAAATAATGCATTAGCAGAAATCTAGCTAAGAGCAGCCTAACTGGTTAAAGCCAGATTAGTAGTTGTCCATTAACAGGTAACAGCTCCATAGTTGATTACATGGACAAATAAGTATAGTTCAGGCTAGATACATGCATATACCCGCCTGCAAATCAATTCAATGCAACATGTAGGTAGAATACGAAGGGTAGGTTGAGATGGAAAGGTTAAATGTGAATGGGAACTTAAAAGAGAACTCTGATAAAACAAACTTTGATCTTAGAGAAGAAGTAATAACCTTACTAATTCAATAACAACAACTAATCTCTGATCTTAGAGAAGAAGCAATAACCTTGCTAGTTCAATAAGAACAGCCAATCTCTAATGATTAGATAAGCCAGAATCTGAAACTTAACTAATTACTAAAGCCCAGGAGGATACTTCGACGAATTTACTCTCTGAATCTTCGACGATCTTATTGATAGGCTAAAAGACAATAAATAAGAGTAGATTTACAGAGAGACTCTAATATGAAATTCAAATAGATAATCAATAATCTAAATCCTATCAACCAAATCTATCTAGTTGTGATATTCCACTTATTTCTTAAAGATAATAATTAAAATAGACTCAATTAATAAAGGATAATAAAAGATCAAAACAGACTCTATTATTAAATTAATTCCTAATAAATTAAAATAGCGAATTGGATCTATCAAAACACCCTCTTTCTTCTTTTTGTAACTCCTTAATGTGGAAGTTGGATGTCCCTTGAATCTTCTCTAAAAGCAATTGGACCGAATTCCATGTGGGTTGGCACTTGAGAATCGTTCTGAGTATCTATGAATGTTTGGACAGTGTCTTTTCTGAAGGTGAGGTAGATAACGACAGCAACATAAATGGCCATAAGAGGGAATACTATGATCCCAATGAATACGTTTGCCACTTTTGGGAGGCTGCTGCGAATTAACCAATCCACAAAACCAGTGCTTAGGTAGTACACGTTTATGCCAATGATTCCAAATCCTAGGATTCATGAAATCACAATGATCTGCAACCAAAATTTATCCATAAAATGTTATGGGACTCATTTGTTTACAGGCTAGCTTGGGAGAAGAGAATATAACTCACAATTATAGAATTCTTGTGAGGTCCCATCTTGGGGCTGCTGTTGCTAAACTTGAGCAATGGAATCAAAGCAAATGGCAGCTCAAACGAAAGTATCATCTGCAAAAAACCATTTGTTTGATTATTTTTGAAAAGAAAAGGGAAAACAAAAGGAATTATATATATATATTACAGAAATAGCTATCGAGGAAAAAATAATAAGGCGGCTTGCACCAGAAGGTCCGCTAATAACAGCAACAACGAGACTAGGTATTATGGAAACACTCCTAGTCATCAAATTCCGTATCCATTTTTTCATCCTCAATTCCAAGAATCCCTACAAGGCCAAACATCATCAACTTGTTTATACATTTGATTTGGTTGACTTGTTCTGCAAATCTTTTGTTGCAAGAGAGTTCAAGTGTTTGTTTATGATATACCTGCATGATGTACTGCCCTGCATAGGTTCCAGTGATAGTAGAGCTTTGTCCAGAGGCCAAAAGTGCTATGGCATAAATTGTTGAGCTGGACTTTCCTAACACATTCTGTAACCATTAAACAACACCAAGATCAAGATTGATTTTCATGTTATAACAGATTATGGTGCACGTTAAATAAAGTTGTTACAACCTTGAGAAGATAAGATGCAAAATCAAGGGACAGATCGTCACATCTTTCTGTATCTTGAGCTGAAAGATTATTTGCAGAGCATACCGTGCCTGATACTGAAACTATGGCTACGTTTATTAGAAATGCTACAAACAAAACAAACACTTTCTATTAGAAAGTATCTGCATGAGTCCTACACAGTGAAGTGAAAAGTATGATATAATATGATAAGTTACCTTATAAACTGATATATAATACAATTATAACACAAACATATGTTGTGATTAAGTAAGCTTCTTTAATCTTTCCAAAAAAGTCAACTACCAAACAAACAAATGAAGATGTGTTGGCTTACATTGATGCCAATGACAGAGGTGGGTACTTTTCTGGAGAGCACAAGAGCAGAGTGGAGAAAGAGGTTGTGCCTGCAATTTATCAGAAACCAAAGTAAAATGGCACTTTAGAAGAAAGTTAACACTTGCGATTGAAAATTTTCAAGTGCCATGATAAGATTAGCCCTATATTTGGATGAAGAGAAAAGTAGGAGAGAAAGATTATTATGAGGGAAATCTCTCAAAAATGGTAAATTTAGAAGTTTTCATTCCTAATATATCATTCTCTGTATTTTTCTCTCACTTTTATCTCCATCCAAATATAGGGTAAAGGAGAAGAAGGAAGAGTACGACACAATGAGTGCTCCGAAAAGGGCAATGGCGTCAGTAGTGGCTCCATCGCCACTTAGTTTTGGGACAAACATTCCTTTCAATACACCAGAAGCTGATGGTTTTACATAGCCCATTTCCACAAAGAAGCATCCTCTCATTATAAATACCAGAATTGATATCAGCAATTCCAGCTTCCTAACCTACTCATCCACAAACATAAACAGAAACAAAAGACCACTAAATAACAGAAGCGGTTACTTCAAATGCAAGTAACATTAATAGATGGCAGATGTTGATTCAAATGTCCAATGAAATCCTTGATTCAGAGGAAAAAGTTAAGTGAAATACGCCAAATCTCTGGAGACCAAGAGGCAAAAGAGTGGAGAAGCCGGTCAAGAGAACTCCTGCCCATAGTGGGATGTGGAACAGTATGTTGAGTGCAAAGGCTGTGCCAACAACTGAACAAAAGTTTCATAAACAAGGATGTCTGGCTTAGAGTAATACAAAATGAATCTTCTTTTGGAGTTTGATTTATTTAGAAGCAATTAAAGAGAACAAAGTTGGGAAAAAAAGTATTAGAAATATACCTTCGGCTATATCTGTTGCTATGACAGAAATCTCAGCCAGCAACCATAAGCAGTACTTCACTAGTGAAGGGTACTCCACTTTACATAACTCTGAAAGGTGCTTCCCTGCCGATTTATTCCCAAGAACAGAACAATTATATTCATGCAAAAGTTGGACGATCATCTCATGTGATGAAATCATGTTTGTGGTTGTTTATTACCTGTTGTTACGCCAAGGTTTGCCGCCAATGACTGAATAATGAGAGCAAAAGGTGTAGCCCAACCAATATCACCCATAGCAGCTGCACAAACACCCTCTTGATCAAGTTTTACACATGAGAAACCAGGACAAAAACAATGAAGGGTATTCAATCTAAAACTTGTCCTTCTCTTGTTGTTTTTCCTTCTGCAGAATTTAATTGTTTGTAATTAATTTTATCGTTGAGTATTGTTGCTTGTATGATCTACCTCAAATCCGTGGTTGGCTCCAGCTTCCAAATCAGTTTCCACTATATTAGAACAAATAAACATACAAATAGTTACAGGGATTATGAAAACACAGAGAGAGAGAGAGAGTTACAGTTTCCAGGATCAAGGTAAGCCATGGAAACCAGAAAACCAGGACCAACATTGGATAGAAAGTCCCTCCACCTAGGTTTCTGTATTTCATTGTGATTCCCAAAAGAAGTAATATTAGCTTGAACTATTTAGCCTGATCATAAAATATTCTTGATATAGAAAAAGAGTGAGGAAGAGATACCTTATCAGTGGAGAAAGCAGCATCAACATTAGGTGCTGGTGCTATACGATTGGATCCGAATTCAACGACCTCCGAAGAGATAGCTGCTTCACTATCTTGCTCACGCTGCCTTTCCATCTCTATCACTCTCGCTCTTACTGATCGATTATTACAGGGTGTGTTTGTGGATTCAGTAAACAATGAGCTATGTATACACAAACACAAGGGTGGTGTACTTACATGCTATGTTGCACCCTATGTTGCACCGACACCGACAGCATTTAAATACGAGCACGACTCCGACACTCCGACAAGTTAATCCTAAAAAAAAATCGAAATTTTGACACATTAGGACACGTTTTGATATTAAATATATATATATATATTATAATTTACATTTAAGTTCAATATTCCGTAAAATCTTGGCCTCTCCACTTTGGCTCATCTTAGATTTGGCCTCATCATAAAAGTCGTCCTCCTTTTTAAAAGAAAATACAAAAGGAAATTCATCATCAATTTAGTAATATTCAAAGCCACGATATTCTTAAAAAATAGGAGTGTCGGGAGTGTCGGACGGTGTCGAGTGTCGAACGGTGTCGAAGTGTCCGACACGCATATTTTTAAAAAATAGGAGTGTCCGTACTTCATAGGTTGCACCTACACCGACACAACATTTCTGATAGGTTACTTCAAAAATACTAATATTCCAATACGTCTTAATATTAAATAATATTTTTAATATAAAGAACGTATTTGACATTAACAAAATATTATTAGTAGTTTTAAGATATAGCTTGAAATTCCCTCAAGCTATATCCTTCAAAGTGAAATTAACTAATATTTTGTCAATGTCAAATACACTCTTTATGTTAAAAATATTATTTAATACATTAGGTGCACAAGCACCTTATGTGCTTGTCCCTCTATAAGAGGGATGAGCACATTTTTTTTAATTTTTTATTTATTTTTTATATATACTATTTATTTAGATTTGAATTATATGATTTTTCAAGATCTCATATTAATTAGTTTTGATCCGCATCGAAATATTGTAACACTAATATCATGTGTGCCCCATCCCTCTAATTAGAGGGATGTGTAAATAAGGGATAAGCACCTTATGTGCTCCCGTGTTTGTGTATACATAGCTCATTGTTTAGTGAATCCACAAACACACCCTGTAATAAGCGATCAGTAAGAGCGAGAGTGATAGAGATGGAAAGGCAGCGTGAGCAAGATAGTGAAGCAGCTATCTCTTCGGAGGTCGTTGAATTCGGATCCAATCGTATAGCATCAGCACCTAATGTTGACGCTGCTTTCTCCACTGATAAGGTATCTCTTCCTCACTCTTTTTCTATATCAAGAATATGTTATGACCAGGCTAAATAGTTCAAGCTAATATTACTTCTTTTGGGGATCGCAATGAAATACAGAAACCTAGGTGGAGGGACTTTCTATCCTATGTTGGTACTGGTTTTCTGGTTTCCATGGCTTACCTTGATCCGGTAAACTGTAACTCTCTCTCTCTCTATGTTTTCTATAATCCATGTAACTATTTGTATGTTTATTTGTTCTAATATAGTGGAAACTGATTTGCAAGCTGGAGCCAACCACGGATTTGAGGTAGATCATACAAGCAACAATACTCAACGATAAAATTAATTACAAACAATTAAATTTTGCAGAAGGAAAAACAACAAGAGAAGGACAAGTTTTAGATTGAATACCCTTCATTGTTTTTGTCCTGGTTTCTCATGGGTAAAACTTGATCAAGAGGGTGTCCTGCTATTGCCTTGTGCAGCTGCTATGGGTGATACTTGTTGGGCTACCTTTTGCTCTCATTATTCAGTCATTGGCGGCAAACCTTGGCGTAACAACAGGTAATAAACAACCACAAACATGATTTCATCACATGGGTCTTCGGCTAGATTGGGAACGGAATTTTTTTTTTTCATTTACTAAAAAAAAAAAAATTTACTGTCTGCACCTGGGTCTTCGGCTACACTGTGGCTCCGCACGATAATGGAGTTTATATATTAAAGCCACCAATGGCATGGAGCAGCAGGAATCAGCCAATGAATGAAGGAATTGGTGCTCAAAAATCGAGAGCCCCATCAGACTTCAACACCATTCATACACGTCTTTTATTCTGTTCATTTAAATAATGTCCCAAACATGACTTTATTACGTGGATTTGACGGAGGCATGAACCAGAAGAAAGGTGCAGGTGGTATATATGGCATGGACTACCTTAAAAAGTCGATGAGTCTGTCAGATAAGGGAGCTGAGGGGGCCAAAAGGAAAGAAAGAACGAAAGAGGGAAATAATGGATTGAGTGGGATGAAGACGGGTCAAAACAAACAAATATAATAATGGAAAAGCGTTACTAAATATATATAAGGTAGATGGATGATGATGCAGGGATTACTACGCCATCTAATGGAAAATGCATACGCCTTGAAAATGACTCTTAACTAATTAGGTGCTAAAAAAAATATTCGGACCGTTAGTGGACAAATTTTTATAATCTTAAAAGATTATTTTATTATGTTGAAAAAATATCCTAAAGTATATTTTTAGTATCGTAAATACTTTCGAAAAAAAGTTCACAATCCTAATATAATTTTTGAAGATCACGAAGTATATTTAAGATAATTCACTATTCGAAATATTCTTTTAAATTCATTAAATACCTTAAAATATTTTTTAACATTTTAAAATAATTTTTTAAGATTATAAAATATTTTTTACAAAGACAACTTAGTATTCTAAGAATCTAAGGTATATTTTAAGATTTTTTCAAAATCCTAAAATAAATTATCAAAATCATAAAGTATTTTTTAATATTAATCAATATCCTAAAATATCATTTTCAGAAATATTCACATTCGCTCGCAAAACGCCATGTAATTTAAACACCACTCAGTGGCAGTCTTTCAATTTTCCTTGGATTCCTTTCTCGTGAGTCGTGATCTTTCCCATAAAAAGGAGTTGGACCCCTTCTCATGCACTTTAATTTCTTTCCTTTCTTTTTTTTTTAAAATCTTTATTGCAACTTAACTTTTCAATGAAACTAGTAGGACCAGAGGGAGTACTAGCTTGTACTCTTCTTTCCCCGAGATGCCCAAAAAGTTGTCAGAAAGTGAGACCTCCAACTGACACAGTGCCTGTAAATGGATCATGGTAATTTATTCTTTTAAAATCAGATAAGTTAATTTGATATAAAAAATAAATATCAATATTCAAGTTCTTTCATTTTTTTTGAAAATAACATATCTATTTATAAATATTTTTTGACTAAAAAATTTGGTTTTAATTATAAATCCAATTTTAGGATAGTAAATAAGATTATCACAATTTTATCAATATTAATTATACTAATGAAATAATTAAAAAATATCCATTTATAAACGAGAGTAAAAGTAAAAAATTTATTTCATAATTTTTGAGTTAACTACATTCTTTTAATATACTCCCTCCCGTCTTGTAACAGCCCCATAGCTGATTACATGGACAAATAAGTATAGTTCAGGCTAGACACATGCATATACCTGCCTGCAAATCAATTCATTTGTGAGATATTAATACGGAATTTTTTTTTAAAAAATATTTAATATTAATATGATTTTTTGATAATCTATATTAATGTAAAATATTATAATTATGTGAGATATTAATACGCCTATATCTATATATTTCACTTGGCAATATTCTTTTGGCTTCTATTTTAAAAAGGAACGTATTTTGAGACATATAATAATTATAAAACTATAAATGTCAGTGTGAACAGAATCAGAGTAAACGATGCTTCTGAATTGGCTCCCATTTTGGAGGGACCACAGTGAAAACTTAATTACGTTTAAGGATGACAGATTGATGAAATTATAAAGAAGAACCAAAGTCCTTATATGGGAGAAAATAAAATCCATGCAGACAGAAATGGCCTCATATTAATTCAGCCAAACTAAATGATGCAAATTAAATTATGTTTAATTATACAAATTTCTTTGTGATGACAGAAACACACACAAACTGGTAACTGAGTACTCTTGAGCAAAAAAAAAAGTACTCTTGCCAACGACTCAACGCCATTACCAGATATTTTGTATGAATGGGCTCATTTTCCGTCTATTTTTGGGCCAAGCATGGGCCCATTTTCATGAAGTTCAAGTCCGGATTCATTTTCACTTGGTTCAGTAGAACAATGCTGTGATACATATATAAACAATGGATATGACATGGATATTTATAAGGTCATATCCATTCTTTTTCAATACAAGACATTTTACGAAATTTAATAAAATGTTTATGATTTATTTTCAAGGGATAGGATATTGTTACTACCATTTTTTGTCACTACTATTTTTTCACCGTTAGATCAGAATCTCATATACCTTTATCATTTCTTTCTACTATTGAGATTCTAATTTAACGGTGAAAAATTGGTAGTGATATTAAGCGATGACAAAAAATGGTAGTGACAATATCTCATCCCTATCTTCAAACATATTATTTTCATTTTCACTCTTATTTTAAATCATATCTTTAATCTGATTAAATTCTATTTTTAAAAGTTAATTTTCTAATTTTTTAAAAATAGTTCATAGAGTTCTTGTGAAAAGAAGAGTAGTGATCCGAAAAAATTGTAAATAAATGAAGGCAGGGTTCAGATTTTCCGCTCATCCAATTGACAAGGTTTTTTGGTTGTGAAATTGTGATAAGGTTTAGTCTATCCAAATTAAATTTAGTCGTGTTAGAATAAAATCTTAAACTATCATTTTTACATAATAAATCTATTTTTTTAAAAAAAGCTACAGTTATATTTTTTTTATTTTAGGTTGTGTTTATTAAAATAAAAAGGGTTAAATACCAATTTTTTTATGGAAGTATTGGTAAGGAGACTCAAAGATCTAGGAAGTTTTTTTGGTATCATTTTTAGGAAGTTTACAAACATAATGATCTTGTTGATCGGTTGATCTTGACCGTTGGATTGTTATTTCTCTTTGTAAACTTCAAGGCAAATTTGCATCAAAAAAGAATTTTCGGGACAAATTTGCTTTCCTAAAAAAAAATTTCGCGTCATATTTTCTCTCTTTTATAAACTTAGGAGTAAAAATGATACTAAAAAAATTTTGGGTCTTGAGTGCCCTTTACCAATATTTAGTGGTAAAAATGGTATTTAACCCAAATAAAAATTATAAAAAATATGAAAATTAACTTAAATTCAAGAGAAAATCACTTTAGGGGCCCTTTTAACAGAAAAAAAAAACGAATAAAGGCCCCAAGATTATGAAATCCCTTTATGAGATTTTTCAGAATTTTACATGAGTTGTTAATGAGGCTGATATAGTTGTTAACGGGGTACTGATATAGTTGTTAATGAGGCTGATTTAGTTCTTAGAAAATTGTTCTTAATGGGTGATTTAGTTGTTAATGGACTCAAGATTAACAACTATATCGCCTGCTTAACAACTCATGCAAGATTCTGAAGCCTTTTATGGGATTGTCAGATTCTGAGGACTTTTTTTAGGATTTTTTCTCCAAAAAGAGCCTGAAAATGATTTTCCCTAAATTGAATCTAAAATCTAAATAGTGTTCTATGATGCTTTTGATGAGCATGAAGTGTACTGCGAGTACGATAGTAATCAAGTGCATCAGGGACGGGAAAAGTACAGGTGTACTTGAAAAAAAGACAGAAAGAATAATTAAATTATAAATTAAAGAATAAAGAATTACAAAAAAAAAAAAAAAAGACTCATCCAATCTGAAATATAAGACATATATTTTATCTGAGAGATTAAAAATCTAAAAAAATAAATTAATAATATCATATATTATGATAATGTATTCTTAGATATATATCACTTAGGTAAAATAATTTAAAAAATTGATAAACATAAATATTTTAAAATAATACAATTAACATTGTTTAATATAGTTCACTCTGCCTTGTAGTAGTTAGGATGGAGCACCCACATATTAATGGAAGTAGATCTTTTCATCATTTACTTCTTTTTTTTTAAAAAAAATTATTTTTTATGGGTTTATGTAGGTGGTTGATTGGTAAAAAAAAAAAATTAAAGTAATATTATAATTTTCAGATTGATTGAATGATGATGAAAAAATAATGATAGGAGAAAGACCCACATACAACACCATCCACCTGCAATGTTGACTTGTGACCTCTTTCTTCTTGGTGGAGATCTTTAGGCATTTGGCGACTACCCAAAGTCAGCTTCCGAAAACATAGTAGACATGGCGGATTCAAGGGTGGAGACCATATCACGATTAGCACAATGGAAAATTGACAACTTCGGACCTTGCTCCTACAAGAAATCCGATCCTTTCAAAGTCGGAATCTGGAACTGGTATTCCTCTCTCTCCCTCTTTCCCCACTCCCAGTACCTAAATTATGCGTAATTGAGCTTGAAACATGTTCGATTGGCATCTCCAGGTATTTATCTATAGAGAGGAATAGGTACCTGTACATACATCTATTTCCTGAGCCTTCCCGGGCTTCTAAGGAACATCCACCAATTGCTCGATTCATTCTTCGAGTTTCTAATACCGGCTCTTCCCGCAGATTCTACATTTCTCCTGGTATCTATCGACGCTTGACTCTACTTTTTATGATCATTGAAGATATTGGGCATTCTGAATCGGAGTGTCCTGTGTCTAAAATTTGGGAACTATCTGACTTTTATAGAAGCAGCATGGAAAACACTATTTTTTCCCCCTGTGCCTTGGGAGGTTGGGAGAATGGTGTGCCGTGTTGATCCTTTTCTTCTTATCCTTCTTTTGCAGACCGGGTTAGTTTTGACAAATTTCCGTCTTACAGGAGTGGCAGACTGGACGTGTGTTCTGTTTTCCTTTCCTCTTGGATACACTTTTGATTCAACATAAAATTGTCTTGAAGTTAAATTAAAATTCTACTATGGCTCTTGGAAACAAGACATGAGTTCTTGACTAATGGTCAAGCCACTAGTTGACCGGCACATAAGTAGTACTCCCTTTAGTATTAATTATAAGACATATTTAAGATTTTGGAGAGGCAAGGAAAATGAGTTAAATTAGTTAATTTACTTCATTTTTTCAAAATGTCTTTATATAAATTTAAAATGACAAAAGTAAAAGTTAATCAACAACCCTTACCACATACCTCTCTCACCTAGAATTTTTCTTTCTACGCGCTTTCTAATTGAAATAATGGTCTTACTATATATATATATATATATAAATAATATATATATATATATATATATATATATATATATATATATATGTATTTGTGTATACAAAACACACACACATATATATGTTTGTATGTGTATATATCTACACACATATAAACACACACCCCCACACTCACAGATAGATAGATATATATATGTGTGTGTGTTTATATATGTACACCCACACACATATATATGTAAACACGTATATATTGACAGTTACACACACATATATTTATATGTTTTGTGTGTATATATCTACACACAATATGCATATACAAACACACACCCACACACTCAAATATAATGACATTACACAAACCCATATACATATATGTGTGTGTAGACACACACAAATATTTGTGTGTATATATATGTATGTATTTATATATGTGTATGTCTCTATATATACATTGGCAAATTAACGTTAGCTGATCGATAAACAAATTAAATTCTCACAATTTAAAAATTTCATTGAAACTCTGGAAGAGTCTATGCACCTATATACATATATAAAAAAAAAAAAAAAAACCAAATACATTTGAAAGAATAAAAAATAAGGGTATTTTAGGAAAAAATCGATAAAAGTTAAAATGTTGTCTTATAATTAGGACCAAAATCAACTCGCAAATGTTGTATTATAATTAGGACCGGAGGGAGTACATCTTTATCTATAATCTTGGTTGCCAGAAGTTACCAACTTCAACCTGAAAACTGTTGCAGGGCTTAAATGAGCGGAAGCCATAGATTATAACATGGGTTTAATTTAATGACTAAAGACTGAAGTCAACTCTATTTTCTATAGCTTCTTAATTCTATTATCTTTCTCTTGCTTCCCGGAATTTGTCTTGTAGTTGTTTTCCCAACGTTTGGCTCTTGATCTTTTGTTCCCTGTTGTTACGACAAAGTATGAAGCATTGAGGTTTGTAATTTCAAATTATTCAAGTGGGTAGCATAGAACAATTAGTGTCTTTCATCTAAATCAAAATGAGCCTTCATTTTGTTAATAATGTCCACAAAAGAACGATGCAGTTAAACCTTTGCTTTGCCTATTTTTGGCCTATCAAGACATAGCAATTGGCATTCAACAACGTTGAAAATCCAATCAAATGTAGCACTTCTGGATTATATTGTCTAATGCCGACACAGTTTGCGTCTTCACTTATATGTGCTTGCACTGCCACAGTTCATGAACGACTGCTTAGAACATGTGACGACTTTGTCTGGCCCGTGGATACTACATTTGTTGGCCGTTTCATTATTGATGTTGAATTCCTTGACCTCAAGATCTGTCCTCTGAATGTAAGTTCCCGTGCTCATAAATTTATTGATATAAAATTGATGTAAGGGAGACTGTTTTTAAAGAAATGTGACAGCGGTTGTTCTTTCCAACTGTAGTATCTTCTTATTTAGCCAAGACGCATAAAATATAATTTATGGCTACTCTTCTGAAACCTAAACGAGTTTTAAATCTTGCTTCTTGACTATTTATAATCCTTGCAACTCAGGGTGGAGAAGCTAGTTCTATATGGCCGTCTGATGGAAAATTGCAATCTGTTGCTGCGCAAAGTGCCCTCCAATGCCTCTCTCGCATGCTTCACGAGGGCATACATGCTGATCTGACCATTAACACTGCAGAAGGTACATTGAGAGCTCACAAGGCAATTTTATCTGCAAGTTCTCCTGTGTTTCAGAGCATGTTTCACCACAACCTGAAGGAAAAAGAGTCATCCACGATCCACATTGAAGACATCTCACTAGAATCTTGCACGGCTCTTCTGAGTTACTTATATGGCACAATAAAGCAAGAAGATTTCTGGAAGCACCGGCTCGCGTTGCTTGGAGCAGCCAATAAATATGACATTACTGGTCTTAAAGATACCTGTGAGGAAAGCTTATTGGAAGATCTTAACTCAGGAAATGTCCTCGAGAGGCTACACGAGGCTTGGCTTTATCAGCTGCCCAAGTTGAAGAAAGGGTGCTTGACCTTCCTATTTGATTTTGGTAAGATATATGACGTACGAGAAGAAATTAATAACTTCTTCAGACATGCTGATAGGGAGCTGATGATCGAGATGTTTCAGGAGGTGCTTACAATTTGGAAACCAGTATAGAACATATAGGTTACCAAAATCACTGTATAACCTTTATACGTACTTACCTATGTACAACTATGTTGAGGATCTATAGATCGCTGTATTACTTTATAGATAATGCCCAACACTTGCCTGGTTTACCAGTTATTGAAACGGCAAATGAGGTGTTTATTGAACTGGACCAGATACATTCAACCTTCTTGGAGGCAGTTGTCCCTTGTCTATATCAACAGATTGTTTAGAAGTTCTGGGAGATAAGGATGTTTGGTCAACGTCAGCTGTACTCTTTGCCTTCCAACAGCCTATCATTCACCAATGCTTCCATGTGAGCTAGTTTATCTAAAGCAGTGAAAACCCTTGCTTCAGATATATGAACCTGTTTTTGTTCAATGAGGTACATAAATATAGCCGTAGCTTAAAAATTCATGAGCAATTTCACACCTGGTAAGTTGAATGGAAGACATCATCTCAGTTTCAAGTTGTTCTGGTTAGTCTACAGCTGCTAACTATGTGCTTCTGCTAATTCTTCCGGCAAATCTGCTAACTTTTTTTTCATGGTGCCTATTGACTTGAGCACATCTTGACAAGCCCGCCAATCACAGTACTGACTACTGAATATCATATCTAGCCACTTCTAGGGCTTTATATAATTATAAACACACCTTTTATTCTTTAATATAAGAGTTAGTTGATTTTGTTTAGAGAGATTAACAAAACTAAATAAATTATATTAAAATATTTATATTTATCGTTTTTCTCTAAATTAATTTGTCTGATTTATGAATTGATATATAATCTAATGATATATAGTATATACTATAATCACTCATTAATCTCTAAAAAAAAGGTTAACTTATTGTTATATTAAGAACTAGAGATGTAGTATATTTCCTTCGTACTGAGGAACTTTGGTTATTCGATCCACTATGTTAAAGGTGCGCACCCCTTGCATTCTTCTTATCTGGAACCTCATCAAATTCAACAGATACTCTAGATCTTTCATTCAAAACCCTGAAATTAATCATGCCCGCCAAAATTTAAGCGGTAAGGACTAGGTTCCTTGTGGTTTGGAAGAAACAGAAAATGTAACCAACTAGAAAGAACTTATGGACATTATATTAAGAGCTTGTTTGGTTTGAGGGGAGGAAGAGAAAAGCGACAAATTTTTTCTCTCGTCTTTACTAAATAGTCCATAAAAAAATTTAAATAATCCAAAAACACATTTTCAATAAAAAGAAACACACCCTAAATACCGAACTAGTATGTCATTTTGTCTTGTTAAAAGAAGAAATATTTGATACTACTGTATTCCTAGAGCTCACAGTTAAAACCTCTACTTAAGCTAGTACAACCTCTCGAACCAAGTGCTTGGTGATACTTTATATTAAATTAAATAGCATGCTTAGCTAATTTAGATATTAACTCTAACCTTTGTTTTTTCGGTCACACTTCATATAAAAAAAAGTAGAAACTACTCCTTACAATAGAATTAGGCGTCTTTTAGGAGATCCTTCCCAACTTTTGGACTATGTAACGACTCTTAGAATTATTAATAATACCACATTTTGTCTTTAAATATAAAATCTAATTGACTAATATGAAGAAATAAAAAAGGAAAATAAATTACTTAATTAATCACAACATGTTATATGATTTATTTGAAACACTTATGTGTATCATTAGATTATATATTATTTTATAAGTCAGAAAAACTAATTGGTAAAAAAAATGATAAATATAAATATTTTATTTAACTTCGTTGATTTCTCAAAAATTAGTAAATTGGATATTATATTAAAGGGTGGGAGTAGTATATCATTTTTCTTTCTTTAAAAAAAAGGACGCTTCCCTAATAAAAAAATTAAATTAAATAGCATGCTTCATATCCCAACTTTTTCCATCTACCCTGTTTCTCAGATATGATTGAAATAATAAAAAGTAAAAATATCGAAAAGGATTTTCCCTTCAAAGTTCAAAGTGTTATTCTGGTCTTCAATAGCCCTCGTTCTGGCGCGCGCCACGTCATCCGCTCAATTTCCACATCCTTCTCTTCCTCTCCCCTTCTCTCTTCCTCCCAAATCTTCCCGGGAAAGTCGCAAAGTAATCTCATCCTGCTGGTCGTCATGGCGTCAGGTATGATGACACCTGAAGTTAAACCTCCTCACTTCGATCATGGTGTTCATTTTTTTGGATCTTTCACTCTTTCCTGCTTCGATGTATAACGTTCGCGATTGATAGAAATTGAATTTCACGAAAATCAAGATCAATTCTCGAGCTGAATACGCATTCAGTGCAATTTTTTTTGCGTTGAGGGGGGGCACGCTAAATTTCGTTTGCTATTATCCATGGAGTTAGTTAGTTCTATTTGGACGAATTTTTAACATTCGGCCTATTCGATTGGCGTTGTTATATTCTGAATTGCAAGAATTTCACAACGACGGCCTCGCCCATTGAAATGTATCTTCGTTTATTCACAAAATTTGTTAGTTTTACCGTGATTAGATATCACTTCTCAAGTATTTGGATAATTTTAAATAGTAAAAAAGGCCCAACAAGATGGGTATCATGCCTTGATGGATAAGATCACTTTTTGTCTCGGGATCTTTTCTTAAAAATAAATTAGTGGTAGCTGCACTTAATTAATACTAGTATTATAGGGTGCCCTGGTTGCCAGCAACTGATAACAATGGATGTAATGGACTCATAATGATAAGAAAACGCACAAGGTCATGACGAAGACCAATTACTCAAAATACTTTGTCTATATTAGGTGATGATTGGCATAGGCATCATGCGTATAATCTCAAGTTCAATTTTAGTCATCCAAACATTAAGGCTTGTCGAATTCCTCCACTATTTTTATTAACATTCATTCATCTATAATAGCTCTTTGCCATGCAGATTTTGCACCAACAGTTCCCCCAGAACTTGAATCTGTTTTAAGGTTGAAAACTGTTGAATACTTTGTTACAAGGAGGCCCTGGCTTGGTATGTGTCCTGTACTCATGTTGACACTTCTTGTGCTCTCTCTTGCTGCACTTGTCTGGTTCAAGTTCATTCTTAACTTTTGTGGGCATTCTGTTTCAGATCTTTATGGCGTTAATGTGAGACCTGTTGCACCAGTTGGAAGTGCAAGTAGAAAGCCTTATGTGGATTCTGCACTTATACATCGTTGCTTACCTGATGAAATGCTCTCTGAGGTATTTCAAAAGAAGAAAACAACTTCTAGTTTAGACACCTTCACCGAAAAATGTCAGTGGGTGAATTTTATCTGATAACTTGTAAACACCTTCAAATGCTGAATAGACATAATTTATGCCTCTGCCATCTGTTGCCATAATGGAATGAAACAATCTGCTTTATCTCTTTTGTTTGCTTTAGTTTCATTTTATCTTTACTTGAACTTTTGTGGTGATGTTATGCTCTTGACTCTGATAGAGAGCACGAAGGGGTACCATGCTTTTTGTGGGACTTACCAAATGTACTGATAGTGATAGGCCATGTGATAAGAGACTGATTCAGAAGAATAATAGAAAATAATTAGTTACTTTATTTAATCAATTTTTATAATTAATTGTTTAATTTATCTTGAACATTTAAATCAGTTTATCTAGAATTAGAGGTTCTTTTCCATTATTTCCCTTACTATCTTTTGAGCTTCCCATCACCATGTTTCTAGAATTATGTAGAGCTGCTTTAAAAAAAAGTCAACAACTTTTTGGGAAAAAGCTGTGTAAGTTTGTTGAAATTTTCATCTCTCTAACATGGGAAATAGAGCATTTTCCTCTTCTACCTTCTTAAATTTGTGTACTTATTTTAGAACAAATAAAAGTGGCATGAAAATACTTTTAATAACTAGGTAGTGCTTCTTGCATTGTCTTCAGTCTTGGAGTTGTTGTTAGAAGAAACTGTTCTTAAAATAGGCCCTTTTACTTTCAATTTGTTTGAAACATGTATCCATGACTCCTCAGGATTTTCCAGTGATTTCTGAACAAATCAGTGAGAATTTATTGATAGAAAGTTTTGTAGCCGTGCACTAGTAAAAAAACCCTGATGCAACTATAAAATATATATATATATATATATTCTTACCAAGGTCTTTGCACGGATGAGTCCGTATGACTTGGGAAGGGCATCTTGTGTCTGTCGAAAATGGTGGTACACAATTCGCAACCCTGTATACTGGCGCAATGCATGCTTGAAGGCTTGGCAGGTAAACTCAGTATAGGAGTGACCTTTTACATCTCACTGCATGTAAATTGGTAGTTTCTAAACTTGGAGCCACTTATATGAAGATGTCTGGAGCTGTAGAAAACTACAAGATCTTGCATTCAAAGTACGAGAGTTCATGGCGGAAAATGTGGCTCTTACGACCAAGGTTGCGAACTGATGGTAAAATCAGCTATCTTTTATTTCATAGTCTTATTTTGTGCTTCTTACATTAAACAGTGTTATAAGCAGGCTCAATTTAATTCTATGTAATCTCAAGGAAAAGAAAGATTCGTGATTTTACCCCCCTTCTCCCCTTCCTTGTCAGCAACTTCTCATTAAACCCTCATCTCAGGTCTTTATGTTAGTAGGAATACTTACATTCGAGTTGGAGTTGCAGAGGGAAAACCACTAATCCTGTCCATGTGGTATGAATTTTTATATACTGATGATTTTACGTTTTCTTGATATAGAGTTTCTCCTACTTTTGTGGACATCCTTTTTTCATTTTCCATCAACTATTTTGACTGTTTATAGATTTAAGAGTGTTCCTGGAGTAGAATGCATGTGGTGCAGTCCATAATCTTAAACAACTGGAGAATTTAATGTTCTTGCGAGAAAACTTTCTAAATGAGGTTTACTATGTGCCTTAGAACAACTGCTGTAACTCTCTTAAGTTCACTGCATAACTTCTGGTTAATATGGTAGCTCCGGTGTGATTCACTTTTAAAGTTTTTTCCTGTAAGATAAAACGAGATAAGATGCAACGAAACACAGAAGGCAAACTTAGTAGCAAACTATAGTTCCATGTACCCTCAGGGTCAGGACCTTGTAGGATAGCTGTAAGGTAATAGTTCTCTGATAAGAATTCTAGAAAGATAGTTTGCTGGTCCGCCGACTTTAAGCGAAAATTATATAATATTTAACTTGCCTATGGTTAATTATCAGTGATGTTCTAAAAGTATCATAATGTTGTAAGAGGAAAAAAATTATGAATTCACTATGTGCCAGATTGATCCTTGTGAGTGTTTTTCTTTTGGCCCTATGCATGTGTTAATGTGAGATTAATAGGAAGAAATGAATCTGCAAAATTTCTATGGACCCTTTTGAAGTTTTTCTTTTCAGAATGACTCTAATGTGTATGCAGTATGCACAATAACTTATAATTATACAAAATATTGATATAGCTTTGCATTGGCAATCTCTAAGTACTTTTTGTTTAATATATATAGAAAGTAACTTTTTCATCCTTCATTCTTGTGTAGGTCTGCTATTTTCGGTACATGAGGTTTTTTCCTTCTGGGCGATTTCTTTACAAGGTTATAGTTCTGTGCATACTTGATGTGTTTTTAAATACATTTATTGTTCTTGTACCTCATTGTCTAATTCTATGCGGTGCAGAATTCTTCTGAAAAAATTAAGAAAGTTGGGAAGTGCATGAACTTTCGATCTTCTAAAGCAGACTGTGTCTTTGGTGGCCACTACACATTGTCAGATGACAAGGTTAGGTTAAAACATTCAACAAATTAATTAATAATTTTTTCCTTATTTCTCCTGTAAAATTCATCAAACTGACATTTCCTTCTAGGAATGGTATGCATATTGATTATATTTCTTTATGCGGCTGCTGCAGTATTTCTAATTAAACTATCATTGCAGGTTGAAGCGGCTGTCTTGTATGCAGGCAGGTGGCCTACTGTGTTGAGAATTCGGTTAAGGTAGTTCAATATGTGTGGCTCATTTATTGTGCTCTGAATCGTAAATATTATAATTGAGAAGGAATATATACAGGAAGGGCCAGAATCAGGTTTGGCCAAATTACAGAGGAGAAATTTGGAAGGATAATAACTAATTAATCCTATAGAATTCTATTCCTAAAAATCATGGATATATAAAATAAAGAATAATTACAAATAATTATGCGTTGTGACAACACTCCCTCAAGTTGGATCATAGGTGTTCATCATGTCCAATTTCCTTATGCAAGTTTCAAAATTTCTTCTTGCAAGACCCTTAGTGAATGTATCAGGTGGTTGCTGTCTTGTAGGCACATAGATCAAACGCGTGTTCCCATTTTCAACACACTCTGATGTAGTGTTTGTCAATCTCAATGTTTAACCCTATCATGCTGAACAGGTTCTAAGACCATGTTTAGAGCAGCTTTGTTGTCACAATATAGCTTGATACTCTGTTGAGATATGTAATTCTTCGAGAACTCAATTAAGCCATTGCCCTTCCACAATTCCTTTAACTAATGATCTCACCTCAGCTTCTGCGCTACTCTTTAGGACAACTTTCTGCTTTTTACTCTTCCAAGTATCTAAATTCCCAAATACAAACGTGCAATAGCCAGATGTTGATCTCCAACCCTATTGGCATCTGTGTAGGCTTCAATAAGGGAATTATCATGCTTTCCAAAATGTGAATATCCTTCATTTATGGGAATGAATAGCAGTAACCTAATGGCTAATGTACTACAAACTAACGGAATGGAGACGCTTTTCCCATACTTCAGATGGCCCGTTTCCAGGAACCACCAAACTAAGCCCTTAGTTCATATTGATTCATTGCTTGTGAAGCTTTTTTCAATGCTTAGAAATACTCAACTTCCAACACTAGCATCTCTGGATGTATGCGCCTGGCCAAAATACAAAATATGTTATATAAGTATATGATTTACTTGCTTTAGAGAAAGAGAAGAATGGTATAGTTTGTTAGAGTTTGTATCATGCTTTAAATTACAACTTTTAAGAAAAACTTGAATTTGCTGACAGATTATGAATTATTTCCCCCTAGTACTCTGTTAAGCTTTTTCTATGGATCTACTTTTGGTACAGGTTGAGAGGGACAACTGCTGGAGCTAATAATAGGATGGACTTGATCTCACTTGTCACTAGTGGTGTAAGTGATAGTGAGGCTAGTGGAACTGAGGAAGACATTCTTGGAGTTGTCGGGCGATGGCAGGATGATGAAACACACAACCCAGATGTGCCAGCAGTCTCGCATAAGAGGGGCATGACACCCTTTGTTTTTGTTCCATTTGATGAGGTGTGTGAAAAATCCTAAACCCGAAAAAAATAAAAATAAATAAATGGGGCAGAATGGGGGTTTTATTGGTTCAGCAACTTAATTCGAGCGATGCAAAATTAATGAGCCGTGGGTGTCAACAAGCGCCACACTTTATTTTCTGTTGGCTGATTTCCATCTCCTTTTGCTTAATGCTACAAGTTTTTCTTCCACTCTACTTTTTAGGTTTTTCTAGGATTTTAGAGTTAATTAATTATCTATGTACGAGCATTTAATGTGGATGACAAATCTATGTTCGATAATAGATATCTTCCCCCCTAAATTTTTGCTTGGTGGTGTATAGGTGGAGACGTCAGTGTTCAATCTGCCTCTGGAGAAGATGGATTATTTTGTACCTGGTTGATTATTGCCTTGGAACAATCCTGGACTATTTGTGAATAATTCTGTTGATTCCAGTATTAGGTGATCCGAATTTGCGCATTTATACATATGGATGACCATGGGATGATGATATCGATGCCCACTTGAAGCTGCAGCTGTTTTCAATTTCATTTTGATTGTAATTTATATGCACGATGCTATATTGTGAATTTACTTGCAGGATAGATTCGTATAGCTGTAGATAAGATCAAGATCTGGATTCTGGAGGGAATCGTTGCTGTAGCGAACCTTTTTTAAATATTAAGATAGTTTGTTTGAATTAGACGAGTTTTATGACACATTTAATTTAAATATCTAAAACGATCAAGTGATCTCTACGACTCTACGTACATGATGTTATTTTCGCGATTCAAAATGTTCTGCATCACAAGAATTCTTATATGGGCATATGGAGATAACTATAAATTATTAACTTTTACCAAAAGATTCGTCAGGCCAAGGTCGGTCAATGTGTGTTTGGTTTAAGGGGAGAGAAGGAAATTAATGTTTTGGGCTAATATATTAGCACAAAACATTAGTCTTCCTCCCACTCTCTCCCCTCAAACCAAACAGTCTCCAAACAAACCGTCTCCAAAAATTATATGCTCGTTATATACCATTATTATCAAAGATTGAGGAGCATTTAGCGGCTGATATATCGCCACCTCTATGCCCCCACCCGTATTTGTTTTGCAAGAGAAGAGCATCATGAAAGATAAATAGGTACGACACTTTTAATATATCAAGAAATTTGCAATTTTACAAGACGACATGAACAAGTACTTCATCGAATGTTTGGTCGTTTATACGAATATATGTTTCAGAAAACTCTAGAATAGCGAAACTTTAACATCAATCCATCGAAATGAACAGTTCCGCAAGAAAATACAACATAGGAAAGGGGAGTTGACAGCCAAAATAAACGAATCACGGCAAAACGCTTCGCTCAAACAACTCCAGATACATAAAATTTGGACTACGATCTACACAAATTTATCCTCACTCAGCACGAGATTGGCCTGCTCGGGATGAGAGAATGATACCCACGATGAGGCCATAGAGAGCAAGAGCTTCAGCAAAGATCAATATAAGAATCATACCAACAAACAGCTTTGGCTGCTGGGCGTTTGCCCTGAAAAATAAACAAAGCCAAAAAATTACTAAAAAAGGGAACTAACAGTACCTTGCAGTCAGTAGTAACATATATAGCATTAGGTCATCGATAAAATGGTATAAGAAGTTGAACACAACCAAACACATCACAAATAATATGGGCACAAGAAGGTAAGAACAAGATAAAAACAAACATAAGCACATTAAATTTAGCCTAAATACTGCTAAACAACTCAAACTCAAGTAATAAATAAGCACAAAGAAACCAAAATGCTTGCAAAGAAATTTATTTCCAATCATTACTGATATCAAATGGAACACCTTAAGATTGAGAGGCATTGTTCACAACCTATGAATCGAACGACTTGCTATTAGTTTTATCTTTTACATTGACTCCTAGGAGAATAATCGTTAATATGAAAATAGACAACAGAACTAGGATCAACATAGCGATAGTTAAGTAAATACTTGAACAATGTGTGTCTTCGAGAACAAAAAATTTCGAGGGTTAAATATACATTGCTAAATCATCATTAGTAATTTTCGTTCCCTACACAATTTGGATGCACAATTGATCCCATCCAATACCACAAGGAATGCCAAAGTAGGCATGTAAGGAAACTGCTTTTCCCAGACAAGAACAGTCAAAGATGACCCATTCATACACAGCTAACTTAATGTTCAATTTCACACAGCGCACAAGCTCTACTTGACTTGAGTAATAAATATGTATTTAATTTTACTATTGGATGACCCCGCTTAGTATCCAGGCAATGTCCCTAGTCTACCCTAGGAGTAAATATAAACTTAAGGATCGAGCTAGTAAAATGTATAGAAAAACAAACATACCGAACTCCAGCATCACCAACAATTCCAATTGCCATTCCAGCAGAGAGTCCAGCAAGGCCACAAGCAAGGCCAGATGACAAGTGGGCATACCCATCAAAGAGATAGTATGATTTAGCCTTGGGGTTTATTCCAGTACTAATAATAACAGCTATAATGAGTCCATAAATACCCAGCACTCCAGCCATAACCACTGGAACAATAGATTTCATGACCAGCTCAGGCCGCATAACTCCCATGGAAGCCACGCCTACTCCACTCTTTGCAGTTCCATAAGCAGCTCCCATACCTGAGATTAACAAACAAAATAGTCGCGATGACACTTTTTATCAAACAAGCAAGAAAAAACACATTGAAAAGAAAGATCAATAAGAATTCTAAGCCGACTAATCGGTAAAGAGAGAGGGAGAGGGAGAGGGAGAGGAAGAAGAAAACAAAATGAACAAGACATGGAAGAAACAGGGGAGTTACAGGAGAAGACGAGGGCAGCAGCGGCTCCGAGGAAACCGAAGAAAGGGGCAGTTTCGTCACCGCTGAAACCTGCCATCTCACACAGACTTCTTGCTTCTCCTTCTTTTTGGAATGGTAGATGAAGATGAAAGAGATCGGACCAGAGTAAATGATTCAATGTCCAATTATGGATTTCTACGTCTTGATCACGGCCATGGATCGGGGCACAGTCCCGGAATTACAATAGTATCCTTTCACTGCCCTTCTGGAATATCGTAACAAAATAATGCAGCGTTGTCTCCTTGCTTGTTTGGATTAGTTGCATCTTGCATGGGTTTGGTCTCAAAAACTTTTGTTTGTATGAATGGGCTCAGTTTCTGTCTCTTTTCCGGTGCAGAGTATGGGCCTTTTTCAAGAAGGTTGTCAAGACCGGATCCATTTTCTAAAAAAGGTGCCCTTTTTTGAATTAATTTTTATACCAAAAAAAAGGAGCAGTCGCTACGGTATGAAGTTACAAGCGATATGCCAAAGAGAGTTAGTATAGATGGTAAGGGATTTGTTAGTCACAAGGATGTATGTTTGATCCCGTCGTATTTGGGGCTCCTTTGGTAAGCGATCTCGTAAGTCACCATTAAGTCTTGAAAAAGAAAAGCGGCGATCTTGGCAGTAAGTGAGGTGATCTTAACCCTCCAAAACTTTTTTATATAAAAAAAAGTTACAAGCGATATAAAATTGGGAAAATCACTTTAGGGGTCCTTTTTTAGCGAAAAAAAAAAAAACGAAAAAAAGCCCCAAAATTACGACAATCCCAAAAAAGGCCCTAGAGCCTTTTATGGGATTTTCAGAATCTTACGTGAGTTGTTAATGGGTAGATCATTAACAATTAAATCAATATCATTAACAACAATTTGCTAACAATTAAATCAGCTCCGTTAACAATTATATCAGTACCTCGTTAACAACTATATCAGCCCTATTAACAACTCACGTAGATTCTGACAATCCCAGAAAAGACTCGGGTCTTTTCTAGGATTGTCATAATCTTAGGCTTTTTGAGATTTTTTTCTGTAAAAAGAAAGGGCCCTGTGATTAAATTTACACCTTCAAGAGAGTATTCGTATCCTTATAAGACCGTTGGCAAAAAGTGCACCTTTAGTCATCTAAATTCCTATAAAGTTTCAATTGGATTTTTTTCCTACCGAAAGTAACAGTTTGGAGTGAGTGGCTAAAAAATAATTAACCGTGAGCCCAAACTAGGTTTGAAACAGACAAGATTCTCTTGCCTTATTAAAATTGTAATTGTAATTCCAAATGAATGGTAAACTTCGGAATATTATTGAATACCATAGAGTTTACATTAGCATTCCCCACGAAAAGATTGAGGGGAAATGGTCCAACTAATAGTTTTGGAAGGTAGTAATAAAAGTTGGAATTTCAGGTCTAAGAGGGCATGTAAAAGTAGTGATTGAGATTTTGTAATATCAATGGTGGATGACATTAAAATTCAGATATACTTTTAGGACAAACAGTAAGGAATTTGTGTAAAGCAGTAAGTAGATCAAACCATTAGTGATATCAGCGAGTGGATTGTGGCTACGGACTTCACTGCATTGTTCTCTTGGTTCTCTGATCAGTTGCTGGCCACAATGCCCTGAATCACATGCATATAACAGTTTTAATAAGGAAACATGCAGCAGGTTATGAATTTGTGCATAATGATAATTAAAGTAGGATGATAGTTAATGAACATAAAATGTTGACAGGCTTAACTAAGTGGTGTTGTTATAGGTTTTGAGATGCTGGATAAAAGTCTGCTTCTTTATTTCCCTCCGCTGCCTTATATGCTCAAGCCGCCTTGCCCTTGCTGCTAAATGATCAGAAAGACAAACAAATGAAACAAAAACCAACTAAATGTGTAGGTTGAATGGTAAACTGACAAAAAAATGAGGACAGGGCCACACCATCTTGATGTCTGTATCTATCTTCCTTCCCACTTATAATTTCGTCCGAGTTGCTGATTTCAATTTCACAGAGCTTTTTCTCTTAGCCGTGTCGGATTTAACATGTGTTGGTATGTTTGAGATATCCATGCCAATTTTGGCAAAAATGGAATTCAATGAAGTGTAGGTGGACCAGAAGTATTTTGTTCCTTTCGGTTAGAAAAAAAGTTAATTTGAACTGATGGTGGACGCTTTCAGAGGACGGACGATCGAAGTGGCAGTTAGACGACAGTTTTGAGGATGAAGTACAGAACTCCATGAGGATGAGTTTTCTCCGACATTTTCGCACCATGTTTCTAACTTTTGAATGTGTTAATGTTAGGTTCTGACTTTTGTTAGTAAATTTTATTTGTAATTTTTTAAAAAAGTTAACCGACGTTATTTGTTTTGTCATTTTTATTAGTCGTTTTATACAACAATAAAAATGAATGAATCATCAATTCTAAGTGATCCATATAAATATATAATAAAAATTGAAAAAGAAAGGAAGAGTACTTAAGTGTAGTATTACAGTATTAGGACTTGGAAAGAAGTGATAAACTTGAAAGGCGAGTCTTAAGACACGAGTATTGTCAAATTTTATTTTTATTAAAGTTTATAACCAGATATAATTATTTTACCCTCTTGATAATTTAATTATATATTTAATATAACATTGTCGACGGGATAATTTAAGCATATAATTTAATGACAGCTGCCAAATACCAATAATTTTGCTGTTGCTTACTCCGGACAATTCAACGGTAATGTTAAATAATATTGGAGATTCGTAGTTGAAATATATTGGTTGTCGTTTCCCCAAGCACATTGGGATTTGAATGCAACCATTTGCCACTATAGTTCGAGCATTGCCACTATAATTGGGTCTAGATTAATTTTTGTTACCTCTAAAATGGCGGACTATCTTCATTTTAATTTACACCACTGTAATTTAATTATTTTCATATTTTCATGTCACGGGAAATAATGGAGGCCTATCTTCATTTAAATTAAAATACAAACCGACATGTTGTATTATAATTTATAACATAGCTATTCGTATCCCTTGTTATCCTGTAGAATTTTCCGTTCTAAAAAACCAATATGGGCATATTTGGGGGAGCACAGGCCAAAAAAATTTCAATTCATATGATGGTTTTCTTACTTGGGGTTCACTCTTCAGATTTCAGAACACAGCAAAACAATCCTGAGAAGTGTCAGTCTATATAATAAAAGCAAATTCGAAAACACTAAAAAAAAAACATATTTCATTGAATATGTACACGTTAACCAATAAATCCCGTGATTTTTTGCTTGTTTAAACTTGTAATTTTGAAAATTTATTTATTTTCATAATTTCATGAATATGTAGATTTAAGAATAGATTAAGGGTATCTACATTTAAGTGAGGGGGAAAGATTTATCTCCTGTAATCACGGGATACCTTTGATTTATTTATTGTTAAAATATTTAAAGCAATATATTTATGTTATTTCTGGAAACTAAGCAGTATCTGAATGCGTATCTTAACCCACCCCTTCAAAAAATTATGTTATTTTTATTTAATTAGATGTAGTATTGTTTTTAAAGAAATGGCAAAAAACTATTATCGTGGGTAAAAGGCAATTCGTTTCACACAAACCATCATTTTCCGTAACAAATGATAATTTAAATATTGCATCGTAGTTTCTGATTTCCTTTTTTTCCCTCCCTTTGGCATAGTATCCTACTTCAAAAGTGGCGTGATAACATAGTTATAATCATAATATTCTGATATAATAATGAAGCCTAAATCCCATTATGTATCATATAAAACTATGAATATCTACGAATAAGAAAGAAACATCAGCATGTCATATTAAACAACTCAAAATTATAAGTTGAAAAAGAAGACAAGTTCTAATAGCACACTACAGGAGGAAACATCATGCGAAATCCAACAACTGACAATAGAAAGTTTGAAATTATAAATAAAGGAATCAATGAAAGTCCACAACTTTTTTAAAAAAAAAAAAAAAACCAAAATAGCGACAACGAAGGACCCTAATCATCAATGGAAAACTTTGTCTTCTTCTGTGCCTTGCCCACTTTAACAGCTTTATCTTCCCGTTTCGGCTTCTTTGAAGTACCAACTAAATAATCAGTGTTCATCCTCATCATCTGCAGAATCATCCTTTTCAATTTTAACTTTAATATCCACTTGTTCCCCTGCAATCACTGACGAGCCTGCACCCTCAGAGTCAAGAAGGGACATGTCGACATCCTATGACATTATTATAAGCAAAGAGACCATCATTAGTTCAAAATAAATAAATGTGTACAATGACATATACAGTTTTTGACCAAATAAAAGAAATGATACAAACTCACAGGTTCCTCTTCATGGCTGGAAGACACCATAATAGGGGAGCCAGTTGGAGCATCCTGTTCAGTCTCAAATGCATCAATGACTTGGGAGTCTGAAGTGAAACGTGTCACGATGCATGAAGTGGAAGACCCATCCACATATTCTGCAGGAATTCTTACCATGCAAACAAATTTCTTGCCTACAATCTTGTCCACCACATTCGCAGGGAGAAAAGTTTCATTTTCAAACATCATCCTACACTTACACAGCTGACATCAACAACATTGCCTTCAAATAAATTACTGGTACAATATAATTATAAAGTTAATGGACTGCACACTCACATCATGGTGAACAGGCTTGTGACTCACTCTATTTATCATCTCCACTGCAGAACAACCAGCCAGCTTAGAAAACTCCCTGTCAAAAAACACAAAGACGCAAGTGCCGGTATCATCCATAGCATCGAGCTTCACAAGAACCTAGCACACCAACCAGTCAAAATTAGGGGTGCCATTAAGTTACATCATACAAGAGCTGCATTTGATACAATATGGGGTTAAACCACCAGATGAGATGGTGGAGATATCAAAATGATAAAATGTACAGGAAAACAATGGATTTCACACTGTACACATAAATAATAAAAGTGTACAGCTTCCGTTGATTGACAAAGAAGATTCCGATCATTTCAATAGCTCTCTCATGGCCTTTCAGGTGTGTCTTAAGGAACCGACGCTAGGTTAACTGCCAGTGGGCACCTTTAATTGCAAGAAAGTCTGAGAGGCAAAGTATAAATCCAGGTTGTCCCCAAAAAAGCATCACTAACTCTAACTCTGAAGAAGTCATGAATGAATTCTATTTGCTGGAGGGTAGGTGCTTAGCTCCTCGCTCCAAGGCATCTCTCCATAGCCTGTATCTTACCCCGAGCTTGTCGTATGATACAGGGAAGTTCCAGACATTAGCACCTTTGTTCATCCGTTCCTGCTGCCCTTCCACTAGGCGTAGATCCTCATTTAAAACCTTTCATATGCCAAAATCACCCCAACCAATGAGCAAAGTTGAATATGAAAGAAAAGAACCTCTTCATATTAAATGAAACAGACCAGTATGCTACATAACAGCAGAAATTCACATCTCAATATGCAATAAATTGATATGCGGGCATATTTGTTATCGCATGTTACATTTTATTTCGTATAATTCTCAGCGCTTTTTGCATCCGCTCCAAGCTTAAATATTTTTATAATATATAATAAAGGTCATCACTATATCCTTCTTCCTTTTATCTGCTTACCTAGTTCAAACATGAGCAATTATGCGTTAAACAAACACTGTACCTGTTGTGCAAAATGTCTCCATAGATATTGCATAAAAGGCATGTGCTTAAGAAGAGGAGCAAAATCCAGAGACATTCTGTATAGTAATCTTGTTTTATCTTTTGACGATGGTAAGCAGACATGAAGTTGGTGCAGGTGTGTGGCACACTGCTCGGTGCTCTGTCCCTCCAGTTTCCCAGGTTTTGAAATTCCGATAGTTGATAGTACCATGCAAGGCGGTCGAAATTCCATATCAATTGGATAAGGGTCCCAGTACCCTTTTAAGCCAGACGCAGGTGTTAAAAATTTTACCAAGCTGCAAGTCCAATTACACAAAAGGGGGCCTAGTTACTTAGGATTCATTTCATAAGATAAAGCTTCTATTTAAACTGGTTTAGTCATTCATAATACAGGACGATTAAGGCAATATGGGATAATGATTAATTTTGGATTAGGGATTAAAAAATAAGAGAATCAATTGCATTCTAACATATAATTGTCCAAAGCACAGTAGTAATTGCATAATAAACTGGCCATGTGAAGAATAAAAATTAATTAACCTGCATCACTGGGATTATGAATTGGATGATGTTAAACCTTTTATTTTAGGATAAATTGCACCTAGGTCCTGAGTAAGGAAATTTACGACAAAATGGTCTTTAAAAATCTCAAAATTACGGTGAAGTCCTGTGAGACTTTTTTGCAATATTTTCCATATGTGAAAAAAGTCAAAAACACGAGTGCCTCCATATTCCTGTGTTAAGTCCATGAGCATATTTTACCAAGTTGCATGTTTTGACAAGTCTACGTGTCTGTGATAACAAGTTCATGTGCATGTGTTCACAAATGAGAATGTTTTAACAAATCCATGAACATGTTTTGACAAAGTCCATGTGCCTGTATTGACAAGTTTATAAGCCTCCATGGGTGCATTTGTGTCTTTTCATATATGGAAAATATTGCAAAAATATCCCACGGAATTTCACTGCAATTTTGAGATTTCAAGGAACCATTTTGTCGTATTTTTTCTTGCTCGAGACCTAGGTGAAATTTTCCCTTTATTTTACTGGAAATTATAATCTTTGTATAATAAAGGGGTCAGAAATTTTACAATCTATTCATAATGAATTCAACTGTCACTTCCCTAAAAGGTACTTGGGCCACTTCATCACTTGGATTCTGCACCTTCTTATCATTTTTAAGTGACAAATTATTTTTAGATTTAACAGTATGAATCGAAACAAACCTGGGAACGCTCCATCCCTTAGCAAAAGTTGAAGTGTGAGTAAAAGGAGCATGTGCAAGGTCCAAAAGGTTGTCCAAAAGCAACCCATGTTCTATAGGAAGTTCCATGACAATCTGTCACATCCAAAGAGGCACCATCTAATTACTTCTCTTAAAAAATCACGTGATGAAAAATCATTGCTTCCTGCATTTCTTGCATAACAGTATATAAGGTAAAATGATTATATTCACAAGGTACCTCAGCATGTACTTCAAACCCCGATGGCGGTAGTAATGATGGGAGTGTGGATCTTGGAGGGTCACTGCCAGGCCAAATCCAGATCATCCCCTCTTGCTCAAAACATGGCAATGATTTGATCTTTACATTTAACTGTCGAGTGGATGGCATTTTCTCACATTTTCCATCAGTCGAATACTCCCAGCCTGATATTCATCCATATGATAACTTTAGAGTTTCTATGCATGTGCAAGTGCAAGTGCAAGTCTGGTGATTTTATATATTAATACTTGAATAAGTGGACACAACAACACCAACCTTATCTCACTAGGTAGTGGGATTGGCTATATGGATTGCATGACACTATTGTGCTCTATCAACAACCCACTTTTAAGATATACTTGAGTAAGTGGATGTATGAGAAATATTGATAGGATGTAATTAGGCTACAATGGACACGTGCACAGAAGAAAGAGAAAATTGCGTCATAATTTGATTCAGTCATTGCATACCATGATAGGGACATTGGATACGACCCTCACTGACAGAACCAAGGTGTAGGGGGCATGCTCTGTGTGCACAGGTATTCTGGACGCATCCAGGTTTCCCATCTTTCCCTCTAAAGATAACCCATGGTTCATCAAAACATTCAATTGGGGTCTGAAACAGAAAAGCAGTCATGCATTCATATTCAGATCTCAGAGTCACTAGGGTAAGAAAAAAATGGGAAGAAGAAGTTTGAAGAAAAGATTAAAAAGGTAAATAAAAATAAGAGGTGAAATGTCTCAGTTGCAATCAGTCAAATTTGCCAACAAAAACAAGAGGGCGTTATAAGTTATAAATGTCTCACAAAGAATCCACCCGAGAACTTTATATGGAATAAGGCTAAGGTAGAGATCTTAAGTTCAGCTACAAGCTATGCCAAACATTTATCCTTTTTATGATGTTAGTTCCTCAAAGACAATGTTCCACCATCCCATCATTGTAGTTTCCAGTTAATCTAAATTGATGGAAGAAGACAAATACTAAAAGTAAATGATATAAAAAGCATTGATGATACAAGTCCAATGACTTACCATAGTATCATCTTTCAGGTCATTGGAGAAAGCAACAGGGTACCAGAAATTCTTCAGTTGGGGATGGTAGGAGTGAACTGGACCTGAGACATTCAAGCTTCTCCGAGGCAATTCTCCTTTGTTATCAACAGATTGAGCTGAAGTACTGGGAGATAAGGATGTTTGGTCAACTTCGGTTGAACATTTGCCTTGTAAGAGCCTATCATTCACCAATTCTTCCATATGAGCCAGTTTATCTAAAGCAGTGGAAACCCTGGCTTCAGATATATGAACCTGTTTTGTTCAATAAGTTACATAAATATTGGCACAGCTTAAAAATTCATAGGCAATTTCACACCTGATAAGTTGAATGATAGACATCTCAATTTCAAGTTGTACTAATTAGTTTACAACTGCTAACCATCTATACCTGTCTATGTGCTTGTGCTAGTTCTTCCTGCAAATCTGCTAACTCCTTTTTCACGGTGCTAATGGACTTGTAATCACGAGCTAGAGGATTAAGGACGTCAACCACCTAAACCCATTTTTGCATAAAAAACCAATCACATGAAATGAAATAAGTATATTTACACAATAAATATATTATTCTAACATCCAAAGGCCAAGTTTATAAAGATTCAACTTCAAAGTAACTGAACCTCGATCAAAAGATACCAATTTTTGTTAAAATATCAAAAACGATTTAAAATATAAATCATGCCAATCAAAATCAGTCAATACCTTTTCATGGAGGAGCATAATGGTAAGCACATCCTGACGAGCCCGCCAATCACAGTACTGAATATCATATCTAGCCACTTCAAGGGCTTGATATATATCCAAAAACTTTCCTTTATACTGAGGGACTTTAGATCTGGGATCCTCTACATCAAAGAGCGCACCCCATGCATTCTTCTTACTTAGATCCTCCTCAAGCACAGCGAACACTCTAAATCTTCCTTTCAAACCCTGAAACTCATCATGGCATCCAAAATGCAATCTCTAAGAACTCTACATTCGTTGAGGTCTGGAAGAAAAAGAAAATGTAGCCTACAAAGTAGAAAATTGTGGGTACTGGAACCCACAGCAACTACTAACTGGTCGTATCTAAAATGATAATCAACCTCCGATGAATTAAGTACAGGAATCCATCACAGGAAATGAATTAATATGATGCTGAGCATGATATTGTCTGCCACAGCTAAACTCAGATGACAACCATATATACCGTAAATTTATCAAGAAAAATTTAGCCTCGTGAAACAGAGAAGAAACCAATTTGAATTCGTGTAAATTATATTATGATAAAACGAGTTTCCCTCAGAATTTAGCAGGAAACCAATAACTCCAGCAGTAGAACAAATAGCAACGTGAACCCGCAAGCCCAAAAGTACAACTGAAATCCAGCTTAATGTTATTTTAACTTGGTTCTCGTTCAAAAACAGCACAGCAGGCCATAGTGGAGAACAAAGAGATGAAACGAGTACCTTTTTAGGATCAAGCTTGCATGATCTACTGAAAGAAATGGGCAGAGAGAGAGCTACTGCGGTTCCTACGGCGTTCATGGCGTTGCGAAGCTGAAAGAATAGAGAGAGCTAGGAGAAAGATTGGTGAAAGAGTATGAACTTGAAGATTTTGTTGATAAGAGGCTGGTGTGTCGCGCGATCTCGGCTGGCCTTCTAAGGGGCGCCACGTGGACTCAGGGCATGAATACGTGGCAGCTCCATCTTCCACATGTTATTCGGGTCCTGGCAGACACCACTGGTAGCGGTGGGGCCCTTACATCCTGCCAGATCGGACTGAGGAAGATTTCTTCACTATCCTTAACGAGCTGGGTCGTTTGTCATTTTATGGAACTTTGTGCTTGGGAAAAGCTCTGGGACGATCGCGTGTTGGTTTTAGGGGCATTAGGGGATAATCCATTTTTAAGCAGGAATAAAAATATCAAATGGAAAGGCATATCAGCCTTGCAATCAGAGCTCGTTTCGTGCGTGAAATAACAGGAAAGGAAAGGGTAGATCATCAAGTTCATTAGTAAAAACATTATTGACTATCAAATATTTATCGAACGAACTCAAGTTGCCACCTACTTCAAATTTGCTCCTTGAAAATTTAAGTTAAAATGTCAAAATCAAATAAAGTTTGGACAGCTAGAGAATTGAGAATGGCTAGCATCTTAAGCAAGTCCCAATGCAACTCAATCTTCTTTAGAGTGCAGGTTCATTCCTCCTGGATGGAGAAAGTTAAGGGCATCTTCACAGGTAAAAAACTACTTCTAATTCCAACGAATCAAAAATCAGCTTCGATTCATTCACGCCCCTCCGATTTGCTGATGAAATGAAGAAAGTAAGAAGAGTGGGGACGAACAATTTATATGTCAGAAGAAGAAAAAAAATACTACTATGGGTCACAATTATAAGAGTTAGTTGACTTTTTTCGGAGAAATTAAGGAAGTTTAAATAATTCTTAATCATTTTATATGTTGTTTTTTCGGATTATATATTAGTTTATTAGTAAACTATTTAGTTTGAAGAAAAAAAAATACTCTAAGTTAATATAATTAGATTTTTTAATCTCTCCAAAAAAATCAACTAACTCTTATAATTAGGACCGGAGGGAGTACCTATTTATTGGGGAAAAGGATGAAAGTAAAGTTAAAAAAAAGGACTTGTTTAGTGTCCAAAGAGATGGAGCAATCTTTTCAGTGACTTCAAAAAGATCAAGAGCAAGAAGGGGGAGATGAATATAAAGCATGAGTCTAAGTGATCATTCTGGATGATGAGAAATGATGATGAATGAAGGGAGAAGAAATTTTCAGGTTTCTTCAACGAGAAGGTATACTACTCCCTAAATGGAGGAGAAGCATGCACTGTAGCATTTTCGTTAACACTAATTAAAGTGTCAAAAGCAAATAAAGGTGAAGGCTTATGACTTGTATGCCCTACTTCAGATTGCTATAGATGTTTCGATAATACTAAAAGAGGGGCAGACAAGATTAGATTCTCAAATTCGAATTTTGTTAACCTTGCATGATAAATTTGAATTTGAATTTCATTAATAAATTCAGATCTTAATAATATATTGAAATTTCATTCTGTACAAAAGAATCTCAATTCCATTAATTATTAAAAAAATTCTGATTCAATATCTCAACGAAACGTAAAGTGGGGTTTTGAATTTGAAGGACAGAATCAGGGCAAAAGAACAAGGGAGACTTGGGATAAGCTTACTTTTAATTGTATAATATCTATAGTTTTTTAATATTTAAAAGTAGTTGCAACGTGGGTAGAGAATTGCTGGAGAGATTTATTTATTTATTTTTTTTTAAAAGGCTAAAAAGCCAAAGAAAAGGTTACAAACAGAAACAGAAATAAAGCATTACAGCAACACAGAAATTAAAACACAGGGAAAACATTTCCCAAACTTTCCTGGATTAACTATGCCCTTAAGAAGCCTGGGCATTCTCCTAAAATCGACGACTTGTTCAAACCCAACTTGGCCATTGCATCAGCCATTCTGTTCAAATCCCTTGAAATGAAGCGGATCGATATCAACCAGTCCCTATTTATACTCTCTGATGTTGGAAATCAATAGGCTATCATTTTGAGAAGAGCCACCTTTCAACATATCCACCAGATTTTTAGCATCAGACTCCAACTGGACCTTCCTGAATCCTAAGTCCCAAGCCAGCTTGACTCCTTCCCACAACGCCCATTCTTCAGCCTTAGACGCCTCACAAAGGCCCAGATTTTTAGAAAACCCAGCCAACCACAGCCCCTGACCATCCCTTAAAACGCCTCCACAACCAGCGACTAAGGTGGTTAGTGACATTGCACCGTCCACATTCAACTTGATCCACCCTACCGGTGGTCTTTCCCAAGACAAAGCCAACACACTCTCGCTGTGAGGACCCTCACTGTCCGGATCAAAATCAGATAGAATAGAAAATCTACTCCAACAATTAAGAACAGTTAACGTAGGGTCAACAGGTTTGGCAAAATTAGGCTAAAAAATAAATGAATTTCTCCACCCCCAAAGAATCCAAATAGCCACCCCAAATAGAATGCACCATCGAACATTTAAATTACAACCAAAATTTCCTTTAAGGTTCATGGCCTTGAGAAGAAAGAAGAAATGTACCTAGATCAAGAAGAGCCATCCACATTTGTCTGGCATAGGGGCAATCCCGAATGATGTGCAATAGATTCCCCACCCATCATAGTTGAAGACGCTATACTCGCACGACCAATTTTGATATTTTTGTTGATTACCACTATGACGTAATGAGTTCTGAAATAGAATAGAGGGATAAATATCAATTTTGTCATAAAAGTTTTGGTTTTAGAGCACCCAGCACCCGGAAATTTTTTTAGTATCATTTTTGCTCCGAAAGTTTACAAACATTAGCGATCTTGCATTTATCGGTTGATCTTGATCAGTTGGATTGATCATTTTTTATCATTTTTTTCCGAAAGTTTACAAAAAATTGCTTCTAAAAAATCCGGACAAATTTGCTTCATAAAAAAACTTTCAGAAAGATATTTTCGTTTTCGTTTTTTTTGTAAACTTCCCGAAAATGAAAATGATACCATAAAAACTTAAGTCTTTGAATCCCCTAACAAATACTTTCATGGCAAAAATAATATTTAAATTTAGAATATATTTAATTCAATATCTTAACAAAACACAATATAATCTTCTATTGTAATTTATATTATTAAAATTACTATAATTTATACTAAATTTAGTATATTTTATTAATCCTTTGATTTCCCTCTTTCGCTAACCTTCAGGCTAGACAAGGTATACCGATGCGATTACGTGCCTAGGGTTGTGCCTTCGTAATTTAAATAGTAATAAATTTTCCCACCCGGCTCCTCTCGAAACGCACCCCTGGAACTAATAAAGATGATGATGCATGCAGCTCTCATTATTTGTCCCATCTTCGTCATCCTTCCCACCTCCATCTGCCATATTGCTCATCGCCGTCGAAGATCCCATCCATAGCTTCTTTGATTTCCATCCTTTCTCAACACATGCAACTTCTGGGTATGTGATTCCATGCCACAGTTTTCTTTTGGAATTAAAAAAAAAAAATTGTATGCATGCACCATTGATTGTTGTCTTGCTACAAATACCCGTAAGAACAAGGTAAAATATCTCATACAATTATATTTGTCATATTCCAATATCTCTCATGATTATCGTGCTATATTATCTAAGAGGTATTATAGGTATTTCATAAATTCTTCCTACTTCCACCACTCCATTTTCTTCCTACCAAATATCTTATTATTTTCCCTTAATCTATATTCCCTTCTCATGTCTATCAAACAACACACTTCTTTAAATACCCTCCCAACTTTCCCTTCCTTTCATTCACAAGCAGAGAACCAAATATGCATGCCTTCAAGCGGCATATCAAAACCCTGTATGAAGGAGGTAAGAAAATATAATACGAGTAGTTAGCAACTAGCTAGCTGGTTTTATAACCGGTGTGAATATACCAGATTCTCGTGGGAATTAATGTCAGAATTAAGTGCGTCCCCAGACCCTTGAGGAAACGAGCTAAAGATTTACAGTTCTAAAGGGGAGTGAGAACATAACATTTCTGATGAGATAAGAGATAATAAAACTGCTGGATTATGACTAGTAGAGTGAGCATAGGTAATCTAATCTCCACACAATTTTCAAGCTGCATTGAAGCGGAAAAGTTACACAGTTAACACTTTATTCTTTTTATCTTCTATTATGAACAACAATGTTTTCAAGCTCGTAAGTGCATTAGGGATATTTGCCAGTGGGAAGCCTCTCATAAACAAACCAAGACCCACCACACAAACCACCGGTAGTCCGGTATAATCACTATTGGGTTAAAGAATCTGGTTGAAAAAGAAGAACCACAAATAATTATAAAACAAAGAACAAACTAAAGCTGCAACATTTGTCACTGCTTTTAAGATATAAACAACAGGCTACATGCAACTTGAAGGGGCCAAAAAAAAACAAGCAAATTAATATGGAAGATTGAGATTAATTTTACCTTGTTAAATTTCCCCATGCCTTACTAAACCCAAAGATGACGTTGATGAAAGAAGAAAAATGCAAGGAGCCTTGAATTCTCCTAATTGTGCAGGTAAACCTCTACAAATACCATCATAATTTCATATATTTATTAAAATATAAACTCTCACATTGATTAATATAAAGATTAATGAAAGGTATATATAGCAATGAGGCAAGTCCTATCAAATTTACTTGAGTTATTTTTAAAAGCTACATAAATAATTTTAAACTGCTAAATTTTAATCTGAACTGTCATAAAAAATGGAACAAAAATATACTCTATAATAATAATAATATAACTTTGGAGATTCAATTTTAGCAGTTCAAATTTATTTTATATATTGTTAAAGTAAAATTGTAATAATATTTTTTTAGGAGATGTAAGAAATGGTTAATTTAATGGTGATAGAAAATAAAAGGGAGGTAAATGAAGAGAAGCTGAAACCGCCATTTTTCTTATTATCAATTTTTTTATTATCTCTCATAATTTTTAATCATGTGAAAATTACTGTAGTGAATACTAGGTGATGTTGAGGTCAGCATTCTTTAGGTAGTTTCTCATGTATTCTCATCGAAACAAACAATCGCAACTTCGGGCTGAGTTGCAAGTTGCAACTTGTAATTATAAGAATCAATTTCAGCCATAAAGCGAACACGTCAAATATGAATTTAATGGCTTCGTGTTTATAGTTGGAGCACCAATTTCAGAATAAGCCATCTCCGAGCTTATCGGACGCCTGTTTTTAGGTTTACAGTTGCTGGTTCTCCACAACAAAGAGCGACCCAAACAAAGTCATGGACGTCAGTAGCACTAGCGGAGATCGCAGCAATGTTGTTGGGGGTTTCTTCTATGCAACTCTGCTTCTTTGGTTAGGCTCTGTTTGGTATTACATACTATTCAACAATCGCGTTGAGCTTCTCTTCGTCATCGCCGGTTCTCTCTTCTACCAAACAGCTAATTGGGTCATAAGACTCGTCTTCTCTCGAGACCCTCTTTTCGTTAATACCTCTGTCTCTCTTCTCCATTCCACAACCACTTCGGCTTCAGGTTCCCCTTTTTTGTTTATCTCCTAAAATTTTCTCACTTCGGGGTCACCTTGCATGATTTTTGTAAATTAGTTCAACAAATATTTGCAATTTATCAAGTAGGTGTTAGACTACTAAATAGTTTTATGAGGTTATGTATTTAAACCACTAAATTGTGCATACAGTGTTACGCCCTAGATTTTATGCGAAGGTGTAGGCAGTGTTGCAATTAACTGGAAACAGTAACAAATGTTACAAGTGGTCATAGTATTTTGTAAGCGTCTTTGCTTATGAATTTGTTGAAGAAAAAGCAATGTTAAGAGTTATAGGAGTAATGTCGACGATTAAGAATACTCTTACATGGAGATTTTGCTGTTTGCTGTTTGCTGTCTTCTGCAGTGATATCTGTATTGCTTAGACAGTGGTTAAAGAATGGGTCAAATGGAATGTTTGAGCACTCACAATTGGTTGAGGGTACATGGCCGTGGGCTTATGAAGCATTGTGTTTGTCATGTGGTTACTTTGCATATGACCAATGGGATATGCTACGTTACCACTTATATAGTGGTTGGATCCCTTCAATCCTGGTACATCATGTGGTTCTCCTCCTTTGCTTTACCCTTGCCCTATATCGAAATATCACCATCAACTACCTCATTCTCACCCTCATCTGCGAGGTATGCTTAGTTATTTCAACGTTCTTCTCTATGTTTTTGCCCCATATAAATTGTCTTGTTTTAAGCCATAATGGTTATTTTAGTTCCATGTCAAAACTATATGTTTAAAGTATGTACGACTTTTTGGGTTGTGCAGCTGCATTCAATCTTTCTGCATGTGAGAAAAGTGAGGCGGATGGCTGGTTTTAGGGATGTGAAAAGCAAAATTGTTAAGGTGGAATGGTTTCTTAATTGGGGAACCTTCTTTTTGGCAAGAGTTGCTTCTCACATTCTGATCACAGTGAAGCTCATAAAAGATGCTCACAAATTTGCAAGGGGCGTGGAGCTACCATTGGCTCTGTTTGGCATGGCTGGCATGAATTTGCTGAATATTGGTCTTGGTATTGATCTTTTCAATGCTTTCAAGAGAGAGAGAAAGGCGCAAAGGACTAATCGTCGTGAATGAGAGTGAAGCTGGAGGACTAATACTGTCTAATTTGGATCATTTGCCATTTGTTTTGTTTGTGAGAATAACTTCACAAAAAAATATGGCAGATGAAGATTTCTTCAGCTTTACAATTATTTCGGATCGGGTTCTAGAATTTCCCTGTCCTTTCGGATTGTTAAAGAATCGAATAACTCATTCATTGCCAAAATTTTGTCCAATGCGGTGCCATATTATCTGGCTTCCCAAAAACATTTAGGTCCCACCGGGAGTCGAACCCAGGTCGCTGGATTCAAAGTCCAGAGTGCTAACCACTACACCATGGAACCGATTTGTCAGGCATTTCCAATAATATTTTTTAATTCAGTAATGTTTTATTTTCCTCCTAGTGATGCATATGATTATTCAAGTACGTTTTAGTAAAAATATCGTCAATTTGCATGTGACTGCCGAGATATGCACGCGCAAATAAATAGCACAAATGCGTGCGTGTTTTTCTTTTGTGACCAGTACCCAGTGTGTGTCGACTGGATATACATTATATGTTGAGCAGAAAGAAATGCATAAATAATTGCTTTCCCACCATTTGGAGCAAATGGCTTTCCTACCATAAGAGAGCGTGGAAATTGTGAAAATTTTTTTTTCCTACCATCACCTCCTAGGTTCGAGGCATGAAAATGGTGAAAATGATGTTGGGAACTCTTCCCCTAAGTTGTTCTACCTGTGTCCTTAACTAATAACACTGGTGGAAATGGTGAAAATGATGTTGGGAATTAATCGGATTAGTCGGAACCGAGTAGGATACCAAAAAAGAAAGAAATGCATAAACAATTGCACTATGCTACTCGTAGGTGTTTGTATGGTTTTCCCCGTTTCAGACTTTCAGCAAGTGGAATTCACTATTATTAGATTAATTTTTCCCTCCAGATTCATCATTTTACAAAATACTTAGATAATAGTGAGAAACACTCCTCTTTCGATACAACCTCAATGAGAAATGAGAATTAAGCAATGTATTTTTCCGTCAGCCTTCCAATTATTTAAAATATAAAATCAATTTTCGTCAAAAATATAAGGAAAAAAAAAACAAAAATCAATTAATATCTAACAAATTAGGGGGAAAACGTGCGCGCTCCTACTTGGTCAGGCTAGGTGGAGAACACGTTGCACACAGCCCAGCCAGTACGCTAAGCTCAGCGGAATGTGACCCAATATGGTAGGCAGGACTGGGCCAACAACTGAGTCACCCATCTTCGTAAACACCCCTCCCAGAAAGGAAGGGTAAAATAAAAAAAAAAAGGAAAGCTCCCACAACTGCGATGAGTTTGGCTTCCAATGAGGATGAAGCAGAGCTCCCTCAAATTAGGATATATAACTAATTCTTCAATACACAAATAAAGATTTTCGACAAACATCCTAAAAAGTTTGGCTTCCAAAGTTGGCATGGTCATATGCAGAGAACTGGAACGTCAATCCCTGACCAGCCACTCAATTAGAATTTCAGTTTAAATGTTCCAAGACAGAACACATACTAGTAAGCTTTAGAAATGAAAGATTTTCCCTCCCAGCTAATGGAGTGTCATTAAATTTTCCTTTTTTTTTTTTTTTTTTTTCAATGATAACTAAGATGCCTATTCTACACCACGATACAAGAATGATATCCAATCTAGTTTGTATCTACCACTCTAAATTTCTAGCCGAATTCCACTTTTTGTTCGAGAGAAAAATTTAGCAAAGCCATTTCGACTTCTCTCAGAACTGACATTTGGTAAACTGGCTGATGAAGTTGATAAAGATGAAGGCGGTGAGCCTTCACTTTTGTTCAATGACGGGCTAGAGCTCCCTTCTCCTACTTTCGATGAACTGGTTTCTCTTTTAGGTGAGAATGAATCATTAGAATGTAGCTTCAATGTCTCTCCACCAGCTCGAGCAACGAGTGATGGGCTTGCAGAGAACTCAGGAATGCTAGCAGTGTCAATAAGGAAATCTTCTAGTGTTGCCAGAGATTTCAACTGATTCCCCAAAGATGCGATTGTTTTCTGGCACTCAGCAAGCTTTCCTGCAGCTAAAGCTAGGTCCTCCTGGCACAGAAAAAAGATCACAGGCATCAAATGGATGTTATTAGGTTGTAAATAACCTATTACTATATCATCCCAATTGTGTAAAGCAGGATAATTTCTTGAGTACCACGTAGTGTATGAATATGTAAGGGCCAGCACTTAATTTCTACTTGTGAGATCTACGTCAGATAACGGGTTGTAGAGATTGAATTTGACCATTGCATGCACATTATTTATAAAGCATATAAAAATGTCAACGAAGACCAACCTGCTTTATCTTTTTTTCGCTGCATGAGCTAACTGCAGACCTGAGGTTCTCTTCTTGCTTCTTCCTTTCCAGTTCTTCTTCTAATTGTTTATACTTAACAGCAATTTCAACTGACGTAGCCCTCTCCCTATCAACCTCTTCTTCTAATTGTTCGCACTTAACAGCAACTTCAACTGACGTTGCCCTCTCCCTATCAATCTCTTCTTCTAATTGCTTACACTTAACAGCAATTTCAACTGACGTAGCCCTCTCCCTATCAATCTCTTCTTCTAATTGCTTACACTTAACAGCAATTTCAACTGACGTAGCCCTCTCCCTATCAACCTCTTCTTCTAAAGAGTCAACCTTAGCAAATATTTTCTGTGCCTCTTCCTCCATGCTAATGAGTTGATTTTCTATCATTTCCCTCGATTTGTAAGCAGCTTCTAGCTCTCTTTGCATCTCCTCCAATTTCATCTCTGCTTCCCTCAATTGAATCTGTGATGCCTCAATACAGTCTTCACTCTTCATCAAAGCTATCTCCAGCTCTGCTTTCTCTGCTTCTGCCTTCTCCAACTTCTCTATTAGTTCAGACATTTGTTGACTCATATTTTCAAGCTCTGCTCTGAGGGAGCCTTCTTCATAAAGGCACTGATTTGCAGCAACTGGTTCTTGGCAAGAACTCTCATTCTTAGTTTCAGACAATGAAGCAAGTCGTTCCATTTCAAGAAAATCATCCATAAGATCAATTTTGACTGAACTGGATGAGGGTTGCCGGCACTTTTCATTTTTGAACTGATCAAGCTCAGCAATTAGGGCAGATGCCCATGAGTCAGAACAGCTTGGCTCAGACTTGTTTGATTCTAAGCCGTTTATCTTATGGAAATCAATATTCTCCACTGCATTAAGCTTCTCCCCACTGTCGGATTGACTATCTGAGAGAGATTCCACACAAACTGAGGCTGAAGCAATGGATTTATGATCATTAACTGAGGATGTTCTATGGGACATGCTTTTCAATCTCCGGCACTCAGCCTCAATCTTGGCTACTTTCTTTATGCTTTCCAAATGCTGTTTGCTAGCTGTCTCAGCTGCTTTAGTGCTCAAGTCCCTCTCAATTGTCCTGATTTTCAGCTCTTCAAGTTGAGCAGTAAGATCATGCTTCAGATTCAAGTTCTCTTTCTCCAAATGTTCAACCTTTTGGCACAGATCATGATCAACTGTAACAAGTCTGGCATTAGAAGCATCTAATTTGCTCTGGAGTTCACGGAGCTGCTTCTCAAGTTTAAGTTTAGCTGATTCCAAGTCATGAGTTTTCTCTACTGCAGCATCATGTATATTTTGTTCCTGTTCTTCTCTTGTCTGCCTTAACTGTCTAACACACTCTTTAAGTGCACCATCCAAATGGGAGACTCGATCTTCCAGTGCAGAACTCTTTAAAGCTGCTGCTTCTAGTTGCTTTTTCAATATAGCCGCTTCAATTTCAGCCTTTTCCCAGCCTAAAACATAGAACTAAATTAGAGGAATAACTTGAAAAAGAAAAATCAGAATCATGAAAGTTAATCATAATAAAGTAATGCTAGGATTGGTGCTTGAGCCTTTAGATAGATTTCACATGCCCTGACCGATTCTGATATGCTATTAACATAATTAAAATTAAAATTTGAATGTAGTTTTATCCTTTAATTTCTACAGCATCCACTAGTGGGGAGGAAACTCTTGTTTCTTTGTTCAATTAGTAGATGAATGAATTTTGACAAAGAACCACATACTGTAATTCCATGACCAAGGATGAATAGAAGAGAAAGGCAATGTTAAATTTTTTTACCAATCATCAATGATATTAGCAGTACCTGAAATGGCTTCTTCAGCAACTTTGGCATGCTGTTTAACCAAATCTTCTTTGGCACTGACATTCACAAGCGCTGCAGATAGCTTCTCTGACAACTTCTTTAGACCATCATTGACATCATCTTTCTTTACATTTCTGAAATTGTCTTTAGAATCATTGACATCATCTTCAAATGAATCATCACTTGCATTGTCTGTAGCGGGTGTAGCTTTTGAAGGGACTTCAGATGCTTGTGCATCCATAGATAAACTACGGTCAACATCCTCAGAACCAGCTTCTGCTTTTGAGGTGACAACAGGTGATTGATTGCTTCCATTAGGAGATTCCGTCAAGGCATCCTGCTTCATAGATAAGAGATTAAATGCTAAGCTTCTTTTAGCTCAACACAGCAAAATGCTGAAATTCACAGTATCACAAACTAATCTCCCAAGAGTTTAGCATATGATTTTTTATGCTCGATTCAAGACTAATATAAAGCAGAATAGCTTGTGATTTACGTTCATGAATGCAATCAGAGTTGTGGATCATTTGCAAACCAGCAGCTAAAAATTGCGCTGGAACAAATGACAACATATACAACTCACCAGGTAGTATGGGTTAATCATAAATAGAGTAAAGGATGTCATAACCTAAAACTCGTGACGAGACTTTCCCATTAGATTCATGAATCATGAAACTAGAATAAGTACCTGTTCATCGGAGGATCTCTCAGAGTGGGACGACACAGATCCTGATCCTTCAGAGCTTCCGGAGCTCTTCTCAGAAGATTTCCGCTTCCATGACCATCTCTTTTTCTCCATCACTGGTTTCAATAATCTCTACATTAGATTCCAAATTGCAGGTGTTTCATCTGCACACCTTAGATATTACACAAAATGTTTAGAAGCTCATCGAAAACCCGTCGGCGCTCAGCCAAAAAAAAAAAAAACCTTGTCCTCGCCTTCACTTCAGGGAGCAGAATATGAAAAAAGACACTTCCTCGTTACCAGTCTCAGTCGCTTATACAGAAAAGATGGCTCGGCTTAATATTCTAGACCAGTTTTGTTTCTAGATCATCTCATGCCAATTATAAAGACACAAGTTGCAAGAATTTAAATAAAAATAAATAAAACAGGCTTTAGGATCAAGTGTTAAATGGAGGAGAAGAATTTCCGAAGCTCAATGAACATAACCTCCCCGCCAAAATTTCCTCATTCCAATAACCACAACCAAATTTACAGACATGGGTGATGAAACATTTTTTATCGCAGAGAATGGAACATCTCAAGCTTATAGGAAACCCAAATGCAAAAAACCCCAAATATATGAGTGATTATCACATCTATTCAGTAGAATCACCTTAGCGCAGATGAAATACATGACAAAAACATTAGTTCATTTACGGTTGGGAACTTAAGGCGGAACACTGTAGAACAAATAAAAAGATCAACTTACCTATAGACAGGAGACCAACCAAACCTGGGCCGCTGGGCTTGAGGTCAATAGGAAGGGTTAAGTTCAGAGTTGAGCGTGAAGATGAAAAGATGGCGGAAGTAGAGGAAGGGAACAATGGAAGTAATTAATGATGACTATAACATGGCGTTAAAAATGAATCGGCAAAATCTGAAGAATGTCAGAGGCATTCATATCAACAACTAAGAAAAGAAGCCAAAGGCTGGGAGCAGATACAGATAATGGGGGTTTCTAATTCTATTTCTTGTTTTTAGCTTCTCCCTCTTTTTTAAATACAAAAGATAAAATTACAACGAAGAACCAAACTTGAAGAATTTTAAAATAAGACGTTGATGGTAGTAGAATTTAAAAGTTGGGGTCAAGAAGTGCAATTTTGAGTATAAAAAGGGAGGGCCATGTGAGAGTTCATGCAGTGGTACAGTGAAGTTCAACATGGTGCGACCACCAACACTTTTTCAGCTTTTCAGGAAAAATGAATTTAATTTTTTTAGGTATCCCATAATTTGAAGTTGAGAGGAGCTCTTATTTCCCGCCCGTGGAAGGGGATTTCATTTGAGGATATTGATGACAAAGATGGCTCTCTTAATATACAGATGTCGTTCTTTATCATAATTTGCCTCCAGCCTCTTCTGTGTTTTTGTAGCTCCCGAGTTTTGTTGGCTCTTCTGTTTTTAGTGACCATCCTTATTTAATTTGTCTGAAACAACTGTCTCATTTCCCTGCTTTCAACCCGCTTCTTCGACTGAATATTACTCTAAGTTTTTTAATATGCTCGTTTTTCAAAATTTTTTCTTATTTTGAATTTGAAAGGGTGCTCCAGTGCAGAGAAGGGCTGCTCCAGGGAATAAGGGAGGACCATAAAGAAGGCGTCAACATAACACATTAACACGTAAGTATTGATTGCACCAATAATGTTATATCGAGGAAAATCTTTCCTTTTTAGATTGGTAGAAAAAGAGCTGTTCACTCTCGGGTTGATTAACTGTTTGGTTGACTTGACAAAATTGAACCCCTAAAATGAGATTCAGCTTTATTTTATGCACAAATCTCAAAGTATAAAATGGAGCAAGGAAAACCATAGTTAAACTGAATAAATATACTCATATAGTATTATTCATAATTTAGGATTTTTTCCCCTAAGTTTAAGGTTTTCTTTAACGTGGATGGAATATGTAGGAAGTGTCTTGTAAATAAATATTAATGTAAGGAGTGCTTAGGTCTACTTGTAAGTACTTGTTTAAATTAGTAGTAAAAAATTTATGCGACGTGATTTATGATATAAAAATAATTTTATGAGATGAGTTTTATCTCAATTAACATAAAATCTAAAGAGATTATTTATAAATTTATTTATAAAAAGAACCAATTCAAAATGTACGTAAATTGATGAATGATGCTGACTAATGAATTGAGTAGAGATTTTAATAAGAAAAGTAATTTATGATTGGATAGCTTTGGCTAATGATAGAACAATAATCGTCTAGCCAACCATCAGCAGTAGGTCCATGCCAGCTAAGTGATAAATCCAATGGCATTTACATAATTTCACGGAAAAAGATTAATTTTAATCAAGTCCCGTTAAGCTTGGTAGCAGAACTTATTTCTAATAAGTTATTTAATTGAGATCTAAGTGTTTGTCTGGATAACTATTAAGAAAAAAAAAAACTTTTTCCTCTTAAGTTATAATTTTGAAAAAGCAAACTTTTTTTTTTTTTTTGAGGTTTTTGAACCATAATTACGGGGTAATAATTTTCCCAATCCCATATTGTCTTTTTTCCCTTTCCTCATTTTCTTGTAAAAAAACATCACTCTTATTTTTTTAAGGTTTCATTTTTTAGCACATTTAACTATTGGATAAATTACGGACTTTAATTTAGAGTATATTATTTTAGATAATTACTATTTAAAAATAATTTTAGTCTACACAGTTTTTATTAATATATATATATATATATATGTTTGAGCTATTTTTATAATTTGACTAATGTTATAATTTAAATTTTGATATTTATTATGAAATTTAATGATAAAAATCTTTAAAATGGAATATTATCCTTATATTCAATTACTGTAAAAGCTAATGTATAATTTGAACATGAAAAAAGTGATCCTTAATAATAATTATCTAAACACTATTATTTAAAATCATTTTTTTCACAAAATCAATTCTCCAAAATAACTTTCATGATTTTTTTCTCTCCATAAACTATTCTTTAAAAATTAATCCAAACACATCATAAATTTATATTAGAAATAACATGGCGGGCCTATGAGGGAACCATAATGTCTTTTCCTCTTTAGGCCACGATGGATCATATCATGAGCAGTGGTGGCACGCCTCACGTTCGTGTAGGATGTGGACGTTGACAATCCTATTCATTTCTTCACTTCTTCCCTACCTCCTCATAACATGGCCATGGCTCTGCTACTCTCTTTGCCGTAAAAGCAACGCATACATTCCCAGCAACATCACTTTTTTATACACAAGATCAGCGAATGCGATGCCTAGATCAGATAACTTCAGTCAACATAACAAGCTTTGACCCAAAAAAAAGTCAACATAACAAGCCAGAGTATAATTGGCGCTTTGGACCATGCTTCTTGTTGGGCCGAGACAACTGAGTCTTGTTGGGCTTACTTCACTGCATATGGATCTGAATGAGCCCAGAGTATCATCCTATTTAGATACTTTTGTGCGGCAAAGAGAGATACTCTATCCAGAATCTAATCCCGAGCACGCTATGGGGACGTGTCAAGTCTGGATTTGTCATCTTCGGATGCGATAAGCCTTGTGTCATACGTGCCACTGTACATCTCCAACCGACCGTTGGAGGGGCCGAACGTCAAGAGAAGAAAGTAGGGAAAATTTCGTTAGGTACATATTAACAAAAAAATGTCAAAAAATGCCTAAGAAAAGTCACATGTCAAAAAAGGCCTGATATTATTTCATAAAATGTTAGTTGTTAATAAGATTCATATAGTTGTTAACGGGTACTGATTTAGTTGTTAATGAGACTGATTTAGTTGTTAATGCTATTTAGTTGTTAACGTGTATTGATTTAGTTATTAATAAGACTGATTTAGTTGTTAATATGAAATAATACCAAAAAAGGCCCTGAGGCCTTTTTTGATATGTGATTTTTTCTTTAACCTTTTTTGACATTTTTCGCTTAATTTACTGCGAGATGGATTGTCCCAAGAAAGTAATGCTAAATTATCTTGGGACTAAGAAGCACTTTTTAATTCTTCCCATCTATTTTTATCTAATAGGGTATAATTTAGAATTTTAGATTGACAAACCGATATATAATTAAAACCCATAAATATGGTTTACACTTTGAATACTCAAGCGAAGATAACAATGGTCTTTATAAAGTGATAATTTGACTTTATCTATGTACGTACCCAAAAATAAAGGTAATGAATTTGATATCTTATTGTTGTGTGATTTCTAATGTTTGATTGTCTGTCCCAAATGAAGTGATAATACATGATATTTATAAACCATGAAGTGATGTTTTGGAGTTGTGCTTTTTGAAACAATATTTTTTTAATTAAAAGTCATAATTACATGTTAGATTCATGAACCTTCATGAATAAACGTAACTTCCATAGCACATGGTTTAAAATAGTTCTTCCATGCAAGGTTATATCTATATAGTATACATGGTTTTCTAAAAAACCAACACAATCTTCTACTAAATATTAGCTACCACACCTTTTTATTGGTGTCTTTAGAAATTAGAAAGATACGATCTTGATAACATTTAGTGATATAACTTTCTACACAATTCTTTATACAAATGCTATAATCTCTTACATAATTCTTCACATAAATTATTTAATTTATAAGTACATATCTCTTCATTTTAAAATATTCTAAACACCAACTAGCTCGTATCTCCCGATCTTATGTTGTGAAGTGGGACCTGTGAGGGATTTTCATTTTCAAGTAGATAATGGCCAGTGTCTTTTGTCCCAGAATGCCACCACTTGACCATCTACACGTTGATCCCACAAACGCAACAATTTTTTTTAATAAAAAGAAAGCAAAAATAATTTAGATAATAAGAAAATAACTTCAATTAAATCAATTTTTTCAGGTGAAAAAATAAAGAATACAAACACAACCATTCTCGCGGAGCTTGAGCCAAAACAATGTGAGGGAAATGAGTGGCCTTAAAAAGTTATGGCTTGTGAAACTAAGAAATCAACATATTATCACCGCAACCACACACGTTAGGGGAAGACGTGGTCACTTTGGTTGCCTGTCATTAACTCGTACACCCCATCCACCCCTCTCTGAGATTTAGAAGAAGAAATTCACTTTGGTTCAGTCTATAACAATCACTTCCTTGGACATTGAATTTTGAAATTGAAAACATTCATTCTAGGTAGAGGGAGCCAAATAGGTGTGTTTCATTGTACTGAAGGAATGGCTCAAACATTGCTGCCCATGTCCAGTGTCGGCACTAATTATTCTGCAGACTTGAAGAGGAACTCATCGCTCCAAGTTCAAAGGCAAAGACTAAGGCCTCAGTTTTCTGACATCCCATTCAACCCAACTTCCTCTATTTCTTTTTCCTCTTCACCCAGTACACTGAAAACTTTTGCTCTCTTCAAATCAAAGACCAAGGCTCCTTCCAAGGTATTGTTTTTTGAAAAAAAAAATATGATTTTTTGTGTGTAATTATTCGTGTTGAGCATTCTGATGATTTTCATTTTGCTACAGGCTGTAAAGCCGACACCGAAGCCGAAGGTTGAAGATGGTATATTTGGCACCTCTGGAGGTTTTGGATTCACCAAGGAAAATGAGCTCTTTGTGGGTCGTGTTGCCATGATTGGTTTTGCGGTAAGGAACACTTGAACTTGAGGTTTCTGTCAGCTTCCGCTTGGTATTTCTCTTTCAAAGCCAGATTTTCAGGATAATTTAGCATATTGATGTTTTCCCCACCTCATATAAGTTAACCCATAACAAAATTCTGCTTGGGATCTGATTGTTCCACTTGTTGAGCTACGCTATTTATCTGTTTTAGCACGAACGGTTGTTGAATCCTCAAACAGAACAGCATGCATCACTGATTTATGTGAATTGCAGGCATCATTGTTAGGGGAAGCAGTAACAGGGAAAGGTATTTTAGCGCAGTTGAATCTTGAAACTGGAATTCCCATATACGAAGCAGAACCCCTTTTGCTTTTCTTCATCCTTTTCACCCTCTTAGGAGCCATTGGAGGTCTAGGTGACCGTGGTAAATTTGTGGATGACCCTCCCACTGGCATTGAAGGAGCCGTCATTCCTCCAGGCAAAGGCCTGAGATCATCTCTGGGTCTCAAAGAAGGAGGCAAGTTTTTGAATATCCAGAACCAGCTTTCTGTATAATTCAATCATTATATTACGAGGGCTAATAAGTTGCTCTGTTTTTGGTATCGCTAGGTCGTCTGTTTGGATTCACGAAATCGAACGAGCTGTTTGTGGGAAGATTGGCTCAACTGGGTTTTGTCTTTTCCTTGATCGGAGAAATCATCACCGGAAAAGGAGCTCTGGCTCAGCTCAACATCGAGACAGGGGTTCCGATCAACGAGATCGAGCCACTTGTGTTGTTCAACGTCCTGTTCTTCTTTGTGGCTGCTTTGAATCCTGGAACTGGTAAATTCGTTACAGATGAGGACGAAGCAAAGTAAAGGGTGAAGGATCGATGTTGAGCTCGATAAATATTTGTTCAACTTCTAAGATTAGTGAATTGGACTTGTGTAGAAACATCGTTGTATATCCTTTTTCTCTAATGTTATCCGCAAAAATTGGATGAAAAATTTAAGTGAGACGAGGTTGAGTTCAACTTTGAATGTTTGACAGTCTCGTTTCACAGTTGGGAGTGTGGCGTTGGTTGATTTTGGTGCAGGAACTATGGGATGTATCACGTGACACGTGTCATGCTTTAGTGAGGGAAGGTCATGTGTAGGATTAGGATTAGGATTATGAATATGACGATCCGAGAGCACAAAAATGGACCCTGAGATGTTGATAATACTTTGCATGAATCGCAGAGCGAAGGGCCTGACCTACGATCATCCACACACGTATGCGTTCACAACTCGCGGCCATTTCGTCAGTTTACTAATTCCTCTCATCTCTCTTCCTATTACTCTCTCTCTCTCTCTCTCTCTTAATTAGGAAACAAAGGAACTGATTAAAAATGTTTTCATAGGAGAAAACGGAGGGGAATAATATTTCATAAAATATATATTTTATTACTTTTTTAGGTATTAAGATGTTTGATCAGCTTGTCTTTCAAATCAAACCATTGACGCCAACACACAGTCTAGAAATAGAAACACATAGCAATAATCAGACATAAGCATTGAAACAATAATTTTTTTTTTATATATGTAAATTTTAGGAAAGGGGTTGAGCTCACTTACGATCTAAAGGTAGGGCGAAATCTCCCTTCCTCCTAGATATCCAATGTTAAAGACGAAGCCCATCTATTACCCTTAGGTGTGAACTTAAGCACCCAGGAGTTAAGATGAGACTGCAACCAAAAAGCCCAAAAGATAGCCAACACTTCAAATACCAACTAAAGCTTGAATCTCATCTCGAACTAGTTGCAATACCACCAAACCCAACAATTCTTGAAGTCCCAAAAAGCAAGAGTAGATACTACGGCAACATTGAGTTAATAAGGGACATGATAAGAGTGTTTGGGATTAAATTCCCTTTAAGTGTAATTTCTCATTTTAATATAGGCTTTCAGCCATCTTTCTTATATATATAAAAAAAAAAGCCACCACAGACCACCAACTCATATCAATGACCCACGACGTTGATAGCTCTTGAGCTATTGGAAGACAATGACGTTGATAGCTCTTGAGCTATTGAAAGACAATGAGAAATTGAAGAGGGCTTACAAGCCTTGAATAGAGTTTTTGGGCTAGCATTCAATTTGCTCCGTGTGAAGATTTCTTTCATCAGTTGGCCCAAAAAAAAAAACGGAGATATCCTTCATCCATCCTAAAACTGCGTCGTTTGGGGAGAACCTATCCAATGCTGCTTCAATCTACTCTCTTCATCGTGAGCAAATTTCAGGCTTTCTCTGGAAAAAACAAAAGGCCAATTCAGGCTTCCCCCAAATGTAACCAATGGACACAAACAGCACTCAATATCAGATGAGTACGTAGGCCGCTCATGTTTTGGGCCGAGCAGGAAATCTGAAGCCTCATATCGTATCATGTCCAGCTTGCGAGTCTCTTTGAAAACCACACACTTGCCCACTATAGATTTGCTTCCAAATACTGCAAAAAGTGTCATTTATCTTCACTCACGTCCACTAAGTTCACTGCTGTTTTTGCGCCAGCAAGGATTTCACTGATTTGGGTAACTGAGTAAAAAAGACGCAATTTTTTGTTTGGTGGGGTTGTGGTATATGTTGCTCTATATATGGCTTGCCTGGCATTACATATATTAGGATCTGGGCAGAGCAATTAAGAGGTTAAATAGGAAATGAATTACCGGACGTAAAATAAGGTGATTAAGGGAAAGCATTTGTTGTGGCCTCAATGGTTCATAAATGCCTGAAATTTCTCCTGAGAGTTAAGAATATGATCAGTTATGCAGGTTGCGTGTAATTTTGTAGTCTCCACCCTGAACAATAGTTAGCGATGTCGGTCGTCGGATATGAACTTAGGGTGTACTGTTATGAAACTTTCTATGGCTTTCTACGAAACCGTAGCGACTACAACTTGTTTGACATGGCGGGCAAAAATTCATAAAAGCCCATTGGAAGTGAGTAAAAGTCCAGTAGGGAAAATTAGGTGATTTTTGATATTTGGGGCAATTTTCTGTGGGTGATGAGCTTTTTTTTTTTTTAAAAAAAGTAACTTCTGATAGAAGCCAATAACTGCAGCTTCTGGTGTCACTGTGTCTGGCGTCTGCGAAGCCAAAAGTCGACCGTTTGCATCTCTGATTGGAGAGGGATGACTGTGAAGCTCAACACGGAGAAGCTCGGAATCACGCCGTGAGGAAGGACAAAGAATCAGACCACCATCACCTCCCCTTCACGCCTCAACTCCATCATCCGTTGGTGAGTTGGAAAGCTTGGGAGACGCCGAAAAAATAGAGGGAGCTTCGTGGGCGACTAAGAGTGACAAAGTCACCGTGGAGGTGGAGTTCAAAACCACCATCACCTCCCTCCTTCACCACCATCGCACCTCGTCATACCCACCACCACCTTCGTCTTCTCCTCTGTCCACCTCTACCACGCCTGTCTTCCCCTATTCTGCACAAACCCTTACCGACAAGATTGGTCGGTCTTGTCACCGGAATTTGAGCCCTGGTTCCTTCATCGTCCTCTCTTCACCATCAAATCAAGCCGTCTTCTTTAGTCTTCCATTGATCCAGACATGGCTCACTCTTATTTGATTTGACTTTCGCCAATCACCAATCTTCATTTATTCATTGTTAAATTTGCTTCCTAGTAGTGTTTTTCAATGTCTGTAATTTTGAAAGTGTTTGGTGAAGTTGTGATGACAAATTATAGTAGCAATTTATTGTGTAATGAGTTGGTTAAGCTTATGTTTAGAGTTGTTATAAATATATTATGTTTGTAATTCAAGGATCCTTGGTTACTTGTTTTTTGTTAACTTTTAATTTTATTGGCTAGAATTTTGAATTGGGTTTCGTTTAGAAGAATCAAGTCTTGCAATTTCCAAAACCAATTTTCATTCCATTTCACTGAGATTTTCATTAAACCATGCATTGAGCAAATGTACAAGAAAGAACGACAAGAATCAGCATTTACGAAGCAAGGAGCATATATGGAGTATTCAATAAAATTCATGTCATTTTCAGTCATTTTTCATCTGACTTTTCAAATAATAATCCAAACAAGATCTCATTTGAAAAAAAAGTCATTTTTGTCATCGTCATTTTAAATATAAATTACATTTACAATCTGACTTTTGTTTTATCTTACATTTACAAATGTCAGATTGAAAATAAGTCATTTTGTCACCGGCACCGACATTCCAAACGGGAATAAGGTTTTCACAATCTGCTGCTATGCTTACCGAAAACAACTCGACTGATATGCACAAAGCAAAAAAACAAATTTTTACGGTGAAATCTTCGGGATCAATGATCATAAATTGAAAATTAAGAGTTGGATTATGGTGAACTAGCATGTTATATATGCACAACATTTTTATGCGCAGCGTTTTTTCTGATTTTTTTTTTTTTTTTTGTCAAAGGATACTTATATTAAAGAAAAACTTCAACGATTACAAGCCAAAAAACAGAAAAGGAAACAACAAGAGAATACTCAACATCAGAGGAAATGAAAAGTCCAAGCAAACACAAACAAACAGAATACATAAGAAAACAAACAAAATACAAACAAACACCATTCAATGACTAAATGAGAGAAGAAGCATCATTAGAAAACATCCGCCTTCCAGGCGTCAAAGCTAGAAGTGTGAGTAAAGAAGGTGTTGGTTGAAAGACCCACCCTATCTCAAGACACCCCTTTATAAGCATTAGGCGCAATTAAGTCAGCGGCACGGTTACCCCCTAGTGGTAAAGGACAAAGAGAACCCAGCCTTGGTCACCAAAAGACAAATAATATCAAAGATAATGCTCCTACTCTTCCAATCAATCATATCCGGTGAATTAGCTTTAACACAGTCGCAGAGGGAGAGGCAATCGGTTTCAAAGACCACATCATCATGGCCAAGATCAACAGCAAGCATCAAAGCCCTCTTCAGAGCTAAGGCTTCAGTCATAAACGCCGAAATGGATTTCACTTTATCCACAAAACCCCATTTGAAATCACAAGAATAATCCCTACAAATAATTCCAATAGCAGCGCCAGTCTTATTAGCTGAAAAGGCCCCATCACAATTATATTTAAACTTGCCAGCAGGAGGAGGGGACCAAGTAGCTAGATGAGTAGGAACAACCCTTTGGCCCTCCAGATTTCGTGCTTTTTTATCGCAGTTCACCCAGAAGTCAAAATTGTTTTTCCTCGCACATTCAATGACATCAATAGGGTTAGGATCTTTATGATTGAAAACCAAATTATTCCTTTGTTTCCATATAAACCATAAAATCCAACAAATTAATGAAAGGTTTTGTTTACTCAAAAAAGACATACATGTGAGTTGAATCCACCAAGCATTGAAGTTCGAGATACTAGCAACATCGAGTTTTGCACCAAGGGAACACCCGAACCAGATACACCTAGCCCAGGGGCAATGAAAAAATAAGTGCTCCACCGTCTCCATAGCATCCAAACAAACGGGGCAGAGGTTACTCTGGGATCTCTTTCTTCTATAGAGAGCATCAGTGGTAGCGACCGCATTATTTAAAATCCTCCAGACGAATTGTTGAACTCTCGGGATAATCTGAATCTTCCAAATCGACTTCCAGCAGGATGAGGTGAGAACTATTGAAGACCCGGCCTTGTTGCCCTCAAAGAGTATGTTCCCTTTACTGTTATGATACCCTCCTTTCACTGTATACACCCCATTCTTGGCACTGGTCCACACCAGTTTATCAACTAGCCCATTAGATGGGATATCAATCTCATATATAGCCTTCTTGACTTCTTGCGAGACGTACTCGGATGGGAGTAAGGTTCCACTTACCATTGATAATAAGATCACTTACTCTACCTTCTGTAATAAAGGGGCCAGTTAGATTACTGGGTTTCTTCAGAAAGTTGACATTTGGGACCCAATTATCATCCCATATTCTAATAGCAGCACCATCTCCAACATCCCAACGCAAGTCTTTTACGAGAAATTCCCTACCATCCAAAATGCTAGACCAGCACCACGATGCTTTATGACCTTTTTCTGCCTTCATGAAATCATCTTTGGGAAAATACAGACTTTTCAAAACCCTAGCCCACAGATCATTGGGGCTCATCAGCAATCTCAATGCCGTTTTAGCCAGGAGAGCATCATTCATGATAGCTAGATCTCTGAAGCCCATCCCACCAGAACTTTTTGCATTAGTTAAGGACCCCCAGGCTTTCCAATGTGTAGTTCCACCAGAAACAGAACCGCTCCACCAAAAGTTAGCAATAAGGCTACTAATCTCTCTACAAGTTTTGACTGGAAACTTGAAGACGTTCATCGGATAGATAGGGACTTCCTGTAGAACCGTTTTAATCATTACATCCCGACCAGCAAAGGAGAGAAGAGAATGACCCCAACCTTGGATTTTATTAGCAATGCGTTCACGAACATAAGCCAGTGACTGATGCTTTGTCTTGCCCTAAATTCTCGGGATACCAAGGTATCTACCTGGGTCCTCTGTCACCGGAATGCCCAGGATCCTTCCAACCATATTTTTAACATCCTCAGGGGTATGGGAAGAGAATAGGATACTTGATTTATCAAGATTGATGACCTGACCAGAGGCAGTGCAATACATCTTTAAGATATCAGCCTAGATGGTTGCAGTTTCTCTCAGTCGCACGCATGTACAGCAGAGCATCATCAGCAAAGAAACTATGAGTGAGCTTCGGGCAACTGTTACTCAATTTAACACCCTTAATAAAATTATCCGCTGACTCCGTCTAATCATAATGGAGAGAACTTCCGCAATAATGATAAAAAGATATGGAGAGAGGGGATCTCCCTGACGAATGTCCCGACTTGGAGTAAAGGAACTCACTTTTTCACCTGATAAGCAAATATTCAAACTAACAGAGCAAACACATTTCATCAAAAGAGACACCCACTCTACACAAAAACCAAATCTTAACAAAACATTTTCCAGAAAATTCCACTCCACCCGATCATATGCTTTGCTCATATCCATTTTTAGAGCGAATTTGTACTTACCCCCTGTTTTCTTTTGACGCAAATAATGATATACCTCATTGGCAATAATAATGTTATCATGAATACACCGACCAGGAACAAAGGCACTCTGATTCTGTGAAATACAAGTATCAAGAAAAGGCCGCATTCTATTGGCCATGATTTTAGAAATGATCTTATAAGAGAAGTTACACAAACCAATAGGGCGAAAGTGAGAAACATGCTCAGGCTTTTGAAGCTTAGGAATAAGAGTGATGTTAGTTGAATTTAAATCATTAAGCTCTAAATGACCTACAAAAAACTCTTTAACCAAGCTACAAACAGACTCACCAATTTCAGACCATGAGGAGTGATAAAATTTACCCGAAAAGCCATCAGGTCCAGGCGCTTTCATGCTCCCCAGGCTAAAGGCTGCTGCTTTAATCTCCTCTGTGGAAATTGGTAACAAGAGACTGTGGTTCATATCAGATGAGATAGTAGGCTTAATGAAGCCCAAGACTGTATCCATAGGACGTATACCAGAAGAAGTAAACAGCTCATGAAAGAAGCTAGCAATATTATCTGAGATAACATCCTTCTCATATAACCACTTGCCCTTATCATCCTTAATACATGCAATTCTGTTCTGATGCCTCCTCTTAATAGTAGAGATATGAAAGAATCAAGAGTTCCTGTCCCCACCGCCTAACCAATTAATCCGAGATCGTTGCCACTAGTACTGTTCTTCGCACTCCATTAAACGATCTAGATTACCTTTTACCTCCTCAATCCCTCTAGAAATAGCCGGAGTTCGAACTTCCTGAGTCAGCTCAGCCAAATGGTTTTTTAACAGCTCAATAATCTTCCCACTATTTGGAAACTCCTTCTTACTCCAGGCAATTAACCTTTGCGTACATCTCTTCAGGTTGCTCAAAAAAATTTCTAGAACCGGGTGATCCTGATCATAACAATTCTGCCAACACCCCCTAATGACCTCCAGAAAATTCCCATGGGATGCCCATGCAGATTCGAAATGAAAGGTCCGACATAGCTGACGATTTTCATACTGACACTGGATGAACAAGAGGTGGTGGTCAGATCCGGCCGGGTCAACATTAAAAACCTGAAGACTCGGGAACTGCTCTCTTAACTGCAAATTACCCAAAGCTCGATTGATGCGCTCATGAATAGTATCCGGGTAATCACGATTATTGCACCAGGTAAATATAGAGCCATTGTAGCCCAAACCTTCAAGTTCACAGTCAGCTACAAAACACTTAAAATTCAGTATCTTCCTCCAGGCTCTAGGGCGGCCACCACTCTTCTCCTGCTGAGAAAGGATATCATTAAAATCCCCAATACACATCCATGAATCCCTGATATACGAACTTCCTGCCAACACATCATTCTTTCCTCTTCATCGGTAGGGCCATAGATAAAAGTAATATATGTTGGAGTCGCTACGGTCTCAGACACCACATTGGCATGAATAATATTAGAAGACGAGAATAATATATTAACTGTGAGCACATCAGCCCACCATAAAGCCAACCCTCCACTTCTCCCCACAGGATTAACAATCCATTCCTCATTAAAACCACATCTCCGCCGAACTTTCTTGACTACTCTCGCCTTCTGCTTAGTCTCCATCAAGAAGACTAATTGGGGTTTTTTCCGGAAACACTCTTCCCTCAAATTTTTGACTGTCAAGGCAACCCTCAAACCTTGACAGTTCCAGGCTAATAGATTCATGGCGCACCGGTGGTTGGTCTCATCCAACCACCGGCGTCGTCGTTCAAACAAGAAGAACTTGTTTTCTGATGAAAAGCAGAGAAAACTGGAAATTCAATCGCATCTGGCTCAGTCATTATGTGAGATAATGAATTAAAGATGGAAAACGAAGAAGAAAATTAATGATATATCATGCTAGCTTTACTAGTTTGGAATCAACTAAAAAGGAAGTTAGCGAAAGAAGATAGAGCATTATGCATGGAAATAGGTTAGCCATGGGTGGTCCCCTATATATATAGGCCCTACCTAACTTAGGCAGCTATTAGGATTCTTCTGGGCTGGCGGTGTCCATTATCATTATTGATATATATATATCTGTAGTGATGGATAACTTCACCTTTCTCATGAAGCTTGCGCTTCACGAACATAAAAAATAAAGTGACACTCAAAGGCTGTGTTGACCAACAATTCCATAGGCCTTTAGAGGGTCCTTACTTGGTCCTCTTTCTCCTCTCTCTCTTCCAATCACATCTACTTTTTCCTGTGTAATGCACTCCACAGTCCACAGTGCCCTCCCCGGAGGAGCACATGCAGGCTTTTTTATGATAGCACACACAGTAAAAGACAGATACAGCGAAACAGAGATTTTGCATTAAACGTGAGACCCTGATGTGCAAATCTATACATGATCAAATTTTTGATTCATTATTCGGACAGATCAGAGAATTTTCAATAATGTAAGTGCAGAAGATGACACGGCTGCTGCATCTGCGTGTCCTTCTTCTGATACAGTTGTTGATATTAGTTGGGTGGAGATTCGGCATTGTCTTGTCGTTTTCGTCTGCTCCGAATAAATCTTTTCTCTTTCACTGTGTGGTCCTCTTTCTCTCTTGTTATTGCTCTCCAAATGGGCCTAGTTGGGTGGGACGACGCCATTAAAGCTCCTCTATTCATATTCACTCATGCCCTGTGCCTTCCACGTGATGGCAACAATATAATTTTGATTCATCATCGTTGAACTGATTAGCGATTTCTCATTAGAACTATTCGAGTAATATATATAAATATATATATTTGAAATCTCAAAGGAAGAATAAGACATTCTCTCGCTGAGACAGCTATAAGACAAGTCCTGTTTCCTACCTTGTTTCCCATCAAGGAATAATACTCAAAATGCTTTGCTATATACTACTGTCCAAATTATAAGAGCTAGTTAACTTTTTTTAAAAAAATTAAGGAAGCTAAATAAATTACTTAAGTTACTTAATCATTTTATATGTTGTGTTTTTTTAGATTATATATTAGTTTATTAGTTAAACTATTTAGTATGAAGAAAAAAATAAAAATAAAAATACTCTAAAATAATTTAATTAGCTTCATTAATCTCTCTAAAAAAATCAACTCGGTCTTATAATTAGGACCAGAGGAGTATCTTATTTTTCAAGTATGAACCTTAAAGCCAAAGCAATTTCAACAACTATATTACAGCCTGTACTGCCTACAGCAAGGGGAGAAAAGGAGAAGAAAAGAATTACAAAGTACCCAAAGCATACAAAAGCTTCTCTTTTTTCTTTCTTCTATCTTTTTAGTTTTTTCACGAATTAAAGCGCACTTTTGAGGGAGCGAGTGAGCTATATTGACTCTAGCATATATTGTGAACAGTATCTTTATAACTTTACAGTCACACTTCATTGGGCCTACCCCACAAAGGGAGGTATATAGTGGAGAAGAAAAGGGCTTTTTAGGTCGTGTTTCTTTTTCTTTATTCCATGGTCCTTCTCTTTGTTAGCGAATTCCTCATCCAACCTTTTCTCACCTTCTTCGTCCCACCCTCCACGCTGCTTTTTGTTGTGGGTCTCTTCCATCTCATGAGATGGAATATGTGACCAATCTTCTTTCGCCACCTAAGCGTGTCACGTGACTTCCCATGCTCTATCACACTCTTTGTGGTCTCTGGAGGCACCTTGTTTTTAGACTCTCTAGTGTTGTTGGTGGTGGTGGCAGCACTGTTCTTTTCCCAAGAGGCCATCCCATTCTTTTCGAATTTGATTGATATGAACGACTCTGCAAAAGCTAATTTTTGAATGTCATTGTGGGTACCAAGAAGAAAAGAAAAGAAACAGATAAAACTTGACAGAGAAGAGAGGAACAAAGAAGTGAAGTTAACAGAGGAGTCTTGGATAAGTCTGCTTTTTGGTTTAGACTTTAAATCAAGCACTATAGTTGCACCTAACCACACTGTTCATGTTAGGTATATATAGAAGATCATACAAAACATATTCATTTGATATCTTAACTATATTGATTTGAACTTGAACATGGCAACACATACACTTCCATTCGTTCAAAGTCCAGCCAAAGGATAAAACAAAAAATGGGCAAAACAGAAAAAAAGGGCTAATTTGAAGTTTAGACAAAAGAACAGTACATATAATATAAGATAGATATGATGAATAACAGTATAAATTAAATACCTAACTCCCCACAACATCCAGGATCCTACAATACAATCAGTTGAGTACCATAATGTTCTTGTCATCTGAATCTCACATGCCACAACCACGCCAAACAGAGAACAACTAATGAAAGTAAAACCTTCATTTCCTGTCTGTCTTACCAATCAATCCTATCTTAGCAGCTACGCATTTTTTGGCCTTAATATTGTCATCACCACAACAATCTAATCTTGCACATAAAGACACACACGCACATGCGCACTAAGTTAATTCTCCTCTAATAATATGATGGAAGCGATTTCAGAAAACACAAACCCCACCCCCACCCTCCATGATGGACATTCTTCTCTTAGAAAAAATTGGTAATAAAAATAAAGATTAGTGTAAGATAAGTATAATTACCTTCTGGACTGGGAGAAGAATCATCATACTGATAGGTCTGAGATTTCCAGTGCTGGGAATCTGGACGGCTGAAAAGAGAACCAAAAGCAAAGATCTTGTGAATAGAAGAAGTCTGAGTCTTTCTGTGTGCTGAAGTTTGAAGCTTGCTTGTGGAGGTAGAGGGATTAAGGCCCTGTTTGGCAGCCAACTCGAGAAGCCTCTCATTTAAGCACAAGGGACAAACCCCTACAACTTCATGTTTGGGGTGGAAGTAGCAGAATGATTTTTCATATCTGTACCCATTTTTGTTCATGATATATGGTTCGCAGAAGAAGGGAACAGGGTGAAGAGGAAGAGAAAGAGGAAGAAGAAGGATGTGAAGGGAAAAGGAAAACCCAAAACTGGGATATTGAACTTGAAAAGAAGGAATGTATTCTTGAAAATATATATGGTGGGAAACCAAATGTAAGATCATGAGCAGGGCCCACCAAACATGGCCATCTGAACAAAATGTAAAATGGACAATGGTTATGTCGGAAGAGATAACATTTTGTGTTGAGTCAAGTGCGCGTTTAAAATTGTTGAATAAAATTCAGCTTAGACAGAGTCCAAGAATACTTTTATTCTTACAACTAATTTTTTTTTAAAAAATATACTCTCTCTGGTCTTTATTATAAGGCACCAACTAATAAGTTTATTTGGTCCTTTTTATAAGGCATTTGTTTGTTCCCAATGAGTATTAATTATTTGTTTCTATGTCTGTCTATAATTAATGAGGGTAGTGAGTGAGAGTAATAATTAATATACTATTAGAATTTAATGCAATTAGTAGGGGTAATATTGAAAGTTACTTAAATTGTAGGGAAACTTTATTGACTTTAAATATTTTTATTGGTTTGTGATATTTGTTAGTTGTTGCCTTATATCTGTAACGTTGAGATTCTAGATGAATAAGAAAAGTTGGTTTCACTGACTGTATTTATTCGAAGAGTTTTGTCTGTTCAACCTTTTACAATACCCTTTTGATTCTTTACTCTTTAGTCACAGTGACATATTTTCCCCTTGAGAGATGATCTGGAGCTTGAAAATTTAAATTTAAATTAATAAATTGAAGCTGTGAATATTGAAAGTTAATTTGGATTAGACTTTCTTAAAAGCTGTACATGTATATCAGTATTGTTTTTTAATGCTAGACGGGCACATTATCATTGAGTTCATGTATAGGAATGCTGAGTATATAACAAAATCGTGAAAAAAAAAAAAAAAAAATTGATATGCGTCAGGCTTCTGAGAAAATTCCGGGTCTGTGTATGACAAAATATTAAGACAATAGTCAATAGATTAGCGATGAGGTTGACAAAAGGAAGAGGTGGTGAGAAATGAATGAGTATGTCAAAGTGGTTGAGAATTGGGGCCAATTGTAATAAATCCCACGCCATTAGTTCGTTTCATTTGTATTTATTGGAAGGAAAAATAATTACGCTGCCTAATGATATAAATGGAGTTAGAGAGCCTATCATAATCATTGTCCAAATCAAAGAAACACAAGTTTGCGTGGCAGATTAGAACATTGGAGAATATCTTCAATACAATAATTTTGATCCTTTAAATTTAGTATAAGTAGTTTTTTTTTTTTTGATACTTTTTTGGTCTAGAAAATACATTACGACATAAATATGGTTATCTGACTATTTTTTGAAAAAAATAATTTCAATTGAAAAATAAACCAAAAAGAATCAGACCATATAACAAATCCTCTATTTTGGTCCGAGTGACCAGCGGATAAGGTCAACATTTGCGACTACCCCCTGATTGAGGTTAAATGGCACCATAAATAAGGAGGAAGCATCAACTTAGAAAATGGGAGTGCACTCTTCACACTGTCATACAAGTGCAAGTGGTATGTATTTTTCCTTCTATATTTTTAGAATTTTTTATGAGAATGATGTAATGAATTTTTACAAATAGGAAGTAACAATATTATGCAAAGTTTTTAAACACAAAAATGCCAGTGCGGTGATTCAAATCCTTCCCACCAATAAAATTTTTAATGGGAGATTCTTCTACAAATTTTTTCAAAATTGTTTTAACAGATAGAGAAGCAAGCATAACAATATACAATTCTAGGTTGAGTAGGGATGGGGTAGGGAATTCTTGTTTTCATGTTCTTGCTCTTTCGCTTTTGTCAAGTGTGCTAGATACCAACCTCTGGTCCCTGACTAACCCAAGAAAGAGGCCTGACACTCTCACTAAAGGAGGAGTTCGATCCCGGAATGATCGAGTGTTGGGGGAGACATCCTACTCCTAAAAGACCCAAGTAAACACTGAAGGTAATAAACAACTCGCTTCGCTTCAACATCGGTATCACCTCATGGAGGAAGAAGATTTGTCTTTCTTCTTAAATCGTGGGTGAACCAAACTTTTTTCCTAAAATTTTTTATATAAAAAGAAGAAGAAGTGTGCTAGATACAAGAGGATTATCAAAAGTTCATGGATATACTTCCTCTCCACTCCCAGCATTTTTTATTAAAAAAATTTAGGGACAAGGATAGGCAAAAAATAACATAAAAGAAAAAGAAATAAAGGAAGCTAACTATATATCTATAATTATTATATTTATAATTTATAATCTCTGCACCATTGCATTCAAACTGTTTGTTTTTTCAGTTTATTCTCATAATTATTTTACCTATATACAGGTATGGAGTATTCTAAAAAAAAAATATTAAAAGGAGGACCGAAACAAACACTCAGTAAAGTTATAGAACCATATCTATTGATTAATAATTTATCTAAAGATCTTATTTTTAGTAAAGCACAATGGCATTGCAAACTAAATAGTAAACCCCACGACTTTATTATTATGTTGTAATATAACACCGGTGGATTATCTTTCAAAATGTTTCTCTCGGCCCAGAATAGTCACAAATGGATCTTCAGATAGGCAGGGGGAGAGTAAGGGATTGGTTTCCCGCTTACCTACAAAGTGAAAAATAAAGGAAGAAAAAGAACGCAATTCGTTTGCGGAAGCACATTAATTCAGATATTCAATACTCGGCAAAAACACAAAATATATACTTAGCGAATTGATAGACACGTTTAATTATAAAATTTTGCGAACGTATGAATTGACTTGTAAACTAGATAATTAATGAGAGCTAACAATTTTAGTGCCAAACTGTTAGTTTAGTTCACTCAAGTAAAAACTTGAGACGAAAACACGATCATATGGTATCCATGCATGCAAATTCTCTGATAAGCCTCTACGCAGGACAGAGGCAACTAAACAAGAGGGGATACAAAAACCTTCTTCCCTGCTCCCTACCACTGTATCACCCCTCCCTCTGAAGAAGAAAATGAAGGGGGCAAAGAGGGAAAAAAGGACAAATAAAACCAAAAAGATCAGTTCATTGGAATAAAGAGTATAACTTCTCCAGCTTATGGAGAGTATAACTTATTCAGTTCATCAGCGAATTCTTTTCTGATGGCTTCTCTTTTGATCTTGAGAGCTGCAGTTACTAGGCCAGACTCAGGAGTCCAATGGTCAGAAAGCAGCTTAATTTTTCCAGGAGTCTCAAATTTCTCCAAGCGTGCCTTCTTTGCTTCCTGCAAATTTGTTTCATTTTCATCATTAACAACAAGAAAGGGCTTTTATGCACCATTTTTTTATAAGCAGCCCACTTGTTCCTAAGGAGTTACGGAAGCGCCAGATTTCAATTTCTAGGAGCAAGGAAATCAGTTGGATCGTTCTCATGAGATATTGAGAGTATAACTATATTCTAGACTACAAATGAACCAAATAAATATCATGACTGTCAGTAGTCAGAGCCTCAGAGGAGATTGACAAAGATGTATACCTTTACAAGGGATGCTTGTACTTCCTGAACAGTTTCTTCTTTCCTGCACAATTCTGAGAAATCAGAGTAAGCAATGCCTTGCCTTGAAGCCCATTCTTCCACTGCAGATTGAGAAGCCACAACAAGTGCCACACAGTAACTATGAAAAGGATCAGCATACACCATAATATTGTCTACATAGGGGCTGACACTAAGAGCTGCCTCAACCTGCAATTTAAAAAAAAAACAAAATAGTCAGGAGGAAATACTTGAAAATATTGCATTCCCCAACCAGTAGCCATACCTTTCCAAGGGAGACATATTCACCATGTTGGAGTTTAACTATGTCCTTTTTACGATCAATAATCTCAAGGCAACCATCTGGATGGAATCGCCCTATGTCACCAGTGTAGAACCATCTCATTCCTCTTTCATCAACCTTTACAACAAAAGAATAAATGATACAAAAGTAAATACACCTTACTAGAAGCAAACAACTTTACTAAGCAGACTGATCCCAGCAATGGTGAAAACAAAAAAAAAGTGATAACTCATCCTTTCTCATCCCCAAGCAAAATCATACCTTGTAAGACTTTCTTGTCTTTTCTTCATTTTTGAAGTATCCAAGAGTGACATTTGGACCACCAATCACAATTTCACCACGGGGCATTGGTAAATCATCAGTCAAATATCCACCTTCAGGCCAATTGATTAGCTGAAAAAAAGAAAATTTAATGTTAACATAGAATAATATTTTCAATATGCAGTACAAAAAGTAAACCGTCATCACAAGCTAATGATAGCTTAAAGACAACTTAATGTTGAAGTCTCATTGGTCCTTACAACCCCCCCCCCCCAAAAAAAAAAAAAAAAAAAAAAAAAAACTCTTTTATGCCTTGTTGTCATACTAACTGGTGAATCAATAATGACCCCAAATAAGGCATGACATGAAATCTAAAGTTAAGCATCCAAAAGGAATAGGGAAGATGGCTGGCTATTTTTATTCATTTTATTGGCTATGACTTGGTTCAGATGAGATTTATACAAACATAAAAAAGAAGATAGTTGATGCCCTTATAGGCCCTCCAAGTGTTGCAGCTACTTTTATAAAATATGGGCCAATGCTGTCAAACATGCAAAGAGCAATGAAATTTGAAAAAGGTCACATGGGCACTCTTGAGAAAAACATTGATAGTTGGCCAAAAACGTTCTGCACAAGAAAATTGCCACATTGATTCCTGATAAATTTGGAACAAACTTACCGTGAAGATGAATATCACCCAACAGTATTCTCACTGAAAAGAACCTCAAACAACATATAGAAAACCATATTGAATGGTTGCTAAGCATAATTTACATCAAATCTCAATGCTCAGTACCCCTTCCCATCATAGTTACCTTGATAAATGAGCAAGGAAGAGGCGGTCCGACACGACCAACCGATGTATCATCAAAATCGGAGAATGTCCCGCCAGCACAAGTCTCAGTGAGACCATACCCTTGACCAATTGGAGCACTGGAGAAATGCAATCCAATAAAAGATTGACAAAGGAAGCAATAAAGGGAAGAATAAAGCAAAAGAAGAAAAGAGCACATGAGTGCATCTAATTCTATTTCCTTTGGCAAGCTATATTAACCATGGCCGATTTATAGATTTATATGAAGAAATAAGATCCAAGGGAGATTTTGAATTAATTGTTAACATCAGCTCAAGCTAAATTGTGGCGTCTTAATTACGTGTGAGAAAGGGATTGTTGCACTTGAACTTTTAGTAGTATGCGTCTTATCTCACTGACTTCAGGTAACACTGAAATACCTCAACTGTAGAAGATCAGCAAGTAAGGCATCTGTCCTAGTATGCAACTGCCCTATTGATTTAGAAACTAAACTAAGAAATTTATATTGAAAAAACATCATCATCAAGAGTTTTTCAGAACGGTCAGTGTGGAACTGTAAATTCACTCTTAACTCTTAAGCAGTCATTTCAATTATATTGAACATTTGTCAAAGATAGACAGTACTGACCCAAGACAAATATTGATGAATCTTTGGGTATCACCAGAAAGGGGAGCCCCACCAGACAGTATAAAACGGATATGACCTCCAAGGACTGCTCTGACCATTTTGAACACTAAAGCGTCCCAGAGAGCCTTTTCCAAGCCCCAAGCTCCAAGCCAGCTACCATTAATTGCATGCAACCTGCGTGAGTAGGCTAAATCAAACAAGTTCTTGGATAATCCTCCTGTTGCATTTACCTGCATTGTGAAGCCTAGCCTTGGTTACAAACTGAGATATAAAAGGAAGGATTCAGGAATAAGCCCAGCAACACATACACAGTATAGCTGACGCATTATATGCAAACATGCATTCAAATTCCAAAATTCATAGTACCTTCTTAAACACTCCATCACGAACCCGATCAAGAATTGCTGGAACAGATGCCATTAAAGTTGGCATCAATACAGTGGCGTCCCCCTTTGTTCCCCTTTTTATCTTGCTTGAAGTATCAGTTAGAGTCAAAGGAGATCCATATCCTATGGCACTTCCAACAGCTGCCATCAAATTCTAAAACAAGCAGTAAATTTTGTAACAAAATGCAGTAGAGAAAAAGGAAAGAAAAAAGAAAAAGAAAAAAAGAGTGACTCACAAATAGAGATATTTATTCATTTTCCTCAATGGTAAAGATAATTGTGGCTCATACCTCAGCGGCTAATTCAAGAACATGAGCCATTGGTAAGTATGCAAGGTAAATATCCTTTTTCCCAAGGTTAGGAACAATTGTCATGACAGCAGAGACTGTTGCCAAGACATTACTATGTGTCATCATCACTCCCTATAACAAATAAAAAAAGAATAAAATAAAGAAATATTAATAATGATACAAGAATCTCAGTACATTTCAATTGTCAATAGAAATATTTTTTCTCACATACATTAAATTATCGAGGGAAACACTGTAGACCAGGCCAGGACCTTATGTATATTTAGGAACAATATAGTGAAAGGGGAGGAAAAAAAGATGGGAAGAAACACTTAGTTTTACTCCTAACCTTGGGCAATCCTGTGCTTCCACTTGTGTACATTATAACTGCAACATCTGCTGGAAGAGGCAAATCAGCGTCAACTGGATTTTCTCCACCTCGTCTCTCAACATTGGCAAAGGAAGTGATTGTCCAGCCATGCTCATCAGGTAAGGAGTCAGAGGGGATATTGTCATCTATGCATATCACACGTTTAACTGTGTTAAGTTGTCCGCTTACGTGTACCAATTTCCTCAATTCTTTTTGCCCACAAATTACAGTCGTCACCTCTGTCTGGCCAGGATTTTTAATTTCATCACATAAACACAGGAACTAAAATGATTGTAAACATAGAACAAGTCCAATAGTCCATATCAGACTTGGACCATGAAAGAATTCTAAAATGGCTAGATCATCTTTAATAGAATAGTGGACGGAGTATAAGGTGAGCGATACTGCCCTTCAATGAAAATAAGAATAGATAACTGATAAATGCATAAAATCAAAAGAGATAGAGAGTAGACCTCATTTAACGAGTGACATAAAGCTTCATCTCCCAGTGAAGCATATATAGTCACAACAGTAATATTGCGTCTAAAGCAACCCTGATAGAACAATAGGAGAAAAGATCAACTATATTTTAGCAAAAAGTAGATAAGCAGAAGATAACAATCTTGGAAAGCACGAACATAGGTACGGAACACAGAAATGGGAAAAAATCTGAAGCGTTGTCACGTAGCGTCGAATATGACAACTACCTTTTTCAAGTAACCGTGCTTCTAACCTCATAGATGAACAAAGTATACTAAACGGATCACATGTCTAATGGATCGCAATTTCCAGACAACTCAAAATGTAATTAAGAGTAAACCTGTAGACATAATGGGAAGAGGGGAAGTTATTAGTGAGTGATTAAGACAAACACCTGTAATGCAATAAACCATTCTTCCCTTGTGTCAGCAAAGATTGCGGCTCGTTCTTCCCTTACATGCCCAATTTTAGCTAGACCAGAGGCAAAGTTACAGACAGCCTCGAATGTTTTCCCATATGTCAACCATTCATAGTCTCCTAATGACAGCTTCTCAAAAGACCTGCCATCTTCAGTTACTTCAACATCCCTCGCGATCAATTTTCGAGTCCCAAGCAAAAATCTATCTCGATGGCTCTCACAAGCTTGCTCAAAAAGTTCAGCAAGAGTTGTTACACCTTCCCATGCCGTGCTAACTGGGGAAGAAAACCGATGATTCCGAACAGCAAACCCAGGTTCACCACCAACATCAGCGGGGACACCGCGTATTTTCCTATTCTTGGAATTCCGAAGTAGTATCGTAACTAAAAGAGGAACAAGGACCCCAACGATGTAGGCACTCATTTCCAGGACGGAATGACTATAATATACCAACTCAATCCCTGACATTGAAAATGATATCAACATAAATTAAAACTTTCTTCAGCAAGACCTGAGCTAATTTCAAAAGGCATGCACAGAACAATGACGACGCAACAAAGATATATTGATAAGCTTACAAAGCAAAAGAGCTGGCAATTCCAAAGAAAGAAAAGAAAAGGCCATCATAAGCAAGCAAATTAGACATGCAGTTACTCTAGCGAAATCGGTAAGGACACTAAAGCGGTAAAGCCTAAAAAGGAAAACAAGAAAAGCAAAAGGAAGACGTAAGAATTCAAGAAAGGAATCCAAAAAGACCTTCAGTTTCTGATGAGAAGCATAGATAGGCAAAGTTGGAAAGAGCGGCAAGCAGCGGGCGGATTGGGAAAGAAAGATCGGAAGATCGGGGGTAAAACGAGGGGTTATATAACAGACACTAAGAATTCGAGGGAGGCGGAGAGATCGAGGGAGAAGGAGATTGGAGTTTCAGAAGGAACAATTTACAGGCCTCGCTGTGGCTAGTGACGTGATTGTGTAGAAGCATACCTTTTTGCCAGCTGCCCAGGAAGGATGGCACCCGAATAACAGAAGTGGAGGAAATAAAAACAGAAAAAGATGAAAAAAGGATTGAAGTTTCTGGGTCCATACACACGTGGCAGGGGCCGAAGAGATTAGGGTTTAACGCGGGCCGTGAAACCTGGGTTACGTGGGCATATGGATGGGGTGAATGAGGCCCATGTTGCATGGTGATTGTAACGTCATTGGTCGCTGGGATCTTGTTAAAATGATTTCCGAAGGAAAAGAGGAAATAGGACCACAGGCCAATGCAAGGGACAGGGATTGGAGGTCCACCACAACATACTGATGAGTAGCCGCTCACCCACCTCCACCTCCAACTGTAATAACTAGCAATCGCATCATCATTCAACAATGATCTGTCCTGTCCAGAAAATGGAGTCACGCCTGAGTACGTAACAAAATGGCCCTGTCAAGCGATATATGACAAACGTCCTTTTACCCACCCATCACAGCTCATGAATTCCTTCCATTTTAATTTTATACACGCATTCATTACAATTAAATTTATTCCTTATAGTTTCTTTAACATCACGGTCTCAGCTCCTCACCAGTCCAGTCCAATGCAAACTCTTTCCTTACATCCACCATTTCCTTCAACATCACCTATTCATTCCTTTCTTGTTCTTTTCGAATTGCAACTGGAAAGGAAAAAGAGCAAACGACATTTTTTTTCCTTCTTCCAAGACCAAGACGATGTCAAAAGCAGACGCTGTAAGAGAATTTAAATTTAAGAGAAAAAAATATTTTACAAGGCTGTGAAAATCATTGCAGTCGCAGCGCTATGCATACTAAAAGTAAAACCGCCAACTGCCTAGTTTGGCGCAGTTCTTCCATTGAAATGGTCTTCTTGTTGCCCACGGCCTGGAGGCGCTGCCCCAGATAACATTTCCATCACAGACCTGAAAGCCCCCGACAAGTCCTCGGGCATTTGGTTAAAGTTTAAATTGATATTGCTCCCGATTCTTATTTCAGGTTCATCAGATGAATTGGTATCGCTATCTTCTCCTTGCCGTTCCTGGGGATGCTGTCCTTGATGCGCATTGGCAGTGTTTGCAGCTATGTTCATAAACATGCTTGCAAGATCGTTGGCATTAAACGACATTGAGCCTGCATTACCTCTTGACCCTCGTGCGGACTGGTTATGAGACTCTTGAGATGATCTTGAATTCTGCAAGGTAAAAAGGAGGGGGAAAAACAAAGATAAGCAAAAGAAACAGGTCACCACCTCTCCGACACACTAGCAAATTTAAACTTTATTGCATTCCTACCCGACTCGTGTATGTTATTAATGCAGAAGGCAATAATTTCAGTCAAGTCACAGATTGCAAAATCAACCGAGAATGGAAAATGGGAATCATAATCATTTCGATAGCTAGGAGAAAATCCTATAGCCATGATTTGCTTCTAAAATATCATCTACAATTAATAATTAATATTAATGATTGGTTTTGAAAAAAAAGCTTCCGGAAAAATCAAGAATAGACCATTCAACATTACTAATGCCGCAACACATTCCTGAACTACATACAATATAGAATGCAATATTAAAGCCTAAGAATAATTAATGAAGCACTAAAGAGGATAATACCTGGCTGTGATCTGCACGATGTTGCTCTTCTACCAATTTTTGCTCAGCAACCTGTGGTCAATTAACATCATAATGAATAACAAGACAGAAGATAGTAAAGAAGAGTACTTTAGGCAAAAACTAATAAAGAAGAAATTAACTAACACACCCGTATATTTTCTTTAATTGACTCATTACTTGGATCCAATAGCAAGGCTGCAGACATAAAACATCAAAATTAACAGAAACGCTAGGGTTACAATTTAACAAGTACGGGGCCAGAATTCATGAAGCTGTGATAATGAATAACGGTTCACAGATTGAGATCCATCTTACCCTTTTATTTTTATTATATTTTGGTTTACATCAGGAGGGTTTAACAATGGACATGTTCCTAAGAAGGTAGCAACTTAAATGGCCAAACAACTTATATCAATTGAGGATGAAAAGATCTCCTTCTGGGTTTGATTTGCAATAAGCATTGCTTGAGTATCTCAATCAATGTCTGTAGAAATAATAAATTTGTATGTATTGTGATAGTCAAATATCAGGGGCTCTATCAATATCACAGCTTATGCAACCTTAATCGCAGGGATTAGAGGCTAACCATAGGCATTATTTTTTAATTCGTTTTCTAATTCTTGTGCCCCTAATCTCAACATATATTTTTTACACTCCCAGTACAGTATACATGCTTAAATATTGTTTTTGGTGCTAGAAGTCCACAATGTTAAATTGTAACAGTAGATAGCAATATATTTCCTGAAATCAATAGGTTCCTAGCATTCAAAGGACTTCGCTCTCAAGGTGAAGCCACTGTTCTTGTGAGTCCAAAATAAATAAATGGTATGGATGACCAGGGAAAAGTAAAAAGAGAGATAAAATATCATACCAACCTTTCCTAAACCCTTTATCAATTGCATCTCTGTAATTTCCCTGAGCATAATATGCTAAACCCAGTCGGCTGTATGCCTTGCTATAGTTCGGGTCAATCTCGATAGATTTATGACAGTCTTGAATTGCTTCTGTATATTTGTGGATCTGAGTGTAAGCAGCTGCCCTAAATCATAAAAAAAAAAATTACATTACATATTCAGTGCATTATGAAATAAGGCCTTAGGTTTCCTAAACCAAACAACTATGGCACAAGAACAGATTTTCTTCCAAACCAGATAAAGAATGATAGCTTTTTTTTGGATAAAAGATCATGTAGATAGATAGAAAAAAAGTACAAATAGAGCAAAGGATACAGTATCTTACTCCACAAAGGCAGAGGGAATAAACAGAAAAGAAAACGTCCTTAATACAGCATAGACCTCAAATCCTTATGTGTATCTGTGAAAGGTTCCCTTGTAAAGAGAATAATCAAAATACCAGAAAAGGCTAAAAGGAGAAAACCTGTCCTAAGTAATAGGATTGGGAAATGATGAAATGATGAGGATGCTGAATTAGGAAACAATGTGATTATATTGAAAGCAGACTGATGGCAAAAAGACAGTAATATCAACAACAAAAGCAATAAGCTAAGCTGAAGTTGTTATTGGTCAAACCCTAGTTAGGATAACTTACTTTGTCAGGATAAATAGGTAATTTTGTTAGGATAACCCTATTGGTTAAAACTTGGCTAAACTTACTTAGGATAACATACAAATAAACATGTTGTACATCTTTTTCACGGAGACAAATATGCATTGGGTGCTGTAATCTGCTATAACAGCTTCCCTCGTTCTTAAAGGAAAAGTGTGTCCAAGTTAGTTGAGTTTTCATAATCCACTTGATATGCATTCTCCAAGATAAGAGCAGCTTCTGCAAATTGTAGACGTATAACAATTCCAGAAACCTTTGATACTTGTTCAGGTAAGACAGCAAGCTTTTTTTTTTAATATTGAGAAGAAATAGAAAGTGATCCCAATACAACATAAATCCGATTCTTTGGATGCTTTATTATTCACTGAAAACTAAGCATGATGGAAAAACAATAAATGGAGAAACTGAAGTATTTTTCAGGTAGCATCCATACCAAAATTCACATTCAGGCACTTAATAGCTACAGAGGAAAAAGGTTCTATAGTTGAGAATTCAGGATAAGCCTCTTTACCTGTTGCAGTAGTAAACAGCATTCTCTTCACAAAGTGCAATAGCACAAGTATACAAATCAATCGCATCAGGGTATTCCTTTGATTGCATGGCCTTATTACCTGAAATTGAAACCAAAAATTTAATACCAAATCAGCCTGCAAAGATTAACCACTGTTTAGTTATTCTTTAACAATACTTCAGATGCTTAAATTTACGTTGACTTTATCATCCCCATCAACAACCCAATATACAGGCATTTTTTGGCCATAGACACAGATTGAAGACATATATTGGAAATGTGTTGCAACTTTTTTAATCTTAATAAGAAATTATCTTGCATGTCAATGGCAAGAAAGAGTTACAGATGATACAAATAACATTTTGTGCTTGTGCGAGCGTGTGTGAGAGAGAAAGAAGAGTAAATTTCATTTCATCCACACAGTAGGAAAAAGTCAGATCCATCTTCCCTGAGTCAAACTCTCTTATTATACCTTGTGATTTCAGCAATTCAGCCATGTTCTTCAAACTAAACTCCTGACACTCAGATCTTTCCATCTCCTATATAGCAGAGGCAATTCTCTAATCAGAATCAAATAAGCCAGCAGGAAGAACATAAAAGTAACCATATAATAAAAGATAACAAGTAGTAGTGAAATAATATAACCACCTGTATTCCGTTGACTAAACATTTATCCTTCTTTGTGGTCTATAACCATGAACACTGACTTCTCAGTTTTAAATCATTAATAATAATGGTACAACTTGATCACACTATTAAACTACAATATTTAGAGAGAAGTAAAATATTTATTACTGCCACTATTATTGCCATTACAAAATTAGAAAGATAATACATGCACATGCATGTACAAAGAAAAGAGGCGCAAAAAATCAAAAGGACAAGAATACTTGGTTGACATTAGCATTTTCGGCTTTAGATCTTCTAATTCATTCCCTAAACTTTAACATCAACAGAATCATATGGATGTTCATGAAATAGTATGGCGTACCATTACAGCATCATTAAATATATGAGATGCTTTCTCCAGTTGCACTGGGTCATCAGTTCCATCAGGATTTGTCCTAAAGAAGTGGACTTTCTCCAGAGCATTAAAGAATTGGCCACACAGTTCATCTTTGGATACTCCTGTTAAAAGTTGAGACAACATCTATGTAACTTTATTAACTTTACACATTTTAAGTATACAGCCAGTAGCCCAGTAGATCAATTCAATATCAAGAATGATAAATCCAAATCTCCATTAGGGTGAGATCTAAAACGAAGTAAGTGAACATTTTATTTAAGATCAGCAGTAAAATGGAACCCTCCATTTATAAAAATTTACAAATCATTGAATGGTGATTATACGGGAAATCTGAACCAACATTAACGGACAACAGAAACAACAAAGCAAAATATCATGGGATGGCATGAACCTAATCTGAACATTCATGATTTTAATGCCTTCTTTCATTTCCCATTTTCCCCTAGTCTTGTTATTTCTATCACATTTTTCAAAATTAAGTGAAAGAATCCTCCTCTGTGGACTTTGAGTCAATGATCCACAATCATCCCAATGACAAAAAAGCAAGTTAGAAACATTGTGACCAGCTTCAACCCATAGCCTAAACAAATAAAAGCAAAAAACGAAGGGAGATTATGGCAGGTGCAAAGCAACTGTCTCTAATAGAGATACAGCTAAAAGAATCACGTATTGCATCTTCCTAAGTCTGAACCAAAGAGCTTGCCTAAGTTACAATAGATAATAATAGAAGTGTGTGCATCAGAAAGAATAAGTTTTCCCTACAAGAAATTTTGTCTTGTTGGGACCACCACTCATTTGAAAACATACTCTAATTATATGGATGAGCATGATAAATAATATATGATATAGAGGAAAAGATTAACCTACCCAATGTGCAAGACCTTCGAGTCCAATCTTCATCCTAATAAATTACACAATGTTTAACAGAATCAGAACCGAAAGCCAAAGTTTCACTGACAAGCATTGTGATGTCTTGCAAAGGAAAGTTAAAAGTTATTGAGATGAAATGCAGTTCCTTATTAATCCACTAAACCTTGTGGAAAAAAAATAAAAATTTAAATTGCTTAACTGGGCTTTGAAGGTTACCAACCAATTTAGTTCTCTAATAGTAAAAAAGCATATAGAGCTATAAACTACAGGCACTATCAGTAGAATGGAACGCTAGACGATAAAGTTCACAGAGTCAAGACCCAGACAATAGAAAGAAAATCTCAGATATGGTTAGTAATTCCAATATGTTTTCTACTTGCAAAATTCCTTTTTGAGCAAAGCCTTCCCACCTAAAGGACAACCCTATTTCCACGAGAATGCTCTCTCGCCAGTTAATTAGCGATCTTGCAATACAACTGCCATATGTCAACACCCATAACAACCACGATAACTGTTCATAATATCCTTCAACACAAGACGATGCATGAATATCATTACCCTAAATTTCCCATCCAAACGAAAATAACAGAAACTGTGAAGCGTGGAGAAATAGGAATGATAGTTTATAAATGGATAACTAAATGTGAAGTGCTGACCAATCAACTGAAGTTTCATGCCTAGAATGAACACCCAGTCCACTCATGCTTTCAAGAGGGGTGGAGGAAGGACTTCTGACAAGAATAAATCAGCATAACCAAAAAAAACATATCGACGGAAAATAACCGGGGATTTCCGTACGTCGGAATGTTTTTGTCTATGATCAGCATTGTGGGAAGTGAATGAACCCGATGCATCCATGTCATCTGGTTGTTTACCAACATCTGACTGACTAGCTTCGCATTGCTTGCTAGATTCAAGGGACTTGAATATGTCGACCAAAGAAACAGATTTTGCATGAACATCTGTCGGAGATGTGTTAAGCTTAAACACCTCTGTCAAACACTCCCTAGCAACCTCAAGCCCTTCTAAATCAGCGTTAGGGGCCGGTTCAACTGTTCCACATGAAGCGAATTATCAAAAGAGAAAACGAGCCACCCAATTTGAAAGCAAATGACAGGTTTTTTCCCTTATGAAAACAGAATACAATATCAACTTTTCCACTTGGGTAAACTATCAGTAAAGCAACGACGCGAACGCACAAATTTTGAACGGAAAGACGAGGGTTAGAAAGCAAGGGCGGAAAGTGAATACCTAAGTGGAGGAAGTCTAAGAAAGCACGAACTATGCTACGAGAAAGGGGTGAATCGGTGGTGAGATGCGCCATGTTGAGAGGGGTGAGAAAAGGGCCAAAGATGCTAGATGATCATCTTTTCAAGGCAAGAGCTCCATCTCCTTCAGATCATTCGAGAAAGTTCGCAGGCCGAGGTAGTCATCAGCCTGCGCCAGTACTGTAAGCTGGTTGAAACCGCCAGCCAGGTTAAATGGGCTCCCGCTAACCCATCATAGGCCGCGGGTTAAACCACTTTAGTTTTTTGTGTATAGGTTAAACTACTAGTTAGGTTGTATCAAAAAAAAAAAAAAAACTACTAGTTAGGTGAGTCAAAAAGACTAAAATCCTACCGATATATCTTTGGGAAGTAAGTGGTAAGGGACTTACTCTCCTACTACCATATCCTTGGTTCGGCGTGGGAATGGAAAAAGGGTGTTGGAGAGCTTTTTCCTCACTCAGCTCAACGCGGAGCGAGATAAGTCGAATTTCGGTTCCGACGAATCGGGTGGGATAAAAAAAAAAAAAAAAACTAAAATCCTACCAACAAGGGTGAAGATATTGGAAACGTTAAAAGATGTTGTCTAATCTCATTAAAATGAACTCCAAATAACTTCATAGGTGATTCCAGTGAATTGGGTGAGAAAATAAAAAAAAAAACTAAAATCTTGTTCGGTTCCGGTGAACCGAGTGGGATTTAAAAAAAAAAAACTAAAATCCTACCAACAAGGGTGAAGATATTGGAAACTTTAAAAGATGTTGTCTAATCTCATTAAAATGAACTCCAAATAACTTCAGTCTGACCCACCTAACTGGTTTTTTTTTAAAAAAAAAAAAAAAAAAAAAAAATTTGATACTAAGTTGGTTGTTTAAAAAAGTTGACTCATAGATATCATGTTTAAGCATTATTCTAGCATACAATGACCGGTGATTATAAATCACTTCATAAATAATATGTTAAAAAACAAAAATTATTCACAATTTAATATACAATGTTTTTAGGGAAAATCACGTGGAGGTCCCAAGGACCAGAAATAAATACAATGAGACCCCGAAATCATCAAATTACATAGAAGTCCTTAAAGACTTTTTTGATATTATTTGTATTAACAATAGGGAGTGACATATTTACAATAGAAAATGCTATATTTACAACCAAATTTAAAAACCTGATCATTTACAACAGAAAAAACCATATTTACAACAACATTTAAACACCTGGATTTTGTTTCAAACTTAAGTCTCTAAACGTACAGAGGTCGTTTACAACCGAAAAAAACTATATTTACCACAGGAAGTGCTATATTTATAACAAAATTTAAAATATGGTCATTTACAATAGAAAAAGCTATATTTACAATAGAAAGTGCCATATTTACAAAAAAAATTTAAAACCTGAATTTTGTTTCCATATAATATATGAATTTCTATTGGGATTTTTTTGCGATTTTTTATGGTCCTTGGTATTAGATGTAATTTTCCCATGTTTTTATAGATAAGATAAATATGTATTAATTTTATAACCGTCGTTCAATCAAGATTCAATTTATGAACCTTGAATACCTATTTAACCAGTTCGATAACTTAATGGATTTCAAAACTTTGATTATTAGCCAACAGCTTTGGTTATATTATATTAATTCTGGCATAATTTATGTATTTATTTATTTCATGTTGATGAATGTTGTGAGTGAAGATAATGGGAGCGGCTTGCGTCCTCTTTCCTTAATATCCATTGTCATCTCAAAACTGTACCGTTTTGGCACAAAATGGTAAAGGCTGATACTTTTATTTATTTTTAATATATATATATATATATATATATATATTCGGGGATCTTGACCGATACTAAAAAGATATCTTTAAGATATCTTGATGGGTACAGAAAAAAATATTTCATGATTTTGATTTTGAAAAATTATTTTAGGATCTTAAAAAAATATTTCAAACATTAACTGGTACTAAAGGGATACTGACTAATATTGAAAAAAAAATATTTCAATGTACTAATTGGTACTAAAAAGTACTTTGAGGATACAGACTGGAACAAAAAATAACTTCATGATCTTGAAAAAATAATTTTAGGATCTTGAAAAAATATTTTAGGCTATTAACTGGTACTAAAAAGATACTAACTGGTACTGAAAAAATGCTTCATAATTTTGAAAAATCATATTAAGATCATGAAAAAATATTTCAGAGTACTGACTAATACTAAAAATATACATCAGGATATTTTTTTAAGATTTTAAAATAATTTTTCAAAATCATGAAGTACTTTTTCTATACTAGTCAGTATCCTAAAATATTTTTCAAGATCCTCAATTTCCAAACCGCTTCCACTTTCATTTTCAATTACGCATTTACTTCAAAATGTCTCCGACATCAAATGAGGCGTTGGTCACCTACACGATTGACTATTATAAAACGTGAAATTAATAGCATTTCCAAGGACTGTGTAACAAGACACATTCATTATAGCGAGCAACATAAAGCTCTTGCTGCGTCAGCTACTAAAGGGTAAGCTAAGTAATTTGAAAGCCTCTCATATTAACCGGGCAGGCGATTATAATTTACAGAACTCAAAATGAGGCTTGAGAGTTGAAACGGAACTAATTACTATCAACATACGTTAAATAAGTCGCCAAAGTCAACTTCAAAAATCGTAGTCCATCCTTTTTCGCCTTGACCGGGATACCTGCAAATACGAATAGATTTCAAACAGAGCCAACATCCAAGAAAGTGAAGGCAGACAAGCGTCCTCGAGGGTTAAGATTTCCATGAAAGCACAGGTTTTACTAAAGGCAATGTAAAGATACCAAGGGACTCGTAGCCTTTTCATTTGTATTTACAACTTCTGATTCTGAAGTCCCCGTAGATCTTCCCCTTCTATTCTCATTTGCTGCAAAAAGGACATTTCAGCATAATTACAATAATTTCAGAATGATTTAAAAAAACTAAGGGGAAAAGTGGAATCTCATTTGACTTGATTTACTTTTGTATAACATTAACAAGAAAAAATACAGAAGAAAAAACTAGGGCGATACTAGAGAGCTATCTTTCAGGATCAGGACAAATACACTTGATGAACAAAGGGATAAATAAAATTAGACCCACCCTTCCAAATCCGCAGCCCTTTACAATTACGATGTCAACATGAACTCCACGATCTGATACTAAAGTAAATATGCATATACATATCCAAGTGCATAAATGAAGGCCTCTCACGATCTTCATGAAAGTAAAATCCATGCATCTTCACTTTCTAGTAACTTATGCATCTGCACTTAACGATGCTTTCGATTATATCTCTTACTAGTAGAGGCTATCACGATAATATGAAAATTGCAATCATTCCAGCTAATATTAAGTGATGCTAATTTTTTTGGCTTTAGAAGGGTAGACAGTAACAACGTGAGTTTACAAATAAGATTGTATCCGTAACTTCCCATTTATATGAAAACTGTCACTAAATTACAAGGCTATTAACAAGTGATGTTAAATTCATTTGCTACACCCACCATTTTCTTGGTTAAGTGATGTTCCCTTGTTGGTTATTTTGCTTCCTGTTGTTGCCTTAGTTTTCTTTACCCCACCAAGGTAAGAATGTTTCTCGGGGTCACTGTAAAATGAAATAGGCATTCCAATGTAAAACAGGCAACAACAAAAAAAAAGAATGGCATGCTAAAATAGGACATAGTGATGAAAAATGTCAAGACTTCATAGCAAAAAGCCTCAAGGATAATAATAATAATTTAAAATAAAAAATTCAAAAAAAAAAAAAAAAAAAGCATAAAAAATCTCGTCACATGGCGCGCCATTGGCGCAACAGTGCAGATAAATGAGAACAGTAGTACTATAGACTACCGCAAAATGTTATTTAGAGGTCAGACTTCAATAAAGAGGCAAACTAAGCACTAAGAAGATACATTCACAGAATAAGCATAACGAGGATACTCTGACTTGTAGCTCTTTCATAAAAAAGAACAAATTGACTAGGAAGTAATTGTCCAGAAACTCAACTCACCAGTGCCATAAGTGACATTGATTTGAAAGGTCTGCCAGTACATCTTCCTTCTAAGAAAAATTGCCAATGTCATTCATTTGTTTCAATTAATGAACACCTTCAATCAACACAGTAATATTGAAAGGGATAGAAATTTCCACTGGAAAAAAAAAAAAATTGGGGGGCGGGGGGAATAGAAACCAAATCTCAGACCGAGACGTTCTTTAAAGATGTGATGGTGAAGGTGCATGTGGAAGTATGAGATGAGGTAGTTTTGAAAATACCAACATATACTAATTAAATATAGAATATCTTATAATGAACGACAATTCCTACTAAAATAAAAATAGATAATGAACATCTATGATATATAATAAATCAAAATAGAAATAAGTCTCATTCTAATCTTGAAGTTCATGTAACTTCAATAAAGGTAGCCGCAATGATATATGATATCAAATAAATTTAATTTCAAATCTCAAAGATCAAGGGATAAAAATTTGTAAGCAAAATTACAATTTACCCAATATGTACTGAAATCAAACTGTTCAAAAAAAAAAATTATTATATGAGAGTACTTATTTTGAACATCCAAACACTACGATATACACTAGTATGGATATAACTCAAATTTAAAAGTACTCATGCTCAAACAAGGAATAGAGGAAGCCAACATAGCCTTTTTTGCCGCCGCCAGCCTAATTTTCCATCAATTGAAATATTTCCAGTAAAATGCAAATATCACAAAATATTATTCATTGATTTAACTTTTTGACATTTGAATGAATTTTCAACAAACCTTTGTGCCACAAGAATCATTGAAGTCGGTTCTGGGGCGCTTGGAAGGTTGAGCAGCATATTTTCCGCTTCCCACAGCATTCTCTATCAAAGAAGCAGCGATCCTTTTTGACTTGCGAGTTGAAACATGCGATTCAACCAGAGAACTCACAGAATCACAGGAGGAATGTTGGTTCCCTTCCAGCGTTCTTTCACAAGGTTCAGATATAATATTCTGCTGCCTATGAATAGTGGAACACTCATGCAAGCCAACTGGCCCGGAGTTGGTGGAAGACAAAGCATTTTCCCTCCTTTTCCCTGAAGGGATATTAGGCCTTACGGATTTCACACGTGTCGTTTCCCTCCATAACAAATCATCTGGTTTGCCAGATGCCAAATTGGATGTAATGTATGTGTTAAGATTGCACTTTGGAACATCCTCTTGACACTTGCGACCATTTTTAAGAGTTCTAAGAGGCTGATAACAGGGAGAAAAAATAACACATGAAAATTATGTTTAAAAAAAAAAAGGAGGAATATTTCAGGCCTATGGTGGCCACGTGAAAAATACCTTTTGAACACATGCCTGAGGGACGTATGATCTAAGTTTTTGCAAGACGCCACTCAGAAAGCATTCATCAAAATAGGACTTTCTGGGATTAGCCTGCAGTTCACAAATAAAACAAATAAAAACTTGTAATAAAAGTCACATCAACAAACCTGCATAAAGAGTACAAGAATGTTACAGTGTCATGCAATTCTTTTTTTGTGCAACAAAGACAAGCCCTCCAGAAAACTTACATTGTTCTTGGCAAAACTCATTTTATAGAACGATGAAGGGAGCAGAATTTGTCCTGGGGCTTGTGATGTAGAAATTTCACCGTGTTTTAGTGCATTTAAAATAAATATGCCAATGTCAGCCAGCATATGCAGCTTCTGCAATAGTATGAACCACAATAAGCATCCAACACAGCTGAGATAGGATCAATTAATGGGGAAAATATTAAAAATATTTTACAGTAGTCATCTGCACATCGACAGCATCCTCAGCTTTTCTGATAGCTCGTAAAATACTAAACAGATATAATACAGCATCATTTACAAGGTCCTGGCCTCCACCAACAATACTTGAATTGACTAATGCCTGCATAAAAATATAGAGTGGACTGCAAAGAAGCAGATTCCATGCATCACCAACTTTTGGACTAACATTACGTGCCATAATTAGCAAAACTGAAATGTAACATGATGAAGCATGCATTACCTACAAATGTCAGCAAACAATTGTTCATCTTGACAGCCTTCAGATGGAAAGCCAGTATCACGAGAAAGTACATGAATCAGAAAGACTACAACGTATGCTGGATAACAAAAAACTGCTCCTTGCACAAAAGAAATTTGCTGTGTACGAGCTACTATACTGTAATCCTTGATAAATTCTGCCAAAAATTTAGTTTTCTGAAATGAGCAGCATTAGCAGCATGATTAGTAAAACATAGCATAAAGAGTTAGTTCACAAAAAATTCAGCAAGAAATACAGGACAATAACAAAGAAATTGAGAATTCTTTTCCTAAAAGTATGACGGGAAATAAAAATCCATATTTATCGTATTCAAGAATATTTGGTTGGCCCAACTATGGAACAAACTTTAAAAACTTACAGTTGTTTATTCTTCCATTACCTTCTAGACATTTATCTAAGGTTAAAACATTATTATTCTGAATAAATACAAAAAAAAAGGCTGAAATATGTACTTCAATTTCGCTTGCTCCCCATGAGAGAAACTTTTACTTCATTTCGGCACAATAAATAAACCAGTAAATTTAGATATAACTAAAAAATGAAATGGAAAGTTATGAACTCCCACATTTTAAGACATGTTGGGGAAATACAAATTTGGACAATAACTTTCAAATGCATCAACAACCAATGGAGCACAGACAACATGCAAAAAGTGAGAAATGCCCCCAACAAAGCAAAGCATGAATGTCAAAAAAAAAATCTATTGATGAACATGACAGTGCTTATGGTTGTCCTACAAAGAGTAAAAAGCTGTCAAAACAGACTCAAGCACATTAGGATTAAGGCGATTAAAATTTGTCCACTAAAATTGGTTAGAGGAGAATGAGATAAAGTAAGTTCAAATATAGCACTTTAAAATCATAAGGCAAAGGCAACATCAAATGTAAAAGCGCATGAAATGTATGGCTTATGTTCCGGGGCGGTGCTCTGCTTTTTACTCCATTTAGAATCATTAAGACAAGAAAATCCAAGTCGCCATTAGCTAAAAATTTAAAGAAAAAGATAATCATTTACGAAGTCAAAGGCAAACCTACATAACATTGAAGATCCTCAATCCCTTCCACCACGGCCAATGGAAAAGCGCATGCATATCTTATCGGTAGTCTACGCTCCTTCAACATTTTATATATTTTATTTAGAAATGATCTCCTAATAGAAGATGACGAGTCCTGCAATATGAAAGCGGACCATTAAAAACTGACATAATCAACTATGGTAATGAAATAGAATGAACCAATCAATGAACAAGTAATAGTAAAAGGTTGAGCCCCAAAAAGAATAATGAATGGGCATCAAAACGAATTGCAGATGTTTGCTTTCTTCAAACGAAAAACTAAACTTTTTTTTCTTGGTAAAAAGCAATTTTCAAACTTTTTGCTGTTCTGCAAACTTAGTAACTTACATTTCCGGGGCTTCTCTATTTTTAAAGTTTGAATTTGAAGGAATAAATATTAAAAAAATATTGTAACAAATTATAACTTACAAAAGAAAAGACTAACCAGAACAGAGTAAATTAAGGAATAAATCCAAGATAATAATCGTTTAAAAAAATATAAATTAAAGAATGTACTATCTCCCATCCTAAATGTGGACCTAGTTTAGGACCGGAGGAGTATTACAGAAAAAGTGGAGGGGATTTTAAAAGTAATCCCCAAATTGATAGAAACGACGGCAAGGATATTTCAAAAAATTCTTAGCAGTAGTGGTAAAATACAGCTTGAAATTAAAGATAAAAATAAAAACGGGTACATAAAATTTCTCTCTGACACAACAAATGCATTTTGTGATCCTACTCGAAACTACCACGCCGACAATCATTTGCTGACATCACAAATTTCAAAACTCAAAAATCGCTTCAACATATATTGTATAAAATTTACAAATTATCCTTCTAAGCATTTCAAATTTACCTATAATTACTATTGTGAACGGTCCTATCTCCCTCTATTTTCTTTTACCAGCTGATTTAAGTGAAATGCAGTCGAATGAACATACCTTTGCAATCGAAATAGTGAAGCGAAAAATCTCGGGAGAAATATGCCGATCCCACCTCCTAGACAGCCGCAGAATTGACTTTGCAGCAGCTAATCTGATACAAGGCCCATCATTTTCACTACAAACGTTTGCCAGGCAAAATTAATCAAGTTTCGAGGTGCAAATTCAAACAATTGGCACGCCAACACACAGAGAAAATCAACCAGACAATTTTTCACAAGATCGTTTTGTTCCCTGTTTGTTATCCAGTTTTTAGGGTGATATTATTCACAACAATTTGATACCTTAATCTGGTCCCTGAACTCTAAGGAAACAGACACCTAACCGTTAAGCATTTTACAACTCAACAATAACATATCTGACTAATCCAAAGGAATAGTTGTAATGCAATATGTTTTATCATATAATCGGTGATCTCCGGTACAACTGAACCTGAAGCTCCGTTCACAACTCAACACAACGGAGACACCCACACGCAAACCCACAACCAGGTAAAGACAAGCAGACAGACAGAAACACATAATCTCCTTTGGTCTGGACTCCAAGGCTTGGCATGATAGCAGAGTCACATACAAAAAATGTAAAATTTGAACCAGTACACACATAAAATTAGACGTTTCTTTTACACACATTGAGAATTCGAACACCATTAACGACTTCACTAAGGATATGCAACATTCATTCTAGAATATAATTCTGCACCAAGCTGCTGACTCTTCTGTAGTTCACAGAAAAAGAAAGGCATGATATTGACATTCCAAAAAGAGGCAGGAGAATATGATGTAAACATATTAGACAAGACCATGTCTGTGATTTAGCCATGAGCCACCCTGATTTTTCAAACCATATGTCAACCAGAAAGACTCATAAGTTAAATCCACTTAGGCACTTAGCTCTAGGGGTATTAGTGAAAATTCTCTTATTCCTTGAACCTATAAATATGGGCTCTCCACGTTTGTAGATGCATCATATTCCTATTGACGAGAAGATTAAACCCTCTTCTTCTGTTTGATGTCAAGTAATAAAATTTGCAACTTGAGCATACAAAAAAATTAGGCAAAAAGAGGAAGAAAAGACAATTAGTTTAGCAGCCATACCTAGAATTCAAACCGACAAAGTGATCACTCTGCTGCAACATTATAAACAAAATGTCCAACAAACCAATAATATTCCGCCTCGCACAGTTCCCTTGCTCTGGCAGATAACTCTTTACTAGTGCTTTTAGCCCATAAATCTGCATTAGTACGTGTTAGAATGACTGCATACCTATTGCGAAGGATAACAAATTGCAGCATCCGGAAGTTAATAAATAACATTGAAATTTGTTTGAGCTCCCTCAAATTTTATCATCTAGAATGTTTAGAAAGACTAATCATTGAGGAAAAGCAGTTGCAAGTTGAAAATTGTCTTACATATACATATAGACAGATGTACTTGTATATGATAAATAACAGCCCAGCTTTTGTATATCATTACTTATGCAAGAGCACTTTTTAATTGAAATCAGAATAATGTCGCAACTCCCAGACGTCACACAGGAAGTTGTGATAACATGCAAAAATAAATAAGCAAAGAGGTCTCAAGTTTCAGAGAAGATACTTGTACTAAGAGGGACAGCCACGAACCCCAAAGATACCAGAAAATAATATCAAAAAATAAATATAAAAATAAGCAAAGGTTCAAAAATGAAAATTGCAGAAGTTATTAATTAATTGACCAGGCTCATGGGCCCCCATAAAATTAAAATAAACCAAAAATACATAAAATGTAATGGAAAGAAAAGGACAAATTACAAAGTCTAGTACAAGTCAAATATATCAAATTAGCACGCTATTTGTAAGTCAAATTCACAAAGTAGCTTCCAAGATAAGTTTAAACACGCAAATTTATATGTCTAGTTTCCTCTAGATATATAAAATCTAAGTTATGAATAATGCGACTTATTTCAATGTCCAGTTAAAATACGGAACCACATTTTTGTTTATATGTATAGATATAGCTAGATAAAGATTATTAGTTATCAATGTTGGATTTGAAATTTATAGTCATACTATTCACAAATTGGAACAACCTAACGTATTCTTTTTTTTCCTTTTTTTTGACCTTGCAGCCTAACGTATTCTCGAGTCTTTATGGAATAAAAGGACCACCTAATTTCAGCAACAAACAAAAACGTCTTAATGTGACATCACGGCACTATTTCTTTCTTCTTTTTAGCATCTCTGCCTGCAGCTTTATCGGAATTACTGAATACTATATTCAAATGCAGTATCTGATTCCCCATACTAACCTTCAATTGGCAGGATGATGCATTGTGAACGTCATCCCAGGGCTCCGCCTAAGCAAGGAAATAACCAGCCAGTCAGAGAAACCCCACCACACCAAACTTGTCCCGGCATAATAAAATTAAACGAGCAAGAACTTTTTTTTTTTTTTTTTGAATGGGTTAAACGAGCAAGAACTTGATAACGTGGATTTTACTTGAATAATCCTCTGAGAAATATATGATGTAATTTCCTCATCTCGAGTATCAAAAGTTCCTGACATAGAGTATTGTGCAATGCATCCCAAAGACTGCAAAACTGTTGGAACATTGCGCTGGCTATAAAGAGAAACAGCAAGTTCCTGCACAGCAAGAGAGACAGAGATCAAGGCAATTTTCACTACCAAGAAGAGTCCGTATAAAATATAAACACAAGGTTATGCTTGTCATAAGGCCGATCAAGCATGACAAAGTATTGACAAACATGATCTTCTATATGAGCCCATGCTTTGTCTATCATGTAGCAACATTGGAAGAGAGAGCAACAAATATAAGCACTGTTTTTTTGGCCATTTATATATAAGCATTTTGTATCAATTATTTTTGCCTCCCCTTAAAAATGACATAATTACCAGATCCTCTTCCTTATGATAAAAGAATTCACGAAACTCCCCTTAAAATTAGAAAAGGCACATCTAAACTCATTTTACCCAGAATATCTTCAATTAATTAAAGTGATAAGTGATCGTTAAAAAGGACAATTTTCAGATAATTAATAATATCAGATTTAAAAATAATATTTAATAAATATGCATTTGATCGACATTACACTGCAACCAAGCTAAAAGTAAGCAAAATATTAGTATAAATTAAGGTAACTGCTACAAGCACAAAATAATAATAATAAATTTAAAGTATACGTTTGGTCCTTTATTTTTTTCTACAGTATCGTTTTAGTCTTAAGTTTGTAAAGTGTACGTTTGGTCCCTTAATGTTAACACCGTTAATCGATTTACGAAAATCTTGATTCAACAATTTTAAGCGATGATCATGCGATTAAATGCTTAACCAAACGAGCTTATATGTTAGTATTTTAATAAATTAATATTTTAAATCCTATTAATTGGAAAAAAAAATCTTTACAAATTTGTTTTGTGGTTTTTCACAATTTGTGAAGAATAAATATATATTTTTTGGTCGAAGAAAATTAAATATTTTTCAATTAATAGGATTTAAAACATTAATTTATTAAAATACTAACATATAAGACGCTTAATCGGCAAGATTTAATTGCGTAGTCATCGCTTAAAATTGTTGAGTTAGTATTTTTAGTTAAGTCGACTAACGTGTTAGATTAAGGGGACCAAACGCAAGACTTTACAAATTTAAGTGACTAAAATGATCTAAAAGCTAAAACATAAAGCGACCAAATGTATACTTTAGCCTAATAATAATAATAACAACAACAATAATGAGAAACATCTTTTTTATAAGTTAAATTTTTAAAGGAAAAATAATAGTTTTACAGTTCACGATATTTCAATCAAGATAACTTGCACATTAATTTTTTTTGGGAAGAAAGACAATTCTATATTATCAGTAAAATGTTTTAACTGCAATATCAGAAGCTAAATAGAAAGGAATGAGAAAGGACATGGATTATTTTGAAATAGTTATTTTCTCGCTTAAAAAATATAAAAATAAGAGGATTCGCATCCTGTCAAATAATGCTACCTCGTATAGATCTGAGAAAAATGATTGGTCAGAACTCAAAGCAGCCATTGCCGAGATCGCAAATTTAGCCTGTGTGCGAGTTCCCTCCAAGCACACTCTTTGAAGAAATGGGTAAATATCACTGTAAACCATAAACCAAAAACAAAATGAGGCTAAACAAAAAGGGAAATCAGACATTCAAAAGGAAACTATCGTGAAGAACTTTGGTGGAACTGGGCCACGATTTTCGTAGTAGTTAAGCCTTTTTTATGGTATTCTCCTTTTGTTTCCAATGGAAGAATTTCAACTACTACTAACTACATTGTTGCTGGGCTGCAAATCAAATCGAGTCCGAGGTCATTACTCATCTAGGTACTAATCTCCAAAACCCACGATTGATTATTACGAAACAAAGAAAAAGGGCAACTAACGGTGAATTTGGTTAAACCGTAGATTTTACGATGCCTTCCAGAAACATGGGTCTGACATCTATACGAACACAAAGCAGTAGAGGTGACCTGAGTTTGATCGAAATGTGAGAGCCCGCTTTTGCTAAAACCTCAATCAGCTTGTCACTAACTTCGCTCTTCTGCTCCAACAGCATTTGGAACTGCTTTTCGGAGTCTTTCAGGATTGCAGGAAAAGTTCTCGCAATGGCCTAGTTGAAGTAAATAAATTGACAGAACGATTTATCAGATGGAATCCACATCAGGCAATAGTTTTGCAATGACGTGAGTAGCATAGTTTGGTCGAGTTCTCAACAAAGGCATACTACAAAATACAAATAATAGTCATATTAACAATTAACATCCAGAATGCCGTCAACTCTTATATTTAAAGGTGAAAAACTTTCTCGTTTTCAGTGCTATCATTTGAACAGCGAAGATTCGACAATGATAAGTGTTATATATATATATATATAAAAAAAAAAACCATTCGTGGACCTTCCCTTGATTAGTTTTTTTAATAAAAACCTCGACAAACAGATGGTCAAAAGTACCATCTCCAAATCCACAAAAGAAAAAAAAAACGATTTCCCGTCATGATTAATCTTAGATTGAAGTAATTCATCTCGTAATGATTAATCGTTAAAAACAGATGCATCAAATTTGGTGTTGAGCGAGCATTATACAGTTTCTAGTGCCTACTTTTCTTTTGTGCATTGAAGTCAAAAGGTTCCCCGCACCAAAAGGAAATGCCAAGAAGAATGCAACATAAATATCCATTGAGAAGCAAGATCTGTTACCAGGAGAAGCTTTATAGAAGAATCCTTCAAGCGTTTGCTTCCGACTGTGGAATTGGAAAGATAATCTAAAATGTAATGTACGTGCTCTGAGCTGAAAATGTTGTACGAACATTTAGAGAAGAGTGAGCGTAGAAACTCAAAATATGGATTGCTCTCCCCAACCATTTTCATAAGCTTGTCCTGAAAGAAAACAAAATAGGGGTCACATAAAATCAGAAACAATGGACAAGCATACAGAGATGAGTTGCGTCCCTTACTAGACGATAAATATGAAAGATCTTACAGGATAACATCAAAACCCCACATCAGATTTCCTCATTGGAAAGAGTTACGTATCCTAAAAGTGAACTATCATATACATTCAATAGTTTCTCGTAGAGTTAGAGTATATATGTAAAGTCAAAGTTCATCCAACACATGCCTAAACCAATTTCAATAACATCAAAGTAGTTACGAGACGCCTGATCTATAATGAGTAATCCAACCTGCTCTATGAATTATTTAACTGCATTGACTATCCCACCTCAGTAGATGGCTACATTTCCAGATCAGCATAAAATTTTATATAAAAATATTGGACAAAGTCATTTATCTGCCTCCCAAGTTATGGAAGAATTATAGGCCGTATGCCACGAATGAGGAACAGAATAGTGCATGGTGCACACTTCGTCCCACAAGAAAAGGGAACAGGTTCAAATAAAGCCAAAATGGTTAATAAGTGATACTGAACACCACGACCCCCCCCCCCCCGACAAAAAAGAAAGGCAGAAAAACATACTTGGATGATTTTTCTGGTTGTAAAAGTCTGCTCCTCCAACAATTGTTCGAGTGAGTTAAATAGATTATTATCTTTAAGCTGGTTTACTTTCAGTAACCACTCTTCTGCTTTAGAAGGATCTGGAAAAAATGAGGCAATTTTTGTGAACATATTTGCAGTAGCTGTCTGTAAATCTTCGGACCAATTTTCCTGAAAAGCAAATATAAACTCCATTATTTCCCAACTATCAAATCATGGTCGGAAAGCACAAAGATAATATTTGCAACTTGCGAAAACCAAATTATTTTGTACAGATATATTATCATTTTCAGAAATAACTAGTAGGTTACGCAGCATGCACAAAGAAACTCCCTTCTTTGATAGGTAAGAAGTTTGTGAAGAAAATAATGCCACAAAAGAGGAAATTGTGTTTGTGTGTGTGTGTGCTGGGGGATACAAGCAAAAGAAAACAAAAGGACAGCAATGTGAAGGAAAAACCGAGAACAAAAGAATCGAAAAAGCATTTTCAGAATTTAGGAAAATTACTGAATCATCAAAAGAAATCAAGTAAACAAGATAATGATTTTTTTTTTTCAGAAAGAAAGAATCTTAGCACACTGTTTTTTTTTTTGAAGAAGAAGAAGAAGCTGACCCTTAACAATGTACTCAGAAGCACATGCAATACATCAAACATAAACTTTTGAAGCCACTGAGCTATGCTTTTCAACTTCCACCCACAGTTTCTGTCCAACTTCAACAATCACCTAGAAGTTTCCATGGGAAACCAGATAGCATTCTTAAATCTTAATGTTTAGTGTTTACTGTGTATCAGTTCTTATTTTCATGAAAGCCCAACTTTAAAACAGTGCATAGTTGTTCAAGAAACAGAAAATGGCATACATAGAATCTAAACACTGAAAAGACTTCACCATCTTACATATTGCTAAGTTGATGAAAAGGCTTCACCAAGTTATGATTAAAAAAAAAACTCAATTTTGGTACCTTCAATTGCTTCCGCAAAGCCATATAGTTTTTAACCTCATTTTGCAACCTGAAAACAGGAATGATTTGTAATAAATAATCCACTAATTTCCTTTCATCATATTTATAGCATTTCAATACCACTACCTTTTCTTCTGAGATAAAATAGTATGTAATGCCTTTTCATGAAGAGGACTGAAAAGAGAAAATATATGTATCCAGTGATTTGTCCTTTCCTCAATGGAGAGATGCTCTGGAAATAAATCATCGGCAAGAACTAATGCCATGTTGTGTGAACTGAAATAATTTTTAACATAAATTAAATATTATTAAGTCTTATATCTTAGAAAGAACTCTTGCTTTGCTTCAACAACCTATACAGAGTAGATGACCTGACCTGAACTCCTTACAATCTTTATCAAAGCAAAGCATCAAAATTTTACATGGAATCTCCTCAAAGTGATCACAAGCTGTCATGCTGCCTTCACAGCACTTCTTGCAGTAATCTTGATATACTTCCATAAGCTTTTGCAAGGCCCTCTTTCTGACAGATATCTGAAAAGATTAGAAAAAACATATCAAGAGAAAGAAGAGAAGGGATATCTTAGAAGAAAGATATTTTAAATCACAAGAATTCTATTGTGTTCCACAGTAGGCAAAAGCACGTGCCTTTTTATCCCGAATTCTTTCGGTGACTTGAGATATTAGTTTGGATGGTGCGAGTTGTAGGTTTGACTTGGAAAGATCACAGGCAACAAGAATTGCCTGCATTCTTACCCTGTCATCAAAGTCTAGTAATCGATCTTCAATAGCACCTGCTCAATTTAGAGGATGCCACAAGTCACTTGCAAGAAATCATGAGGGATTGTGAATCAGGAGGCAAGCAGCATACTAAAAATAAAAGAATCATCCCAATGACAAGAATAAGTGTTGAGAAGCTTACGGATAATTTGATGAAATTCTCTCCCTGATGTATTTGCCACATAAATAGCTTTAGCACATTGCAAGGCACTAATTCTAACGTCCACAGACTTATCAGAAAATCTATTCAAAAATTCCATAAAAAGATCATGATATTTCTGCGCAGCATGATGTTCTGGAAGTGTAAAAAGCTTGCCAACCAAATTAACAGCTTTTATCCGAACATCAACCTGATCAGACTGTGAATAGGATCTCAAATTTAATAAATGTGAGAAGAGATAAATTCCTAAAAGAAAATATCAATTTCAATCTATAAAGGGGGAAAAAAATGTACCAATAACTCTCCAATCAAGCTTGGGATGACAGCAAGAAGCATCTCAGGAGCACATTGGAATATTTTAAATATAATTTCATGGTAAGATTCTTTCAGCCCAGAGCTTACAGCATTCCTGTCATTTATACAAGAAGTTAAAAACCAACAAACAAGGGGCTTCAGTTCTTTCTCATCGGCACAACTGATGATTGATGCAGCTAGTTGAGAAGCAGCACAGGTTGCATCCTGTAATTCATTCAGAAACAGCTAAGTGGAACTTTTAAGCCAGTACAGTTTTCTTCGATAGAAAAACACACATACCAGTGTTATTCCAAATAATAAACGTAAAATGTAATGAATCTATCTTGATCAAACCTCTAAGTAGAATAAGCACTTCAACAATTTTACTTGGTTCAGTATTCAATTCTTGCGCGGGTATCACAAGCAACTAGACTGCTGGCCCATGCTTCGCACAAAGTCTAAGGTAAACTGCACTATGACTTATGAATGGTACAACAACAACAAGTCTTATCCTACTGTGACTATAAATAGTGCAACTTCCTATAAATTTATATGAAATATTGATGCATGGATATATAGATGCTTATTAGTGAAAGGAAATTTTGAGGGTAATCATCAAAAATTGTCACATACAAGTGAGAGGCCAGGCCCAGGATTAGTTTGCATGAGGTAGATTAAATAGAAATCATTGCTTGACAGATATCAAATGATTTTTCGGTTTACTTGATATTTATACACATCAAAGTCGCACATCATGAGATAATTCAACTTTAAACCCACGGAAGCTTGCCTCTTTTGCTGACATGATGTTCAAATGAAAGAGCAACAAGCTAATATTCTGACAAAAACACTAGGGATACAGCAACCCTAACTTTTAATAAGCAAGTTGGAGACTGTGGATTTGTATGGCCCCAACTTGAGGGTGAGTGTAGAGAGGCAGCTGAGTTAGTTAAGTTACCGTAGCTGGTCATGAAGAGTTGAAGAAAGTAAAGTTAGATGAATGAGACGGCCGCTATATATGTAGGGGCACTGTTGTACAAATCAGACTGAACAAATGAAGTGTCAAATTATTGAATTTCTGCACTCATCTTTGTCACTTAGACTGAAAAATAAATGTACTTGCTTCCCAGAAGAATTCCCATTGATGAAGTAAAACTAATTTTGTAGATAAATTAACAAAGATGCAATTAGAGTAAACATCAGATTTCCAACCTTCTTCTATCCTCAAGATATTTGCAACCTGTTCAATCCAATATGCTATAACTCTAAAGCAAATATAAATGACATGCATCACGCAAATTGACCAGAAAAACGATGCATCCCATTTACTTTGAGTATGAATGATCATCAATATTCTTATCAACACATAAGGGGAAAAAATATAATTTTACATTGCAAAAAAATTATGAGACATCTAACCTCAACGTCTTTGTACACAACTGTCAAAAGTAAATAAAAAATAATAAAATAATATGTATATATATAAGCACACAGAAAAAAAAAAAAGAGGCCTTACTTTTCTGCCCTTTATAAGATTTTGTAATATCACTTCCAAGAGTTTCAGAGAAGCTCCTGCGTTTAATATATCTATCATTATAGAAGATATAGCATTGGTCAAACTTGCATGGTGGTCATCTCTGAAAAAAAAATGGGGAGGAAAAGAGATTAAACGTCCCGTGTCATTATTGCCAATAAAAATGATACTGAAAAAATAGGGGACTGGCTACTAAACCAAAAGCAACAACAACAATCAAGTAACACATTGCCTGTAAAAACTGCTGTCTAAGTCTATCACTTAATAACATGATTAGGGCTGATGGAAAACATACAAAGAAATGAATGAAAGCTTAAAATAGTTAAACCTACTATGAATATCACATAACTTGAGAGGTTTCTATTTCTGTGGGAATCAATACAACATAACCTAATGAAATTACAACACAAGCATATTTCTTACATACAAAAAATTGGACGCAATTGCCAAAGGTTTTAGTCATAAAAAATCATCACGTAGGTGCATTTTCAATTACATAAACTGAGACTTCTTTAAAGTCCTTATGAGATAATATGAGTACTTAAAACACAGGACTAATGAATATGTCCAATCGAATAACAATCCCGAAAACAAAGGAAAACCTTTTACGCAACAGAAGAGTAGGGGGAGGTATTGACCTTACAACAGAGAAGAAAATTTTGAACATCTCGATAACCAAATCTTCAGAGTCAATATCCAGCATTATCAAACAGCATTTTAACTGAGCCACAGTTTCCAGTATCTTCACCCTTTTTGAAAAGAATGGACTCGACGTATCAGCTAGATCCGCAAACGTACTGACGACAAGTTTAAATACGCCCTGAATTAAAAGAATGTCTCTCAGATTAGCATAGAAGTGGACATAATACAGGCAAGCTAAAAAAACTTCCAGTTATGTTGTGTGTGATTGTGATGTATACCTTTAAATCTTTGTCCTCAAAAGGAGGTTCTGGTGCCCTGACCCTAAAAATTTCAGCGACACATATAGCAACTAGAAGTCTGACATCTTTATCTGCATGTTGAAGCAGATCACTAGCGATCACATGCTCCAGGGTCTTTAAGGAAGCTACTCGATTTTGGGCAGCTTCTTGCTTTCTGAGAGCTTCCTCCTCGTTATTATCTTGTGCTTCATTAGAGGTTTCAATAAGGGAAAACTGTTTTAACTGAGACAAAGCACTTACAGCTTGCTGCAGAAGAGTTAATAATAATATGATCACAGTTAGCATCCCAGAATATTAGATTGACAGTTACAGAATTAAGTAAATGAACTTAACACAGATAACCTTGAAGCAAATGATAAGTCAAAACAACAGAATTGCAGCAAACTACTCAAGTGTCTGAAATGACCATGAACAGCACAACTTAAATGTAGAATATGCTCCTCTCCAGCCCCCACTCCCCAGAGAGAGCCAGACAACACCAACAAGTTGTAAATCACTCGATTAATTATAATCACTTGCGAACTGAGACTGAAATTCAACCGATTTCTTTGGTATCATGTGGAGACGGCAGATGCAAGAGAACCAACATTACACTAAATGGTCGCGCTCTTCGGCCATGGGCGGGATGCAGAGACAACATGATGAACGACAAAACACAACGCAAATGGGCTAAATGGAAAGGGAATAAAGACACAGTTATATTAATCTCAATAGGTGTTCTATTTCGACGAATAAGGGGGCCTGAAAATTAGAGTCCCCACAGGAATTCACTTCCCACTTTCTATGAAAAGCATGGAGCCTAAATTTATAGGTCCAACTTGTAAAGCCTACTATGAACTCGCAAATGAGGGGGCGCAATTCGGCATGCAGAGAAACTGGAGGAAAGTAGTGAAACACAAACAGCACGTTTATTTTTTATCCCAATTAACTTAATTGCTCGTTAAAAAAGAATGCAGGCTGCTAGCTACCTTCCTTCTCTAAATTCATCAATATCTACAATTAGCATTCGCACAAAAATAAAACTAAAAACACTTTCATACTAGTCCGACAATGTGAGCCATATTAGTGAAGCTTTAAAAAAGGCGGAAAGTTGTCATGAGATGGTCCGGTTGCTGAAAACAAAACCTGAGAAGGAGCGGAGGGAGGGAGGGAGGTAACGCTTACTCGCAGGGATTTGACAATGAAATCCTTGGTAGGACGACTTCGCTGGCTGAGACGAGCTCCGACTTCGGAGATGAGTTGCAGCGCGGACGCATCCATGGAAGTGGCAACGAGCAGTTAACCAAAATCGGATAATTTGGGATCAGCGTGAGTGTGAAGCATGTGAAGATCGACGAAAGAAAGAGAAGCGCGGTTTATGCTTTTGTTTTGTTTTCGAGTGCTGAAGTCTCCCGCCTCCTCGCATTACGTGATTTTTACGCGCCTCTATTTGGGCTATTTTTGGCGGTCAGGAACTTGGGGGATCCGCAGAATAGGAAATTCAAAAATTAACACGAGCCTCCATAACGATTGCATTTTGTTTTTTTAAGCTAGTGGATATGGGCCTCTCTGGATTGATACTCTTGTAATTAATTATTGAGAACTACAATCATGGTGCTTTCAGTCTTTCACTAAAAAGTTAATAAGAACAAAAAACAATTTTTTTAAAGCTGAGCTTTTAAGCAGACCTGAGAAAACAGAAGCAAATAGAATTCATGGGTCAGCTAGAGAAATTTTTCATGTGAAAGTGCAATTTTACCTTCATTTATTATTGTATGGACTTTATTTTCATAGAACATGATTTATATTAAGGGGTTTAAATTTCTCATGTTGCATGAGAAGAAGAAGATTCCTACACACATGAAATGGTGGGACCCACATATATATAATGTTAATTATATATATGTGTAGAGTCCCCACCATTTCACGTGTGTGTGTTAGTGTGGGTATGGGCGGGGGCGACCCCCGCCGATGCCAGATCTGTGCGAAGAATGAGCAATTTGCATTTTGCGGCCGATGTCGGCCTTTGCTTGATAAAAGCCCTAACAATTTTTGGGCTGTGTAAGGGCGGGCTTCCCTTGCCCAAGTAGTAATGTATTACCTTACTCCTTGAAGATTTTAGTTGATTTTAGTTTATAGTTCATAGAATTTCAAAAGCTTTAGAGATCGCTGAAGTATAATATAATATAATATAATATATTTAGACATAATAATATAATATATTTTAAATAAAATAATATATGTAGAATAATATTTATTTAAATATATTAAATTTTTCGGAGCGGGCGGGACCCTTCCCAATGCCCGGTCGGCGTTTAAAACCGCCCAAATTTTTTCAAGCTACTTTTTTTAGGGGGGCAAGCAATTTTTTTTGAGGCAGGCGGCGTATTGGGCATCTGGGTACTATGCTCACCCCTGGTGTGTGTGACATGAGAATACATTTTTCCTACAACATGAGAAATGTTTTTTCTTATATTAAATATGAGTAAAATTTGTAAGTTATTGAATTTTAAAGTAGAGTTAACGAAGTTCAAAGTTTTTCTTCATTGGTCTAAAGCATAAAGAAAGTAACTTAAAAAAAAAAAAAAAAAAAAAAACTAAAATAGTAGTAGTAAGTACTAACTAGAGTAGGTTAGGACTAACATAAAGTTTATTTAGTAATGTAAGGCCCACTAAATCCTTTTGAGTCTCAATCTCTAATGTCAAAGAAGACATTTGTGTTGGGAAGGACAACCATAAACCCGAACCTATTTGATGATATTTAAAAAGAAAAAAAAAAAGTAGAGTGGGGTAGGGGTTATGTATTTACAATGTTTTAAGATAAATCAAAACTTTCATATATAACTCATGAACAGTATTACTTCCTAGTTCCTACTGCTCTTATGTTCGTGTTGATAGATATGTCGCTGATTCGTACATAAATATTAGTTCAGAATCGTTCCCAGAAACTTGGAGGCAGTTCAGAAACAAGTAACTTCATCAGTACAAGGAACTAAGGACGATGTTAATAGTTACTGAGAGGTACAAATGAGATATACATTAAGTTAATCTTCTCATGTGTGCCTTGTGATGTGGTGAGTGGGAACTAAGGGCAACCAAACAAGTTCTAAGCTAGAAGCCAAAAGTTCTTCTGCCACTTTGTACTGATTAGGTACCCACCCGTGCCTTGGCTTCGCTTCCTCACTCCTATTGTCAAGCACTCTACATTGTGGATGCAATGTTCCACAAACTCCTCTGCGCTGCTGTTTCCACACAGGCTGCCAGAAAAAAAAACGGAACATTAAAAACAAGACTGTTTACACAAATACCATTACTTATAAGTTAAAAAAGGTCGTTTTAGGGCTGAAAATGAAAAGAGAGGATGCATGACTGAAGTCTAACCAGTTGAACAGAAGAGATGGCTTCTTTTGGCCCAGTACTAAGACCGACACCTCCAGCTTCTTCACCTGGCTCATCACTGTGCTCAGTTTTGGTCCTTCAACTACGATTGCCTCCACTTCCACCTATGTCACAGTCACACACACGCATAACAAACATAAGATCCCATTAATAAACCATGGAAAGCAGAGGAACTTCTTCTTTCTTTTCTTTTTTAACTTCACCGACAAGGTGGATGAATGGGGTAGGGAACCAGGGGACAAAGTAGACAACTTGAAAAGAAATAGTTGACGCAGCTGTACAATTCCCATGATTTCCCTCTGGAAAGTAAACGTAAAGAGATGGGATTAATTCTGAAGAAAAGGTGGGAAAAAATTTGTTGTCTTAAGAAATAAATTATATCAGAAAAGGAACTCCAGCTTCTTTCTGTCTCCAATATCATTGAATTACCATAGAACAACTAGAATCTAGATCTATCTAACCAACACAATAACCATCCCTGGCCTCTCTCCCTTCTTATATACCCTCAAGATTCGAAGAGAAGAGTGATCACAAAAAAAGAGCCAGAGCAGCCAAATTGATACAAACATACCTCCGGTCTACAATCTTTACAGATAGAGCGAAGATAATTGAGGAGATGGTGGGTGGAATGAGAAGAATGAGAAGGCGTGTGTGGAGGGACGACGTGAAGCAGAGTAAGCAAATCAGCCTTATTAGCAACATGGGTGAGTGCCCAAATGAGTGCATGTTTGGAATCCGACGAGTGATCAACCACCACCATCACTCTCTTTCTCGCCGCCGCCGTATTATTGCCCTCGCTTCCACATAGTTGATTCAGGCTCGCCTCCACGCTCATCCCTCCATTGCCTCCGCCTTGCTTGTTTTTCCCGGCACTCCATCTGTTCGACGTCGATTTCCAAGCCTCCTTCGCACTCACCTGTTTCAAGAACGATCCTGAACTCGCCATTATATTCTCTCTCGCGAAAACCACCACCACCCCTGTTTTCTTCTAATGAAACTGTAATGTGCAATTATCACCGATTGAGAAACAAGAGAGACATTCTGAGCAAAAAAAAAGAAACAAGAGAGACAGGGAGGGAGGAGATGAAGGGGTTTGCAGTGGAGGGTTGGAGGCAGAAGCGATCTCTGCGCAGTTTTAAAGTGTCAACTGTCACGGGAATCTCCGGTCTACGCGGCAAAAGTTAATATCTTTTGGGGGAAAAAAACTAATGCAATTATTAAAATTGGTTCGCAGCAGAAACGTTAGTATCTTGTGATAAAATATTTTCCATAACGAGAATATTACAGTAATAGTAAAAAAACCGCTATCATTAGATTTGATGATGAGGTTAGAGATATTTGATACGATGTCTTTTGTCTAAATTTAAGAACTGAGTCTTTTTATCATCATTAGTAGAATCTGAAAACTGGCAATATTAGTTAGTAACATTAAAAGCAAAATTACCCATCACATATGATGAGTTAGTTGCTTTCATAATTGTTTCATATAAAGTAGTTCGTTTTTTAAAAAGGGCCTAATTATCTGACCTGTGCAGGGGACCCCCCTGCCATTGCATATATCTATAAATGTGGAATGGTGTGGTGATGGTATATGCACGTCGTGGCAGCTTTAAACCAGCAAAGTGATCTTACTAAAACATCAAGTTGGAAAGTATTGGTTCATTAATCTTAATAAAAGATCAGGTTGGAAAGAATAAATATTACGACTTCAGATCCCAGCAGGAAACTGAAGTGGGGTTCATCTCACCTTCTAAATACAAGGAGTTAATATTGTCATAGAGATGTGAGCTGACTGGAATTGGAGGTCATTAATGAGACATAATTGGAGCTTGGCATGGCATGAAGAGATTCTGGAGAAATGTATAAAATAGACAAGCGTAAAATATAATAATCAAGAGATTCAGAAAATTATTAGATTTCCACTGACCCCAGATTCATCCCTCTCATCTCTCCTCGTAATATTTATCATTTGCTTTTGCTTTGCCGAATTTGTCTTTGATAATGAGGAAGATCCGAGGGAATAACTCAGGCAATAAAATATTGAGGCCAACTCTTTTTCATGAGAAAAGACGAACCCAAACAAAATATAATAATGGGCAATGGCTGTTTAATTCTCATTCACTGATGCCATGTCAGATGCATCATTATTGAGGAATCCTTGAAAATATTTGGCTTCTTAGAGTAGAGAGAATTAAAAGGACCTGTATTATTTACAGTGGCTTAGGTAAATGAATAGTTGATGATCACATGCGCATAACGGAGAGGGAACATGATGCAGGTACAGTGCTCTTAAATGGGAACTGATCTGAACTATGAATGTGAAATGGCACTTTAAAAGGGCACAGTGAGAAGCGGATGGGAGGGATTATTGGAAAGGAAAAGAAATGGACAGTGAACACATGACGACAAGTACGTACGTGGTGATGCGGTTTTGATTGCAAGCTAGAAGACGAAACGTTGTCTCATTCCTGGCGTGGGGCTCAGGGACTGTGTTTCCCCACTAGTAATTAAAAAACAAACCAGATAAAATAAGAGGCTCTCGTGTTGTGTTGTGTTCTACACATGCTTTAAGAAAAAAGTGTAATAATTCACACGGTGGGCAATAGAGTTGTGAGTGAGATTTGTGGTTACTGTTTAGAGGCAGGGGCATGCTGAGTGGGGCGTGAAGGGCAGTGTTTGAAAAGCAGAAGAAAATTTAACAGCCAGAGTTGGATTGGATGGTCCTGATGGGAAACATCGGCGTCCCTCTTTGGCAGATTTCGTTTGTCCCCCAAAAAATAATAAAGATTCGGCCAAACATACATGACTCATAAAAAACACTAGTCACCGTTAATTATAAACCTCGCACCATATTTCCATATGCTTTTCATCAATGTCTTCCACATTTGCTGGCCATTCGGTTTGTAAATTATAGGTGCTAAGAAATTTTTTTTGATTATAAAACAGATTAGACCAGAGTATGGCTACAACAACAGAGCTTATGATCCCTTGTAATTTCCAGGCAAGGGGGTACGAGGCTAAGGGCAGTTTGATCTAAAGAAAAGGTTAGAAAGGAAAGGAAAATATTTTGCTACAAAGATGTTTGGATTGCACTGGAAAAAAAAAAGTTGATAGGAAAAATTTTGTTTGATTGGGAGAAAATGAGATAGGAAAATGAATATAATGACAATTTTATCCTCTGTCTTCTTGTATTCTCTCCTTTCTTCTCCTTTTTCTTCGTTTTCACCCTGTGTACCACAACCTTCATCCTCTTCCACTCCTCCTCCTCCTTATCCCTTCCTCCCTCCTTCGCCAAAGCTCTCATCCACTACGTCGTTGCCCCTAATAGGTCATCGACTTTCTTCCATATCCTTTACCTCCGTAAATGACTGATTTGCAGTAGCAACACAAAGGGGCTACTATCGGCGGCTTCTTCCTCCTTCTTCCATGATATTTTCCGACGTCACTCTTTTCCTCTCCCTCGACACTAAATAGGGGTAAGTTTGTCTTCTCTCATTTTTGTAATCCTTCAGAAAATGGGTTCCACCAAAACAAGCGGGAACTGATTTTCCCATGTTTAAGGGAAAATGGCCCACCGTTAGAAAACATTTTCCTGTAAAAGTGTGAACTAAACAGCCGCCTTCAATGAAAAATGCCCATTTTATGTTTCTTTCTCTCAAGTTTCCTTGAACCAAACTGGCCCTAAGTTATAACAAGCATAAGCAGCAGCACCGTACATAGGGCTAAGCAAGAAACCCATAACCCGGTGAGCCCGCCCATAACCCAGTGTAATTGGGTCAATTTGAGCCCGCCCAAAAAGATGCATAATGGGTTGGGTTAAAACCCACTCATTTAAAAATTAAATGGGCGGGCTATGGGCACACTTTTGGGTTACCCATACCCGCCCATTTAGTGTATATATATTTTTTATTAACTACCCTAACCCTAATAACTATCGCCTCTTCCTCAAGTGAATCTGAAAATGATAGTGAAGACTGAAACATGCAGATTCAATGGAAGCATGCCATTTTTTTAATCTTTGAACTTTAGTTGTAATGCTTTAATTTAAAAGTTGGAATTTTAACATCAAAATTATGTTATGATGATACTTACCTAAATTTAGGTTCTTGTGTGAATTATTATTTTTGAATTTTGAAGATTCATATTTCATAATTTAGAATGATGAATTTAGATTTATGTTTTATGCTTATGTATGTTTTTTTCTAAAAAATATATAAGTCAAATATAAATGCTACCCAAAACCCGACGAAACCCGCCCATTTATATCATTTACAACGCTTAAATTATGGGTATACTAACCATACCCATTTAAATTAAATGGGTTGAGGTATAAGTTATGAATTTTTAACCCATACCCTAACCGCATATCATACTTTTTTTTAGAATTAAATGGGTGGCCATTATGGGCGGAGGTTACGTCGGGCGCGTATGCGGGGCTAACTCGCATTCGAGGCTGGCTGCGCTTCTTCTTCGCACTAACCGTACATACATGAATAGACTTGCACGGGCAAGAAAGGAATGAATCAGTGTTAGCGGGGAATGCCTTCTCATGTGATTGGGCTGGGCCGTGCTCACAATGTAATAGCTATCTCACATCACCCAAAAATGGGCCCATTTCAAGCACATATGGATATTATATATACAGTATTTTTTTAAAAAAATAATAATAAAAATAGGACATAAGGACAAACCATCCAGCAAGGCCCTGATGTTGGGAAACTCCAAGATCGAGAATCTACTTTTATACCGCTTCTGCTCCATGCTGTCACTTGCTGTTTCTCGCTCCCTCGCTGCACCCTTCGCTTCAAACTTTTCTTTTCCCCCCTAACCTCCCCTTGGCTTCGACTTCTCGGTTGGGGTCTGAACAAACCCTTGGCTAAACCCCTTCTCTTGACGTGTCCTTCAACAAGTAGAGAATCCCGTTGTTTATGTTCAGACTCTACCTCCTTATACTTCTCTCGCCATATCTAACCTCCTCTTCTTAGGAATATCCCTCACCACTACTAGTGGGTTCACGACCCACTAGTTCCTTTTTGAGGTCGGAAGTAAGCTCATTCTTGCGTGAGTGAAGCGAAGCTTCATTTAGCCTCTTCCAACGATATTCGACTCTGCAAAAAGAGTTTCTTATTTTCAGCTTATTCCTAAGGATTGGACCTGGCAGTAAAAGCTATAGCCAGTTAGCCACAATGCCGCTTCAGAAGCCCATTTTGGGAAGCCCCTTTCTTTTGTTACTTTTACAGGTCTTCATCAAAGTTGCTCTCGTGAGCTCCAAATCTACAATCGAGCCTTGCTCAAACTCCGATTCCTGTAATGCACTTCTCGGCTACACTGTGTACACTGACCTAAAGGTCTCTGAGGTGGCTTCCCTCTTTCAAATCGACCCCATTGCTCTTCTCACCGCCAATGTTATCGACATTTCGTACCCTGACGTAGAGCAGCACATTCTCCCCTCCCAGCTTTTCCTTAAAATCCCCATTAACTGTTCCTGCGTTGACGGAATTCGTAAATCGGTGTCGACCCATTACAGAACTCGGCCCTCTGATACTCTTTCATCGATTGCAGACTCTATATATGGCGGTCTGGTTTCTGCTGACCAGCTTAGGGAGGCAAACTCCATAACCGACCCTTCAGTACTGGATGTGGGTCAGAACCTTGTGGTGCCTCTTCCATGCACTTGCTTCAATGGGACCGATAACTCTTTGCCTGCAATTTACCTGTCGTACGTGGTGCAGCCCATCGACACTTTGGCTGCGATTGCTGCCAGGTATTCCACCACTCTTACCGATTTGATGGATGTTAACGCCTTGGGGAGTACGGCTATCATCGATGGCGATATTCTTGCTATTCCTATTCCGGGTAATGAATGAATTTTTGTCATTTCTGTGAACTCTTAATGGGTTTTCTTGATCAAGCTTACGCATTTTGTCCTGGTATGTCAACATTGTTATTAATTGATGCTCATACTTATATTGCTTTCGTATTGTGATATCGCTTTTTGATTGAGAAATACAATGACAACCAGCTCGAGTATTGACAATTTTGTTGATGCTGTTATTGCTTCAATGTCTAGTGTCTTTTAATGAAATTTGTGTTTTTTAACCGCTTATTATGTTTCTCATTTCACAGCTTGCGCATCAAATTTTCCAAATTATTCCGCTGATTATGGTTTGCTTGTCCCCAATGGAAGTTATGCGATTACAGCGAGCCACTGTATGCTGTGTAGTTGCGGACCACAAAATCTAAAGTACTAAGCAACCTTTCTTTTTCTATTCCTTTTATTCTCTCTCCAATTATAAAGGGCGGATCCTTTATTATTTCTAGTTTTCTATGGAGGAAAGTCTGTTGCTATACTTGCTAACCTTGGGTTCTTTTATCTCTACAGTTTGTACTGTATGCCTGCTTCTCTGGCCGTTTCTTGTTCCAGCATGCAATGTAAAAACAGCAACCTTATGGTTGGGAATCTTACAGCACAACAAAGTAGTGCTGGCTGCAATGTTACTTCTTGCGATTATGATGGTTTTGTCAATGGCACAATAGCAACAACGTATGTTTAACCTATATGTGCCGGTTCTTTTCTACAGAGTCGTTGAAAAAATTTCTCTTTAGCTTAATTTACTTGTGAATTTTGATCTTATTCAATGTTTTATGCCACCATGCAGGTTGTCCACTTCTCTTCAGCCTCGATGCCCAGGTTAGAGTCAACTAGTTGTTCATACTTTATATATGTTGATTCTGAAATCTAAATGCATGTTAGGGATGTAATGCTATCTCCCCTGGCTTTATGGCCCAGCAGTTCACTGGCATGCCGCTAATGCTTTTTGCTCTAACCTTTGTTTGAATCATTCCTAAAAAGCCTAGTGGGGTTAAGCCTATGAATTGTTTGCAGTTTGGAGCGTCGTTATTTTTCTGCTGTGTCCATGGAGCATGCTTCTTAAATGATTTCAATGCTAGGAGAAAGAATTTTGTTAAGCACCAGGAAAGAAGGAGAATGCTCAAATTCTTTATATTCCACCTATATTTCCCTCCATTCCTTTTGGGATATTAGGTTTTTGAGCTTCAATCCACACAGTCTTCTCGCTGGGCTGGTTTGGCAGTTAACATGTGACTTAAAGCATTATGTAGATTTATTCAGTGCCACACTGGCATTATCAGGATTTGCAGTGACAGACTTCAAAGAATCTGAATTCTGAAAAGAAAAATAGGTCGAATGTTTTATGAATTTGTAAATACAGAGGAGCACTTTGATTATGTCCATCTGTTGAGTGTCTTCAATGTGTTATTTCCATCACAGCTCAACTCTCATCTCTGTGTTTAAACTTAGGTTTGATTTTAGATTGTGTGACGATATGATGCCTATGAAAGTGATGCCATAAAGCATATGTAAAAAAGCATGCTTCCTGTTCCTTTTTTGTTCTTTGCTTTCTGACCATGTTTCAAATAAATAAATTCTTCAGGGCCACAGAAATTTCCCCCACTCGTAGCGCCACCTACAACTGTTACCAAGATTTCAGACTTTGCACCATCACCATCACCTCAGTCATATCCAGGTGGTCCAATGAACCCCAAATCATCAGTGTTGCCTTCCACCGGGTCAATTACTGGATTCACCCCTGCAAATGGGCCAGCCAGTGGCCTGCTGTCTGGTGCTTCTGCTGCAAGCTCCTTGATGAATCCTATGCTCCCTTTGACATATGCGCTTGTGTTATTGTTTGTCAAGCTGTTGATCTCTGTAGCATTGTAATCTCTTCAATTTTGTGGCATGGTGGGTTTTGTTGTGCCCATTGTTGGTCACGGTGCTGTTATGTATTGTAGTTACTACTGTTCAATTGTGCCGTTTAACTGATTCAAGGATCTGGAAAACCACGAGCTTTTAGATGTCATTGACAACTTGGCCTTCTATGAACTAGGTTTAGTAATTCTGTTTATAATCCATCATCAATGTTCTACTGTTCTCGGTAACTTGATGATAGCTGGCAATTTAATTGATTTTCTATGTTCTGCCCAATGTTAGACAACCTTTGATCTTTCAAACGGAGAAATTCTATGGCATACTACAAGATGTGACCCTGAATTTCTCCAGTCTCGTGAGTCTAACTTGGCCGAATCTGATGTCATCTTATGCTTTGAGAAATTTTCTCTTCCTTTGTGATTCTCTCCTACTGCATGTTGTATCTTAGAGGATCCATTGGTGGTATGAATTATCCAATCCAAACACATTTTGCCTCCTATCTCTACAGATTGCGAGATTATCTATAAAAATTAAGTGTCCTTAATTCTGATGATGGTTATATGAGAACGTGAAGAAATATTAATAGTAGTAGTAGAGAATCAAGATTGGGTACAAATAGCTACACCTCTAAAACTCACACCTTTCCTTTACTTCCGAAATCATGTCATTATAGATTGGAGTCATTGGACAGAATCTACTCTGTCAAGAAGGGACCAACAGTCTCGAACAGTACAGAGATCAGCTCTGAAACTGAAATAAGTTTACAGAAATACTATAAATAATGGTTTAAAAAATTTCGGGGGCGCCTATGGTCTTGTGCCATAAAGTAAAAGTTTGTAAGTTGGATCTAATTATAATTTCATCTCAATAATATCTATTTTTTTATCAAACATTTGTTCCTCTAATTAAAAGAAGGGTTAAGATGCGTCTAACAGTATATTTTTAGATGCATTCAGTATTTTAAATTTTTTAAATGCAATTTCAACCTCCTAATTTTTGTGTTACAATTCCATGCAACGCCAATACAAGTTTAATTTTAAGTGTTAAAATGCTAAATAGATGAAATTTTGACTAAAATTTATCCAGATTGCATTTGAGGATGACTGCTTACGTGACGATCTATTTTTTATTGAATTTTTCCCCCTCAAACATAACATTCATCGCACAAACAGCCGCACGGAGAGAGAAGTACGGATTCCTCCGACGAGCACAAATCGAAGTGGTTAGCTCGAGGATCCAGCTCTGTAGCGGCGTGGGAGAAAGAAAATCACTGGCAGGTTGTCCTCCTCCGCCTACCGCCTTCAGCAGTTTCCCCTCTGAAACTTGGTGAGTCCTGCTGAGATGCCATTTACGCGTACAATCCTCTCAACGTAGTAGCTATATTCTGCTGAGAAGAAAATCTGGACCGTCCATGGTCGTTGCTTCGGAGAGATATCGTCGTCCGTTCCTACCCCATTTTAATTTAACTCAGCCCCTGCTTCCCTTGCTCCATTTTTCATCGCAGACTAGCCTCGTCGTCGGGCATTAGTTGGCGGTCTCCTCCGGTGGGCTTTACCATTACAGTCCTGGCCGTGCGTATTTGTGGGCCCACAGAGGGTAAGCTGTAGAGAAGCTGAACGCATATCTGCAGGACCAAAAACATCCACTAGTGAGAGCGGTCCTAAATCCCTAGGACAAGGAGGTTACATGAAAGCCCCACATTCCCAACATCTTCGTCTCCAATTCCCGCTAAATAAATAACAACTGAAATATTCTTAAAGGGCTCCCTCCTCACTCACATCACATCTCAGCCAGCCATGACTTCGGCTCCTTCAAAGCTCTATGCAGGTTCCGCCCTTACACTCTGTCATTTTCACAATAGTTGCTCTCATCCATTCCAGTATTCCACCATTTATCTCTGTCTTTGACTGTGTCTTTTACAGATGATGTTAGCCTTCTGGTGGTCTCATTGGACACAAATCCCTTCTTTTGGAGCACATTTTCTTTCCCATTTTCCGAGTTCATTTCACATGTAATAATCTCTATCTCAGTAACAGAAGTTTTCCAAGTTCACGCTTCATTAACCCTAGTCCTCAATTTTGCTGCCAACAGAATTTTTAGACAGAAAATAAAATCACCATTTTGATTCTTATTTGGAAATTGTTTTCCCCCAGGTACTTGCGTTTTTGAATTCAATCTTACTTCTCAGTCAACTTAACCAAATTGTTGTTATTGCCACCGGATGCAACTCATGTAGCTACATATACGATTCATCTTCGGACAGTAACCACAGTTCGGAAGCTGTAGGAATGCCTGCGCTTTATTCTAACTTGTTGCAGAAGTTAGAGGAATTTGTCGCAAAGGACGAGCAATTGGGCAAGGCCCAAACTCCAGGAGCCATTGCATCTTCTCTGCTATCAGGATCGCTGTCTATGGCTCTTTGTTGTATCCTATTTATTTACTTCTTGTCCTAAATATTAGACAACTTTTTTTTAGAGATACTAATGAAGTTATTTAATCATATTATATATCAATTTTAAATTAGTTTGGAGAAAAAATGACAAATATAAATATTTTAAACTAATTTTAATTAGTTTTCTTATTATCTCCAAGAAAGTTAACTCTTTCTTATATTTTATATTTATGAGCGGAGGAGGAGTAGTGGCTAATTAATATTCGGATCATGCTTCTGTGTGTGTGTGTTTCTTCAACTTTTGACCAATGAATGTGGAAAACACCCAATTTTGAACATCATGGCTTTCATATTCATCACTACACTGCCTAATCATTGCTACCTCTGAGAGGAAATTCCTGGCGCAGTGAAATTATATTTTGTATTGGACTTGTTTGGCCTCATTTGCTACTCAGATATACAGAGGATTTTTCGCTCGGGACCACTGCATCCTCAACCTAGGGTATGTGTAATCTTTATTCATGTCCAACAGTGAATATTTTGTTAGGTGTTTTTTTTTCTTTTTTTGCCAAATTTGTTAGGTGATTATTTAAAAAAATAACCAAAATTTGGATATGGTAAGTTGCTAGAATTTGTTCTGTAAGTCAAAATGTCAAATATAATGAAATTTTTCTTCTGTATCAACGGTTGTTTTGTGGATTAAAATTAGATCAATTTTTGTCTTTTAATTTGTGCAACATAGTACAGATTGCCCAGTATGATCAAAATATCTATATATTACAAACTTATGTTTGGAGTAAGACGTAAGTAGGTAAAAATTTTAACCTTACTTGTGTGTTCCATGTTATAACAGTCATTGGTTATTACAACAGCCTCTGACTTATAGTCTTAAGATGTTAGATTCAAGGATAAGTTTTGAGTAGAATTGAGGAAACGGAGGGGTAGTTCTTTATAGCCTTTTTTTCCTCTTCAGGGCTTTTTACTCTACGCTATACTTAAGTTGTGTGTTCCATGTTATAACAGTCATTGGTTATTACAACAGCCTCTGACTTATAGTCTTAAGTTGTTAGATTCAAGGATAAGTTTTGAGTAGAATTGAGGAAACGGAGGGGTAGTTCTTTATAGCCTTTTTTTCCTCTTCAGGGCTTTTACTCTACGCTATACTTAAGAAAAACTCAATGCAATAAAAATGAACCTTGAATAGATTATTTTTGCCAAAAAAAGAGCATGACTTTAGCAGTCATATGGTAAAAATTTAAAAGAGTCGTTGTTTTAATATTATTTTGTGGTCAATATCTTTTATCATTGTTTGTCATTTCAATGGCTCAATATATTTACTTTTGTGTTTACTAATGTGTGGGGGCAGATTTTATGTTTGCAAGGATCTCCAGATGGACCAGAACAGTATGTTTGTAATGATCTTTACATTTTATATACCCCTATTTGATTGATACCTTATTTCAGACTACATTTAAATCTGTTTCAGGTATGTGGCTGTCATGAATGCCATATTCTCTGCACAGCGGTCTACGGTATGTGTCCAATTTCTCATAAACGTCTTGCCCTCTTGATTCTTAATTGGTTCAGACCTTGGCCTTCTCCTGACCTACACAATGCTATAAATAGTCAGTTTAACTAAATAATTAATTAATAATTGTTTTATATATACCATGAGGCACTTTGAAGTGAGATGATTGATTTGGGCAGAGTTAATGAAAATGCTGTATGCCAATTTTTAATAATGTATAAGTGGTGATGCCATTAATGCAAAGCCAATTTCGCTTAAAAAACCCATGTAAATAGGATTTTAATTTATTGATGGGAAAACTGAAACATGAAACAAGATATTGGTTTGTTGAGGATCCCACACTTGATCTAGGCAATTGAACGAGTATGTTAAGGAATAATAATAAGAATAAGAGAGTTGTTTAGTCATTTAGTCAGTTACTTAAAAATAACCGTTAGGGGGTAGGTGTGGATTAGATAATATAAATAGGTTAGCCTATTCAATTGTAATCTTAGACTTGTTAGACTTGATATGGATTAGTCGCAGTTTCTATTTTCTGCCTCTCTTCTTTCTCTCTAATCCCTCCCTGTTTCTCTCTTATTCTTTCCCTTCGTCTCTCTCACTCTCTCTCTCATCCCAAATTCCCAATATCATAACAGAATAGGTGTGAAAGGGGGTTTGGTATGCCTTGTCTAAGTCAGCAAAATAGGTGGGTTGAATTGTAATATAACCCATTCAGAACTGGGTATTTTGAGGTCTTTGTTTAACTTGTAGGTTATGGGGTTTCAAAATGAGCTACACAAGTATGTTCTAGCATAAAACCATGAAATTTGTGATTTTAAGTTTATTACATGTTTTAGTTGTTAATTGTGGACTATTTTTAGGTACTGTTTCTGAACCTTTAGTAATTTTTTTATAGGATTATATGATCCAATGTGTAAAACCTACAAATTTGCCAAAAGTGAACGGGGTTGGTAATTCATGGACCGATAAAAGGGTCAAACCTGCCTAATTGAATTTCTTGGCCATGCTGAGTGAGTTGGGTTAAGCCTTTATTGACATTTTTGATACATTTATTGAATGTACTTGTTAAAGTGAGACCTTAGACGTTATGTGCATGCTTATCTACTGTCCTTATCATGTATTTTCCTTGAAGTTTAAGTAATACTCACTTGTAATACATATTATGGATTTCTCGAGCCCCGGAAATATTGACTGTTTGATTAATATTTTTACTATGCAGGTTCCCATAGATTCTTGTTTTATAGGATCTAACAATTCTGCATTCCTCCAGCAGGTAGTTCTAGCAAATATATTGAATAATTTGATGTTGCTGATAATGTAACAATCTAACAATAAATTATTGAGTATCAATTTGTATGATGTTACCAATAACAGGCTTCATACATAACTGGTGGCATATATTACCGGCCTCCTCAATTGGATGGTCTTTTTCAATATCTCTCAGTAAGCTGTTCTCCTTGTTGGTCATTTTGAACCAATGTTGTGACTTAAATAGGTTACTAATTTGCTTTTGCAGTATACTTTATATTAGCAGTTCCAGTGTTATTTAGATTTTTTATTTTGTTATACAGGGCTTTTTCTTATATATTTTAAATTTCCATTTAATTCTTCCTTTAATTTCATCTGCAAACATGTCAGATATTCATCTCATCATTATTGTCAGATGTATTCCTTTGAGTTTTGAATAAAATTGTTTTGTACTTGTTTTAATTTTGACAATAACTTAACCTTGTTAATGCAGATGGTGTTTGCAACTGATTTACATTCTCGTGCATTTCTACGTCTTCCTAAATCTGTTGGTGTGGATTTTCGTGCTTCGTAAGATTCCTCTCCTATTGATATTCTACATTCTTCCTGTGTTTCTATGATTGTTAGAATCATACAGATTGCGACCTCAGTATTTCCAAATGATGGCTGGACAGTATCTGCTATTGTGAAATTACTCTAGGTTGCTTCTGAATTACATTATGGGGAAGATGGAGATATCTGACTTTACATTGCCCAGTTCCTTCTTAAAAAAATGATATTTTCTCTTTCAAGGCTTCCCCCCAAGCTGACTAGATAACCTAGGCTAACCATTATGGCCAATGCTCTGTGTGTGTACGCTAATGCTATAAATGTGTGAGAAATTGAAGTATCCTTCACAGGCGATGTGTCTTTTCTTAGAAACACGTGGGGTAGAAACTAATGGGTATTCAAGTGGAATGGAGAACTTTCTCCTGAAACTAGTTATTGAAGCAGGAAAAACATCATCTTAAACACCCCGGCTGAGCATAACTTACTGCTTAATATGGGACTTAGGGATCCTATATTATCTTAATCTCTATCAATTGACCCTCTTGGTGATCTAATGTCATGATGGTTGCACTATACAACACTTCATTTGGTGACACTTTATGCAACTTCTTTGTTAGTCAAAATCTTCCTTTAGCTAGAAATAAGAACCTTTGTAGGTAGCCCTTTTCAAACAGGTTAATTACTAATTTTGATACCAATGGATGAGTACTCTAGTGAAATGGGGGAATCCTACTCTAAAAGCTAGCTATTGAGGGACAAAACCAACCTACTTAAAAAATCCATTGAGCATTTCATATTACTTAATATGGGACTTTGGCATCTCATACTACCTCAGTCTCTATCATAAACCTAACCTTTGAATTTACTCTTTTAAGAATTTCTCAGCTGACCATTGAACTGCTTGCTGTAGTAGATTGTGTGTAATTTTAGGTGGATTGATACATGTGCTTTTATGAGAAACTCTTTAGAAGAGTAATTTTAATTTGTGACAATGAGATTGACGCCTTGATAATTGTGTGAAAATTGCAGGTGCTTCTGCCATAAGCAAACAATTGATATGGGTTATGTATGCTCTGTATGCTTATCCATATTCTGTGAGCATCATCAGAAGTGTTCAACCTGTGGGTAAGTACCTAATGCCTTATATGTTATACATAGAATTGGTGAATGCTTTGACACTTTGCGAACATATTATACCATCCTTTATCTCTTTTGATAACCTTGAAACTATTTGTTTTCTGCAGGTCTGTATTTGGTCAGTCACAATCAGCAGCCAATCGGTAAAGAAAAGCTTCAGATGCATGATTTTATGATTTATTTTTGTGCATCCATCACAAAGGCTTATAGGTTAAGGTGCTTTACCGTACCCTTGTAGTGCAATGAAATGATTGGCATTTTGTCGTTAACCACTTCATCCGGCTCTTAGAAGCGTCTTTTCTTGGTAGGAACTTGAAATTTGTTATGGAGATCATTTTAGATCTACTAAGTTCAGGATTTGGATAATGGATTATTAGATTCACAGGATCTCTCGCAATGGGACTTGGATAAGATGTCTTCTATTGGAATGCTGTCATTCGTTTCAGAAGCTTTCATTTGACTTGTGTTTAGTTTTGCCTTTGAATGGTTGAGGCAGGATTTTCGTTTTATAGGCCGGTTCTTTTGAGGTGAACTATATATTGTATCTTAGTGGTGCCTGTGTCGTGTTGGAGAAAGCCTGTAATTTTACGTTATTGCACCCGCACGGGGTTCATATTCCAAGTTCTGTTATACGCACTTTGAAGATCCAGTGGTTGATTCGTGGGTTTTTTTTTTTTTGGGGGGGGGGGGGGGGGATTATTCAGTGACTGCATGGAGAGCTATGGAGCCGGAACTTAATTAAATACGGCTGGCCGTTATAATGCAATGAGCATCAAGAAAATGAACTACTACTAATTTTCTCAAGGTTGGTGCGTGGGTAGTCATTTTTTCTAAAATAAAATGAAAAATCTTTTCTTTACGCTCCCCATAAGAAAGTTGCTTCCATGCTACGACGAAGCTGTTGGACTGTTTATTCCTAATTTGCTGGTACACTTGGCGTCTAGTTGATTGGGTCTTTGCTCACATGGGTGATAAAATTACCAAGCGTTTTTCTCAGGAAGAAGTATGGTGGTCTTTATTGTTTTGGCCATAAAAGTAGGATTTGTTTAAACACTTAACTAATGTGCATTGTCCCAACTAGATATTAATCATTACCAAAGAAAAAATAGATATTAATCCTTATTCCTTATGAAATAGGTGAAACTCGTCTTTCACGTGTGCCACATTATCCCAGCTTAGATTTACATTATGCAATTAAACTATAAAGAGATAAGCAATTATGAACCTACAAAAAATTGACGCTTTCCTATTGTAACAAAAAAGAATTGACACTTTTCTATGTCGAACTTCACATAATAAGTCTGACTTATAGGGTTTAAACCCAAATCCTTTGGGAAGATCACGCTGGGACCGCGTTTCCTTGCCAATGTTGGCTTAATTAACGCGCTTTCACCTTTTGTTATTATAAAAACAAGGGTGTGATTCATAGGAAACTGTAGAATTGAGGGGTAATACCATCAAAACAAAGGGAGACTGATATTCAAAAAAGTCGGCAGGTGCTTCTTCCAATGGATTGCAACAAGGTGACTCAAAGGGTGACAATTATTGGTGGGGAAATGTGGAAGTTGACTTAACGAGTAAACAAGTACAATGAACAGGAGTCCTTGGAGAAGCACGTCCCACAAATAAAGCAAAAAGTGCACTCCAGATGGCTCTATTTGAATCACAAGAACATAATAATGCACACCATATCTTTAAATCTTTATTATTATTTGATTGACTTGATTTGAGTGTGTTTTGTGCCCTGCCCCAGGTGCTGTATGATCGGGAGCCGTTGCAAGGCATCCGAATGTGATTCTGTTGCTTATAGAGCTATCTGGATTCTTTCATTACAGTTTACATTTTTACAAGCGTAATGTATTCCAATATGTGGCAGATAAGCCAAAATAGCTCACGACGACTTGCATTTAGGATATCAATGATGGAATTCCTTCTTACGAATCGAATCTTTACTCGAGCAAAAATTTGAAGTTAAGAAAGCAAGTAAGAAGAAGATAGTGCCTAGAGGACAAAAACAGAGACAAATGCTCTGCTGCTTTATTCTTAACTTCAGAAACATCGAAAACAAAGTTCAAGAAAAACAGGAAACCAAAAAGTCACAGGTTAGGAGGGCACTAGAGATTCGTACTTCACGGCACAAACTCTTCCTCACCACTCGTTACCGGGAAAATTTATGACCATAGCTATAATTCCTAAAGGATTTTCTTCAAGATTTTGCTGCCGGTCCCTTCATCATATCAGCGGGAACATTCATCTCAATGCTCTCAAAATTGCCTGGCATTCCAGACTTAGAGCCGTCTTTGATTGGCAATTCATGGCCATCACCTATCTCTGTTTGTGTTGTGTTCAAAGGATCTTTGCTTTTCCCCCATACCACAGTGTAAAGTCCCGAGACAATAAGAATTGCTCCAATTATACTGCAATATACACATGGAATATAATATTGCACATGAGTGAGTTTCCTTTCAGACAGAACTGCAAAAGTGAACATTATGTGTATGTGCTGTGTATTGTAATACACATACCTTCCAACATAAATTTGCTCAGATAAAATAATGGTGCCCAAAGCAGCGGTGATAATCATACACAGAGGGCTGAAAGAAGTCACAAAAACGGGCCCGCGTTCTCTGGTCACAAATCCCTGAATGTAGTATGCCATTCCAGAGCACACAATTCCCTGATAATAATTGTCACCAATTCATTCATGTCAGAACATTATTGGGTTTTGATTTTGAGTTTACTGAGATAAAAAGTGGAGTAAGAAACAAAGGACTCACAGAATAAACACAAGCGAGGAGCCTAGAATCCCAGCCTAATGCCCAAACGGACATGTCTCGTTCCATGATAAAGGAAGCGATTGCACTCTCAAAGATACCCGCCAAGCAAATCCAAGCGGTAAGGGACAGCTCTGCTGGGTACTTCTTCAACGTGAAGTTCTGCATTAAAAATGATGAGCCACAAATCTCATTAATTAATTTCATGAATATTGAAAACTTAATCACTTTAATATATATATATATATATAAATAAATAAATGGGACTCACTTGCACGATGAAGAAGCTAGCCCAACCTCCACAACTAGCTATGAGCATTAGAGTTCCAAGCATCCAGTGCTGTTGAGAAGGCGAGGATGAAGAGCTCTCTTGATGGCTTGATGCTGATGATCCCTTCATTATGTGAAGTGCTGATCCTTTGTACAAAGTCATAACCATGGCTCCTGACACTGTAATCACTGTGCCAACCACCTTCGCAATGCTCGGTAATTTTCTCAAGTTCAACTTCTCTAACCTGGTTCAATACATAAATATATAGTATATTTATTATTGGTCGTGTTAGAATTTGAAAGATTGAAGTTGAGGGAAATAAGAGCCCCTTGAATATTTAGTATGGCACCGTATTGATTCATTGGAGTAATAATCAAATCGCTTTGCCTATAATTACATGGTGAAGTGATCTTTTTCCCTCCTACCTGAAAATGAGTGCCATTATAAAAGTAATGGCTGGAAGGACATTGACGGTGGCTGAAGCAAACGTTGTTGAGGTGTTCTGCATCCCCATGTTGTACAAGTTCTGATCAAGTACTGGCCTGTAATTCATTTTCATTATACCAGTGAGATTACTAGTAAATAATTGGCATATGCTTATTTAAACCTCATCCTAAGGTTTTGAGAATCAAAGATAATATTATTTTCTGCTTTATGATAATATCAGATACTACTAAATAGAGCATGGCTGCTATTAGCTAGAGGCATCAACCAGCTGGCCCTTTTATACGGACCATGCATGTGTCTTAGCAACGTGCTTCTGTATGCGCTTTCCATAGCTAGATTTGATTGATATACCTAGCTAGGGATAATTCGATTAAATGCTTTTATTACTAACTTTTAGAAAGAAAAAATTTGCGTATAATCTTCATTATTCTTTTTTCGGCCATGTATCGTACACAAGAAATAATATTGGTGGGACGTTAGAAATGGGGGTACGAATCATTATGACACGTAGCATGCTTTCTTTAATCAGTATTTTGGTGGGAGGTTAGAAAGATGGGGGTTTGAATCATTACGCCATGTATAGTATGTTTTCTTTAATAAATATGCACCAAAGTAATTATAAATTTTGTTTAGAGCATTAATAAGACTCCCCTATCCTAACTAAACGTAAGAGGTAGAGATGTTTGGTTTTTTTCTTTTCTTTTCTTTTTTTTCTAAATATAAGTTCTTAATCCATAATTTTTTTTTTTTTATCAAATTTATAATTTTTTGAACATTTTCTAAATTATTCCTATTAATTTCACATGCATATTAAAGAAGTTTTTCATTACCAAGGAGTAATATTCAAAATTCAATGGAAATGATTAAAAATAATATTTTAAGAAAACCAAAACACTCTTTTTTATATATAACTAAATTAATTTTCTTATATAAATTAATTATCTAGTTAATATGTTTAGTACTGTGGGTGTAAAAAGTAAAACGAAGGAAGGAATTATGTAGGGATTATCATTCGTGAAATAAGTGTCTCCACTAACCTCTCTTTTTATTTCATCTCTACTTAATTTTTCAGCTACTGGATTAACTTTAATAGTTGAGATTTTATATTATATTAAAAATATTGTTGTAATATTAAATATGAAATGAATAATATTTTTATAGAACAAATCTCAACCTTTAAAAGTCAATCCAATGGTAGAAAAATTAAGTGAAGATATCGGAGTGAGAGAGATTAGTGGGGACACTCTTTTCCTAATTAAGTGAAGATGATTAATATTAGAAGGCACAAAAGCATTGAGGGTGTGCATGCATGCATTTGGAGGTTGAATTAGCTGCGCAGGAGGAAGGAAGAGAGCTCTGAGAAAGAGCAAATTAAAGTTAATTAATTAGAAAGAAGTAAGATGCTAGAGTATGAATGAAGAAGCTAAGATGGCTTACTCAAGAAAACCAAGCACCAGTATCCTCAAGAATATGGGAAGAGTCATCTTGGGCCTCGTTTTTCTGCAACAATAATGAACAAATTAAAACCCAGTTAAACTCATACAAATGGGAAGAGAGTGATGACAAAAACTCATGGCGCAGAGAGAGAGAGTAGGCACCTTTCGAGGAAGAAGGCAAAAGGGGCAATGACGAGAAAGGCAATAATATGACGATAGACGAGAGAATCCAGTGACTCAAGCCATGGCTGAAAGAAACCATAGTGATAATATACATGCCTGCGTACCCAAACTGAAGCGATACCATTGCCAGGTACGGTTTCACCTTCCCCAACCAATTGCTTATCTTCTCTATCACACTTGCCTCTCCCATTATTTCTGATCTCTCTCTCTCTCTATCTGTTTCTAGTCTCTTGTATGCCCTTTCACTTGTGATTAACTCACGCTCCATTGCCTCCTTCTTATAGGCCCCGATCGACTTATGCAAACGTACTTAACTTTAAGAAAAAAATATTAAATTATTCTCTCTTCATATGTATAAAAGTTTTGCACAACACCTGCACTTGTCATTGCCACTCTCTCTCTCTCTCTCTCCCCATTTTACAGATATTCCCTTATCCGATCACATATACTCCGCACAGTTGCTACAATATAATCCCTTTATGTCATCATCGTAACAAAAGTTATAGGGGATCTCTCTCTCTCTCTGTGTTATATATATTCCTGAATTAACCTCTGTGAATAATAAACCTTGTCGTCCTCTTTTTATTTCTTATGATCTCTCTCTACCCCACTTTTACTTACCAATTAATTAATGTTTATTTAACAGAAGTGGGAAATGGGGTGAAAAGTGCTGCGTCATGACCCATAACTCACATATGTGCATTTAAGCTAAAAGTAAGTGCTATGTAAGAGAGCACGCCGTTTCACAAATAATGCAAAAGAATTTAATTAAACAGGCAATCTACCCGCCCAAATCTGACAGGTCTCCACACTCTTATATATTACGTAGGGCTTTCTCTTGAATTAGAGCAAGACAAAATATATATACATTATAATTTTGATAAGTGACAAGTTAGCACTGAATTTGAGGTTAAAATGGGTAATCAAATCATTCTACAAATGACAAAATTTAGATATTTAGGCTCAATTGTAAAAAAAAAAAAAAAATAGTGAAATTGATGAAGATATTGATAATAGAATTCAGTTAGGTATTATAAATTAAATGAAGAAAAGAACCTAATAAGGTAAAATAAGTTTTATAGTGCAACTATAAGACTAGCAATATTATTTGACAGTGAATATTGGGCTTTAAAGGGACAACGTCAACATAAATTGGGGATAGATGAAATGAAGATGTTGAAATGGATGTATGACTATACTAGAAAAGATAAGATTCATAGTGAATATATATGAAAAATAATTGGGGTGACATAAATTAAACAAAAAATGGTAGAAAATCTTTTGAATTGGTTCGAACACACACAAAGAAAAACATTGGATGCACATGTGATTAGTATAAAGTCCTATAAAAATGAGTGAAAGAAGATCGAAGCAAACATTTATCCAATGAAATTATTGAGAGGAACCTTTTAGTTAATAATTAACTAAAAATTTGGTTGTTGATAGTCACAATGATATCGTGCTATTTATATAAGCAGCTGACCAGATAGTGAGAGATAACACTTATTGTTGTTGTATATATTAGTATGTATTTGCAATGGAGTTTATGTTGGAAATTATGCCCTAGGGGCAAGTCATTAATTTTTTGAACGTTTATGTTATTTAAAGTATTCTGCTTTAGTTATCATTTTATTTGCATGTTTATAGTTATATCTGTATCCTTGGATATATCTTATAAATTATCCTAAGTGTCTCTGGTCGGTCATCTACGCGGGAGCGAAGATGAAATAAGACCAGTATGACTTTAATGAGTATAGAGATACAAATCAAAGTCATAAGCACTTGTAAGAGTATAAGGTGCTGGACCGACTCACTATGAGAAAGCTGCATGGATTAAGTCATAAGCTTTTTTCATGTATAACCGCGTCACAATGCCCTTTGACTTGAGATCATCATGGATTCCTACATGAGAGTCGTTGACCTTTGACCTAATCAAAAGTCACCTTTGACCGGGTGATGATAAAGGCTTGGATCGGGATCAATGGTTTTCATGGAGAGGAATGTGAATGGTCAAGATGGAATTTGTCCCTCACCATTTGTAGAGAGATAATACTGGGCCCCTCGATAAGTGAGTCTGAGAAATGTATGACCATACTACGATGGAAAGGAGTTTCCATTTCAGTTGTTAGACTACTCAAGAATCGAAAAAGTAATGGTCAAGAACAGGAAGTTGACATTATCCATGCCTCATCCTTGACCAAATTACCGCGTGACAAAAGGGACGTGACATGATTGTATGATAGGTTGTATCGTATTATCGATCCCCATATGAACTGGGTAGTCGCAATGTCTTGCTAGAAGCCGCTTGCGACTTGTGGACTGGTACTGTATTCGTCCACTGCCAATCTCATGTGGGCCTACAGGGTCACACAGAAGAATAGCCTAACACGAGCAATAGTGTTCAAATTCATTGAATCTTAGATGTGTCTAAGATATAATGAATACAACATTTAATCTAGGATAGATATATATATATATATATATATATATATATATATGTAATTTCGAAATTAAATAATAATGATATTATTATATAATATTTGTTTTATATTTAATTTATTTGATAAATTAAATATTTAAAACAAATAGAGATATTTTATCTCGATTTAATTTTCGAATAAAGATATCATATATCGATTTAATTTGAATTGAGATACAAAGATCTCGATTTAATTAAATAGATAGATATCATATCTCATATTTAATTTATAGAAATAAATTAAATTAGTAGGCTTTTAATTCGGATTAAATAAATAGATTAGATTAGATCTGTTGGACATATTTGATTAATGCTATTTAAATCTAAAATTCAAATTTCAAAATTAATGAGATTAATCTTGAATATTTTAATATGGCCCATTTAGGGTTTGAGAAACTCTATAAATAAAGCTTTAGTCGTATTGAAACAGATGAGAGACAAGCCGCTAAAGAAATCCTAGAAAAACGTGAGACACAAAAGAGAAGGCGCCGTACGTGTTGGAGAGTTGTTCGGTGTGGATACCGGTAGAGGGAGGAGACTCGAAACCGTACGTGTTGGAGAGCTGTTCGGTGTGGATACCGGTAGAGGGAGGAGACTCGAAAAGTCTGCTTCTGTTTGATCAAACGAGATGGCACCACGTTCAAGACATACGACGATCGAGCCGCACGAAGCAGGAGATGCGCACCAGACCGGATCGAACGAAACTCTCAACCCCACGCATAGTATGATTTTTCTAATGAACATTGATTTAAACGCCGTTGATAGATCCTCTTCTTAGGATTCGTAAAGTTTTTTAATTCCGCTGCGTGTACGGATCCCACAGTTTAAGATATAGTTCAAGTTTCCTCCCATAATCATATAGTTTAATTAGTTGACACGATTATAATGTAAGAGAAAATTATGTTCCTGAATCAATAAAATATTCTTTATAATTTGAGCTAAAGTGGCAGCAAAAGATTATGGGATTTTGTGCCTATTTGACTTGGCATTAAAAAAAACACATTTACGTAAATTAAGATAAAACTTATATCAAATACTTACTTCGTAAATCATAAATTATGTTAAAAAAATAGATTTTACCTCTAATCCAAATAAGCCTCTTTAGACTCTAATAATAAACATAATAAATATGAACTCAACGTGAAACTTGCAAGAAAAATCATTGAAGTTCATTTTAATTAATTAGTTAATTCAATACGGATCACCGATTATTTAACACTTCTAAATTAGTGCGAATGACGCGGGAAGTAATTAATATATAAATATACCGCTCAAGTGCATGTTTTATACGTCAAAGGCATCTCAATCATTTAATATTGAATTAAATCTTGTTAAGGTTGATCACTTGATTGCATGTTAGATTGTGTTTAAGCAAGTCCTCAGATCCAATCTACGGATAGAAATTTGTATAGCTTTCCAATCATCCGCCTAGTCATCAAATAAAACAGAAAACAATTAGATGGTCCATTGTATGAATGGAAAATTGATGTTACTTGGCATGAAAATTCCTTCGGGAAGACACTAAATTCCATTAAAACTCAGTTACGTATTGGATTGAAATTAAAGTGAATGGATCGGAGTGCTTTATCCTAGCGTAAGGGGGATGGAGTTAATACATAAATGGATGTTTGTTTCTTTTATGTAAGAAATGGATACTGAATCGAAAGCAATAAATGATGGATGCTTTGTTTTGGAGTTCAAAACTTTTCTAAAAGTAGCCGTTGGGCAACTGGGTCAGAAGAAATACCAAGTTTGCTTATCTTTATCATTTAATTTCAATAGTTTCGACAATATGGATGGGAAGGACATATTTCTATCTATTATGTCAAATTAGATACCCATTCTTAATCTAGTAATAAGAGATTGATGAACTCAGCTGATACTAGTATCTTAAAATCCCAAAAGAGATATTTGTTGCCTCAAGATTAAAGAGATCATTAAAGTGGCGTATAAAATAATGATGATATGCATGATGAGGTTCTCGATGATTAATTATTTGTGAAGATAAATTAATCGTGAATCTCGTGGAATAATTCGGGAACTAACTAATGAGGTTTAAAGGGGGTAATTGAGAGGGAAATGGAGGGATTAAAAGAAGAAGAAGGTGGATTACGGATTTGGAGAGCAATAAGAATAGGGAGTGGGTGGAATACCCACAAAGTGTAAATAAGAGGGCAAGCACTATCAACAGATGTTTGCACAAAACGAAAGATGCTTTCCTCATTATATGTATAGGTGCGAGGTAGGCATAAAGAGACCATACCTCATTTATCATTTTTCTTTCATGCTTAATTACTGTGTACCACGCATGCACATGCATCTGACCCACCCCTTTCTTTATTTTTATTAATATACACTTTAGGACCTTTTCCCCCAAAAATAAAAGAGAAATTAAGAAAGAAGAGATCTTTTTCAATCATATCTATATTTTTTGTGAACGTATCACATTTTTTTTTTTTTTTTAAAAAATGGTTTTTGTCTCATATTTTATCATACTTGGTTTATGTGTTAACATTATTGGGGATATATAGTGTTGTTGTTAATTAAACATGAACAAAACGATATATAGTCTTAAGGTTGGGATATTCCGGATACATAAATGATAAATAAACAGAGGGTGGGCGGTCTATCTAGTAAAGGTCTAGCAATTACTATATGGGAAAATCTCTTTAAGATCAAAGAATTAAGAAAATGTTAAAAAAGTCGCTTACAGAAAATTTCGATGTCAAAAATATCTTAAAGAGTTTGTCAAAACCTATCGATAGAGTTGTTAATCATCCAAATTAAAGGTATTGTTAAGAAGACTTTTTTGACATTAAAATTTTTTATGGGACTTTTTTAACATTTTCTTAGTCTTTTAAAACTTTAAAGAGATTTTCGCTTACTATATTGTGGAAGTTGCTCGAGAAAGGATTAAGTAGAACATGCAGTGAACAATTTGCAGGTGCTGACGTGACAATGATTTAGAACTGAAGAGAGTACTAATAATGCGATCCATGTGACGATAATGATAATGTTACTATTCATAGAAGGGAATATGCCAAGCAATTCTTGTTTTGTTTCATACATAATAGTAAGCAAGGCAATGCTTTCTTGTTAGTTAGTGGAAGAAATGATGAGAGTAGAAATTGAATTTGAAGTCAGTTGGCAAGTGAAAAGAAAAAGGCGATTAAAATGTCCAATGGATTGATGGTATACTGATTATGAATGGGTTACACACGTGTTGAGGATTAGAAGGCGTTGAAAAGTAGATGAAGAAACTCGTAGCCGCAGCCATCCACTGCCTTTGTCGGCCTCTGTTTTTCACTTTGTTTCCCCACTCCTTCTTTTCTATATTCCCCCACAACTCACACCACCAACATCCAATTTCAGTATTTCACTCTTCATTTTACTTTATTTTTACAATTAATTAATACTCCTTCCACTCTTTAATATAAGACTTAGTCAACTTTTTTTAAAAAATTAAGGAAACTAAATAAGTTATCTAATCATATCATATATTGTGTATCATTATATTAAATTTTAATTCATAAGTTAGATAAATTAATTTTGAGAAAAATGATAAGTATAAATATTTTAAAATAATTTATTTAATTTCTTCAAATTTTTTTAAAAAGTCATTTGCCGAGGTAGTATTATACTATCAATAATTTTTACAAAATTTGTTGCTAAGCCTAACTTAGTTTTCAACCATGAGCTAGCTCGATGCATGTGCTGGAGGTCGGGCACCAGGTTAGAATAAAGCCTATAATCTGTGCGGCTGTGTCTGATACCAGGATAAAGCCTAAACTGTACACACCCCTAGTTATAGCAAGCATTATAGGTAGAGCCGGAAAACGAGTTGGCTCGTTTACGCTATGAATTTGTTAGGCGATCTTGAAATGTTTGCCTTAAAAGTGAAATCGGACTTTAAAGGGCTAGCCCCTTTATTTTATCTATTTATTAAAATTAATTATATGATAAAAATATTATTGATTTTTTTATATTTTGTAAATGATTTTGCGAATATTTATTTATTATTATCTTTATAAAATTAAAGTTTATAAGAACATTATGTAATAAAAGCCCTAAAAATTTTAAAATTTACAAAAATATTTATTATTTCATAAAGTATTACTACTAATTTTGTGTTAAATTATAACTTTATTTGTTGAAATTTACTAATTTTATTTCTTTAAAAAAAACTGAAAAAATAGTAAAATGTTGTTGTCAGGGCTTCAGGCCCTGACTCTTATGTTCAAGAGTTGGGCCTCTATAAATGACTATTTTTCTTTAGTCGGGTCTGAATAGGCTAGCTCGTTTAGGTCCTGGCCTATGAAGGGCCGACCTTTTTACTAGCTCTAAAGTATATAGAGTAAATAGAAAATTGATTTTACAAGGATTTGGTTCTAAATCCAATTAAGTATTTCCCAATTCATAATATAAGTCACTTCAATTCATTTATCAAAACTAAGCAAAATGATAGTGAACTCATTTAAGTTGTGATAAATTGGAAAAAAAAAAAAAAAAATCAAATATGCCCATATTAAATGAGATTTTGAAGGAGAAAGAAAAATATAAGAAGTCACATTTAAATAAAGATTGTCAAACTTGCGAGTTTAAGTAAACTTGTATAACAAGAATGTAAACTCGAATCGTAAACTTGTAAAAGATTACTTTTATTAATAAATAGGTGTTAAATGTATATAATAAGATAGTAAAAATATAAAAAAATTTAATTAAAATACAATTTTAATATGAATAAATACAATTAAATCCATCAACATTTATAATTTATTACATCCAATAAACAAAACATGAGTTTAAGGGTGAGTGAGTTGAAACAATTTTGTAAGATAAAAACATAAAAACTATAAAATTGGTTTGTAAACTCGTAAGTTTAATCGAATTTATGTCTAACATGAGTTTAAGTAAAAATTGATTTCATTTTGTAAGTTTGAAACGTAAAACTGACAAACTCAGAGAGTCAACTTAAGAATTTAATAGCAATAATTTAAGCATTTACTATTTGACCAAAATTGATAAATAAGTTTCAATTACTTTAAAAATAACTTATATATAGAGTAAATACCTTTTCTGGTCCCTGACAAAAAACACGGACCTCATTTTGATCCCTTACAAAAAAATCGACCTTATTCGTCCTTTTTATGGACTAAAAATGACCTTTTGGAAATTTGCGAGGGATTAAAATGTCAACCAATCGACCCTTATTCTTATTCCTTTTTATGGACTAAAGAGGATCTTTTTTTGTAAGGGACCAAAATGGGGATCGCGTTTTTATCAGGGACCCTAAATGGTATTTACTCTAACTTATATTATGAACTAAGAGAATTCTTATATAATTAAGTGGCATATCTTATGAATCAAATATACTACTCCATTAGTTATTCTTGAGCGCGGTATGAACAAGCTCTGAGGAGGGGTAGATGTTAGGTATGATTATGGAATTAATGAAGCACTTAAGATTATTCTTCATCTTTTTTAAGGAACAAGATTATTCTTCATCCAATCACACCATAATTTGATCACGCTACCTCTAATTACCGCATTTAATAAAATTATATGCTAGCTAGTGCAGGAATCAAATTTAGTTCTTACTTTTCTTAGCATCTCTCAATGTCATTTTTTTTTAATTATAAAAAAATTAATCGGACATAATTTTATGAATTTTATATGTACATGGAAAGACTCGTAAAGCTGGAGTTATGCGTCCGATACTTGTTGAAGTAAATGATAAACGAGCAGTGTGAGACTAAAAATTAATGATTAATCTGATATGATTGGGAAAGAGGAGAAGTATTGTGATTGATTGAACGGATATAATTTAAAGAAGACGAGGGATAAAGAGAAAAAGATGGGGAGAGAAACCCAACCCAAAATTATCTGATATGAAAGGGAGAATGTGTACAGCAATGAAAAAAACAAGAAGTACGAATAATATCCTGATGTGAAAGATAAGAACATTCTATACATCAAAAACTTCGTTATTTGCATGATTCCAGGAATATGTTTCTTTTTTAATTTTTTTAAAAGATTAGCCAATACGCGTGTGTGCTGGGGGACGAGGATTGACGTGTAGATTGGTAAAAATTTGTGGTTTACAGAAGAGACGGCCCCACACACGAGCCTTTATTTAATTAAATTTAAAGTTCGAAGTTGTTTGGTATTTAATTACTTATGCGTTTTGAACAGTCTCAGACCTTTGATGATTACGAATATCTATGATCGTCTGATTGCTAGTGTGAATAATTAATGAGTCATTACACATGATAGAGAGATTTTCAAGTAGTGAGTGGTCGGAATAAACTTTATGTATATATAAACTAATACATGTAGTGGTGAACACATCAGGATTAGTCGATAATATAACTGATTACTGAGTAAAGAAATAACCAAATGGGAAAACCACTTCAAGGGAACATATGTTTAGAATGAATTAGGATCCTGAATCAGAGATACTTCGAGGGTGCTGATTCATTTATCCTTTTCAAGTTGGGCTCCGTTATACTATTTTATTCTACTAGAATGGTATATAGAACGAACATAACATCATCATCTTCATCAAGTTGGAATAATTAAACCACCTGCGAGATTCTTCCTAGCTAGCTCAAACTTTTAACCGTGAGATCCATAAATATACTATATCGGCATACTTACAAAACGAAAATTTGGGTTATATCAGGCCACCTTTATGCATATTAGAGTACTTAGCCGAAGTTAAAATACGCTGCTGGTTTTTCTCACTAGTTTCAACTTGAACCGGTATTAAAGTTAAATAGATAAGAGTCTTATAGTTCGGGACCTTTATAATTAATGGATTTCAACAATATATCCTTTGTCCAATTTCATTTATTTCTAGTGAATTAAGTTGGGTGGAATATGTTCGAGGGTGTCACCTCAGATGGCAACAAATGTCAAGTAGCTTGTAAGCATAAATGAAAGAATGATAATGGCGAAAGACGTCGGCATCAATGTGGTGGGTGGAGTACAATCAAAGAGAATATAAACACTCACACTTGGTTGTCTATTAATTTATATACTTTAAATGAAATATTCCGAATAAGGTTCTTTAACGAAAAAATGCGCCCTATCTTAATCTTTGTATCGTATTAATTACCTAAATCTCCTTTCACGTTTAGTTCTTAATTTTTTAGTATTTTCAGATATCGTGTCCTTAACGTACGTAATTATATTGTTGGGTTCTGGATTGTGGCCTCACTTTGTATTTGCTGTCTTCTTTTTTCTTTTCTTTTTTGGGTGGCCTGGGCGATCAGTCGATAAGTCCTGATAGATAAAAGCCCAAACCAGGCGTGTATAATGGATTAGGCTAGGCCAAATTCTTACTAATCAAAACTAAAGGGTCTTGTGTGTTGATAGCTTAATGACAATGGATAAAAAGCGAAGAAGGCACCAGCGGGAGTTGGCTCAAGTGGAAGGGACTTGGGCCGCTTAAGCAAGGGTCGAGTCGAGTTCGTAAAAGTCGCTCGAGGATGCTCGAAAACTCCCTTTGAAAAAAAGGAGAGGCAACTTGTTACAGTTCGTTACATCATATAAAGAGCGCCAAGAATCATCAGTATCGTCCACTAGATGAACCCGATCCAATGTAATTAAGGAATCAACCAAAACTATTGATTTTGGGACAGGGGGGGCAACGAGCAGTGTTAGTATATACATACAAATATAGGATTAATGACTTATCTTTTATTATAAATTACAACGTCGGATTCGGTGCAGGACTATTTATATATATATATATATATATATATATATATATAAAAAAAAGCGAAGAAGGCAACTTGTTACAGTTCGTTACATCATCCAAAAAGAAGATAAAGAGCTTGGCCAAGAATCATCAGTATCGTCCATTGTTGGCTAGATGAACCAATTGGTGCTATTTTGAAGGTGGACCTGTCACACAATGTAATTAAGGAATCAACCAAAACTATTGATTTTGGGACAGGAGGGGGGGCAACGAGCAGTGTTAGTATATACATACAAATATAGGATTAATAGGACTTATCTTTTATTATAATGGGATTACAACGTCGGATTCGGCCTTGGCAGGACTATTTTATATTTATATATATATATATATATATATATATATATATATATATATATATATATATTATAATGGGATTACAACGTCGGATTTGGCCTTGGCAGGACTATACATATGTATGTACACACACGCGCGCGCGTATATATTCTCGATACAGCTGCTTCACATAAGGGGCTGGCCTTTTCTCTTTATCATCCCCATATGCCCTTGTGCTAGTACTAATAATAAGACTTTCTCCCTGTGCGTTACACGGATGTGTTAAAATCGTATATGGGTTAAATTGAACAACATATTGTACTTTGTGTTTACTAAACCAATTCATAACAACATCATATTATTCCAAATCAAGGTTTTGAAAAACTTCTCTATAAACAACATTAATTGTAGTACTATTGGATTTGTTGAATTCATCCAATATAAGTATTCTTAACCCATTGAAACTCTTGATCCTAGAAAGTGCAACATATAATTTCTCATGTGAAAAGACTGGACTCAGAAGGTAGAGACCTACATTGGACATTGATTGACCTTGGCTTTTATTTATTGTCATTGCAAATGATATTATGATGAGACATTGCCTCCTTGTCATATTGAAAGGCAATTTAGATTGATTTATATCCATTTTGTGTATCAAAATCTCTTCCCCACCGCTTATTCCATTTAATATGCCTTTGCCTTAATGATATCCTTACCAACTTGTGTTATTTGTAGCCTTGTACCGTTGCACAACATTGCTGCCTGATCAATATTCCTTATTAACATAACTGGTATACACCTATTTTCAAGACTAAGTTATGATGAGGTATACCTGAGCATTTAATTGCACTTAAATATTCTGTGTCGTACAAATCCTCTAAACTTCTGTTTTCCTTATCTGTACGATTTATAGAGTCAGAACTAAAATAATGTATGGGGTCACCTGGCAACAAAGAACAAATGTATTTATTCAATGTGTTAACATTTTCAGTTATAGGAGTTATAATGGAACTATTATTGAGGTAATCTTCGTCCACAACACGTACTACTAAATTGGGTAAGTAGATTCAACAATGCACCTAATTGGATTACAATCATCATGTAGCAACAACTCTTATGGTATCGTAATGTCTGCAACACCATCATGTGGTAATCCAATGTCTCTGTCTCCGACTTGTAGCAACCATTCTAAAAATGTTTTAATTTTCTCTTGTTCGACTGGATTGCTTGAAGACTTTAGCCTCATATTCTTGGTTAGGCGAAGTAATCTGCATTCATTCCAAAGATGAGAAACATTGATAGTTGTATCTACGATTTCAGCTCGACAACTTTTAGGTATAATCAGAAGAATTTGCTTGAAATCACCACCCATGACGACACATTTTCCCCTAAATATGGAATTGAACTTCATTAAATCCCTTAATGTTCGATCAAAAGCCTCGATACACTTAACCATTGGTGCTTCATCTCAAATAATGAGGTCAGTAGCTTTCATTAAGTTTGTAGTTGGTGAATTATGAGTAATTGAAAATAGCATCTTCATTAACATCAATAGGAATACAAAACCTTGAATGCACAATTCTACCTAATGATAGTAGAGTTGCTGCTATCCTACTGGATGTTACGTTAAGGATAATTCCACCATTTTCCCTTACGGAAGTTGTCAATACATTCCATATGAATGTTTTACGTACTTGTTCCACCAAAACCAAGAACAAAGAAGAATACTTTTGAAGAAATTGCACCCATTGTCTCATCAAATACTTGCTTCTGCTTAGCAGTCATTAATCTCTACATTCTTTCAGAGTCTTCTCTCTCCTTCTCTTTATTGTAATTCAACTCATGCAAAATTAGTGGCTCGACGTATCAATTATGTTGTCTTTCTCTGATCTAGGCATCGATGGATAGTCGTGTAGGCTTCTACCATTCCGTAGTAAAAGTTGTTCAATTTGATAGAGCCCAATAGCTTCCTTATGGGTAAGATAGTATAAGTTACTTAAAAAATATTTACATGTAAGCAACTTAATTAATTAAACGAATGATGTGATTTATTATTTCATTATATGAGTGGAATCATAAAGGGGTAGAAAAAATTATGTACTTAAAAATCGTTGGTCAACATGGCTAATATGCAATAAATCTTCACAAATAATATCTTTGATTTGTTCTGAAACAACAACAGGCTGGGATAGGGAATGGCTTAATAGCACGCTGGTGAAAAATTTACGAAGGTAATTGCCAGATACCCACAAAGATATTATTATGAATTCGACCCGTGCGTTGCACCCATATGTTAAAACTGTAAATGGTATACAATGAAGAACATACGCCACAATGTTATTATTTAACCATTTAATTACATCATAAACATGATACATTTAATATAATCCTCTGGGGATAAGGAAAACTATCTTCATGCTATTAATGTAATAAAAGATTTTAAAATACTTCTCTATAAACTACATTTATTGTAGTACTACTGTATTTGTTGATCTCATCCAATATAAGTAATTTCAACCCATTTAAACTTTTAATCCTCGATAATGCAACATATAGTTGCCCATATGAGAAAACCAAGCTCTGTAGGTAGAGACCTACATTAGATATTGATTGACCTTTACTTTTGTTTATCATCATTGCATATGAAATTATGATGAGAAATTGTCTTCTTGTCATATTGAAAGGCAGTTTAGATTAAGATGGGTTCATATATATTCTGTGTATCAAAATCTCTTCGCCAAAGCTTATGCCCTTCAACGTATTTGCCTTAATGACGTTCTTGCCAAGTTGTGTAATTTGTAGTCTTGTACCGTTACACAACTATGCAGTTTGATCTATATTCCTTATTAACATAATTGGTATGCCAACTTTTAATACCAATTTATGATGATGTATCCTTGATCATTTAATTGCATTTAAATATTCTATGTCATACAAATCCTTAAAGCTTCCATTAGTAATATTATCTGTACAACTTATAGAGTTAAAACTAAAGTACTCTACCGCATCACCTGACAACAAAGAACAAATGTAATCATTCAATATGTCATACATTTTCTTGTAGGGGTAAGAATTGAGCTACTATTAGGTAATCTTTGTCCACTACATGTTCTATTAAATTTGGGTAAGCAGATTCAATGATGCACCTAATTTTATTTACTATTACACATGCACACACGCGCACACACACACACATTCATTTTTTTTTTATCAATTCCCCTCTAATTATAATTCAATTCTAAAAGTAAAAATTATGATATTACACTCAATCCCTTCATATGCATTGTAAGGTAGATTATTGATCCGTTGGATAATCACTCTAATTATTATGGTAAATTTGTAATCATGATAAATTTGATTTATTTATTTATTTATTTATTTGAAGATAAGATTGTTTCATAAAACTTGTAAATGGAATGTTCATCTCTTTAATTCTACATTTATAGATTGAGAGATAAAAAGTATCGTATTTTATAGTAATTGGTTGGTTAGTTGTTGCAAATATGTTTAAGAATTTCAACAAAAAAGATATTCTTTTTGAAATTAAACGAAAGCTAATAAGTAAATATTATAATACTAATGATGTATAGTAAGTCATGTACTGATGTGATATAGGGTTAACTAATGGGCTTATGAAGTGAGATTACCTTACACATGGTGCCAATCACGCTTTAGTTTATTGAGGCATGAAAAAATAGTATCAGAGCTTATTAAGTATGGTTATTAAGTATTCAATCAAATGCTTATGAGAGTTTCTTAAGTCCAAAATGGTATAAAATTTGATGTTGAATTTGTGGCCTGAGTTGCAATTATTGTGATTGAAACTAAGGTGGGGGCTATAGCCATATTTGTGCTTTACTTGTTATATATTTTGTTAGCTTGGTAAAGGAATTTGATAGGCTTGGAGGTGGCTTCGAAGGTAAAATGTCATGGGTCCTTACATATTTATTATGATTCTCTTTTATATTTCAATTGTAGTTGAATTATGAGTTAGGAATTGGCATTGGTCTTTTGTAGATTTGGTTTCTGTTCGACAAATTCACTACTACAAAAAGTGGATATTACTTCCCTAAAAGACGTCCTTATTTTAAAAAGGAAGTAAAAAGTGTAGGCGGTGGCATTTTCGTAATTATTTGGCTGAATCTTGAGACTTAGGCGTCCTAAATATAATTTTAGGACGCCTAAAATTAATTTATTTGATAAAAATTATATTTTGGAGCATTTTGAGGAATATTTTGGCGCCATGAAATTTTTGGGCGTCTTGAAAACAAAATCGGGACGCCTAAAATTAATTTATTTGATAAAAATTATATTTTTGGAGCATTTTGAGGAATTTTTTGGCGCCATGAAATTTTTGGGCGTCCTGAAAACAAAATTAGGACGCCAAAATTGAATTTTAGGAGTCCTAAAATATATTTAGGACGCCTAAAATGAATTTTTTGGCGCCAGAAATGTTTTTGTGCATTTTGAGGAATTTTTGGCGCTAGGTAATTTTTTGGCGTCCCGAATATAAAATCGGGACGCCAAAATTAAATATTAGTAGTCCTAAAATATATTTAGGACGCCTAAAATGATTTTTTTGTGCATATTGATGAATTTTTTGGCGCGTAAAATTGTTTTTTGCATTTTGACGAATTTTTTGGCGCTAGGTAATTTTTTGGCGTCCTGAATATAAAATAAGGACGCCAAAATTAAATTTTAGAAGTCCTAAAATATATTTAGGACGCCTAAAATGTTTTGAAATATCTGTTCAATTCATATCATCTCGCCTTCACCCTCTCATCTCTCGTCATATTCATTTTGACTGGTGGAGTCTCATCTTAGCCTTCATTCTCTCATCTCCACTGATGCCGTCAACTTCATCATCTCCGATCCCTGACTCCGTCGCTCGATTCCGTCGCACTGGCGTAGCTCGCTGCCGCTCCGCTATGCTCCACCAGATCTGCTATTCTGTTCCTTCAGATCTGAAAGCAGATCCTCACCATCGATCTAGTTTCACACAAGGGTGAAATTTTCTGGGACGCGAGGAGAGATCGGCTTGACCGAGTTTTCTACGTTCGATGCACTCCGCTTATATCTTTCTAATCCACGCCTAATTTATCAGAGACTCCCGTTTTATTGCTTGATTTCTGAAGCTTTAGGAGAAGAAGGCGAAAGAAGAAAGCTTTCAAACACACAGCAATGTCAGCCATTGACGGAGATTTCGATATTCGGGTAATTTGAACTCTTACATGCCCTATTATTCTCCCGCTTTTCTTTCTCTCCTTTTCTTTTTCGACTCGTTCTTCGTTCCAACTTCTCTCGATTTTTTTGCTAATGACCTTGTGAGAATCGATTTGTGATACTGTTGAGTTTATTATAATCAGAGAAAAAAAAAGAGAGGAATTGTTCCCCTTTTTTAATTCTATTGTCTTTACTTTGGTAGGTTTCCATTGCACGAACTTGCAACTGCATACACTTCTTGCTACATCAGAGGCAACAAGATATTGAATTTAGAGAGTCTCGCTAATGAACAAAGACAAGGTGGTGATTGTTCCCTATACCTTATTATATGTTTAATTTTGGTCTTAGGGTCTTCCATTCCGGCTTTAGTATTACTTTTTGGGAAGAGTGGAATTTAAATAAGTGGAAAATCGAACATGATAGAATATTTTATTAGTCACATAATTATAGGGATTAACTAAACCTAGAGATTATAGGAGATTATTGTTAGGATGTTAGTTTTTCAAATTTCAAATATAGATCTCTATTTTGTCTATAAATGTAATCGTGCTCTCATCTGAATATACAACAATTATTCTCATCTGATAATCTTCAAATGCCCAAGTAAAAAATATTAAGCGGTATATATAATAATAAAAAATCATATAAGACGTCCCGAAATAAAATCGGGACGCCTTATGTAAGACGTCCTGTTTTTATCATAGGACGCCTTTTTTAAGGCGTCCTGTTTCAATTAGAGGACGCCTTTTTTAAGGCGTCCTGTTTCAATAATAGGACGCCTTTGTTAAGGCGTCCTATTTTTAACATAGGACGCCGAAATAATTCTAATACTACTTCCCCTTGATAGACGTCCTTCGAAAAAGGGACGTTAATTCGCCTCTAATTCGGGACGTTTTTCCACTTTTTTGTAGTAGTGATTAAAGCAGCTTTACCTTCCACTTCTCAGTCATTGGATAATGAATTGTTGATTAGGGGGACTGGTTTAATAGTGATTGGGAAATTGAGAATCTCATAATCAAGAGTTTTTTTTTTTTTTTTAAAAAAAGAGAGTTCTAAGTATTACTGCTAGTACGAGATCCATTCATTAGATCAAACATAGTTGCAAAAGGGCATATTTTAACTTTTGTTTCCTTTCTCCCACACATAATTATGACATATTATCTTAATAATCAAATCAGGATCTTAATATCTCATCTTATGTTTATTTTTTTATTATACAAAATTTATTAGAAGAGAAATTTCTACAAATCTATTTTGAGATATTTAGAGTTTAATACAAATATTATTTAAAAAGTAATATATTTAAATAGAGTTTAAATATCTACTCATGTCATCCATTTATTAATTCGTTCACTTTAAAACTTTAAATTCCGTTGTATATCAACGAGAAGCATACCAATGGAGTAAATAATATTAGACTATCAGTCTAGATATAAAACTTCCTATTTAATAGGTGAGGCTGCATTTCATTCCCAACAATAAAAAAGGTTACCCCTATCAAAAATTAATATCATTATATTTAACGTTTAACATTTAATAACGTGGTTACATTTTTCACCTTATCTAATTTCTATCATAAAATTTGTACCTTAGTTTGTTAAGCTTTCCATTTTGTTTTTAACCTTTGTTTCTATAGAAAAATAATAATCATCATCAATCTCTATTATTTACTATGAAGATATTATTAAAAAATTATAGGAAACGAACCAATTACGAAGATATTATTAAAATTAATTAATTAATAATGATTGGTATAACTTTGATATCTATATCATATTTGTAAAAAGTAAAATGCATATATATTATACAATGATTGGTAAAATTATGTTAGGGATGCAAAGATACATGAAACCTTAGATATATAATATTTTCAGAAAGAGTTATACTTTCTATTCGTTTGAATAATCAAAATAAATTTTCATCATATTCCTAAATAAGAATCTCAAACAACCCTACCCAAAACAAGATTTTTTTTTTTTTTTTTTTTGTATCAGGAACGAAAAAAAGCATTGATGGAAGATGGAAAGGGATAATACATAATGCTTGCATGTTTTCAATATATATATATATATATATATATATATATATATATATATATATATATATATATATATATATATATGTATATGTATGTATTTTGTTGTAGGCAACATAAAAACTTTCCTAATACTTGGCCCAAAAAAAAAAAAGCTTCTTCTATTAATAAAAAAAAAAAAAAAGATTTGAGGGGTTTGAACTTGAAATTTGATTTTGAATTTGAAATCGAGATGGAAATCTAGAGAATGAGGGGAACGAAGCTATGGGGGGTGAAAGTTTCTTGGGAAGTCAAGCTAAGCTATTATGGTGTATGTTGGAAGTTGTGATATTAAAAGTAAGTAAATTAATTAGTAAATTAAAAATATTAAATTTAATAGATTTTTTTCCAATCAGCAACTCTTTATACGTAATATTTGGAAATTAAAAATTTGAAATTGAAATCATAAAAGTCTGCAGGCTACCTAGAGAAATGAAACCTCATTAATGCCACATTTGAAATTTGAAAATATTAATATTCAAAATGACCAATAGACATCATTTGAGATAGGCCAATCATTTATATTCATATATTGTTATAGCCTTGTAGGCCAAAAAAACTTCCGTAATACCTAGCGAAAAAAAGGCTTCCTTAATATATGAAATAAGATGAAGAAAATGAAAAATATAAAGTTAAAAAGGCTTCCTTAGAAAGTCACTCATTATGGTGTATGTTAAATGTTCTGATATGAAAAGTTACGTAAATTATGGGTATTAAATTAGGCAAAAAATTTTAAAAAATATTAAATTTAATAAATATAGCGCCAAATATTCCAAAATCGTAGAGATTAAATCAAATTAAATTAAAACTATCCTAATTTGCCCGAGATTTAAGGGCTAAACAATTAAAATAATCTTCCTATGGAGAATAAATCAAATTAAAACTATCCTAATAATGCGAGATTTAGGGACCTATAAACTAAAATGATTAAATACAAAATAGCCCTAAAATATGTGAAAAAGTGATGTTTTCCAATGGATTCCTACTGGAATTTCCTTTTAATTCTAGCAAGGGGTGTCTACATTGGATATTCTCTCCACCACTTCACCTCCATTTAGATTTTTTTTTTTTAAAAAAAAAACCATCTCTCTATTCCATTCTCTACTCTTTACGGCATACCCATCTCAGCACCTTCTCTTCTTTTCTTTTTTTGAATGTCGCTACAACTTTCTAAATGGTGTTAGTTTAGCGTTCAATTGAATTGTGGGATTTTTCCGTACTCATTTGTTCTTTGTACTGGAGAATATTTGACTGATATCAAGGGATGAGTGATCCATCATTAACGACCATGTTCTCTCTGGACAGACAGAGCAACTTCTCACGAAATGAAATCAAGGCCGAGTATTTGTAGTTAAAGCTCGTGTCGGACATGTCACAGTAGCTATTAAAAAGTAATTTTCCACCTCAAATGATCAACTTGGCTATTAGTTCAAATATGTAAAAGGAACGTGTTCAATGAAAACATGTGGGACTAATCACAGAGACGTTCAAGTTTAACCCAAAGTAAGGCAACAACGACATCATCCTTATCTAAAATCTTGGAGTAGTTGAATGATGCCCAGAATACTGTTGTTCCCCTAAGGCAGCAGTGAAAGGGATTGCCACTACATCAACATGAGAAAAACGTTAGAGATATGTAAGTTCATATACAACCACGTTATTTTTTGATACAAGTAATCTGCGGTAAAAGTTAAAAGACGGTAAAACATGAACCATTCATCCATTATCTATAAACAAAGTTAAACCAGTACATCGTCTCTCCATCAACTTGAACATCGCTAATACTGAATACTCCAGTTAAAAGCCCCACAACATCTAAAAAAGGTACCATATGGCAACGTGGATGGGAGGGTTGGACAAGTTAACATTTAAATAATGTATATCAAAACATTTAAATAATAATAAATCCATCATCAATAAATAAATATTAATAATAAGTATAATCATAATTTGCACAAAAAAATTATAATCCTATGAATCCCATAGATAATAATATTGAATTCATGGATTCCTTTTCCACTGATCAAGTAACTTGCAAAAGGCGAGCATAAAAAATTAAATTTCAAAGCCAGAAAGAGTGCGTGTAAAAATTAAACTGAAGAACTTAAACATATATTTACCTGAGCAACAATGGTAATATCAACAGTGGTATTTCGGAAGGGCAAGAAGCTGCTATTGTCGACAGTGAGATTGAGATGTTGTAAGCGGGAGAGTATGGTGGCTTAAAACTGTTAAATAAGAAATAACATATTTAAGTTTCTGTTAAAAACCAGAGTTTGACCATCTTTTCCTTCTAACAGATTTAAGCCCATATCTCTCCTCTCTCTTTCACTCATTCCTTATCATCCTCTTCTTCCCCAACATTAAATGGCTCACCGTAGCTTCCCCTAGAAATATAAGAAAATGAGGAGCAATGCCCAAACGAGGAGCATCATTCATCACATTGTTGTTTTATATATATGCAGATATGTTTGTAAGGATGGATTCCCCTGTTGTAGTAATAGAAAACAGAGCTATTTTGAGGCATTTCTCATATCTTATTCAAAATTTAATAGGACATATAATACTCAGGAAATATTTGATAAAGTGGAGCTTGTATGGATGAAACTAAGCCCCTCGAGGCATCTGTATATAATAAGCTCCCAGCTGCTCCACGTTGTCTCCATAGGTGAGAGAGACCAACTCATTGAGTTGAATCAATATCATTGTAACCATATCATGGTTGTTGTTGACTCCGGTGGTTGCCTCAGCCGCCGCCATCATGAGATGCACCAATCTCAGGCCCTCAAAATCCGTCAAATCGTCATTGCAGAGATATATACATTTGCTCTTGATGATGGAATCGTGGTATGGAAGGCATCTTTTCTGAACAATGAAAATTCGCTATGCAATGCACCTTTATATGATACAAATTTATGAGAATTAGGGTTTGTAGGTTGCCTCAGCCGCCGCCATCATGAGATGCACCAATCTCAGGCCCTCAAAATCCGTCAAATCGTCATTGCAAAGATATATACATTTGCTCTTGATGATGGAATCATGGTATGGAAGGCATCTTTTCTGAACAATGAAAATTCGCTATGCAATGCACCTTTATATAATACAAATTTATGAGAATTAGGGTTTGTATGTGTTGAGGGCAATTAAGACGGAAATTCAAACTACCCACTGACGTTGTGGCAGATATTGACTACATGTCTAATATTAAATGCGTACATAGGGAATATAATAGTTTCGTTGGAACTTCCCATATAATAAATGGTTAATGTGGAATGAGAATTTCTTATCCAATAGGATATATTTTTACTCTGACCTTCTTTGGTGGAGATAAATCATCACGCAAGTTGGCTCATATAAACAGGTTAATTCTTACACGTGGTACCAGTGATCGCATGACATCTAATGACCAATTGCTTCTGATGATATATGCCAAATGGGCTGACACTATGAACATAGGCGGATCCAAGTGTGTGATTTTTGGGGGCCGGGGGGGCAAGTGCCCACCCTTGAATTGGAGATTTTTTTTTTTAAACTAAAAAAAAAATTAATACATGTTTGAATGATTGCCCACCCTTAAATTAAGTGTCCATCATTAATACATCTTAAGAGTACACTTCGTAATCAGATGGAGGATGAATGATTGAATGATTGTTTAGTGCCTTATATTGAAAAAGATGTATTTGATAGCATTAATAATAAGACATTATGATGGAATTCCAAAAAATAAGGCCTAGAAGGATGACATTGTAATTATTTTTATTGTAATATACTTTTGTTATTAAAATATATGTACTTGAATTTATTGAGTGTCCACCCTTCATTGTAATTTATGTAGGTGCATTTCTAACCGCACTTAACCTTGCTTTTCTAAATGACAGGTTTGTAAAATAATTGTCTCTTTTATTACATCATCCGTATTCACTTGATTTCATGAATATTTTTTTGATATTTTTTTTAATGTATTTAAAAATTTTCTTAAAAAAAAAATCGGGGGCGGCGAATCTCCAAATCCCCCGCCACTGGAGCCACCTTTCAATAATTTTCTGGATCCGCCCTTGACTGTGGACCAATTAGTGTTCAGACACAAGGTTTAGTGATAGATATTTGATTGATAACATTAGGCTGTCATTCTATGATTTTACCACTTTTACTGATGGGCGGACCCTCCTCCTTGTTTGGTTTTTTATTGAATTTTTTTGGGGTATATCTTCGACTTCCAGGGTTAGTTATTATTCTTTTCAATGATCTAGCAACAGCCACATAGTCCTTGTTGTTTGGTTTGGGCCTCCTACGTTGTACTTATGATGACCCTTGTTATTATAATTTCCGTCTCTTGTGTTCTTTTTTTGTAGGTTAAACAAAAAGAAGAAAGATGCAATATATGGAATAATGAGAATTTTGATCAAGTGGGAAACAGGAAGGGAACAACAACAGCAGAGGCTTAATTAGGTGGCGCATTATATATGCACGCTTGAAAATGAAAGCCATGAGCTGATGAGGCGAGGCTCAGTAATTAAAAATGATAAAAAGGGAACAAAAATGAAGTCCATTATTTATTTAGGACTCGTAACGTGGTGGGCGTCAACGACGCCGTTTGGATCACAGACGACGACCGATTCGTGAGGTTTATGATCATGAACGAGTGTGATGGGTGTCATCGTTACGGGTAGGTGCAGGGTGTCTTTGGCAGGAGGAGAAGGTGGCATCATCACATGCCTATGTTTGAGTTCTTTGAATTTGCCCCACGCAACTAGATACAGCCCCACTGTCACCACTCCTCCTCCAATTAAACTGTATGTCATTAAAACAAAGCAAACCTCTTAAAATCAATCCTTAATTTGTCTATTGTAGAGAAGAGACATGCGTCATATATATACATGTACCTGCCCAGGTGGAGTTGCTCGGACAGGAGGAAGCAGGCGAGGGCAGTGACTATGATCATTCGCAGAGGATTGAAAGCCGTCACGAACACTGGGCCCATCGTCTTCATCACCACCCCTTGCACGTAATATTGGATCCCCGACGTCACTATCCCCTATACATACATATACTCAAGCCAATCAGAAACCGGATTATATATCGTTAAATAATTACATGAAGGATATATAGATAAATACTAACGGCGTAGACAGGAGCAAAGAAGGTAGAGTCCCAAGCGAGAGACCAAGCTTGAGGACGGTGTCGTTCCATGTAAGCTGCCACCCCAACGCTCTGAAATGATCCCGCCAAGCATATCCACGTGGCCAGCGACATCTCCGCGGGGTACTTCCTCAGCGTCATCGCCTGAAAAATATGCATAATCATCACTCACCATTCATAATAACAATGAATATGGGAGTGGGTAATATATATATATATATATATAAACACGAGGGTCAAGTTTCGTGGTAGTTACTTGCATAATGTAAAAAGCAGCGAAGGCGATACAGGCGAGGAGGGTGGCGAAAAAGCCCAAAAGCCAGTGAGAAGGGTCTCCGTTGACGTTGTCAGGGTGACCGGCGCCGCCGCCGCTTGAGGATCCCCTCACAACATCCACAATGGGTCCTTTGTACAGTGCCATTAACAAGGCTCCTCCCAATGTCACCACCGTCCCTAGCACCTTCGCTTGGCATCGAATCTCCTTCATCTTCATCGTCTCCATCCTGCAACCAATCATAACTCTTTTCATTGCTAATATATCTTAATAATTATGATTATAGAATTTATCTATGTATATATATGCATTTATTTTGGTGTTTTTCTTATCTTTCTTGGATGGCGATTGGCGTTTAATGAGACTTTGTCCATATATCATGGCCGCCGTACCCTCCTTTTAAGAAAGCGTTGTGTGATGAACTAATAATAGCTAGGAATGAGACGCGGGCTCATTTCAATATAATATTAAATAGTTGGATGGTGGCCGTACTCCTATTGCTAGCTAAGTTTAGTAGAGAACAGTACGCCGCGGCAAAGATGAAAAAGTGATCAACGTGACGCGATAAGTGGAGTGACGAAGAAGATCAATTATTATTTGGTTGAGACGTGATAAGTGGAGTGACGACGAAGATAAATTATTATTTGGTTAATAAAACTAACACTCGCTGGTTCTTAACAAATGTTGAAAAGCCACCTAGACAAACTTAAACTGCTCTTTTATCTTACCGAAGAATGACGGCCACCACAAAGGTTATGGAGGGTACAGTGTTCATCAGAGCCACCACAAATGACGCCGACGTTAATTTCATGCCCACGAGAGTGAAGCACTGATCCACTACTACCCTGTTCAACGGCCACCAACATCACGTTAACATATATACAACTAAGTAAGAGAGATATATAATAACTTGTTAGGTTGGGAGACGATGATTACTCGACAAAAGCCAGGGCCATAATCTCGAAAAAAATCCGAAACGTCATTTTGGGCCTCACTTTCCTGCAAAAGAATACAGAAAAAGTTAACAGCAGAAATTAAAATAGCAAATTTAAAGGGAAGAGTAATGGATGAGAATCGTACCTCTCAAGAACAAGAGCGAAGGGGCCAAGAGCGATAGCAGCTATGACGTTACGGTAGACTATGTACACGTAATGACTCATTCCCTTATTCAGAGCGTCCTTGGCCAGAAGGTACGTACCCGCCGAACCGAATTGCAACCCGACCATTAGTAGGTATGGCTTCGCATCTCTCAACCACGCCCCAAATTTCTCACTCATTTTGACTTGTGAGAGATTATATTGTGACAAGCTAAGTGAGTTTCTTGATGATATATCTCCATGCATAGTCTACCCTTGTTATTTATACCCAAACCTAATCGGTCATTTGGATAATTCACTATTCTTTAATTTCATTAATTAATATAATGGTAAACAGGAAACCCCACTATATATACATATTATATTAATTACTATACACCAGAAGTTGCTTGAGTGTACGCACCGTACTCCCTGCATCTCTTCTCTGGGAACAGATACAGGCCTCTGCTTTTTTATGTCCATGCGTAGGTAACTTTTTCCCTCCACTATTTTATTCGTCTGTCTCTTAGTGGATGACTAAAGTAGTGCACACACAATGCACATGCAACTGTAGAACCTAATTTCTTTTTGTTTTATTGTTTTGTACTTGATTGTTACGACCTCTTACTGATAACAATTATCAATTATATATATAGGGTTCATTAATTATTTTTAACTACAATAAAAAGACCAAAAGCACCTAGCTAGTTGTTAGTGAACTAACTAATATTACTATAGTCTTTAATGTAAGATGTATTTAACTAATTTAATTAGATTAAGAAATGTAGTCACGTCGCTAAAATGACATATTCTTTTTTATAACAATCTAATCATCTTTCTTAATTTCCTTCCTTTATCTCTTACTTGATTATTATTGAGAAAACATCAATAGGAATCGTTTGAGAAAAAATGAAGTATATGAGTAATATATCTTATATTTAATACAAAGATTAACTCTCAATATCAACTCCCAATTACGGAAGAAGTAATTCACGATGAGATTAATAAGTACGGTAGCCAAAGATCAGTGGCGTCACGTGTCATCATTAATATTCCAAAGAAAGATAAAAAATGAAGTGGACTCCACGGTTTAACCTTGAACCTAATTCTGCAGTCATTTAAGTTGTGTCATGTTTCCACTTTTTACCCCTTTTTTTTTTAAACGATAAGGAAGTGGTCGAGCTAGTGATGAGGAAAGTTATCGTGTCATAACACATTCCATATGAATTGGTAAGTGATCTAGTGTGGAAGGGCATTCGAAAATCCTGGTGATCTAATCCATTAAACTTGTAGATAAAAAGAAGATAATTAAACGGTTTAATTTAATTTAAACCCAAATAAATAGCTCTTCTTTTTCATCTAAACTTCCGTATGTGTACTTTTGTAATTGTTCAGTAAATCAAGAGATCATTCTCCAACACTACAAACATGTAGGGCTTGTCTAAGCCAACAGGATACACACGTATGATTTTCTACCAAAAGCAGATTATTAATTGTGAGTTGATTGGAAAAAAAAATTGCATAATACCATCGTGTTATTCATTGTAGGACTCTAAAATCTAGGTATATAGGGGTCATCTTCCTCTTTATTATTTTCGTGTCTTATGTATTGCTTCTTCTTTTTTTATGGAATTACGTATTACTTCTCTAATTAATGGTACGTGTGCTTTTCCCTGATTCATGTACATGACATGCTGAATTATACGCGAACCCTTTTTTCATAAAATTATACGTGAACATTTTGTCAGCATTCTCTTAACAACAGGCTGATGAAATCAATTATATAATATTTGGTGACGTTCTCTTGTAAAAGCTTAAAAGCTGTTCCTTATTACTACGACTGCTACAGTGCTACTATTGGGTAGGGGCTAATTAGATAACTAATAGCACATATATGTATATTATATGGCACATAACGCGGAACACTAGAAGTAGAAAGTAGAAATCAATGGGTGTGCCGTTACTTGTAATAAACTTCCCTAAGATGCTCCCGAGGCCCAAGCGCACTGTGTTTTTGGGAATAACAAGTTAACATATCTTATGGATTATACATTAGTTTATAAGTCGGATAAATAGTTTGGAGAAAATGATAAACATAAATACTTTAATATATCTTATTTAGTTTTCTTAATATTTTTAACAAAAGTCAACTAGCTTTTTTATTAAGAACCCGAGGGAATATTAAGTAATAGCTAGGTTGACATTTTAAATATTCAGCTAAAGTCATATAATATAATTATGATTGGATTCTATCTTAAATATTAAGTCTAGGCCTTGTAGCCCAAATAATTAGCATCAATCGCCTCCTTTAAAACTTTCTTAAATATGTGAGTTCAAAGTTCAAAACATGATAGTATAATAGGTGTGTGAGCTATAGGAAAAAAGACAAATATAAATATTAATGGGAACAACACACAACCACAACCACACACGTGTATATGGAATATGTTTGCTTTAAAATTCATATCTATATAAATTACAGCATGTATATCTCTCTCTTGTTAGCTCACATAAGCAATTAATTAATAGAGCTAGTTGCTTCCGGTTCAGCAAGCAATATCAAAACGATTACAGATGAAGGAAAATTCCCCTGGCTTGTTATAGGTGAACAGGAGACAGTGCAACATGTATAATGGAAAAACTTTTATTTGTTAATGGATGACGCTATCAATTGTTAGTGCTTTCTATATCATTAGACATTAGCCTAATTGAAAAGGATGCCTGCTGGTTTATTAACTTACATGCTTTTGTTTTTAGTTTCTGCTTCAGCCTAGAACAACAGATAAATTTGAACACTAATATTCGATCGGAGATTCAGTGGCCATATCATATTTTGCACCAGCCAGTTCAAAACTTGAAGCAAAAACAGCAGATACTTATCTTATTGTAAAATTTTAAATTCGTAAAATGATTGGAAATGAGAATATAATGACGTACAGAATATCAACGGTGCCCAAAATTTTATTGGGGCTAAACTAAGCATTTCAATAATGAGTCAAGTAGTGATTTTTCAATAAAATACTTATTTTTGGATTGAGAAAATTGAAGAAAAAGAGGATTTTATTTTTTTAAAAAAAAACTTTATCCACATGAACTCTTTTCAATCTAAAATGTTCATTTTTCCCTTAAATGAGGTATAGATATAACAATTATTATCATAATAGAGGTTATTAACATGATACACACTACCTCTTATCCTTAATATAAAATCAAATTTATAACGACGGGAAGGAGTATTTTATAGCTAGCTAATAATTTCAGATACGAAAGTAACATGTAATATTTTAACACTCACGCTCTCATACGAAGAGTTAATATTCGGCAACATAAACTTATTACGCAAGATTTATATAAACCCTTTTTCCTACCATAGCAAAACCTGATATTTGTCAGACTTGCAATGTTAATGAATGATCAATGTTGATTCGCTATACAATATGTTATGAGAGAGGGTAATTACCTCCCTGAAAGTTAATTAAAACACTTGCATGCCGTGTCGTTACTTGAACATGGGTTAATTAAGGAATCATAACCTAAACAGACATTTTGACTTGCCAGAAACCAGAGATTAGCTCCAAGACTCAAATCCATATTCGAATGTATAAGAGGTACAATATATATAAGAGACACAACTCTCTTCAATACAAGCCATGTATCTTGTGACGTACGCGTACGTCCTGTGGTATCTAACCATACATAAAACTAATTACATGGCTATTATGACGAATATCAAAATTAAACGTCCAAGAACATACTAACTTCCTTCATAATTCCTAGTTATTATGTAGATGATTATATTGGATGATAACGTGGGTGAAAAAATTAGGTACCAGACCAGAGATGGATATTGGTGGACTCATAAGCGACAAATTAGGGGCGAACACGGCTTTCAGAGAAAGTGGAGAGACATGATCAACCAGCAGAGAGTTCGAAGTACACGTATGATCGATTACGATATTGTTCTCATTTGAGGTTTGTTTATCTGTGCAAGGAAGTTGAAAACTTGAACTATTATTCGTACATTGTTGTCTTCCAGCTTCTATTTTGGATGGAAGACAACAATGGCAAAATTAAAGCAGATAGAGGAGTATTCTGAGGTTCAACAGATAGAGGAATATTCTAAATGTAACAAATTATTATACCTATATGAGTGTATGTGTGTAAGTATATAGGAAGAGGCGATGGGTTATCTAGATGAGACTTGTTAGTACAAGAAGAATGAAAGTTTAACTAAAAAATAAACTCATTCCCCGATTATCTTCCCTCTGCATACTCTTACTGTCATGTCATGTCATTTAGCTTAATTAGATGCATATCGGAATTAAGAATATAATATAATATATCTATATATATAGACGTGCCGCTGCATTGTGTTTCGGTTGAGGGCAATTAAGTAAAGCAGATGATGCAGAGTAGAGAGGTATTGATCGAGGGAAGAATATAAGTGGAAATGGTGATTAGTTAATGATAATGGGTGGGAATATATATGAGGTGGTGGATGATGTTGTGAACGCATTCTCCATTCAATTTGGAGAAAGTGATTGGTGATGATATGATATATATAATGGCCATTTGTGCTTAATTGTTCATGACGACGGAGGAGTCAGGCCTCAATATACTCTCCTTTTAAACCCCTCCAATCACATCCTACTCTCATTTATGACTCAGCTCTCCCTCACCACCCAAACACGCTCAACCCCAAAAATCTCTAAATATATATATGTGCATCATCATGAGCTCATCGCCTCAATGCATACATGTTCACCTGCTCGTCTTAATTAAACCTCATATATTTTATCATGTTAATTGAAATTATGACAAGTGGGAATTAAGGTTAGTTTACTTGATGATTCCAATTCTGTTTCTATTTACTAATGTGATAATGAGTCATTTATAAATAACTATTTGAACCTAGTACTTATAGTGAATCCTGAAAGATAACTCACTTAAACTTTCAAGTTTTGTTAAATTAGAAAGAATAAAAAAGATTGGAGCCATTATATATGTAATTTATCCCAAGGATAATAGAAAGGTCAATCCGCCTTGAACACATATATACAAGTATATTCATACTGAGCTTTTACTTTGCATTCATTTAAATTTTTGTAGGGAAAATTGCCCATAAATTCCTATTTGAAACTTTATTTATGAAATCGGACCTATAATTTTGTAATGGGTCCTTGTGTGTAAATAATTGTGATTGGAGAAAGATAAAATTACTCTTAATGAAAAAATTCCTTTTGTGCAATCTATATTTCCTTTATGTGCAATCTATCTTCCTTTGTGTTGCAAAATTAGTCCATGATGTAACACCCCTACCGACCTCGCCCTTTCGGGTGGCGGATAGAGGGATTCCCTTTTATTAATTACCACATATAATCTAATTACTACTTATTAGCATGCATCAGAGTTTATCGCGGCAGAACATATTCCAGTTGGATTTCAGACAATAATAGTATAAAAGTAAATAGCAAAATATAATTCCCGAAGGATTAGATATACAGTCATCCACCAGTGCCTAAAAGGCCAAAAGAATATACAGTCATCCCATAACAAAAATAAAATCAAAAATAAATCTTTCTTCATCACCAATAACACCGTCTACTCCAGCTCTACATTCTTACCCTTCTCTCCAGATGTGACCCTTAAAGTACTTCATGAAGCTTTACAAAAATCTGGAATTCATAAATGGATCTTAAAGTAACCATTAATCTCACATGTAACGCATAAATAGTGTATGTATACAACCATAATTAGGAAAATACCAAATATAAGCATTCAGTAACAAACGCGCACTAACACAAATGCAACATACCATGTGTACCGTGTTAACTGCGGAAGGACTACATGTCCTAGAAACAAATGCAGGATTGTTCAACAAAGCAAGCCCCGGATCCACAACGCTAGGAAAGACACAGTAGTCGGGCTCTGAACCCAGATCATACTGAATGCACACAAACACATGTCTCTTTTCAGGAGACACGGGTCCACAATCATGGAAAACACAAACATACAAAGAAACACAGAAAACATAAGGATTAAGGTTACTACCTGGTAGTTGACCAAAATTATCAGTATAATTTTTCTCCAGGCGCACAAAATCAAAGTGACCGTAAAATAATCAAAATATAAATATAAGTAGCTCCTCTTTAAAATATTTATTTATTGACTTAAAAATAGGCCTTCTTCAACTCTCTTTTTTTAAAAAAAATCTCTCAATCTTATACTAAGATCCTATTTTTGAACATTTTGAAGGCGTTAGAAACACCAACAAAAATTACTTTTCCATGTCCATAAGGTTGACAGACACAATAAATTTCCATTTTCAACAACCATTTTTCTTCTATTATAATAACCTTTCTTTCTAGACTCCAAACCTTAAATTCAATCATTTATTCATTTATTTTATCTATTAATTAGACCCATTTCATGAATAAAAACACAGGGTACTACTACTTTTAACTCCACAACCATAAAATCATAAGGTAGGTAAACTATTACTTACTTGTTCTTGGTATTTGTCCTTCTTAATTGAAATCTTGATCCTCTATAATTCTTCTTCTTTCTTTTAGCCTTCACCTTCAAACAAGGGACAAATTCCCTTAAAAAGATCTTGACTTTACATGAAAGGGAATACAAGAAGGTGGAATAAATACCCAAAGTCCTCTTGATCGTTGCCCTCTCTCCTTGTGTCTTTTTGCCAACTTTCTCATCCTTTTTTTCTCTTCTTCTCACGCCACCAACAACAAGGAAAATGAGAGGGGTAAGTCCTTTAAATAATATTCCAAGGTTGGTGCCAAAACTTCTCCTTTCTGGATATCTCCTCAACTTTCTAGAGAAATCTAGGATTTTTTTTTTTTCTCATTTCCAGTGATCATCTCTGCTATCGGTTTTTGAAGAGTTGGAAAAAAAATTCACTTCATCTTATCTCTCACGTGCGGATGCCAAGGAAAATATAGGAGAAATTGTATATTAAATGTTTTTTTCCCCATTTGTTCTCCCGTTCACGCGCTCAACAAGTACTTCTAGGGAAGTGGTTCCTCTCACAAGCCTTCCTCTCCCATCCCGTTCACGCGTCTCATTGACGAGAAGTCAACGTTTGATCGAGATTTGACGGTCGAAGGATCGTAAAAAAAGATAAGGAGAGGGGCTAAATCATTCTTACCTATTCTTCCCTTTCTTCCATGCGTCAAGATGGATGGTAATTGAGGGGTGATTTTATTTAATTATTTCCTTTGACTCTATTCATGTCAGACATATTCGAGAACATTGAAGAAATTGTGTGATCACCATATGCCTCAACGAAGCTGGCTTACATCCTCTGCGCGTTATGGTCCGCTGCCATCTCTGCACGAAGCGGTGTCATTTTCAGCTAATGGATGACCTGATCCCTTTATTAAAAAAAAAAATCAAGGTACTTCCGAATAGTAAAAAGATAATTCAGGATACTAAATAATACAAAAAAATTCTTCATGATCTTGAAAGCTTATTTTGGGATCTTGAAGAAATATTTTAAGATCTTTTGGTACTAAAATGATCATCGACCGGTATTGAAAAAATAATTCATGATCTTAAAAAAATTATTTTAGGATCTTGAAAAAATATTTTAGGTACTTATTGCTACTAAAAATATACTTTATGATGTTTTTTTAGATCATAAAATAATTTTTTTAAGATCATGTATTATTTTTTCAAGATGTCAAGATCCATCAAGATCCATTTAGTATCGATCAAGATCGTGAAATAATTTTTCAAGATCCCAAAATAAATTTTCAATATCATGAAGAATTTTTTACGTATTATTCAAGATATCGAATTATCTTTTTACTAGGAAGTACCTTAAATTTTTTTTTTTAATAAAAGGATCAGGTCATCCATTAGCTGAAAACGATACCGCTTCTCGCAACGGATGGCAGCGGACCATAACGCGCAGAGGATGTAAGCCAGCTCCATGCCTCAACCCACGTGCATCTACCTCTATCCTTCATTAATAAATATTGCTTTCTCCAATCCATCCTATCCATTTGACCAAAAAAAAAATCCATCCTATCCCACTTTCTCCTTGATCCAGCGGTTTTAAGAGGTGGTGAGTACACAAGTTTTTATTTATTGAATATCCTCATTTGCTTCTTCCACACGTTTGGAATTTATTATGGAAGAAGAAGAAAAAAAGTTAAGATGCAAAAATACACATGTGTTTTTATCAGAGGAGCGCTCAATAGTAAGTGCTTTTTTTAGATGCAAAAGTGACTACCACTCTAGTCCTATTTATAAGTCCTGTTTGACTAAAAAAATTGGTCCTATTTATAAGTCCAGTTTGATGTAATAAATGAAATTGTGACAATTTTACCCATATTTATTGCACCCATGAAGATAGAGAGAGAAGAAAGAGTTGAAAAATACTCAATCATAAATGATGGTAAAGTTGAAATTTTACCCCATAATCATTGTATCAACTAACTTTCATTGGTACGTGAGATTTGGTCAAAGTGGACTTATAAATAGGATTAGAGTGGTATGTGGTTACAAATTAGGTGCAAAAATACCGTTTGATCGTTAAATTTGACTTTTTTTTTTTGATTTGGATGATGACATAGTATTTCAAAGGTGCAAAAATACACATGTGGTTTGTCAAAAAGAGTGTCTAATACCATTTTTTTAAAAACAAAATTAATAATTTTATCTTAATTAAAAAAATATTTTTAGTGTCTTTGTGGTACTAAAAAGATACTCAAGCATCGATTTAAGATCTTGAAAAATTACTTCATGTTCTTGAAAAATTATTTAATGATTTTCAAAAAATATTTAGTGGATCGACTCGTATTAAAAATATACTTCGGATCTTGATCTTGGTCTTTAAAAAAATAATTCACGATCTCGAAAAAATTATTTCTAACTGGTACTCAAAATATACTTTAGAATCTTTGAGTGACATTTAAAAAATACTTCATGATTTTGAAAATTTATTTTAGGATCTTGAAAAAATATTTCAGGGTACTGAATGTTATTAAAAAAATATTATAGAGTATTGACTGGTACTAAAAATATACTTCAGGATATTTTTTAAAGATCCTAAATTAATTTTTCAAGATCATGAAGTAATTTTTCAGTACTTGAAGTATCTTTTTAGTACTTTTCTATACCCTAAAAATATATATATATATATATTTTTAAAAAAAGGAAAGTGCACTTAAAATTGCGCTAAAATGGCACAGTTTTAAGTATTGGATGACAAACGGGACGCTAGCCAGATCCAAATAAGGAGAAAATTCAGCAATTATTAATTAGAAAATTTAATAAGGATTTTTTTTTAAAAAAAATAAATAAATAAATTATAGAAATAAATTTTTTACCGTTTTTACCCATTGAATAAATTCCCTTTCTCAAAATAATAAATCAAAAGAAAAAATTTGGCATCCAGGAAAAATACCTAGAGAAATAATAATTTTCCTTTAATTGAAGTAAAATTATTAAATTTAAAAAAAAAAAAAAATTGTGTTGGGCTCTCTTTTTGACAAATCACATATGTATTTTTGCACCTTTGAAATGCTACGTCATCGTCCAGTCAGTAAAAAAAGTTAAACTTAACGGTTAAACGGTATTTTTGCACCTAATTTGTAACCACATGTGGATTTTTACACCTCAAAAAAGCACTTACTGGACGCTCATCTGACCAAAGTACATATGTATTTTTGCACCTTAACAAAAAAAAAAATTGATATGCTTCTTTCCTTGGAGTTCACATTAGGTGTTATTCTCTTATGTGCTTCTTATATGTTATTCCCTCTAATTAGAGGGATTAAGATTTTTTTTAATTTTTTTTATATATTCTATTTTTTTAGAGTAGATTATATGCTGTATCTTGAAATTTTTTTTACACCCAATATCTCAAATTAATTAATTTTCAGTCCCGCATTCAAAAATATTTTTCTTGTAACCCAATATCCTGCAAATTAATTAATTTGAGATACTACGTGTAAAAAAAAAATCAAGATGCATCATATAATCTAATATATATAAATAGAATATATAAAAAAAAATTTAAAAAAATTTCTAATCCCTCTAATTATAGGGAATAACACCTAATGAGAACTGATATACGGCGTGTCCATCACCTTTCTTCATTCATTAATTGTGTTCAATCACTTCCATCAAATCCCTCTTACACCTAAGACTAGGTAACAATTTCCAACTTTTTCCCATTTCTATTGGGGCACGCCGGCTGTAGATGGGAGAGAATGAGTGATTTACTTTTATCCTAGGGAAAATTATTTTCATGACCCCTTTTAGAGAAAAAATCTTAAAAAAGGCTCTCAGAATCTGACAATCCTAAAAAAAGTCCTGGGATTTTCAAAATCTTGTGTGATTTGTTAACAGGGCTGATATAGTTGTTAACGGGTAGGTCATTAACAACTAAATCAGCCCCATTAACAACTATATCAATACCCCGTTAACAACTCACGCAAAATTCTGAAAATCCTACAGATTGTCATATTCTGAGGGCTTTTTTAGGATTTTTTTCTCTAAAAAGGGTCCTGAAAGTGATTTTTCCTTTATCCTATCATTAAGTACATACTCCTCTTTGTCACCAGTTATAAGCTTGCCTCCTAGTTCAGATTTTAAATTTTCTCTTTCTCCCCTCTGATTTTGAAAATTGAAGGGCTTTTTGGAGTAAAATATGTCTTCTAGTATACTTCTATCTCTTCTTAAGTTCTTATATTGTACTATGACATGGTGTCATATTTCTCTTCTTGTGGATGAAGATAATAAATAATAAGGTAAAATACATATTTAGCTTCTTTGACATTATTTACCTCAATTTATTTATAACCAATTTATTAACCATATTTCAAATAGTTTCACATTATTTTTCCAATAATTAATTTATCTTATCATAAAAATAAATACCATTGAGGCATTGACTACTACTATTTGATGAAAAATTCATTTATTCCATTGATTAATTTATATGAAAATTTGGGGTGTTACACATGATATACAAATTACATTATGTGTGAACGAATCTTTCCTTTAATCCATCCTTCTAAGTGTAAATTATCTTTCTTTATATACAATCCATCTTGTTAAGTGCAAACTACCTTTCTTATGTGCAATACATTTTCCATATGGGTAAAATTAGTCTCTAATGTGCAAACTACATTTTGTGCAAACCATCTTCAATTCCCTTGTAAGAAAACAATTTTTCATTTATGCAATCCATCTTCTTATGTGCAAACCGGCCATCTTCCCTTTGTGCATTCTATCTTTCATCATGTATGATCTATCTTCATTTTATGTAATTCATCTTTCCTTATATGCAATTCATCTTCCATAAAAAAGTTTAGATTTTCAATTTTATGACCCACAATTTATTTTTACCCCTCACCTTCTTCAAACACGAGGTCCTTCTACTTTCATGACCCATGCCAGATGTAGCCACCATCAACCAACTACCAACCCACTTATTGATGTTGTTGCCACCATCGACAAACACCTCTATGTTCTTCACTAAGTGACATTTGCCTTCTTCCAACTTCTCCACCTCTACCTCGATGATGACTTATATGTTATTGTGAGTCTTCATTAAACTCAAGATATGATTTTTTGTTTTCAATTTCATTGATTATAAAAGTTTGATATTATTGAGATTGATTACTTCTAGATTGAATTATGCTATGTTTAAAGATGACTAAACTAAACCTCATTGAGAGTTCTCTAATGAAATCGATGCAGGTGGAGGAGAATTGTTTTATTATGAATATTTGTTTCTAAGGAGAGATTGCATATAAAGGCAATATTTTAGTTAAGGGCAATTCTGTCTTTCTCATATCTCAATCTTTCAAACTAATGGACCTCACACCTTTACGAAACTAGTTATTTTGGATGAGTAGGGGAGCTCTTCCCATCTGGATCGTGTAGATTAGATCCGGGACGGTCTAGATTTAATTTTTTTTTAATTTTCAATTTTTAAATAAAAAAATATTTTAAAAAAATATGTTAGTTAAGATATTATCTTTATTTTAGATTTTTACCCATTAAAATAATTTTTGTTTGAAAAATAAAAAGTAAAAAAAAAAATCTAAATCTAGACGGTCTAAATGAGAAAAGCTCACCTAGAAAAATTGGTTCCTACCTTGACAATTGACATGATCTCATGTCCTATTTGACAAATAAGTCTTCATATAGATTTACGAGCAATTTTCCCAGTGTTGTAATATAATAAATATTTTAATTATTTTTAATATATATTCGTATATGGGCCTTTTTCCCCTCTTCTTCAACCCCTGTCCTCCACTTATAGCTCTAAATAACTATCTCACATCGCCCCAATTCTTCACATGATGCACTCACGTCTGCTTTTCCTCTATATTCTGAATATATTCCACACTCACACCTCCCCCATTTTTATTCCTTGGAAAAAAAGAGAGATTCCTTGGCTATACTGTTTGTTGGAGCGTCCTGGGAATAACATGCTATAATGTGCCCATATTTTGTCACGTGAAGCTCATGCAACCAACTCCCTTTCTGATTCCGATTTCTGCCAACTACTGTGGATAATTAGGGACTACCTTCTCATCAAGCTGCTGTAGGTTTGCCTTTTGTAATCTAGAAAAAAAGGGAAAGAATACAAGTGATGATGGTTTTATAAGATATTAGATTTAAGCGGAAGTAACACGATGCTCTGTTTTGCCGCGACAAGATTTTACAAGAATATTATTCGCTATCACTTGCTTATTCTCATGCTAACAAATTGTTGTTCAGTTTGGCGACCAGATTTGGCTGCCTCTCTAACTATTGGAATCGTATTTCGCCATGTCTTTTAGTTCATCCTGAAACTAGCATCGTTATCATTATCTTGGAAGTCGTAAGAATTCTAACCTCATTATTAATTTAGACATGAAGAATGATTCTGATTAATCTTAATTATTCTGTACTTTTTTTTTTGACAGAATGATAGTGCAGAATAAACTAAAGTTGCCCATGATTCATTCAGAGTGAAAACTACAGATATGACATGTTTCAGATGTGATGAGTCGGCGTTGTGCAAGATTTTTTTTTTTTTTCCTTTTTCAAATTTCTGTCTGTCACGTGTCTAATGCCCCGCTCTCTAATGCCACTTAAAATGCCCTAATTTCTCAAATATTTTTTTCTCCATACTTCATAAGATTTTATATAAAATAAGTGACAATTTGATATCTTACAAACAAACATTGATATATTACTTTTGATTTTTTCATGATTTTTAAAGAAAAATACCCTAAAATAGACTTTTTTTTATTTATTTTGAAAAATCGTAAAAAGTTTAAGACTTTACCATTTTTGTCTCATAAGATATTAAAATATCACTTATAATAATATAGAAAAGAGAAAAGAGAAAAAAAAAACATTTGAGAAATTAGAGCATTTTTATGGGCATTAGAGAGCCCTAGAAAGTAGTGGTGCATTAGACACCCCTTGCCCAACATGAATGTGATAAAAGCTGTACAGTTTGGATATATGAAGTTGCACTGCAAAGTGCAAAAGAAAGGAAAGTCAGGGGAAGGATTACTTTGACTCATCATTTTGCATGATTGTGAAATGAAATGCATCTCAACTCATAATTTCTTTGATATTTACGCTAATAAATAACCAGAATTATTGTCTCAGCCTATATATGATATGATGAATAAATGAATTAATGTGATTCATCCTCTTCACTGGGAACTGGGAAGTTTTTTTTTTCGCTTCTGGAAGTGGACAGCATGATGGTGCACTTACACGCCGATCAGTAACATAAAGACGAGGTTCACTAGTAATTTGATGGAAAAAGATCAAACAGCTACTGATAGATATAGATGACATGTATGCATATGAGACAGTACTGAAGCAAGCTATATATAGATAAAGACCACCTTAACATCTCACAAAATTGAAAATGCTGCAGTCTCAGATCTGAATAAGTACGTACATACATGAACCAATCAACCTAAACCAAAACCTCTTAACATAAAGCCAAGAGACACACCACTACGTGTATATATAGGAAAAGTGATATATATGAAGCAGATCATGCATTAGCGAGTAGAGAGTTGAGAGAGCTTGGGGTTTGGTTGTTGAGCTTCCATCTTAGATAACTGGAGATCAAGCTGGAATTGATCCATGCTGTGAGCAGTAATGTGTGGCTTGATGTCATCATGATCGTCGTGGAGATCAGTTGGAGCAGAATGAGGAAGTGATTGGGAGTGGACGTCGTCCTTGGCTTTGCCCCAGACAACAGAGTAAAGGCCCAAAGCGATGATGATGGCTCCTATAATACTGTATTATTCAACAATGCAGAGATTCAAATTTGGAAGGATATATATATATAATGAAGAAGATGAAACTGTGTGTGCGTGTGTGTGTGTAAATATACCTTCCAAGATGGAGTAGCTCATGGAGGAGGAGGGAGCCGAGCGCAGCAACGATGATCATGCAGATGGGGTTGAAGGCGGTAGCGAAGACAGGGCCTCTCAATTTCATGACAATGCCTTGCACATAATATGCTATTCCCGAACTCACTATACCCTGCATTTATATTTACCCTCCCATTCTCACTACTCCGCCTTCAATCATACATATATCAACTACTCTAATTATACATTCATATCCATCCCCTTTTTTATTTTTATGACAGTACAATATATGTGCACTTCAGTTTCATCTTCATATATTTTTAATCATATGATATTTATTAACCTACGTGAATTGAAGGCCCAAATAAATAATTGCATTGTTTATGATTGAGATTAGTTTTTTTAGTTTTTGTGCATAAACTAGGGCGTGGATAATAAGAGACCAAACTCCATAATAGCCCAGCACATCTATCGGCTGTTAGCTTGAAAATTGAATCTATTCTTATATAAAGGGCCCCGTAAAGAAGAACTTTTCAAACCAAGTCTCAAAAATGGAGCCTGAGGGCCACGGGAAACTGTTAGGAATCAGTTTCCCTCGCCTGGAACGTTCATATTTATTTATTTTTTAGATTTGTTTTTTTGTTTTTTTTTTTTTCAGTATCAGACATCCTAAAATATATTTTTAATATCATTCAATATCCTCAAATATTTTTTCAAGATCCTCAAATAATTTTTCAAGATAATGAAATATTTTTGAGTAGCAATCAATACCCTAAAGTATCTTTTGAGTACCATTCAGTATTCTAAAAAAAATATTTAAGATCCAAAAAAAATATTTTAGGGTATCGATCGATACTTAAAAAAAGATCTTCAACAACGTCTTCGATTTTTTTTTTAAGTACCACAAGATCTTAAAGTATTTTTAGTACTGGGTCATTACCCTAAATTTTTTTTAAGATCATAAAGTATTTTTTAGTAGCATTCAGTACCCTGAAGTATCTTTTTTGTATAAGTCAGTACTCTAAAGTATTCTTAAAAAAATATTTCATGGTACCGACGGGTACTAAAGAGATACTTTAGGGTACTGATTGTTACTCAAAAATATTTCATGATCTTGAAAAATTATTTGAGGATCTTAAAAAAATATTTCAGGGTATTAACTAGTACTAAAAATATACTTCAAGATGTTGATTAGTACTGAAAAAAAAAACTTCAAAATTTTAAAAAAAAAATCCTAAAAAAAGAATAAATATGGATTATCCAAATCTCCAAAAGAGCACCCCTAAGAGGAGATCTGAACCGTCAAGCGCTTGCTTATAAGGGATGAGCGCCTCCTACTCGGCCAAAAGTCGAGTAAGGAAACTAATTCGAAACAGTTATGGTCTGGACCGCTAGAGATTTTAATTTTTTAAGAGATGATTTTTAAATAAAATGATCTATTTTTTTAAAAAAAAAAAAATTGTTAGTTAAGAGATTATCTACTTATTAAAATATTTTTTATAAGAAAAAATAAATTTGGATTATCCAAATCCGAGGGTTAAACTTATGGTACCTATCTATCCATAACTGTTTCCCAGGGCCACGTAGACCCCAAAAAAGCTTATTAACTATTAACTATTTAAACAAAAACATGCTGATTCCATCATCACTCAAACAATATTTCCTCTATTTGTATGTATGAGTTACTTCCAAAAAGAGATTTATAATTTATTTTATGAAATCCATGAAACAATCAATTAATATTTTTTAAATAGTGCTTATGGCATATGAAAATTGTTTGAAAATTATGGTGGAAATTAAGAAGGATTGAGAGAGATAGGCAAGGTATCCCGGGTTAGAAATAATATATATAATCAAGGGCTTGCATTCTCCGAAGAAGACGATGATGTAATTTTAAGGAGATCAACTAATTAATTTTAACTAACCATCAATTTAGTTAACATAAATTAATTAAAGGTGACTTATGTATAAAAATGGATGAAGTATAGTTTTTTTTTTTTTTTGAAAAAAAAAAAGAAAAACTGGATATAAGTGAATGAGCAGCGGGCAAGATCAGAAGAGTAGAAACCGTGTAAAGAGGGGCATAGAGACGGTAGTCGAAACCGATGGCCCAGGAATGAGAGTGAGGCTCCGCCACAAGCGCCACCGCAGTGGCCTGTAGAGTGCCTGACATGCATATGAGTGTGGCCAGTGAGAGTTCCGCCGGGTACCTCTTCACCGTCACCGACTGCAATATGTAGAAACCCGACAATGCCCCGCATCCCATTAGTATGTACAAAGCCCCACTCGTCTGGCTGTTATTGTGGCTAGGGTTAGTGCCTTCTCCACCTCCGTCTTGTAATTTGGTGGCTGAGCTGAATATACTGAATCCTGGACCCTTATAAGTTGCCATCACCACCGCCCCTCCAAGCGTTACCATCGTCCCTATCACTTTCGCTACGCTCCTTATCTCCTTCACTTTTATCCTCTCAATCCTGCACTCTCGTCCATCATTTGTCTTGTTTTTGTTATTCATGTCTGTATAAAAATCAGTTAATTAATTAACTAAGAACTGCATTTAGTCCATATTATTACCGGAAAATGACTGCCAGCAGGAAGGTGAAGGAGGGGACGGCGTTCACTATAGCAGAAGCGAATGAAGCCGATGTGTATTTCATCCCCAAGTAAGTGAAGCTTTGATTGAAAACTGGCCTGACATACACATTCAATTGTACACATATTATCATATGTGTGTGTGTAAATATAAACCCACTTCGTACGTGTTGCGTGTATTAAACAATGAAAAGCTTGATTATAAAAATATGTATTCAGGTGATATACGTACTCAAGAAATCCCAGTGCCATTATCTGAAGAAAAACTGGCACTGTCATCTTCGGCCTACTTCTCCTGCATGCATCAACAAACAAGAATTTTTGTTAAAAATACATGTATATATATATATGTGTGTGTGTAGCTAGGTTCTTCAACATGAAAATAGAGATGGACCTTTCGAGGAAGAAAGCGAAAGGGGCGAGGAAGAAGGCGGCCATGGAATTACGATAGACAATGAAGACGAAACGACTCATGCCACGGTCCAGAATGTCCTTCCCGAATATGTAGTTGCCTGACATCCCAAATTGAAGACCGATCATGAGCAAATATGGCTTTGCCTTACTCAGCCACCCTATAATTCTCTTCATTCTCCTTACACTACTCTCTTTTTCTGTTCTCACCACTTCCCCCATTTTCTTCTATTCTGCTACTTGTGACATGTTCGCATCATGCCCTTCCTTATATACACCAACTTTTATATTAAGATAAGCTCATTGCTCTTTGTTATTAATTAACGCCCAAGCTCTTCTTCACCTACCTTAACCTTATTATTTTATTCTACACTTTTACTTGTGAAGGTGCTCCTTTTCAAAACAACTATGTAATTTGTATACAATTGAAGCTCTAGCTAGTAGTATTACGTACCAATAAGGCAACAAAATTAAAGCTAGTGTTGTGCTGTGTCCATAACGTTATCCGTTAAGTGAGACGTCCGCTGCAGGACATACATACATATACGACCAACTTTGGCATCTATTATTGTTGGGTTCGATAACCAATGATGATTTAAATAGTAATTGGATTAAGTAGAAGATGTATATTAAAAATTAATGTCAGTTACTGTGGTTAGTTATGTTGAATAGAAACAACTATATTTTTTTCCCAACAATTCATTCAAAATTTTACGATGCAGTAAAAGTGTGATAACACTCCATATTGATATTTGATTAGAACGTAACGATTGTTGTAAGTTGATTTAGCATATTAAAAGAACTCACGCAATTGAATATGGAAAATAAAAAAGCTATAACAAGAAGAAAAAAAGTGACAAGGTTAGGTGGTACGTTGTAGGAGTGCATAAACTTGAGATGGGTGGTATATTATTTTTTTGGGAAAATGGCATTTTAGTTTCCTAATTATAAACAAGTTATTAACACAACTCTGGTCCCTAGCTACTTTTAAAAAAAGTTACTTAGAACAATATAGAGTATTATACTACTCCTCATCTCAAATATAAAAAACACTAATAATTACCCTCACACAAATTGATAAAAATGGTTAAATTAGTTTATTAAATTTGTAGCAAAGCGTGTTTTTTTCAAACTTGTCTTTAATTAATGGTTTGACTTCCATTTTTAATTTAAGAAAAAGACATTAATAATCAAAAGAATGACATACATTTTGGATCATCAAAACATTCCAAAAAATAGCTTATATTTGAGACCGATCGAAAATAGTATTTGTGATTTTAGAAGAATAATCGTACTTAATTAAGAAATCAGCAGAGTGTCAATAATTTTCTTACATCATATACTCAAATATCATCCTCTATATTTTTTTTCTTCTCTTTTTTTAAATGTAAGTGGAGTTGTCATTGATGCAGCATATTATGCCTTTATTAGTGGTGAATAACTAAATATAATTCCAGATCATGCAAATTTCTTATCTCACCCCACATGAAACCAAACTTGGATTGAATCTTAAGTATATTATACGATAATGAAAGATTGGAGAGAGAGGAAGCCAGATATTTTGCGCCTTTATCTTTTTCTTTCTACCACTTAACTTCAAGGAGAGAGGGAGCCTACAGATATGGATTCAAAGTCATTAATTGATATACTGTATGACTGTATCACGACAAATTAAGCTTGTTCGTGGTTGTGGATAAGCACATAAATTAAAATATAATGCGGTATATACCTGCATATAGGTCAGATTCGTATTTGTCAAAATAAGAACTTCTTCCAACTTAAGTCAAAAAGTTGGATTTCCTTTTCTTCCTCTGTAAATGTTGATGTTATAGTTACTTAACAGCTGTGAAGATGGATCATAGTTGTTTTCCAGTTCAGCATGCATGCACATGCCTGACGAAGACCTCACTCTGAAAGTAAAATTAATTAAGATTTTATTTTCTTTAATTGATTGATTGATGATAATTAATGCTTTCAAATTGAGACTGAGTGCGTACAACGTGATAATAAATAGCAACATCTATATAAAACCGTTCAAATATTTTTGCAGAAGCTATAAGAGTTCCGAATATGGTGGTGGCTTTTTCCTTTATTGACGGCTTATTTTGAAAGTTTGGTTCAACTTTATAGGCAAACTAGAGAAAATATTACAACACTCATCAAAAGGACTTTAATTTTGTCTAGGCATCTTGTAGGTGCTTTTGCCTGTATATCGCACTAATAATTTGGACGTATGCTCGATTAATGTACTATAGACAACAAGCTAGTTATATGAACTTTAATTGCTTCCATTGGTCCAGAAGCTTTTGGAAACATTGCTGCTCAATAGATAATAGAGGTTAGAGGATCACTATTTCAAGGATTTCCGAGGATAAATAATGAGCTTCAAGCTAAAAAAACTACACATGCCGATTCCATTTACTACCTCTGGTTCTAATTATATGATTGGATTGACTTTTTTGGAGAGATTAATTAAAGAAGCTAAATAAATTATTTAATGATATCATATGTTGTGTATCCTTAGATTATATATTAGTTTATTAGTCAAACTAATTAGTTTAAAGGAAAAAAATAAAAATAAAAATACTCTAAAGTAATTTAATTAGCTTATTTAATTTCTTTAAAAAAAATCAATTTGGTCTTATAATTGGGACCGAAGGGAGTAGTAAAATGGGACGTATACAACAACTTTTGGCAAACAAAAAAAGAATTTTAATTATGAAGGAATATATATATTAAAAAGTGGAGTGATCTCTTGACTCTGTGATTAACTCATTTATTCAAAAGTGGTGCATTGGAGATTTATGATTTCAAAGGTTTTGATAAATTAGATGCTCATCTATATATAGTAGGGATTTCTTTTTCAATAGAGTTAATATATTATTGGGTATGGGAAAAAGTGTTTTATAGAAAGAAAATAAGAAAAGGTATATGATGATTTTTTAGTTTATAAAATTTTAAAAAGAAAGCACATAGAAGTAAAAAAATAATAATAATATCTTTTTCAAAATTTATAATATCTACATATAGTGAGAGGAGCATTTGCCCGCCCTCACCTCACCTGCCTCCATTACTCCATATAGTCAGCCACCAGGTATGGATATTCTTAGTAAAAAAGACAAACATATTTTTAAATTAAATAAGCAATTAACTTTTAAAACAACACCTAATCAGATGTATGATACGTTGGTTACACATTAATTATAAAAAAGGTAGAGGCAAAAGCATCTCCTGAAATGAATATGAAACAAAAGCTTAGTTTGGTAAGGTTTTGGGCATGCGTTACGCGGGAGAGATGTTCATACTAGATTGTATAATTCATCTGTAGTTGGAAGGAATATATATATCTAGAAAGCTAGCCTATAGAATTATTAGAATGAATTGATTTGAGAGTGAAAAGGAAACAGATAATATCTGCTCTGCTAGGAAGAGGCGTCCATGGAGGGGAAAAAGTTTAGAAATCAAAAGCAGATGAGGACTAAGAAGAAACGTTCAAAAAGAACAAGAACCACAAACTCGCAATTCTTGGCCATAGATCTGATAAAAAGGTGGTCGATAGAGATTATCTAATTGGGTGCCCTGATGATTGACAAAAAAAGAACCATTTATTATCATCCCTTTAGCTCATTAAAGTTATTTACTTTGGAACTCAACTCAATAATTTAGGCCCGTCATAAGGGACATGCACTAAGGTTTCTTTTTCATATAATAGGTAGGAGATATCAGTCATATATAACCTATATATCCATTATAACATGATCAAGAAACAAAAACGTTGATTTTATAGAATATCTTGTTTGCTTTGTCGATGAGTTGCGTTATTTGGGTTGGATGAGCAATTATTTACTAAAATGGATAATGAAATGAACCTAAATTTATCCTGAAGTGGCACGAAATTGGCTGCCATAATGTTAGCTTTATGATTCCATCCTATAACATGTTACCAAGTGGGAGTGAGAATGGACCAAAATTGAGAATTTGATATTATGAGTGTATATCATAGTTGCTTTCAAAGCTCTCATAGATTTTTAGCCTCCAATACGTGTTTGACGGAAAGCAGAGTAGCGTAGAACAATTAATAATATACCCCAGGTTGAAACAAAGTTGCAGTGACATCATTTTAGGATATAAAGGAGAAAGTGTCTCTTCAATTATTTGCTAAAAGGTTGGCAATTTTATAGCCTTGGTGTTTCGTGACGAGAATAATGTCGATTTGGAATGCCGTGATGTGAAGAGGTATCTTTCTTTGACAATGGACCCATGTTTGATGTTTCTGGTCAAAAATATAAAGACAATGGACCCAGATTGTGTAAGTTCGCGATTCCTCTGGGTTCCAACGCACCCAAGAAGTACCAGAAATAAATCTATCCCAATGGGTTACCTCGGGCCTAGAAGCACGACTCCGTATGACGAGCTTATTGTTGTGGCATCCTGTTTATGTTCTTTATGGGGTTACAAAATGTGAATAGGAACTGAATACTTTAAGTTAGGGTTACACAATACAAAGGCTGCCTATATTCTTTTTTGTAACAAAAAGTTAGGGTAAGTCTCACCAGGACATGTATTTAAACTCAAAGAACATTTACAGATCACCCACAAATAATATCTTTATATCGGTAAAATTTGAACTCACAATCTTATAGTTATGAACCAACTTTTGTTGGTTATGGCAGCCCAATATTGTCTATTTGATATGTTGTTGATTCAATTCTCAAAATGTCCTGCTACTTCGTTTGTTGAGCTTAAATTTGACCCCAAAAAAAGTTTGTTGATTAAAGAGTGAATTATTAGAATCACCATAAAGAGTGGACATAATACTCCCTTGCGAACACCTGCTGAGAACTATGAAAAATAAGTTTATGATTTTCTTTATGTCTATCCTTTCTCCTCCTTTATCATCATCGATGCCTCATTAAACCAAGAAGCTCACAAATATATAACCTTTTTATTTAGGAAAATCTACCTCAGGGCCCAAATTAGCAAAAAAATATCAAAAAAAGTTTAAGAAAAAAACATGTCAAAAAAGATCCCAGAGGTTTTTTCGGTATTATTTCATAAACGTTAACAACTAAATCAGTCTTATTAACAACTAAATCAAGATCTTTCGTTAACAACTAAATTAGATCATTAACAACAATATCCTAACAACTAAATCAATCTCATTAACAACTAAATCAGTACTCGTTAACAATTATATCGTTAGATGTTAACAACTAACGTTTTATGAAATAATACTAGAAAAGGCTCTGGGGCCTTTTTGGACATGTGATTTTTTCTTGAATCTTTTTTGATTTTTTTTGCTAATTTACGACCTGAGATGGATTTTCCCTTTTCTTTACCCTGCCTTTTCAATTTGTGGTTCGTTCCAAGCACGAGATGGTATGTGGTAATCTATTCACAAAATAAAAAATGATACTAGCATGATTCCTTACGTAGAATATGAAGTTTAGTGGGGAGGATGAAGAACTTGCAGATAAGGACCAATCATCGTACAGCATATTAACTCAATAGATGCCAACCACCGAAAATTCAATAGTTGGTTTGATTCACTGTACTTCTCATGACCCGATCAATCAATATATGCTCATCATCAAAATCTAACATCGTTCCGTTCAGCCACATGAAAGTAACGAGAATCTTGAATTCTGCACTTTTGTAATAAAACTACACCCCCGTAACAAGATCAAGTATATCAACTAGTCCTAGATTTTCCAAAAATTGAAAAATCAGTTTTCTGTCGAGAAGTTTCACAAGAAAACGGTATCTATATGAGCTTCTTCTTCTGAAAGTAGCGCTTCAGGTACCAAAGCTGAAAAACTGCAACCGAAATGCAAACTCCAAGAGACATTATACTTAACCAAGCCACCCTGGCATTAGTTTTTTCACTGACTTCCCTCATCTCTGATTCCCTGTGACAATGTCCAACAAAAGAAACTTTCAAAATGCTGAAGAGAACCACAATAATCAGCAGATGACAGGATCTGAAAGGACTCAAATATGCAAAGCACGACTTCTAGGTTGTTTTCTTTTATTTAACTTTAGATGAGTTAGCAAGGCTCGTCAAAATAATGATAAACCTCATGGCTCAAAAAAGCTTATAGAAATACTTAGAACTTATTCACTAATGAAGTCCTTACATTGACAAAAGGATTTGAACTCACTCTCCTATGGAATATGAGTTGAATCTTTATCCATTGAACTAACTATCATTTGCTTTCTCTCTCTCCTCGTTTCTTCACCTCTGCACTACAATAAGGTATATCAATGGGTTGGACTTAAAATTTAGTCTCCTAAGATAGAAATTCCTTCAAAGGCCCTAAGCTTTTTAGGACGAGTTAGGCCCTTTTTTATTTTATAACAATTCTAACCTGACCTAGCCACCTGAGATTAGTTCATGTGGTAAAAGCGGTTGGGGTGGGTGGAGTATATAAGGATTCAAAGCCTCCCAACATATTTAAAAAAAAATATCTTTTTTGGTATAACTCGGAGTACCCTCAAATCACTTATCACTTTGAACATGAGACTAATCTCTGTAGGTTAAAACCATCCCAACAAGTGCACTTCCCGGGATTTGAATTTGTGCACTTCTCTTTACGAGGGTGAGACCACTTACCATTTCAACTAACAGTTTGTAGGTTTTCTTTAAAAAAAAAAATCTAACTCAACCCAATTATATTAAGAGTAAATACCCTTTTGGGTCCCTGACAAAAAATACGGACCCCATTTTCGTCCCTAGGGACTAAAATGAGACTTTTTTATGGACTAAAAAGGACTTTTTAGAAATTTGCGAGGGACCAAAATGTTCACAAATCAACCCTTATTAGTCTTTTTCAGGGACTAAAAGGGTATTTCTTTGTATGAGGGACCAAAATGGGGTCCGTGTTTTTTTCCAGGGACCCAAAAGGGTATTTACTCTTATATTAATATTGTGGGTCGGCCCCAATGGTAAACTCTAAAAATATGAATATAAAGAATTAATTTTTTTTTAAAAAAATATATATATATATGCATCGAGTCTAGAACGGGGCCAAATTGGGCCCAGTTAAAAAGTGCTCTTTCAAATGAATGTTATTTTAGCCCCATAGCCCATACTTCTATAGAATTGAACCTACAAACCAACAGGTTTGACCCATATTGACAACCTTCCTTTCCATGCAGTCTGTCTTACAAAGAAAATTCGCAGGGAGAAATTATTCATTGATTAAAAAATAGAATAGAATAGAAATAAAAAATAATAATAATTTTGTAGATACAAGGTAACTCTTGTAGTCTAGCTCTTGAAAAATATTCAAAATGAACAGAGTAATAGTGAGAATGACTCTATAGGCATTGCAAAAAAGAAAAGAAAAAAATGGAGATGGATTTTATCCCATGGACAATTTTATATTTAGCAGAATATATGTTTTCCAATCCCATGCCACGAATTTCTACCCAATAAAGCCAAAGAAATAAGAACAAAAAGCCTCAATTCACAATAGTGAGAACATACTGTGTGAATTGAACCGGAAGAGAACTCTTATGATAATAAAAGAAGACTTACCTATTCTTCAAATAAATCAGATTTTCATGGATGGCTTCCACTGCCCCTTCAAGTTTCCTCAGCTCAAGTTCAACACCCTTGAAATAATGAGAAAAAGATGTCAGTACACTCTGTGGTCTAAACTCTAAATAAATATTACATTATGGAGGTTGGAGGAAATAACTCATTAGAGAAACTTGCCTCAATCTTTTCCTTCCTCGCAACAGTCTCCCAATTCTTGGCAGAAATTCCAGTTTTCCATTCAAGGTTGAGACTTGTGAAAGCACCGTCTTTATGCTGACCATCCACCCAGAAACAAGCCAAGTAGTTCCCACTCTCCGTAGTTGTAAATGCAAATTGACCATGGGTAACATTTTCATTGTGGTGAAGATTGTTTCCATAAGGAGATGTTACCTGATAAAGGTTGCAGATATTACTCTTCGTGATAATCCAATTAGATTAATCCGTTTATGCATAGTCACAGACTAATCCTAGCTCACAGCATTCTAGCCGCATAGCAAATCAGAGAGACGAGGAAGATATCAAGTCTATAACTCGTTGCCGATCTGCGACAACGTAGGGCAATATCTCTCGATGACCTTTAACTAATTGCAAATTGCAAATTGTTCTATGCCAATAGGGCAATATCTCACGATAACCTTCAACTAATTGTCCAATTTCATGAGTCGTCATACTAACCAAGCCCCAATTGAGAAATTGAAATTTTATTTCCCGAAAATTAAGAGAATTTATAAGCTAAACTATCGAATTGGCAATCCTGACCGCAAAAGAAGGGGAAAATTAGTATCATTATTATTATTATTAAGATTGGTATAAATAAATAAAAAAGAGGGAAGTGACGGGTTAGTGCAAATGAATCCAAAGAAGGATGATGAAAATAAAGATGATACCTTGACCGAAATAGTGGGAAGGTGTTGAGCGTCAGCATGATCGGCGACCACAACATAATCGGCCAAGACGACGACGTTAGATTGGATTTCCTCAGATACGCACTTGGTTCCGGAGCTGGGAATGTTTAACCATACGGCCTCTACTCGAGGTAGAAGGCGGCTCGCAAAGCAGAAAAGGGAAAGCGCGAGCGGTAGTAGCAATCGCCTGGTTTGAGAGCAAGACTTCGAATCCTTCGCCATTAGAGATAACCAAATGTCAACTTCGAAGCAGATTGCAGATCTCAGATTCTCTTTCTTTAGCTTCGGCGTCTGGTCGAGTTAAGTAAAAGCTCTGTTTTTGTTTTTTAGGCTCTCGGATTAGTTCCATTCCATTTGTTAATATTTTATTATTATTTATTTATTTTTTTAAAGAAAAATTTGAAAGAATGACCAATGTTTTAAATAACGAAATTAACCTTCCTTCCCTACTGCTTCACTGTTGGTTATCAAGTTTGATGATATCTACATGTAAATTTTAATAAAAAAAACTTATGCAACTCAATATTTTTATGATATTTTTTTCATACACATTAGATTATTTTAAAAATTATATAAATTAAAACAGCTTCTAAAATCTATAAATAATTATAAATATACGTCTTTTTAGATCTTGATTATTTTTAAAAGCTTAAAAAATCTTATAATGTATTTATTTAAAAAAATATGTAATTTTTTTATGAATAAAAGCTTAAAAAAGGGAGTGTTATAAAAATAAAAAAAAATTATCAAACAATAAATCCCGAATATAAACTGTCAATATTACAACAATCTCAATATCTAAATAAAGTCAATTTAATTTGATGACGCACTTAAGGAGAGAACATGTTAAATGAGGTTAGAAAAAATGTAGAGAATTTGATCAGGTTAATTAAAGATCTATATTTTTTAGTTTTAGTTTTATAAAATAATTATCATTTTTAAATCCTTATTAATAAATATTTATTTTTCTTGGTCCTTTTCTTTAATTTTTCCTTTTTTTCCTTAATTGGGCCCGTGAATAGCTATACCCCTTTTGGAAATGGAAGTGGAAATAGATTCCACAGGCTTGGTTGCTGGGCTAGTGGGAGCCCACTTCCATGTGGAAGTCCCTTCTCAAAGGGTTTGGTTCGATGAAGGGGAGGGGAGGGGGGATTTTAATGGAGGGGAGGGGAGGGATTTTAATATTATCTTGTTTGGGTTGATCAAAAGGAAGCGGAAGGGAGGGATTTTAATGTTATATTGTTTGGTTTAGGATGGGAGGGAAAAAAAATTCACGTTGACAAATTTACCCTTATATTATAAGAAAAATTTTAATGTTACCTTATTTATTTAGGAGGGGATGGAGGGGAATGATTAGCACCAATTGTTTAATGATTATAGGAATACTTTGTCGATTTTCTTAACAAGTGAATGGAAGCTTGTGATCGTCATGACTAGTGAACCTCATCACAGCGCAGACAATTGTTTTCATCATAACTAGATTGCAATCAATAAATAGTCTTCATTTCAATTAGAATAATCCAGATGCAGAAATTTCAACCTCCTTCTAACAGCGTCATTCTCTTCCTTCATCTTCTTCAGCTCCTCTAAAGTAGGATTGTCAATTGGTCCATCAAAATAATTGCACCCTCAACGTTCCTGTATGTCAGACAAATCCATAAAACTCATTAAATAAAAACCCAGCAAGTCAGTCAAATCATTAGATAAACATATCATCCACTAACCTTATAATCTGGGCACTTAACAAACCTCCTACCATAGATTTGCTCTGTTCATGAAGTGAGAACTATCACTTCATCTCCACATCTGAATCTTTCACCACCCTTCTGCCTATATTGTTTGAGGATGAACTTCTACTAGAACCCATGAAACCTCACTGCATAAAAAATTTAAGAAAAGGGAAAGCGCAGGAAAGATTGGTACTTGTCGAATAATAATATATATAATCATTAATCACAGCCAAAATTTAATTCCAAATTAATTAAGAAAAGGGAAAGCGCAGGAAAGATTGGTACTTTATCGAATAATAATATATATAATCATTAATCACAGCCAAAATTTAATTCCAGATTAATTAAGAAAAGGGAAAGCGCAGGAAAGAGTTGGGAATTAATTTATTTTGGTTATTAATTAAGGTTCCACTCGCAGATTATTTCCCATGTCTAGCGTTGTTGACTTGCAGTTGTAGCAGACAAGAATAATAAACCGAAAGCATTAATTTCATAAACAAATGAAAAATACACACTTGATCACTGAAAGAACGAAACATACGAAAATACAGCATGCTTATTGTTAGTCAAATGAGCTCAAGTTCAAACGATGCGAAAAGATAAGCAGTACAAATTAAAACACAAATATGGCTTTTATTAATCTAGAATTAAACCCTTTGATGAACGTTCGACGACTATGATCCCTCTACGGAGCTTTCTTCAACAGCCCTTCACCAAACCTTTGCAAACCACCGCTGACCTTCCTCAAACCTCCACTACTGACGCTCGCTGAGCTTCGTCAAATAGGACGAATAGGAATGAATAGGGTTCCCAGCTGCATCGACTTAAAAAAGGGCATAAGGGTATTTTATGAATAATAGAAAAATTTTAGTGGCATCTTAGTCCACTGACACATCCATTCTAATAATCCCTCCAAATCCGTCCGATTTGGAAGGTGACGTTTTTGAGGGGGGAGAGGGGAAAATTTTAAAAAAAATTCCCTCCCTTCCTAAAAAATATCATCAGCCAAACGAGAGGAGGGGGCTAAAATCCCTCCATCCTCCCCTCCGATCTCCTCAAACCAAACCAACTCTAAAAGATGAAATTCACTTCCTTAGGTAGGCCCATGGAAGTGAAATTTTTTGGCATTATACCCCATACTTTTTTTTTTTTTTTTTCATTTTATAGCTTTGCCCACATGACCTTCCTCCAACTTTCTTCACCCCCGACTTGACAGCCCCATTCTCTTACGGCAACGGAAATGACAGTGACGGAAACGACGGTGACGTTGAGGCACATCGACGGCAATGAAAGTGATGGTGAGGTACAACAACGGTAAGGACATAGGCTATCTGCTCCCGCCTCCCTTCGGTCTGCAATATAGTTTCAGCCTTGGGTTCGCACATCCACCTCCGGTTCCCACGTGTTTTCACTCAGTTGACTCCCTCTTGATCCATCGATAGCTCTGTTCGTCCGTCCATTGAAATTCAAATTTATCGGTTAAAGTTTTCAACTTGCTCATGTGAACCCATTCCTATTTTTGAAAAAATGTTCCACGTTCTCTCTTGAATCCGATTATGCATTTGTTGCTTTTGATGATGTTCTGTGATTACAGGAGGGGGATGTTCTTCCTTTTATTTTCAAGGTCACTTTGTTTGATTCAGACTTGATGCTTTCTATATTCTGCGATTTTCAAATCTATGAATTGATTGATTTTGATTCCAATATTTTGAGTTTGAATTCAAGATATGATTTGGTGGCCATAAGTCCTCATAAGTGATTCTTAGTGGCGATGGTGGTGGTTTACTGGTGGGCGAGGTTTTTTAAAAAATGGCAAGGTCATTTCAGTCTTTTTATAGGAAAAACATACATATTTATTAAAAATTATGCCTCACTTCCATCGGCATACCAAACATACTTTAGAACTCATAAGAAAAGAAAGAAAAGGTTATGAAAGCGAAAGAAAAAGAAGGTAAGCCTTCCAATGTTCTCGTGGGCCAATCAGAAATTTTGAGCCATACTACTCATGATTACAATCTAAGGCCCAACGGTCTATCCTCTGTGCGCAATAAAAAGAAAGCAGCAAGGGCACATAATGTTATCTTTGGAAATACCAAGTCTATCAAAATATCGAAATCCAGGGAAACAAAGGAACAAGCCGGGGGAAAAAAGAAGATTAATGAAGAGAACAAGGAATTAGTTCCATGCAACCCTGACATCGCAGGTTCTTCTACCAAAAAAGGGATGAACGATGACGTTGATAAAGGGAAAGAAGACTCGGGAGAAGTGCCGTCATCCCTACCTCCTACCGAGTTGATCGAAGCAGTTGCGTTGATGTAGATTTTATGGAGGGGCAAGAATCCTACGTCGCGAAACCCGTTCGAGCTTGGACGGGACCTAGACGTCGGGCGGTGCCAGGTAAGTTTTTAATTCCCTCTATTTTATATATCTATTTAATGATTGTAGCCTCATGGAATTGTCAGGGGAGAATGGACCTTCCCAATAGATGTTAAAGATATTGTCAAAAAATATAACATTGATATCCTTTGCCTTCTAGAGCCTCGCATTAGCGGAGCTAGAGCGATAATGTTTGTTGTAAGCTTGGTTTTAGTCATTGGATACGTGTGGAATCTAGTGGGTTTGTGGGGTATTTGGATCTTGTGGGACAAGGAAAATTTTGATATTACCTATTTATCCTCTACCACCCAAATGCTCCATCTGTCAAGTCTACAATCAGTTAGTAATCTTTCAAGCCTTATCACTTTGGTTTATGGTGAAACTAACTCTATTGGCGAGGCACGTGCTTTGGGACTCCCTCCGTCTTTTAGCCAACCGCTCTACCCTTCCTTGGTTAGTCCTTGGCGACTTTAATACTTTTCTTTCCCCTTCGACAAATTGGGAGGGCCGACCCTCATGGTCCTCAATGCAACATTTCGAGATTGTATCGATAACACGGACTTATCGAAGCTAGGTTTCAAGGGGAAAAGTTTACTTGGGAAAAAGAGGGCCTTAAGGAAAGATTGGATTGGGTTTTCACCAACTTCTCTTGGGTTTCTGTTTTCCAAATTCTATCGTCCGTCATGAGCTAAAATTTAAATCAGATCATAGGGTTGTCGTGGTGAATACTATTCCTTCTCTCCGTCGAAATCGTTTTCATAAATCCTTCTCTTATCAGATTGCCTGGTCCCTGGAGAATGATTTCAAAGATATCACCGATGAAGCCTGGCGGGATAAAAATTGGCTAGACGGTCTTCACATATTTAGAGAATCAGCTATGGAGTGGAATGAGAACCGTGTGGGCAACTTCACTAGCAAGAAAAAACAGGTTGATGAGGCGCTTAGAGGGCATTGACAAGAAGCGGGAAAATGAATCTTCAAACCGGTCTATTTCGCCTAGAAAGAAAGCTATGGGATGACTATCATAAGGTAGTAACTCAAGAAGAAATTTTTTGGTTCCAAAAATGCGTAGTAAATGGCTTCGGGAGGGCATTTAAATACAAGGTTTTTTCATGCCTCAACCATGGTTAAAAGGAAGAAACAGAGAATTGGAGCTATAAAAAACATTGAAGGAGAATGGATTGAAGATCACGACACTTTGAAATTGATGACCCACGATTTCTTTAAAGAGCTATATACCAAGGATGTAACCGTGAAGGATCCTGAGGGGTGGTTTTCTAACTTCCCTTCCATTGATGAGAACATGATTCGCCTTCTATCAAGAAATGCCTCGCAAAATCGAGATAAAAATGCAGCCTTTTCCATAGGAGCTTTTAAAGCTCCAGCCCCGATGGCCTCCAAGCTCACTTTTTCCAAACTCGGTGAAATTGGGCTGTTATAGGCGATAAAATATGTGATTTCATTGATGATTGCTTCAACAATCCCTCTAAACTATCCAAGATAAACCATTCCAAAGTTGTTCTAATCCCCAAGGTTGATAATCCGGCTACGTTGAAGGAATTTCGTCCTATCTCCCTTTGCAATGTGAGCTTCAAAATCATTACTAAGCTCCTAGCTAATAGGTTAAAGGGGATCATGCCCCATCTTATTAGTCAAGAGCAAAGTGTAGTTTCATTGCTAATAGATCCAGTTGTGATAATATCCTTATTGCTCAAGAAATTATCCATTCCATGAGAATGAGTGGGAGGAAGAAAGGTTTTGTGGCAATCAAAATTGATATGGAAAAAGCTTTTGACAAAGTTAGATTGGGGGTTTATCGAAATACACTAAAATGTATTAACTTGGAAAACAATCTCATCGATCTCATCATGGCCTCGCATTTCTACTACTTCTATGTCTATTCTCCGGAATGGGGATGAAACCCGAGCTTTAACCCTTCTAGAGGAGTCGGACAAGGGGATCCCCGAGCCCATATCTATTTGTACTTTGCATGGAGCGCCGGGACACTTAATTAAAGCCGAATGCGATGGGCATCGGTGGAAACCCTTTCTTTTCAAGCGAGGTAGCCCACACATCTCACACTGTTCTTTGCCGATGACCTCATTCTCTTCATCGAAGCTTCTAGTAATCAAATGATTGAAGTCCGGAAAGTTATACAAAGTTTTCGCGAAGTCTCGGGACATAGAATCAACCTCGACAAATCACGAATGTTCCGCTCTAAAAAAGTTAACTTCAACGGGGCTTTTGAGTTGAGCCGGCTCCCGGGAATTGGGATTACCGCCGACCTTGGTAAATATTTGGGTGTTCCTATCATTCATAAAAGAGCTTCTCATGCCACTTACAACCTTATTGTGGAAAGAGCCGGAAGAAGTTGTCCTCGTGGAAGAGCAAATTTTTGACTATGGCGGGACGTTCGTCCTTCTTATCAAGTCTCGTGTTATCTTCCCTACCGAGCCACCGCATGCAATCATCTCTCCTTCCGATTTGTACTATTAGAGAAATTGAGCGAATCTCCGGGACTTTCCTTTGGTCTCGGGAAGAAGACGTGCGAAAAATGCATCTTATTGCCGGGAAAAAATCACACAAGCTAAGAATCAAGGGGACCGGGTTTCAAAAATCTTCGCCGCGAACAAAGCTTTTATTATGAAACTATGTTGGAGTCTTTTAACCAAGAAGGATGCCCTTTGGGTTCAATGTTTGTGGTCCAAATATAATTGCGGTAACTCGCATTTGCCTAATATCTCTAGAAAGAGAAACTCTTCCTCCGCTTGGAGAGCGATTGTCGAAGTCCGGGACTGTTTTCTCACCGTGTGGGTAAAAAGGTCAATAACGGGCGGGTACCAAGTTTTGGATTGACCTTTGGCTCCTCTTGATCAACCCATCATCTCCTTTATTCAGTATCCTTTATCTGTCAACGCTGAGGAGACCGTCAGAGATCACCTCTTGTCTAATGGACAGTGGGACTATCAAAGATGGTTTGGAGTTCTACCTCCAGATATTATTAACTTCATTTTACATTCGAATCCACCCTCCAACAATTCCCCGGATAGCTTTACGGAGAGCAGCAAAGGATGGTGGTTTTCTCCGTAAAATCGCCTACCAATTCCTCTCTCGACACCGATGAAACAAGCACTAATAACTTCCGGGTACAAGTCCGGAAATGGAAAATTCCGGAAAAAGTTAAATTTTTTATGTGGCAAGTTGGTCATGAGAGACTCGTCACCAACTCTCTTCGCAGCGAGGAGGTCTTACCAACGATAATGGTTGTCCTTTTCAATGCAATAGTGAGGAAAGTGTGATTCACATCATTCGAGATTGTGAGCGTGCTAGAAGTTTATGGAAACTTATTTTAAAACCTAACTATTTCTCTCAGTTTTTCTCTGGCAGCTTGCAGGTTTGGCTTAACTGGAATACCAAACACAATCCCGGCAAAGGGAGATTTCAAAACTTCTCATGGACGAGAATCTTTAGCCCGGGGTGTTGGATTCTTTGGACAACCGAGATGCAAATTCCAATTTCGGGGAGTGAACACGTAAAAACAAGGGAGATGTTACATCGGTGCAGGCTATCTACTTATGGAAAATGGAGCGAATCAAAAGCTAAAACATCGATTTTCCAACTGGACAAGACAGAGGAGAGATCATGGACACCCCTCCTCGCGAACACGTTCGCATTGATGTGGACGGATCAGTCTTCATCAACACAAAGTCAAGCGTGTGGGGGAGTACTAAGAAATTCTCGGGGAATGGTTGATGGGTTTCTACAAACCCCCTTGCTTTACGTCATGAATCGAAATTTATCTTTATCATGATAGGGTTACTGATTGGTGTTCAAATGGGATTCCAAAGTATAGTCATGTACTCGACTCCCTTGATGCCATCAACATCCTTATGAGAGATTGCTCTACTGATCATCCTCTTAAAGACATTATGGAGAGACTAGAGACCTTTGTTTTCGAGATCGGGGCGGAGCTTCATCATACACCAAGAGAAATCATCTCTTGTCTTGATTATATGGCCAAGAAGGGCCATAGTGTTGTCATTGGTCGACGATGTGGTCATGATTCCAACAATCCCCGAGAGGTTGTTCGAATATGGTTTTGAAGGAGACGATCGATCCCGTTATTACTAGTATTTTTCTTCTTCAGACAGTGCTGTAGCCTTATAATCTAACTCCTATTTCTCATTTCAAGTTTCTTCGAACTTTATATTATCCAAAAAAAAGAACTCATTTTCGTCTCCACCTCCGCTTCCTCTTTCAACTCCACTCCCATCAAAAACTCTTTTATGATACTAAACGAGGCATTGAGGGGTCAAGCACACGCGCTTTGTTGACACATCTGAAGTTGTAAGTTTACCGTGAAGCCGGAAGCATGGGTAAGCTTGTATATTTGTCGTCGATAAAGACAAAACTTTTTTGGAAAATTAATTATTTAATCTTTATAGTCTGACCGAATTTACGACACAGTCCTTATAGTTTAACTTGTCATGACTTAATATTTTTAGTTTCTTACTTTTTATAAAAAAAATCTAAGTCTCCCATAACTCATCCTATGTGGTATTGACCGGAAAAAAATGTGCTTATTTGGCATCCTTGTTGTCGGGACAAAGCAAAAATGTTAGATTCTCACTCCCCCCTCTCTCTCCAATTCTACTTTCTTCTTCATCTGCCTCTGTGCTTTTTTCCCCCTGACATTCTTACTTTTTCCCTAACAACAAGGATACCAAATACTCTCTCTGGTTCTTATTATAAGGCATCAACTAATAATTTTCACAAACCAATAAAAACAGTTAAAGTCAATAAAGTTGTCCTACAATTTAATAAACTTCCAATATTACCCCTACTAATTACACTAAATTCTAATATTATATAATTATTACTCTCAACCACTACCCTTATTAATGAGGGACATATATGGAAACAAATTATTAATAGTTCTTGGGAACAAACAAGTGCCTTATAAAAAAGACCAAATAAACTTGCTAGTTGGTGGCTTATAATAATGATTAGAGTATAGCCGAGAAAACGGGTCGAGCCCATCGGGCCGACCATTTTAAGCCCTGACCCTTCAAAGGCAGGGTTTGAAAATTAGAGGAGTTTAATGAAATAAGCCCTAGAGGGCTAGCCCTTGTAGGGCCTGGGGCTTAAAAAGGCTAGCCCCGGAGGGCCTCAGGCGGCCCTGAAGGCCTTTTTAATTTATTATTATTATTTTTTGGATACATGAATTTACATATGATAGTAATTTACTAATTTGTATGTATTTTATATTTGTTATAGAGTTATTTATTCATTTAAGTACAAATACATAATAACTGTACTTTAATTTTATGATTTGGTTTTTTATTTGTTGCAGATAAAGATTATGGATGTGTTCATAATGCGGGAGAAAAAATCCATGATATTCTTACTCATGAACCAGAGCCTACTCAAAATCAAGACAATCAAATGTCGTTGAAATTGATGATGGTGGCGAAGATGACGACAATAATAGTCATCGTCTTAATGTTGTTTAGTGGTATCTTTTTATGTTTTATGTGAGTTTATTCGTGAACATAGTTTCTTTTGATTATGAATTAGTGATGTCTTGATTTGTTGGATGATTCGTGTTGCTTTTTATATTAATGTTGACAATATTTATTTGATAAATTAGAATTTAATTGTTGTAATTTACTAATTATATTTCTTTGAAAAAAAAAACGGAGACAAAATAGTTAAAATTTAGAATAGTAACTTCCGGGCTCTGGAGGGCCGGCCCTGGCCCTAGTGTTCTCGGGTCGGGTTTTGAATAACAGATGTTTTTCTTACCCCTGACCCTGGAGGGCCGGCCTTAGCTCTTCACGGGCCGGCACTGATTCCCAGCTCTAGATCAGAGGGAGTAAGCACATTTTTTCCCTCGTCAACGCCATATAAGACTCAGATTTTTTATAAAATTTAGGAAACTATAACGATTAAGTTGAACTTTAAGGACTAAGTCCTCAACTCGATCAAAACTAAATAATTAATTTTCCCAAACTTTTTTTACATATTTTCTTTTTTTACCATGATGCATATTTACTTAGAAAAAATGTAAGAAAATACCATTTGAACTTCAAAATTTTAAATCAGTATTGTTGTCTACAAGAATATAGGTATTAACTATAAGAATATAGTAATGGACAACTTATTTTAATAGAAAATGATTTATTTAAGATTTTAAAATTTAATTGGTATTTTCTTATCTTTTTACCTATTTACTTCATGCAATGTAAATTACGATTAAAAAATTATTTTTAAAGTTTGTAATTACTATTTTAAACAAACTCTCAGAAATCAAACACTCGGTTGATTCTATTCGTATAAACTGTTCCACATGTGTATTTTCCTCTGCTCGAAAAGTAATTATTTTGACACAATAATATAATTTAATTTAATTAATAGTAGGAGAGATATTTCAAAGTCTCTAACAAATCTTTAAAATTAAATAAAAATGTATATCTTTAAATTAAAAAATATTTTTAGCTTCCCAGTATTTTACTCACCAATCAACATATTATAGCACGGGAATCATTTCAGGAAAAAAAAAAAAGGACGACGCACACATATTAGAATCTTCATTCTATGGAAGAGGAGTGCGGAAAATTTTCTCGGGTTGAGTTTCTCTTATCATCTTTTTCTCATTATCCTTCATAATCTATAATCTCATCCGTTCAATTAATAAAATATTATTTTTATTTTTCTCTCATTTTCTCAATCAATGGCCCCAAATTGAACCGATGAAAGAAAATAAGAAAAGAGATATGGAAAGAATCTACTCCCTCGTTCCAATCACCGGTACTGTGGTGAAACCCGTGAAGCCGTCTGTGAAAAAAGGGCGAACTGTGAACTATCTCCCGGTCACATCCGTTTTCTGCATGGCTGCACCTCGCTGTTCTCCTTTGTTACTTGTTTACCATACTCTGTTCTTCGCGACAACACTATATAAGTTTGCTACAGCTTCTGGCAGTCTATGTACTGGCCCAGCTTCCATACTTTGTTCTTCGGAAGAAGCTGAGACGCCCATCACTCGGTTCCAGCGATACCTCAGAATCAAGACCGCACATCCAGAACCCGATTACTCTTCAGCTGTCTCCTTCCTCACATCTCAAGCACATTCCATTCGCCTCCAACATCAAATTCTAGAGTTCTCTCCCGGTAAGCCCCTTCTTCTCCTCGCATGGCCTGGCTCCGACCCTTCTCTTCCTTCTCTCCTCTTCAATTCCCACCTTGACTCCGTCCCCGCCGAGTCCTCCAAGTGGATCCACCCTCCGTTCGCTGCCGTCCGTACGCCCGACGGGAGAATCTATGCCCGTGGAGCTCAGGACGATAAATGCATTGGGATGCAATACCTAGAGGCGATTCGGAATCTGAAGGAGAAGGATTTCACGCCCACACGCACGATTCACTTGTCCTATGTTCCGGACGAGGAGATTGGTGGATTTGAGGGGTTTGCCAAGTTTGCGGGTTCGAAGGTGTTTGAGGATTTAAATGTTGGGTTCATGTTGGATGAAGGACAGGCCTTGCCTGGTGACGAGTTTAGAGTGTTCTATTCGGATAGGATGCCATGGGAAGTGAAAATTAAAGCGAAAGGACCACCTGGGCATGGGTCGAGGATGTATGATAATAGTGCCATGGAGAACTTGATGAAGAGCATTGGGGTTATAAGCAAGTTTAGGGAGAGTCATTTTGATGCCGTCAAGTCCGGTGAAGCTGCTAATTCTGAAGTTATTTCGATTAACCCCGTTTATCTGAAAGCTGGGGTTCCTTCACTTGCTGTGAGTTGGATAAACACATTTATTTTGAAATTGATGATACTTCTGATTATGTTGACAATAACTTGAAATGAATGGTGCGTGGTATTTGTCCAGGGATTTGCAATGAATTTGCAGCCTTCAGAAGCTGAAGCAGGTTTCGATCTTAGGCTAATCCCTACTGCTGATCCAGATGAAATGAGAAGAAGAATTGCTCAAGAATGGGCACCGGCCGCTAGAAACATGTCATATGAGGTAAAATCACCATGAAATCTTTTTTTCGTTTTCTATCTTAATAGGAAATGGGAGTTGGGTTGCCTTCATATGTTGAACAGCATATATTGTTCAAAATATTGAAAGGACTGGGTGGGTGCTGCTTTTGAATATTGGTGTATTTAATTATATAGCAATCTGTCATGTTTAAACTGCGTTTACAATATACAGGAATACAGTATATTAAATAGCGAGTCAATTGTCCCAGTCTCTCAGATGAAGTTGGTTTTTCCCCCCTCATGTAGATTTTGAAATTTTGAATGTCCACATCTGATGAGTCAAGTTGTCACGTAATTCAAAAGCAACTGTAAACATGATAATGTGAAGTAATGGTGGTTGAAAATACGAGTATGACAGCATTATAGATGTCTTGGTCAATGAACTTGTCTATCAAGTGATTTAATTTTTTTTTCTGAGTTCTGGCTTTGTATTTAGAATTCCTTTGTACTCGCACAATTTAGCTTCCTTTTGGAACTTTCTTTTTTGCTTTGATTTATTCCTGGTTCAATCATTGCTGCATGCAATGCCAAACACAAGGGGAGGAAATGCAAATAGATTTTTCTCCTGGCAAAGGTTCCAATATTTGGTTTAGAAAATCCTTATTAGAAGCCATATGCTGCTTGATATCCTGATACTGTCGGATTTTTGCCCCAGAAGAAATTCATCATTGTGCTCTAGAAATAACATCTGGTTAATTATGTCTATTGGTAAGAGAAAAACTTTGGCATGGCATGTCAGATTGATATCCAATCTTTAAAAATCGAGGGTAATATGCTCGATTCAAAGGTCTAGATTTGATTAAAATGCCTTGTGCCTGGATTTGTTTTCCTACCATGCGCTTTGGCCTCAAAACAGTTATACAGGTATCCTAGATTTCTAACTCTGCTGTCTTGACATGAAAATTTATGACCTGCTGCATTAGATGACTTTTTACACCGCATATGATTGAGTCATCTTCTGAATCAATTTCTATTCTTTTTAAAATTCTCTGGAGTTTAAAAGTGATTGTTTTATGGTATGGTTGTTGACTTCTATATGATATTTTCTAACTAGTGCCAACTTTGGATCATATAAACAACGTACGGGACTCAACATGTTTCTGCATTTTAGCTCACTGAATAAACTTGGATTCTCTGACCATGGTCTTTGCTTTTAATTTCTGGACTGCAATTTTTTGCCTCATCTATGGGCAACCAAAGATGTGGAAAAATGGCTGATACATTAGTGCATTTGAAATATGGCAGATAAAAGAGAAAGGGCCCCTTAGAGACAACATGGGACGCCCCATGATGACCCCAACTGATGATTCCAATCCATGGTGGTTAGTTTTCGAGCAGGCCATCACATCGGCTGGAGGAAAGCTTGCAAAGCCTGAAATTCTTGCTTCTACTACTGATTCTCGATTTGTTAGGCAGAAAGGAATTCCTGTTCTTGGCTTCTCTCCAATGACAAACACTCCCATACTGCTTCACGACCACAACGAGGTAATTAGACATTTTTTCTAATCCCCCATTATTAAGTTTCTCTTGGCTATTCCTCTTGCTTCTTCTATCTGAGACTCATACCATGGCCTTCACTTGCAGAACCTACAAGATACTGTTTACATGAGGGGCATAAAGATATACGAGTCTGTGATAAGTTCCTTGAGTTCATTCACGGACTCTTCAAAGAGCTGACGGCCCTTGTTTCTTCTTAATAAGCATCCTCCAATGTATTAAATTTCATTGATTTAGGCATGTATTATTGGTCTGGCTATTAAGTGTTTGGCCATAAAAAAACTTTAGTCATTTTTTTTTTTGGTTATAAACTTTAGTCAATTTAATAGAACTTACCTTACTTTATATACTTAATGCCTAACTAATCGATGCGGAACCCCTAATATATTAAGTATAATATTATGCAGAGATTGGAAAGATAGTTCGTTGTTATTGCCTTCTCAATTGATCAATTTTTCTTTCAAGATTACAAGCCTTTCATTAGAATTAATCACTTTAAATTCGCTTTAATGACAAGTGCAAGGTTGGAAATACCTTTTTTATTTATTAGAATCTAGGGTTTCAAAAAAAAAAAGAATATAGGGAAAATCCCTTTAAAAAAAACTTTAAAAATGTGAAAAGGCAAAAAGGTATTTCGAATATTCATAACAATATGGAAGAGGTTTAGTACTTAATTCGTCATTTTCAAAATTAAAAGGAAATGATAGAATTGTCCTTTAATTTTCACTTTGACATAATTAATTGTGAAACATATTATCAAAACTTATGAAACCTGTAACATCTTCTAATTTAGAGGACAATTATTAATTATTAACTTGATTAAACCATTAATTAAAATGGTTTATACACACAGTTAAGTTTTGGATTTTACTATGCCCATATTTTTAAATTAAATATTGCTTTAGAATTTTCCAAAATATCCAAAGTATATTAGAGTATGTTAAGTGAGTCCTAATGTAACAATATACAATAATTCAACATGTACCGTAAAGGTGGAAGCACAGCCGTTAGCAAAAGTATTTTAAGCTTCCGGAACTTTCCCTGATTGACTCACAGAAGAACCATCACCTAAAAAATGTTTGTAACCATCAATCCAGCTCATTATAAATGCTAATATGTGCTCGTGAGGTGCCAAGTAGAACATTTTATATAACAAAGTACTCGATATATAATTTATAAATTTATTAAATCAAAGCACAAATTATGTAATAAAATTTCAATATCAAATTTCGTATCATGAATCACATATATACCATGCCAAGTAACAGATCGATACCTTGACAATCCTTATCACCCCCCACCCTTATAACCGCTAACAGAACCCATGGGCTATAACATAATAGGTTTAGTCTTTGTGACAAGACTGCACCAAGCTCTCCAATGATGAGGTGTAGCCTGGCAAAAGACTACATAACTCATATCGGACCATGGGTTGTCTTTCCTTCGAATATGGAAAGGTGTCACTGTCCCAAGGGCTAACTCTTAACTCTGCCAAAGGAAAAAAGGTGATACCAAGGGACCTGAAAATATCAAAGTCATCCACTGTGCACCGAGTGGTGGCATACCACGTGGTATTATACACAATAACTCCCCATCATCACTCCATATCCATCACCGCTCCACATCATCATAGTCTTGGCATGAATATATGAAATTCTAAACAAAATTTATGACAGTAATACATTGTCACAATAATCATTAAGATAACAAAAGTGCATTATCCAAAACATGTAATATCATGATTTTTTGTCTCAATAACTATTTCAAAATATTCATTGATATATTAAATCAATAATAAAATCTCACCAATCACATTTTTAAGATAAAATCTCACAAGGCAATTTCATTAACAACATAGTTATCATATATTAAAAATCACTCACAAAACATCACACAAGCAAGTACAATGAGTGGAAAGTGGTTACCTCAAATTCTTAACATAAGAACTAAACTTGAGAGATATCAAGTCCACTCTAAAAATAAATATATAATTACTCGTTAATAGAATTAATGACAATACCGACTAATAATAAATAATTAATTGAACTATTATTGTCTAATTTTAATTTTTTTTAGAAGAATCGAGAATTTATCTATTCCTCAAATTATCGTTACAATCTCAGTTCCATCTTTTATAAATTATTTCTCACTAATTATAGTCATCAAAATATCATCATATCCTCAATTTAACCAAAATACCCAATTTCCTACAATAAAAGCTTCGCCTAAAAATCCAAATATTTACATTCATTTATAAACCTCAAATCTAATTCACCTAATACTTAATATAACCTCCAATAAATTTAAAATGAATTATAAATTCGAATACAAAAGACCTATTATCATAAATCTTAATTTCTTAACCTAATACTAACTTATATAAGCATAATCCAGTTCATTTAACAAATCTTCAAATCACCATAAAATCAAAATCATATCAAACTCTAATTTAAATTCTAAATTCCAACTCATAATTTTATACCGTTCAAGATTTAGCAAAACTAAACCGATTAAACCGACAACAATATCTCCAGTAATCCAAATAAATATTTTAAACTTCATTTAATCGGTAGCAATATCCTATAAAGCATAAATCCTAAATTCTTTTAGATAGAAAATTAAATTTAAATACCAACTAATAAATCTAAACCGATTAAAATTACTTATTAATCATGCTCTTTTATATACACAGTCATTTATTATCAAACCTCAAAACTTTATCATAATTCTAGTTCCAAAATTTTCACTAATCAATATCATATTACTCTCATTAGAAAGAGAAAAATATGTAGAATAACTTTCATGAAGGTAGCTTATTGAAAAGAAATTAATTTAACTATCTAAATGATCTTATAAAATAAATAACATACCTCAAAAAACTGAAGAATACTCTTCACTTCTTCTCTTTCCCCTAATCTCTCACTCACACTCACATTCTCTCTTGTCTCCGGTGACTCTCGACACACACACTCTCCGGACAAACCACAAACACATATATTTATACAGGGAAAAACACTTCTCATATTGTAAGAGAAGTGTATTCTCATGTCACACACACATGAAATTGTGGGACCCACATATATATATAATTAACATTATATATGTGGGTCCCACTATTTCATGTGTGTGTAGGAATCTTCTTTTTCCCATACAACATAAAAAGTTTAAACCCCATTTATATGTTGTGAATGTGAGGCGGTGGATGGGATACTTATCCCTTAAAGTATAATCATAATTAAGTGGCAACAATTGCTGCCACCGTATCATAGTTTTTTTTTTTTAATTAAATTATTAATTTATTTTATTATTATTATTTCCTTTCTTCTTCTACACGTTCCCTCTCTCTTCTCTTCTTCTTTTTTAACTAAATATTAATTTATTATTTCTACACTCTTATTCCACTAATTTCTTTTACCATTATAAATGATATTTTATATACAAATCTTTATTTTGATAATTACACAATAAATTCATGTATCCTAATTAATTAATTTTTCTTATTTGTAATTAAATCCTAATATAAAAATTTGGATGCTTATCAGATCTTGTGAATTTTGATTTACAACTTGTGAAATTCTTTAAGGAAAATGTGATTTTTTTTAAAAAACTTGTAAAACCTTTATCAAAATTTGTAATTTGTGAAATTTTTTAAGGAAATTTTGAAATTCTTTTGATAATTTGTTAAAATTTTATCGAACTTATGAAACCTTCATCGAACTTGTGAAACCTTTATAAGATATTATTAATTAAAATTTGTAAATTGTGAGATTCTTTAAGAGAGTTTTGAAATTATTTTGAGAACTTGTAAAAACCTTATTTGAATTTTTGAAAACTTTATCCGAACTTGTGAAATCCTTATTAAATCTTGTCAATTCAAATATGTAACTTATGAAATTCTTTAAGGAAGTTGTGAATTTTTTTTTAAAAGATATTGTGAATTTTGATTTACAACTTGTTAAATTTTTATAAGAAATTGTGAAAATCTTTATTAAAACTTGTGAAATCGCATTTTCCTCCCTGTCCTTAATTCTTAAACTTGGAGGAATAATTATGTAATTTCTTTTTAATTTTGAAAAAGGCTAATAAGGCCCTAACACTTATTTGATATTATATATGAATATTAGGAATACATTTTTGTCTTTTGACATTTTTAGAATTCTTTTAAAAGGATTTTCTCTAAATCTCTGTACATTTTTAGCTTAGAGCTCATTTTTTTTTAAAAAAATATGGATAAAATTTTAGGAAAAATCTCAAAAAAAAAAGTCATTTAAACTTTAAAATCTCCAATAGATAATTTTACAATAAAATAAATTGTTAATTATTTTATTGTTCTTATTAATCTTAATAGTGTTGATGTTAATAAGATTTTCAAATTGAGATATTTTTCTGTTCCTCACAATTTTATATTGACATTTATTAATAATATTCACGAGAATTTAAACCGCGTCACTATAAAAGGACACCCGCATTGAATTTAATTCAGGCTATTATCATTGGGTTTTTTTGACCAAAATAAAAAATTTTTTTTTTTTTTTTTATCAATCTAGCGTACTTTTGAAACTATTTACTGGAGAATGGTTGTTTTGGAGAGTGCTGGCAGGTTGGTTCTGTCAGAAACCCTCCCAGCACTACCCAAAACAACCTACTTTTAATAATTTTAAAAGTACTATAGATTGGTAAAAAAAAAAAAAAATTATTATTTTGGTAAAAAAAAAAACATTATCATTGCATTTGGATAGAGCTATCAAACAGAAGACAGCTGTCCATTTGAGAATACATAAATAAAAACAATCTCGCATGTAACATCACACTTCCTCCTCGGCCAAAAAAAACAACATCACTCTTCCTCATCTGAATCAGTATCTTTTCCATCTTCCTCAACAACGGTTTCGACCTCCTCCACCTTGTCTCCGCTTGAATTCTCATTGTTCAAGTCCTCTGAATTTCTTTTCTGTTCAGCCTCTTCCTTTAGCGAGTCAATTAAAGTCATCAACTCCCTATTAATCTGTAAGAACAAGTAATAAGCAGCCAGGTGAGTTTAGAAACCAGTTTTTAAATTGGATGCAGATGTTGAGAGCAAATAATACTTGACCAACCTGAACATTTTGAAGAAAATCAGATATATTAGTAGGGCAAGCAGGACATATTCGCACATTCTTTTGCGAGCGGAGTGACCTTCCGCCTCTGGTTCTCTCTCTCAGGAAAGGCGTGCCTGCAAATTTTCCTTCTAAACATGTCTTGCAAAAATTATGGCCGCATGGCGTGGTTACAGGAGAAGCCATAACTTGCCCACAGATAAGACATTTGAGTCCTTCATATGGAAACAAAAAAACATTATAAAAACATCACTGGTTATGTGGATATTATTATAGTTTAATTACATTTGGAGCAAATGAACCATTTAATTGGTTGCAACAAACTAGATATATACAGAGTTGCTATATAAACGGTAAGTTGACCAAAATAGAGGTTGGCAACAAATTCATGCATACCTCTCAACAAGCTTTCGGTAATTGATATGTTTTTGGATTTCCTAATTATTTTCCTTGACCTTTCAATCTCTTCTGAATCCATTCTTCTAACTTGCCTTTTGCTTGGAGGGGGCGGCTTCATCCATCTCCAACATGTATCTTGCTCCTGAAGAAATTATTCGTTAATTATATTTTCTGAACGTTCTGATTACATCATAAGTGTTCCTTATAATTTAATCTCATTTGGTAAGCAATTTTAGGAAAAAAAGGTAAAATCATAAAGAATCACAGCAGAACAATAATCTTTAAAAGCACTTACATCATAACCCCAGGATGGATCTTCTTCCCTTTCAATTACAGTTACTGCCTCCTCCAACTCTTGAATTTCTGGTAATCGTCGTCTTGGGCGATCACCGTGATCATCGCTGTATGTCATTTAAGATAGTTTAATAAAAGTATATAATTACAGATTCTATATAAGAGATAATAAAATGAGTAACATGGCAAATACCTCGTCCAAGGAGCGGGTTCATTTTCACATCTAACAAACAAATAACGGCAAACCTTGAAGCCCTGGAAACATAATCATATGTTATCAGAAAAGTTGCATAAAACAAGAACCAGTCGAGCAATAAAACAATCAAGAGATAGCAAAATATACCTGCACTCCTTGTTTCGCCCAACATTTTTCAATTCTGTAAATTCCGTCGTATCTTATACCTTCCCGGGGGGCATACGGGGAATGTTTATCTTTATGCGATCTATATTGGAATTTAAGAAGAGGTCACACATAAATCTCAATATGAGCCTTATAAAGTGGCTGAACTATGGTTTATAAATGCACTGCCATATAACGTCAAATACTTGATAGATAGAGAGAACTGAAAAGAGAAAGAGAGCTGCTTTTGATGTAGATTGCTCACCTTAATACTCTAACAGGGTACCCCTTTAGACAGCTCACTTTAAGCGCTAAGTTCGACTTCACAAACGTTTGATCGAAAGACTGCTCTTTACTGGTTCGTTTGTTGCCTTTTAGATCTCTACCGCCGCTGCAACAACGGACACGTTGTGGATTCAACAAAAAACCAAGAAAGAAGCAGGAGATATATATATATATATATATATATGAATGATCAACGCATAAGAAAGAACATGAAATATGGCACTAAAACCACGAACCTTCCGGTGTAAATGAACCACTCTCCATGATCCTCATCGTCGATATAACCGCCGGAAAGAACAACGGATTGAGCACCATGTTTGGACTGGCCGGCAATACCACTGATATGAGGGAAATGGGCCCCCCATTGCCGGCATTCAAATCTGTCAGCCCAGCATTGGCCCACAAGCACACCTTGATTCCGCAATGGATCATTCTCAGCTGTGATTGGACCAAAATGATCCTGAGGCACTGTTACGAATATCCTTCCGCTCGCTGCATTTGCCTTGCCTTTCCTTTTGGCCCTCTCTGTGGTGTATGCTCTGTCCGGCCTGTCTTGGTTGTGTGCAAACTGGTACACTCTCCAAGTTTCTCCGGCAGTACCGCTAGCTTTAGACGCCTTCGCTGCGCGAATGGCATTTACGACGGCGGAATTAATTCGAATTCCGCTTGCCACGTCGCTAGGGATCACCGAACGACACTTTGCGCACGTCTTTTTGCCTTGGCCCACCCATGTCTTGAAGCACTTGAGACAAAAATTGTGCCCGCATGGAGTCTGAATGAGAACGTTCCATTATAACTTTTATTATTCCATGATACTGACATGTAATTAATATAATATATGCTAATCATCACCATTCCTATCAAACATTTCATATAAGCTGATGATGAAGCGAAAAAGAGAGAATAAAAAATAATTTAGATATTCACATTCAAAGGGAATCCGAACTTACTGTGACAGGCCTCTCCAGTAATTCGAGGCAGAATGAGCACTTAAGCGTTCCATTGAGGATGTCCAAAATGTTGCTTCCATCTCCTTCTCGTCTTTTCTCCTCCCCTTCTTCCAACACGGCCTTCCCACTGAGAAGCCATTGGCGTTTTTTGGCCTTTTCCATATCTGAGAGAGACCCATCGGCCTCTATAGCTCGAATGGCTGCTATGAGATCCCCAGCTCCCTCTGGCAACGTCTTCTCGTTGGCCACCGGAAGGTCACGGTGTAGGGAGGAACAGTCCGGGCATTCCCATTCAACGGCCTCCGCCATCGTCTCAGGACGGCAAGAAAGACAGTCAAGGTGCCACTGGGTGGCACAAGTTTTACACGTCAGCTTCTCCGACTCTGCCGGCTTCACCTTGCAAGCCCTGCAAATGCCGTTGCAGTCGCAGGGAAGTTGGGTAACGGATGCCATGGCTGAAATACAGACAAGCCAGAGGTTGGACAAGAGACAGACAATGGTTTGCAAATAACACTACTGAAACTCTGATGGCCTGCTCTACTTCTCAACCTTATTTATAGATAAAAACGGCGAGGGAGAGTATGAATAGTGAATGACGAATTCATTAGAGTTTAATTGGTTTGCATTTTTGAAGAACGAGGCGTGGACTGATTGACATGAGAATGCATGTGTCCGTGGCAGTTACTGGAAACAAATCTTTTAATTAATACATTCATTGTTTGCTCTTGGTGCATGCTTGGCTGCAATGAATCTGTTTTAGGTTTTGACTTTTGACCCGGAATTGACCAAGGTGTAACTGTTTCATTTTTATTTTATTTTTTTTAAAAAAATGGTTAAGTAGCAAATATATCGAAAGTATAGGGTAGAAAGAATATTACATTTTGAAAGTTTTTTTTTGTCTTAATGTTGCCCCAAAAGTATCAAAGTTTAGCAATGTTGTCCAATTAATCCATTAAAAGACTAAAGTTGACTGTCAAAAAATTGAAGTTCACCATTAACTTTTTAACGGAAATAAGCAGCATTCTTTACGCGTTTGATACTTCAGGACAATATTGAAACAAAAAAAAAATTCAAAACAACATTACTCCTCAGTGAAAACTTCCTTGACAAATTTACTACTTAACCAACCAAAAAAAAAAGGATAGCCTTCACAGCTTCATCAGAACCCCTTACGAAATCTATTTATGAGTTGCCTATTTAATGAAATTCTGAAATAAAATTTTATGACACTTTTATGCTAAGAAATAATATAAAACATTTTGGCCTTGCTACGAATATTGGGTTCATATCCAGTTTTGAGAAGAAATTACTACCTGCAATTAATTATTGCTGCTGAGGGAACGAATAATTTAAATTATTCTGGAAAAAAATTCTCACGATGATGAAACCACCCCGATCAGATCAAATTAGATAGGATAAATATAAGTGAATGGATATGAACAAAAAAAAAAATACACACAATTGAATAAATATTCATAATTAAATTCGAAACCTTTTCTAAATTCTAAAAAGAGTGGCTATTTATTGTGGAAAATATAAATGTTAGATTCTTTATAAGCATGTAATTAAAAACGGTTAATACAATGGTTCACAGTTAAATTTCTCCACATTTTAGTTTTGGTCCTATAGTTTTAAACTATATGTTTTGGTCCCTCGAAGAATAAAATGATCCGTGTTTTTATTGAAATATAAAGACTAATGTTTTAGGCGGGAAAAAATGTGATGGATCAAAACTTATGGTTTAAAACTATAGGGACTAAGATCGAAATGAGAGCAAATTACAAAGATCAAATATTATATTAACTCAATTAACAAATTACAAATTTTTAAAATTCATTTTTTAGTGAAGAGTAGGTGATTTTATTATGAATGTTAAAAGTAAGCAATTTGAAGGAGATATATAATCGGAGGGAGAACTTGTTGTAAGGGGGGAAAAAGTAGAGAGAGAGCCCCCGGTCTAAAGATAGTGAACCCCCCCCCCCCCCCCTCATTCTAGTGATATAGAGAGCTGTAGAGAATTATGTTCCAAATAAAAAATTTAGAGTTAAGAAGTAATTAAATTTATTTCAAAAGTATAGGCCCAGGAGCAATATTGTCTTAAAATTTTTTTTTGTCTCAATCATTGTTGGCCAAGAAGTTTTAAAACGTAAGAAGTAATGTTACTCTATTCCGTTAAAAAACTAATGTTGACTATCAAAAAATTGAAGTTGGCTGTTAGTTTTTTTTTTTACAGAAATTGGCAACATTGATGCAAGAAAAACTTTCAAGGTAACATGGTTCCTTAGCTAAACTTCCAAGACAAATTTGTTACTTAACCCAAAAATTTAATTAGTAATGAGTCTGTCGTGTATAAAATATCAATAGATGTTCCGACACGTAGATATTACAAGTTGACAGGCAAATGATGCTTAAAATTATGAAAAATTACGTACAGGTCCCAAGGAACGAAAAAAATTACAAAAAAGTTTCCTGAAACACTAAATTACATAGAAGTCCCAAAGGGGATTTTTTTGATATTATTTGTATTAACAACAGGAAATGTCTATATTTACAACAACATTTAAACACCTGACCATTTACAACGAAAAAGTCATTTTTATAACTGAAAGGAAAAATCATATTTACAACAATATTTAAACACATGGATTTTGAACATAGAAAGGTCATTTACAACATAAAAATGCTTTAGATTTACTGAGGAAGTCTTTGTATTTACAACAAAATTTAAAAATCGGCTATTTACAAAAACAAAAATCATATTTACAACAATAAATGCATGTATTTACAACAACATTTAAAAATCTGGATTTTATTTTCATACAAATAATATCAAAAAAGTCCCTTGGGACTTCTGTGTAATTTTGTGATTTCAATGGACTTTTTTGTAATTTTTTTCGTTCCGTGGGACCTGCGCGTAATTTTCCATTAAAAATATTTCGATTCTTTACGTGGGGATTTTATGTACTTCTTCCTTCTAAAAATTAATAAGAAATTAGAGATCTAAGCATGAAAAAGAAAAGGATAATATTTTTGCTTCCCTAATTCATCAAAGAGCACATGTCAAAAAACAATAAAACAGAATGGGCACTAATTTCATTGCTTTCTTTGTGCAAACTGATCTTGTTATACATTCATATATTCGTACGAGTTGTTAAATTTCTATCCATTAGCATCTTGAAGAATATTAAGGGGGAAGATTGAAAGAAAGAAATTGAGACATACCAATTGATAGGTACAATAAAAATTAAATATTTTCCCCAAAATTCACCAAATATCCTTAATTTACATCAAAAGATAATATATTACCTCCCTCCTAATTATAAGACCGGATTAACTTTTTTTGGAGAGATTAAGGAGGTTAAATAAGTTACTTAATTATATTATATGTTGTGTCTCCTTAAATTATATATTAGTTTATTAATCAAACTAATTATTTTTGAGAAAAAATAAAAATAAAAACACTTTAAAGTAATTTAATTAGCTTCCTTAATTTTTCAAAAAAGTCAACTTAGTCTTATAATTAGGACGGAGTGTATAGATTGGTGTCGAGAGTAGTTATACCTTTCAGTTAGAGGCGTCTATAATATGCGAACCAAGACTTGTAAGATCAGATCGTGAACCACAACACCAAAAAGGTATTTTGTGACTCTAGTATCTGCATTAGGATGCCATTTTAAGTATTAAGTTATTGTCTCATTAATTATTTTTAGGGAACATATAACCTCCATAACATTTTCAAGCAAGAATCCATCGATTTAATATCAATTTTCATACTTTTATCACAGGATTACGCAGAAAAACTCACTATTTTTCAAAATTTTCACTATTGAAATTCTAATAAGAAGATAACCACGAGCTAAGAACGATGAAAGAGTAAGAATAAAGTAATGATCTTCGAATGGAAGAGAACTCACGAAATGAACGCCTTCAAATGGAGGCTGAGTGCGAAATTGAAGGAGGGAATGGGTGAAGACTTCGATCGAAGGAGGGAACAAGTGTGAGATCAAAGAGTGTTTTGCAAAATGAGCAAATAATGTATGAAGGGGTGAGGAGTGTGCCAAAGAACAGAGTCTTTTGTGAAGAAGGTGATGCTTCAAATAAGAAGGTGAAAATTGTAGGTGAAGGGTTTAAAATCAACCTATTTGATAGATAAGTATTTAGCTTTCAAATTGTATCTTAAGTTCGAAGATTCTATACTTAATTAATAAGAATTGAAAATTTTATGTATGGAGAAGGGTTTCAATTGAACCTATTTGATAGATAAGTATTTAGCTATCAATTTGTATCTTTAAGTTCGAAGATTCTATACTTAATTAAGAATTGAAAATTTTATGTCCGAAGAAGGGTTTAAATTGAACCCTATTTGATAGATAAGTATTTAATTAGTTGTCAAATTGTATCTTTAAGTTCCAGGATTCTATACTTAATTAAGAATTGAAAATTTTATGTCTGGAGAAGGGGTTTAAATTCAACCTATTTGATAGATAAGTATTTAGCTGTCAAATTGTATCATTTAGTTCCAAGATTCTATACTTAATTAAGAATAGAAAATTTTATGTCCGAAGAAGGGTTTAAATTGAACCTATTTGACATATAAGTATTTAATTGTTAAATTGTATCTTTAAGTTCCAGGATTCTATTATGAAGTGGAAATTTTAGTCTTGAAAATAGGTTAAAATGAACCTACTTGATATATGAGTATTTAACTGTCAAATAGTCTCTTTAAGTTCGAGGATTCCATACTTAATTATGAAGTTTTTTTCATTAGTATGACGGCTCACACGAATAATTGTCATTGGACAATAATTTTTGTTAGCTCTTTGACATTATCACATTTTGTGATGGTCATTAGTCAGTGCTATTGTAGTCGTCAAACTAGTTAAGGCAACAACTCCATGATTTTAATTTATAAAAAATCATTATATATGTTTAAGCCTTGACTTATATATGGCTTTTCTTTTTTTATTTAAATGTCGAATTTGAAGCGTCAAGTAAAGCAATTTCTGTATCAGTGACAATGTTTTTTTTTTTTTTTTGACGAGATAATATTGACAATGTTAAGAACAAACTAACACACACACACACACATGCCTTTACTTGCATCCTAATCAATCCATTTTTTCAAATTATTTCCCCATGTTTAATAGAGAGGTGTTGATGATCGAGTGTGCAAGTGCAATAACAAGGACTCGTACGGATTGACGAAAATATCCTATTCAGTATTCACTCATGGCAGAGTGCAAATTGCGACTATCGATTCGCCATAATAATATATAGTATCTGTCTCACATGGGTTTATTTTCAATAAGAAAAAGATCATAGGCCAAACCAAACCATTTCAGACTAGGAAAATATTGTCTGTAATGATTTGTAATAATTAACACACAGCGAATCCGGGTTGATAATTAAGTATACGATTATTATCTAAAAAAGATTGCTCTTATGAAATGTTTAGATTGATTAAGGAAAAAAATCCAGCCTTATATATTCGGATAATTAACCAAACATGGATCTGACTCAGAAACCTTTGGATATTTAATTTTCTGGCGGACGATTACCAAAACCTTGGCTGTAAAGTTGACAAAAACACACGCAGAGCAACGTATCCCCCTGAACGCGTGAAAACTGCCCCTAACCCATTTTCATTAGAAACGGTCATTTCTTTCTCCTAAAAAAAATCCCCAAAAAGAAGAAGGAAAAGCCTGTGTTTGGCTGCCCCACCTATCCACCTGCATGTGTGCTGGCGATATCTCCCAAAGTTAAATGCAACGCCAACACGGAATCCAACCAAAACCTTAAAATCGATCAGCACAAAGATTCAAATTACAATTACAAATATAAAAATGTTTGTTTGAGATCATGTTTGAGCCTCTTAAAAGTGTTTATTTATGTAAGTTGAGACAAAACTCTTTTCATATACGTAGCTCGTGTGTCGTAAATCACGATTGAAAAGTTATTTTTAAAGACTATAATCAATATTCCAAACAAGCAAAAAAGTGGGCTAAACGAAAACCGAGTTATAGTAGTTACATAATATAGTACTACCTTTGGTCATTATTATAAGAGCTAGTTGACTTTTTTCGGAGAGATTAAGGAAGCTAAATAAGTTACTTAATTATTTTATATGTTGTGTTTTCTTAGATTATATATTAGTTTATTAGTCAAATTATTTAGTTTGAAGAAAAAAATAAAAATACTTTAAACTAATATAATTAGTTTCTTTAATCTCTCTAAAAAAGTCAATTAGCTCTTATAATTATAACCGAAGGGAGTAACAAGTAGTATATACTATTTATAGTCTTTATTATAAAACACCAACTAATATAATTCTTACAAATCAATAAAAACAGTTAAAATCAATAAAGTTGTCATACAATTTAAGTAACTTTCAATATTATCTTTACTGATTGCATTAAACTCTAATATTATATTAATTATTACTCTAACCCACTACCCTTATTAATTATAAATATATATTAAAAAAAAGGGTTAAGTAGCAATTTTGCCCCGGAAGTATACCCCCAGGAGCAATTTTGCCCTGGAAGTTTTTTTGGGTTCAATTTTGCCCGGAATTTTTTTGGGTTCAATTTTGCCCCGGAAGTTTTTTTGGAGCAATTAGCAAGAGGTCTAACGGTCAACCACTATATATTTCAGGATACTGACCGGTACTTAAAAAATACATCATGATCTTTAAAAATTATTTTAGGATGTTGAAAAAATATTTCAGGGTATTGATTGGTATTAAAAAAAATAAGGATCTTTGCAGATCTTGAAAAAATACTTAATGATCTTACAAAAATATTTTAGGTCTAAAATAATTTTTCAAGATCATTAAATATTTTTTTTAGTACCAAACCAAGATATCCAAGTATTATTTTAGTACGGTCGGTCAAGACTGAAATATTTTTTTCAACATCCTAATTTTGTTTTTAAAGATTATGATGTATGTTTTTAATTTTTCAAGATCATTAAGTATTTTTTCCACCCCTAGATATTATATAAATAAGAATAAAAAATATATGATATCATAAATAGCAATTTTAACACTTTTCGGGTTAAGTAGCAATTTTGCTCGGAATTATTTTTTTTGGAGCGATTTTGAAAGGAAGTTTTTTCGAAGCAATTTTGCCATAGTTAGCAACCCTAACGGTCAACGGTTCGTTGACCGTTAGGGTTCTTAACTGAAAAGGGCAAAATCGCTTTTTTAAAAAACTTCCATGACAAAAATCAACCCAAAAAAATTTTCAGGGCAAAATTATTCGGAGTATCTTTTGAAGAAAATTGCTACTTAACTCTAAAAAAAATTAATACACCTTAGAAATAAGCAAATGCCTTATAAAGACAACTAAATACAATTGTTAGTTGATGTCTTATAATAAAGACAGATGGAGTATTATATAAGTTGCTGAAGAATAGACCTGGGTTCAATTTTATGAATCAACTTGGATAATAAATTTTGATAATTATAATGCCTGGTGGATTGATAATGATAATTTGGAGAGTAAAAACAGGAAGAGTTTGCATGGGAGGAGGGTCCACGACAATGGAATAACGCGGTTTTCGAACAGAGAGGCAACAGCTGTGAATTGTGATCACATCTGATGCCCTGCGCGTCTATTTCAGTTTTCTTTGTTGACTCTCTTGCTATTTTAATATTTTATTGATTTAACGTTCACTTTTTTGTGCATAACAGCTTTTTACTTAACCTGCGTATCCTGGAAGCTCCTTCCTTTATTATTCTTTTTTATTATTCATGCTCTCCTTTTATTTGTCTCCTTCCGTCAAATAGTAAAAAGATAATATCCTAATCAAAGTCTATAATTGTCGTTGCCAAGTTACAAATTTACCCCTCTCACTTCTCACTTCTCACTTCAACCAGCAGCATATTGGGTCTTAAGTCTTAATTTAACTGGGGACGAAGTCGGACCCAAATCAGACATTGCGATTGGTGATGTACTTTCACTTGTGGTCCAATTCTTCAATGCTTCGTAGGATTCAAGTCTTGTTTATTTACGGTGGTGTGGCCACACATTTAATTCTAAGTTGTCCTTGGTGGTGAGTAATTCCCATATCATAAAAAAGTCATTTGTGTATTTACTTCTTCTCCCACTTGCAAACTGGACAGTTACAATTAATTTCAGCATTTTTTTCTTCTCGTAGCATTCATGCAAGTGACCTACAGGCTAGCACTTGAATATCAGAAACAGTAAAAACTGCAATATGGAGGAAGCTTCGGCGAGAGAGGTCAGAGGAGTCATTTTACGAACATAGTTGAATATTAAAAATTAATAACTAGAAACCATCTGGCAGTGATGTCAAATCTTGAACATGGGCGAGCCAACAGATTAATTATTATAACGAGCAATCTTCAAAGGCAAGCCTCCATCTATAAATACAGGTTTTGTTCTTCCTCACATTCAGTGGCTATCTGATACTTTGAGAAGGAGAAAGTTTACACAAGAGAGACTCGTTGAAGAGCAAAAATCAGTGGTCTTGAAGCAAATATGGTGAAGAGAGAAGACAAGATCCAGGAGGAGACGTATAGGGGAAAACAGAGTGTATCAGAAGGGAAGAAGAAGTACAAGGGAGTGAGAATGAGAAGCTGGGGATCATGGGTATCAGAGATCAGAGCACCTAACCAGAAAACAAGAATATGGCTGGGCTCTCATTCAACTCCTGAGGCTGCAGCCAGAGCCTATGATGCTGCACTTCTCTGCCTCAAAGGCTCATCTGCAAATCTCAATTTCCCTTCTACTTCTTCTTCTCACTTCAATATTCCTCAAGACACTATCTTGTCCCCTAAATCAATCCAAAGATTAGCTGCAGCTGCTGCTGCTAATACTTGTTTTGATAATGCAACCACCCAACTTTCTCCTCCTCCTCCATCATCATCAGCCTCATCTTCTTCATCAATGGTTTCGTCTCCATCTGATCTTGTCGATGATGATGATGCTTCATTAATCTCATCCTTTGAGGCCTTCTCTGGATGTTATCACCCCAATGAACCAGTGCCTGCCATGGAACCTTGGTACGGCCTTGAAGGGCTACAGTCTCCTAAGTATGTTGATCAAATGCTGAGTGTTGCTAATTCTTTTGACTTTTATTCACACCATCTGCTCGATGATCTCTACGAAGAAAGCAACATCAGTTTGTGGAGCTTCAGCTGAGAGATTTTCAGGCCAGCCTAGTTCATATTAGTGAATGTGACTAAGTTTATGTCATATAAATGTTGAAGAAACTCATGTAGAGATAATACAGAATTTAATCTCTCTGATGCGCATTTCAAATTATGTGCGTTATTGCTGCTTCCTTTATTATGTCAATGTAGGAAATGGTTTTTCAGGGGAGAAAATAAAAACAAATGCAAATCCATGTTCCTCTATTTAAGACAATATTATCAATATTGTTCTATATATATATATATCACGATAGACCTGGAAGCAATATAGGATCCTATGGGGATGGTGGGAAAGCTCTGTAGTTGCACGACAAGATGCCAGAGAACAGTTGTTTATCTCAGATACAGTGATAAGAGGGAACCGTTGTACAATGTGGAAACTTGAAATTATTGGAAAGTGTGTCTTTTGTATACTATTGTCCACTCTCCTGCATGCCAAAAGAACATGGGGTTGTGTTTCGTTGTTTCGACTTGTAAGTTAGGTATTGCCTTTCTCTGTGCTTTACTTCTCTAATTAGAAACTGGGTGTACTTAACCCCATAGTTGCTTAGTCTGCAATTAAGAAAAAAAACAGAATAAATCCGGATAGGGCAATCAATATTTCTATTTGGGAATTGATGTGTTTAGTTGGTTTAGCTGATATAAAAGGCAATTATATTGGAAAATAATTGGAGATATACAAGAGATGCCTTTGTTGTTCGATGAGGCAGCACATATATGTATTGGTCAACATTTTTTGTGGTATGACTTTCAACGCAAGCAAGCCTTTCTTCTGTGTTTGATGTGCTGAGAATATTATATGCAAGATCTCGTGTTGTTTACAAAAATAACAAGGGCAGACAAACTTTGACGCTTTGAGGCCAACTTTTGAACCCCCATCATGGGTCTGAGGTAGATGGCCATATATATATATATATATAGGACATATGACCCGTCCCTATGTGAACCTGGGAAGGGCATGGGGTCCCATTCTCACTTGTTCTTTATACAATGCATCTAGTCTTAAAAGACAAACAGAAGTTGCCTTCCCTCTATCACCTAAATGCCTTGCATGACAATAAAAATTCTCAAAAAAAAAAAAAAAAGCTTTTGCTTTTGGTTTTTATAATAACTAGGGCAAAGGATTTCCTTATCTTCCTGCTGATGCAACAGTGAGCTTCTTCCTTTTCCCTTTTTGCACATGAAAATGATATGCAACAAAATGACAGTTTCAGTGTTGCAATTTCAGACACAGCATGTGATACCAAGGCCTCAATCAATGGGAGGTTATATAGCAGATCTAGTCGAAGGTTGGTGTTTTTGTTTAATATCAATGTCCATATATAATTGTTGCCAACAATAGAATCAACACCTCGTTTGTATTATGCTAATTGTTTATTAGACAGTACTATATACGATCTTACGCTAGAAGATACTTCTCGTATAGAACCAGGCAATGGTCATGTGTTATATATATATATTTTATCTGTGACGTGCTTTCCAGGAAATGGTATTAAGGAGAGTGATTAAGCATATGATTATATAAAGAAAGAAAGGACTAGAGCAGAGAGAATTGTTTAAGAGAGTTCATGTGGGTTCACTGATTGTTCACATGATAATAGAGGGAACGAATATAAAGTGCCCACAAAAAGGAGGGACAGTGGTGGTGGTGGGGGGATTGAGATTTGAGACTCAAGATCCAATCGGGTTTAATGATATAAGCTTGGCCTTATTAAGACACGAATTTGTGGAGGGTATTAAGAACAAGATTTGAATGTGGTATGTTAGATTCTGTGAATATTAATAATACAGCGAGCTCGCTCTTGTTCTAGAAGGGCCTCGTTGCCTCAAGGTACGTAGATGCAGAGTTTCAAGTTTTTAAGTGGCAAAGATGTAATATAAACATTGTCACAGCCATGAAGCACACTAGAGTACGAAGTTACACCTAATCTTCCCCGGCCAGCCCACAATATTGAAAAAGGTCAACCATGACATGATGAAGAATGAACCCAGCACTCACAGTATCGGACCAAATCATGGACCATCCGAGGATCAAAACCATAGGCGCCACTTGATGCTGAGCAAGTGGCATCGGATTAATCCCTCACGGAATCTATATTCAAAAATTTTCAGAGAGAAATACCCACATTTGGAACTCAATATTTCTTAAATAAGATTGTATCAAATAGAAGGATAGTTGTGCCTATAAAAAAATTCTTCATTCCTTAGAAATTACCATTTTATTGTATCGGTTTTAATTAAAGCTGGGAATCAAGGTGCCTTTTGCCCGACAAGCGCCCGAAAATTACTATTCTAAATTTTAACAATTTTTCCTTCGATTTTTTTTAAAAAAATATAATTAGTAAATTGCAATCATTAAAGTTCTAATTTATCAAATAAATGTTATTAACATTAATATCTAAATAATATAAATCATTCAACAAATAAACACATTCATTAATTCGTAATAAAAAACAAATAAACATAAAGAATATGTTTTTCCTATTTTTTCAAAAAATATTAAACAAATAAATTGCTTTATGTATGCTATTTTGAATCCGGCCACCACAAGTGGGGGCGGCCCTACAAGGCTTGGGTTCGACAAGGCCGGCCCCTACAAGGCAGGGTAAGGAAAACATTTGTTTTTCAAAGCCCTACCCGATAGCACCAGGCCAAGGCTAAGGCCCCTACAAGTACCGAAAATTACTATTCCAAATTTTAACTATTTTTCCTTCGATTTTTTTTTAAAATAATTAGTAAATTGCAATAATTAAAGTTATAATCTATCAAGTAAATGTTATCAATATTAATACATAAACAATATAAATCATTCAACAAATAAACACATTCATTAATTCGTAATAAAAAAAACAAATAAACACAAAGAATATGTTTTTTCCTATTTTTAAAAACAATATTAAACAAAGAAATTGCTTTATGTATCCCCACGACAAAACGCCTTTCCCTCTCGTAATTTTGTATGTGTCGGAGATACCTTTGGTTCATGCATAATTTTACTTATAGGTAAAAATAATTATACTTATTTTACACCAAATATATTTATAATTTATTACTTATATAATATTGTAATACCAAAGTATGTGTTTATTTAATATGAAAACATCCCCTTAAAATTTATAATAACTAATTATGTGTTTTAATACAGATAATAATAAACATAAAAAGGGTCATAGTTTAAATTAAAAAAATCTAAGTAATTACAAATAAACACATTCATTAAGTAGAAGTCTAAGTAATTATTATTATTTTTTTAAAGAAAAAGCTACGGTTAAATGGGCATAGGTCAGGCGGGAGCCCTACATGGCATGTATGCCCATGACAAAATACCTTTCCCTTTCGTAATTTTATATATGTTTGCAGATTCCTTTGTTCATGCATGATTTTTTACGACAGTAAAAATAATTATACTTATTTTACATCAAATATATTTATAATTTATTACTTATATAATATTGTAATACCAAAGTATATGTTTATTTAATATGAAAACATTCATTCTTTAAAATTTATAATAACTAATTACGTGTTTTAATACGAATAATAATAAACATAAAAAAATGTTATAGTTTAAATAAAAAATTTAAGTAATTACAAATAAACACATTCATTAAGTGGAAGTCTCAGTAATTTTTTTTTAAAAAAAAGCTACAGTTAAACGGGCCTACATGACCGGCCCGAATTAAGTTCGAGGCCCTACAAGCCCTGCAGGGCCAATTTTAAATTTCTGGCTTATTTTTCGAGCCCGAGCCCTGTAGGGCCAGGGCTTAAACTGGCCGACCCGATGGACTCGACCCGATTTCCTAGCTCTAGTTTTAATGTATGGATCATTGTTCTATCCATTAACCTAATCACGGATTGACATATATATTTTTATCTAAGCTCAATTATATAAAATCCCTTTGAACTTCGGTCAGTTAGGTATAACTCTCTTGATATATTAAAGTTTAAATTTATCTCCCATGACTTTTCATTTTTTAACTATTAACCCCTTGCAACTAAGTGACCATTATTTTTTTAACAAAAAAAATGTCACATCAGATTATGAGATGACACGTAACATATTATATAAATTGCTAATTTCATAAAAACCCCTGAACTTTGATTAGTTACAAATAACCTCCTAACATTTCAAAATTTAAATTTAACCCCCTTAAAATTTTGATTTATAATATTAAACCACATGCGTTACTTTCATCATTTTAATAAATTTATTAAGATTTTTACTTTCATTTGTCAATTAAAATAGTTTTTTTTTTTGTATGACAAAAACTAGAAGAATAATATTTATAAAAATATAAAAATAAACATTATTAACAAAATGCTTTACCAATAAAAAATTAATGAAGGAAAAAGCTATCCTTTAACATAAATGTAATATTAAAATTATTAATGCTCAATCATCCTGATAATATATTTAATACAAATAATGACATTTTTATATTATTAATGCTCAATTTATCCTAAAAAAATAAGTAAATGTTATGCAAATGATGACATTATTATTATTTTTTAAATATTATTTTTCTAGTTTTTTTTTCCATACAATAAACATATTTAATTGATAAATGATAGTACAAAATTTAATGAATCTATTTAAATAATAAAAATAACATTGTTAGATTAAATATTACAAATAAAGTTTTTAAGGGAGTTAGATTTAAATTTTGAAATGACAATGAGGTTATTTGTAACTAATTAAAATTAAAGGGGTTATCCACAAGTGTTTAAAGTTTAGGGTGTTTAATGAAATTGATAATTTACACAGGATGCTACGTCCCATCTTATAATCTGATGTAACATTTTTCATTAAAAAGATAATGATTACTTAACAGTAAGTTTGGTAAATTTAAACTTTATATATACAAGACTGAAAATTTAGGGGTTTTTTATGTTATAAAAACACAAATGTATTTAATTCCATAACAGGGTTTAATATAATTTAGAGAATGCATTAATTGTGTGTCGGAATGGGAGCCATATTCGAACTTATTAAGTAACTGAATAGATAACGCTTTCCCTTTTATATCGCGGAATTTAAAATTGTTCCTTTTTATTCCTAAGATTCCTTATAATCCAAATTCAACTAACTGTGCATTGCATATAGTAGTTTTTTCCCCAACATACGTTGTATATAGTTCGACTTGTACATAATATAACTTGTAATGAATTTACCTATATTTAATATTGGGAAAAACATTTTTATCTTGTAAGAGAAGTGTATTCTCATTTCACACACACATGAAATGGTAGGATCACATATATAGATAATTAACATTATATATATGTGGGTCCCACTATTTCATGTGTATAAGACTATTCTTCTTCTCATGCAATATGAGAAGTTTAAACCCCTTAATATTTTATCCCATTATTTTGTGTATTGATACATTTGTTTATTGCATTGCTTTCCTCTATTGATATACTCGCTGCAATCCTAATTATAAGACCTAGTTGACTTTTTTGAAGAGATTAAGGAAGCTAATTAAATTACTTTAGAGTATTTTTATTTTTTTCTTCAAATTAATTAGTTTTACTAATAAACTAATATATAATCTAAGAATACACAATATATAAAATGATTGAGTAACTTATTTAGCTTCCTTAATCTCTAAAAAAAAAAAAACAACTAGGTCTTATAATTAAGACCAGAGGTAGTATATATTAACAAATTGGTGTCGATACATTTAATGATGATAATATTTCTGCGGGAGATATATATTTTATATATTATTATAGGGAAAAACACTTATCATGTTGTAGGAGAAGTGTATTTTTATATCACATACACATGAAATAGTGGGACCCACATATATATAATTAGCATGGGAAAAACACTTCTCATGTTGTAGAAGAAATGTTTTCTCATGTTACATACATGAAATGGTGAGTGGGGACCTACATAGTATAGAAGGGGGGCAAGTGCATATAATTGGAGATTTGATTTTTTTTTTTTTTTTTTTATAAAAAAAAATAAAATAAAAAAAAATTAATACATGTTTAAATGGTTGCCCACTTTTAAATAAAGTGTTTACCTTTAATACATCAAGACTACACTTTGTAATAGTATGGGGGATGAAACTATATATTGAAAAAAGATGTATATTTATATATATTATTATATGGGAATTAGAAAAACACAGAAGGACACATTATAATTATTTTTTATTGTAATATACTTTTTTTTATTAAAATATATGTCTTAAACTTATTATTAGTACCCTCTTCATTTTTATTTATTTATTTGCGTTTTAATATATATATAAATAGCATGGTTTGTAAAATATTTGTTTCTTTTATTACATCATCATTGTATTCACTCGATTTCATAAATTTTTTTTTTTTTTGCTTATATTCTTTTGTTTTTTAATGCATTTAAAACTTTCCCTTTAAAAAAAAAACTCAAATGGCATTATATATATATATGTGGGTCCTACCATTTTAATATGTGTGTAAGAATCTTATATGCAATATTAAAAGTTTAATTAGAATTATATATATATATGTGGGTCCCACCATTTCATGTGTGTGTAGGAATCTTCTTCTTCTTATGCAACATGAGAAATTTAAACCCATTATTATATTTACCGATTATGGATTTATTAACTCTATTCTAAGTATAGGATAAAATTTGTAATGGAATTTGCATTACAAATTTTGCCATATATTTAAGATTGGGGAGTATTTTTTTTTTATATATACATGTCTGTTGATTTTTTTTTTTTTGGTTTAATATTTCTGTTGATTTATTGATATAGACTGTTATAGAGGGAATATCTTGAATGCCCAACTAAGTTGGGCCTCAACCATTTGGATTTAGATGGGCCTGATATTCTGGCAGTCGGGTTGACGAGCACGGTCAAGCAACACCCACAAGGATCTTTTCTGCCAAACTCATGCTCGGAAGTCTGAAGTTCGCGTAATCACGACTCGTCTCTTATCAATAGAGTCGGAGTTCTACCCCTGGCCTGGAAACGCCTCACCTTTCGGTGGTCATGGGTTATTCTAAGGAACAGCTGCTTGCCCGCTTACAGGTTTTCCTTTGTCATCCTAGCTTTTATTGCCTTCATTTCCTATTGAATTGCCTTTTCTTCCCTTGCTTGGAAGCAACTGTCGTGATTTTTATTTTCTTGTTTTTTCAGGAGCTTCAGATTGAATTTTCCAAGTATGAACATCCAGTTGTTTTGACAGTTGAGGCTCAGGTAAAGCCCCTTAGATATTATGTTCTACTCCTGTATATGGGGTGGGTGTGTGTGTGTGTGTGTGTGTGTGTGTGTTTGGTCTATTCTTTCAACTCTGCATCTGTTTTACTGCAGGCAAAATATGTTGAAAACAAGGGGGGAGGGCTAAGTAAAAATTTATTCTTGAAGGTATTGTGTGTTTAAAAATGACACAAAATTCCCTTTTATTCATTGTGGTAAATTTTAAATTTTTGGATGTTCTATATGATTTATGCATTACCTCATTACTTCAATTATCAAAACAGGACAAGAAACAAAGGTTTTATATTGTTTCTGCTCTAGCAGATACCAAAGTAGATTTGAAAGGTGTGTATAGGACTTTGTTGGCTTGCTGGTTTGCTGTGTTTAATGGTTATTCACGAGAGTTATTTGTGGCTTTAAAGCTGAGCAGTGTTATCTCAGCGGCTTGGTTTGGGGAAAGGAGGTCTGAGAATGGCGCCTGAAGAGGCTTTAGGTGAAATACTTAAGGTTTGTTTATGGCTGATTTATCATTCTCTGGTTCTTACTGTCTAGCCTTTTGTTCTGCCATGCGTCCGTTCAACATTTCCCTCTTTTCTGTATTTTATCTTGTCTAAGATGTCTTCACTAATCATTATTTTAGCCAAAAAATCATCAAAGTATACTGTCTGATTTGTTAACATGCTTCTTTCTTGTTCCCTTTACTTTTATTTATCTTCAACAGGTGCAATACATGAATGGAGGATGTTGGTGATGCTTTATCAATGGTTAAAGATTTGGCAATTTTCCTTTTATTGATATACTTTTTATAGTGCTTTCCGTCTAAACAACCGAATTCTTATTAACGCATTTGGCCAAATGACTTAATGGGGGAGACTAAATTGAGTGAATCTCATTAAATCATTCATGCATATTTTTGTTATATGAGACCTTTTGTTTGTTTAATATGTGGGATAATAATTAATACCAACCATTTATATCATGAACTTGATTTTTTTTTCTTTTCACTTACTGTCATTATCTTTATAAAGCTCATTGCTAAAAAGAGACTATTATTATTCTCTATAGGAATATAATATTTTTACTGAATTTAATAGTTGAATTTACCCTGTGAAAATGATTTGGTTGGACTAATCACTGACTTGGTCAATCACTAACTTTTTGATGTATTTTTCTCTTTTCCCTTTAAGGTGCCATTGGGTTGCGTCACTCCATTTGCGTTAGTGAATGAATCAGCACGGTATGCAAATATTTTTATCGTTTATCAAATGCATCCTACAAAATTTTCTTGGCTCTAATTGCTATCATACACCAGTAAATTACAATGCACTACTTTATAGATATTTATTAATTCACTTGGATCAAATTTATTGATGTTATGAGTCGAAAAATATAGTATTTGAAGCAATCTATACATAAATTTTTAAAGCCACTCCCATTTTTCTTTTTCTTTTTATTGAGAATTTAATATCTATTAGTTTCTCAATTAAAACTTCTTTCAAATAAAAATAAAAGTAGTACAAACGGGGTGTTTGGAGGGCTTCTCTTTATCATGCTGACAGTTTTAAAAGAGGGGAATCCAAAGTGATGCTCTTTCTGGAAAAGATCCTCCAGAACAATTTCACTCTCTTAATTTGGCAAACTCAACAATGCACTTGATACTGGAGCTCCGTAATAAGGCCGGGATGGTTTATTTCATGCTTACTAGGCTCTTTTAACAACATTCGTCTATTTAGCTAATATGTTTGAAAAGAACTGACCCCTTGTTCTTCTGTGCCATATATTTCATTTCCTGAAGAGATGTCTCACTGTTATTGGATCAAGGATTCAAGGCACAGCCACACTGCTTCTTCCACCCTCTATCAAATGACATGTCCATATGTAAGTGAAAGGATTTCTTCAGACAGTAGACTAATTGCCAGTCTATCTTGTGAAGAGCAAAAGTTGTTTGTATATTGGTTGTTATGGAATTGATTAAATGAATAATTCCTTTTAAGCATGTATTGCGTGTCTCTGTTGATTGATTCGGATGATTAAAACCCTTTTTGTTAGCAAAAAAGTGATTTTAGTTTATTAAATGTGACGGAGTTGTTGGGATAAAGATGGGGGATGTGTTGAAAAAATAATCAACTTCTAGCTTGTTTTGATAAGCTAATTCAATTAGATGAATCTTTATATGGTTTTTTGGCATTGATGTAGCACATGATATGTTAGCTCCGTTGTCACATACTCTGAACTTGATGATTAATGTGCTGATCCATCATGCTTTCATGCACTCACCGTCAAATATATTGTAGTCCAATCTCTCACACTCAATTATTATCTTCTCACTTGCAGCTCTAAATGCACATGGTCTTGATAAATTTCTTAAATCAATAGGAAGAGATCCCTCGTATGTTGATCTGGAGGTGAGTAAAGCCATGGCCATTTCCTGTTCCTTTTTAGTAGCTTATGTATTATACATTGTTAGGCATCATATAATATTTGTTCTTTATCCGTTTGGTAGGCCAATCCAATGGTGGGAAAAGATCAACCCCCTGATCTGGCTGCACTAGTTCCATCTGGTTCAATAGCTTGTACAGATCAACCTGAAAAGCAACCTTCTTCACAAGTTCCCATGGATAAAACTCATGTTTCTGCTGATAGTAAACCGACTGTGGTTTCAGGTAATTTTCTTATTAAATATGATATCCTATGCTCATCCATGTCCCTTTATTCATGTCTCATCTGCATCAAGGTAGTTCCTTTTTGGTATCAAAATCTTTCTGCATTTTAACAGTTTGAATAGTATTCGTAGGAGGATTATATGCAGATCTTAATGCAAGATGCCAATGTTGAATGTGTTATAACTGGAAATTTTTTGGTCTTTATTTTGTTTATATACTCCTGTGGATCTGAAACATGGTCACACATTGGTTGAATAGGAGGTTATCTCAAGAGGACATAAATACCAAGTTCCAGTGGTATCAAGAAAATGAGGGAAAAAACCTGTGGTCATACACTGAAACTCACTCACAAGCACCTTTACACAACAATCAAGGCCTATTTTGAAAATTAAAAACAGCCTTTGGCCCACTAATTGATGGTTGCCTTACAATCTTGAAATCACAAACCCTAATCTTGTCAGGTGTTCCTGCCTAACATCATTTGTTTACTATCTCAGCGGTCATGTGGTTAGTCTGGCTGTTTTGGCTGAATAGTGTAAGCTAGTGCATCATTTAATTCAATTTGGCCTTTTTCACAATCCCGCTTCATACAACTAGTCTCAGCATAGCTTGGGGAGGGAATTTAATTTTTGACTTGAAAGAAAAACAAAAATAAAGGGAAAAAAATTCATACTGCTTGAACTTTTACCTACCTTTTATTTCCTGCTCTGTGGTCTCTGAAGGGGTTAGCATAGTGTATCAGTAATTAACTTTATGTGAGTGTACTTCTGTTTACCTGTCCTTTGCTTAGTGTGAAGTTAATATGCCTTCTGCTGTTGGATTATTTTAAAGCCACGGATTCATTATTGATGGTTGACACTGAGTTTAGTTTATATTTTCTGTTCATAATTTAGGAAGTGTTCCACTTTGTTTGTTAATCAACCTGTGAGTGAGTATATTAAAATCGTATCCCTATGTGAATTAATGATCCTAGCAATCAAATTAGTAACGAGTTCATTGCATTGAAAACTTGCAAATCCTACCGAGGCAGCAAAAGGTGGCAAGCCATCCGTTGGTGAGAAAAATACCAAGGGGAAACAAGTCGACAGTGTTCATCCTCAAAGCTCCTTTGCTGATGTTGGGCAATTTGTCGAAGAGATATTGCAAAAGACTTCAGAATTATTGCTTTCTGAGGTAATTCACAAGAAAAAAGAGGAAAAAAGTAAAGATGAGTAACTTATTCTTTCGTACACCCAAATTTCTTTCATCGGGGCCTCCTGGCTGAAGATTCTTTATCATACAGATAAAGGGAGAAAACATAAAGCAACATGGAGAGCAGGCTGCTAATGTGGTATCTGACAATCTACGGAAAGGGCTCAGCTCTGATTTGAAGAACCTTGCTGTAAGTTTATGGTGATCCCAGTTTAATTGTTTTACCTTTTTGGAAAGTTTAAGCAATGAAGTTGGGGGCAGGCGTGGTGTTGTTTAACCACAAGATTATCTTATTGCAGGTGATGTTCAAGAACACCGCATACACAGAAGGGTTCCATGCTGGCACTCACCGCCAGCCTAAGCGTTTGTGAAGGCAGTGACTATTGACTGCTTCAGGCTATTTAAGATTCGCTGAGTGATATTAAATGAAGCAGAAACTTGTCTATTTTGTTCGATGCTTTGTGATGGCGCGATGCTTAGATTGAATCATGGAGGAAATTTTTTGGTACTGAATTGGACATGAACAAATCTGATGAGTATGGCACAAGGAGTTCGGGGTTCCTTAGTCCCTACTTTCCTTGATGAGTATGGTTCATGGCTTCATGCGATCGGGGTGGCACTCCAAACACGGCTTATTAAAATTTTTTTTTTTTGTAACCTAATGGATTAAAATTTTAAATACAATACCACAAAAATACTAATTTTCTCGGATGAATCTTAACAATGTGATGTTTTTAAATTTAAGCAAATCAGCCATCAATATAACAAAGAATGCAATTATGGTAGAATGAAGTATGTTGGCATTCGGCACCACGTCATCCTTGATCTTGTGGCAGATGGAACTATCACATTGACGGGGACAATCTATTGTTCCCAAAGGGATGTGCTCAGCTTGAAGCGGACATACTGGTTGAGTTTTATGGAGTTTCAATAGGCTATTTCCATCAGCACTATTAAGGTCGGGAATAGAATGAGTTACTAAACGTTGGGACTCTACCCCTCGTTTTTTGTTGGAACCGCAGGAGAAGTGTAGTTTTCTCGAGGCACAGGCTAGAAGAAAAAAAAAAAAAAACTTGATAGTTCATTGAAGGGATTAGTATATATGACCAAAATAAAACCTGTTACAGTCATAGCAATGAGTACAATCTGACTACGAATTCACTTCATTACGCACTTGTAAAGGAAGATAATTTCCACGGGTAACACCAAATCACCAATGCCAATTCTATGAACCTGAAACCGTAACATTGCGGAGCCTGCGGTTGTTTCGATATTTGTATCCTTTTTCCATATAAGGGGGGAAGAAAGATATTTCTATCTGATGACGCACGTCAACGTTTTAATCAAGTTTTCGTATCATCATGTCTGAAGAAATTTAGTGGACGTAGTGACTTTAGATGGATTTAAACTGAGGATAAAAGGATGGCTGTGAAGACGAGAGCCTGTGTGTCTGGAGTAACGAATGGATCGATTTCTAAATAACATAATGATGCAGAGAAAAAGAAGTGAGTACAGAGAGACGCCATAAGAGCATGCAGTGATTCAGGATTTTGTGGATCTTGCTGTTTTCTTATAAACGAATTTTGCATAGGGACGCATATGCATATGCAGAAGAAGTAGAATCATTCTATTTTAGCGTTCAGGATTAACGCGTCGGAACCTTCCATGGAAAGGCCAAAGTAAAGCCAACTGAGTCCACCTCAAACACCGCCGCACCCTGCCACCGCCACCGTCGCTTGAGTCGGTGTAGTCAGAAGGCACGGTCACCTTGTGGCGGCAAACGGGGCAAGAATTGTGGAGCCTGAGCCATGGCACAATGCAATCAGAATGATATATATGGTTGCAGGCCAACTCCCTTGCTTCCCCTCCCACCTCAAACTCCTCCTGACAAACAGGGCAATGAGGGTTCTCCTTCAAATGCCTCTGCATTATTCTCAGCGTCGGAATCGCTTCGACAGCCCCGTCCGGCGCCGGAGGCGGGCCTTGCCGGTCATTTTCCGTCAGTTGCTCAATCAGTTCATCCAACCCCGGCCCGAAAAAGTAGTCTCTTGGATCAGCCCGTCGTGGGATTGGATCCTGCAGCCGAGGAATCCGTTCGAACGAGTTGGAACGGTCACCAGGTGGAACAACAACCCAAGTCCGAGGACGAGGTTGGGTCTCTGGTTCTGGGTCGAAAGCGCCAACCCTGGCATCATCAAAACTATGATGTCGGGGACGTCTTATGCGACGAACCGGAATTTCGACACGTGGGTTGTAAGGAGTTGGGCCTTGGCGTTGGGGAGGGTGGAGCATGAGAGAGAGGGCATCGAGCAAACGAGCTTGAGGGGAAGGGAGGGCGAGGAGTGAGGGTGCGGGAAGGTTGAATTCACAGAGGAAGCTTTGAAAACAACGAGGGCAGATAAGGTGGGAGGGGGAGAGCCTCACCAGACGATTACATCGGAAGCACCAGTAGAGCTGATAGGTTATTATTGTTGGGTGAGGAGGGCTCAGAGACATGATTCTGAGAAATGGAATGAAAGGACGAGGTACTCGTATGGAATTAGTGATTATATAATAATATGAATAAGTTAGATTAAGGAAGAAAGAAGGGGTGACTTGTGGGAGAGCGAGAAGCGATTCTGTACAATAGGGTGGGTTTTGTGTGTCCAGAAAGGAAGTCATAGGCTTCTTGAATTTGTACGAAACGCCCTGTTTCCTGCCATGAAAAACAAGTTCTAAACTCTGCATTCACTGTCACCCCAACTTTCCCCCAAAGACACGTAGCCTTTCCCCACCCTGTCCGCCCATTCAAACTAACTGCTTCTCATATTATGCATGCAATCCAATTGTCAGGGACACGATGACTCAATTTTTTTTTTTTGCCCATCCGGTTTACCGGAAGTTCCGACTAATTCAGATATGCCTAGAGTGAAAAGCTTCCAACACCATTTTCTCTATTTCCACGACTCGAAGTGAGGACGTGGTTAAGGGAGAGCAAATCACTTATCATCACATCCTCCCAATGTATGTTAGTATGACTCAATGTTGGTGAAGCAGTGGCAGACGTTGAGATTATTATCTCTCGTCCTAGTTCTCTGTTTTCTCGAAAGTAAACAGAACGCCCACGTACCCATGTTCAATCACAAGTCACAACCCCATTTCAAGAATGGCCTTCCTCATCCAGAGCCCTCCACTGCCTCATTACTTCCCCTCTTCTTTCTTAAGCTCACCCATACACACAATTGGGCAAATATATATACTATTCCCAATTTTAAGAATCAGTTGACTATTTTAGAAAAGTGAAAAAAAAAAAAATTAAAATATTTTAAAATATATATATTTGTAGGTCCTTATTATAAGACACTAATTAACAAGTGTATTTGGTCTTTTTTATGAGGCACTTGCTTGTTTCCAAAGAGCATTAATTATCTTTTTCCATGTATGCCCCTAATTAATAAGGGTAGTGAGTGAGAATAATAATTAATATGATATTATGATTTAGTGCAATTAGTAAGGATAATATTAGAAGTTATTTAAATTGTAGGACAACTTTATTGACTTTAACTATTTTTCTTGGTCTGTGAGAATTTTTAGTTGGTGTCTTATAATAATGACTAGAAGAATTTTTTTTTTCAAACTAATTTATTTAACTCATAAATTAATACTCTGTATAATTTAATCATACACAAAACTAACTTATCCAAAAAAGAACTCAATTAAGTCTTATGATTACGATCGGATATAGTAAATACTCCAGGTGAACAAAACAGAATCAACAACTAATCGCATTGCCGGCAATTTAAGGTTGCAAGTTGCAACGGTCAATGCCCCGTGCAGGCGTGAGCCAACCAGGAAGGAAGATACCATGCTCCTAAAACATAATCCCAATTTTTAGCACCGCAGATTTTTTTAATTGTAGGACAACATAACAACCATCGCTCCCCCTTTCCTTTGTTCAACATTTGTTTACTATCTCAGCGGTCATGTGGTTAGTCTGGCTGTTTTGGCTGAATAGTGTAAACTAGTGCATCATTTAATTCAATTTGGCATTTTTCACAACAAGCAGGACATCCCTGCGCGTTGCGCGATTTAACAGCTGATGAAACTTACATGTCACCTTAACCGTAAATTCATTGAAATGTTCAAGTAATTCAATTTAAAAAAGAATTTTAAAAGAAAAGAAGTGCAGTTCAAAATGATGGAAAAGAAGATGAGAAGTCGTTTTTTAGGGTGTTGTTCTCTTGTAAATTAGGCAATATATCTTGTAGCTCAAAAACATCAGCAAAAGAACATTAACATGGTAGACATGAAAATACAACAACTTTTGAACATGTAGAATGGACTAGAAAAACATTTCAATTACGTCACTACAACATTTCTAAATATTTCCCTGCATACGACATTGATGGTTGTACATTTTTCACCATTTCCATCGTCTTGTATAAGAATCTTCCGTCCCGCAATATTGTTCACTCTTGACAAAGCAACGTATAATTGTCTGTGTGTGAACACCGGCTTCGACAAATATAACTCAACATTTTGTAATGACTGACCTTGACTCTTGAGCAAAAGTTAATCGAAGTAAGAAATGACTAATGTGGCAGACCTCCTATTTGAATGAATATGGCCCATTAACTTAGCGACAACAGTTTGTTCATTAAGCGCACATGTTTGTGCAAGCCTTAGTCTCATCCACCAATTAACTTATACACACACACACACACTAACCTTCCTTCACCATCAAAACAAAGTTTAAACAAAAGAACTAATCAAGAGGATGGCAGCAGTTTTGAAATATCCAAAAAGTAACATTTCAATGGTTTAATAAAATTAGTTAGCAAACGTCAAATAAGGGCATTTTGTAAGCACATTTGCATATTGCATAATGATTCAGTGATTTATTTATTTGAAGATGAGTGAACTGATATTCTGATATGTAATATAAAAGGTGTTGCCACTATCTGGTTCAATTTGGGTTCAAAACAGTCGAGGAGCAGATGTTTGTGTCCGGTTGACACAAAGGGGTTTTAAGTTGACATTTTAAAAAAATAACAATGGAGTAAATACTAATGCCACTCAGCAACATAATATATTTTTTCATACACAAAACAACAAAATCTTCGACCAACCATGCAGGAGAGAAAAGTGGCTGTTGGAGAAAAATCTGAGAGATTAACACGGTGAATTACTGTGTTCAAACAATATGTGTGTGATTTATTGAGCAGTAACACTTTTTTCTTTCAGGCAGAAGATTATTTGTATATGTAACATCAATGCAGTGTTTGAAATCTATTAGTTTGTATAATTATTTCCTTAACAATCAATGGAAAAGCAGAGCATCAATCAAAAACCAATTTTACAGGAAGATAAGACATATAGAGCTAAGGATGGAAATATCAAGTCTGCAAGTTTCTGCCAGCAAATATTCTAACCTTTGTTGAGGCATGAAATGTTTTTGCAGCAAACACTATAATTTGAGTACGGAAATACCAAAAAAAAACCATATACTAACAGTCCAGCCTATGAAAGATATGTGAAAAAAAACATATCTGCAAAGAATGATGACTAGTGCACCTGATCTGCCTATTAAACCAAAGAAAATGAGTTGTCATGGAAAATCTAATTTGTGTTGAGAGAGATGTGTCATCCTTACATTGAAAGCAAAGGTGGACCAATGCAAGAGATGACTAAGGAGGCAGACCGGCTAATTGAATGAATATTGCCCAGCGACTTAGCAACATTCTTGATTGAATACATGTGTTCGGGCAAGCTTTTGTTTCATTCAGTAATTACCCCCCCCCCCCCCACACACACACACACATATATATTTGTTAACCTTCAGTCATCATTAAAAAAAGTCAGAACAGAACAACTCTTTTAGAGTGTCGCACCAGTTTTGAAAGACCTAAGATACAGAATTTAAATGCTTTAATGAAATTATTTAGTAAATGACAAGTAAGGGAATTTTGAAGCTAATTGACATATTGCATGATGAATCAATGCTTAATTTATTTGAAGTTGAGTATATTAATAGTCTTATATGTTATATCAATGGTGTTGGTACGTAAAAGGGTATAATATGTAATGTAGAACTTGATGCTATGAAATAGGGTTCAAATTAACCAAACCAATGTAAGTAATCATCATTCTGGAAGTGAAATTTGCTTGGCTTGTAGGTTAAAAAATTTCTGCAGATACATGTCTTCATTCTGAAGTAGATGGAATTGGATGAACATGAAAACAGGGAAAGCAACACCAGTTCCAGAAAAACTATGAATTTTAAGGTCAATGAGATTTGGTTTGAGTCTGTAAATTTGCATACTACATGGCAGTATTCAAAAAGTTGTGTTTGTTTTTGAAGTCTAAAATGGTTTTATTTTTTGCTGTCAAATCAGTGAAAGAAGAGAACATAGGAGTCATAGAAATATAGTTCATAGACAAAATGAGAAATGAAGATTCATTGTGTTTGGTACAGTGTGTAAAACTTACTATTGCATGCAGTGACTTTGCTAAAGCTTCACTTGCAGATTCTTCCTGCAATAGATAGAAGAAGAAGTAATGGAAAAAAAAACACAAACTTACAGAACGAATTGGGAGTATAAATGCTTAAAGTCATTAAAGAAATTCAAATACCTAAGATGCAGAAGCTGAGGAAGGAGGTGCTTCACTGTCCTCGGACTTCTTTGCTCCTAAAACATTAAGGAATATAATTCCTCTTGAGAAGCAAAAGAAAAGCTCAAGATGCAAACATGAACAACCTAAGGAATGTAAAAAACACTAAGCGGTACATGAGGTTTCAAGCTGTGAAGGAATTTTGCAATTTTTTGCTGCCATTACCAGGTTGCTTAACGTAAATATAATTGAAACCAAGACAGTCAAGCAAGACTATTTTTGAAGTTTATTAATGAGCTACATGACGAAGGCATTTATTGCATATAGTACTGTGTGTGTTGTCTCCACAAGTGTCAATAATTATATCTGCCCTAGGTACTTGTGATTAGAAGAGTGTCATGAGGTGTTGTAAGTATACCTACTACACAGGGCATGTTTAATCAGCAGCAGTCACACTTCTGAATAGGAAGTATTTTAAAAGTATATAGAATGAAGCAAGTTGAACTGCCCATACCTGTTGAGACCTAATCCTGTCTAACATCATCTTAACTGCAGAATTTTCTGTCAATAGATTTGTGTTGAGCAAAAATAAGGTAAATCCAAAAAGAAAAGCAAAGAAATGATATATCATGAATTGACATTCTGGAAGAATAAATTATTATACTCAGTCTATACATTCCATCATTTCATTAATATGCTAAATTCAATTTGAGTAAGTCAAGTGTGCTACTGTAAGTAAATAACAATTACAAATATGCATAATGGTTTCTATTACAAATATGCATAATGGTTTCTATGTTTGGTCAATTTCTGTAATAGGATAATCAAACGTAGAACTATTTTTTCTTGAAAGGATAATGGACTAATGGTTAATTTCGTAGAGGCAGATGTAATAAACTTGTCTGTGTATGAGAAGAGATAATGTAAGAGACAGATGAATGTTGAAAGAGCAACCAAGTGAGGTGAGTTATATAGGAAAGTGTGTTACAATACTGTTCTTCAATTGGGCGGCATTGTACAAGTGTACTGGGTAACATGGAATAATTTAAAAAGAAGCAGCAGGAGGTGGGAAAGGAAAAAGGAGGAGTCAGCAGGCCTTTGGTTGAAGGAGTGTGTGAAGTGACTATTCATACCTACTTAAGTATGGTAGCCTCTGGACAGTATATTTTCACAGCAATCAGTGTTGAAGGATACACTCAACTGACTTTGCATTGGGAGATGTAAAATATTTAAATAAAAGAAGCAGGTAAGTAATTTAAAAAGAAGCAGCATGAGGGTTTGTTTGAAGAAGGGTGTAAAGTGACTTTTCATACCTACTTAAGTATGGTAGCCTGTGGTCAGTGTACTTATGCAGAAATCAATCTGAAAAGATACACTTTACTGACTATGCATTGGGAAGTGTAAAATATTTAAATAAAAGAAGTAGCTAGTAGACTTTTTTTTTTAAGAAACAGAGTCAGAACCTAATCATGCCTTGGTCATATCAGAATAATGTACTTTTGACCCCAAAAAAAAAAATCAAAATAATGTACTTAGATAACATTAAGGGTGAAATCACACGCATAAGTGTGTTTGCATTGGGAAATGTTTTGTAAAAGTTTGAAAAGCAGCCGTTGGGAGATTAAATTTGTTTAAGAGGGAAAACAATATTTATTTACACCTACTAAGGCACGGTCACTTCTGAGCAATGTACTTTTAAAGAAATTATGTAAGAAAGGGAAAATAAAGATATAAAAAAAGTAAGCACTTAGCCATAAAGTAAGCAAGCCCATCTACATTCATAGGATTGAGGCTGAAAAGTTATGTGATTGTGGATTGGCAAATGAAAAGAAAAAACGCAATGGGCCACTAAGCCTTCAAAAAAATATGCTACAGAGAGGAAATGGAATGAAAGAGCATTTCAATGGAAATCTATCTATAATAAAGGATACAAACGTACCAAGAAAGTTCTACCCAGCAACACAGATGATTTATATGGTTCAGTTTATTTTAGGAAATTGTAAATCACCCATAAGTCATGCAAATGTGTAATTTTGATGTGCATGGTAGAAGAGCGATACCTGTGCATGTTGTTATAGTAAGCGGAGGAAAAACATAATATGGCAGAGAAGAAGCAAGATTTGAATAGTCTAGATTTTAATAAGTATTAAAGCCAAAACTTCAGTACATCAACAAAAAGGTCGTAGAGATCACAAATCTTGTCCTCCAATGTAGCGGTGTGAAGTGATTAATTAGTAATTACCATACAGAAAGGAGGGAGAAAATTTAGAGTGATTAATTAGTAATTACCATACAGAAAGAGCATCAATTTCAATCTCTGCATTCTGCAAGCTATGTACCTTGGCATGACCAATATGCAGGTATCCATTTGGTTCAGGTGGAAAACGGGTCAATACACTACCACCTGTAGCTTTGAATGAAAAACAATTAAACTTCCTACTCACTTTTTGAGGATATATACAATAGGAAAACATAATGAACTCCAAGTAGGTCCAAAATGACACTTTTTCATCAAATCAAATTTATTAAGTAGCAAGCCTAGATAGATGCCAAACCAACAGAAAGGTGTGAAGTTCATATGGTGGAAGAAGATTTTGTGCTTTGAATAAGCATAAGTAATCAGTTGCAGCCCCAAAAAAGCAGATGATATTAGCTTTTTGTTCCTATTTGTTTGATTAAATCTAATTAAACAGTGCACCACTACGGAAAGAAAATAGAATGAAAGAGCATTTAAATGAAAAACCATCTATGATAAAGGATACTAACTTACCAAAAAAACTTTACCCAGCAACACAGATGATTTAAAAGCTAAGTGGCTATTTAAAAACCATTAAAGGAAGAAATAGGATTTCAATGCCTTGAAGGGAGGATGTGTTTAGATGGCATAGTGCATGCCATCATTTTAGATGCAATCAATTGTTTGGTTTAAACGAACATTAGCATGCAATGATGAGATGATAACAAAACAGACAGAAGCGAAGAACCCCAAAAGAAAAAGGTGATCAAGTTTCTGGTCCTTAGCATCATTGTGCAATCCCACAAACACACAACACACAACTGAATAATCTTTAATAAAAAAGAATTCATATCACCTCAGCATACAACTTTCGGATTTGTGGGCCTGCATCATCATCATTCATTCCCTAGAACATTTACGCAAAAAAGAAAAACATGTTATGAAAGAGTCTTTCCACGACCAAGAAGATTTTAATAAGTATTAAAGCCAAAACTTCAGTACATCAACAAAAAGGTCCTAGAGATCACAAATCTTGTCCTCCAATACAGCATCCATCCTTTTCTCTGATTTTTTCCCCTCAGGGCCAAATTCTTGAAAGTCACTGGACGCTGAGGCTTGCAGCTGTTGCTGAAATGCCCAAAAAAACCCATTAATGCATGATGAATCTTAAATAGGATTGGAAAAGGATCATCAACGTGCAAACCAAGCAACAGGGGGGAAAAAACCCACACGATCAAATTTAGGATTACAACCAAGACAAAGCAAACCATAAGGAAAAAAACAAACCAGGAAAATAATCCATCTGCAAGCATGCCTTGAACCTTGATTACCAGAGTGGTCAGTGCAAATGTGGGTTCATGCTTCACACGCAATTGATGAGAACGAAAAAGAAACAAAATGAGGCTTGTCCTTTAAGAAATTCACACATTCTCTCTGACCAAAAAAAGGAACACAAATATAATATAGATTTCAATCAGTTAACCTGATTCCAAAGGACGTTTTTCAGGCCATGTTACTTCTGTCAGTATTAAATATTGATAATAAGCCTTACCCCTTGTCTTCTGTTCAGATTTAGAACTGATATTTGAGATTCTCCCGCATCAGTATTAAAGTGAATATAGGCTACTACCATCCATATGCGAAGCTATATCTTCTGGCCATCTCCTCTGTACTGGGGACACACAATCAGTAGAGCTAAGCAAAGACACTCCTGACCTACAGTTTAAGATGGAGAAAAAACATGAAAGATATGTAGGATTTTTAAAATATTTAGAACTTAGAAGTATTAAATCATCAATTACTTATACAAAACTTCATTTATTGTGACGAAAAAACTGTCACTCGGATCTAACCAAGAAATCAAAAGTCCCTATAATGCCTCCAGAGAGAATATGAAAATAGATAGCTCAATGCCCGTATGTAGATGGCTAAAGAAACTTTTCATAAAGCAGGTAACAAAATCCAACTTCTATAAAATGTGTGCATAAAAACATTTTAATAACTAAAAACTATGTCATTTGTCTAACCTTACCATTCATTGGACTTATTGATGCATACGTTAATCATACAACTTGAGATCATATATTAATTGATATAATGCTAAGATTCAACGAAAATACAAGACAGACTAAGAGAGCTACAAAATGAAAAATAAATAAATTATAAGCCATACCGTTTAGACTAAATGCGGCACAACTTAACCTCTCCATCCAAAGCACTGCAAGCATTCCCAAAAGTAGCAAAAATCAGACACTATTTTGGGGGGAAATAGAACGCCTTAAACTTTATTTATATTTACATTAGACCTGAGGATAAAAAGAGCTATCACATCCAAAAGGAAAAACCCATACTTTCATATAAAGTTTGCAAGCAAAGCATGCTATATATGATTTCTATACATTACTTAGACAGATTTGGCTGTAACAAACCGTAAAGTCCAGCTGCTTAAGGAGTACTGCAGCCTTAGACCTTGCTTGCATGGGTTTCGAATCGGAAAATAGCCTTCCCTGGATGAACAAAAAGACGGATCTGGCGGTGAAGAGTGGAGAATAGGAGGGATGGATCTGCCAGCAGAACAAATGTAACACCCCATTTTCATAAACGTTTTCTCGCTGTTTTTAATCAGAGTTGAGCGTCAGAAATTTTTTTTCAAATTAAAAAGAGTAACTGAATAACATTGATTGTAATATGTCTGGTTGTTCAAATAGTAATACAACCATCTGAAGACTTAATCAAATACATATCAAAATAATTTCTCCGTCTGCATCCTAAGCTGGCTCCTTACCCTTGTCTTCGATCCGAACTCCCCTGGATCCTGAAGCTATGGTAAGAGCTGAGATCCAATGCCCATTGGATCTCGGGTAGAATGATTAACCTCATGCTTATGTAAACGGTATATGAATGACAGATATTCACAACATTTTTCAACATAAAATCATAGTTTAACATTTCAACAAATCAGGCAATAACAAACACAGCCCCTGCAGTATGTCTGTCATCCCAGTCTGCACTATCAAACCAGTGCCACGATGTACAGTCGTGTCCTCAGCGCTAGGAAAACTCCAACGGTATTATCAAAACCATAACCCGTATACTCATGAATGATTCAAGAACAGTTTAAACAGAGTCTTAGTATAGGAACACAACAATCACATATAGGCATACAATAAGCACAAGAGTTAAGGTTACAATACGCGTCCGTACCTTCGCTGACGTTTCGGTACGTTCCGACGGTAGACGATCACAGATATCCTATAGGGGTAATATCGTCTCAATTAATTTACAAATATTATTTCAAGAGGTATTTTGGCTATATATGACCATTTTACCCCTGGATTAATTATTTCCAATTTATTACCACTAATTTTCGTAAAAATGCTAATAATCAATATATAGGCTGATTTTTTTGCCTAACTTTGGAGAATTATAATTAATTCCACAGAACTCGAAACGAGGATCCGTAAAATTCCTCGGAATCCTTAGGATGTCTACTTTTAGGAAAAATTATTGGTTATATCCCAGATTTTATAAAAAAAAAAAACTCTCAGTTTTCATGATTTCAACCTCTGCCCAGAATTTTCAGAATCTCGTAGGTCATTTTGTAGAATTTTTATCTCCTACTACAAAACTCAAAATGACATGCTATAGGTATATTTGGAAAGCTATATATGTCTACTATCACCATGAATTTTCTAAGAATTTTGGCATAGCATATTCAACATAAGATACCAGCGTTTTTGAAATTGCTTTCAGGAGTCGCTAACCGACAAAATTTCGCCAGAGCTTCGCTACTTTGACCATAATCTTCCAAAAATTTTCTATAACTTATTCTTCATCATTTTTTCGAAATAAATACAATTATAACTATAAAAACATGTAAATAACACTATAATTGGAAGATTATGAATCAAAACAACATTAAAGCTACAAAACTCAAAGCTAGGGCATAAGAACTTACCTAGAACTTTGCTATTGCTTCCTCCAAAGCCTCTTACTCTCACTTTCCTCTTGCTATTTTAGTACCACAAGCTTCTTGCTTGGATTGTGAATTGGTGAGGAATATTAATGATGTATGCCCAACCTCCCTATTTATAGCATTTCCTAAGTTCTTCTAATTGGTGGATTCCAAAAACTAATTGAATCAAGTTTTCCACTCTCTCATAACCGACCTCCTCTCCTCTCTACTCTCTTCATCTTTCTTCCAATCCCAAATCCTAATTTAGTTAAGTGTAGTTTAGTGTTTTTCTTGAGGATTCATTCATACTTTTGTAATCACCATTTTATGACTTGATTTATGGTATTTTTAAACTTTATTTTCATAATAGTATGAATATCAAAAGTTTACCAAAATCACTTTGGAAACCACTCTGTTCAAGCTTGAATTTTGCTTATTCATAATATCTACTTATATTTGTTACTTAGTTCATGAATCTCAAGATATGATTTATTTTCTATGAATTCTCATTCACATATGTCTTGAATTCATCCAAATGGTTTTTATCTCATCTTTAATTAATTTACCACTAATTACTAATTATTACATAAGCCTATGTCATCTTTTACCAATAAGTCTTCATGTAATAAAGTTGATTAAGACATTTGTGTAGTAAAAATCTGTTTTGCTTGGCCTCCATTGCTCCACCATGCTTGGTCGACTTCTCCTCCCTCCCAGTCTCTCCATTTGATTTTTACTTCACATCCATTTAGCCTTAAAGTCTTGTGTAATTAATTGGTGATAGTGATGTTTTACTTTAGCTATTTTTAATTAATCAATTTCTCCTCTAATTCCCTTGCATGTCCCAAAATTCTCTCTTGCTTTTTACTCTTGGATTGTATTTCTCTTATCTCACAAATTCCATGTTAAAATCCTCCCATTGTTTGTTTAATTGTCACATGGATTAGGATTTATTAAATAAATTCTTAAGCCTTTAGATTAGCTTTATCAAGTTTAATCCAAGCCCTTGAAGTTGGGTTGGAAAAATTAAGACACTAATTGTGGTATTAGTTAGTGATTTAGGATTAAGGATTATTAAAATTTCTTAACCCTTTTATTAAGAAATTTTCATCATTTAATTTAATTAAAGAGAAATTATTTAATCATTAATTAAATATTGTTAATATAGTGTTTTAGGGTTTAATAGGCTTAATCACCAAAATTTAACATGTTTCTAAATTAATCTCAATGATTAAAAACTCCTTATATGCTAATATTAGCTTTTAAATATCCTTTGGATATTAATTATGTTGATATTTCCTTAATTATGGCCTTTTTAAATTAATTTTTAATTAATTTCGAAAATTAAATAAATATTCCAATTATTGCAAATTTAATTGCCCAATAATTGTTGCTAATTTCCTTTAATTGATTTTGTCATCCTTTGATGATTTTGTTGCTAAAATGATATAATTAAGTTTCTACTTAATTATGATAGGTTTAGCGTATTTTATGATCCCTAATAAGATTTAGAAATTTAAATCTTCAACTATCCAATTTCTAAGAACAAAATCACTTAAAAATAAAATCAGAATAATAAGAAAAATTGAGACCACATATTCACCTATTTAAAATAGGTAATATTGACTCAAATATAATATTAAGGCATATTATTTATTTAAATATAATATTTAAAATAAATATTTATCCGGGTATTACATCAAACAGACGGCAGCAATGAAGTGGAGTAAATGAAGAGGGCAATTTCAGCAAGTGTATAATAAGTGAATATGACCGCTACAGTGATTCACTCTGCCCGCTACATACACCTCCTCAGCACGGAGCCCCACAAATTGACCGGCTTGCAATTTTTAGCTGGCACTGTTTAATTGAACAGTGATATGTGAGAGGGACTACACTTCCTATTCCTATTAAGTATATATTGATATTGATGATATTGATATATTGATCCCGCTTCATACAACTAGTCTCAGCATAGCTTGGGGAGGGAATTTAACTTTTGACTTGAAAGAAAAACAAAAATAAAGGGAAAAAAATTCATACTGCTTGAACTTTTACCTACCTTTTATTTCCCGCTCTGTGGTCCCTGAAGGGGTTAGCATAGTGTATCAGTAATTAACTTTATGTTAGTGTAGTTCTGTTTACCTGTCCTTTGCTTAGTGTGAAGTTAATATGCCTTCTGCTGTTGGATTATTTTAAAGCCATGGATTCGTTATTGATGGTTGACACTAAGTTTAGTTTATACTTTCTGTTCATAATTTAGGAAGTGTTTCACTTTATTTCTTAATCAACTTGTGAGTGAGTATATTAAAATCGTACCCCTATGTGAATTAATGATCCTAGCAATCAAATTAGTAACGAGTTCATTGCATTGAAAACTTGCAAATCCTACCGAGGCAGCAAAAGGTGGCAAGCCATCCGTTGGTGAGAAAAATACCAAGGGGGAAACCAGTCGACAGTGTTCATTCTCAAAGCTCCTTTGCTGATGTTGGGCAATTTGTCGAAGAGATATTGCAAAAGACTTCAGAATTATTGCTTTCTGAGGTAATTCTAAAGAAAAAAGAGGAAAAAAAGTAAAGATGAGTAACTTATTCTTTCGTACACCCAAATTTCTTTCATCGGGGGGCATCCTGGCTGAAGATTCTTTATCATACAGATAAAGGGAGAAAACATAAAGCAACATGGAGAGCAGGCTGCTAATGTGGTATCTGACAATCTACGGAAAGGGCTCAGCTCTGATTTGAAGAACCTTGCTGTAAGTTTATGGTGATCCCAGTTTAATTGTTTTTCCTTTTTGGAAAGTTTACGCAATGAAGTTGGGGGCAGGCATGGTGTTGTTTAATTTAACAATGCCTATCGCTTATAGTTGAAGAGACATTGGCATAAAAAAGTTGATGTTTTAGCCTTTAACCACGAGATTATCTTATTGCAGGTGATGTTCAAGAACACCGCATACACAGAAGGGTTCCATGCTGGCACTCACCGCCAGCTTAAGCGCTTGTGAAGGCAGTGACTGTTGACTGCTTCAGGCTATTTAAGATTCGCTGAGTGATATTAAATGAGGCAGAAACTTGTCTATTTTGTTCGATGCTTTGTGATGGCGCGATGCTTAGGCACCGTTTGGATCAAAGAAAAGGTGGGAATGAAAATGAATAGAAATGAAAAGAATGGAATGGAAAATATTTTGCCTCGATGCGTTTGGTTGGCACTAGAAAAGAAAATGAGTTGATAGGAAAAAATTTGTTTGGTTAGAAGAAAATAAAGTAGGAAAATAAGGTAAAATACTATTTTACCCTTACAGATAGAAAAAAAAATGGATGCCCGCGGGAAGGCATTCTCAAGAATTCGCAAGGCATTCTCAATGCCAAGAGAATCTCGAAAATGCATATTAGGCATTGACCTTAAGGCATTCTCAATGCCTAAGGCATAATGCCTTAAGGCATTCTCGAGAATGCCTATTAGGCATTGAAGAATGTCTTCAATGCCTTCAAGGCATTCTCGAGAAAGCCTTAGGCATTGAATGCCTAAGGCATTCTCAAAATGCCTTGCGAATTCGTAAAACATTCTTGAGAATGCCTTCCTGCACTTTTTTTTTTTCTTCTTCTTCTTCCGCTTCTTTCTCTTCTTTCTTCACTCACTTCACGCCGCTTCTTCTTCCAATTAACCTGTGAATCAAAATCGTGGAGGGAGCAACAGAATGAAGGTCGTTTGACTGAATTTCGCCAATCTCAAATCACATTAAAGCATTATCAGTATGGACCCATAGCTTAGGTGCTTCTTAAGCACAACCCAATTCTACATTCAAGAAATTCAAGCTTCGTCAATATGAATCAGAAAAATAAAAACTTAACCTGTAGGTTAAATTTTTTGGGGGGGAAACACTGTTTCGGCGAAAGTGTTTGATTCGCCAAGAAGGGGCTAATCTGATTCACCAAAATACTTTGCTTGTTTAAGGGAAAGTGAAGAGATTGTGAAAGAATAATGGGCTAATCTGAATCGACGGGTTGCTCTGGTTGTGCCGTTCGTGTCGGAGATGTGGAATGGGCCGCCATGGGGGTGGGGGTAGGGTAGGCTTGGAAGAGGCAAGAATCACATGTCAAGCTTATTTATTTAAAGGGGGTTCATGCATGAAGTCCTTGCTCAAGGATCTCGCTTCCAGCAACAAGAAAACGCCAAAGTCCCAGACCTCCAACACAACAAAAATGGAGCGCTTCGGGGCATTTGGGTTTTTTGGCGGTTTTCTTAAGGCATAGGAAAATGGTTCCCACCATTTTTTGTGGGAACCCATTTTCATTCATCGAGATGAAAATTGGCAGAGGCAGGAAAACGTTTTCTGATGGAATTTTGATCCAAACGCCCACCGCCGTTGGAAAATCTCCATTTTTCAATTCCATTGCTCCATTTTCCGCGATCCAAACGGGCTTTAGATTGAATCATGGACGAAAATTTTTGGTACTGAATAGGACATGAACAAATCTGATGAGTATGGCACAAGGAGTTCGGGGTTCCTTAGTCCCTACTTCCCCTGATGAGTATGGTCCATGCGATCGGGGTGGCACTCCAAACACGGCTTATTAATTTTTTTTATTTTTTTTATTTTTTGTAACCTAATGGATTAAAATTTCAAATACAACACCAAAAAAATATTAATTTTCTCGGATGAATGTTAACAAAGCGATGTTTTTAAATTTAAGCAAATCAGCCATCAATATAACAAAGAATGCAATTATGGTAGGATGAAGTATGTTGGCATTCGGCACCACTTCATCCTTGATCTTGTGGGAGATGGAACTATCACATTGACGGGGACAATCCATTGTTCCCAAAGGGATGTGCTCAGCTTGAAGCGGACATACTGGTTGAGTTTTATGGAGTTTCAATATGCTATTGCCATCTTCAGCACTATTAAGGTCGGGAACAGAATGAGTTACTAAACGTTGGGACTCTACCCCTCGTTTTTTATTGGAACCGCAGGGGAAGTGTAGTTTTCTCGAGGCACAACACTATCTTGCTTGAGCTTAAGAGAGAGAAAGTTGTACCTAAAGAGTTTTGATAAAGGTATAGTTTAGCAACAACATCCCAAATTTTTATAAATGATCTTTTATTGTTGAAATTTTATGTTAATTTTCATATTTAAAAGAATGATTTTGTGAAGGAATATTTGTTGATAGTATATGAGTAAACAATGGTGATTTTATTTGTTATTAGGGAAAATCATTTTCAGGGCCCTTTTTGAAGAAAAAAAATCCCAAAAAATGCCTTCAGAATTCTGAAATCCCAGAAAAGGTCTTTTTCTGGGATTTTCAGAATCTTGCGTGAGTTGTTAACAGAGCTGATATAGTTGTTAATTAACAACTAAATCGGCTCCATTAACAACAATTTTCTAACAACTAAATCAGTACCCCGTTAACAACTATATCAGCCCCGTTAATAACTCACGTAGATTCTGAAAATCCCAGAAAAGGCCATTGATTTCAGAATTCTGAGGGCCTTTTTTGGGAATTTTTTTCCTCCAAAAAGGGCCCTGAAAATGATTTTCACTTGTTATTATGTATTTACTTCCAATTGTTTCAAAGCATAATTCATGATTATGCAGTTAAAATGGAAATGAGACTTTTGAGATATTTTTCATAAATTTTATATTGAAATGATCTTGGATTTTGGAATATTTATAAACTAGAATTTATTATTTGAAATAGAATGTTCTTACGTGAGTTCATAATGTTTTAAAAGGAATTTATTGGCAGATTAAATTTGAAGGAAAGTTTTGAAAGATTAAATTTGAAGGAAAATTTTGAAATATTGTTTGTGAAACTTCATATTAGGGGATTTGATTATAAAGTATGAGATAGAGATGTTATTATCTTAAAGGAAGAATTTTTATTACTTTGATAAATTGACCCCAAGCATGTTTGAAAATGTTTTGGAGAGGACTGAATACAGAACGCTAGTTACTAACAGAAGTACTGTTAGTTCTTGGTGCACCATGGTTAACCTCGAGCTTGCTTGATATTTATGGGATTTGTTCTCATGCTTGTTTCATGGACTGTGTGTCTATACTTGTTTCATGGCCTTGAGTCATGCTTGGTTAGTTACTCTCATAGACTATGTGGCCACACTTGTTATTTGTTCTGTAAAAAGTTCTATGGAAACAGGGGCGGAGCTTGGGACAAAAATTTGGGGGGGCCAAATAGTGGCGGGGATTCGAGGGCAGCGCCCTAGAATTTTTTTTTTTTTTAAAGAAAGTTTTAAATGTATTAAAAAACAAAAGAATATAAATAAATAAAAAGAAAAAAATATAAAAAAAAATACACCACAACATTGGAAGGCAAGAGGTTGAGGTTTAATGTTAATTTATGTGATTGTGAATCTTTGGTTCAACTATAAACTTCATGTAATTGAACACCACAACATTGGAAGGCAAGAGGCTGGGGTTTAGAATGAAAAATCAATTAACTCCATCCACAAATGTAGTGTAAAATGGGTAAAAGCATAGTAAAGAATACACCACAAAAGTAAATTTCACTGATAAGCTAAAAATTTCAGGTAATTAGAATGAAATATAGAAAAAAAAATACAAGATTAACATAAATCATACAAGACCCCACATGGAACACAAATTGAATTATAAGCCCCAAAGATATAAAAAGAGGGGGAAAATGGGGGAGTCAATTTTACATTATATTAATTTTTTTAAAAAAAATTCTATATAATTTTTTTTTTTGGGGGGGGCATCCGTCTCGTATGGAAAGATGAGGTTTGAGAATTATGTTTTATTTTGACTATATGAAGTCAAAGGTTTTATTTTGTACATGAAATTATCTTATTAACGATATTTTATATAGAATTTTATTCTATTTTTATTCCTGAATCGTGTGGTTTAGAAATTGAGATTTATTAATATATTGCTATTGTCAAAAGAGAAAGATGTTTAAATTATTTTACTTTTGCAATTTATTAAATTATAATAATGAGACGTTAATTACCAGAAACTTTATTTTTTAGATAGTATTTCCGATCATGTATCTCCGGCTGAGCGGTGAAAGGCCTCCTTAAGGATTTAAAGTTCGTTGACTTATTTTGATGTGCTGCTAATTGATGTAATCATAACTCTAGATTTTTGTATTATTATTTAGATATAGATGCTCCATGTAATTTATAGGTAAGATCCATGTATTTCAAAACATATATTTATAAGATTAAGGCTTAAAGAATGTGAGTCTACTCATATTCCATACCGTACCGATCACTCTTTAGGTTTCGGGCCGTGACACCGCGATTGTTTTGATATTTGTATCCTTTTTCCAGATAAAGGGGGAAGAAAGATATTTCTATCTGATGACGCACGTCAACGTTTTAATTAAGTTTTCATATCATGACGTCTAAAGAAATTTAGTGGACGTAGTGACTTTAGATGGATTCAAACTGAGGATAAAAGGATGGCTGTGAAGACGATAGCCTGAGTGTCGGTGTAACGAATGAATCGATTTCTAAATAACATAATGATACAGAGAAAAAGAAGTGAGTACAGAGAGACGCCATACGAGCATGCAGTGATTCAGTATTTTGTGGATCTTGCTGTTTTCTTATAAACGAATTTTGCGTAGGGACGCATATGCATATGCAGAAGTAGAATCATTCTATTCTAGCGTTCAGGATTAACGCGTCGGAACCTTCCATGGAAAGGCCAAAGTAAAGCCAACTGAGTCCACCTCAAACACCGCCACCGTGGCTTGAGTCGGTGTAGTCAGAAGGCACGGTCACCTTGTGGCGGCAAACGGGGCAAGAATTGTGGAGCCTGAGCCATGGCACGATGCAATTAGAATGATATATATGGTTGCAGGCCAACTCCCTAGCTTCCCCACCCACCTCAAACTCCTCCTGACAAACAGGGCAATGAGGGTTCTCCTTCAAATGGCTCTCCATTATTCTCACCGTCGGAATCGCTTCGACAGCCCTGTCCGGCGCCGGAGGCGGGCCTTGCCGGTCATTTTCCGTCAGTTGCTCAATCAGTTCATCCAACCCGGGCCCGAAAAAGTAGTCTCTTGGATCATTCCGTCGTGGGATTTGATCCTGCAGCCGAGGAATCCGGTCGAACGAGTTGGAACTGTCACCAGGGGGAACAACAACCCAAGTCCGAGGACGAGGTTGGGTCTCTGGTTCTGGGTCGAAAGCACCAACCCTGGCATAATCAAAACTATGATGTCGGCGTCGGGGACGTCTTATGCGACGAACCGGAATTTCGACATGTGGGTTGTAAGGAGTTGGGCCTTGGCGTTGGGGAGGGTGGAGCATGAGAGAGAGGGCATCAAACAAACAAGCTTGAGGAGAAGGGAGGGCGAGTAGCGAGGGTGTTGGAAAGTTGACTTCACAGAGGAAGCTTTGAAAACAACAAGGGCAGATAAGGTGGAAGGGGGAGAGCCTCACCAGACGATTACATTGGAAGCACCAGTAGCGATTACATCGGAAGCACCAGTAGAGCTGATATGTTATTATTGTAGGGCGAGGAGGGTTGATGAGAGACATGATTCTGAGAAATGGAATGAAAGGACGAGGTACTCGTATGGATTTAGTGATTACATAATAATATGAATAAGTTAGATTATGGAAGAAAGAAGGGGTGACTTGTGGGAGAGCGAGAAGCGATTCTGTGCAAGAGGGTGGTTTTTGTTTGTCCAGAAAGGAAGTCATGGGCTTCTTGAATTTGTACGAAACGCCCTGTTTCCTGCCATGAAAAACAAGTTCCGAACTCTGCATTACAAGTAGCCTTTCCCCTCCCCGCCCGCCCATTCAAACTAACTGCTTCTCATATCATGCATGCAATCCAATTGTCAGGGACACGATGACTCAATATTAGGGAAGCAGTGGCAGCCAGCCCTTAAGATTGTTATCTCTCGTCCTAGAAAGTAAACAGAAGGCCCAATACCCATGTTCAGTGTGGCCCAATCACAAGCCCATTTCAAGAATGGCCTTCCTCACCCACAGCCCTCCACTGCCTAATTACTTTCACTCTCCTTTCTTAAGCCCACCGATACAGACAATTGGGCAAATACATATACTATCTCGTCTTAAGTATAAGATTCAGTTAATTATTTTAGAAAATTGAAAAAAAAAACTAATTAAATTAATTGAAAATATTTAAATTTATAATTTTTTTCCAAACTAATTTATTTAACATATAAATTGATACCCTATATAATTTAATCATATACAACATACGATATGATTGAGTAACTTATCTAAAAAACTCAATTAAGTATACATATATAACCCATTATCCACGTGAACAAAACGTACAGTAATCAACACCTAATCGCATTGCCGGCAATTTAAGGTTGCAAGTTGCAACGGTCAATTCCCCGTGCAGGCGTGAGCCAACCAGGATTGAAGATACCATGCTCCTAAAACATACTCCCAATTTTTAGCACCGCAGATTTTTTTAATTGTAGGACAACATAACAATCATCGCTCCCCAGTTCCTTGGTTCATCATTATGTGTAGGAAATCGCACCATTTGGGACACGAATCAAACATTTGCTTATTTCATACGCTCTGTATTCAACACGCAACACAGTCCGTACGTTGTTTCATGGGAAAGTAACCTTCAAGCTTTCCACTCCACATCATCAAACATTTGCTCATCCTCTACCATGCAAACCAACGGCCTATCACTTAGATACTTCCAAACACTTTTCAATTGCCCGCAGCGCGAACTTCAATGTCTTGATTCCAACCATTTTCCTTTTCCCTTTCTTGTTTGTTTATTCAAATTCACAGTGAGCCTCTCTTTCCTATAGATTTTTTAAGTGTTACGGTGCAAATTATCCCGCATGTTTAGCTCAAGCAATGTAATACTAGAAGTTTTTTTAGGTTCAATTTTACCCTATAAGTATTAAAGTGGAGCAATGTGACCCTTTAACGTTAAAAAGTTAACGGTGAACGTCATTTTTTTAATGGTTAACATTAGTTTTTTAACGTTATATGGTAAAATTGTTATATTTTGAAAACTTCTAGAATAACATTGAACTTGAAAAAAATTTCGAAACAAATTTGTATTATAACCCTTTATTTAATAAATTAAGATTTGAATTTGAACCTATTCTACCATCTATCTTCATCACAGGTTTAATTTTTTTAATCCAAAAACATTTTGAATCTTCATGCATGGCCAACGCTCCCTCTTATTGTTGATATAAGTCATATTTGGGAAGTTGATCTCGACCCTTAATATAAAATATAATTTTATATCTGTCAATATTTTTTAATTTACCTTTATTGATATTCCCTCAACAATAATCAATGATGAAGGGGAATTAAAGAATTAAGAAAGATTAGCAAGGTGTTGTAGAAAATACTACATCTGGTTATAAATATAAAACACATTTGACTTTTTAAGGAGATTAAGGAAGTTAATTGAATTACTTTAAAGTATTTATATTTATCGTTTTTCCTCCAAACTAATTTGTACAACATATAAACTGATGTATAATTTAATCATACACAACATATTATATATATGATTAAATAACTTATTTAACTTCTTTTATTATTCCAAAAAAAGTTAGCTAGGTGTTATATTTAGAACCGGAGGTAGTACATGTGATGCTAATTACCTTAACTAATTTTTTTTTAAAATTTAATTAAATTAAGTAAATATATTTTATATTAAGGACTAGAAAGAAGGAAGGAGTATATTCTTAAAATATTTTTTAAAATTGGCGGGGGGCTAGCTCGGCGATACGTGAAGTAAAATGAATAATAACCTTGCCATTCTAGGTGAGAAAAGGATCTTAAATGATTCAGGAAGGTTATATTGTCAATGGGTTGTTGTACTTGTACCCAGATTATTTATGGGAAAATCATTTTCTGTACTAAAACTCAAAACAATTTATTTTTTTTGTAAGTGATAATTAGTAGAGAAAAAAGTCCGAAAAGTTTTGACAGTTCTTTACTAACTTTTCGGATGTAATTGATAAATTAATCAAATCTAAATGTTTTATTAAGCTCAAAATATTGTAACTTCATCTTTAAAGATACAATTTTTCTTATTTTATGAAATCTCTAGAATAAAATTTATCAATAAGTTTATAAATACCATCACTGTTAATAGGTCTTCTTTTATGACATTTTTCATTCATAAGATTTGAAACCCTTGTTTTGTAGCATTTGAATTTAACAAGTCAGAAATAACTAAGGAAGGAAAATATATTGCGGGAAGCTAAATTACTTATTTTAATTTTTTGTTCAAGTCTGCGTGGTGCCATGCCTCGCGAGTCACCTAGCTTTTATACTTTTAGTTAACTTCTCATTTGACCTTTAGAAAATCTCCTTATTACTCTCTAATGTTTTTTCTTCCTTTTCTAATTCATTCCCTCATTTCTATTTTTTTTAATAAAAAAAAAATTAGGGGGCGGGGGCCCACCTAGCCCCCCCATTCCACCGTTGACTTGTACCCAGATTATTTATGGGAAAATCATTTTGAGAGATTTTGAAAATCGCGCTCAAAATCTGACAAAGGGAGTTGTTAACGGGGTTGATGTAGTTGTTAGCGGAGATCTTGATATAGTTGTTAATAGGGGTTGATTTAGTTGTTAGAAAATTGTTTTAAGGATATAGTTTTTACTCGGGTAAGTGAATTTTGAAAAAAAAGGCATTTTTGGGGCGTTTTTTAGGATTTTTACTCTAAAAAGGCCTTCAAAATGATTTTCCCATTATTTAAAGTTCAGGACTCAAATACGACGGAGGCAGTTGACCCGTATATTTTTTTTTTAAAATTTAATTCCAGATTTGCCCTTACACGACATTAACATCTATTATCCTAACATTATTATATGCAAATTTATGAAGTTAAGAAAGGGATGCCTGATCTCTAAACAGCGTGCAGCGATGAAATATATGTTTTACAATTACTGTTTTAGCCTAATGAAATACTGAAGTTTTTTTTTTTTTTTAAAGGTTCGTTTAATAATGCAATAATGAAACGTACAAGTATAGTGACTATATATACTTCCTATAAAAAATAGTGACTGTATATACTTGATAAAACAGGAATGCCAAAAAAAAATGTCAAGTATTTTTTTATTATTATTATTGGACACGAAATGTCAAGATTTTCGTGAAAGTATACTCAGGGTTTAATATGAAAATCAAACCTCTTTAAATTGCCTTTTGAAAAAGCGTAAGTTTGAATAGTAAACGAACTGTTTCTTCTTCAAGACATTATGGCAGCAATTGAATGAAAACAAAGAGCAGGTGATGATAATATACTCATACTTTTCGAAAAATGGCTCTTTTGAAGAATTGATTTGAATTTGAAACATGGGTCAATAAATATCCAATGGAGAGAAGGCAACGGCATTACCCAATTACCTAAGTGTGAAAGGACCCTATATATTCAATATTCCTCATTTAATCCTTTGTGAAAAATGTTGGACGACTGAATCTACGAAGAATACAAGAATAAGAGATGATGAAAAAAATAGTGTATAATGTCTTTAAGGTGTGGGCAAACTTTCCTTTAGGCATAATTCACCCCACTTGTATCTATTTTATAGGGTGCAAATTAGATTGACAAACAAATTTCTTTTAAGATACAACGAAGACCTTTGAATATGAATTGCACTCTTAATACTCAAGTCAAGACAACGGTGACTTTTATAAAACGATAATTTGACTTTATCTATGTGTGCACTCAAAGACAAAAGCAATGAGTTTGATCTATTTTTGTTATGTGACTTGTGATTTGATATGTATTGTCTATCACAAATGAAGTGATTATGCAGTGTATTTATAGAGTATAAAGTGATGTCTTGAAGTGTTGGCTCTTGAAGCCACACCTCTTTAATTAAAAGTCATGATTACTTAGATTCATTAACACTTATGAACCAACATATAACTTAAATAACCAATGGTTATTTAACATAACTCTTTCAATAACATTATACCTTTATAGTATGTAGAATTTTCTTAAAAGCTAACACAACATTTCACCAATTAGTAGTTACCAAACTGTATCTTTAGAAATTAAAAAGACATGACATTGGTAAATTTTAGTATTATAACTTCTTACAAAACCCTCCATATAAATTTCTTAATTTATAAAGACATAAATTTTCAACAAACACACAAAGTTTTGCGCCTTGAATTGAATTGTATATCCGTCCCACCCACCATATATATAATTTCAAAGCTTTAGTCTTCAATATGTATATGTCTCATCTTCATCACATGCTTACCTTTACAATTTATCATAAAAGTCACTCCAAACCTGATTACTAATAAAATATTTAAGGTCATCATCATAACAACTTTTATTATACTAACAATTTTCCGCAATTCATTTTATAAGAAATAGCAACGCAGTAATGATGCTGTTTAATTAATAAAAACGGGCGTATCATGTATTCAACGCCAACAAAATTATATATAGTCCATTTATGATAAATAACCTCAATTAAAGAATTAATGGTGCGATGATAAATCATGATGGAGGCTTTGCAAAAAAACTGGGTGCGTGTACTGCTGTTAAATCTGAAATCAATTAAAGAATTAATGGTGATAATAATAATGTGCAGATGAGGCTCTGGTTTCTTCTCATGACCCGGAAACTCTTCCAGATTTAATTAGCAAGAGAACTTTTCGTTGTTTTGATGAATGAATGCTTGTATGATGGAGCTTCGTGTTCTTCTGATATGGACTGAATGCCCCGTCGTCCTCTTCTTCTCATGAAAGTAACTTTTAATGAATGAATGCAAGCTTCTCTTCATATGGAAAAGTAACAGGATGAATCAAATGCTATTGCTAGGTATGTGTCGACTGTCGCAATGTTCAAGTTTGGTAGTGCACATATGGTTGGGCAATGAAAGCCACTTTTATTTTTGTTTTCTTAAAGTCAAAAGGAAATGAAACTAGCTATCTGGGTTGACATCATGATGTAACTTGATACTTTTAATTTAAGAATAGATAATAGATATCTACAAACAAACAAAAGGAAGACGAAGCGCAACAACTAATTAATTACCTGATCACATCATTTAGAAAGATAGGGATAATATTAAGCACACAAGTGTACGTAGTGTGTGTATACATGTGGGTGCATGAAAGTCAAAAAAGACGATCGTAGGATTAGGTGAGGTTGACCTGCCTGACTCATCACAACCAGTGGGGCATCTCTCTCTACTCTACAAAGTTAGATTGATCCACTACATAATTAATCTGAGAAAACGACCTTGAGTTTATATAAGAGAAGACACAGCAGAAGTTTGCAGCATCACGGCTTTAGGGTTTTGAGTTCACATCTTTGTCATCCTCGTCGTCTAGAGTTACTTTAATATGTTGTACTTCTCCAAAGGGACCAGCCTAATTTGGGTTTTTCTGTTTTCTCCTTAAAACCTCTATTTTGTGCTCCTTCTTTTGGTTCGCCGTTATAAGCGCTCTTGTTTCGACCTCACTCCTAGCTAGCCATACGTACGTAGATATATAAACTCGTCTTTTAAAATCATGACTAGGACTAGCCACCATTATGTGGTCAAACTAGACAGCTTCACCGTATCAAGTAATAAAACATAATCTCAGATGTGGCTTTATTTCTCTTTCACCTACTTTCATCCACTTTTCCACCATTTGGGTTAATGAAGCCTATACATTATATTATTCATCCTAACCATCATTAGCGTTGAAAGCTAAGCCTTATCTGCCTCACTGTGTGGAATTTAATTACTAGATCGAACAAATTACTTAGGAACCCTTTTTCTTTTAAAAAAAAAATGAAAATAATTATTGGTGGGTGCCTTCTAAATGATTAAAATGAGGAATTATTTGGCGGGGCATGGAAATATTCGTTGGGGAAATGCGTCCAAAGGCTATAAAAGTAAGGGGTCGCTGTAATTTCCTTAAAAACGAAAGCAAAGAATCATGTAATGTGCTTGCGCACAAATAACATCTATGGAATGCAAAAATTAAAGGAGCTAGAGTGTGTGTGTGTGTGTGTGTGTGTGTGTGTTATTGATGTGGGGTAGTATAATAAGAAAGGCGGTAGGCTAAATGAAAAGAAAAAAAGGGAAAGCTTTTTGTAGTTTGTGAGGAGTGGCTTTATATAAGGTAAGAAATTTGAAATTATGTGTCACCACCATATTTTGTCAACTAAAACTACCTTTCGGTGAGTTTCAAAACTGACCTGCTATTTTTTTCTACCCCAAAATTCAAAACGACATGGCAAAGATATTCATAGTCGGGTGCCTCCAGTGAAAATTAAAGATCGATTATAACTTGTACTGAGATAAAGAATAAGAGCGAACATGAAAAGAAAAGAAGAAAAGTCAGTTACTATATATTTATGTGTGAGTGTGAGATGGAGCGAGATACATAAAGGACGAGAGAATCTATCCTTCACATGTAAATTAAATTCATTACAATTATATGTTGGCTAGTTAATTAAATTAATCATAGTGTATAGATCAACAAATTCAACATATAATTTAAACACATTCACAAATAATAGCACTGAACTTTATATAATATATATATAAAGACTCCAATTACAATTTTAAAATAATGGGATCTAAATTAAAAAGTAAATAAAGGATTTGGAGGAAAAAACTAATTTATGCGTTTTATTTTTTTAGGAAAATTGTTTTTATATGGCTTGGGTGCCCTTTTTTACTTTTTTTTGGGGGTAAATTTGAAGAACTCCAAGTCGACTTCAAACCGGGCAAGCCAATTGGACCTATTTCAGTTGGAGTTAGAAAAATCTGTTTACATAAGTTAATACAAAACTCCTCTCATAAACTTACCTCGCTCATATATTACAAATGATGTTGGAAAAACAGCTTTTATCACTAATCTAAACAAATATTTAGACTTATTTTCTCAGAACCAAACCAATAGAGCAATATTTTTTGGAATTGTCACCTTTACACTACTAAAAAAGATCTTTTAACATCCGTTTTTAAATCCTTTTTATGTCCCTTTTTATGGGGACGCCTATGTGAGAGACTTCGTAAATAAGGCTTACGACATTCCTATTAAAAAGGGACAATGCAAGTCTTATTTACAAAGTCCCTTTTTAAATTGGGAAGCCGTATGGCTTTTTTGATTATTTTTTTTAAAAAAAAAAAAACCTCAAATGCGATTAGACAGAGGGAGCAGCATCTTGCCCAAGCGGAGTGGAGAAATAGACGCAGCAAGTCATGATCGGGGATGGATGAAGGAGTAGCATCACCATTGCTGAGATTAGAGCCCTCATGTCCTTCAGATCCTCTCGACCCTCTTGACAGTTGGGATTAGGGAACCTTTAGATCAGAGCCATTCAGATTCAACCTTCAGAATGCTTCCTCGTTGGCCGCTCCTTGGTCATTGATTTCAAATCTACGATTACAATCATTGAACAAATGCGATTGGGGAAGGAGGCTGAGAAATAGTTACCTATCGGTGTTGGTTTCAGATCCAAATCCTAAACAACCATTTTGGACTGGTTGACTTTTGCCTTCAACCACCTTGCCGTGCAGGAGGAGCAAGAGATCTGGCCCTATAGTGCGGTGGCCATTGCGAGAGAGAGGGAGAGATTGGGAGCGTGTGTTACGAGCTTGACCCAATTTATTGATATTAAATGACATTTAGGCGTCCCAACTTTAACTTGTGACGCCTAAAGTTTCTATGTAGACTCTCAATTCTAAAAGTAGTGCTTCTGGCGTCTCTTCCCTAAATTGGGATGCTAAAAGTAGATTTTTGTGTCTATTTTAAAATTTGGATGCCAAAATCCTCAATATAATTACAAAAATGTCATTTCTTTTATTTTTTACTTCACTTTTTTTGAAAAAGAGACGTTTTATAATAGTATTAGTAGTCATAGAAAGTTAGAAACAATACTAGCAATGTGATTCTCTGTAATTTTAAAAATAGTTTTTTAAGCATTTTCACATAATTACTAGTATTAAAAAAATAAAGATAATAATCTGGAAGAGTAGGGGCCATGGCATCTGCATGGTGATTGGGGAGGGACCAAAGTAAGTACATTATTGAAAATATCTTTTTGGTGATTAAATTGGAAGCAAGATATAAAAAGGATGAGGAGTTAGGTTCCTGTGCAATAACTTTACGATGCATCTTTACAGTTAACGTGGTTGGGCAATCATTGCATGCCACATGGACCATTCTGTTGGCGCCAACAGAATACAATCATTACTCGCAAGCCCTCTTCTCCAATGAATTGACCCCTTTGACTTCCCTTATCCTCGTTTTATTTTCTCAAAAGGGCGCGAAGAACGGAAAGAAACTAGATATCATAATTTTATAGTATTACTGTATATAAATAAATAAATAAAAATGATCAAGACGTGATTGAGTTATCCGTTCAAATAATAAGAGTGAGGGGCAAGCATGGTTTATTAAATAATAGAAATAAAAATGAGAATTAATCGGTGCAATAATTTGAAGTTGGCATTTGTGGGGGGAGGCATATATATATATTATTAAATGGATAAAATAAGACATGCAAAGGTCAATAATTTTATTATTTAATAATATTAAAAAAAGGAAGAAGCATTCATTGAGGGGACAAAGACACCTGCCCAATGCGTATCCATAATGCAGAATGAACGCAAGAGCCAGACATGCTTCTCAGTCTTCGATCTTAATTATAAAATTTAGTTGATTTTTTTAAGAGATTAAAGAAACTAATTAAATTATTTTACATTTTTTTAAAACTAATTAGTTTGAATAATAAACTAATATATAATTTAAGGATACACAACATATAAAATGATTAAGTAAACTTATTTAACTTCCTTAATCTTTCTAAAAAAGTTAACTAAGTTTTATAATTAATGAAGGTAGTACGTATTATTTACTCCTCCCACTTGAAGCCAAGTTTCAAATTATACGGTACTGATTTCAAAATAAAACCATCACCAAATTTCTAAATAGGTTTCATATTGATTTTTTAAGATCTTAATAGTATTTATTCGTTTGTATATTTAATAGTTAAAATAATTACTCTTTCTCAAATATTTGGGGTTAAAACTTATGAAATGTGGAAGTAATTTTCTTAAATTGAAATATAATGTAACCTACTTTTTATAAAGTGGTTTGAAAGATTTTGTTATTACTTTAGGTCACGGTTGGGAGAATCGTGCTTTCTGGAGTCACGTGATGCGTTTTTGTGAGGGCAATTATATATCTTTAAACTCGTTACATAGAAGATGATAGTAGTGGTAGTATAAAGCAAATTAAATCATAATAAAATCTCTTTTCACGTACCACATGCACCTAATATTGTTCAAACACTGCACCTTATAAAAGTGTTGTAATTAAAGCTTATGTGTTCAGTGCCTCCACAAGGCAAAGCGTGACGCTCTGTACCTTCTTCTATAACACTTTTGGCTTCTTCTTTTTTTTAAGAGTTAAGAGACTATTTTATCCTGTAAGTTATTTTTGGGGCTATTTTATCACAAAAATGTAAAAAATAGTGCAATTTTGCTTTAACAGTTATCCGGATTAATTTTGACTATTTAGTTGACCAAATATACCAAGCTGTAAATTCTTATTTCATCCACGTTATTTTTGTTAAAATTCAAATTTTCTCAATAAATTTTAAATCTAACTTTAAAAAAAGATGAAGTAAATGACGTATGGGCTTCCAACGCAAATTTGCACCTTAACAAAAATGAAGTGGATAATATAAGGACGGTTAGTTCAACATATTTGATCAATTAACAATCAAAATTAATTGGGATAATGATCATACAAAGTTGTTCCTTGGTGAAAACTTTCAGGACAAAATTGTCTCTTAACCCATTTTTTTAATGTAGATTTTAGGAAAATGGATTTTTCTGAAAAATTAGGAATCAAGTGAGAAATCAAGTGAAACCCTAAACAAATAGCACAATAAAAGTAGAATGAACCAACAAGGCATAACAAATTACCAAGTACCACTCTAATCCTATTTATAAGCTTATTTTGATCAAAAATTTTGGTCCTATTTATAAGTCCAGTTTCATGTAATAAATTAGATTGTGACAATTTTACCCATATTAATTGTACTTATGAAGATAGAAAGAGAAAAAAAAACAATTGAAAATATTAAATCATAAATAAGGGCAAAGTTGAAAATTTACCCCATAGTTATTGAGTTAACTACATCTCTTTGATATGTGAGATTTGGTCAAAATAGACTTATAAATAGGATCAAAATAGTACAAATTGGTTTAGAACGAAATTACTACTAAATAAATTACTCTAATCTCTCCCCGTGGCTGCAAAATTTGATGGAAATAACAATTTACTGCTAGTTTGAATTAACTTTGCAAAAGTAGTATGTTTATGTAAATAAGAGTGATGACTTGATAATGCATTAAAACAACAACGCATAGCTGTTACCACAAGAGATTATAATATGTTAGTGCTGTGGGGATCGTTGAAGGAAGTTTGACCGAAATAAAAGTCCTGAGACGCAAGAAAAGGTTTATTGGAGTGACCTGGGCGGTGCTCCCAACTTGAACCCTCACTCCCAATAAAATGACCAATTGAAAGTTGAATCTCCAACTTGCTCCTGCCATCAGTTCTCCTCCTCCTTCTTCTTCTTCTGCGTCACCATTATTCAAAAGCCAAAACCAGCTTTCTCTAATCAAGTTCAAAAGTTCATCTCCTCTCACGCCCACTTCCTTTTTTTCCGGTTGGACGTTTGTGAGATGGATGCATGTGGAGTGGTTGGGACAGCTAATTCTAAACTAAGAGATTGAAATCTGGGGGTACATAAATTCCAAATATAAACAACACTACAGGGAAAGAGAATCTCACGCATCTACCTGAAAAAATTAACCACCAAAGTATATGACTTTTTGCTTTTGAGAGTAGGTGAAATGAAATGCAGATCCTAGATCCGGCACGCATGTTAGTAAAGCCCCTTATTCTATGAGGAAAAAGGAACATACATCTTGCCCCTCTCCCTCCACAGTATCATGTGCCCACTGTTTTAAACTAAAACATTAATATAATATATAATTAACTTTTTTTAGATAAATTAAGAAAACTAAATAATATATCTCATATATCATTTAATTATATATCAGTTCATAAGTCAAACAAATTAATTTTGTATATCAATACTTTAAAGTAATTTATTTAATTTCCTTAATAAATAAATAAAAACCAACTCGGTCTTACATTAAAGAGGAGAGGAGTATTATTTTTTATGCGAGAAGATACCTGTCCCTATCCACCGCGATGGGGGAGAGCGCATCACATGGATTCCAGGCACTATTATAGTATTATAAGATAGCAAGACACATATTAACATTATCTTCATTCCATTCTCTATTTAGTTGAATTTAAGCTGATGGCGGTTTGTCTAATAAATGCAAATGGCTTGTGTCAAAACAGGCAGACAAAATTGGCGTTGGTTTTGAGCCATTATTGGAAGCTGTTGGGCAAATTGCAGAGTCTCCTCTCATGTCACCGTGCCCAGCCTTCCTTATCTTACCCCATTCCGAGTGACATCTATGCATTGGCATTTTTACCCATTTCCTTTCTATCTATCCCCTTTAATCAGAGGATAAAGATGGACTTCGATTTTCGCATCCCCCAATTTTCATTTTCGGCTTAGTGGAAGAGTTTAACACCGTCCTTTATGACTTTGGTTGCTTTCTCGTGGGAAACTTCGTGGAACCCTCCTTTAATTCGATCCTCTCCTCAGAAATTAAACATCCGATTGGATCACAAAGTCAGCTCCTACCACAGCAATTTCCAAATAAATGCCATTTCTTCAGAAAAAAAGGATCTTGGAAAATTCATATTCTCATATGATATAACATGGGCTTATGTACAAGTTACTTTGTGGCGAAGGAAAAGAAAAGAAACTCCAAAAGCATACTCTCTCATCAACCACCGGTGAGCTAGCTTGTGCTCACCGGGGTGACATCTTTCCAAGAACTTGAAATTCGTAAAAATTTACAGTTCTAAACACCTGATGTCTTAGACATCAGTAGTATCACAAAATTTTCCATCCATTCTGTTTTGAACGGCCTTCACAGCAGCAACTCTAGCAGCAGTGGCTGCTCTGTTCGCAGTGATTACTGCACTGTTCACTTGCTCATCCACCCGCCTCAGGTTTATGGCTTTCTCTGCAGTTCTCCTAGCTGCCTGAAAAATTCATTTGCCATAACACCAAAGGGCTTATTAATTACTATTACCAGAAGGCCAAGCCTACAATGCTATGCAGTGGTAAGCTTTTTTATTGGAGTAAACAAGTACCTGAACTGATCGGAGAACCGCATCGGTTAGTGGTGGCAGAGGATGCTTGAGGTTGCCAGCATCCCATTCACCACATCTCCTGTCGCTATTTCTGAAAGTGTACATTCCACAACCTTGCCTACGCCCTTCATGCCATGCTCCTTCATAACAGTGGCCATTGGCAAAGTGATAGACCCCAAATCCATGTATTTTGTCGCCAAAATACTCTCCCGCGTATCTATCCCCATTCCTACATCACAAATAATCTAAGGGTTGGTTCAACCAAAATCAACCGGGCATTAATTACAGCACTACTACTCCACCCAGAAAAAATTTGCAGCACTGCCAGTAATATGACAAGCTGACGATACACATAAAAAGATTCCAAGTATTCCCAGGTCTAGTCAATTTGAACAAGAGACAGATCAATCTAGGCCATATCATTCGACCAAGAAATCAAGACAACCGAACAGCAGACAACTTCAATACGCAATTAATTTAAACAACACGCAAGGTGAAGGAAGGACGAGAAGCACCAAGTCATATTATTAAATGTCGCCACAGGAGAAAGCAAAGATGAAAAACTCGTACATGAGGAGAAATCAAGAAGTTAAGGACAAAAGAAGATCACGTAACGAAAGCCTCAGGTATTACTCAACATATTTATTAAAGGAAAAAACAGAACCTACAAAAAAATTTGGAACTCGAAGGAACCAACAAACGCCATAGCAACCCCATCAAGATTCAACCGAAACACACATGGTATGCAAAACAAAAACAAAAACTGAAATTCACTGCTTTACAATTGACTTAGTAAAGAGCTGTAATTTCAAAAGACCACTACGCCAAAAGTATAAAAACATCGACAACAAACACAGCAAAGTCAAAAGTAAAGTTATAATTTTTCATGTGAATCTCCAACGTTTAAATCCAAAATTAAGAATCAGAAACTTCAAAGCCCCTCCTTCCCCAATCCCATTAAGAACACAGGGCAGAAACTCACCTAAAATGGTAACATCCGAGTCCGTGCTTGACGCCGTACTTGAACTCGCCAATATAACAGCTACCATCCGAGCAAGTCTGGACTCCCACACCATGGCTCTGCCCATTAAACCATTCACCAGCGTAAGAATCCCCTGTATAGAACCTATAAACCCCATAGCCATGCCTCAAACCCTGCCTATACTGTCCCTTGTAGCGACTACCTCTTGCCCAACTCTCGATTCCGTATCCATCATACCTACCATCCACCCAATCACCCTCGTATTTACCGTTTACAAAGTAATTGTAAACCCCACTGCCGTTACATCTTCCCTTATGAAACTCGCCCTCGTAGAAGTCGCCATTGCTGTAAAATTCAACCCCTTCCCTTATAATTTTCTCCTCTTTTCGGCCTTTGGTAGCAGGGGAATCCCCGATGAACCAGTGAACAGGCTTGGAGTTAGACTTTGAAAACCCGAACCTTCTTACATTCTCATCCCAAGAATGCTTCAGAATTGAAAGGCCCCGGTGGATCAGACTCTTGTTCTTGGACGCAAAGTAGAGAGCGACAGCGAAAAAAATAAGCGCTAACAACAAATTCTCCGAAGTGGGTATTTCTTCACTCCCGAGATAGAAAAAATAGAACAGGTAAAAGAACAAAGAACACAAGCAAAAGAAACCCAGAGAAGCAACTGCAAGAACCGGGGTAGTAATTCGGGTCGACACGGTTCGCGGCGTCGAGCCAGACTTGCGAGGCTTCTTGACCTTAACCTCCTCTTCGTCTTGCGAAGTAAGGATAACGTCCTCTTCGTTGACCGACGAAAGGCTGTGAATGGATGATCGGATTGTGGGTGACGAGCGAAGAAGAGAAGAGTTGGTTCTGGTGAGTTTGGTCTGGCTCTTCTGACCTTCCATCGTGAAAAATTGGGTCCCACAAGAGGGATTCGGATCTTTCCCTATTGAGCTTCCCGGTACCGCGATATTCTTATCAAGAGAGTGGTTTCCAGTGCCGGCGAGGGCAACAACATCTCAGGCGGGGCTCTGCAAGTAGTGACTGTCACAAACTGGACTGCAGCTGAACTTTCTATCTGAAAAGAAGAACAGCAAGAGGGAAGAACCAGAAACGTATAACAGCTTTTCTTTTCTTTTTTTAAAATTCGGTAATCGGTAGTAATTGGGTATTCTGGTTCAGGGGAAAAGAAAAGAAATAGTCCTATCAGGAAACGAGAACGAAGGCAAATGAGAAATCTTGGTGCGGGTTTTTGTGTATTTATCGAGCAATGTGGAGCGTGGTCGCTGAAATCAATATCATCCGTTGGATCGTTAGCGAACGGAGAGATCTCGAGGTGACATTTTAACCGTTAGATTGAAGACAAGAGGTCCCGGTCTTGACGGGAAGATGTGGTCATCGGATCTGGATTCCGCGCCTTCTCGCATTGCTGTAGCAGGCCGGCACGTGCCGCCACAGTTTTAAAATTAGCTCAGAGAGATTATGTTCCCATGTGACCTCCCCTCACGGGCCTAATGTACTCCCACAGCTTAATCACCGTTTATCCTGAAACACGTTCGATTCAAACTTGTCTTAATATCATCGTTATAGGTAATTTACATATAGTTTTCCTACAAATTTCCACCTAATACCGCAGTCAACCGTCATTCAAAGGACAGATATGGAATAATTAAATCAACCATAGACATTCGAGTTTTCAAAATTCAGTAATATCATGTTATTTAATCATTACAGATAAATTTGTGAGATTGGATGTTCGTTGGTTCCACAATGATTTTATTAATTTTCTGATGAAAAACTATCTTATATTCAGTGAAAATCAAATCAAAGTGTATAATATTCTAAGTTCATAATACAGCCAAACTTCTGGGACAGCCTGAGAACCTTAGATGGATTGATACTTACGCTTGATTTACAGTATTAATTAAATCAGCGTTGGTAGTCATCTAACTGATTGTTTATCACATTTCAAAGTTGTTTAACGGCAATCTTTTTAAATTTGGTGTTTATGTATTGTTTTTTTTTAAAAAAAGAAAGATATCATGTTTAACTTTGAAAATGATACTTCCTGGTTCTAAATAAAGTTTAATGTTTCTGTTTTTATTTTATGTCACACTCACATAAAAGTTGGTGGATCCTATTATAAAAGAGGAGAGATAAAATATTGGTAGGATCCACTCATTTTTATGTGAATGTGACAAAAAAATATTTATACAATAAAAGTAAAAAATGATTTGCTTTCATACTAAATATAAAATCTTATTTCATTCTATCTTGTAAAGTTATGATGATGCCTATAGATTACATTTATCGGGAGAGACGTAGAGTAATTGATTAAAGAGACAAGTTAGAGAAACTAACGCATATTTATAATCTAATATCACAAATATTTTATAATATTTAGCGTTTTCAAATTCACAGCATCTCTATAAATTAAATATGGACTGAATATATTATTCGATATTATATTGCAAATGTATGATAATATTTGACTGGTTTAAATAAACATTATCTCACTACTTGAAATATTACAAGAGATTGTATGTGATAAATCTTAAAATTTACGAAGTAAATATGTAAGAAGAGTTTTATCTCAACTTACGAAAAAAGCTAACTTTAGCTCCAGTGGTTTCTTAAAAACCAAAGGCATCTGTTATGTCATCGCCTCTTCGATTTTTTCTTTCTTTCTTTTGCCCAATAAACCAGAGAAGGTGATTACCATGTTTTCAAACCCAAAAAAAAATAAAAAATCAATCAATCAATGGGAGTTAGTAGAGATTAGAGAAGGAGAAGGGAATATTTTAGGATGGCCTGGTGAGAACATGGAACATGAACGCATCACTAGTTTTAACCTACGACGCTGATGCCTTTACTGCCGTTCGTCCACATCGTAGACTCCGACATCATTTATGAGACATTTTTGTTTTTTTAATGTTATCACTTTAATCTGCGATTATAATCAACCCACGTCACACATATCAGCTGCCAACATTTTCCCCTTAAAATCATTTATTACTTTTCATCTCAATTTAATCTCTTTCTTTCAAAGGTTGCCCTTATTTAATACTATTTATTTTCATATGGCAAGTCCATCAGTGCTTTCCAAAATAAATAAATATTAAATCTCAAGCATGCTTTTATCTACTATGTCAACCTTTTTTTTAAAAAAATATTATAATTTTGTTTGAGTTCAAAGTTTTGAAATTTAATATTTATCATGTCAAAGCTTGAATTGAATTAGCTATGTGGTATTTTCGGCCACTAAATTGGATAAAAAAGCCCAAAAAAACAAGCCGAGTTTCAACTGTGACGACACCTGACTTTTATCTCACAAGGCCAGGTTCAACTAATAGCTGATAATCTCCACCTTATCTTTTAGCACATTTATATCGGCATATATATATATATTTATAAACCATGAAATTCACGGGTCATCAATAATATGGTTCGTGCACAAACCCTTACTAATTTTATAGTTTAAGCTTTAGTTGGTAACATACACTTCCCCCATGTATAGCTGCTCCAGAGCAAGAAAAGCTCTATGCATTTCTAATCAATTAAATCTTGCTCCTTACTTTGTACTAGTATTAAATAACAGTATATTTTATGCAGACTTTATGTGAATCTCATATATTGCACAAAAAGCAAGAGATGAGCGGCATTATTCATTACTAATGATTCATTAAAGTAAAACCACGTTATCACTTCATAGATACAATAATTCATAATAGTTCGCGCAATAACAAAGCCTATCATTTTTCTTTTAAAAAAACCTATTATTTTTCTGCGATACTGCTTCCAATATGCTTCTGTGTCTGTTTTTTTTTTTTAAATCAAAACACAAATAAAATTGATAAGAGTGGAGAGGAATGGATGATTTTTATGTGGAAGCAAAAGAAAAGGAAGAGGTGGGTCAGGCCGGCATAGGAGGGAAATGGGAAGCCTCATGATGAGATATAAATTTGTGGGCCTTTTTCATTTAATAGCATCATGAAAATTCCATGACATCACTCTTTCATCAAAGAACATCGTAGTAATCGAACAAATCTTGGTGATCCAAGCATGCTCCTATCTCCAGCCCTGTGCCAATGACTAACTTCTTAACCTTTGGTATTCACGTCTAAGCTCAAGTGTTTTAGGATATTGGTAATTACCAAAAACAGGATAATGTATTCATAGCAACGCCAACATCCAGTTGCAGCAATTATGACTCAGATAAGACACACCACCTACTGCCCATTTCTTCACACCAAAACAGAACGAGGAATTGATCATATGCCATGCTAACTCATCTTTCCATTTGGTTGTTGCCAGATTCTTCTTTTTCTTTTTCAAACTTTCCAAACAAGGCAGAATTAGATCGGAGAATGGTGTGTTCTATATCACCAATCCTCAACAACATGACTGCTGTTGAGCTTCATGAAGCACAACGGCCAACAGAATAACACACTGCTATATGGGTTTAAGAGCTACAAGACAACCAACATAATTGCATTATCAACATACTGAAAATAGCTTGTGATTTCTCATGAACTCGTGATTATTGGTTACTGTACATGTCCTTCCTATCATTCATTTGTCACAAGCAGGGAACAAGGAGGACAGAAGATAACGGAGCAGGGGTATCCTTCTCGATTAAATGCGAGGAATTATGAAAAACACTTGATAATAAGGACAAGACTACAGAGCATCTGCTGGTTCTCGCTTCAAGCATACAGAATTACAACTATCCTACCATAAAAGCACCCAGTAGAGACTGGAGAATAATGCCTCTTATTCAGTGCAGTAACATTAATAGTGCATCCCATGACTTATTTGGGTTCAACTATCTCAAACCACGCATTTGGTTCATTTTCTTTTGAGTCTTCCTTTCATCCTTTCGACTGCAGCCCTTAGAGTTTCCTCATCTTTGCAGAAAGTAAATCTGACTAGATTCTTTCCCTCTCCCGGATTCAAGTAAAATACGCTTGTAGGAATTGCCACCACTCCCACCTCCTTAATTAGATATTCACAAAATTCAACATCATTTTCCAGTCCAAAAGGTGTATGATCCACTACAACAAAGTAAGTTCCACTGGATGGGAACACCTTAAAACCAACAGCCTTCAATCCATCCACCAAAATCTCCCTCTTTGCCATATAATCCCTCTTGAGTTCCACAAAGTAAGAATCTGGCGCTCTAAGAGCCGCTGCAGTTGCCCACTGCATGGGAGTGCAGGTGGCAAAAGTCAGGAAAGAGTGTGCTTGCCGCAGACCCCATGTCAAGTGTGGGGGTGCTATCGCCCATCCGACCTTCCACCCTGTTAACGAGAATGTCTTTCCAAGAGAATTCATAGTAACAGTCCTTTCAAACATTCTGGGGAGAGAAGCTATAGAAATGTGATCCATATCAAAAGACAACTTATCATAAACTTCATCAGCAAAAGCCAGAACATCATTCTCAATGCATAGAGATGCTATATTGTTGAGCTCCTCTTGTGTGAACATCTTTCCAGTTGGGTTGTGAGGTGTGTTTATGAGAATGGCACGAGTACTTTTTGAGATGGTAGACCTCAGTTCTTCAATGGGGACAGCAAAGTCTGGAGGGCGCAAAGTGATGCATTTTAGTTTAGCACCAGCCATGGAAAGAGTGGCCTCATAAGAATCATAAAAAGGAGCAAATAGGACAACCTCATCACCAGGATTTATTAATCCCAACATAGTTGCAGCAATTGCTTCTGTGCATCCAGTGGTAACGGTAACTTCCCCTTCAGGATCCACTGTAAGCCCAGTATCTTTCTTAAATCTATCTGCAATGGCCAAGCTCAGGTCAGGAACACCAGGACCTCGGGCATACTGATTTTTCCCATCCCTTATGGCTTGAATTGCAGCTTCCTTTACAAACTCTGGGCCATCAAAGTTGGGAAATCCCTGACCGAGGTTTATGGCCCCATATTTGTTGGCAAGCATACTCATTTGGGTAAAGATTGTTGTTTTGAACTTCTCTAAGCGCTTTGCAACCTACATAAATGATGATAATAAGCAATAACCGACATAAACAAATTCAGGCAATAAAAAAAGTACATATTGCAAGTGTGGAGTTTGTTTTGTTTCTTATTTGCCCATTAACATAAGATGCATAGTAAAATCTAACACTCAAAACCCTCTCCTTCCTACCAGGCAATAATTAATCCCAGGCCTAGCTTACATTGCAAATACGCCATTAAGTAAACCAGCTGGCATCTTCAATCCCTCGTTTTGATATTGGAAATACTAATGAATATGCCGTTCACCAAGCAACCAACTAATACAGAAGCAAAGATATTGCACTAAAACGACCATTAAAACAGGGGAAACATATAGGGGTTTAATGTTCCAGGTATTAAAAGACACTGCATCATGATACGATTATGAAGAGAAAACTAATTAGAATGATCCCATGTGCTCAGTAGAACATAACTAAGTTCAGACATCTCATCTGGCAATAAACATCAAAATCTCGGACCAACTGCATTGAATAAAATAATGAATCCAAGAATTTCAAAGTAAAATCACCAGCATTTAGAAAGGCATGGACACATAACTCAGAAGCATGAAGGAAAAACAGAGGGAAAAAAATCTAGTTCGTGTTGACTGTGGCACCTATATGAGACATACAATGAAGCCACGAGTTGCTGATATCTTCGTGGGTGTATAAAACCAAGTGATGAACCAAAAAGAGATCACAAATTATAACGCAATAATGACTATAGAACAGAGAAAACACAAGATTGACCGTGAGATGTGAGCAGACAGATTGATAGTAGATGTGTACTTAGGTCCTAATGTCCAAAGATGAGCTTTTAGCTTGAAACATGTTCACTGGTGTGCGAAAAATCGAGCATAAAAAAACTGGAGGTGAAGTGCTTGAACCGGCAAAATACTGGTAACACTAAAAAGTGAAACCAATTTTAAGTTAGACTGGTGAGTTGATTAAACCAGCGGAGCAGTACAGAAAAAGTGAAACCAATTTGGAATCTCAGTCCCGACTTGATCATAAATAGAAGATTGAAAATAGTTCGTAAACCAATGAAAGAACAATTGGGCGCACCTGCAAAGGCTGCTGGATCTTCTTAAAGGTGTCACTGTGATTGGCAGCGAGCTCTTTGTCGGAGGACATGGCGGATGGATAAGATGGGAAATTCCAGGTCGTGGCGAAGGCGGAGGAAGAGGAAGAGATTCTCCTCCGAAAATGCGCCTAGTGCTCTTGTCGAGAATCCTTATCCTTAAATAATAAATATTGGGCTAAAAGAGAGGGAAATGGAGGCCTTTAAAGTTCGATCTCGTCGAGATAAATATAAATTCCACCTGCAGACCGCGCGTAACCAAAGAAGTTGAATCCATCATGAATGGCAGAATGGGTGGATGAAAATTGTTTTACCCATGCGACATTCATATCACATTTTTTTGTGGTTGAGGCGTTGACCCAAAGAAAATTTGAGGTTGCGGCGTGCTTCATGCTTTGTTACTCGGAATGACTGTACCTTTATTTACTCATCTGAAAATTCAAAATTACGTTACGTCCCAGTCCCACACATTTATAAATAAGTCCCAATTTTATTTTATTTTATTTATAAAAATACAACCATGGTTATATCTGGGTTCGGTGGGTAAAGGCGCCCCAATTTATTATTTTCTTAATATAAGATATAATTGACTTTTTTTTAAAGATTAAAGAAACTAAATAAGTTCTTAATTATATTATATATTATGTATTTTTAAAGTATATATTATATATTAGTTTATTAATAAAGAAACTAATTAGCTTTCTTAATCTAAAAAAAGTATTTTTAAAGTATATATTAGTTTATTAGTTAATTAGTTTGAAGGAAAAATAAAAATAAAGATAATCTAAAATAATTTAATTAGCTTTCTTAATATAAAAAAAGTCAAATTTATCTTATATTTAGGACCGAAAGAAGAACACCTTTAGGGGTTTATTTGGTATGAGGGATTTGGAGGGGGGGATTTTTTGAGTTAGATTTATAAAAATTGAAGAAGTGGGCTCACAGTATTTTAATGAAGTAAAGATGTAAGATAAAAAAAGTAATAAAAATATTTTAATTCCACTTCTCTAATTTTTTTTAAGTCTAATTTAAAAAAATTCTCTATGCGCATTTTCCCTCCTCTCCCCTCATATCAAACAAAGCCTTAGTCTTTGACATAAGATCTTATATTATGGAAGGAGTATTTTACAAAACAAAGATGCCTCACTTCAATTAGAAGAAAGAAGTACATCGTTTTCTCCAAAATATGATTGACAAAGCTTGTTACTCCTCCTTCACCAAATTCCAAGTTTCTGCCCATTTGTATGTGACCAAGATTGCTTCTTCCTCTCCTCCTCCTATTTTTTTTATCTGTATGTACTTCCCTTCTTATATTTTATTGTTGCACCTATACAGGTGTTTTTATTTTTCACACAAAAAATGTGTTTTTTGTTTTTGCGGGTTTGTGGTTGTTAATGTTCATGGGCACGAAATCTCATAAAACGCGGTGGTTGGGACAATCTTGGAACAATAAGGGCAGTGTGGTCTTTTCATTATCATTATAGATTGCAACGATGTCACAAGAGTTGGCTGTATTTGGTAAATTAGTTCTTTATGTGATAATTTTTTTGATATGTATTTAAAATGGTGTGAGTGTGCGGCTCCAGCTCCAAGCGGTTCTGAAGTGGTAAGGGCAGCCTCCCAATGGCGGGTAGTGGTTTTATCTAAAGCGGATTAAGAGTGGACAACCACACGCTTTGGTTCTTTATGTGATAATTATTCATGAAAAAGACACAAAATTCCGGCCCAAGTATTCACGGAAGATGTTTTGAAAGGGCTTGTATTGGATCAATGGGCCATTTTCTGTGTCATTAGTCCTTTCTGGCCCATCTGATAATTATTCATGAAAAAGCCACAAAATTCCGGCCCAAGTATTCACGGAAGATGTTTTGAAAGGGCTTGTATTGGGCCAACTCATAACAATGGGCCATTTTCTGTGTCATTAGTCCTTCCCCTCTGGCCCATCTGTCTTGTATCACGTTAAAAAAACACTTGAGTTCAACCTTCCATATTCCTTAGATATGCTTGAACTATTTGATTTTTCGCATATGTATAAATTATTCTCAACAACATATATAGCAATGTCATGGGCAAAGTATAGAGTATGCATCACTGCAATTTTTTGTTTTTAAATAAACTAAATTACCATTAATATTAATGTAAAATGTAAAAATTCTAACAAATCAAACTATTTATAAGTTTAAATAGTACGTGCGCAATGAAGAAGTCATATATTGTTTACATCTATTCTTCTTTCTTTTAAAATGCTATTAGATGGCCCAGATAATATATAGTACCCCCCACTTGGAATTTGAAATTTCAAATTCAATATTTGTGCTAGTTATTTAACTAATTATCTCAAGCTCTTTAAGATGATAATAAGTCATCCGAACAATCACAAAAAATAATTAACCTAACGATTTTAATTTATCTGATTATTAATTGAACTAGCGAGTCAGATTTGGTCCATATATTTGGATCAGTCTATCACGCCCCAATTATATAACATGGTCCCCATCATGTAGGTGTATTATCTTACTTGTTTTCTTAGGATTAGCCCTTTTTTTTTTGGCCTTTTCAAGTTCAAAAGTTAAATTCACTTACTCTGATTGTGTATTATGTTTATTAATATTAATAATAGAGTGTGTGTGTGTGTGTGTGAGAGAGAGAGAGAGAGAGAGAGAGAGAGAGAGAGAGAGAGAGAGAGAGAGAGAGAGAGAGAGAGAGAGAGAGGATTGTTATATTAAACGAATACTAGAAACCTCGGGAGAATAATTAGGAGATGATGGATTTCATATTACTTGGATTTAAAAATTGAAGGTTCAGCTGTTTTATTCCCCGTCGTGGAGTAAAGAGACTTAGTCCAAACTAACCAAAATGAAAGTTCAAGTTAAACCACGCAGATGTCGACGTGGCTTTTAGTTCGGAGTTATCAATTAATTAAAAACATAACAGCACTAAAAACAAACGGCATTCATTTCACAAAAAGTGCAAAACATCAATTTATTGAATATATAAACTATATATCACTTTCTCTTTGGAAGAATCCCATGCACTGAAAATGGATTGAAACAAAGAGATTAAGGAAGCTAATTAAGAGCCCAAAAACCTAATTTGTAAAGAGTGTGCAGAATGAATTTGATGGACTGAAACATATTTAATAACTAGAAAAACTGTGATGCTTGGGGACAAGAAAAGGCCAACAAAATTTGTATAATTAACATGTTTGAGTAACACTATTATTAAGGGATTGGAAGAAGGGTCACCTCTACATACACATGCACATTCCATATACGAGGTCGCTATGCCTACCTAACTAGCCAGCTAGCTTGGCGCGCCGAAACCTATCCCTATTCTCTACAACTCCACATCGTTATCAAAACTCAGTGGTAGTCGCTGTGGCATCAGGAGCACAAGATATAAGAAAATGATTAAACAACTAGAAATAACATAGAAGCAGAATAAGAGAAAAAGACAGTAGAAACTAGAAAATGACACAAAATTTAATGTGAGAGACAAACAACCCTATAGATGCTGCAAAAGGAATTGATGTCCTAGTCCTAATGATGTTACCGGAGATATATATATGGCATTATATATGTATGTATATGGAGCTTAAAATACGCGTATAGTTGCACGATCCACACTCCACGGAGATGAGAAACTAATTCACTGTATTTAAAAGGCAGTTGGATATAAATATAGAGTAAAAGAATGTGAGGGACACAAGTACGTGCATAGTTGCCATACTTCTCTGAGCTTCGCTTGTCGGAGATGATAATTATTATGCTTGGCATTTGAGTAAGCTACAGCAGAGAAAACAAGGAAGCGTTGGTTTGTGACCCCAGAAGGATAGAATAGGTGTTGGTTCTTGAGAGTTTATATCTCAACTCATTATACAAGTTATAAAATCACTTTGACTTGCCATGCACGTCCAAAACTGCGAGACGTAAGGGTACATATATTCCCTGGAATCTTCTTTATTAGGCCAACATACATATGGAAGAGAGGGATAGATGTGATGTGACACCCACCACTGCTGTATGTATTTTTAAGCTTCCAAGCTTCAATAATGCCATTTAATATAAATTAGATTTTATATCATGTAATTTTTTATCCCATGTTAGAGAGTTAAGTATATTACCCTTATCAAATCAAAAGAAGAAGTAAGTATATTATTGTAATTGGTAAAACCTATGATGATAATTATTTTTCTTGAGTAACCAATGAAATATGTTACTAACTACAGTTTTAAGACTCACTTTAATACAAAAATTGAATTATAAGCTAAGGTAGATCTTTTGTCAAGAACATGATGGAGCAGTTTTAAGAACATATTATTATTACAATGATGTGATAGCATATAAAAGAATTAAATTAGATGTAATAAGGGAAAAGAGTTATGGAAAGAAGAGTTGAGGAGCATTAATTTCATCTACAACGTTGAGTTAGACGGACTCAAATTAAATTGAAACTATAAACCTAATTTCTTGTGCGATATACATTTCCAAGAGGACATGAATTAGAGAACACAAACCACCTTGTACCTGACAGTGACACTCGAACATCATCTCAAATTTTATTCAATAAAATATGACTACGTCTTTGTGATTCCTTGGTCTGCAACAGTACTTGCAGCAGTTACTGTAATATTAAAGGCTCAAAATTGGAATTACGGTTTTATTAATTTACAAAAGGGGTCCAAACAGAAGCGGAAAGCAAGCGCCTTGATTTCCAACTCAAAACCAACTTATTTTTACAGCCCATCTCCTCCAATCCATATCCGTCGTTGAATAAACCCAGCAACAGCTTCGCTTGACAGTGATTGGCGAAGCTTATGTCCACTCCCCTGAACCCTTCCTCACCCAACCACTCCCCCCACGACCCGCTCTCGGATTCCCCCATTCTGTATATGCGGGCCAACGACGCCGCTATTCGGGGCCCCAAGAATACCCGCTCCACCAATGCCCTCGCCCGACCCTGCATAGGAAACCCCGCCTCCATCGAATCATACACCGCCGAATAATGGTGCAGCCTGTCCATGAACCTCCCCACAAACCCCACTTCTTTCCCCGTCGGCCCCGCGTCCTCCTCCACCAACGTCACCACCCTCGCCTTCAACTCCGCCGCTCCCCGGAGAAACGACTCCACCGATTCCCCTGCCCGGTAGCTCTGGTGGGGCAGGTGGAGCATGCAGTTGAAGACCACCGCCTCCCCTCGAGCCAGTTTCAAGGCGGACGGTCGGAAGGTCTCGTCCGAGTCGAGCCTGCATTGGTGAAACGAGAAGGGTTGGCCAATGGAAGCGGCGAAGGCAGTCAAACGACGGCCAGTCTCTTGGACGGTGGCGATTGATCTCCGAGCACTTCCCGTCCTGGAGATGGCTGTGATCCTGATATGTGGGCCATCCTTGCGGGAGGCCAGGGCCTGCATCAAGGAGGCCCATTGGGTCCCCTCCATGATGTCATAGTCGACGATGTGGACCCGCCTGTCGTGGGCCACCGACTCCAGGATGGCCTGATTGGCGGTGAAGTGGGCGAACTTGACGTGCGGTGACATGTCCTGAAGGAGCTGGAAGGCGGTGAGCATGTCGGTCTGGTGACGGTTGTCGTTGCCGCCACTGTTGGTGATCCAATTCAAATGCTTAGTACTGTGGGCCCCTTCTACTATGACCCTCAAGGCATCCGTAAAATATGCTGCTAGCCGCTCCATGTTGGTTCCGTGGGTCGGCGACACCAACTCCTTGAGCCGAACCAATATCACCATAACCAGATCACGGCTGTTGTTGGCTCCGGTGAGAGCCTCAGCGGCAGCCATCAGGAGGTGTATCAGTCTCAGGCCCTTATTGAAATCCTCCAAACGGTCGTCTACTTCATCGTCGGCCGTGGTCACCTCCGTCGTGGTGGCGGAGTTGCTACATCCTTCCTCTTCCACGCTGGGATCTGTCTGGGGGCTCATTACACCGGCTGCGTCGTCCATCATGGTTTCCATGAGGTCGTGGAAGCCTTCATGGCCGGGCCCACAAGTGAGGGCGTCCCAGTTGACGACGGGTGACCAGTGGTTCCAGTAGTTACAGTCCTCGTCGGAAGAAGTAGCGGCGGTGTAGTCGGAAAAATCGAGCTCAGGGATAGCATACATGTCAATAGGCATGGGCATGGCCATGTGGCTGAGGTGATGACGAATAGTTGGAGAGAAAGAGAGACGGAGAGTTTGTTATAGAAGATGGGTTCAAGTACGATATATGTAAATCGTTGTTTGAGAGATGTTGAGAGTCTGAGATTTATAGCTAGGGAGGGGCCGGGATTTTCTTTTTCTTTTTTTTTTGAGATTAATCTTAATATTTAATCAATGGTTGTGATGTGTCTTTTGTTATAAAACCATTTAAAAATTAAGAATAATGTATTAAGGGTTGGAATGACGGGGATGGTTTAATTACATCCCCTTCATATAATTGCACCAACCATCTTCTAAATAAACTTTGAGCAATCATCTGATCTTGTAGCCCAAAAGATACAAAACACTTCCTAGGGGCTCTTTAAACATGTGGCTGTGAATGCTACAATGGACAAGGGGAACAAAAAAACTGTTGAACAAATTATACATGCTCAACTTTTAGTCAGATGCCCTTGTATGTGTTTATTCAATTTTTGAAGAAAGTATACATCTTAATCAACTCATTCTGGATTTATTTATTACACATTATATGTAAGTTTTTCACTCGAGACTCTGGAGCAGCTGTTGCATCTGATTCTGATATAATGCATGTAGCCATGCATCATATTCTTTTCCGTAACTGATTGAAACCTAGCTATGTATGTTAGTTAGGAGTTAACTTGGTTATATTGAAACTAGGTAATTATAAAAGCCTAGTTAGCTTTTTTTATGTAAATATGTTAGATTATATATTAGTTTATTAATCAAACTAATAAGTTTGAAGAAAAATATAAAAATAAAAATACTTTAAAGTAATTTAGCTTGGTTATATAATTTATCAATTAAAGAGAGATGAAAATAGACACAATTTTTTATAACAAAATATATACCAAATTAATTAAGTAGGGAATTGAATATAATGATCGGGAGGTATACGTGTATATATGTAGAGGCAAGTGTGAGAAAACAAAGAAGAAAAAAATCAAACTATGAAAACAAGCTTAAGGGTACGTATGGAGTGCTGAATTGGGCTTTAATTCAAGAGTTGATTTTTAAAGAGTATGAATTGGCCCCCTCCCGTATAGAAATCATCACCATGAAAGCTCAGTAATGGAAAACGAAAAGCGTTGAGGACAAGAGTTACATCAACTCCGTTACAACCCACTGGTATAGAGGAAAGGAATTCTGGACGGACGGTCAATATATTAATGTGGATGTCACTTTTTATTCCAAGTATTTTTCATTACCTCTTTACAACTGATCTTGTTATAATTATCTTATATTTTAACTCTTTTTAAAATGACATTGGCTGGGAGAAATATTTAGATACAATTTTGTAACTAGTGTTGGAAAAAAATGAAATTAATGTTTTATTGTTATTTAAACTCTATTCAATAAAAAATATAACAATTTTTTAGATTATTTTAATCTCAATTGGTATAAGTGTGTTGACTCATCTGATAAATATTTAACTTTTATTTTTTTTAAAAAATACAATCATTTTATTATTATTATTTTCAAATTAAAAAGTATGAATTTTTCTTGAATTATAGGAAAAAATTGACAAAATTTAAAAAATAATAATTTTTTTTTCATGAATCAATTTTAACTTTTTAAAATAATTAAAATGATATGAATTATTTTATTTTATTGGACTCATCTGATAAATATTTAACTTTTATTTTTTTAAAAAATACCATCATTTTATTTTATTTTATTTTCAAATTAAAATATGAATTTTTCTTGAAAAAAAATTAAAAAAAAAATTCATGAAAATTGCCAACTATAATTAAAATGATATGATTTTTTTGTAAGATTATTTCCTAAAATAGGTAAGTATTTCTCGTCCGGCTGAACCCCAATGTAATTCATTTTTTGCTAGATCAAATGTAATTATATTTCAGTCGTAGAAAATACTACTGTTCGATTCTATATATGAGAACTTGTAAATTCCATCAATGTGTGTGTGCATACATGACTGACTGGTGAGTTTTATAAATATTAAATACGGTTCGATTGATTGGGACAGGTCATCAAGACCGCCCCTACAGTTTTTAACTGATTGTATATGATCATATTATATTGTACGTTATTATTTGACGTATAATGGTTTTATTTATAGGAATTTAAATTGAAAATATAATATTAATTGAACTCGATATTTTTAGAACAGTCATTTAACTACGGGTTTTGATATATATGTACCATTGTACTTGATTATATTGACTAGAATAATGTATATAATTGATTATGATTTAATTTGGTCCATCGCTGGAGTATTGACCAAATAATAAACCTTTCTTTTCAGGAAAAAAATTAAGCGAAGAAGCTGGTGGGTGGTGACAGCCATACACTTACAAAGAACTAAAGAAGTCACAACATACAATTTTTTTCTTTACACATGATTTTTTGCACTCAATGGCCAATGGTAGCAAGTTTGTTATATCTATGTTAGTTTGAGCATTTTAATTCTAAATTATGAACTTCCTAATTCCTTTACAATTATCAATTAATCATGTGAGTACGTAATAGTGTTAATGATGAGTATTAATATTTGATTAGGACAGGGATAGTGTTTCTTTCGAACAAAAACGTAGTGTTGCCAAGATGAAAGTTCAATTTATTGAGAGACTAGGCTGACCCACACTATTTCCACTTCTCGCTAAAAAAGTTTCAGTATAGATTCTTTTATAAAAAGAAGTCCAGGGAACCTCAGTGACATAGGATAGACTTGTCAATATAATGACATATACTTGTTAACGAGAGTTGATTTAGTTAATATAGATAGACTTATCAATGGACACTCTATGATTTGTAAATATAGTTACTTACATATATGAGCTTGTAATGATCACTTCATAACTTATCAATAAGGTAAGTTTATATTTGGAATTTATCTCACTAATGTCCTAAGGAAATTTTTTGATAGAGAATTTTACACTGAAACATTTTTTATAGATGAATCTACATTGAGACTCTTTGTTTTCCTTGGGACTTGAGGGAGATTTTCCCTTTTCATTTTTGGGTCAAAAAACAACTTTTCCAACCCTGGTTTGTTATTGATTCATTGGGGATTTTAACTAATTAATCCTAGTAAGTTGTGATTTAGCTAGCGTTTTCACAAATAGTTCTTGTTCGGTTGGGGCCACGTCATCCAATTGGGAATGTCTGCTTTAACTATATGTGACTCTAACATACATATCTCCTAACGAAGATACTCCCGATGGAACCAGTTTCAAGGATGAGTAGGGAGAGCTGGTCTCATTTCATTTGGACGATGCAAATTTGATTTTTTTTTTTTAATTTTTTGCTTTTTTAGAAAATTTATTTTAATAAATAGAGAATGTAAAATAAAGATAACCTCTTAACTAACATTTTTTTAAATGATTTTCTTGAGACCAATTCTCCCTACTTATCCTTTGGTTTCGTCGTTCATTCCATTGGGTTGATTAAACCCTAATTTAATTTTGGATGGAATCTCTTTTCTTTTCTTTTCTTTTTTTGTTTGCGAGAATATATTGGATGGAATCTATCCACGTGCTAAGGGGTACTGTATATTTGGGGAGGAGGTAGGGTTTGATGATGGAAATAGTACATGATGGAGCTCGAGTTATTCATTTCTCTGGGGCAAATTTTAGGGTTAGTGAAAATTAATAATTTCCAACAATTTCGCAAGTATATTTTCGCTATAGAAATTGAAAGAATCCAATTCCAACAAGTTTAGAAAAAAAGTATATTTTCGCTATAGAAATTGAAAGAATCCAATTCCAACAAGTTAAGAAAAAAAAGTAAAATTTGTTGGAATTGGTAAAACCATTTCGATCAAAAGTGAACATGGGGATTGAAATAAACCATCTATTTGTACGATTCTTTAAATTGAATTGCATTATTTATTAGCCAAAAAGAAATACCGCAGCTGCTAATAGTGGTTCCGAATGGGAAGTTTTTTTTTTTTTTCCGGAAGAAAAGAGAGAGGAACAATTCTCGATTGAATATAATGATCTGCTTATTCTTCTCCTATTGGGAGATACAAAAAAGAGAACGTTACATTTACATGTACATGAGATATAAACATTGTACAAGGAACGATTTCAAATTAATTGAGAGATTGTCCGGAGAGATATGATGGGAGCAATTCAATCTGTTTACATTAACCAAATTAAACTGACCTTTCGCCAACATGAGCGCATCTTTTCTAAAGACTTAACACTCGTCAAGTGATTATAGGTTTGATTTTCTTTTATTTTCCTTCTTGTTTTTGGGAGAATAGACAATTGTGTCTGCTTGCTAGGACACATGACTTTGGGCACAGGTATTAAATTAAGGATATAAAATCGTTTTATGTTAAGCTTGTAAATAAAAATGACGCACGCTAGCTAAGAAATGTTTTAAATTCACGAAAAGACATTTAGATTTTGTAAATTACTCCTACAATTTAAGGAAGGAATGTACGTACCTGTATATTATATATATGTGGAAGTATTTCACTGTACATAATAGCCTCTAAATATGATGAAGAGGCGTAACAATTAACCGAGAACCCGGGAAATATGCTTACTGAGTGATAAATAAAATCGTGATATGGACACCAAAAAAGGAAAAACAACAGATTGATGAATCGATTAACTTTCCGATTAATACTAACAAGCTAAGTTTCTGCAATATAATTCCGTTTTATCACGCGCCAATCATATATCCAAGTCTTAATCCAAATCCAAACGATTTCTTCTGGCCTTTCAATTTTTATCCTTAGAATTAAACTGTTTTTAACTTCTACATGTATTCATAAAAGACACTTTAAATGGAATCACTAGCTAGAGTGAATTTTAACCGTAATTCTTCACTTTAGTACTATATAGTTGCCATTATAATATGTAATAAGTGAGACCATTATATACTCTTTTTTCATGCATCTATCTCATTTTATTCTTCTTCCGATCATCATCAACGTACGTCCTTTATCGATAGTTTTATGTGTTGGTTCCAAGTTTTTTAATTTAACAATACTATACTCTTAAACAATGCATCACAAAATGACCTTGCTTATGATAGTAGCTTGTATCTAGCAAGAATTTTCTTATCGTATTTTGTTTTTGTTTTTTCTACTCTCTCATGATATATGTGCAGCTAATATACTTAACCCACTTTAGTACTATCAAGCATTGACCATTTTTGCTGGCCAAGGAATGATAGACAAGCTTATAAGATTCAATAAAGGGTTAAGGGCAAGTTGGCTAACGAACTTTTATCTCAGGAGCGCCTAGCACAAATAACTTTTAAGTGGACCAAAACTACCAAAAAACTTTTAAAAATGTGCAGTCAGTACAAAGCCATTAAAAAAACCAACATCCATTAAAATGTCAACTTTTTAAGTGTTAAGGTGCAGATTGGCCAATGAACTTTTACTCCAGGAGCGTCTAGCACAAAAAAGTTTTACTTCAAGAGCATCCAGCACAAAAAAGTCCATATGCAATCCACCCAAAATCTAATTGTTGCAAATCCTTGCCCAGACCCCCAACCATGTGCATTGGGGTTAGGAAAAGTGAATGCAACAAAAGAAATCACAAATGTAATGAGTAGATTTCATTTTGAGTAAGAGTAGTAAGATTTCGAATGTACCCGGACAAGTCTATGTGCAATCCTCCCAAAATCCGACAGTTGCAAATCATTGCCTGGACCCTCCATCCAACTGCATTGGGGTTAGGAAGAGTAAATGCAACAAAAAAAACACAAATATAACGAGTAGATTTCATTTTGAGTAAGAGTGATAAGTTTTCGAACTTGCCTAGTGTAAGTGCAGATTGTGATTTTTAGGTGGACCTAAAATATCTATTCATTATATTTGTGATTTTTTTGTTGCATTTGCTCTTTCTAACCCCAATGCACATGGTTAGGGGGTTCGAGCATGGATTTGCAACAGTCGGATTTCATGTGGATTACATGGACTTGCCGAGGCACGTTTGAAAAATTATCACCCTTACTTAAAATGAAATCTACTCGTTACATTTGTGATTTTTTTGTTGCATTTATTTTTTCTAACCTCAATGCACATGGTTAGGGGTTCGGACAATGATTTGTAATAGTCAGATTTTGAGTGAATTGCATATGAACTTTTTTGTGCTAGGCTCTTCTAAAGTAAAAGTTCGTTGCCAATATACACCTTAACCCTTAAAAAGTTGACATTTTAACCGATGTTGGTTTTTTTCTAATGGCGTTGTGCTAACTGTACATTTTTAAAAGTTTTTGGTAGTTTTAGTCCACTTAAAAGTTATTTGTGCGGGGTGCTCCTTAAGTAAAAGTTCCTTGACCAATTTACTCTTTAACCCTTCAATAAAAAACTTCCCAAATATATATATATATATATATATATATATATATATATATATATATATATATATATATATATATATATATTTTAAAAAAACTATTCGGGTGGCAAGAGTATTGATGTATCACCATTCATCATCACTAGCCTAATCTTCGTGGTATATTTACGATGACATTCTTAAAAATAAGGGCGTGCGTCATGCATGATGTACTAATACATTATAGGTTGGAGCGAACAATATATGAGGACAAAATTACACCCTCTTCTTTCTCCTTTTATTAAAAAAGATGTCTAAAATAAAATCATGAGATCTGATTCATTTAATTAATTATAAAAGCAGGCGGGCAAAAAAAAAAAAAAAGTCCAAACAAAGCAAGAGAGGATTCCAGGAAACATACAACGACTTCGATTTGGAACATTATTTGATCGTATCACAACATACGCAATCGATGGAATCAGAATAAAGCATTTGAATTTTAAATTGTTTTGAATATTACATGAGTTGATGCATATAGGACTATAATATTCTGGCCCTTATAATCATATAACCCCAATTTGCAAATTTATAATCCAGTTAAAATAAAAATATACCATCGTCAAAGTAATTTATTAGCTGGATGGAGCATGCAAGGGAATCCTGGAAACCAACCAGAATGGACTTGTATCTTAAACAATTAATAATTAATGTCAACGAAATCTTGCTCTGATGATCTGCAGATTCACGACCATAAGGACCATTGACATATGTATAATTAAATATATTGAAAGGTTATTAGAGGAAGTAGCATAGCGAGTGTAAGTGTTGATTGATTAAATTAATGAAGAGAAGAGATTATGCTTCCCATTGTGTTTCAGGTCGGCAGAATGGGAAGCAAAGAACGATAGTGAGCCCGTGAAAGTCATAAATGAAAGTGACATTAGTGCTCTAATTTCCTTCCTTCATTGAAAAATGGGCATGCATGCGCCTGCCCTAATAATAAATATAGGAAGTTGTATGTTAATAAACTCAAATAATTCAGACTTTACATTGTTTTGTGGGATTAATTAAATGGGAGACCCAGATTAGAAATAGTCTAAATGAAGTTTTTAAGGGAAAAAATGAATGACCGGCAAGCATACCTACATGTTCCTTAAACACGGGCAAGGAGCAGCGTCGTTGATTCTTTGTGAGGCAGCCTCTCTCTTTTCATCCTCTTGGGAGGCCACAAATATAACTATACATAACAAAAAATGCTCTACTTGTTTACATATGCAAGAGTCCTTCACGTACGTACGCTCTCATATGCGCAAAAATTTATGATATATATTCAATGGCATGAAAAATCTACGGCCAACTGAGTATTTGTGTAGACAACTACAAGGTGTTATATACTATTTTCTCCGATCTTTAATACGTACGAGATCTTGTTTGAAATGTAAATTACATTAAGAATATGATCTTATATTAAGAATCCAGGTAGCTAGTATTGATTAAATGCAATTCTTGAGATTTTAGAGAGAAAACTCTATAAAGATTTAAGACTTGTGTGCATATCAAAGTTCAAAGATGGCCATTGTTTTTAGAGAGACAGCGTGTATTATATTACTGTATCCAATCTGAGAAAATGTTAGTGCATGCGTACATGCGATTGAAACAAAATCTTAAGGTGAATAAAAATGAAGAACTAAATTTGTGTGGGGAGCTAAAAATCGTGTTTTGAAGGCAACGGATCGAGTGGATGTTGAAATGACTGGATTTTATGATAGAATAGGGATATGGATTGACAATGCTTGATTTGCTCTATTATTTTATCTTGGCTTTATTGGAGCCACCAGTTCAAATTGCCCTTAAGATTGTTTAATATGCTGTATATATTAATGTGAACATCGCTGTCTTCTGGATCAAAAATTAAACAATATACTAGCATGTTTTATATTACATAGGGTCAAAACACATGGTACATATATAGATCATAGATGAGCCTATTAATTTATAACAAATTAAACACTCAAATTGATTACTAAAACTACCACGTACCAACTAGCCAGTCCCAAAGCATTATGATTGATGTTGAGCTTGCCAACTCTTTTCATGACACAAACCACCCCTCCTTTCTATATTCCCAATAAGTCAGTCATAGAGATATTCCCTGTCTCTTGCAAAGAGCCAAGATTCCCCGTTCGTTGTGTTTCTTCTTTCTTTTTTTCTTTTTAACAACACAATTGTGACTTTGCTATACGTGTGGTTGATATTCACCCCCGCAATGTTCATGCAGTACCATTAGGTTTAACTAGCTGCTGGCTAGGAGGGGGCAAATATATAAACCCAAATATTGGGACCTGGCTTAGGTCCTTTTCCTCCTACTGTCCGCCGGCGTCCGCTGCGTGAAACTGCACCGTTTTGGTGCAGTTTCACACCCCTCTGATCTCTCACACCCCTCTGATCTCTCTCTCTCTCTCTCTCTCTCTCTCTCTCTATATATATATATATATATATATATATATATATATATTCAGGCACTCTCTAAAAGAATACTTCAGAATACTTATTGGTACTGAAAAAATCATTCATGATCTTAAAAAAATTATTTTAGGATATTGAAAAAATAATTCAGGTACTTACTGCTACTAAAAATATGCTTTCAAGATTTTAAAATAATTTTTTAAGATCATGAATTATTTTTTCAAAGTATCCCGAAGAATCTTTTTAATACCAATGAGTACCCTGAAATATTTTTTCATGATCCTAAAATATTTTTCAAGATCCAAAAATAATTTTTTAAGATCATGAATTATTTTTTCAGTACCAGTAAATATCCTTTTAGTATAGTATCAGTCAGTATCTAAAATATTTTCTCAAGATTATGAAAAATTGTTTCAGTACCATTTAGTATCCTGAATTATCTTTTTACTACTCGGTAGCAGTGCCTATTTATTTATATATATATATATATATATATATATTTATAGATAAAGGGATCAGGAGGGGTGTGAAACTGCACCAGGCAGCGGACGCCAGCAGATAGAAGAGGAAAAGGACCTAAGCCAGGTCCCAAATATTGAGCCACCAACCGTGCGCGCAGTCACACATACACATATTACTATAATATAACCTCTGGTAATTGATCAGTTAATGAAGTTCAAATTTGAGTGCTGAATAGTATATAATAGGGAAAAGTAGAATGAAGGACTTAGGGGAAAAAATATTTATGAAGAATGACTATAAAAATTGTAATTATTTAGAAGGACCAAATATAAAAATATAAAATATAAAGTACTAAAATGCTCTTAATAAAATCTTCTGCATTTTCTCCTACAATCTCTTCCCCATTCTATTTTTAAGAAACTAATACAAAATTCAAATTTTCATTAAATTAAACAATAGTCTTCTTCATTTTCATTTTTCACAACTTGAATATATATCTATGAAAAAAATTATGCATTCATCAATTTGTCAAAATTATAATTTTTTTAAAATCAATAATAATTTAAATTAAAAATGGTATTATATAATTTTAATAAAAGTCAAGGTCTTTTTATAATTTATCATATATGTTAAACCAAGAAAGTTTGTATGATTTATTTTTGTTTTAGAAGCAATTTATGTGGGTTAAAAAATTCATGTAATGTTAATAAAATTAAAAAGTCTAATTAACCTATTATATCCTAAAAAATATGAAATGCATTTAGTTTTTATTTTTACAAAAAGAGCTTAATTGATATCAACGACTTGATGATATAAATTGGTAAAAAAAATAAAAATTAAGAAAATATGAGTTTAACAGTTGTTAATTAAATAATATATTGAAAAATATGATCATATCATGATAGGCATTTTTAGTTTTAATTTTATTTATTTATTTTAATTATGAATAAAGAGATAATACAAGAGGTTTGATTAGGGACAATTTAGTAATTTTAAATTTATATCATGATGTTCGGTCCTTCTAAGTAATTATAATTTTTATGGTCTTTTATAATAAATATTATTTTCTCTAGGTCCTTTATTTTAATTTACCCTATATAATAATACCACGTGTTTCAACGTTTCTGCCGTTAATAAGGTAATAGTAAATTGTTACATCATTATGCACTGTTCATGATGCCTTGATCTACAATAAGCATAAGATATAGTACCCATTATATCCTCAAATGTAAGTCACTTGTAGGGAATACGTTTAGTTTAAAGTTTTAGTTCAAAGTATAAATTACTTGTAATGTAATTAATGACATTTTCTCAATTTTATCCCTATTTAATTTCTGTTAAAAAGAAAGAAAGAGGAAAGAGACGTGTGAAAATTATTTGTAAAATAGAGAGAGACAAAAAATTTAATAAGGGCCGATGTAAATTTAATGCATTTTTTAATATGTAAGAATGAGATACAAATGATTTACATTTCGGCGGTATATATGTTATGAAATGTTTTGTTAGTTATACTTATTTCGGTTATCATCACCATGACACACACACACATATATATTGTTAGTATTTATGTGTCCTAGATACAATCTGTAAGGACAGATCAGCACCATTTCTACGTTGTAGTATTTCATTATTAATAAATGAGCACATTTTATCTTTATCATATTTATGTCTCGCCTTTATTTTAAGGTAAACATGTGTTTGAAGATAAAAGCCCTAGAAATAGAACATGTGTTATTCTTGAGGATCAATGATAGAGGTCATGATCATGAGAACTCGAGAACACTCGATATCTATTGCCTAAAACTTGTTCCTAGTCTTAAATCACCAAGAAAGGGCATTGATGATCTCAAGAAGACTAGTACGACATCATCTACATGTATGAGATACAAGGTGGGGACCTCATGGAATACATGCATGGTGATGCCTTAGCTAATATCGTGGGTGGATCTGTTGGAGAACAAATAGCACCGAACTGACCGACCGAGAGACTCCACAAAGATTCATTGTAGGGAGTATCATTGGATATGTAAAGTCTCTCATCGTTTGGTAGTGCGGATCATCCTTAAGGATGTCATCGAACATTATGTCCTAGGGTTATACTTTGACTGTACAACTCTATCCGCTTGAAAATGGGGAGAACAATGTACTCTTGGGTGTAACTCGAATACATGAGTATAGATAGATATGTTGAGAGGACTCACAGTCCCCTACAAGGAATTAGTCATTCACAAGACCGGTAGAGCTTGGATAGCTTCTAATTAACTCAGAAGTTTGTGGCACAGCAAGTGATCATGAAGAGTCATGATCCATTATAGAGTTAATATAAGAAGATTCCTAGTTCTGTGAATTAGCTACATTTAGTCAATTAAGAAGATGATACTCTATCTTTGATCTCGACTAAATGTGAATGACGATGTGAGGGATGATGTCTGCACAGTATCCAAATATGAAAGGTAGATCACTTGATCAACTCAATTAGTTCAGGGGTCGCAAAGCATTGCTAGTGCCTTATGAGGTCATTAAATAAATTTGGCACGTTAAAGGAGTTTTAATTGGTTCAAGCTTATTTATGTCAGTGGCTAATTGGGCCTAATGGGTCATACACAAAGGTTATTCCCGATTGCTCAAAATTAGCAAACTTGGGTCAATAATTGTTATTGGGCTTTATCAAGAGTAAAAGTGTAAATGGGTTGGAGTAAGACTCCAAGCCTAATAAGAAGCAAAATGACGTCACATATATGGTCCCCAGTGCGAAATCAGTTTCTCCACAAAAGGGCCCAAATGTGTTGGAAGACCCAACGGGGTCTTAGGCCAAGTTGAGTTTTGAATTTAATTAAGTTTGGAATTTTAATTTTAATTCAAAAGGTTAGATTATAAAAGATAATTATGAATTATCTAATATATATATATATATATATATATATATATATATATATAAAGATCCAATAATGATTGGATGTAGATAGGAGAAATAATAAATGAGGATTGAATTAAAAATGATTTTGAATTTTAGATTAAGAGATGAATGTGATCCATCATCTTAATTTATTATGCAATTAATCAATTAAGATATAAATGTGATCTATCATCTTATGGTTAACTCAATCAATCAATCAAGAAATAAATGTGATCCATCATCTTAAATGATTGATTCAATCAATCAATAAAGATGTGAATTTAATTCATTGTGATTTGGATTTTCCAATTCAAGCTTGGATTGTATCTTTCTTGTAAGCACTTAAATTAGGGTTAGACTCTTATAAAATGCTGATTTTTGGTGCACCCCTCTCTTGCACGTTTTTCTAGAAGAAAAACAAGAGGCTTTTGTACTCTCTAAATTTCTATCTTTATCAAGGTTTAGAGAGAAAAGGACGTTATCCACAAGGGCAGGGTTCCAATGATCTTGCTTCTCCTATCTTTAACCTAATCCTAAGAAACCACCATCTTCTTGAAAAGATAAAAACCCAAGAAAACCAAAACTCAACCTTGTCTTCACCTAGCAAGCATCCAAGGAGTGAGAGGTTTCAAGAAAAGGAGTTCTTGTTGCAATTGAGGGATAGCCGTGTGGATCAATATTAGAGGACATCAACAACACTGAGGTCTTTAAGTGATCTAAGGTAATCATAATCTCCAATAGTTGTGTTATCAAGTTATCCTAATCTCCAATAATTGTTTTTAACGAGTAATCTTGAAGCTCATGAATATTATAAATTGTTATGAATTCTCATGAGCACTGTAATGAGTTACAGATTAATAGTCAATAACTAATTAACGTAATGAGTAAGGTTAATAATTCATGAGGACCGTAAGGAGTTACGGGATTGCGCAACGATTAAACAAAATTTTTGTTTTCTACCTCATGAAACTTTGTATGAAAGTCAGGCAAAATTAACTAACACATACACACACGCGCACGTACACACACATAATTGAAGATGAATGAATTAGTGTATAAAGTGGCATTGTGTTAATTGTGATTATGGTCTTACACTTCTAAATACACTTCATTGAACTATACTTCAATACATTTTAGGGTTAAGGTGTAAGTTTGTCTTGAAAGTTTTGATAAGAGCAATGTTGCCTGAGAAGCTTTTTTGAAAAAAATAAAAATAAAAAAATACAAAGGCAAGCAAATAGCTTGAGAAGTACAAAAAGTCTAGTCAGTCTACTAATTAGACAACACTATTGTGGTTTTGAGAGATTTCAACACATTCTAGCTTAAATAACTCTAAACAAGCAAAAGGCTGAGTCAATAAGACATCAAAAGCCTGATTGTTCTCCTGAGCCATTCGGGCTAGATAGTCGGCACATCTTAGTCCTTCTCTGTACATGTGAATGATCTCAAGATCCCAATTTGATAGGATAAGGGATCTTACTTCCTGAATCTCATCTTGCAAAGGATGTATCTGTCCACAATCAATTAAGAGCAAACACACAACTTCCAAAGAATCTATATAAAGCTTAATCTTACTTAATCCCAATTGTCTACAGAGTAGAAGGCCGGAGTGGATAGCATGGATTTCCGCAGTAGTTGGGGTAATGTGCCCTAACTTCCGTTAAAATCCACATATCCAGTTGCCTTAATCATCTCTAATCACTCCCCCACAAGCTGCCTGGCCTCTAGCATTATGGGAGCCATCCACATCCAAACGCACAAATCCTGAGGAAGGGGACACCATTTCGCTTTTGATCTGTCTAGTATCTAAAATATCTTATGTTGAAAACGTCCATTTTCTACTCCCTCCATTAAATGAAGTGTACATCGGTGAGCAATTGTTTTAGGATGATCACAAATGCGCTCAAACACCTTCTTGCACCTATTTTTCCAAAGAAGCCAGCATATGGTACCAAACATCCGGTGCCAAGACCACCTTGCAACAGATCTGCTTCCTGGGTTGTTTTGCATGTTCCACGCCAACCAATCTTGCAAATTACCAGAAAAATATATATAATAGTATATAGGGTTAGTTACAAATGACCACACTCTTCTTACAATCTCACAGTCTCTTAGAATATGAAGTATGGATTCCTCGCTATCACACTCAAACATATATATGTTTTGCACACTAGGGTTATATTTAGCTCTACGTGCATTACTGGGTAATCTCTGCCACATGAAGAATTTGGCTCGTTATGGGATTCCCCAACGCCATAGACGTCGCCAAGAGAACTGAGTTGAGTGCTGGTGGTGGTAAATCATGGTATATGCTGACTTCACACTGAAATTGCCATCAAAAGCCTTATGCCAATAAAAAATATCATCAAGTAACCCCGTGTAGGGGGAGAAACCTTCAAAATCTCATCCACTACCCATTCTGGAAGGAAAGTTCTCCATTTATCCCTATCCCATTGCCCATAAGTTGTGACAAAATCTTTTACCACCACTTCTAAATCTACCAGATGATAGTTCTTTTCCACATAATATTTCAATGGCTTTTTTATTGGCATCCAATTATCTTGTCATGCTTTTGTTGATAACCCACTTCTCAATTTCTTACCAATTCCCATGCAAAATTGATCTCATACTGCCGTTATTTCATTCCAAATTGTGGATTGACATCTTCTTTTACTAACCTGAGGAAAGATACTATCTCCACAATTATACTTATTGCGAAGACATTTAACCCATAATGCATTGGGTTTCGTGATCATTCCCCAACACAACTTCATAATGAATGCTTTATTTTGACATTGGAGATCCTTTACACGCAAGCCTCCTTCAACTTTGTTTCTCTTTATCACATCCCAAGATATAAGATGTATTTTCTTTGCTTCCCTATTTTGGTTCCAAAAGAATTCTCTACTCAACTTTTCAAGAGCTGAAAGAATCCCTTTTGATAGCAAAATAGATTGCATTTGGTAATATGGAATTGCTGATAAAACAGATTTAATAAGCACTGCCTTCCCTGCCATGCTTAAGAATCTTCCTTTTCAGTTTGCAAGTTTGGGTCCCACCTTCTGGAGTAGTGGTGTAAAAGTCATTTTTACCCCTCTTATGAAGCAAAGGAACACCCACGTATTTTCCCAGATCAGATGTAAGGCCAATACCCAACAATTGACTTAGTTCATATGCCCTGTTAAAATGCACATTCTGTGAAACAAATACCTTAGACTTGTTTAGACTTATCCTATGTAAGGTTCAATGTTGCCCCGAAATTGTTAAATGGAGCAATGTTGCCGCCCTCTGTACCGTTAAAAAGTTAACAGCCAATGACGTCAATTTCTTAACAGTCGATGTTAGTTTTTTAACATGAAACAATTGCGGGGTTTTGAAACTTTTAGTATGCCATTGAATCTGAAAAAACTTCTAGAACAACATTACTATTCAACGAAAACTTTCAAGAAAATTAAAGTTGAACCCTTATGCCATCTATTCTTGATTAATTAGTTTGGTTTGGTTCTTTCTAATGGAGGGAACAGCTTTGAACCTATTATCATATATGAAAGCTGAAAACTCATATTTTTGTGACTCGGAGATTATAGAGATGAGAATCCAATCAACTCAACCTAGGATCCAATTCAAGACTTGAAAAGTGAAGTAGCAAATTTGAAAAAGAAATGGAGTGTACACTCTTTAATTTCTCCGTTATATATAATTCAACTCTACTGTGAATGCAAATATATATTTTTTAAAAAAAAAATCAAGTGAGAAGCTAGCAAGTTATAGATATTGACATTGTTATATTGATTTATTTCCATGTTTAAGGCTTGGGGTTAACTTAACGTTAAAATACGGTTCATTTATACTTATCAAGCAATCAAATTGGCCGGCGGAGATGAGTTCATGATGGAACCGGAAAAGTTAAAAATGAAGTCTAATTGATGTCACTGATTCGCCTGCATCATCTCTGGATTAATTAAAAGGCTTAACGAGAGTTACTTAATTGTTTTGTTTGACGAGAGAGAATCCACGAATATTTATATGATTTGCATCCAAATAGAAATAATTAATGTTCCTTTCCCCCATTTCATTATAGCCTTGAAAGCATCGTTAAGTTTTTGTTTAATTTAATCTTTTAGGCTGAAAATATATGGAAATTATGCAAATGGTCACATACTCACATCTGAAGTCAGGAGAGCAAATGGAGGCTTTGTAATTACCTGTTGTCTTCTTCCCGTTTTGCGGGATGGAGGATTGGCTAAACTGACGGCAGTTATCTTTCAGCTTCTGGTCAACTCACTTTGAGTTAAGATGTCATCTAGACTTGTTCATGATCCAAGTGTTAATATAATTTCAAATCTATTAATTATAAGTCTGTCCATTCTTAATGTATGAAATTTATTATAGAGATCTTGGCTCTTTTCGAAATTAGATGGCAAGTATTACATCATCGATCGATTTCTACTCTACTGAAAGCAAATATTTCAAACCTACCATACAACAACATGACCTGGTAAAATAATTTAGGGAAAATTACATGCAGGTCCCAAGGACCGAAATATTACAAAAAAATCTCTTAAAATCACCAAATTTACGTAAGTCCCAAGGGACTTTTTCGATATTATTTGTATTAACAACAGAAAAAACATAGATTTATAACAGGAAATGCTATATTTATATTTACAACAAAATTTAAAATCTGGTCATTTACAACAGAAAAAGCCATATATACAACAATATTTAAACACATAGATTTTGAGCGTAGAAAGGTTATTTGCAACAGAAAAATGCTATATTTACAACAGGAAATGCTATATTTACAACAAAATTTAAAATATGGTCATTTACAACAGAAAAAGCCTTATTTACAACAACAAAAAGACATATTTACAACATTTAAACACCTGAATTTTGAGCGTAGAAAAGTCATTTATAACAGAAAAAAGTTATATTTACAACAAAAATTAAAATCTGGCCATTCACAATAGAAAAAACCATATTTACAACAACATTTAAAAACCTGGATTTTTTTTCCATACAAATAATTATAAAAAAGTCCCTTGGGACTTTTATGTAATTTGGTGATTTAAAGAGACTTTTTTATAATTATTTTTGTTCCTTGGGACCTACACATAATTTTCCCAATAATTTAAGTGCGTACGTGTACGTCAACCCCACCATTTTTTTTGGGTACCTTTATAGCCAAATTGTTATAAATGAACGAGTGATGGGATGTCTGCAAACTCTTCAGACAAAAATTATCATTTCCCCTTATACATTTATTTCAAAAGTGTTTATTTTTGGGTTAAGGTGCAATTTTACCAATGAACTATTTGGTTCGGGGGAGCGTCAACACAATTAACTATTAAATGGACCAAAAATACCAAAAAAAGTTTTACTCGGAGAGCGTCAAAGACAACGCCGTTAGACAAAAGTTAACGTCCGTTATCTAAGGGCAGATTGGCCAACGAACTTTTACCCAAGGAGCTAAAAGCACAAAAAAGTTTTACTCGTGAACGCCCAAAGACAAAATTCTAAATCTTACTAAATTAAATAATTTTTTTCCTCAATTGTCATTATTGAAAACTATTTGTATAGATATATATGGACAAAAATTATTCATTCTTCAATTTTGTCAAAATTATAATTTGTTAAAATAAACAAAATTTTTAATTAAAAAATTTAATTATATGATTTAAATAAAACTCAAAGTGTTTTATAGTTTAATTTATATGTTAAACAATATATATATATATATATATATATATATATATAAATATATATATATGATTTATTTTTAATTGATATCAATATTCATACTTAATAATATAAATTTGGCAACTTGATGATATATTTGTTGATTAAATGATCTATTGATTATTTGTGACTTGTTGACAAAATAAAAATAAAAATTAAGAGGCTTGATGAAAGACAATTTAATAATAAGTTAAAGAGCAATTTTAATGGGTTAAGGAGCAACTTGGCCTACGAAAATTTTATTAACATCAAATGAATTTTTTAAATCACATAAATTTCTTCTAAAATAAAAATAAATCATTTTTTTTGTTTAACATATATAATAAACTATAAAACACTTTGAGTTTTATTTAAATCATATAATTTTTTTTTATTTTTTTTTATTTTAGAAAATTATAATTTTGAAAAAATTGAAGAATAAGTAATTTTTGTCTATAGATAATACAAGTAGTTTTGAATAATGACAATTGAGAAAAAAATTATTTAATTTAGTAAAATTTAGAATTTTTGTCCGGCGCTCTGGAATAAAAGTTTGTTTAATGCACCTTAGATAACTGGACGTTAACTTTTGTCTAATCGGCGTTATTTGGGACGCTCCTGAGTAAAACTTTTTTTGGTATTTTTGGTCAACTTAATAGTTAATTGTGTTGGACGCTCCTAGACCAATAGTTCATTGGTAAAATTGCACTTTAACCCTTTATTTTTTAAGTTGATCCAAATGGCTGGGCTGTTAAAAGAGTTTAAACACACACACAGGACGGAAAGTTGACAATGGAATAATTATTTAATGAGTTGATGCTTGGGTTGCTAATGTGTGATCATTGTGAACTAAATAGGATTGTCAATTGAATCACCCAAGACAGTGTGATTTACGATTCAGATTAGAACATAATTGAATTGATGATAAATAAATTAATATATTTTGAAAGCATATGCTTAATATAAAAAGAAATATCATGCAATGACATTAAAAATGAATATTTAAATTTAAGGAACAGTAATGTATGATTAAAAAAGGAGGTAGAATCTATCAATACTCAACAGTATCAATTCAAAATATAAATTCTATGGTAAATGATTTTAGAATATACACACACAAACATATTTTTTCCTCCCCTGCCCCTTATTATTGCTCTCCCTATGCTTAATAGGTATAGATATCTATAAATCACAACTTAAAAATAAAGACTAAATAAATAAAAAATAAAAAACCATTTCGACCGGTTGATTCATCAATTTTACCAATTTTTATTGATTGAAGGCTGTTTTTCTTCTCCGGTTCTCCCCTGACGTCCTCTTTACATCGGACTGACTAGTTCTCAGTCCAACCAGTCAAGGTGACCAATCTTTAATATATTTCTCTTAATATTGGTTGAAATTTGATGTAATAATTCATTATAGGTTCGAGCGAACAATATATGAGGACACAATCACTCCCTCTTCTTTCTCCTTTTATTAAAAAAGATGTCTAAAATAAAATCATGACATCTGATTCATTTAATTAATTATAAAAGCACGCGAGCAAAAAAAAAAAAGTCCAAATAAAGCAAGAGAGGATTCCAGGAAACATATATACGACGACTTCGATTTGGAACATTATTTGATCACAACAAACGCAATTGATGGAATCAGAATAAAGCATTTTAATTTTAATTTGTTTTGAATATTACATGAGTTGATGCATATAGGACTATAATATTCTGGTCCTTATAATTATATCACCCCAATTTGCAAATTTATAATCCAGATAAAATAAAAATATATTATCGTCAAAGTAATTTGTTAGCTGGATGGAGCAAAGGAATCATGGAAACCAACCAGCATGGACTTGAATCTTAAACAATTAATAATTAATGTCAACGAAATCTTGCTCTGATCTGCAGATTCACGACCATTGACATATGTATAATTAAATATATTGAAAGGTTATTAGAGGAAGTAGCATAGCGAGTGTAAGTGTTGATTAATTAAATTAAGGGTTAAGGTGTAGATTTACCAACGAACTATTATTCGATGAGCGTCTGGCACAAAAAACAATTGAAGGTACCAAATTGGCTAACAAACTATTAAAAAGTGAAAAAAAATACCAAATAACTATTTTAAAAAAACAACTATCACTATTACGTTAAAATATGAGGCATTGGCGTAGGACCAGTGGCGGAGAAGCTGGAGAAAAGAGTGGTTAAGCCTTCTTGTTGGATAAGGCAAACATCAACAGAGATGGGACCCACGCGAGCAGGCACTATAACAACGGCGGTTGCTGCTTGTGGCATAGGAGGGACTCAACCAGGGTGTAAGGCGCGTGCCGGTCGAAATGCGATCTTCTTGGATGAGTTCAAGAGGGTGAGTGGAACACCCAAAGAACAATGGAAGCTTTAGAGACGCCGACGTCGCCGACATCGTGACGATCAATGGAAGACGGAGACACCAAGACAGTGACGGGGTAATAGTTCGTTAGCGAATCTGCACAAAATTGTTTTTTTTTTCACTTTAATTTTTATAGTTCGTTAGCCAATTTGGTACCTTTAATTGTTTTCTGTGCCAGACGCTCCTCGAGTAATAGTTTGTTGGCAAATCTGCATCTTAACCCTTAAATTAATGAAGAGAAGAGATTATGCTTCCCATTGAGTTTCAGGTCGGCAGAATGGGAAGCAAAGAAAGATAGTGTGAGCCTGTGAAAGTCATCAGTGAACGTGACATTAGTGCTCTAATTTCCTACCTTCATTGAAAAATGGGCATGCATGCGCCTGCCCTAATAATAAATATAGAAGTTGTATGTTAATAAACTCAAATAATTCATACTTTGCATTGTTTTGTGGGATTAATTAAACGGGAGACCCAGATTAGTAATAGTCTAAATGAAGTTTTTAAGGGAAAAAATGAATGGCCGGCAAGCATACCTACATGTTCCTTAAACACGGGCAAGGAGCAGTGTCGTTGATTCGTTGTGAGGCAGCCTCTCTCTTTTCATCCTCATGGGAGGCCACAAATATAACTATACATAATAAAAAATACTCTATTTGTTTATATATGCAAGTGTCCTTCACGTACATACGCTCTCATATGCGCAAAAATTTATTATATATATTCAATAGCATGAAGAATCGACGGCCTTGAGTATTTGTGTAGATAACTACGAGGTGTTATATACTATTTTCTCCGATCTTTAATACGTACGAGATCTTGTTTGAAATGTAAATTATATTAAGAATGTGATCTTATATTAAGAATCCAAGTAGTATTAATTAAATGCAATTCTTGAGATTTTAGAGAGAAAACTATATAAAGATTTAAGACTTGTGTGCATATCAAAGTTCAAAGATGCCTGCCAATGTTTTTAGAGAGACAGCATGTATTATATTACTGTATCAAATTTGAGAAAATGTTAGTGCATGCGATTGAAACAAAATCTTAAGGTGAATAAAAATGAAGAACTAAATTTGTGTGGGGAGCTAAAAATCATGTTTTGATGGCTACGGATCGAGTGGATGTTGAAATGACTGGATTTTATGATAGAATAGGGATATGGATTGACAATGCTTGATTTGCACAATGCTTGATTTGCTCTATTATTTTATCTTGGCTTTATTGGAGCCACCAGTTCCAATTGCCCAATAAGGTTCTTTAATATGCTGTATATTAATGTGAACATCGCTGTCTTCTGGATCAAAAATTAAACAATATCCTAGCATGTTTTATATTACATAGGGTCAAAACACAGTACATATATAGATCATAGACGATGAGCCTATCAATTTATAACAAATTAAACACACAAATTGATTACTAAAACTACCACGTACCAACTAGCCAGTCCCAAAGCATTATGATTGATGTTGAGCTTGTCAACTCTTTTCAAGACACAAACCACCCCTCCTTTCTATATTCCCAATAAGTCAGTCATAGAGATATTCCTTCTCTCCTGCAAAGAGCCAAGATTCCCCGTTCGTTATGTTTCTTTTTTTTTAACAACACAATTGTGACTTTGCGTGCTATACGTGTGGTTGATATTCACCCCGCAATGTTAATGCAGTGCCATTAGGTTTAACTAGCTGCTGGCTAGGAGGGGGCAAATATATATATACATATATAAACCCAAATATTGAGCCACTAACCATGCGCGCAGTCACACACATATTACTATAATATAACCCCTGGTAATTGATCAATATAATGAAGTTCAAATTTGTGTGCTAAATAGTATATAATAATACCACGTGTTTCAACGTCTCTGCCGTTAATAAGGTAATAGTAAATTGTTACATCATTTATGCACTGTTCATGATGCCTTGATCTACAATAAGTATATGGTATAGTACCCACTCTATATATAGTCAAATATAAGTCACTTGTAGGGAATAAATTTAGTTTAAAGTTTAAGTTACTTGTAACGTAATTAATGATATTTTCTCAATTTTATTCCTATTTAATTTCTATTGGAAAAAGAAAAAGAGGAAAGAGATGTGTGAAATTGTAAACTAGAGAGAAACAAAAAAATCAATGAGGTAAATGTATTTTTTTTTAAAATTAATTTAGTGCATTTTTTAATATGCAAGAATGGGATACAAATTATTTACATTCAGGTGGCATATGTATTGTGAAACAGTTTGTTAGTTATGCTCATTTTGGAAATCATCACCATGAAGCTATATATGTGTGTGTGCGTGTGATTGAAGATGAATGAATTAGTGTATAAAGTGGCTTTGTGTTAATTGTGGTTATGGTGTTACACTTCTGAATGCACTTCATTGAATTGAACTATACCCTAATATATTTTAGGGTTAAGGTACAAATTTATTCCAAAAGTTTTTGCTGAAGAAAAATGTTGCCCGAGAAGTTTTTTAAGGTTCAATGTTGTCATGAAAGTGTTACAATGAAGTAATATTGCCTTCTTTAATTTACCTTTAAAAAGTTGATAGCCAATGCATCAATTTTTTAACAGTCAATATTAATTTTTTAACGGTATGAGATATAACGTTGCTATGTTTTGAAACTTTTGAAATGACATTGAACTTGAAAAAACCTTCAAAACAATATTGCTCTTCAGCGAAAACTTTCAAAACAAATTTACTCTTTAACCCTCTATTTTATTGTTTTAGAAGCAAATTAAAGTTGTTGAACCCTTATGCCGTCTATTCTTGATTAATTAGTTTGGTTTGGTTCTGTCTATAGTGGAGGGAGCAGCTTCGAACCTATTATCATGTATGAAAGCTGAAAACTCTTATTATTGTGACTCGGAAATTATAGAGATGAGAATCCAATCAACTCAACCTAGCTAGGATCCAATTCAACACTTGAAAATTGAAGTGGCAAATTTGAAAAGGAAATGGAGAGTACACTCTTTAATTTCTCCGTTATAATTCAACTCTACTGTGACTACAAATATATTTAAAAAAAAAAAAAAAAAATCAATTGAGAAGCTAGCAAGTTATAGATACTGACATTGTTACATTGATTATTGATTTATTTCCATGTTTAAGGCTTGGGGTTAACTTAATGCTAAAACACGTACGGTTCATTTATATTTCCTCCGGTCCTAATTATAGGAACACTTTTGTAGTGCAAATTGCACTACAAAAGTGTTATTATAATTAGGACCGGAGGTAGTACTTATCAAGCAATCAAGTTGGCCGGCGGAGATGAGTTCATGATGGAACCGGAAAAGTTAAAAATGAAGTCTAATTGATGCCACTGATTCGCCTGCATCATCTCTGGATTAATTAAAAGGCTTAACGAGAGTTACTTAATTGTTTTGTTTGACGAGAGAGAATCCACGAATATTTATTTGATTTGCATCCAAGTAGAAATAATTAATGTTCCTTTCCCCCATTTCATTATAACCTTGAAAGCATCATTAAGTTTTTGTTTAATTTAATCTTTTAGGCTGAAAATATATGGAAATTATGCAAATGGACACATCTGAAGTCAGGAGAGCAAATGGAGGCTTCTTCCCGTTTTGTGGCATGGAGGATTGGCTAAACTGACCGCAGTTATCTTTCATCAGCTTCTGGTCAACTCACTTTGAGTTAAGATGTCATCAGATTTTTTCATGATCCAAGGGTTAATATAATTTCAAATCTATTAATTATAAGTCTGTCCATTCTTAATGTATGAAGTTTATTTTAGTTTATTATAGAGATCTTGGCTCTTTTCGAAATTAGATGGAAAGTATTACATCATCGATTTCTACTCTACTGAAAGCAAATATTTCAAACTTACCATGCAACAACTTGACCTGGTAAAATAATTTTAAGTGCGTACGTCAACCCCACCTTTTTTTTTGTGGGTTAGATATCTTTATAGCCAAATAGTTATAAATGAACTAGTGATGGGATGTTTGCAAACTCTAACAGTGTGTTTGATTTAAAGAAATGGGAGGAGATGAGAGGGAAGAGAAAATAATCATTTCCCCTCATTTGGTTCAGAATTTTGGAAGGGAGGGGAGCCAAAATCTTAAACCACCTTCCTTCCCTCTTTAACCAAACAAATAATCTTTTCCTCTTTCCCTTCCCTCTAACAAACCAAACAAGGTAATATGCCCTTCGCTCCCCTCCCATCCCTTCTTCTCAAATGAAACATACCCTTAAAGTCAAACAAAATGTATCATTTCCCCTCGTATTTATTTCAAAAGTGTTTATTTTTTAAGTTGATCCAAATGGGCTGTTAAAAGAGTTTAAACACGAACACAAACAGGAGGGAAAGTTGATAGTGGACTAAGGCCTTGTTTGTTACACATAACTTGGGCTAGGGAAAGGGAACTTGGCCCACTTCCCTCCACTGAAACGCGTTTGGTTCCTCAATCTTCTAGAAAGCAGAGTTCCCGCCTTCGGCGATGTTCCCTTAAACGTGGGAACTTTCAATCCATTTCATTTCATCCAAAAGTGGCGGGAGAGGTGAAATCTTCCCAGGAGACTGAAATATTGGGACAAAAATGCCCCTTTAAAAAATCACACTTGGTTAAAGCCCGAGCTACCAAGGAGCTTCACGAAGGACGCGTTGAAGACCAGAGAAGAACGAGGAGCTACTGAGGTGAACGAGAAGTTGATCCCAGGCGAAACTGAAGCTCAAGTCGAGGTAAGTGTCAATGAGTGTTCTCAATGATGTATAATTTTTAGCTTTTCTTTCGATAAAAATTGTCGAGGCTCTGTTGCTTCCAGTTGGGTTAAAATAGACAGAAATTTGAGAGTTGGAAGCAACAAGAGAGACACGTTTAAAGGGGTCTGTGTGAATGGCTCTTTTTGTGGGTTCAGTTTTGGTGAGTTTGGAGATGTAGTGACAGAGGCAGGTGGAATAGGCGATTTAAAATGTTGTTTATTGGTGTACACTGTGCTGTGATGTATTAAAAATGTTGTTTGTTGCTTTACAGTGTGCTTGGGCTATTTGAAAAGGCCAATGTTGTCATAATGTGAATTTTGTTAGATATGAAGAAATTGAATGTGTACATACTGTATTTGAGGAAAATTGATTGTTGGATATGTAATGATATGTATGGAATCAAAATGAAAATTGGGTTGGGAAAATGTAATTGTAAACTGAAAGCGTTATGTACATTGGTTTTGAAGACACTTAAACTTTTGAATAACAATGATATAAATTGGGTTTCAAGATAGTTGAACAATTGAACTGTGATGTGTTGTATTGGGTCAAAAGTGGTGATGTAAATTGACAGGTTGGGATGAAATGTGATATGTTTGAATGTCAAATAGCGGTAGTTTGTAGAGAAGAGTAGTAGATTATGATGAAAAGGAAATCGGTGTGGACAAAAATTGTGTAGGTATGGAGCCTGAATCATTATGACTTGAGGCACACAACGTTCAGAGTTCAAAAAGACGCAAAAGATCTTTAACTGGAGGCATGATATAAATGCTTAGAGTCATGGTGACTAGAGGCATGACTTGAGGCATCGATGTCTCCAGTATTAAAAAAAATGAAAGTGCGACATGACTAGAGGCATAAAGTGGATGCCTACAGTCATGGTGCCTTGAGGCAATTATGAAATGACTAGAGGCAATCCATTGTGAGTTCAAAATCATTTTATCAAGAGGATCAATTACCCCGAGGTATTTAAATAAAAGACTCGAGGTAAGATTAAACCGGTTCAAAATCATGTTGAAAAGATTTTTCCTTAAGTCAAAATATGATGCCTAGAGTCACGATGCCTTGAGGCAAATAACTTATTACCCAGAGGCAAGAGGAGTTTATCGCGAGAAGAGTCTCTGGAGGGGTTGCCTGGAGTCATCATGACTTGCCTTGAGTCATAGTGACTTGAGGCATTTATAAAATTCCTTAAGGCACACAATTCGCAGAGACCAAGAATATTTGAGCAATAAACCAATTACCTTGAGGCATTTAAATAATTGACTCAAGACACCTTATGGCGCAAAGAAAAGATTTGAAACAATTAATTACATTATAATTGTTATCATTAAAACATAAAAAAACATGAGAACAAATCAACAAATCAAATGCCTCCCGTCAATATGCCTCATGTTCTTTTTAACTAGAGTCATATCTTCCCTATTTTTCAAATCACCATCTCCGAAATTTAAATCAACTGACTATGATTTCATTTCTTTAAATCATCACTCATTACTATTCTTACATGCCTTTAATCAGTTTGCTAAATGAATTTCAAATGATTAAATCTCGGATTAACAACAAATTGTTGTAAAGAAATTTGTGTGTCAGAACGCATTAAATGCAGTTGTGCCCCTATAATTCTTTCCTTGTGCGTCGTCGTCGTCACCTATGGAAGTCATTCCTCGTCGCAATTTCATTTCCCATCGACGTCTACTTCGATTTTGCATCAACCATCACACGCGATTTCGTTTCTAGGGTTCGTTAATGTCGGGAATGTTCTAACGACAAAATCATTCAATTTTTTTCCCTTTTTTGATTTTAAGGGCATTGTGGGAATTTGACCTAATCTTCCCATTTAACCAACACCCAATTTCTCATACCAAACAGTTTATTTTCCTTCAACTTAAGTTTCATTCCCTAGTATACCAAACAACTCACATTTTAAGTTCCCTCATAATCTTCCTTTCCTTTCCTTACACTTCCTTTCCTTCCTGAAATCTTCTATGTACCAAACATGGCCTAATTGTTTAATGAGTTGATGCCTGGGTTGCTAATGCGTAATCATTGTGAACTAAATAGGATTGTCAATTGAATCACCCAAGACAGTGATTCACGATTCAGATTAGAACATAATTGAATTGATGATAAATAAATTAATATATTTCGAAAGCATATGCTTAATATAAAAAGAAATATCATGCTATGACATTAAAATGAATATTTAAATTTAAGGAACAGTAATGTATGATTAAAAAAGGAGGTAGAATCTATCAATACTCAACAGTATCAATTCAAAATCTAGATATAAATTCTTTAGTAAATGATTTTAGAATATCTATATACACATATTTCTTGCTCCCCTGCCCATTATTATTCCTCTCCCTATGCTTAATAGGTATGGATATCTATAAGGGAAATATCACTCAGGTCCCAAGAAAGTTAAAAATATCAAAAAAGTCTCAAATCTCCTATAAAAAAAATCTCTAGGAACTTTTTTTATATTAATTACGTAATTCCAATATTAAAAAATTCTCGTTATCAAAATAATTTTTCATGTTGTTAAAATAGTTTTTCCTGTTGTTAAAATTTTCCTATGAAAAAATTGTTGTCAAAATAGCTTTTCATGTTGTTAAAATAGTTTTTCTATTGTCAAAAATTTTATAGGTTTCAAAAAAAAAAAATTGACATGAAAAGTCATTTTGACAACAATTTTTCATAGGAAAATTCTAACAATAGGAAAAACTATTTTAATAACATGAAAAACTATTTTGACAACGAACTAGACTTTTTTTTATATTTTTTCTCCATAATTAATATCAAGGATAGGGGATTTGGGGTTGATATTTTTTTGATATTTTTTCTCTTCCTTAGGACTTGAGTGATATTTTTCCTATCTATAAATCATAACTAAAACAATAAAGACAATTTTTTTTTTTAAAAAAAAAACATTTCGACTGGTTGACTCATCAATTTTACCAATTTTTATTGATTGAAGGCTGTTTTTCTTCTCCGGTTCTCCCCTGATGTCCCCTTTACATCGGACGGACTAGTTCTCAGTCCAACCAGTCAAGGTACCAATCTTTAATATATTTCTCTTAATATCGGGTGAAATCTGAATTGCAGAGTTTCGCTCTTTTTATGTTTCTTCCTTTCCTTTCTACTTACAAGGCTTCATCGTCTTTTTTCTTTTGCCCATATTGATGATTTGTCAACTAGATATATGTGGATGAAAATTCAAATAATTTAATCTTCCTTTTATCTAAACGAGCTTTTACTTCCCCGTGCGTTGCACGGTTGATAATATTTCATGGGTTACTCAAACATATTTTACTTTAATGTGATATAATTTTCTTGTCTTTAAAGAATATTAAGACATCACTATCAATGAATTACTACCGATTAGAAATGAAACCTCAACAATGTTAATCAATAATATCCTCGAATCGATTCAGAGTACATATTATAAATGGAAAGTGGGGTAGATGGATAGATGAGACTTTTATTAACTTAATGAAAGCCCTTCAACCATGAAGCTTTCATCTATTTTGAATACATTATAGCCCTTCAACTATACGCTTCTGAGGTATAGTAAAATGCTTGGGCCTAATTGCAGCGTAACCCCCTCGAATGAAAGTCCAATTCGAGAATACTATATATTTAGATCCACAATTTTGATGAATGTATGAATTTGGGCTAACAATTTACCGTATTAATTGGTGGATCACGATATCCATTGCCACCCATTTCTGAAGTTCAGTAAAAGGGGCCCTCTGCAATACCAAAAAGTGAGAGAAACATCTAACATCGGAGTTTGAATACCCCAAATTATTTGACTGAGTTTCCAATGCTCAACAGAACAAGTATTGTAGGTTCATTGTCTGAGTGCAACCCAACATCACTCTCAGGAACCAGCCCATCATATTTATGCAAGCACAAGGCCACATTTGTCTATCTCTGGGAGCGTGCAGGCGTTTGTTTGGAACCCTGAACAGTTCGATATCTTCTATAATTAGTACAAATTGTTCAGTACTCTGATCTGGCCAACATGCATGCACCAACTCTCAAACTATCTGCCTTTCTTGTCAGTCCAAGGCCAGTCCAGATCGCACCTTGATTATGGGTCTCTGAAACGATACATGAAACGACGAATTGACAAAGAATTCTTCACTACACGGTGCTGAGTGGCTGACACCATTCATCGTGCCAGACGAAGTTTAACTCAATCCTAGTTGCTCACAGAAAGTGGCATGAAGTATCCGATTGGCTGAGCAAAGCATCAAATTATTTCTTGCCGATAATGTAATTTTTCATGGTATATATATTTTCAGACCTCACGCTCCTAACAAGTAGAACAACACACCACATATTTACCTTGGAAGACATTAATCAAATTAGTCCAGTTTTGCATTCAGAACAACCATAGGCCTTCATTGGACTTCACGTGACCACTGAAGCGACTTTACCTCGTTAATATGCCCTGCGTTTACTAGATAATAGAATAACACCACATTCAAGCGATTTCTCCCATATAATCAGGTCTTCGCTCTCCAAATCACAAAGGCAGCTCATATAGGCCACTGCCCCCAGGTGGGTGTAATCATTAGAGTTTAGAAAGAGAGATGGTACAAGCACTGACTTGCTTCACAACTATTGTTCCAATTCACATATTATCCCAGTTTTGGGCTTATGTTACCAGCCATGTTGCATGCTAGGAAGAAAAAAAAAAAAAAGAAGCAAACGGGCAATGACAAAGTTTTTAAAAAAAAAAAGACTCTTTGACATGATAGAAGTCATGATCTCCTCAGCCATTTTGCATACTTTTCCAATCGGATGTCTTGATCTTAAATAACAACGATACATTTGTATTGCTAGGCTGTAAAGTGTCATGTGAAATTTTACTAACCTAATTTCGCAGTAAGACTTGAATTTACTTGAATTTTGCATTGTCAATAAAGACACCTTTATCTTCATCTAGATTAACATGGACCGCCTTTGCAGCTGCTATGGCAGAATCCGCTCTCTTGACAACTTTCTGAAGCTCTCCAACCTTCTCTGACAACAATCCAACATTTGAGTTGTTGAACTGAACCAGCTCGTTCGCAGTTTCAAGGGCAGTGCATAGCTGGATGGTCAAAAAGAGAAGTTATGAATAACTGAAGATAGAGAACAGATGAATATTGAATTGCGAGGAAGATAAATAGTACATCAAAGCAAGAAATGTTAAAAATGCCCGATGACAAGTATGGACAATTGAAAACTGATTTGTAAGGATGTAATAGTCAGCAGATCAATCCTCCAAACGCAACAACATGGAGCAAACAAACTTCAGGTTTTAGTAATTGATGCTGGCTTCGTCTGTATTGCGATGACAGCTTCATATACAAGTACAACGATAAAGTGTAATTACCTTCAGTGTCAAAGCCGTCCAAGAATGGTCGGTGCCGACAAGTGCCTTATTCAAGTGCTCGTAGTTTTCCTGAAATGAGTAGGCGAATTTCGATTATTGATAGAGAGGGGAGGGGGTGCTTGTAACTAAACGGGAAGAATATGATTTCTTCGAGTAAATATCAAAAAGCTATAATTTCTGAAGAATAAAAAGATTAGAAGGGTTCAAAATTATCAAAACCGTTAACAAAAAATAAATAAATATCAAAACCCCATTAACCGCATCGAAATTGAGATCTAGATCGGGGAAAGAGATTCGAAGTGCACAACGAAATCAAAGCCGGTAACCTGGAAGAGTTCGGTGAGATCAGGAGCGAGGCTTGAGTCCGAAACAGAAGACGAAGAGAAAGAAGGGGAGGGTGAGGGAGCTGAAACCACATGTTCTTCCTCACCCACATCGCTCAGGAGATCTCCGATGCATAAGAGCGGTCCTCCAGTCCCCCTCATCTCAATTTCTTCTCTCCAAGTTTTAACTTTCGCATACTGTTTAATACCATCGATTCTCTCTCTTTTTAATATGACATCTGTCTTTTCTCTCTAATCTAATATCTAAATATAAGTTAGCAAATTACACTATAAAAAAAAAAAAAAAAGTATTATATTTACCACAGGAAATAATATTTTTTTCAATCTTAAATATAACATAAAATTAATTTTTTAGAGATTAAGGAAGCTAATTAAATTATTTTATTTTCCCTCAACTAATTAATTTGACTAATAAACTGATATATAATATAATGATACATAACATATGATATAATTAAGTAACTTATTTAGCTTCCTTAATCTCTTTGAAAAAAGTTGATTATGTTGTAATACTAATGTAAATGTTACAAATGAATCATCATATTACTCTTAAATTGTGAGGAAAAAATCATCGATATGATTAAATATTTTATAGCCCAGAAATTAATTTTAATTTTTAAAACCATGTCATATCTCAGGCAAAAGTAATTTTTTTCCCAAAAAAATGATCAGCAGTATTTATCTTGTTATGTTGTGAACAAGAGATGTTAATTTCGTGTGTGTGTATATTGTTATGTTGTGAACAAGAGATGTTAATTTCTTTGTGGTCCAACCCCGATTCGTGTGTGTGTATATCAGGGATCTAAGATAGCGTATACGAAAAAAAAAAAAGATGTTAAGCTGCAATGTTTTTTAAATAATTTTTTTAACAGAGACAACTAATAACATGAAAAAACATAGTTTTTATCCCAAAGATTATTTTAACCCAACAAAAAAATAACTTGTTTCTCCACAATATTTTAATTATTAGTGTTTTTTCTTTTTCTTTTTTTAATCCTTTGGCATAGAGTTGATCAAAACTAAGTAAGTGCGTATTTTATAGTGTTAAAAAGCTCAAAAGTCAGTTGAAATATAAAATAAATCAGCGATGTTTGAGATAATTTTTGGAGAAAGTGACCAAAAAGAATTTAAAATTAAATTAACTTTTTCTAGTTTTTGTTTTCTTTACATTTAAATATTTTAAAACTGATTTTTTAAACATATAATCCAAACAAAGCTATAACAAGCCAATTGATTCTTCGGCATTAATTGTTTAAATAACTTTTTCTAACTAATATTCATACTATAGCATTCTTAAGAATAAACACACACACACACACACACAAATGGCTTGTCGTTATTTCCTGTTACTCACATCACCCACATTTTGATCATATGCAATCAGGTTACGTAAGAAGAAAACAAAAATAAGCAACTGAGCGCTATGGTCTATGGGTTAACGTCCTTTTCCAGAATTAGTAGTTTTGTTGTTGTATAAAGATCAGCAGTTCTTTGCTTTTTCTTATATTTAATTGAAAATTTTAACTCTCTCACTAACAGCGGAGCCTCCGCGATGTAGACACTTGCAGTTTTCCTGTCTCAAGTCTTAACAGTGGCAAGTAAATAACCGGGAGGAGAATAAAATATGAATGAAAAATACAAAGACGTCCAAATGATGAAATTACATATGAGGTAGCCACCCAAAATCAAAAAAAGCATTGGGCCGCAGTCAAACGAAAATGGAATTTCGGCTCTGCATCCATCAGAGAACCGGAAGTGGGCAAAAACATGAATTAACCTAATACTAGTAGTGAAAGTAGTAGATGATGGAAAGGGCCTACAAAAACAAGGGCCTATTCCAACAAATAGCTTCTGTTAACAACAGATAACTAAAGCCGAAGCTACCAACAAAATCCCTCATCTTTCTTTATCCACGCCTCCCAAATTATCCATTAAGCATTTTCTTAAGGCATCGGCAAACACCACCATATAATTCCCCCTTCTAGTGTCAAAATATACACTATTTATCTACACTGCAACCAGTCCTTCCCATCCCATCCCTCCATATTTAAGATCTCTCTGCCTCCTCCTCATCTCTGCATTCATTCAGGGTCTCCCTCAAGACTACAACCTTACCTCAAGTAGGAGCTCATGAACAGCCTCACCCCAATGTCAAGAGGTCCATCCTCCCCACCAACAGAATGCAGTGCTACCGGAACCGTTGCAAGAAGACGCAGAGTGAGGGGAAAAACTGCAGCCTCAATTTCAGTCCCTGAACTGTCTGGTCTGGAACGAAGATCCCCGCCTCCCATTTTCACTTCATCACATTCATTAATACCATCTTTGGCGTCTTCCAGGTCATATGGACAAGAAAGCAACACAACTTCTTCAAATGCCCTCCATTTACCAAGGCTACTTCTCCTAAACGCACGTTTATCAGTACACATGCTAAGTACCAAAGTTGAGGTCGCATCCAGCCATTCCACATTCAAGCCCGGAACTTCATCGTAATATATGCGCCGCTCAATCTGAAAATGAAAAGGGCACAGAATCAGAAACAAGGAGATTGTTGAAATGAATGCCCGTCAAAAATATGAGCTAGATTGCATCAATTCATACGTAGATTATGAAAGAGCTTCTGAGAATTTTTTTTTAAAATGTTCATCACCAAGAGTTAAGAATATGGAGTGTCATTTAGTTTTCGTCCTTAATAGTAGAATATAAGCCCAAGCAAAGTCTGATTTTTTGTGATGACTCCGATATTTATTCTTTAAAAGAGCACTTGGATACTGTAATTTCCTTCACAGAAGGTTTAAGCTTATTCATACTCAACAATCCACCCTTTCATGTCGAAAAACTAAATGCTATCAGATGCCATCTTCCACAATCCTATGCCACCTACTTGGAAGGATCCAGAAGCTTTTCCACTTCAAAGGAAACTTTGTCTGGGATACCTTTGAACCCCCTACTCCTAATTGTAAACCTAGAAATGCAAGTGGATAGAAAAGCAAAGTCACTTACAGCTAGTTTTTGAACATAAATTGACATGAACCTCGGGCCTAATCCCAATATTCTTGCTTCTGATAATAACACCTGCAGAACAGAAGACGAGCCAATTTGAAGTGCGGAGGAAAAGATTCAATAATGTGTCATAGGCATAAAACATGGTAAGAGCAGCAAAGAACTACTCGATCAGCTATTACAAGCAAGTCAAGCGACATAAGCTAAGGGAAGCATGATTAGACAATTGCAAAAATCATATCTGTAAGCCATATTATCTTAAGATGTTCAATAACGTCATAAGTTATGACAAATTAAATAATAGAATCTAAATGGTTAGAACCAAACCCCTCAAAAAAGAGGCCAATTTCCACAATACTTAGACTTCAGAGACCAAATTTAATGATAAATGAAAACCACAGGGCTATTCATTCTTTAAAAGCATAATATACAATGAATTTCAAAAGAATTTTGAATAATGTAAAATGTCACTATCTCACTAAACCCAAGAAGTGAGTTCTTGCCGCACTCATATCAAGCACGCATTAGATTTTTTCTCAATCAAAATAACAAAAAACAGATCAAATAATTTAAAACTGCAAGAAAGAAGATTTTAAGAAATGAGTTGAAAAGGATATACCTCCTTCTTCTTGAGGAGAACCCACATGTAAAGTTTATCACAAGCATCCTTTACATTTCTACAAGCTAACTTTCTCGCATTGCAATAGGCAGCAACATCTGCAAGCAATTCAGTACAGGGAACTCCATGCTTCAAAGCAGAAGCTGATAGAGCCTTTTTCCCTTCTGCAGATTCGGCAGCTTCCTTAACAAAGTTCATACCAGTGAAATATCCTGCTTGCACCACCTCTCCCTTCTTCACCTGCAATGTCTTTTCATGCTCCAGATATATTTCCTCAGCCTCTATGACAGCAAGTAGCATACGATGAACGATTATATCAGGATACCGACGCAGAGGTGAAGTAAAATGAGTGTAAGCAGAGACAGCCAAAGCATAATGACCCCAATCACTTTGTTTGTCCTTTAAATCCCCACTACAGAAATATTGTGCCAACTGCATTGGCTTTGTAGCATATGAAATAAGAATATAACAAAGTGTTGGATCACCCTTGAGCTTTTCCCTGATCTTCTCTAAAGACTGTTGGAGTCGACCAGATGAAGATGTGTCAAGTTCTAAACTATGTTTGTTACAAAATGCCTCAAACTCTCTTAGCTTCCGCAAATTAGGTTCAGGATGTCTCCGCAACAATGCAGCATCAGGATATGCTCTACAAATAACTTCAGCAGCAGTTCGATTAGCCAAAAGCATAAATTCTTCAACCAGAAAATTCGATTCTTTTCGCTCTGAGAGCATACTATCATAAGGAATTCCATCCTCATCAAACAGGAAAACAACTTTGGGGTTTTCAAGTCGCAAAGCCCCATCATTAAACCTCTTTTCTTTCAAAACTCTTGAAATTTCGTATAGATTCTTCACAGATGTGATAACATCAGGCCATTCAAATTGGCCATGTACCTTTGGATAGTGACCTCCTATTGTGTTTGAACTTTCAACATCAATAATATCCTGTGCATGTTCATAAGAAAGCTTACAACAAGACTTTATCACAGCGCGGCCAATCCAACGATCTAATACATCCCCATCAAGGTTTATGTCCAGGAGCATGGAAACCGCAAGTCGATCCACTCCAGGATTAAGGGATCCTATGTCCTCTGAAAATGATGGTGGCAACATTGATAACTTTCTTTGTACCATATAAACACTTGTTGACCTAGACTGAGCCTCACTATCTATGGTTGTGTTCGGTAAGACAAAGTATGACACATCAGCAATGTGTATGCCTACTCTAAAATTTCCATTAGATAACTTCTCAATGGATAGTGCATCATCCAGATCAGAGGCAGTTGAAGGATCAATGGTAAAAACACACAAGTTTCTAAGGTCCATTCTACTTTGGAATTCTTTCAGAGGAACCTCCCAAGAAACATAAGGAAGGGAAGACAAAGCTTCAGGTGAAAATTCAGACACACAGACTGCATTCTCAAACAAAATTGCATCTAAGTGTGGCTGAATTTCACCACCTCGGCCAAAAATATGCAATATGTGAGCTTGAGGACAAGGACTTTCTTGAGACCAGTTATCAATTCGTGCGGCTACCAGATCCATTTCAAGTGTATCATCCCCATTTTGCAGCCTCCTCTTCATGGAATCAGGCAAATCTCTAATAAGGAGCATCATTTTTGGAAACTTCGGATCAGTTGGCATAAAATGAATATACTCACACCCAGAAACCAGTTTTTTGTTCTTCTTTGTATCTTTTCTGCATATGTCCCTTAAAGGAAATGCTGGTCTAACATTGAGATGACCAATTATGGATTCTCGGTGTGGAGACCTCTCAACAATTGCAACCACCCTGCCGGTTGGTCTTTTAGAAGGGAAAGAATTAACCAACGAGCGCATGTTTTCCACAGCATTAATAACTTCACCTTGTGCACTATAAGAACTGATACTTAAGTTATCAGAAGCAGCATCATGACCATCGTGAGTAACTGGGTCAAGTGCATCTAAAGGGCTGGATGAAACAGGAGAAGCATAAATATTATTTAGCCCTTTCTTTTCAAGATAAGGATTATTTCCATAAGTAGTGGGGCCATGATTAACATCCTCTTTGTCTTGAGCAGGGCAGTTGCAGTAATTAACAAACTCAGAATCAGCATCTACCTTACCTACTTGCATCAATATATTTCCCTCCACTTCATTATCTTCTGTAAGCAAGTTACTACATTCTACAGGTGCAGTAACATTGCCAGTACCATTTGATCCTTTCATTTTAGTCCACAAAGCCAAAGGATCTATCTTAACTGCAACAATATCACCATCAAACTGCACAAACAATCATCAGATACTTTAACTGGCTAGAAGTATACCATCTAAAAGCACTGCAACAATGGAAATACAAGATCATTGTAGCTGATGAAAATTATCAGCCGCAACACATCCCAAGAAAAAAATTATAATTAGAAGGAAGCTCAAAGGGTGTTATTCCAATCCACTAACCACCCCCAAAATAAAGAACATGACAGAGACGTAAGCACTACAAAGCGTATCGTAAATAGCATCCCTATCTGTAAAATCCATTACATCAAAGCAACAGATACTAATAAGGCATGAATATGCCTCAGTGTAGCTGCTCCAGGCAAACATGGATCTAAAGAGGAACAAAGAAAGCTGGGCATCAAGTACACTTTATAAAAAAATTACACACTTACAGCTCTATTCTGGGCGTGAATTCCACTAATGAGAACATCAGTTGGCACTCCATCAATTTTACAATATGCCTACAAGCAGGAAAAAGATCATCAGTCATCAAAGGAATGCATGAGAAGCAATAGAACATTCAAATTGAGCAATTAAGCTAACCCCAAGACCAAACAAACATGAGTCATAGAATGTTAGAAACCTCAAGTCTATTGTGAGCATTGACACGAAAAAGGGCTTTAAAAACATCCCCCTTCTGCAAAACAAACAAAAAATTCACCAAAGATTATTCAATAGAACTGTTGCAACTTAAAACTTTCAGATTTTAAAAACACACACACACACAACTGTACTAACCTCTAAAGCCTTCTCAACAATTTCCATCGACCAGTGTGGACTATAATAATTTCTCTGAACATAAACCCCAGTCTGACCAGAAGGGACCAGGTCTTTGTTTGAACAAGTTATTGATGAGTCGACTGGCTCTGAACATGATTTTGAGCATACAACTCCACCATTACGCTGAATGTTTTGCAAATCTGGAGGGTCCATTTGACGCTCATTGAAATGCAATGGTGGCATTGAGGTGAAAGAAACATTTGATGCCCTGGACAGCCCTTGCTCATTAAGGGAACAAATCTTAATCTCCTGCTGCCTCAACGAAGAGTCACTTGACAAAGCATCGGCATGAATAGGTGTCCTGATGTTTCCTGAGCACTCTGATACCAACCCGTGCGTCTCGTTTCCTGAATTACAAGATGCTATCATAAAGGAAAAATGTTATTGGTAGAGAAGATAACCAAAAAAAAACATATTGTGTTCATAATTTTATTAATAATAAAGTGAGGAATATTTTGCCCTTAAAAGAGGTAAAGCAGACTGCGTAAGGAAGAAAATTTCTTAGCACTGCTTGAGAAACGCATAACTCCGATTAAAAGGCCAAAGCTAAGGTAGCATATTCACTAACCCACTATAGAGGGTTTCTGCACGGCCTGAATTTCCCAACAAAGGGGGTCCAATAAAATTTAGAACCACCGGAATCGGCCAGCAACAGGATAAATATCAAGCTGATATAAAAGAATTTAATCGAGTCGGTGGAAGCAAATAGAACGTCCGGCATTTTAGTCGAAATCAGAGCTTCCTTAGTCTATGCCGATTTACATCCCTCATAGAAAGTGACGGCCTATGAATAGAATATTGTTATAGCTGTACTGCCACGTAGGAGAAACAAAAAGATTTCTAGTGGGAAGATAACCTCGTCGGGCAAGGCAAAGGAGCAACAATGTCGCTCGTTGACAAAACAAACCGAGATAGGCAACACCAAGTAGACAGTAACAAGGAGAAAAGCAAGAACAGAAACCCCTTTGTTCCTGATCAACTGAATCGCATCCTCTTAACAAAGTACTAAATGGAAACAAAACCATGCCCCGCCAGCTAGCATGGAGCTTAAAACCTAAAGAAGCTAAAAAGTTGCCTACCTAGATGCAAAAGTACCTGAGAGCTGATACCCTCCAATTCCAATCAATAACAAAATAAATAGAGCGACTGAAATAAAAGGATGAAGTATAAGGGTACCTGAGGAGGCAGAAGTTTGTTTGGATCGGCGATTGGATCGCCGTTTCTTCTTCTTGTCCTTTTCCCCATCATCTAATCTCTCAACCACAGAGGATTCAGAGGCAGCCCTCATAATTGTGCAAAAAAGAGATATACAAACAAACGGGACGCTCAAAATGTATAAATCAAAAGACGCGATTAAATCAAAAACTAGTGAATAATAAAAATCCCGGGGGTCTTCCGATGCCCAGAAAAAAAATAGAGGGAAGAAGAGAAAAGGAAAGAAAAATGAGAGGTAAGGGGTTTATGAAAGGGTTAGTGAAAAGAGAGGAGTTAAAGTGAGAGTATAGAAGGTGGATGATGAATGGTCGGCGGGAACATCAGGCGCCGACTCTCTCGATGCCTTTGTCAGTTGTCACTCACCCTCCCTGCCTAACTACTGCTCCCTCCTCGCCTTTTCGTTTTTTCTTTTCTTTTCTTTTTTTTCTTTTCTCCTTTCTGTTCCCAAAATCATTAGGCCAATATACTTGTTAGAAGCATGGATTTTGCGACACGTGTTTCTCTGCAGCAGACTCTTCACGGCTAACGGTGGTGGCGGATAACATTCACATTTCACACCTTCTTTCTTTTTTGTTTCTTTGACTTGCTTTGCACCTTCGATTAACTGTGTCATGTGACTTGTGTTTGTTTGAAACGGGCAATTAGAGTTTTTAAAAATAATTTACAGTGTACGAAATACCTAAAGAGAGATATGACAAGGAATAACTTGAGAATTTAAAAAAAATGGAGAATATGGCGAGAGCATAGGGGCAACCAGAAGAAGATAAGGGGCAAGAAATGGCACTGATGTTTTATTTGTTGAGAATTTTAGAAAAGCATGTTATGGTTTTTTAATTAAAGTATCTTATCTTGTTTGCAAACTAAGTAGCTTTGCCCCAAACTAGAGGCCAATAAGCCTTTCTTTTGATTTTTTTTTTTTTTTTTTTTCTTCTTCTTCTTGATCTCTCCGCCTCTTGGTGCATGGAGTGCGTTGCAAGGCTACTTTATCTCTTTTTTCTTATATACTCTACTCTAAAACTAAACTTCAAAAATAAAAACAATCCATGGTTTGTCCCCTTTATTTTATTTCGGAAAATAATCAGAATCCAATGTTTTGCCACCTTACAAACTTTGCTTTTTATGGTTCACTTCTTTATATTTTCATCTCACTATAATTAATTAATATTTACAAGGTAAGAACAGTCTTTAGTAGTGAATTATTAAGTCATTAACTTAATTCATCATCATGCCTCATACATCAAATAATGATAATGACAATTGACAACATACCATATTTTCCTGAGGACGTCGACATGATTTTTTTTTTTAAAATTTTTTTTGGGCCATGAGATGACATGATTTCAATACTTAGGGCTTGTTTGGTACAAAGAAGATTAGAGAAGGAAATGAAAGATCTCAAAGTTCCCATGGTTTTTGGGTGTTTGGTAAGATCCAAGAAGATCAGTTTCTTAGGTGGTGCAATCTTCCCATATTTGAGGGAAGATGCTTTCCATCCGAAAATGGAAAGAAAGCTGCAATCTTCAAATGTTTTTTTCCTTCCAAAATTAGTCATGGTTCTTCTTTTTCTCACTTAACCAACACTCAATTCTTCATACCAAACATCTCATTTTCTCTCAACTTAAGTTTCATTCCCTTGTATACCATACGGCTCACATTTTTAAAGTTTCCTCTCAATGTTCTTTTCCATTTCTTTTCCTCCTTTAAGTTCCTTTCCCTCATTAAATCTTCTTCATAACAAATGGAGTCTTGTGCTTTCTCTTAAAGGCTAATCTTGTGCTTATATGCTTCTTCTCTTAATCAAATACTTTAGCTTTATATTGTCGGTGTTCTTAATCCCCCTGCCTTATAAATATTCTTAGCCTTTATACAGGAACTAACCGTGGTAACAAAACAAAATTAAAGTATTTAATTAAGATAGAAAAATAAACAAACAATAAGTTAAAAACTAAGGAAAAGAATGTGGACTTTTATAATGATTTGGCCTGAATTAAATGTGTAATTGCGACAAATTGGTTGAGTAGATATGAAATCAGCCACTTCAGGCCAAATAAAAAAGCAGGAAACTAGTTAGTTAGCTGAAAGATAGTACTCCATGACAAGTCAAAGCAGGGCATGAAGATTTTTGGTGTTCCAATCAATTTCATCATTCATGTCCAATTTTATTGAGAATGCTCAAGTAATTTCCCTATTATAACATCAATCGAATAACTATATAAGGGGGAAAAAAAGTCAATACATTATGGTGATTAACAGATGCGAATAACATTTATGCATTCACTGCAAAAAAAAATCATCTATAGCAACCCTAAAAAGACGTTGTTTCATTTTTTTCCCTCTTTCTAACTGATTTACCCCACTTTTAATCTTCCCCCTCCCCACAATGGAAACCCAGGGTTAATCACAACACATCGTTGCTTCAATTGATCAGGGTACAGCAAGCAAGTATCATAATCACCTCTCATGGCTACAGCAGAAAGGTTACTATAATCAACACGAGCATCCTCTGAGAGCCCCTCAACCAAATATTGCAGCCCAAGGGTGGACATTACAGGATCTCTGTATGTAGTTGCAAAAACCACTTCAAAGATCAAAACTGAGTGATGAGAAATGATGGCTCTGCCACTTTCACTACAGAGCACGAGGTGCTTAATGGACTTGCGATCGCAGACACACTGAACTGCTTCAACAATCGCAGCAGCATATATACTCTTGGAGACCATATCCAACAGATACATTAGAGTCAATTTTACCCCACTTCCATTGTGTTGCCGGGGTACTTGCAGGGAAGGTTAAAAGTGTGGTAGGAAAAAAAAAAGAACAACGTCGTTCTGGGGTTGCTGTAGATGGATTTTTCTGCAGTAAATGTAGAAATGTTATTCCCTTAACAAATAACTGTTATATATGCCCTTAATATATTACAGTTCAAAACCATTATTTATCTGCATGGAGCATATATGGCGGTTCCATGTATAACAATCTAAAATCGTCATATATAGTCAATAAACTTTGTAGTAGTAAGAACTAAGAATTAAATAGTGATAGCTTAAAACCTTTCATCTCTCACTAAAATTGTATACTCCCTTCGGTCTTTAATATAAGTCATATATGAGATTTTTTTTTTTGGTTGCCCATCCGATATCCAGAGCTTCGCCCTAACTAATCCGAATCCGACCCGAGTCGTACACCTGACTATGGTGAGTGAGTCTCCCAATGGGACTTTTCTGCATTCACAAGACTCGAACTCGAGACCTTGTTTAAACGACACAAGTCGCTTATCACTTGTGCCAACCCCCGTTGGTTATATGAGAAGTCAATTTTGGTTGTAAATATAACACATGGTTTTTATATATGTCTGTCTTTTCCTAAACTATTATGACTGGTATTCTATCAACAATAATCAAAGATAAGAGAGAATGAATGAATTAAAAAATAACTAAAATGTCTTAAAATATATATGTCATAATAACTAACTTTATTTATCTAATTAAATTAAGTAAACATGTATTGTATTAAGGGTTGGAAGGAGTATTTTGTTTTCATGTTATAATTTGTGTATCCTTCTACTCCGGCAGCCCTTATATATGTGATTACACACACATATATATAGTTTTAAATTAATGCAACGATCGATCTCTTTCATAAAAATGATAAGAGGCAAGCAGAACATAATCCAATTAATTAACAAGTCATAGTCAGATTGAAATAAAACTTGAACATAATATATCCATTAAATTTGTAAGTTGTAACAGTCCCTGTTATCGAAAGAAATCGGGAAAATCGTTAACCGAATCACATCACCAATTAATTAATATTTATTTATTTATTTATTGCCATTTAAACCTCCACCCTGACCATGACAATGAGTTTTTTTTTTTTTTTTTGGGACAAAAATTCTGTGAGTTTAAGCGGCACTAAAACACGCCAAGGATGCCAAGCGCCTCGTAGCGCAGTGGCACCAGTGCCAGCCTTAAGAGCTGGCCTCCCCCCCTCGGGATTCCATCCCTGCCTGATATATATAAAAAAAAAAAAAAAAAAAACACGCCAAGGACATTCACCACCAAACATGGGATAAGATATCTTTTCTTAAATTGATTAAATAAATAAAAATGCAGATAATAAGTTAATAACAAGTTTCAAACTTATGATTTTATTTTGAAAATAATAATTATTGTTGTAAATTGAATTACAGTAATTAACTGACTAGTACAAGACATCAAAATGTTTTAATATAAACCAACCGAAAGTTAAGTTTGAACATATTTATATTTTTAAAACAATGGGCGGCTTTAAAATTCGACTTTCAAGTTTCAATATTATATATACACGGCTTTTCAGCTTTCTCGGCGTCCCAACTACCAAACTTGTTGGCATGAAACTTTTAGAGTCATAATTAATTTATTTAGAGTAATAAGATTAGTTAATAGTGAAAATGAGATGGCAACATTATTTACACGTTTTTATGATTTATAATAATAAGAAGAACAAAAAATCTTGTTGACCCGTAATGTCTTAATTAATTAGTGCCAATATAATGATAAACTGAAGACTAGCTAGCGTATGTCTCGGGTTGAGTTTCTCTCACCATCATTTTCTCATGATTCTTTAAAATCCTTAAATCATGTCCGTCCAATCTATATAATTTTACTTTAATTTTTCTCTCCTTTTCCTAATCAACAACTCAGATAGGTTAATGAGAGATGGGGAGAAAAAAGACTAAGTAGAGAATTTCCTTCCCATGCGTCGCCATATTCCCTGGACTTTTATTTCCATCTACCACCAAAATATTGGCTTATTATTTATGGATACAGTAATACCAGTAGTAATATTAAATAAATAGCATTCATGTTCCACATTGCTCTGTGTATTGACCAAGTACTGCGTTACTTGTATTCAATTCGATTCCATACAGATTTTAATTTCCCACCGTCCAATATTTATTGCATGCATATGTGGTCACATATTCACCACTTCCCTTTTTCTTAAAACAAGCATGTGATCCCCCCGCGCGTTGCGCAGTACAACAATTTGGGATACGTACAGTGCATTTTGACCATGAATTCATTGAAATGTTCAACTAATTGAATTAAAATGAAGCTCTAAAAGAAAAGAAATGCATTTTAAATTTTGGGTGAAAAGGAATAGAATTTCTCTGTGGTATACTTTTATAGGTTGTGCAATTTATGTTGCAGTTTAAAAACATCAACAAAAGAACATGAATATGGTAGACATTATAATATATTAACTTTTGAACATGTAGTGCGAAGGGGAAATATTTCCTCATTTCAATTCAACATTTCTAAATATTTCCTTGTATACTACATTGGTTGTTGTACATTTTCCACCATTCGAATCGTCTTGTATGAGAATTTTCAATCCAAGAATATTGTTCACTCTTGATAAAGAACGTATAATTGTCCATGTGTGAATGGACCGACAAATATAACCCAATATTTTGTAATGACCAACCCGACTCTTGTTAATTGTCATTGCAAAGGATAAAGTAATAGGAAAGCTGTCGTCTCTTCATCCTAAATGGTAGGCTCGCATGGGAAGGATTCATGTCCATCCTGTGGATTAAAACCTTTTGGTTTGGATTCGAGCCATTAAGTGTTAATCCTTCGATGACATTCTTCCCAAGATGTATGACGCATAGTCTAATTCCATTACATAAGCCAGCAACTTGATCAATATTTCTTAACATTATAGGCACACCAATTGGGAGTATAAATGATGTGATTGCAGATTGTAGGCTTATGTCAATCGCTTAATGATGTTTTGGACAGCATGGCCAAGAAGGGCTTTCCAGTTCCTGTTTGAAGGGGATCATAGATACTTTCTTGTTTATTCATTCTTCGAAAAGCCTCTGATTTTTTGTTTCTCGGAATATTTTTTTTGTTTTGAAAATGACTATGTCAATCTCTGATAACATTAATTTTCTCATATATTAGATAGCTGATTTGGCATCAACCGATCTTGCCCGCGAGGCTTTATTTAGTTTACCGCATTGTTGATGAGTTCGTGAAACTCTATTGCATCTGCTGCATTTAAATTGTGCTCCTTTGTCTTTCATTTATATCTTTGGGTTTATTCTAAGTTTTTGATATAATAATTATTGATAAAAAGGGGCACATGGCTCTCACCAAGTGATTGTTTCAGAATTTGAAACTACTTAAGTCATATGTTAAACCTTATCGTTGCAATAAAATTCACCTTTTATAATAAATATTGATTAAATGATTAGATAATGAGCAGAACTTGCGAGAGTCTGTCATGGTTTATCATTGAGACAGCAAATTCTTGGGACCTTTATCTATGATAATGATTGAATCTTTCAATTTCATTTCTGAATGGACAATATCAATTTTAAAAAGTAGATATAAAATATATAGAATTTACCCGAAGTTACAACATGTTGGTGCCTTTTGTGTGATAATTTATCTGTACTTTTTTATATTTTGTATAGGGAAAAATATAATTTGACTATCGGTACAACATTATAGGCACACCAATATTTCCATACTACATGGCAGATTTTAAATAGCTGTGTTTGTTTTTGAAGTCATGAATGGTTTTTTTTTTTTTTTTTTTTTTTTTTTTTTTTTTTTTTTTTTTTTGGCAGTGAAATCAGTGAAAGAAGAGACAATATGAGAAATGAAGATTCAGTGTGATTGGTATAGTTAGTAAAACTTACTACTGGATGCAGTGACTGCGCTAAACCTTCACTTGCAGATTCTTCCTGCAATTAATAGAAGAAGAAATGGTAAAAAACAGAGACTTACAGAACGAATTGGGAGTATAAATGCCTAAAGTCATTAAAGATAGTCATATACATGAGATGCAGAAGAACGAATTGTGAAGGATACACTTAAATGACTTTGCATTGGGGGATGTGAAAGATTTTTTAAAAAGGAGTAGGTAAGTAATTTTAAAAGAAGCAGCAGTAGGTAAGGATAGAAAGGAGGAGGAGGAGGAGGCTGCAGACTTTTGTTTGAAGAATTGTGTGAAGTGGCTTTTCATACCTACTTAAGTATGGTAGCGTGTGGTCAGTGTACTTACGCAGAAATCAGTATGAGAAGATACACTTTACTGACTATGCATTGGGAAATGTAAAATATATAAGTAAAAGAAGTGAGTAGTTGAATATATAAGTAAAAGAAGTGAGTAGTTGACTGTTTGTTTAAAAAACAGAGTCAGACGGTCTTATGAGAACAATGTACTTATATAACATTAAGGGTGAAATAACACGCATAAGTGTGCTTGCATTGGGAAATGTTTTGTAAACTTTTGAAAAGCAGTAGTTGGGACATAAAATTTGTTGGGAAACAGTATTTATGTACACCTACTAAGGCATGGTCATTTCTGAGCAATGTACCCACCAAGGAGTTATGTAAGAACGGTGAAATAAAGATATTTAAAAAGTAAGCACTTAGCCATAAAGTAAGCAAGGGCATCTACATCCATAGGATTGAGGCTGAAAACATATGTGACTGTGGATTGGCAAATGAAAAGGAAAAACACAATGGCCCACTAAGCCTTCAAAAAACGATTGAAAAGAAAAAACACAATGGCCCACTAAGCCTTCAAAAAACGATTCTACAGAGCGGAAATGGAATGAAGGAGAATTCCAATGGAAATTAGCTATAAGAAAGGATACAAAGGTACCAAGGAAGTTTTACCCAGCAGCACAGATAATTTATATGGTACATTTTGTTTTAGGAAATTGTGAATCACCCATAAGTCATGCAAAAATGTAATTTTGATGTGCTGGGTAGAAGAGTGATACCTATGCATGTCGTAATGTGACAAGCGAGAGGTAAAAATTGTCTCGTGTTTGTTGTTGAAGTGCAAAATGTTTTGTTTTTGTGGTTGTCAAATCGGTGAAAGAAGACAACATTGGAGGCATAGTAATATAGTTCATTGCCAAACTGAGAAACGAATATTCATTGTGTTTGGTACAGTGTGTATAACTTATTAATGGAATATGCGGGATTTGATAGGGTGGGCTGCTAAAGTTCAGATGAATCTAGTCCAAGACAATTAAAAATACCATGAATTATGTTAAGACCCAAGGTATGAGTTTTTTTTTTTTTTTGACAGGGTGTGCTAGATATGGTATATAAGGGAAGAATATAGTACCTGGACAAAATTAATGATTTCCCCAAGAACATCATATTCCATCTGCATCATTTGAAAAAATGATAAGTGAGTGCAAAATAAGAGAAGATACTTCAACTAAACCATTCAAAAGGGGTTTTTTGTAAACAAAAATGGCCATGTAAATTTCAAAATAAGGCAACATGAGTAAAACATAAAAAAAATTCATCTCCAGTAGTATATCTTGATGTGTGGCCTTTCAATAGTTGTTCGATAGCTGGAACACATTTAAATGTTACTAAGTAGAGTAGTTAGGTCTTGGAAAACACGAAAGAGATTATTTAAAAGCGGAGGCAAACAAAGACTAATTTACATGAGATGCTCATATAGTTGCGGGGGGAGAGCGGAAGAAACACCGAAAAGAAAACTAAAGGTAAAGTAAAAGGCCAATAAAGAGAGTTCTAACTTGAACGTTAAGAAGCTATTAGTCATCGCAATGGGACGAGCAAGAAGCCAATAGTCATCATCATATTCTATAAAATATAAATTGTGCGGTTTAGATATACGGGACATGAAGTTGTCATGTTTCGTATGAGCTAACCTCACTAAAATGTCAACAGTAAAAAGGAACCTAGAGAAGCCTTAATTACAGTAACCCACTACTTTATTTTTCATGAGACTGGAACTAATAAGAATATGCCTGACTTTATTTTTTATTTTTTTAAAAAAAGAACTAAGGGATTCCTAAATTCATATGGCCTATGTTGTGTCATGATTCAAAAAGGAGGAAATAAAGAATATGTATGCAACTTAGTTAATTGGTGGACTCGTATTAAATTTGTGATTCATAACCATAAGGATTATTGCTTGCCCAATTCCATTGATCACGACACATCTCTTCAATGCCATATTTTGCACTGCAAGGAAATCAACGTTTTAACAATTTGAAAAGAATGAAGTAAAGCTTTAAAGATGACTTCAAAAATGCTACTCCATTTATTTAATATTTAATTGAAACTTACGTCCACTTTAGTTCCCTTTCTGCCTTCTCTGCAGATACATAAACAATTTCAGGATCACCAGGTCTTTGGCCAGCCATGACAAGTGGAATTTTCCGGATGACCAAATAATTACACAGGTAATACACTAATTTTCTGGAGCACAAGTGAAAGGTTTCAAGTATGAGACACTATTTTAGCGTCAAGTCTTTTTAAATCCAGAAAAGGGTAAAAGCATTGATTACCAGGCAAATGTCTTTACAGACTACAAAGGTTTTAGTAAATGGATCCAGATGGTGTAAGACAAAATACTGTTGTAAAAGAGATGCGATAAACTTCACATACAAAGCTATAATAAAAGTTACATGTGCCCATCAAGTAACAACCTTTTTATCGTGTACAAAGGAACCACTCAAATACTTTTTATGCTCGGTTAAAACATTTTGTGGCACCGAACTAAGCCCAGAACTTCCATTCTCGTTTCTTCCATAATCCTGGTCCAAATCCCTCGACTAGGATTATTTGCATCATCCTTGCCAATGTCAAAACAACCTCTCGCATGATTCACACACAAAAAAATAAAAATAATTCGAATGAAACCGAATTGCTAAACTTATCAAAATGTTCAACGCGATGTTCATTTTGGCTTATGGAATGAGAAATAAAAAATTGTACTCTAGGTACAAAAATTTTCTTTTCTTAATTTTATGCGCATTTCTATTCAGTGATCTATTATATTAAAATGCATCATAAATCTTTCAACCCATTACTTAAAAAAAAAAGAGTCAAAAATATGTAATTTATTTAATTAAAAGTTAAGATAGCTTTGCCATCGTGAAGAAATCCTGCTGACATAATACTTCAAAAGAAAGTTGGGTATATAGTATAAACCTTTGTCGGCGTTCTGGATAAGTTGAAGGAAACTGAGCACAAAGTTTAAAGTTTAGTGGGATAACATTACACCGAAATAGAAATCCAATAAGGGAAAATTGCGTGACGAGATGTGAACAACAAAACAAACTAACTCCGTAGAAAAATTTTGAACCCTTCCCAAGTGAGCAAATGATTCGTGATCCGTACAAATGCAAAAAAGTTCGATCTGTTATTGTCTTCTTGTCGCGATTCCTTGTCTTCCTCCTTGAGTAGCTTTGCTCTCTCATGAAACAATGAAAGACTCGGGATGATGAGAGAAGCGATTGGATGAACGAGAAGATAATGCAAGATTTGTGGGGGCGGAATTCGAATAGAACAGAAAAGGAAGAGAAGCATGAGTTAGATCGAAATAGTAGTGAGGGCAGGACGAGTTTGCATGAGTTAGAACATAAAACGGCGAGGGGAGGCCGGTTAGACAAGCGCCAGATCTGAAACACAACATCGAAGAAGAGGAGGGATGGAGGCTAGGAAGAACACATAGACGAAGCTTGTAGGTGGAGCAGGCTGCCGGTGAAGAGTGGAGAACTTCACTGCGAAAATGAAGAAGAAATAAAGAAGGAAAAGGTCGGTGTCGGGGCGAGGGTCGCTTAGGGTTTGGCAAGTGTTATCATCGGTGGCAGAGGTGAGAATTGGGCTTGGCAAGTGTTAACCTCGGTGGCAGAGGTGAGATAAGAGCAGAGGGGCAATATCGTGAATTGACTCTGGTGCACTGACCAGCTCGGGCACGGAGCCCCAAAACGCATAATTGAGCTGAACACTGTTCTAAGCAATAGTGATTTGTGAGTGGCAGAACAGTGAATGGCTTGAAACGCTACTCCTATTAAGTGTATATTGATATACTACTAGAATTTAATACTTTTCTGTGATATTTGCACGCAGCGCATCAAAGTTTACGACATCAGTATATGCTTTTTGTTCACATAAAAAAAAGGGTGAAGGTGCAATTTTACCAACAAACTATTAGGGAAAGAGCATATGACACAATAAACTATTTAGGGTACCTTAAATACAAAAGAACAATTAAAAGAGGGAAAAAAACACAACGCCGTTAGGTGCCCAATAACCTCCGTTTATGAATATTGCCACGTGAGATTTTTTTGCTTGGTTAGCGTCCAGGTGGCTTGAAGCTTAAAACACAGCTAAAACGCCCAAAACTTCAAAGCTATCGAGATTGAGACAAAAAACCCAAAATCGAGAGCGAGCGACAAAGCAGGCCAGAACAAAGAAACACACGAACTCAACAAAACCCAACAGAGAAGGCGATCTGCAAACGTGGGGTTGAATGGCGACATCGTTGTGTGTGTCGTGTGTGTGTGTATGCTCGCACGTATGCAGTAAGGTTTTCTTTTCTGGATTTTCTAAACAGAACAATAACTTATACATATATATAATACTATAACAGCAACCTATCTTATTCTCTTTCCTTCAAGGTGTTCGGCAACATATATATATAAGAACACAAGGTTTTGGCTTCATATGTGCAAAGCAACAAAATATATATATATATATATATATATATATATATATATATATATATATATATATATATATATCAGCAAATTTCCTTCTCTCTTTTTACATGTGTGCAGTGTTTTGATAGCAAGTTTCATGACAGCTATATATATATATATAACCCTATGCCTTCGGAGCAGTAACCAAAGTTTCATAACAGCAAAGACTTCCTACTATATTTTCCTACAGCAACGTTGTTTATTTATTTATATATATATATATGAGTGGTTATCCGATATATATACAACAGCCTAATCATAGATATATATATATATATATATATAAGCACGACAAGAATCGACCTCGTTGCTAGTCTTAAACGCCGATCTCTCGCGAAAACTACTACCTCGTTTTCTTTGTTAAAGAAACAGAGGAAGCTTGACTGTGTTTCAGTCCCTTTCTCTCTCGCAACTACTCTCTCTCGGACTCTCTTGCTCAGTCTCGTTCTCTGTTAAGGTCGATGGGTGATGAAGGGAAATCAAGAAGTTGTGTTTATATAATATATTGAGAGTCCGGTATGAGCAAGGATTGCCCAACAGTATTAGGCATTGAGACCGAGATGCATGGATGCTGTTGTTGCGTGAGTCCTTCTCGGAAAATCACTCATAGTTTCGGGTTCCTTGACGTCGATTTGGGGTTGATCGCGTTTTCGCCCTTCTTTGTTCTTCTCAGGATCGCGTCTTCGTCTTCTCTGCTCTCTTCGTCGAAGCTAAAGGCAAAATAAAAGGCAGAGTTAAATCTATCTCACATAAGTTGCCACATGTTCATTGCACAATGACCACGTCGATTGTCTCGGCCAAGCTAAACGTCCGTTACCTCATTAATCTAACGGCGTTGTGTTTTTTCCCTCTTTTAATTGTTCTTTTGTATTTAAGGTACCCTAAATAGTTTATTGTGTCAGATGCTCTTTCCCTAATAGTTTGTTGGTAAAATTGCACCTTCACCCATAAAAAAATGCAGAGTTTTTCATTTTAATTGGGTGCATTATTGTCTATCATTAATTAGTTTTGGACCCAAAAGACCAAAATACAAGAATATTCCCATTGCTTCAAATACAATCCTAGCTTTCATAAAACCATAACATGCATGATTGCGTCAAGTTCATTACGAACAATTTCTTAAAACATCTAACTGTGAAATATTAAAAACTGAAGAACATATCAATGTCGGCCAGAAACAAGCACAAAAAAGGTCAATGTAACTCCAAGTCAATAGGCATAACGAGATGGCAAGATGTCCGACGCCTTCTCTTTTATCGTACGCGTTTATATAAAATATTACATCTGTTAATCTCCATTACTGTTTTTTCCCATATAAAATAAGATGGTTTTGTCTTTTTCTGCTTGCTGTCAACCCCCCGGAGGTTTTCAAAGGTTATATAAAAGCAAATATGAGCCCTTTAACGGTGCAACTCCAAACTGCAATAGCTAGGCAGGCACCCAATTCTTACCGAAATGTTTATTAACAGGCGATATTATATTGTTTGGGTAAAAAACGACATAATTCGAGGACGATGATTGTAGCATTCAAACACATTATAACACATGTTGAGATATGATAGAGATATGGTGTTGAGCTGTCGAGTCATGGCCGCACTAGATAATACATAATTCATAATACTCACCGATCGAGAGGCTTGACTCGCCAGCTCTGAAATTTTTATTCTAAAGTGCCTACCTCACTTTGATCACCACATAAATTAATAATCTATATATTAATCTTCATCATGATCATCAATTGGAATCATTCTGGTTGAAAAGAGGAGGTGTGGTTTCATTGGCCAGGAGGCTTCATTGGTCAACGGAGAACTGGGTGTTTTTTTTTTTTTCAAAATAAAAAGGAAAGAAATGGAGAACACGCAATCAGACCAGTTCCATTCTCTCCCGTTGTCTTCTCTTCGAGCCCATTTCTTGCTGATCTTTGTTCTGCATTTCCTCAAACCACTTGATGGAACCTATCTTTTACTTATCTCTCATTATTCTCTTCTTCTCTGCCATATCTGCTGCTTACACTTTCTCGGAATCCATTAATCCAAATTTCACTGCTACATATCTTCAATTCATTTACAGTTCTGGTGCCTTCTTGTCATCCCGCAATGGAACATTCGAGGCTGCTATATTCAATCCTAGATATCAACAATCCAGATTCTACTTGTGCGTCATACATGTGCCATCCCGCACCATCATTTGGTCTGCTAATCGTGACGCTCCCATCTCAAATTCTGATACGATGAATCTGACTACCAAAGGGATCACTATTTTTTATCACGATAGAAACATTAAATGGTCAACCCCACCATTGAAATCACCAGTATCCGCACTACAACTCACTGAAACGGGCAATCTCGTCTTACTTGATAGTTCCAATGTTTCTCTGTGGGAGAGTTTCCAGCACCCGACAGACACAATTGTCATGGGACAACGCTTGCCTGTTGGGTCATGGCTGTCAAGTGCAATATCAGGCTCTGACCTTTCAACAGGAGACTACAACTTGAGTATAACTTCATCTGATGCAATACTTCAGTGGCATGGACAGACATACTGGAAGTTGTCGATGGTCTCAAACGCCTTTCAGGATTCAAGTCATATGGTGGAATACATGGCAATAAACAGAACAGCCCTTGATCTCTTTGGGAGTAATGGAACAGTAACAGTGTTTAGGGTGGTCTTGCCCATGGCTGATTTCAGAATTGCCAAATTGGCTTTTAATGGTCAGTTTACTGTCCAAAGCTTTTCCGGTACTGGCTGGGTCCAGGATTTTGTGGGGCCAAATGATGGTTGTGAGACTCCATTTTTTTGTGGTAGATTAGGATTATGTACTCATGGTGCTGCGTCCTCTGCACCTTCCTGTTCTTGTCCTCCAAACTTCCATGCAGGCTCAAGTGATGTTCCGGGTTGTGTGCCCAGCAGTGGTTCTTATTCTTCGGCATCTGCGTGTAATTCATCTGTTTATGATAATGCATCAAATTCTTCATCTGTTTCATATTTGGAACTCGGGGGTGGTATCCAGTACTTTGGCAATACCCACTCTAACACCGTAACATATGTGGTGAACTTAACTATTTGCCAAGATCTCTGTTCAAGGAATTGTTCGTGCGTGGGATTCTTCTATGAAAATTCGTCTGGGTCCTGCTATATGCTTGAAAATCAGTTGGGTTCTATGATGTCAAGTAGGGGAGGTGCAAGTAACTCGTTGGGCTACATAAAAGTTATTGGTGCATTGGCTTCTGCTATTGATCCTCGCACTTCTGAAGATGATAGGTTTCCTGTGGCTGTTCTGGTGATAATACCTATTGCTGGATTCATTATTGCTATGGCTCTTGGTTTCCTCTGGCTTAGAAGATATAGAACCTCAAGGGCAAAAGAGAGAGAATTAGGCAACTTCAAATCACGTTCTTCTGACGACTTGGAGACCTTCTATATTCCAGGTTTACCAAAAAGGTTTGATTATGAAGAACTTGTGGAGGCTACTGATAATTTCAAGACTCTGATCGGTTCAGGTGGATTTGGTGCGGTGTTCAAGGGACAACTTCCTGATAAGTCCCTGGTGGCGGTGAAGAAAATAGTGAGTCTGGGAAATCAAGGGAAAAAGGATTTCTGCGCTGAGATTGCAATTATTGGGAATATCCACCACGTTAATTTGGTGAAACTGAAAGGCTTTTGTGCTGAAGGAAGACAACGTCTGCTGATTTATGAGTACATGAATCGTGGCTCCCTGGATCGCACCCTCTTTGGTGGTGGACCAGCCTTAGAATGGCAAGAAAGGTTCGATATAGCACTCGGAACAGCACGTGGACTTGCCTATCTGCACGGCGGGTGTGAGCAAAAGATCATTCACTGTGATATCAAACCAGAGAATATTCTCCTGCATGATCACTTTCAGGCTAAGATATCTGATTTTGGACTCTCAAAACTCCTCAGCCCCGAACAGTCTGGTTTATTCACAACAATGAGAGGCACGCGAGGCTATCTAGCTCCAGAGTGGCTTACCAACTCTGCAATCACAGAGAAGACTGACGTGTATAGTTTTGGAATGGTGCTGCTTGAGCTAGTGAGTGGGAGGAAAAACTGTTCAGTGGGGTCACAAAGCCCGAGCAAGAACGAGAGTATGAGTAGCAATTCAGGGACGTCATCAGGGACAGGATTGGTTTATTTTCCACTGCATGCCTTAGAGATGCACGAGCAAGGAAGGTACCTTGAATTGGCAGACCCAAGGCTTGGAGGGCGGGTTTCAAATGAGGAGGTGGAGAAACTAGTGCGTATAGCCTTGTGCTGTGTTCATGAAGAACCGTCTCTTAGGCCAAATATGGCCGCTGTTGTAGGCATGTTGGAAGGTGGGACTCCATTGGCCCAGCCAAGAATTGAATCTTTGAATTTCTTGCGTTTTTATGGGCGTAGGTTTACAGAGGCTTCCATGATAGCCGAGGAAAGCACCGCGTCTCAACAAGCACTGAAACCTTCCGCTGCTTCTCAAACCGCTTTTTCTTACATTTCTTCACATGACATCTCGGGGCCTAGATAAGGTCTGCATAGTTATTATTGGGGATACGATTGTAATTGTACAGAATCCTCTACTGTGGTTCTTATATCTTGTTACAAGGAGGTTGCTGCTTCTGTAAGAGTAAGACTTGAATATTTTCTGTGTCAAATAATCATGGAGTATAAGTTTGTCTCAAGTCAATCGGGTGTGCGTTAATGATATTCTTGAATTTCTCCTTCTGTGAATTCAGTCTATGATGAGAAATTGCTGCAGTGTGATGCGACTGTTTTACCCTGCTTCTAATTATTTTAATCACACGTTTTAACTTTTAACTGTAGTAGCTAGTAACTCTATTTGCAACACAAAATTGTCCTGCGTTTGGGAGTTGGAGGTCTTCAGAATTCAGGAGTTTGAACTTCCTTTCGTCGAAACGAGAACGCTACATTGTCCTGCCTGCGGCATGAAACTGTATGGCGTGCCAGCCACTTACCTGAATTATTTATTATTTTTTTTAAAAAAATCACTAGGAAGTAAAAATCTGAGTGAATTTTTAAAATTTAAAATTATAATGATTTATTAAAAAAAATGTTTATTTATTTTAAAATTTACAACATGATAGAAAGATCTTGATTGCAAAGAATGAAGAATTAGTTATTATTTTCTTAAAAGAATCACAAGGAATTAAAAATCTGAGTGAATTTTAAATTTTATAATTGTAATGATTGATTAAACAATAAATAATGAATAAAAAATTATTTATCTATTAATTTTACTAATCACAGGTATTCTCACTAAATGTGGGTATATCTACTAGCGGTTTGAAGGATTAACTTCTTCCACTAAGCTCAATCATGTTGATTAAAATGGGCAAAATTAAAATATAAATTTAATTTATTACTCTATTATCAATCAATCAATCAACTATATTTTAGAAAATTTGTAATACCCAGTTTAGTGAAAAACAGGTCGGAGTATGTCCACCATTCAATAAATACATGATATTATTAATTAGTTCATAATATTTCCTGATTTCCTTATTTAAGGTTTGTTCATATTTGATCGATCAAGGAATTATATCCGGTATAATACTCCTTCGTGCAATGCTATGTGCATGTTTAGATTACTTTTATAATTTATATGGTAATTATGTGATAAAAGTTTTATCTCAACTTGGAAAAAAACACAGAGAGAGAGAGATTCACACAGTTGTTATTTTTAAAACACTGTACAATTTGTCCAACACTATTCTGACTCATCCGTGATTTTTATACACTCTATCTTATCGGCCCATGGGCCCAAAGGCGAGTGGCCATTTCATCGCTTTCTCGACGCTCATCTTGACATGAACCCAATTGATCATCTATCTGTACCCCAAAAAAAAAAAAAAAGGATTCATCCATCGTCCAATTAAAGAGGGACACCTGTACATCGAGTTGAATTTACGTGGCGATAGCCAATTAGAATCGGGAACCTTCTTCCCTTGACGTCAAATTTCTCGCACGATCTCTCCCTCGGAAAATATAACTACTAATAAGAGTCAATAGCCAGCAATACTTCCAATTCCTTCGTCGATCGGAGAAGCCCTGCGCTGCACAACCTACCATGGCTTACGTCGAGCGAGGTATCTTCCTCTTTTTCTTCTCCCAATTTTGTTTCTTTCATGTCAGTGTATGGGATTGGTTTGGTTTGTTTGCTTATTGAGTTCTATTCGCTTTATTGCAATCTCTGGACCCTTGATCTCAATCTGCGGTGTAGTTTTCCCCTTTGTTTTTATCAATTGCAATTTAGTTGATGTTTTAGGATTGGGGAATATGATTAGAAAGAACTTTTTGGTTTGGATAATTAACCAATTTGAAGAAGGCAACCTCAATTCCTCTTCGTCGGTTTATTTGTTATCTCCTGATATCTAGCTGAACCTTAGGGTGCAATTCTGATGCCACTAATTGGCGTATGATAAATGTTTTTTTATTTATTATTTGACTGATATTATTTCTGATCGTAGAGCGGCTAATAACTAGACCCTTATAGAAGTAGATACTTAATATGTTCTTGGAAAACGATACACTGCATAAGTTTTGGTTTTTCATGTTTATCCCCCCCCCCCAAATTATAAGCATTATGAAACGCTACTGGGCTAGGAATTTATTTCATGCGGCGCCCATTTATGTGAATTATGATGGATATTCCCGTATCTCTAACTGTCTTAAATTTAGATCTGCTAAAGTTATGTCTTTCTTGATTAATGACTTGGATGTGATTTCCGAATTGGCAAATAAGTTACATCCGTGCATAATACAAACAAGGTAGGAGAGCACATTCATTACCACTAGATATATTACATCCGTGCATACATACAAACAAGGGAGGAGAGCAGATTCATAACCACTACATATAAACCTTTATTGTCAGTTGTCACAGACTTACAGATTGACATTGCTTCAATTTTTTCTGCTTTATGATCTGGGTCAGGCGTGTTTTTGGAATATTTTATTTTGAGAATCGTATTGGTGGAATTTAAATCTATTGCATACTGAAATGTGAGCCATCAAGCAATCCATATTTATCCTGGTTCTGGACCTAGGTATTATCTTGCATGATATTCTATTGGCTGGGCCTGGGGTTAGCAATTGATCAGATAGTGATGCATTAGCATCATCTGCATGCAATAGAGACTCACTTTGATCTTTAAAATCAAAATCTATAAGTTGTGGTAGTTTTATGAGTGAAAATTTTGATACATTGTCAGCTAAGAGTTTTACACCAGTGAACCATTTAATTCTTGATGCTGCCTTTTTCCTGTAAGCCTCTCTGTTTTCTGGTGAAAGTTTCTGATCCATTGTTAGTGATAACTTTGCATGTCTTCTCTTTTACTTATTTGCTTCTATCCCCTGCCCCCTTTTGGCATGCATATTCTGGTTACTTCCAAAGAACATTTTGCGGTTGCATTCTTGTTATGTTTAGCGTGAAATTGCTATGCTACTTCTCTTTTTTCATGACTCAAGCCTAACAAAACTGGTGGACTGAAATTTGATCCTAAAATTTTTTTACCACTCAAGAGGAATCCAATTATTTGAAAGAAATTTACCATAGGTGTTTTCTGATGTGAGAGCAGAAAAGGACCTTACAAAGAACTTGATACAATTTTGTGCAGGTGTTGTTAAATCAAAGAGATCAATATGGCGTCTAAAAACAATCACTGATTTTTTCTGGGCTATTGTTAACTTCATAGGAGTCTTTTTTGCAACAATGTTTTCGGTAATGTTTATATTTCTGTTTAATTTTTCTTTTTTAGAATCTACAAGAAATCTATATTGCCTTTAGTTGATGCTAGCTCATAATTCCATCATCTGTAGATGGAAAAGTCAGATGCCTACAGAAAAGGTTCTGGTTCTAGTAAGAAATGGGATGGTGGCGGCCCTGGAGGTCCTGGGGGACCATATGGTGGTGGTCCACGGGGTCCTCCTCGCCGTGGTCTTGACAATGTTCGTGGACTAGACAGTGTTAGGGGGGCTGATCATAGTAAGTACATGATTTTGTCGTTCCTCTCTTTCTTGGACATTTGAATGCATCTTCTGCTGCTCAACTTTTATTCTGAATCTGTGCTAACCAATTTATTTGGGCTTCTCTGAATTGGACTTCCAGGTTCTCTGCCTGCCTGTGGCTCCTGCTGTGGTTGAGTATTATAGGTGGTTCAAATGGATTTTACAGTTATCTTGCCTAAATTGTCTCCATAAGTTTCAGGAGTTGAACTCTTTGAACACACCTGTGATGTGCCTCTGTGGAGTTTATGTATGCTTTTCTACCAAAAACAAAAACAGTTTGTGTATATCCAGAAATTTAACCAGCAATGTGTACACGAGGTCCATTACTTGACCCTTACTCGTTAATTGATTGGCCTTTCAAATTCACTTCCTTAACTAAGTTTTCTAAACAAGTTGACTTCTTTTAGATTAGCGAGTTGATTATTAGTAATTAAATGATCGGGGCGAATAATGTATTGACCATCATTTTCATGAGATGGGAATGATGACAGCCTTGATTACGGAGCCAGCAATGGCACTGTGCGATCTTGACTCTCTTGAGGAAGAAGAGGAAAATGATGGAAAGATTAATTAACCAGTACCTTCATGTTGTAGTTAACTTCAAATAAGTCCTATTTATGGGCCAAACTCAAATAACTCCTGATACTATACAAATTTTAGGAAGGACTCCTTGTTTGCATAGTTCGCAAAATGAGTTTTCCAGGGTTGTCGTTTTGGAAAATTATTCCTGGTGGTGGATTAAAGATGATGGGTCGTAAGAATGGAACATGTTTGGGTGAAAAGGATTCATGGTATCCCAAATGAGAAGGAAGGATGATCTCATTGTTATCGTTGCGTTGAATCCTGCAGTGAAGGTAGATAGTGTGCTTAGACACCCCATCAATCAACCCAAACTGCGCGCCTCCTATTATAATATAGTATGTCTACCCCTCCTGTTCACCCGCATCAGTACATGTAACACTGCTCTTCTTCATTTCCGAACTAATGCACATTCATATCCAAAGTCCATTTGATTTATAAAAAATCCAATTGTGACGTGATGAAGGACAAAACTTTACATGAATCTTGGGTTGCTTGCTAGTAGTATTATCCTCCGTCTGGTTCATTAGCTAAAGCAGACAGGCTTGGAGGACAACATTAATGAAATTGTGGTTCCAGAAACTTGCTGATTTGTTCGCATGAGAGAAGCAGCAGAAACATTAGCCATTAGAGTCCCAAATAGAATTATTTGACCAATCCTGAATTTCCTAACCCATGTCTATCGAGCCTTGCTAAGAACCACCTGATCCACACACCTAGAGGTCCAAGCAAGAAAGCCGAAACTAGTTATTTGCATGGCCCCATACAGCTAGTTTATATACAATTTTTTTTTAGTTGCTTATCCGGTATGTAACTTCACCCTGACTAATCCGGATCTGACCCGCGTCGCGCACCTGGCTTTGGTGGGAGAATCTCCTAACGGGGCTTTTCTGCATTCACAATGTTTAAATTCGAGACATTGCTTAAGCGACATAAGCCGCTTACCACTTATATCAAGCTTCATTGGTAGTTTATATACAATTTATTTGCGGAATGAAATTATTTGCATGGCCCCATACAGCTAGTTTATATAAAATTTATTTACTGAATGAAATACCCCTTCGAGTATGGTATAAAACAGTACAACAATTAATGTCACCGCAAAATACTTTTAAGCATATTGGTTTTGCTGAAACCAAGTCTACCACATGAAATTTTGCAGTTTAGTCAGTAACATATTCCTTGTTTACTAATTAAGTGTCAGTCACGATATTAACCGTATAATCACGCCACTTAATTTCGAAAACGAGATTCTAAAGTGGTATATTTACAATACTACTCAAAGATACAACTAGCACACGCGTTTCCGTGAGGCTCCGAATATCAAACCCATGATCAAGGTGGCTAAAGATGCAAGGGACCCTCACCTGTCATCACTTTCTATAGGCGTTATGACAGTTTATATGGTTGCAGGTATTTTACGCTCAGAAGCTTCAGCCGGAAAAATGAAATAAAGTTGCTTTTTACGTACGCCAATTACATCTGCCATGCAGGTATGCAGAATATTAAGATCCCAAAAAAGAAGGAGACGCATATTGTAATCATAGCATAGGCATAAGCTCTCCAAGGGTGCGTGCTTTCTCTCATGGCGTTGAACTCAGAAGCAAAGGTTGAGACTGTACTCAGACAACCCAACAGCCCAAACTGAATGCCTGCCGCTATAGTATCACATTTCCATGTGTTCACCTGCATCACCATGCAATAAGCTCCATCACCTCAAAAATAACACAAGGAACATATTTGACCCCCAAAGAGTCAAGAAGAAGGAACTCACTGATTTCTTTACTATAGCAAGAGCAGACATTACACAAGCTGCAGAAACATTGGCTATTAGAGTCCCAAATGGGATCCATTTCAGCAGCCTTGCCCTTCCTATGCCACGCCCGTTGAGTCGAGCTAAGAACCACCTAATCCACACACCTAAAGGACCAACCAGGCATGCAAGCCATAATTCTGCCTCGCTCTCTCCATGCTTGAACTCAGACCTTACCAATCTGCTGCTTAAACCCCACAAGAAGCCTAACATTATCAACAACACCACCATAACTGCAAACTGTCGCTTGCAACTGACCACTTTTCTGCTTCTCTCTGAGTTACAAGAGCCTTTTCCTGATCTCATCTTTAGCCAGATGATAAGCCACCTGAACCCCTTGGCCGTCTCAATTCCGAATATGATGGAAAAACCAACAAGGAACAAGCCTGCAAATCAAAATCCATATTTTTCTTCATAATTTCATCCATTAACTTAGCCATTCTTAGGTGAAAATGAGATGGCTCATACCACTAAATTCACTGATCAGATGCATCTCATTAGTCATTACCTATTATAAAACCAAGCACAGAGAAGAGCCAGTGTCCATTAACACCAAGTTCAAGCATTTTCTGGTTCCAACCACTAAAGGTTGTAAGGCTCCCTAAATAACCTGTTGTTAATGCAATTGTGAGATGCTCTGACACACGGGATATGTCTCCTTTGAATACCACGCCAAACCATCCCATAAAAAAAGAACCAACCTAAATCAAATTTTAAGTTTGTATCAATCTATCGGCACATAATCTAGGAAACGAAAACCTAAGCAAGGTCTTGGCTTTTGTCTCTCTCTTTTGTAAACATAGAATTTCAGTAGCACCCAAGGCTTATGAATATCAAAGCATGATGAAAAGATAGAGGAAAGGGTGTGTCAGGGAAAGACCATATTGGAAGGCAGATCCAGGTAAAGAATAGTATGGTCACTTGTCACACCAGCTCCATCAGGGCCAAACAACTTTTGCAGTAAGTATCTTGTGAGGACCTGGAGTTTTTTTTTTTTTTTTTTTTTTTTTTTTTTTTTTTTTTTTGGGAAATGGCATATCAATATCTTCTTAATAATTGCATATGCCAGAATGAAATTGACAATAAAAAAATCAAGATGGAAAATTTATGGCCTATGAAGCCAAAATTGCCATAGACTCTGTGCCAACAACAATTCTATCAAATTACCCCAAGAATTCCAAAAGTGGCTAAATGAATCATGCATGAGGCATAATCCAGTGCCTTTGGCAACCCCTCATCCTTTTCCTGCACGTAGAGACAACAGACTATGAATAATCTATTACAACAGAAACAAGAGAACTGACTAAACATTTGATGAGTTGAACTCACTTTTATGTGCTCAGGACTCCCTTTCGCATTACTATAACGAGGGGTCACTAGTTGCGGTGATGGCTTTGCAGTGGAAATAGAACTCAATGCCTGCAACTTTTGATCGCCTGGAACAGAAACAATTCCCTGTTCAGGTGTGAATTCAGAAGAGAAATGAAGAGCTCGATCCCCAATATCTCCTGCCTCCGAAACTGTCTCACTCTCAATATCATCATCCATCTCATGGTTCATACGACTTGATGGAGCCAATGAATTCATTCTCTCCGTGAATCCCCTGAAAACCTGAGGATTAATTAGTTTCCTGTTGAATCAACTACAAAAGCATTACTATTAAAGAATATACTTGGAAGTATGAATCCATGAGGAATATACTTGCTAATGCAATGCAAGATGACAGACAAGTAAACTGAGTTTTAGAAATTAACTTGCACATAAACTGTATTTACGTACATACTACTGAATTTTTTTTTACCTATGCACTATTTATATGGAACAACAAAAGATGGTGAATTTGATATACTGAATCAGAGATTTTGATACTGAGTTAATACTTCTCTCTAGACATTTAAAAGAACCACCATATCAAGCAAAGAAAATGCAAAAGTGAGATGTTGTTTTCAGAGTTAAAGAAACGTTAAGCTGTTTGACAAGACAAGTATTTTATCAAATATTAGGGCCGGCTTTGAAATGAAAGCAATTTATAAAGATTCAAATGTCACCATGAACCGTCTCTCTTTTTCTTTTTTTCTCTTGATATGACTTTCTACTTTGATCCACAGAACGCAAATGTTGATATACTATCATATATGGGGTTTCCAATTGGCAATATAATGGCATTCCCTATTATGGCTTCGAGAAAAAGAAGATCCTAAACAATCAACAATATATTGAATATATGAACCTAAAAACACCACCATTACTTCGCAGATCTTAAATCAAGACACCAGATCATCACCGAGACAGAGAATAAGCTGTCAATTTGTCGGTGTTTCATTGAATATAATTTCTTACCGCTAGATTCGGACTTTGACTTATTAGTTAACCATTTTATAATCACAGCAAATTTTAAATTGTTTTCATTTGATTTATCAGGTGAAGGTCACTAATAATTAAAATATTTGATTTGATTGAAATTTGAAAAGAATTCAAAATTAATGAAGCGATTAAGCAATAGAAGAAAACATAAAAAATGACATGATGGTTGCATGATAAAAGAAGATACAAAAAAACTTTCATCAATTCAGCATCATGCAAAAAGTAGAGAAGACATCGGATATGATGAGAATCAAGATTGTCAGATCCGAGGAGCTATAACAATATAGGAAGCATAAATATAACAACATGCATGATAAATTTTTAGTTTTGTGATGTTGCGAGTATATTGGATTTGCTATTACTTAGCAAACTGATAGGAGTTTTAATTTATTTAAGGGTTAAGCTACATGAATACACATGAGATTTTTTTAAAATATGTCCAACTCCAAAAAAATTTTAAGGAGCAAAAATAACTATGAATTTTAAAAATATGTGTAAAAATACACATTGATCATTTGTTTGAATTTTTTAAGGATTAAAGTGCAAAAATACACTTCAGATTTTCTTAAAAGTGCGTCGGACACAAATATTTTTTTAAGGGGCAAAAGTAATTATAAATTTACAAAATATTTATAAAAATATATATTAACCATTTGTTTGAATTTTTTTACTGAAAATAGTGACATAGATGATGACGTGGATGATTAAGAAACAACCTAGAATAATAATAATTTGCTGATTGGCAAGGGAAATTAATTTCCACCTAACCATTTATCTCTACTTAACCCTTTCTCTCCTCTCCCTCTCTTTTTTGAAAGGAGTGATGAGGTCGAGATAAAGAGTTAGGTGGAAATTAATTTCACTTGCTCAATCAGTAAATTATTATTCCAAGTTGGAGAGATACTTACATACTTTATGAGTACTACGTCATCTAAACTCTATTAAATCAAAACATAAGAACTAATATCATTTTAATACTAATTGATTGATGACTTACATGAAAAGATTAAAATTTTATCTTGTTTTTAAGAAAATATCTTAATTTATAAAAACCAAAACAAAATTATCAACCAATATTTTTCTTTAAAACAAGATAAAATTTAAATTTTCAATTTTCCGATGAGTCATCAGTCAACTATGATTAAAATGATCTGAATTGTTATGTTTTCATTAAACACAATTCAGATGACATGATACTCCTAGAATATATAAATATTTCTCTATTATTTGTTTACTAATCATCCAGGACATCATCCTCCCTATCACTATTTTCAATCAAAGAATTCAAACAAATCGTCAACTAATGATCAATGTGTATTTTTTACACCTATTTTAAAAATTCATATTTACTTTTGCCCTTAAATAACATTTGTGTTGAGCGAACTTTTTTTAAAAAAAAATCTAATGTGTATTTACAACTTAACCCTTTATTTAATTATTACATATCAGATTCAATTGTCAATTCAACCGGATGAATTATAAAACCAATTAGTCCATGATATTCTTATTTGATGTTCAGTCCAATTTTAAAATATTTGTTAAAATATGAAACTTTCGTGAGCGTGTGCGTGTTTGGCGAAAACATACAAGGTTCAAGGTTGCATGTAAAAGCAATGGAGACAGCACTAACGTCAAGCCAAGAAAGCTGCGGCAGCACACAGGAGTAATTAAGTAGTAATTATTGATATTAACTATACCCAACCTTTCGTGACCGCCACATCTTACATATTTTTTCAATATTATATCTTCGTTATAAAAAGGAGTTGTTGGGCCCATCAAACAGGAATAAATACTATTGCAATCTGATTAGGTGGTGCTTCTCCAAACCTCAACAACCACAAGATCAGCAAAAAAGAAAAGAAAAGAAAAGACGAGCATGTATGTGTAAGATCACATAAAATGAAATAAAGAAAAGGTTAATGCTTTTTTCAAAGAATCTAAGATAAAGCTTTCTAATCGGATTTGATGTCCAATCATCCCAAGCAACTGCATGATTAGAGTAAAACAACCTGTGCATCGCCCCACCAGAAAATTGAAGCAATCTGAATGAATGGATTGGATCACATATTTTTCTAACTTTGATTAACATCCCTCGTCCTCATGAGAGTTCACTCCTTTTTCCAAAAAATGAGTTTTCTTCTTCCTATTGTCCATGTTTGGGGAAACAGCAATTCCAACAGCCTAGTTTTTATGCAGACTCAAAGCATGATGAACCAGGATTGGGATGTCAAGCTGCAGAATTTTTCGCGTGTGATGCCTTATCAAAGTAGGGTTTGGGTTTATCCTTTTCATCTTTAGATGTTTGTCCGACTCATTTGCTGATTTTGCTTCAAAATGTTTGTATGGGATTTAATCTCCTCGAAGTCTAATTTTAAAACAAAAGAGCAGCTGCCCTCGCTTCTCATCGAAAAAAAATTAAATTATTAATGTTGTTGATTTAACAATTGACCCATCCAAATTGAATTGGATCCTACGTTTGAATTCAAAATCTATCTTTAAAGTTCCTATCCCTCAGAAGTATGACCAGTAGGAATAGAATTTGAATGTCTCGATTGTATGGAGATAATATAGCACATAAACTACTTGATTGTAGCTCATTGGAGACTTTGTTGATCTTTGTTTGGGACCCGAAGGGACAACTAAAGCAGAGAAGATAGTCAGTGATTTCTAAGCTGATGATGAAGCCTAAAAGAGTGGCTTGTTGTGACTCTGAAGAATCATACACAGATAAGTTTAAAAATGTGAATGTAGCTTTGAATTTTTTTTTTATTAGCCACAAGCATTCATCTACGGAGAATTTTCAAACATATTTAGAAAATCTAGAGACTTGCATTCAGAATCTAGAAGCTGGAGTTGAAAGCCTATCAAGAAACCTAATTTGAATCAGAGTTTCTCTTTTGAATTTCTTCAATCACTGGGTAGAGAAAATCAAAGACAATATCATGGACCCAAAAGTTCAACTTTTGTCCATGAATGTCTCATAATTGTACATAGATGTAATAATATCATATATAGTTACCCAATACATAGAAAATCAGATTATAGCTACTTGGAGTATGTGTCTCTTTTTTTCCCTTGCATTCTCCAGATTTCATCTTTCAGTTTCATTTCATTGTTAAATTTTACATTGACAAAAGCAAGTTTTATTTTATATCCCTTAAAAACACAGAAATGACCTACAATTGAGGAGAATTAGAAGATAATTATCATAATCAGTTATTGGCTCTGCATTGAGTTCAAGGGAAATTTGAATCATTGCCTAGCTGTCAAGAGTATTGCTTTCTTATGTTAATAATTGAAATTTTTCAAAACTTAATGTTGTCTGTACATGTTCTCAATTTGCTGTTGCTAGCTACAACGAACTATGTGATGTATATTGAGACAAGCTATGCAGCACATGTTGCCTAATGAGAAACATTTCCTAGTTAAAATGACCTATAAGACATGAGAGTCATTTCTTATCTTCTATACCCACAACATATATGTAACGAGTACAAGTTCTTAGGAGAACTGCACCCTAAAAGTTAGTCGTTGGAGTTGGAGAATCCAATGCCTTATAAGGCTCATATTTTAAAGCAACCCTCTCAATACGGGACTCGTGACAATATATTTCCTTTTAGAACCTGAATTCCCATTACCATACTAACTCATATGAGAAGAATTACTTTTGCAAGCGGTGATATATTAGTGCAATTGAGGTAATAATTATTACATGTTACTCTTCATGGTACACAATTTGAAATATGCTTTGAAGTTGCTTAAACCTGCATCCATAAATTTTTTCCTTCCACATAAAATTAATTAATTTTTAGTGCGCCAAAAGCCCTGAATTTTTTTTTTCAATAATATTCAGTATCCCAAATTAATTAATTTTTAGTATATTAAGTATTGTAAAATATTTTTCCAATACCACCCAGGATCCTGAAATATTTTTTCAGTAGCCCCCAATATCTTGTAATATCTTTCAGTAGCACTCATTATTTCAAATTAATTAATTTTTAGTGTAGCTAGTAACTTAACTCAAACAAATAAAAAAATTAATGAAGTTTTTTTTTTAAAAAAAAAAAACTCTCATTTTAGGGATAAGCCTTCCTTAACCTAACCTCTAAAAAAATTAACTGGGCTTTATATTAAGCATATAAGGTGTAAGGTAGTATGTTTTTTGTGTGTGTACAAAGTAAACAAATTCTTACCAATTTCAATTTTCTTGGACAAATAGATGGGCTGAAGGCCCAAAAAGAAACCTTGATTTGCTCGAGTCATGATTTGTCTGCACGTGTGTGTCAAACTCGCTTATAAGAGTTGAAACGTTGTGGATGGTGATTTGCTGAGAAAAAAAATATACGCCCATGGTCTTGGTGTAAAATTTGTCTGGGCATCCGACTGTTGATTACAATTAGTTTTCTATAAATTTATTAGATATAAGATATGAATTTGATATAAGCCATATTATTTAAAGAAGAAAACTTGCATATTCATCCTTACATATTTAGGATACTTGTTTCAAATCATTTTAATAATAAATTCAAAACATAAATAATAATAGCTGATTTCAAGACGTGAGTCATGAGTTTTAAAAAAAACTGTTGTTTTATTTTGATTGAGAAAAACTGCATTAAGTTAAGTTTAACTATCTAGCTTTTTTATATTATAAATCATGAATAATATAATATATTATGTTTTGGGAAAAATAATGGGCGGTGTATCTTTATAGTTACTCTCGATGTGCCTTGATAAGTTTTCTGTCTATTGTTGTTGTTGATGTTGTTTTTTGTTTTTTGTTTTTTGTTTTTTGTTTTGTTTACAAGGGCTGATTATAAACTAATAAATAGTAACTGGGCACAGTCGAACACTTCCAACACCCTCCACATCCGCTCTCAAAAGACATTGCATGGCCTCTGGCGATGCCTCCAGGGAATGAAACCCCACTTCCAAATTCAAACCCCACTTTCAGTGCACTCGAGCTTTTTTTTTTTTTTTTTTTTTGGCCTCCTTCTTTTCTTCCTTCACACCCCCTTCTTCTTCCAATCTCTCAAAAGGATCGCGTTTTTCATTTTCTTTTTCTTTTTATCGGTGCGGCATCCAGCGAGTGCATCGACGGCGGAGGGTAAGATGGCGAATCATGCGTAGTCACGGCCTCCTCGTGGTTCACCTCTCTCTCGAAGGAAGAAGGCCTGGTTCACCTCTCTCTCTAGATCGATGAAGGAAGAAGGAAGGGCATTATGATAATTTTGCGTAATTTAATTGCATAACCCTTATGTCACCTCTTGGTCTTTTTACAAATTTGGTGGGAACACGGGGGTTTACAAATTGGATGGTATTTATTCATCTTTTCTCCAATAACTATTATTAATTTCTTCTTTTTAAATAATATTTACAGAATTTTTTTCAACTTTTTTTTTTCGTTTTTCGTTTATTTTATAATAATAATAATAATTAGTAATCTCATTTTTTTTTAATTATATTTAGAGATGTACCTTTCGAGGTACTACACTATACCTCGTCAGGTACAATCGCTGTTTTTAATTTTTGTTTGTTTTGTTTTTATAATTATTATTTATTAATCTCATTTTTGTTTTGTTTTAAAAATTATTAATTTAGTTTTTTATTATTATTATTATTAATTTCAGTTTTTAATTTTTAATTTATTATTAAAATTTTATAATAATAATCATTATTAACTTCATTTTTTATTTAATTATACCTCCAATAGTACCACACGAGGTACTATACTGTACCTCACAAGGTAATTTCACTTTTTTTTTTTGCTTTTTTTTTTTAAAAAAAAATATTATTATTAATTACATTTTTTTATATTTGTAGCTCTACCTCGCGAGGTACATTGGCTGTTTTTTTTTCCAGTTTTTTAATTAATATTATTATTAATTTCAATTTTTTATTTTATTCGTTTTAGTTAGTATTATTAATAATTTCAAATTTTTTACATTATTTATATACCTAGAGACCTCCCCAGGTACACCTCACGTTTTTAATTATTATTATTTTTAAAAATTTTATAATTATTATTATTAATTTCATTTATAGCAAAATCTAGCGCGGTAGCACATTGTACCTTTTTAATTTTTAATTTATTATTAAAATTTATATAGAGATAATATAATCATTATTAACATTCGCTGTTTTTAATTTTTAATTTTTTTATTTAATTATAATCATTATTACTTCATTTTTTATTTAATTATACCTCCAATAGTACCACACGAGGTACTATACTGTACCTCACGAGGTCATTTCACTTTTTTATTTTTTTTTGCTTTTTTTTTCAAAAAAACTTATTATTATTAATTACATTTTTTTATATTTAAATTATTGCCTTACATTGGCTTTTTTTTTTTCTGTTTTTTAATTAATATTATTATTAATTTCAATTTTTTTATTATTTATAGATGTACCTCGCGAGGTACTACCCTGTACCTCGCCAGATACACTCACTGTTTTTAATTATTATTATTTTATTAAAATTTTAAAATTATTATTATTAATTTCATTTAGGCTAAAGTATACTTTTGGTCCTTTATATTTGCTTGAAGGTTTGTTTTAGTCCCTTAAGTTTAAAAAGTGTACTTTTAGTCCTTGAAAATTAACACCGTTAATGTTTCTAACGGAAAATGTTGACTAGATAAAGTTAAGTAGTGATGCATGTCAATGCTAATGAAGTAAGCTGGCCACTTACAACGCAACACCAATCCTACATGACATTTACTTAATTTACATTATTTTATTTTTTAAATGAAAATCTATATTAAATAAATTATTTTAATCAATTATTTTATCCGCTTTATCTCTTCTTTCCTCACCGTCAAACCCTAGCCTTCTAATACGGCAGCACCCTTATTCATCTTCATGAAGAAATATATTCCATAACATAGCTATTAGTGACATATGATCGGTTTTTTACCAAACTAAGAACAGGAAAAAAAAAATTACTAGAATACTGTTCATTGAGGATTATTTACCAAAATAAGCGCATCAAACTGTCGTTGGACCGACAGTTTGAACCCGAGTGGGAGGACGCCCCCCTCTCGGCGTCGATCAAGCGACGCGAGGTGGTAGAGGCGTCGGTCCAACGAACGCCTCTAAAGGCGTCCGTTGTTCGACGCCTCTAGAGGCGTCCGTTGGATCGACGCCTCCACAGCGTCGGTTTCGACGCTTGTCGAGAATCGACGCAAAGCCAGGATTCCCCGACGCGTCAGAATCCCCGACTTTGCGTCAGCCCCCCCCCAATTACTCCCATCATCGCCCTCCGTAAACCCCACCCAATCGACCCTCCCCCCTTCCGTAACCAAACGCCCCCACTTCCCGAAAACAACCCCCACCCCCAAAGCCCCTCCCCTTCCTAGAACCCACCACCAAACGGTCCCCACCCCGCCCCCACCACTTCCGTAACCCCACCCCCAAAGCCCCTCCCCTTCCCAAAACCCACCAGCCAAACGGTCCCCCCTTCCCAAACTTCATCCATGTTCTTCATTTTTCTTCCTCTCCTTCATTTGATTCACTCATTCCATTTTCTTCATTATAAAACTCCCTCCAACCTCCATTTTCTTCATTCTTTTTCACTCTCCCGGAGTTGAGAAAACGCGTTGACGAGTCCGGAAAGTTTGAGACATAGAGAAAAAGAATCATGCTGGAAAGGAGGAGGCTCAAATTTCCTCTCTCACTCCCGACTTCAATTTTGCAAAGGTAACATTTAATTTTTTTTATATGTTGATTGTTTACTAATTTGATTTAATTTTTAATGATATACATTTATTAATTTGTTTATAGATACTTAATAAATGTATAACGGTAGGATAGATGCTTAATTTCTTACAAATTGTTAATAATTATAAATTATTAAATAATTAAATAATAATTATAATGAATAATTTAGGGAATAATAATATGTAAAATTGGTTACTAACTTTAGGATACAAGACTAATTAGTAAATTAATTAATTATTTTGTATGTTAATTATAAACCTTAAGATAGATGACTTATTATTTAATATTTTGTAAATTAATAATTTCATATATAAAATGTAAAGTATTATGCTTTGCTAAATTTCATTTAAGCAATTTGGGAGAATAATAATTAGTGAATTAATAAAAATATTTTTTGAAATATATTGTATATTATTATTTATTAACGTAAATTTAATTAACGAATTTTAAAGTCTTTGTTACATTTAGCAAATATCTTTCATTTTTTGAAATATAATGCTTGCAAATTTATTAGTCAAATGGATGACCAACGGCCGCAATATTGAGCCGGCCCCAAAGAGTGGGGAGTTCTGTGAGGAGGTGCAGCAGTCACACCGATCACAAGTTGTGTGGAACAAAGGAGATTGCAATTGTTTGAGGGTGAGGCGAGCCTCACACGGGTCTTTAGGAGATGTTGAGGACCCAAATCTCATCCCTGTAGATCTGCGGCGAAGACCTTATGCGTGCGGGTTTCGCACGTGTCTCGCATGAAGAGACTCCGGTATGTTTTAAAATTCTTTATGTAATTATACGCATTTAGTTGTTTGTACATGATACGGATAATATAAGACCCTTACATATTTGTTCTCTACCTTTATGTTGTTGTAGATTGACAAATACCTTATTCGCTTTGGTTGAGAGGTAGAGGCCGGAGACTCACACCTTCCATATGCCGGTTGGTGGGATGACTATTACTCTACAGGATGTAGAGGGCATTTTAGGTTTGTCCACTGAGGGTCAAGTAGTCTCTGGTCCGACACATGGCAACTGGGAAGCAGTTATGCAACAATACATGGGTTTAACTCCACTCCCAACTCATTTGATTAGCGGCAACATCGAGTTGAGCTGGTTTGAGACTCGTTGGGCCCACCGGGACGAGCACTCGCCCTCGTTGAGGGTCGCTTCGGTACACACGTGCTTACCTCATGCGCCTATTCGGTGGATTTTTGTTCTCGTGACAAGTCCGCGAGCTCCTTGCCGATTTATAAAATTATTGGGTGGTGACCTTGCGGAGACCGCTACATACGGTTGGGGTGCGGTACTCGCTACACTGCTTGTTTCGCGAGCTATGTCGGGCCACGTCGGCTTCGGCAACAAACATTGGGGGTTGTTTGTTGTTATTGCAGATATGGGCATGGTCAATATTTCCTGCCATATCACCTCCCATTCCACCGCCCAATGACGAAGATGATCATTACGGACTCAGGTATGGCAACAGTATGACGTTACGAATACATTGAACTGGTTGGAGTTGTTGAGCGATTATGTTCTTATTTGCAAGTCGTTTGCAGGTTCAATAATGTCAACGTGCGGTTATTGCGACGTGATCTAAAGACATATCGGATAGAGCTTGACCGGATGGGTCGAGACAATGTACGTATACTTTAAATTTGACTTTAGGGGACAAAAATAGTAAACTAATTCGCATTTGTTTACATGTACAGGTGAAGTGGGAGCCATATAGGGACGCCAGATATGAGTTTATGGGTGCAGATGTTCACATGCAGGACATGTGGAGGGCGGTGACACCCGTACTTGCTTTCCACATTGTCGAGATGCACCAGCCCGATCGCTGCATGCGGCAATTTGGCATGCAGCAACACATCCCTAGACCTGCTGCACAGCTTAAGGGAGCACATGATCTTACCTTACGCGGTAAGATGACTGAGGATTGGGAACTCAAGATGGAGGCATTTATTTAGTTGTGGAACACAAGACATGAGCTCATCGAGACTACATATCCATCGATGGGCGGTTTCCCCAAAACTCCAAGTACATGACTTGGTTTTTCACACACACTAGACGGTATATGAGGAGGCGGGTCGCGGGATCGGGCATGTGGTACGTATTGATCTTCATTCCATTTTTCCTACTATATCTTTCATATTATTATCCATAGCTTAATTTCAGTGTTGTTATCCATGTTATTGCCTAAATGCAGATAGATGGTGTAGAGTAGATTTGGTGGCGGAATTCTCCCGATTTTTTCCGTAATACAACAATATGTGTACAAGAGGTTTGTGACCGATTCATCGGGAGCACTTAGAGAGTTTGGCCGAGTTGCGAGCCTGGTCCTAGCGCACCAACCGGAATCTTAGTCAGTGTACCAGATCCCGCATTAGAGGTCCCGCCTCGTGCGAAGGAAGGACGGGGACTGGGTCATCGACGGCCGAGGATCGAGATGGAGGCATATGAGATACCCCAGCTTGTTCCACGTGGCGGAGGTGTCTATAGACCACCCATGTGGCCCAATACGGCATACACTGAGGTGTCGTGGAACCCAGACGAGATACCACCAGAGATACATGTACCGAGGCCACGTTACCCACAACCAGAAACGATGTTTGCTTCGCAGACACAAGTCCCACACCAATCTGCTGTGACATGGGATTACCATCATATTCGTCATCTGTATCACTATCATTCTGATCATCGTCATTATCCAATAAAGTGTCTTCATCTTCTTCCTCTTCCTCTTCCTCATTGTCGGGTTCATAGTCAATATCTTCTTCATGTACAACGGTTGATTGTGTTGGTGCGAGGTGAACCAAAATTAGCCATATAATGTGACCGATGGAGTCCATGAGTCGGTATTGGTCCGCCCAATTCTAACATCTCAATATCCACATATAACTCAGCAAATTGGGACGTAGTGTTTTCCTTAAATGTTTGAACAAAAACATCAACATCCTCATCATCAAATATCTCTAAACCCGCATATTTCGCGTCTCCACAAGGCACTCTACCCGTTCATCGAAGATATTACCCGATTTTGTTGTAGCTTTAACTTTCGACGGATCTTTTCCTTTAAATCTTCACGAGACATGCCTCGAACAATATACATTGCTCTTGTTTCACCTTCAAATATCAATCCATTTGGACCTATATTTTTAGCACCATTATAATATACAAATGAACGAATGTGATTCATTTTTTTGCAAAAAAGAAAATGAAGAAGCTGAATGAGGGAGATGGAGAAAATGAAGAAGCTGAATGAGGGAGATGGAAAACGGAGTTTTGCAAGGAATGAGTGAATGATAAAAAAATTGAGAGGGAAAGGAATCGCAAATGAAGAAGAGTGAGTGAATGAGAGAGGAGGGAAGGAGATAAATAGACAAGGGAAGGGCACAGGTGGGAGGGAGTTCACGGGTGGGGACTGTCGTGGGTCTCGGACTGACGCCAGAGGTGGGTGGCGTCCTCCCCATCGGGCGAGTTCAAACCCGTCGATCAACCGACGAGTTTGATCGCCTTATTTTGGTAAATAATCCTCAATGAACAGTATTCTGGTAATTTTTTTTTTCCAGTTCTTAGTTTGGTAAAAAAAACCGACATTTGATCGAATCTGTCATAGCCATTACAGCCTGCCATGAACAATGTCAAAAATATATGAGAGACAAGCTTGCATATCCCATGAGATATTAGCGTTAAAAGTGAATGAATCAGAGTGATAATGCCAACCTGATGATCGGATGTGTTTTGATTCCAAACACCTAATATATCCTCATTGAAACAAATGCTTAAAACTGCATCACATATGTTATCTACGCGATAATCCAGTTGGTCACCCACCAAGATAAGAACCTGCACTTACACCTGCATGTTGAAACTGACATGGGACTATGTCAAAGACTTGGAGCCCAAAGACAAAATTAACTACTAATTGAACATACGAATCATGGAATCATATATCCCCAAGCAATTGAAGATGAAGATGGAGATGGAGATGAAGAAGGGTGTTAGGGTTTAGGGTCGTACTAGAAGGTTAGGGTTTGACGATGAAAAAAGAAGAGAGAAAAGGAATAAAGAAATTGATTAAAATAATTTATTTAAATTAGATTTTCATTTAAAAATAAAATAATGTAAATTAAGTAAATGTCATGTAGGATTAAAAATCAATGAGGTGTTGTGTTGCAAGTGGCCAGCTTACTTCATTAGGATTGTACAGTCACTACTTAACTTTATCTAGTCAACATTTTTCCGTTAGAAACACTAACGGTGTTAAGTTTCAAGGACTAAAAGTACACTTTATAAACTTAAGGGACTAAAACAAACCCTCAAGTAAAACATGAAGGACCAAAAGCGTACTTTAACCTTTCATTTATAGTAAGACCTAGCGAGGTAGGACACTATACCTTACGAGGTAAATTCATAGTTATAAATTTTGTTTTTTTAAATAATTTAGTTATTATTATTATTAATTTCATTTTTTTTATTATATATAGAGATCTACCTCGCTAGGTATTTAACTGTACCTAGCGAGGTACATTCGCTCTTTTTAATTTTATAATAATAATCATTTTTAATTTAATTAGACCTCCAAATTTACCTCGTGAGGTACATTGGTTGTTTTATTTTTATTTTTTTAATTATTATTATTTTTGAATATTAATTTTTTTTCGTTTCTTTAATTAGTATTCTTAATAATTTCAATTAGATTTACCTCGCTAGGTACTACACTATACCTTATCAGGTACACTGACTGTTTTTGATTATTTTTTTCTTGTTTTTTTTAAAAATTTTATAATTATTATTATTAATTTCATTTATAGCATTACCTAGCGAGTTAGCAAACTGTACCTCACGAGGTAAACTCGCACTTATTAATTTTGTTTTTTCAAATAATTTAGTTATTATTAATTTATTATTGTTAATTTCATTTGTTTTTAATTATATATAGAGATCTACCTCGTGAGGTACTTCACTGTACCTAGCGAGGTACATTCAATGTTTTTTTTTTTAAAAAAAAATTATAATAATTATTAATTTCATTTTAGATTTAATTATACCTCCAAATTTACCTCGCGAGGTACTTCACTGTACTTCACGAGGCTATTTCACTTTTTAATTTTTTTTTTTTTTTTTTGCTCTTTTTTTTTTAAAAATTATTATCATTAATTACATTTTTTTTATATTTACACCTGTACCTCCCGAAGTTCTACCCTTTACCTCGTGAGAGACATTGGCTGTTTTATTTTATTTTTCCTTTTTTTTATTATTATTATTATTTTTAAATTTTTTTCGTTTCTTTAATTAGTATTATTAATAATTTCAATTTTTTTAGATTATTTATAGATGTACCTCGGGAGGTACTACAATATACCTCGCCAGTTTTTAATTATTTTTTAAAAAAAAATTATAATTATTATTAATTTCATTTATGGCAATACCTCATGAGGTAGAACACTGTACCTCGTGAGGTAAATTCGCTCTTATTAAAAAAAAAAATACTAATTTTGTTATTATTACTATTAATTTCATGTTTTTTAATTATATATAGAGATTTACCTCACCAGGTACATTTGCTGTTTTTAATTTAAATTTTTTTAAAAAAATTATAATAATTATTATTATTAATTTCATTTTTTATTTAATTATACCTCCAAATGTACCTCACGAGGTACTACACTGTACTCACTAGGTTATTTCACTTTTTTATTTTTTGTGCTTTTTTTTAAAAAAAACAAATTATTATTATTAATTACATTATTTTTTAATATTTACAGCTGTATGTCGCGAGGGATCACTGTTTACCTCGTAAGGTACATTGGCCGTTTAATTTTTGTATCCTTTTTTTTTGAATTATTATTATTATTAATTTCAATTTTTTTACATTATTTATAGATGTACCTGGCGAGGTACTACACTGTACCTCGCCAAGTACACCGTCTGTTTTAAATTATTATTTTTTGTTTTTTTTTTTAAAAAAAAATTATAATTATAATTATTAATTTCATAAATAGAAATACCTCGCGAGGTAGTTTACTGTACCTCACGAGGTAAATTTGCTCTTATTAATATTTTTTTTAAAATGATTTAGTTTTTATTATAATTAATTTCATTTTAAAAAAATTATATATAGAGATGTACTTCGTGAGGTACATTAGCTTTTTTTTTTTACTTTTTAATTTTATAATAATTATTATTATTAATTTCATTGTTTATTTAATTATACCTCCAAATGTACCTCGCGAGGTAATACACTGTACCTCACGAGGTCATTTTACTTTAATTTTTTTTTCTCTTTTTTTTTTTGTTTAAAATTATTATTATTAGTTGTTATTATTATTTTTAATTTGATTTTAAAAAAATTGTATTTAGGGAGGTACCTCATGAGGTACATTTGCGTACCTCGCAAGGTATTACACTGTACCTTGCGAGCTACATTGGTTGTTGTTTTTTTTTTTTTTAAATTTTTCTAATTATTTTTTAATTAAAGTGACAGATGTACCTCACGAGGTCGCTTTTTAAAATTTTTTTGGTTTGTTTTTTTTTTTTTTATAATAATAATTATTATTATTATTTTGTAGTTACAGAAGTACCTTACGATGACAAAAAGTAGGAGCTGATTACATGTATATATTTGTATATACCATAATTTTATACAACATTAATTACCATGAGGTCAATGCGAACCGTACAATTATACAATATGCAATATGTATAACATCCTCCATTTTAAAGGACAATTATAAGTTATTAACTTGATTAAACCATTTATTAAAAATGTTTTGTACACACACTTAAGCCATAGATTTTACTAGGCCATATTTTAAAACTAACTATTTCTTTAGAATTTGCCAGAGTATCCAAAATGTACTAGAATATGCCAAGTGAGCCATAATGTGGCAATATACAATAATTCAACATGTACCAAAAAGTTGGAAGCACTACCGTTAGCAAAAGTAGCTTAAGTTTCCAAAGCCTTCCCTGATTGACACACACGAGAACTATTACCTGAAAAATGTTTCTAACCATCAATCCAGCTCATTATAAATACTAATATGTGCTCGTGAGGTGCCAAGTAGAACATTTTACAGAACAAAGTACTAGATATAAAATTTACAAACATATTAAATCAAATCACAAATTCTGTAATAACATTTCTGTATCAAATTTCCTTTCATGAATCACATATATAACATGACAAGCAATAGGCCAACACCCTAACAATCCTTATCACCCCACCCTTATTTCAGCTGACAGAATTCATGGGCTGTAATATAATAGGTTTAGTCTCTATGACAAGACTGCACCAAGCTCTCCAATAATGAGGTTTAGCCCGGCCAAAGACTACATAACTCATATCGGACCATGGGTTCCCTTTCCTCCGAATATGGAAAGGTGTCACTGTCCCAAGGGCTGACCCTTAACCCAGCCAAAAGAAAAGGGTGATACCAAGGGCCTTGAAAATAACAAAGTCATCCACTGTGCACCGAGTGGTAGCATACCACTTGATATTATATACACAATAACTCTCATCATCACTCTACAACCATCACCACTCCACATCATCACAATCTTGACATGTATATATAAGATTCCAAACATGATTTATAAAATAATACATCGTCTCAATAATCATTAAGATAATAATACTATTCCAACTCACAAAAATCATAACAAAAGTGCGTTATCCAGAACATATATCATAAATTTTTTGTCTCAATAACCATTTCAAAATACCCATTGATATATTAAATCAAAAATACAATGTCACCTGTCACATTTTAAAATAAAATCCCACAAGGCAACTTCATTAAAAATATAATTTTCATAAATTGAAAATCACTCACAAACATCATACAAGCAAGTACAATGAGTGGAAAGTGGTTACCTTCAGTTCTTGTCACAAACTAAACTTGAGATATACCAAGTCCACTCTAAAAATATATATAATTATACGTTAATAGAATTAACAAAATAACCATTATTAATACAATAGTAAATAATTAATTAAACTAGTATCTTGCTTTAAATTTTCCTAGAAAAATGATAATTTATTTATTCCTCAATTTAACCTAATACTAACTTTTATAAATATAACCCAAATTTATTAAACAATCTCCAAACCTCCACATACTCAAAATCATATCAATCTCTAATTTAAAATCTCAAAATCTCAATTCATAATTTTATATAGTTCAAGATTTAGCAAAACTAACCGATTAAACCTTAAATAATACTTCTAGTAATCCAAATAAATGCTTAGATTCTCATTTAATCGGTAAAAATATCCTATATGACACAAATCCTAAATTCTTTTAAATTTCACAACAACTAACTAACAAAATCTAAACTGATTAGCCAAGCGCCTTGTAGCGCGTTGGCACTAGTGCCAGACTTAGGAGTCTGGCCTCCCCCCTCCCCCTCAGGGGTTCGACCCCTGCCAGTTGTATCAAAAAAAAAATCTAAACTGATTAAAGTTATTTATTTATTGTGCTATTTATGTATGCGGTCTTCTATTATCAAAAATCAACACTTTACCAATATTCTAATCCCAAAATTTTCAATAATCAATACTATTTTACCCTCATTAGAAAAAAAAAATACGTAGAGCAACTTTTACAAAAAAAAAGTTTGTTAAAAAGAAATTAATCTAACTACCTAAATGATAAATAACGTACCTTCTAAACTTAACTTTTCTTTTCTTTGCCCTTCCTTCCCACAATCTCACCTCGCTCGTACACCGTCCCTCAGTTTTTCCGGAAAATACACACTACACATATATATATTAAGTATAGGCGGTGGGAGGTAATTGATTACCTCCCTCCCACCGCCATTAAATGGATGGTGGGCAGCACTTTTACGTGCTGCCTACTAATTAGTATTTTTATTATTATTATTAAATTAAAAAATATTTCTTTTCTTCTTCTTCTTTTTTTTAAACAACAATAAGATATTATTAGTCTATTCATTATTTTTACATATTCTACTAATTTCTTTTACTATTATAAATGACATTTTATATGAAAACCTTTATTTTGATAATTACATAATAATTTCATGTGTCATAATTAATTAATTTTTTTTCTTATTTATAATTAAATCCTAATATAAAAATTAGGATATTATAATATGCAGCCTCCCTTATATCACTGTCCATCCTCATACCGCTGATTGAAGCCATAGGCTAACACAGTTCAATAACAACTTATTAATTTGACTGGATTGTCCCAAGCTCACCAAACTTAAGATACACCCGGCCAAAGGTAAGTATGAACTATGGCTCCCCTCCTTAAAAGAACACAACTAAGGAGGTATCACATGTCTCACAGCTCCAATGCAATCCCGACCAAAGGAAAACATGAAAGAAGGGACTCTGACAAATGTCATCCACTGTGCACCGAGTGATGATATACCACGTGGTAAAAGATCTCAACATACAAATCTCTCCTTACTCCAACGCATCACATATGCAACCACCATGCCAAACATATATTAAATCACCAATAATATAATTAAATGTCAAGGTACTATAAATCATGCTTCAATTCATATAAAATATCAATTTACAATACATACACATATAAATATAATTCAGTCCTTTAATTTTAAATAAAATATAGTTACTTACAATTACACACAATTCACAAGTATATGGAAGAATATTGAGAGTTACATGTTACTCCCTAATGTATAGGTAATCACACACAAGTGTTACTCCAAAGCTCTCAATGAGAGTTTACAAAGTACAACATAAAAATTTATTAATATATTACTCGAAGTATCCTAAAGTTGTTTTAAAGATACCATTAGATACTTAAAACTACCCTCTCAACTAATATTTTATATACACATCTGCTCACTAAGATTCAACCCCATAAATTGAACTATTTATTTATTTTTTAGGTTATGGTACAAAAGGGGTGTTAAAATGTCATAAAAATAAAAGAACCATATGTATGCACCCACACAATAGCAACGAAAAAGAAAGAAAAAAAATTGGTTCAAGGAATATGGGAAAAACTGCTTTCGGTTTATAGCAGAAGGTATAAGATTTGGGTTATATATATATATATATATATATATATATATATATATATATATATATATATATATATATATGACATGTTCGTGAGGGAAGGATAAATGGGTCGAAAAGAGGAAATAATTAAACATATACACATACACGCACGGATTGACAAGAAAGAAGGAGTTTGGGGTTTCTTGTTGAGCACACACGCTATTGCACAGTGAAAAGCAGAGTGTGATTAGGAATATTTATGCATATATATGCTCCGTGTTTACAAATAGAGGAATCAAATAAATTATACAAAACACCCACCCACGTTTAGGTGCCTATCCAAAGGATAGGCATCAAGAGCTTGGCCCATCTGGGCCGTTCAGATGCGATCTGGACGGTCCAGATTTTATTTTTTTAAACTGTTGCTTTTTGAATAAAAAAATTATTTTTTGAAAAAATGTTAGTTGGGAGATTAACTTTATTTTAGATTCTGTACCCATTAAAATATTTTTAAAAAAAAAAAAGTAAAAAAAAAAATCTAGACCGTCCAGATCAGACCAGAGGGACGAGCTCCCCATGCCTATCCAAAGGATAGGCAGAGAATCCAGTTCCCACGCATGAAGGAGAGAGAGGAGGAGTTGGGCAATGATTGTTGAAATAAATGCACACCCACCCCGTTTAAAAAAAAAAAAAAAGCGAAAGGCATGTGGTTTCTTGCAAGGTGTAATACACACCACACTATGGGATAGGGTTGTCCATGGACCAGACCAGACCGGGTTGGGAGTCAACCTGAAGTCTGGTCCAGGAGGGACCTTGGGCTGGACAATCCAGCCCGAGGTCTGGTCTGGTCCAGCACCAGACCACTGGTCGGGCTGGACCAGACCGGTCCAGGAGACTGCCTGGATCAGTCTAGGCAGTCTAGGACTTTTTTTTTAACAAGACAAGATGAATGCAGAAGAAAAAAATAGCAGCAGAGAGCCATATTAATTCCTACAGGTAGGCGTACAGAGGACTATATCTAAAGCAGAAACATATTATCATATTTTCCAGGACTGATTTAACAAGACAAAATACTCCTACGTATGTGATGAATGATGAATGCAGAAACAAATTTTAAGCATCACAAATCCTATATTGCAGAAAACTAATGAGTAACAAATCCATCACATTGTCATTCATTTCTTGAAAACATAAATAACAAGTCCATCACATTGTCATTCAGCATCCATTGTCATTGAAGCTACTTAAATATAATCCACAACAAAAATATAAATGCAGAAAACATAAATTAACAATTTAGTTTTCTCGAGCATCCATTGTCATTCATTTCTTTCCTTCACCTTCAATGATGCTTGATCTATCTAAAAAAACAAATTGTTTGTGTTAAGAAATTATTAATAATGAAGTATGTAAACTAGAATAATGACCAAGAGTCTCTTTGTCACCAATATCGGAAGACTAAGACATGTCAACACTTGAACTTTGCTCTTGTTCCATGACTGGAACAAAATGAAAAAAAAAAAGTACTCATCAATACTCAATAATCAGATTAAAATCTCCTTAGAAAGGGATTAAAAGAAAGAAAGGAAGAATATCATGTGCATGTTTTTTATAGCCATCTTGGACGTAACCTCAACACACACACACTGTTTTTCTTTAACCAGAACCTCAACTATCCAATCTCTAACAAACTCTCTGATTTCGTAAATTGCACACACTTGGAAAAGGATCACAAACATAAAGTGTGACTTGGGCCAATACATGTGTTTGGCCTATTTGGTACTTATATTACCAACCTCCATTGCCACCAGCAAAAAATGCATCAACAACCAATGTTCATAGGAAATTGTCCACCATTATTGTCGGATAAATCACATTAAACTCAGTCCATAAAATTCAATCTAAATAACAGAGTATAAAACAATCTAAATAAATATCAGATTATAAAGGACAACAAAATAATCAGACCAAGCCATCACGGTTGCTAATGCCCTCACAGTTTAAAATAATCAGAGATCAGACTATACAAGACAGCAAAATAATCAGACCAAATCGCTCGAGCCCGGTGTTTGCGAGATCATTCTTTGCGCTTTCATTCATCAATTTAAAACAACAAATAGAATAATCAGAAATAATACAGCCAAGAGCCAGAGCATTCTCTGCGCTTTCATTCATATCTTCACAGATCATTCTTCCTGATTTTCTAACTCAGTGCACCTATCATCTTCCACTCCAATTCCAACATCCAAAATAATCAGAAAACAAGACTTAAAACAACAAATAGAAGAAATTGGGCATCATCAATTTAAGGAGAAACGAAGGATGGAAATAGAGTTTGATTTATGCATCATTGGGCAGCATCAATTTAGAGAAGTAACCAGAATGAGTTAGACCAAATAGAAGAAATCAAAGCAACTATGAAACACAAATTACAGCGATGCATAAGGAGAAACAAAGGATGGAAAAGAGAAGTCATCGAAGCAAGGCACAAGGGAAAATTGACTTGGGGCTTCTGACATTTAAATCCAAAGAAGAAAACTTACGCCGTATGAGGGAGAGTCCAGAGACGGAGAACGATCGAGGATGTGCCGCTGCGAGACGAACCGAAGAAGAGAGGACTCACTGAAGAAGAAGACCGGAGGCTGAGTCGCTGTCTCCCTGTCCCTGAGATGAGATGTCGCTGAAGGCTGAAGCTAACGAGAGGCCGATAGGGACTGTCGGAGTGGAGAGTCGAGAGACGGAGCTGGGAGTGGCTAGGTTTTTTGGAACAGGAACTGGTTCAGTCTTCAGTCTCACAACCCTATCGTAAGTCCCTAACTAAGCCACATTTAACAATTTTTTTAAAATATATATATATATATATATATATTAATTTCTCGGGCTAGACCGGGTCATCAAAGTGGTCGTAGCCTCCGGCCCGAGGTCTGGTCCAGCCCGAGGACAGTGGTCTGGTCCGGTCAGATGATATTGTCTCAGACCATTTTTTCTCTCGGATTTGGGCCTGGACAGACGGGGCCTGGGTCGGACGCGGTTTATCGGGTTTTTGGACATCCCTTCTATGGGAGAAGAGTTGAAAAGACAAGAAGATAGGACATGCTACAGTGAAAAGAAATGGAGAAAAGAAGACATGGGGCCAAGACACAAGCAAGAGAAAATAAACGAATCAGCAAAGAAGAGTACCTCCTGACGGCGCGCCTAGAGTGTGGAGAAAGAGAAGGAAGAGGGGATTTTATAACGAAATGGTTAGGGTTTGATCCCATTAAAATAATAATAATACTATTAGTAATATTAAAATTATTAGGAACACTTTCACTTTTATCTTTTTTTATTTATTTAGATATAGATCAGATTATTTCATGAAGGTATTTTCCCACAACATATTTTCTTTTCCTTATTATTCTTATCAATATCATTTATCATTGTTAATTAATCAACTTTAATAAAAAAATTGATAATATATTTATTATTATTATTATTTTCAGCTCTTAATTTTACACTTCTAGATCTTCTCTAAACCTAGATTATTTAATAAATCATATCTTAATAGCACTTAATTACTATTAGAAAAATTGGGATGTTTGCTCTGGCACTGTCTCCAGCGAGGAATACTTTCTCAAAATTGGTGTGACAGTTGAGTACGTCATTAGATCTGTTCCTACCGTAATAGGCATCGACCCATTTGAGCAATGTCCAAGAGTCTTCGAAGGCAGTAGGAACATGGTGTTCTGAGGCTCTTCTGTAATGAACGGAGATGGCGACGACGTTGACTGTCGATAAGAGCAAGTTGACGTGGTTGTGGTAGCTTGCAGTGAAAGAGATTTTGATGACAAAGCCTCCGTCAGGGAAGTAGAGAAGGAGGGAAGCAAATAGAATATGAAAATAGGAGAGTAGAAGGAGGAAGAATAGAAAGTAAGAGACAATGACATAGTAGGTGGTTGAGGTGGAGGAGGTAGCAGTGCGGAGTGAGAAAGAAAAGGAAGGGGTAAGAGGTATATAGATGAGGGACAATTATGTAATTTCATTTTAATTTCAAAAGGATACATTAGGCATTAACACCTATTTAGAGGTATGCATATTCATTAAACCTATTTCTCTTTTCACATTTTTGAAATTCTTTTTTAAAGGATTTTCCCTTCTCTTTTTCTTTCTTTGGACTTTTGTTTAATAAAAAAGAATATTAATCATATAGATCTCCATTACTCTTAGCCTCTCAAATCTCAGTCATCATTCGGAATTAAAAAAACTATTTAACATGCACTCAGATTCCATGAGTAATATTGTAGAGACTTGTAGGATGAGAGTCTATCCCATCTGAACCGTCCAGATGTAAATCTTTTTAATTTAATTATTTTTAAATAAAAAAATATTAGTTAAGAGATTAACTTTATTTTAGATTTCTACTCATTAAAATAATTTTTTTAAGAAAAAATAAATAAATCTGGACCGTTCAGATCCATATGGACGGTGTAGAAGGATAGGTTCCTGCGTGGCTATCCTTTAGATAGGCACGAATCCAATTCCAATATTGGATAATGCCCCCACAAGACTCGTAGGCCCCACCAACCCCTCTAAGCTTACACATCAGCACCTCTCCCTCCCTCCTGCCTTGTCCTTCGCTCCTCTGTCCCTCCCTGTCATCACTCCAAGTCCAACCTTCTTTCCGGTCGCTCCCCATGTCTAACGCCCCCAGATTCAGCGGCACTGTCAAGTGGTTCAATGCCTACAAGGGCTTCGGATTCATCGCCCCCGATGACGGTGGCGATGATCTCTTTGTCCACCACACTTCCATCCGATCCCACGGTTATCGCACCCTGTCCGAGGGTCAGCCCGTCGAGTTCCTTCTCGATTACGCCCAAGACGGACGAACCAAAGCTGTTGACGTCACCGATCTCCTGAGATCTCGTCCTTCTGACGGCGGCGGAGGAGGGTTTTATGGTGGCAGAGGCAGAGGCGGTAGATATGGCGGACGCTATGCTGGCGGGAACACTCGCGGTGATCCTTACCGGTATGGCCGGAGAGGTGGAGGCTACGGTGGTGGTGGCAGATACAGCGAGGGCATCGAGTGTTACAATTGTGGCCGCGTCGGTCATTTGGCAAGAGACTGTTATCATGGTGCTGGTGGTGGCACTCGCAGACGCGGTGGTGGTAATAGTGGCGACGAAGGCGGAGTGTGCTTTCATTGCGGGGAGGAAGGGCATTTTGCGAGGGAATGTCCTACTGTCGATAAATGAGAATCTTGGGTATTTTTCCCTGCTGTAATGTGGGTGCATTTATAATTTACTACGTATCATCAAGTTCCGAGCGATTGTGGCATTTTCATTTTGTTGGTGAAGCTCAGTGCTGAAGAAGAAGATGGGTCAGGTGTATTCTTTTCTCGGCAGTTACTTGTAGCTATTGCCATGTTGCTGAAACTTGTTTTGTAGGATTCGCTAATTGTTAATCACTATACAGTTTTTGTCGACTCATTGTTGGCGTTCTCTTCACTCGACGATGATCGTACAACTTGTATAATATGAAGCAATGAGAACCTTAATTGATCAACTATTTCACTGAATTCTTACCTTTCCCACTATCTTCAGAATCATCCATGACTCTGAAGCAATTTTAGACTACACAGTTCTCTAGCTTCATACGTGGATAAAATATGGTGTCGTCTGTGGTTTACTGGTCTCGCCTTTGAAACTTGTTGACGCTATCATATTGGTGCGAAATCGAACATCCCGACGTGTATGTTCTATTTTTATCTGTACAGTCAAGATCCAAGAGTCTATAATTTTTTTTTGAAGATAATTTGATACTTTCCCTCAATTCATGCGGGCTTCAGATCTCCTAAATCTTATCCTGGATTAGGGACTACTCTGTTGGCATGTGCAAGGTGGTCCTCTCGTTGCAAGATATATATGAGATTTTAGTCCATTCGGTTCCCTAATTTTATGTGTGGATAGAATGTATTCTCATTTTTGTTCTCTATATAATAAATGTTCTGGATATTCCTTTTTGGTTAGCTTTTCTATGACTTGGTTTCAAGCGTCGTTGAACTGTTGATCTCGTTCAATAACTTGCATGTTTACTATAGACTTCTATATCCTCACTACCATTATATCGTCTATTTATCATATATGGTGACGTTTTGATAGTTTTCATCTGAATCTTATTGCCCACGTATCAGTGACTAGTCAATAAACTCTGTATTAAGGCAAGTACAAGACGCAAGTAGATTTCCTGTTAGTGCATATTGTTTTGTTGCAATGAATCTCGAGGTTAATCTTGCAAACGCCCCTTGTTACACATTATGCTAAAAAAATGTATTATGTGATGCGATATGATGTATACTATTATTTTTATTTTACTTTTGGTTTTTCTGGGGATCCTTTTAAAGTATATATATATGTTTTAACCTTGTTATCGTCTATTAGTCGAAAAAATACAGAAGTCTGATCATCTGGGGTACACATGGGTTTAAATGTTGATATGATAAACCTGCTCCATCAATAAAGGATAAGTGGTAGTGATCGTGAAATGTCTTTTTTTTTTTTTTTTTTTTTCATTATTAGAAGATAACATAAGTGGTAGTGACCATTAAATGTCTTTTTTTGCATTATTAGAAGATAATGAGATCTTGGATGTTATTACCTCTGATGTTTAATATAAGATTTAGTTCACCTTTTTTTAGAGAAATTAATGAAATTAAATAAATTACTTTAAAATATTTATATTTATCATTTCTATAACAAATAAATTTGTCTGACTTATAAATTAATATAGTAATATATACTATGATTAGGTTACTTAGGAGGGGAAGCAACAAGCAAAATCGGCCAATCGTTATTTAGTAGTCCTTCTGAATTTTGATATTCTCAAAATGTACCCCAGGCCGAAAATAACAAGACAGGGAGGGATAGCAGTTTCCTTTACTTTTTTTTTTTATATAATGGTTCCCTTTTTTGGTCAATCCCATTTTTTCTTCCCTTAGGCCCAAAAGAGTCTTATTTCTTTTTAGGCCCAATACGTAAATGTGAAGCAATTGATGAAACTCACGCAGCGGGTCTGATTCTGATAAGTGATACTCCCTCCGTTCTAATTATAGGAGAACTTTTGTAGTATAATTTGCACTACATAAATACTCCTATAATTAGGACCGGAGGTAGTAGGCTTTGATAAAATCCATCAGTCATTTTTAAAAAAAAAAAAAAATATGAATCATTTTTCTGGCGAGGCCGCGTGGGGACACCAGAGCACATGGTAATTTGATCGAGTCAAACAATACATATCTCATTTGACAACCTGGAGTTGTAAGATTCTTTAAAAACGACAACCCGTGGGTCGTCAGGATTTAGGACCAAACATGACCACCACCATATTTGCCACATATTTCATTTAGTCATTTCACTCTCAACTATCAATTATTCTCATCTCTACTTTGGAGGTTTTTCATACTTTTGCACTATGGTGGCAAAGTGTGCAACCACTTTGAGTTTCTATCGGACGCCAAAGCAGAGGCCTCTCCTAAAAACGTTTTTTGCATTCACAAGAGCTCAAGAACGAGACCTCTTTTTTAAGCGACCAAAGCCCCTTCCAAGCTTCCACTAGTTACTTTTGCACTATTATGAGTTATTTTGCTTGCACATTCTTAAAACTGGTTGCTTTTTAGGTTCTTAGGCAACTTTTTAGCCATGATCCCCAGGACGATTTGGTCTCATGCCTGGCCCGCCAAATGTTTGGCCCATTCTCCTACACAGGCCATTTTTATTCCACTTCGATTAGATTAATTGACATCTGTACCAAAAAAAAAAAATCGTTGACATCACTAATTTATACGAAGGAAAGTAATTTTCTTGTTCCCATTGCCATATAATTAGTCAGCTTTAAACCTACATCACCATAATTCCCCCTTTCTTTTCTTTCTAATCAGAGAGAGGGTATGGATGATTTTGGAACAATACTTTTGCTCGTTGAGCTTGGCTGGTTTGATGATGATATGCCAAGAAGAAACATTAAATTAGGACAAGGCTACCTTTCAATATTGTGATTCTGAATACATCAAAGACATGGATGGTTCTTATCTACTTTTTGATGCTACTGAGTTTTAAATTAGCTACTCCTTCCGGTCTTAATTATAAGAACACTTATGTAGTGCAATTTACATTACAAAAGTGTTCCTATAATTAAGATCGGAGGTAGTATTTCTTTTGTTTGAGTAAAATGGTTGTGAAAGTGAAAAATCACTTCATTTAAATATATCATTTTACCAATGCTTCGTCATATTTTGTCAGACAAGTGCCATTTAGTTCATTGGCCACAAATTTTAAGTGGTAAAGATTAGATTAAAGCATTGAGAGACACACACACAATTTTTATTATATATATATATATATATAGTCGTGTAAAAATTCAAAGTAGTTCCATATATAATGAGAATCAAATAATCAGCACAAACAAGGTGTATGTGAGTGTTGATTTCCCCACACTTTTACTACAACAACAAGCAGTAGCCAGCTCTTGACTTGTAACAAGAAAAACAAAACAAGTACAATGGAAGGAAAAGGAGAAAAGGCAAATACAAATATCCCTTTACACTACACACATGTATATTGAAGTATTTGAGAAGAATGAATAAAGCAGGTAAACAATTAATCAAGGCTTGTGAGGGGGACACTGATAGCACTTGGCAAAGAGGCCGAAGGTGTCAACTTGGCGTACAAAATTCACCATACTTGCCCATCCTCCCAACCCAAAGCCTACCAGCAACACCCACACCACCACAAACACGTTCATGGAGTACACTCCCACCCATCCTCCCAAACACGATGGAGCCCTTTCTACTGCATTCTGTCCACACCATAACCATACATACATATATATCATTAGCACAATCTCTAACTATATATGAATTTCTTTTTCACATAACTTATCAATGAAATAATGCTAACCTCCCTGGCCGATGCTGAAGCAAAGGTGACCATGTGTGCTAAGGCCGGGATTATGTAGACGGTGAAGCTGACCAGGAGAGATCCAACAGTTGAGTTGATAGGCCCAAAGAAAGGAAAAACGATTGCCAGGAACCATATTGGAATCACTACCGGAACTCTTGCCATCGCCCTCTTCACCAAACTCTTGGTTTCGTGTACTCCAATGAACTTCTCCCACACAAAATACAGAGGTGTACAAGCAAATCCAAACGTTATGAACTGTAAAGTTCAACCAATAACATATAGTCTTAGACAGAGTCAATACATATATAACAGGCCGGTTGCATGAAGGATTCATCAGACAAAATTATAATAGACCTGGTGGATGAGCATGAGAATGACAGCTGTGTCCCTGAATCCAGTCCTTGGGAGTAAAGAGAAGGCGTTGGAATGGGTAAGGAGCATGTCCCCAAATGCCCAATACACCGCAGCCGCTGATGGCAGAGTTAGGGTCAGCACATATAGTGTTGCCATCAGATATATCAGCTTGAACTTTTGTGGCTTCCACATTGCGTGCATAATTTCCCTACAACATCCCATGCAATTCATTTCTGTCAATTTCATATTGCTCCTATATATGCATCAACTTTTTCTGCCCTATGATGAGCTTAACTAAAGTCATCTGTAAATCTCATTAAGTATATGCACAAAATTCCCCGTGAGTTCTGGAGAACAGTAGTGTTCCTCACAATTGAATTAATTAGTCTTTCACTGAAAAATAACCGCGTTTGTGCATGTTTTAATAAGTTTTTGAGTTCTCACACTGTAACTGCATGTCCACCAAAAGTGTAGAGAATGTTGGTAGCCCCGGTAAAGTAGAGAACCAGTTTAGTTGGGCCTGAGTGTTTCACCCCCTCAACCTTCACAGTCAAATTAAGAGGCATAACTAAGCGACATAGATATGTTGACAAGGTTTATGAAAAAAATCATTTGTTGTCAATAATTGTATGATTTACTTCTCTAGTTGATGGGATGAGAAAAGTCCTTTACCTGTCCGTGGATAAGGGAGGCTATGGTCAGATACCAAGCAGTGTAAGTTGTCATCATGAGGCCCAGGAAGGACCAAATTCTATAATTGTGGAAAGAAGGGATGAACACTGTGGTCGCACAGCAGGCGCCAAATATGTAAGTCCAAGTTCTTTTGTCAAGATTGTCGTTTATGTAGTATATGTTACTGAAAAGTTTCATTCATTGTATCAGGAAAGAGGGAAAAATAATAATTAATAGTAGTATTTCAATGTTATATATTCAAGATTATCGTCAAACACCTACCTTGCACAAGCAATAAGTTGAATCACCGAACCAAACAGAAGGAAAGTACAGTTGAAAAAAAGGCCTACATTCCTCCAGTATTTTCCTAGTAGTCCATCAAGAACTTCAAACCACTGCCAGAAGAAGAAGAAGAAGAAACAAACAGGATTCAAAGAAGAATATGAGAAAACTCATGAAGCTATTAACCTTATTAAGGTTTAGCTTTAAAAAATAAAAGAGCCAAATACAGGGTATAACAATCATATAAGGGTACATCAAACGGGAATACCTGAATTACATGGTTCCTGAAATCAACTCTCTCTCTCTCCTTTCTGGTTCTGTACTCAACATAAAGAACAGTGATAAGGTAAGCCGTCCAGCTTCCCATAAGTCCATAAAACAGCTGAAAAATGATCCCAGATAACATCCCCAGTTGTGAAAAGGAATATGGAAGTGTCAACAGCACTTGTGCAACCTACATTTCATTCCGTCGTCCATTTAGAGAGCATCCACAAAAACAATACTATTATTTTTTTTCAAAGAAAAAGATAATAAAAAAATGTGATGTTACTTGAATATTTAAGTAGTACCTGATTGGAGGCACAGCTGAACCATGCATCATATACAGAACCCCCATGCCAAAATAGCTTAGATAATTTGCTCCTGGCTGTCTTGGAATCACCATCTTCTTCCTCCATTTCTAGGTAGTTACCAGCAATCACAGTCTCAACCTTCTCGGAAGCCATTATGACTTGCAAGTTCAGGTACTGTGGGTGGATGAAAACAATGGAAATATAGACAGAAGAAAGTGCTTCTCAATTCACCACCCTACTTCCCTGATATAACTTCTTTTGAGCAATTCATTGATTGAATACCCCTTGTGGCCTGTGGGGAACCTTTCTTAGCTTACTTTACAGTTTACACATTTAGGAGATTTATATGAAACATTAGTCTTTAGGTGTCTCATTTTTGTTATTGGATATGCACGGTGTTGTGGGCTTCAACTGGCCCGGGATAGCTACATGGCACGAGCGGGTGGCCCGCCTTGGGCCCATTAGGTTCTTTAATCAGATAGAGCCCATTCATACAGACTGATCATGAATGTGGATTAGATAGAGAAAAAGCGATAATGAGGGATTACAAGTGTTGGGTCTGAGTCAGCGTGGGGGAAACCAAACTCGGATGCAGGGTGTGGGTGACTGATTGCTTTTGAGAGGAGACTCGTTTGCTAATCATGATTAGTGCTCCACGTGATCCAACTGGCTTTAACAAAAAAATCTTAATATATAAGATTATCTCTTTTAGCACTTTCATTGCTTAATCTTGCAGATATATAATTTGATTACTTTATACCGATCATTGTTGCCTGTGCTAATAATGATGCCAGGAGCCCCATAAAGTTACAAGGTGGGTGGCATTTTAAACTATCCGATGATGATGAATGACGATCTAGTCTTAGCTTTGACGCCCAGGTTGTAATTCCCAAAGGGGGGAAAAAAAATCATAGATATAATTTGAGACATTGTAGGCTTGATTATGAGACACTTGCCTACTTCCGGTCAAAAAGAGAAATAACAACACGATGAAAAGAAATAAAGCTTGTGAGTGGTCTCTGATCTGATGAGATGTGCATGGAATTGGCTGATTATTGCCCAATATCAGCCAACTCGTCAGGCCCAGTGCCAGAAAAATGAATTCTTTTTCCCCGCTCTCATGTTCAAGTATATACAACTTATTTGATCAATTATTCAGTGACAGTGTATTAATCAGCTTCATCTCAATATATATCTTCTATAGGGTTGTATTATTTGTCCAGCAAAAAAGGAAAAAATACCCTTAGTCAAGTCACAGGGGAATTGATGCAACTAGCTAGTATAACAATGAAATGATGATGTTATGATCAGTGGCGGAACCAGCAAATTTTTTTAGCCTAGGCCAAAAAAATATATATTGAACTACTCTATTTAGTTCTTATTATAAGGCACCAACTAACAAGTATATTTGGTCCTTTTTATAAGACATCATTGTTTCCAAATAAAGATTAAATATTTTTTTATCCATGTATACTCATAATTAAAAGGGTAGTGGGTGAGAGTAATAACTAATAAAAAATAATTATTACTCTTTTTTTCGAGCACAAAAAAGAGAGTAATAATTAATATGATAAAGTTTAGTGTAATTAATAGGGATAATATTGAAAATTACTTAAATTTTATGACAAATTTAATGACTTCAATTTGTTTTTATTGACTTGTGATAATTGTTAGTTGGTTCCTTAAATAAGGAGGAGGGAGTATTCACTAAATAGTATCAAATAACCTCAAAATACAAATAAATAATAACCGATAATTATAAATCAAAACAATATATAAGATGATACTAACATTTTTGGTGTCTCAAACAAAAATTTTACTTTCCTCTCACAACTCAATGAGTAATGAAACAAACATTATCCTTATAAAGAAGATAAAAAAATTAATTTGGGGGCCAAATTTATGGCCAAATAAAATATCATATACTAAATACATATATATTCTAACAAATTTTATAAGATCGGTCGGGTCCAGCTGGGGCCAAAGCCACAGCTGGCCATCACTACCTTCCGCCACTGGTTATGATACTGATCCTAATTATAAGTCTCCATTTCAGCTGGTTGAAATTATTCTAGATAGCTAGACTAGTAAGTAGTATAACGATTAGGCATCTGAACTTTATATATCTTCAAAATGATAGAATGCTGATCTGTGTGAACTCCATGGCTGCACATACAGTTAGTGGGGTTTATGAGAGCCAGATGCAACATCTCTATCAGAGAGAGTGTGGATAATCACAAGTTACACATGATGAATCACTTTATGAAGGAAGAGATGAAGAATGAACTGAAGGGTCATGTTCGTTGAAAGAAGCATGGTCGTGACAGCGAGATGGCATTCTCGGCCTAACCGTGGCTTTTGAGCAAGTGGGACGTGTTAACCCCACAATGCATATGGACATGTACGTGGGACTCTCACCGGCTCGTTTCAAGGTTTGAGTCAGAACAGAAGGACCAATCATGAATAGGAAACATGTGTTTAAAAGCTGTTCAGTGCCCCACTTTGACTTTGGTGTCTGGTGTTAGGAATTCAATGATAAGCAAAAAGAAGGAACAAATGTCCCAATTACCCAATAATTAGTAATGTTTTAATGCCTAAATAAAATAGGAAATGCACATGCATGAGAACAAATTTGTTAACACGTACTAAGTGTTCACTTCACTAGGCTGTGTTTGGAATTTTTGTACAAATGTATTTTTTAAATTATACTATCAGTCATTAATATAAGAGTCAATTGACTTTTTTTTTTTCCCTTTTGAAAGATTGAGGAATTAAATAAGCTACATTAAAGTATGATATTTATCATTTTTCTTCAAACTAATTTGCCCATCTTATAAACTGATATGTAGTCTAATAATATACAATATAGACTATGATTAGATAACTTATTTATAAATAAATGCATAAGCCTCTGAAGTTTTGAAGGGCTATAGCAACTCAGGTCTAAAGAAAAACAATGTTTCAACAATTATTGTTTATACAAAATAGAAACATTAAATCCAAACATAAAAAAGGAAAAGAAAAGCAAAGAACATAAGCCTGTGGGATACTGAAACCAACAGTTTTGAAGGGGGCTCAGGTCCCAAAATAAATAAATAAAAATGGCTATAGCAACTCGGCCCTTAAATGGGCTTACTTGTGGAAATAGATATGGACTAACGTCACACGTCAAAGCTGAAGCCCATCTAGCTAGCCCAAAAAAGAATAAGATTCTTTTTTTTTTGGTACAAAAAGAATCAGATTCTTCTAATAACGTAAAGCGGATAAGGCTTTAACTGGGACCTGGTACGAACTTGGATCTGTTTACCATCAAAACATTTATGACTGGAGCAAAAACAAACTTGTACACCCCAACAACGAAAGCGTTTTAGTAGACCACCGTACTCACATGTGACTTATTTTTGGGAAAATCCTTTTTAGGGTTTTTTTTTGGCGTAAAAATCTCAGAAAAGACCCGCAAAAATCTGAAATCCCAAAAAAGGCCTTAAGGCCTTTTCAAGGATTTTCAAAATCTCCGTGAGTTGTTAACGGGGCGGAGATATAGTTGTTAAGCGAGATCTGATATAGTTGTTAAATGAAATTGATTCGGTTGTTAGAAAATTGTTGTTAACTATGGTGATATAGTTGTTAACGGATCTTGATATAGTTGTAAAATGGGTTGATTCAGTTGTTAGAAAATTGTTTGAAAATCCCTGAAAAGGCCTTAAGGCCTTTTCTGGGATTTCAGATTTTTGAGGGCCTTTTTTTAAATTTTTATGCTAAAAAGGGCCCTATAAAAGGATTTTCCCCTTATTTTTCCTACTCTGTGTAATTCAAGGGAACACTGATGTGATGAGAATGTACTAGACGTGGGTGTTAATTGCATTTGTACGTCTGAATCTGATTTCATGCGATGATGCTCGTGAGACGTTACTGGGAGCATCAGCGCCAGCGGATATTTATTGATCCATTTTTCCTTACCTATGTCGCCTTATATATATTGTAACAGTATATGTGTTTAAGTATTTTGGATTCTTTGATAGACATCAAGATAATTTTTGGCTGCTTTCCAAGATTATTTGATCGTCTCAGAACGCTTCTCAAGTGCTTCCGGATTATTCTGGGTTATAGTACTAAAGAAAGAATCAAGGACGAACCATTGTATTTGTTCAGCCGAATGCCAGAACCCCGTCTTGTGACCTGGAATAGGATCATTGTTGATTTAAAAATCCGATCGCACGAATTTATAATTCTGGCCTAGTTCACAATTTGATGCCTATGCTTTTAGCATCGATTTAAAAATCAGCATCTACTTCAAGAATTGGAGACTGACGTCTCAAGGGCATGGTCTGGTAATAACTCTTGGCTATGAGTTAAGACTGTTGTTGGAAGCATTCTTACGGATCTATACGCAGAACAGGGTGATACAGACAATGCACTAGGATTGTTGGAGAGGATGTCAGTTAAAGACGCTGTGGCTTTAACTTTTTCTCTCTTTTCGAGTCCGTGCAGGGGAAAACCAATTCCAAAGATAGACATGAAGCATGTCTTTTGGAAATTAAATTGTGTGTTTAATTAGTTTCTCCAGTCGAAGCAAAGTACCCGTTCCTTCCATACCAGATGTGCAGAAGACGTAAAATGGTCCCCAGCAATTAAATCTTGTTTTAGTCACATCTGACCCATTATTAGTACTGATGAGCAAAACACCATGAAAGTATAAAATAAGAACACATGTTGATTCCGCCAGAAGAAAGAGCAGTAGTAAAGCGAATCTCTTGCATTTCTACTCATGTATGTACTGATGCATGAAAAAGAGAAATTGATGTGAAGTAATATAACTAAATATAGGATTTAAATTATATGTCATTCATATTTATTATTGTTTATCTTTTTTTTTTATATCAAATTTGTCGCGTGCATGTATTTTAATTTTACAAAGGTGAACCCCACTTCCTGATCATCACTGTGACCTGTTAAATTAGCCAACATAAGGCAGGCTCCTTGCTGTGTCATCCTCATCCATACAAGAACTCTTTCTGGTGCTTCCGTTTCCTTCTCAATCATTACGTCCGCTGAGTTTTGGCCTCCCCCAACCAGTCTTCATACTGACTTGCTACGGCCTTTTCTTTTTGTTTGCACTCTGCCTTCAAGCATGCCTTGTCCACTTCTGATTCCTTCACAGTTTTCAATAACCAATACACTGCAAAAGCTACACCAAAAATTTCACGCCGTAATTCCTTTTGCCTATTCGTTTGGCGCCATATTTCCCTGTACAGGGTTAAAAAAAGGTCAAGGGGCCGATCCACTATATACTATCGTCACTGAGCAGGGCCTCCCTTTATTTGCATTCGCCACTTTTACTAGTCTGCTTCAGTGCTTCTGAATGTTTTCCAGAGCTTGGTGCCCCACACTGATATTTTTTTTTCCGGGCTGTGAGAATTTGTGTGTTGTGTGCGTGTGAGGAAGATAATTTGCAGTTGAATTCGACAAATTAGTGTCGGTGGCCATTGATTCGTTTGAACTTGACAATAGTTCAGGTGGGGAAGAGAAGATATTTATTTTTATAAAACACAAGGATTTATAAATTGTACTGTCTCTGAAAGTTTATACCTGAGCCAAAACGACTTTGACTATTGCAAATAATCCCGTATGCGCGGGACGAAATTAAGGAGGCAAACAGAGTATTATACAGTTCAATTCTGGGGCCAAATTTATCATTGATTGGGAAGAATACAAAAATGAAGGAGATCTATCATCTAATCCTTCCCCCCATGACAAATAATAGCCATATTGCCATTGATGAGCGATTTAACAAGCTGGATGCAGAAATAAACACTAATAATTCATACCTAGAAAAACTTAAGAGACACCTAACCCGACAAGGCGCATCAAAAGCCTCTGTAGATCACAACAAAACAAGGCAATATAGCTCTTGGATTGAACACATACAACTCGTCCAGATTAGAATACGCCCCGACACCACCTCCAATCGAATCATACTCTTCCATACTTCCTTCCATATTCTTCTTCACCCTGCCAGCTATTACCCGACAAACCAGCATCGCCCTGACGTCATTTTTCTCGTCCCCTGAAACCACCGCTCTGTCGTGTGCCTTCCCGCTCGTCGCCGTCGTCAATATTCCCTTCCCGTCGTTTTCTCCGTTCGTCGTTTCTGCCGCCACCTTAAACCCATTCTTGATTATGTTGCAAACGTTGCACTGTGATAATGAGTTGCAGAGGTTGGACGAACCGTTTAGGCCCAGCGAGCACACGAAGGTGGTGGCGTGAAACCTGAGAAGCTCGTTGCCATCTGCTATGCAGCGTGGGTGTTTCTTGGGGAGGTTTGTGGCTTTAGCTTTAATAGAATCTCTGTATTCTTCGAATTTGGATATCGTCTTCTGGGTGTTTTGGACTTTGAGGATGCGATCTATTTTGCAGACTGGGGACTGTTTCTTTAGCCAGCTTGAATGGAATATGATTTCTACTATATTCTTGCTTGTATCTTCAGGACCCAGCTCCGATACTGAAATTTTTAACCAGACAAATAAATTTGTTACATGTTCAAAGATAAAAAAACAACAATTTCTTGTGAATAATAATTGGTGTTTGAATTGAAATTTACCTGCATGTTTAACAGCCTGATGAAGCTCCAAGCTTTCAGTTTTTGTGAAGATCTCACCACAGTCTGGGCATGGACAAATGCTGCTTCGAAGAGAAGGGTCTCTGGTGAAACCCAGAACAGGGTCAACCACCATTCGGCACTCATAACAGCCAGAGAGTCTCCTGAAGGGCATTCCCTTGAAAGACCCGGTAACAGAAGAACTAGAAGATGCTGATAATGAAGAAGATGCCAAAACGGCGGCGTTGGGTTCTCGTGGAGGAGCTTTCATGGATCTGCTTGAGGAATCATTGTTGCTGCTGCTACATGCAGACAATGAAGACTTTTTGTTGTGCGAATCCGGGCATCCAGTTTCAGGCTTTGCCATGATATTTGTGTTATTACAAAGTGAGCCTGAACATTTCATCTTCTTGCATTTCTTGCTGTTCTGATCTTCTGGGACTCTTTCTTCCTGCAACTTTCGCTGTTCTTGTTTCTTCTTTGGTTGTTGTTTCCCTTCAGGAATTTGTTGCGGCTGCTTCTGCTGCGGTTGGGTTTGAACACTTCTACAAGTCAATAGGCCTCTTACTACTACCCAAGAGGGTTGTTTCTCTGATTTCTGCGGTTTTTGGTTCTGGTTTGCATTGGCTTGCTTGGTGGATTTCCTATGGATTCTGGGTTTGCTCATTGTAATAAAGATGAAAATTGGCTGAGCCAAACAAGAATAGCTGGTGGACTTTTGGGTTTATATCAGAACACTCATAGAGGACATGGATGCAACTTGCAGGATCAGGAAGCAGAGCTCACTCTAGTGGCAGAATGTGATAGTGAATTGATAGCAGTTCTTGCTCTGGGTGAGATGTGGGATGTGGGCTATGATCAGAATCTCACCGTTGATTTATCTAGATGTGATGGGGAAAGGGTCTTATTTTTAATTTGTAGGGAAATAAAGAGATATGGCCTACAGGTCCCGCCTTTTCAGGCCGTGGCCTCATGAGTAGTGTCACACACACAAAGATATATATATATATATATATAATTTTGTGTAAGTGCCATTTAAGCCCGAAATCATCCACTCCTCTCGTTATCTTTTTTTTTTTTTTTTTATCTCTATTCCTTATCAGTCCATCTAAACCGTTGGTTTAAAAAAAAGAAAAAAATTAAAATAGTATTATGATTTTTTTAAGGGTTAAGGTGCGAAAATGCGTGTGATTTTCTAAAGTGGCACCAAGAATAAATGTTTTTTTTAGATGCAAAAATAACTATGTGGTTCTAAATTAGGTCAAAAAAATAGCGTTTAATAATTAATTTTGACTTTTTTTTTGACCTGGACGATGACGGCAAGATTTGAAAGGTGCAAAAAATAATTTTATGATCTTAAAAAAATATTTGAGGTATTGGCCAAGACTAAAAGGATCTTGAAAAAAATATTTCGGCAGTCTTATTTGATCTTAAAAAGTATTTTCGGGATCTTGATTAGACAAAAAAAATTTCATAATTTTGAAAAATTATTTTAGGATCTTGAAAAAATATTTCAAGTATTGGCCAAGACTAAAAAGGATCTTGAAAAAAATATTTGAAATGCGTCATCGTCATCGTCAACAAAAAAAAAGTCAAACTCAAACTTAATTGGTCAAACGCTATTTTTTGCACCAATTAGAACCACATATTTTCTTTTGCACCCAAAAAAAATATCTTTCTTGGGACGTTTAGGAGATAAAGACATGCGTATACATTTTCGCACCTTTAGACTAACATGATTTAAAGATTAAAATAATAATAATAATAATAATTAGAAGACATCGTTCATCTATCATCTTATCTTATGAGGTTCCCAGTTCCCATGGCCACTAATTAATTAATCTGATTGAAAATGGCACACGTGTTGGGTTGATGTACACAGTACTCATATACTATTGGTTCTGACTTCTGAGTCGGCTACATGTCAATGTCACAGTAGAATGAGATGGTGACAAAAAGAAAACCTTATAACACTGCATACTTAGGCCCCGTTTGGTTCGAAGAAAATCGGAGGAGGGAAAAGGAAAATTGGCATTTTCCAGTGGCAACGGCCGTTTGGTTCAAATTTTCTCTGGAAAATATCTTCCGCCGCCACACCATTCTCCCACGTTTAAGAGAAAATGGGTTTCCACAAAAAATGATGGGAAGCAATTTTTCCAGCGGCTATGAAAATGGGCTAAAGTTCATTTTGCCCTGATCATATGGCAGAGAGAGAAGAGAGTAATGCTGGGGAGAGGAAGAGAGAGAACAATGTGATGCAGGAGAGGAGGAGAGAGAAGAGCGTGATGCAGGGGAGAGGAAGAGAGAGAACAATGTGATGTCGGGAGAGGAGGAGAGAGAAGAGCGTGACGCTAGGGAGAGGAGGAGAGAGAACAATGTGATGCTGGAGAGAGAAGAGCATGATAGGGAGAGCGGTGCCAAAATCTGTTGGTATTCGGTGTCGGAACAAGAAAGGAGCCCACAGCGGACAATTCTCGACATATGAGAATTGCCTATGGCAATTCCAATTGAGAATTGTCCAAGGCAATTCTCAATGAGAATTGCCAAAGAATTGTCAAGCCAGCGGCCGGCCGCCAGAGGGTCGCTGGTGGCCGGCGGTGAGAGTATTTTTTTTAATGGAATTTTCCCAAAAAGTATTTTATCTATAAGGGTAAAATGGTATTTTGCCTCATTTTCCTATCTTATTTTCTTTCAACCAAATAAAATTTTTCTTATCAACCCATTTTCTTTTCCAGTGCCAACCAAACGCATCGAGGCAAAATATTTTTTTCATTCCATTCCATTCTTTTCATTTTCATTCCTTTCTATTTCTACCTTTTCTTTGATCCAAACGGGGCTTTAGAAGTTAGAATAATCGTCAGGGAGATCCACCAGGGTCCAGGCATGATGCATGTTTTCATAAAGGGATCGTGCTAGTGGCTTAGTGCTCAAATTGTGACTATACAAAAGAAGTCCTATAGATTTACTAGTAATACTGTCCAGCATGTAACGCCCTCTAGAACTTCTATTATATTTGTTGTCTGCAAACAGTAATTTCCACGATATAATGCTCAGAACAAAAACAGAAACAGAGGGGGAAATCTGTCGTGCTGTCAGCAATAATATCTCTATCATTAGTATGTAATAAATTCCTGAACAAATTGCCTGATGGATCATCTGGCCAGCTGAATAATAATCATGAGGAATTTGTTAGCTTCATATTCTTAGCTTATTCTTCTTCTTTTGAAAATTGATGCCATCCATTATACTTGAGGACGCTTCTTAGAAACAGACATCGTGGCTGCATCAAACACGCCGAGTTTGATTCAACGATGGAATCATGTCATCATATACAACGTTGGAATCTAATTTAAAGTTTGTATGAGTGTGCGTGTTTTGGATTTAATGGGAGGCATAAAAATTAGATGCCACCTAACTAGACTGATACTGTTTAACTTATAAAAATAATCACTTCCGTCAGAATGACAAAATTACTTACATGGGGTATATCTTGACAGATCTAGAAGATTAATAAACTAATACAAGTCCATACCGTGGGTCATTATTCATGTTGTTCATCTTAGTGTTTGTTTGGAATTTTTAAAAGTGTTTATTTACCTAAGATAAAATTTATTTCATATGCTTAGCTCTATTCTTTACTGTAAATTACGATTACGATTGAAAGTTATTTTTTAAAACTATAATCACTACTCCAAATAAACAAAATTATTTGACATTTAAAAAATGCGGGGTGGATACAATCTCCCTCCTAAAGTGGTGTTAATTAAGTAGTTCATTTCGCGCGGCTCACATCAATTTATGGTGGTGGAAGTCAGACCATTAATTAAGGTTGTCGTTATTCGAAGACCAAGGTGAGCTTTTCTGGGGCAAAGAGAATTTTCACCATTTGCAAGGTACTCCACTAATTACCCCATAATGGTGCCTGCTATGACAGAAAAGTTGCTTACTTTGATTCCTTTTGCCTCAAAATCATGCCACCCCATATGCTTCCGAATAAAGTTTGGTCATTTAATAAACATAGATAGCAGTAAATAAATGGGAGTCATCCAGTTCCCTCCAGTGGTTTGAAATTCTTGCTTACCGCTAATTAACCTCCTCTTAATCCCATTCTCAAGCTACATTTCGTTTGCGAATGTGCACAAAGGCGCTGAACGGGAAAATCATGAGAAATAGCCGTTGTTGATCAAAGATATATATTGTGAGTGGTAGATGGGTATGGTACAGAGATTTTGGCCCTTAGGTGAAAATGTAATTAAAGAGCCTCTGTTTTGAACTGAGAATACTTTTTTTGGCTAACATATGGCATCGGGCAATGCTTTAAATGTTGCTTATTGCTCAATGAACCTGTGATTCCCACCTTTATCTTAACTCCTTACACAAAGCTGCCGGTTTTGCCCGTCTTTTATGCTCACTTCTTTTAGTGGGACAGTAATGAGAATAAGAAGATTTACATCTTTAAAATTTCCGTGTTATATAGTTTGTTGTTGTTGTTATTTGGGCAACTACCCTGTTTGGTGATATCAATTAAGATAATATATTAGATATATATATATATATATATATATAGTACATACCGGCAATGGACATGCGTTAAAGCACAGCAGAGAGCTGATTTAAAGTTTAGCCTGCAAGTCAGTTAAGCCGAAACCTTGGAAGATGTTAGAAGATAAAAAAAGTGAGAACCATATGTAGGACAAATACAAGAACCTTGAGAAGCAAATTGATTGTTCCTGTTCCCTGTAAGGACAAAGTAAGAAGTGGCATATGGCAAAACTGGGAAGACAGCAGCGCACGTAAACGGGCCTGTTAACTTGTGAAAACGCCAATCATAAACAGAGATAGATTTCACCGCCATGTGCATGAGATGCACGGGGTTTGGCACAAGTATTTTATAATTTATGAATTCAAATTGGGCCACGGAGTGTAGTCATATTACGGAATGTTAGGTGGCACGAGGGTGGGAAATTGCTGGTGTACACTACTACTTGGGAGTGAAAATTATACAAACGTGGGGTAGACACTGACAACACGTACGGGCATTTATGCTCAAGACTTCGATCAATCATGTAATCTTGTTCAGTGACGAGATCGCGGGTATGAAACCTAGGCCTGTGCTATCAGTCTATAATATGCTTCTTTTATGTAATCGTTATTTAGTAACTACAAACTCATAGTTTTAGGAGCCTTCTTCTTAGTAAGTGAAACAAAACTCTTCTCATATATTTATTTCATAAATAGTAAAAGTACTTCTAAAAAGCTACAATAAACTGACATTAAAATTGATAAAAATAAAAAAAAAATGAATTAACTTTTGGAGAATAACTTCTAAAAAAAAGTAATAAAACTGATTTTACAGAATATATTCTGAGTAAAATAGATTATGTGGAAAATAGTGATTTTGATAAATAGTGTTTGGATATTGTTATCAAAATCACTTTTTCATGTTCAAATTATCAAAAAAGACATTAGCTTTTGTGATAATTGCATATAAAGCATAAGATTTTATTTTAAAATATTTTTAACATTAGATTTCATAATAAATACTAGAAATTAAATGAATTTGTTTACAAAATTAAAATTATAACACTAGTCAATTATGTAACATGATAAAAAATAGCTCAAAAATAGTATTAATGAATTGTATAGGCTAAAATCATTTATAGATAGTAATTATCTAAAATAATATATTTTAGATTGAAATACGTAATTTATTAGATAAATTGTATACACTATTCTACATCTTATTTAGCTTTTTAGTCCATTTTCGTATCTTTTCTTTATCACTACCTTCATTGCATCTTTATATCCTAAGTGCCCAAACAATCTGAGACTGTATTTTTCTGCTATAGTTTAGTTTTTGCGTTTTTATGAGCAATAATTGAGATGGTAAATTACGTCAAATTGTTAGCCAAAATTATTATTAAAGGAATATTTGGACATCAATCGAGTGTTTTGAGAAATTTCAGAAATTAGAACAGAGATAATGAGGAAGAAATCGAAATAAAGAGAAGAAGAAGGGTGAGAACAGGAGGAAAGAGAAAGGGAAGGTTGGGAAAAATTATATGATACTCTATCCAATCTTTTTATAAGCAACTTTTATTTTTATTATGTAAAACTAAATAGTGGGTAAGATATCAAAAATATGATTTTTCTTTTATAAAATTTATGAAACAAGAGAGAATATAAGTATAAAAATAAATGTAATAAATTATTAAATTAAAGAGAATTAGTGGTGAGTGGAGGATAATTAATATAAAAATATATATTTAATAGGGGTAGAAAAGAAAAAAATTGTTTAAATTTTGAGACACAAGGAGAGTTACTTATATAAATGACCAGCCCCAAGAGAAAAAGTTACTCATAAAAATAACTGAAAATAATACAATTATGAGCCAACAACTGAAAAGTGAAAAAATGAGTTTTTTTTTTTTTTTTTTTTTTTTTTTGCCTAAAAAGGCGATTTTGGTTTTTTTTTTTTTTTTTCCCTTCATGTGTTTGGATCATTTTCCCGGCCCCAAACTATGGTTTTATCCACACACAAAAAAAAAAAAACACACAAAAATGCTTTTCAAATGTTAACCAAACATACACATGGAAAATAACTTTTTCTCAAATGGAGGTGTAATTCGTACTGGAATAGATTCCCTTAAGGCCTGTTTGATTTGAAGAGGATAAAAGGAGACAATAAGGTTTTATCTTGTTTAGTTTGATGAGTGAGAGAGAAGTTGAAAAGTTTTTAATGATTTGTTTGGTTTAAGAGGAAATGGGAGGGAGATAAACTAATTTACCATTTTATTCTTAAACATTAGTTTATATTTTTTTATTCTTGTTATATAAATTACTTTTTTTATCTTAATCTAAATTACATAATTTATAAAAATTCAGCTTCATCCCCACCGTCAGATTAATATGGGTATGATATAATGCTATTTTTATTTTTAATTAATTGGCCAGATATATACCAATATATTATAACAAATTAAATTAACAAATTTTATTATATTTCCTACAGAACACGTGCTCTAAGCATAACATACCTTTCTTCAGGTAAGAGAAGAAAAAGGCACAAGATATGTTTCTCAAACTCTTTCCCACACTTCCATCAAAGCTTCCTCATCTCAACTCAGTGGCGGAGCCACACTTATGTATTTGTGTGCAAGTGCAGACATAAATTTTGAGAAAATATATATATATATTTTGAAGAATCTTATGACAATTTGTGTAGGTGGTGTGGTTGGTTATCATTCAAAACTCATCCACTAGAGATCCCTAGTTTAAACCATGCTCAGACACTTACGTTCTTTTTTCTTGTTTTTGTTTTCTTTTTTGCCAATGTCCTTGGATCCATTCCAATTCTTTAATTATTACCATAGAGACATATTTCTGAAATTTAAAGTAAGTCACACCATTTATTTATTTTTCATAATTTTTATGAATATGCAATTTCTTTTTATCCCCCAGTTATTCTCCAATTTCTAAACACATAAAAAATCACACATTAACATACTTTCTTCACCATCGCATGTATCGTGTATTATATATTACATATTAAATATTTTGTTATGAATTATACAATTATTTTCAATCACTAAAAGTAGGTTGCATTTCGTAGACCATGGAGGATTTTGACTTCACATTCTTGTTGCATCTTTTATAATCGTTCTGTTGTAATAACTTAGTTGATTCTTAATTATTATTTTTCTATGTTAAGTTGAAGTTTTCTTTTCTTTTCTTGTTTATATTTTTTTAATGATTTTAAACTTTCCTTAAAAAGAAAATTATTTACACTACGAAAGTGTTCCTATAATTAAGACCGGATGGAGTATTTAATAAATGAATATTTCTAAATTGTTAACTCAAAAATTTGGGTTGCGTTTCATTGTAAATTGAAAACGAAGACAGATAAGGTAGGATATTTTTGAGCAGTAAGTTGTTAGAAGTATAAGGGATTAGTTGATTAGTTAATTATAAAGTTAAGTCCTAGTCTATATATAGAGGATATTAAATATTGAGATGTGAGTGTTGGATGTAGAGTCACTCACCATATGTTTAGGGAGGGAGTTAATAAGTTGGTCTCCCTCCAATAAGGAGTTAACTCGGTTTTCTTTTAGGTTTTAAAGATAACTCAAGTGAGTTACTCATTAAATGAGCATGTTGCACTTTTTGGTTAATACAATAATATTCTTCATCTTCTTTCTCCATATTATTTCTCTAATTGTATTTGTTAACATGATATCAAATCCCATGGTTACTTGCCACTAGATCTGGGTTGTGGATCAAGAATTCAGGTTGGGTTCAAGAAAATCTGTCACCTTCATGTAATTGGGCTAGAAAAACAAGATTAGCTCGTAAAGCTCATCCACAGTTCAAGATCTGGGACCAAGCTACATAATCTGACGACCCAAGACAGATCGAGGAATCAAGATTCACAAACAAGCGTGACTACTCATATCTGAAACCCCAGAGAGATTGGGCGAGTTAAGATCTTATGTTGATGGTGTACCCAAGATACGTTTTCCTGGGTGCTAGAGACCTAAACATATTGATTGTGCCATTCACAGTGAGATTCTTGGGCGTTTTTTTAATCGCGCCACTCATAGCCAGCATCTAGCGTCTTCTTCGTCAAATTCCAACAAGATTACAGACGTTCTCTTCAGAGCAAGATTGCGTGATCAGTCTTTCGTCTTAGGCGCAAGATCCAATATTGTGTTTCCACCGCCGTTGTAGCTTTATTCCCAGATTAGTGTGCGCATTTGCTAATTCGAAGTTGACGTTCAGATTAAAGCTGGAGCGTTGTATTCGTCGTTCTTGATTTGCCGCCGATCATCTCTTAATCTCCCGTCGAAGCTCCATTGTAGGGTCACTCTTGGTCCTTTAACTTATCTTAATCTTTCAAGATTCAAGTACTCCTTTCAGCCATGTCTCAATCTCGCCGATTGAAAAGAGCGATGGAATTAGGTGCTTCTCTGAAACCATCTCCGTTCTACTCGCCTCTCATCTCTCTAATCACTTTTGTTAACTTGGTATTGAGATGTTAGTGTTGTTAATGTTTGAGAAAGAGTTAACCATGTTTTTTACAGAGATAGTTAACTTGCCTCCTCTCTCCGATAATGAGTTAACTTGCCTCTTCTTTTAGGTTTTAGAATAACCCAAATAAGTTCTTCATTGAATGAAGCGTGTTCTTTCTTTATAGTTAATACAATAATATTCTTTATTTTCTTTCTCTATATTATTTCTCTAATTGTCTTTGTTAACACAAGTGACTTATTGAGGTGAGGGGAGAAAGATTGAGAAGGAAGAAATAGATGTAGGCGTATTCTGCAGCTCCATTTTCTACTGTAAATGCAAGAAAACCCTGTTGTTTCTTCAAAACTGTTTGCTGGACATCTTATTCGACCAATTTCGTCATCACCTCACCGCCGTTCACCAAGATGATGAAGATACTCCAAGCCCTTGTCGATGTCTCTTTTGTTTTTTCAATAAGGGCAGTCATGGGAATATTACAAAACTTACTGAGGTAAGTTAGGTAGGATTTTTAGCTTCCCTCTAAAAGGACTTGGCTTAGGTCCTTTGCAACCTAGCATCCACTGCATCAAATGCGCCGTTTAGGCGCAAAGCTAACACATGATTTTTTTTTGGGAAAATCCTTTTGAGGGCCCTTTTTGGTGTAAAAATACCAAAAAAGGCCCTCAAACTCTGACAATACCTGAAAAGGCCTTAGGGCATTTTCAGGTATTTTCGAAATCTTGGGGGAGTTGTTAATTTGGCTGATATAGTTGTTCCTAAGGATCAGATAAACGAGGGGGAGAGACAGAGAGAAGTAGAGAAAGCAATAATTAAAGTTTAGAACATAAGAACGAGAAGAGTAAACGTCTTAAAGAGAAAGAAATAAAAGAAAAGATCGGTAGTAAACTACGATCTAGTTCAAGCGAGAGAGAAGAGTAAAGGATGCTGGATGCAAGAAGACATAAAGAAACAAACGTTTATTGAAGTGTAAACACTTACATGGAAGGGAAGAGCAGAAGAAAGCTTAAAGAAAGGAGAGGGGGAAAGGTTGTAGAGAGAAGGCAGAGGGAAGCTAGAGAGAGAGGAGAGTAGTGGTTTAACCCCCTTGAAACAGATGAATGTCTCGCTTTATATAGAACGGTTCGAGTCTTTGTTTGTACGATTCAGGTTAATGGTAAACTGAATCGCGGATTTCTCTGATTGGTTGGTGACCGTCTTGTTTATTTATACGTAATCAACTACGACAAATACTCTACGTATTACAATAAATTATCATAATACAAAGAGATTTATAATTCTACAACTTTATACATGGAAACGAATGTGTTTATTGTCTCCGTCAAAAGTTGCAAAAGTTCATCTTCTTCCAAATTGACAATGAATTCATCTTCGTCTTCATCATCATTGGATTCGAGACGGTGTTGATGGTCCAAACTTTATCTTCTTGGAGTTGTTTGAGAAGAAGAGTAAGTTCTTTGGATACAATCTTGTTTATCTTTTGCGAAGAAGAAGGGTATCTTTGAACAACATTCTTTTGATTCAAGAATCTGCTTTCGTTCGATGGCACAAAGATACTTTGGGTTTTCTTCGAACCATTTATCAACCGCTGCGAAAGCAAGAGTCGTTTTATAATTTCCCCACCAACGAACAAAGATTTGTCTTTGTAAAATTGGTAAATTTGGTACGTTTTTGTTTATATGAGAAAATCAGTATTGCCGGGAAAAAATCCAAGATACGAGACAGTTTTGAAAAATAATGAAGATCTATGGGAAAAGGATCTCCATTATTCGGGAATTTATGTTGAAAAAGAATCAATGCCTTTTGAAGTTTGTGGCGGGAGAATTTCGGATATTGGTCCAAAAATTCGCCACCATTTCAAAAACCATTGGGAAAGATATACTCGGTTTTATTTTTGAAATAAATAAACCAAGTATGTTTGAAAATTTTATTTTGATCCCAAAAGACATTATACCAGGCAAGACAATAATCCCGTATGTATATCCTTCCGGATCGAAAACTCTTTTAGAAAAAGGTTTCCATTTATTGAGATTCTTACCCCGGTTGTAGGCGTAAGAACTTTTAAAATTTGTAAAGTTGAATGAGTTATAAATTGTTGTTCTTGATCCTTAGGTTTAGAGATGTGTCTCGTCAACTTTATGGATCCGAATCAACTAAAATTAACTCGAGAAAACTCTTGTGTTTTTTGTAAACTAGTAGGCACAAAATGAAATCCGAGAAGGAAAACATTTAATGCTACTTGGTTTGGAGTTTCAAAGAAAAACTCGGGTTCAACTGTAAGATATCCAATACAACATTTTGTTTTTCGATGTATGGAGTATCTATAGTATAACAACGGTTGGAAGAAGCTGCTAATGGGCGTGATACCCGAGGTGGTTTTTTCGGGCTAGTTGGAGAGCAAATTCTTTATTTCTTGAATCATACTCTCCTTTTGTAATTGCCTGGGAAGAAGAGGCAATTAAAGATAAAGCCAATTTATCATATTCTAAAGCCTGGATTTTTGGATCCTTTTTGGTCAATACTTCATTCCAATTTTGAGAAGGAAGTTTTTTGACGTAGGAATCAATGGTTTTGGTTCGGGCTTTAAAGATTTTTTAGAAATTAGTCCCTGGGATTGAGGCTGGTTTATTGGAGTAGATGACTCGGTTTTGGGGTAGATGACCCGGATCTTGTTTGTGAACGAGTCGACGCATTCCCTGTGTTTGCGGGATGGGTTGACTCATTGATGAAGATGCTTCTGAGAAGGTTTGTTTGTTGTTGAAGCATTGTTTTATAATTTTGGCCAAATCGTCGGAAGGGGGCCTTGAGCATCTTGGAAAATGCTTTGTTTATCATCCTCATCATGGGAGAGGACAGATTTATTCTTTTGATCATCACCTGGTTTCTTTTTTCTCGTCATAGGCTAAAGGAAGAGAAAAATTTATGGTTAGGTTTCACTCATCTTAGAACTTCCTTGAAGGAATTCTCGGGTAAGGAAAACGGGAGGGAATTTGTAGTGCCTTTGATAAATTCAATATCAAAATCAAAAACACTCAAAATTGCTTGCCATCGGGCAAAAATTTGTTTTGATGCAAGGTTTTTAACATCTTTTTGTAAAACATCTTTTGCAGATTTACAATCAATGCGAATTAAAAACCTTTGATTTAACAGATCGGCTTGAAATTTTGAAACACATAAAATAATGACCAAAATTTCTTTTTTGATCGTAGAATAGTTTTTCCGGCGGGATTCGGTGTTTGGATGTAAAAGAGATAATTTGCTCTTTATCTCCTACACGTTGTTTAAGAATTCCTCCATAGCCTAATTCGAAGCATCCGTCTGGACAATCTTAAAGGCCATAGGAAGAGGAAGGTTAAGGCATGGAAGTTCCTTAACCGTTTTTTGATTTGTTGAACAATCTTTGTATGAACATCCGTCCAAGGAGATGGATTGTTCTTAAGACGTTCATGGAGTGGTTTAAGAAAATTGCTAAGTTGAGGAATGAACTCACCACATAATTTAAACAACCGAAATCTCGCAATTGATTTTTATCAAGGATCTGATCGGAAATTTATCCGCAAATTGAATTGCTCTTTCAATTGGCGTGATAGTTCCTTGATTAATCCAATGTCCAAGAAATCGGACTTTTGTTTGAAATAAACTGATTTTTGGTTTTGAAACAACTAAACCATTTATTTCTCAGTTCTAATAAATTTATTGACATGTTTAAAATGATCTTCTATTGAATTTGAAAAGACGAACATCATCAATATATACAATGATATATTGACTTTGGTGCATGAAAATGTCATTCATAATCTTTTGAAATTAGGAAGGGGCATTTTTTAAACCAAAAGGCATAACATTCCACTCATCGACCAAATGGGACGAAAATGAGTTTTATACCTATCTTTTTCAGAAATTTGTATCCGCCAAAATCCGATTTCATGTCAAATTTAGAAAAGATTTTTGAGAATGTAAATGTTTTAGTAAGTCGATTTATTTGGAATTGGATATCTAATCCATTGCAAAGCTTCATTAAGTGGTTTATAATTTATGACTAAGCGAGGTGTTCCTCGTTCAATCTCAAAGCATTTTTGTTAACGTAAAAAGCCGCACAAGACCAAGGGCTTTGGCTTTTGCGTATCAAACGTTTGTCAAGAAGATCTTGAATTTCTTTCTTGCAAGTTTCAAGAATTTCTTGATTCATTTGAATAGCGGGCTTTTGTGGGAATATGTTTTTCAGAAAAGTTTGGTTCGTAAGGAAGATCTACCATGTGTTGCTTTCGATTCCGAGAAAGCATTAGGTAAATCCGCACAAAGCGGTTTGGTGGATTTTATCCGGACAAGAATGGATTTGTTTACGGATAAAAGGTTGTTGAAGTTGGTGTTCAATGCGTTTAAAGGAGACTTCTTCTTTAAGAAAATTGATCTGATTTTGTTTCATGAAAACAAGATTCAATTCTCTAACTCTTGGTTTTTTCGGAAAAAGGAAAAAATATCTTTTGTCCAAAACCTAAATGTTTGGTTGTAATCCCCTCGAAAGAGTTTTGTATGGCGTTATCATTGTAGCAAATGGTGCTCCAAGGATAATATTAGATGCCATAGTTTTCATAAGAATAAAAGGGGTTTTTACCTTCCAATTTCCATTCGACAATTGCTTTTGACACTTTATCCGAACGGGACAAGTAAGATCTTGAAACACCTACAAATCGTTCGGTTGTTTTTTCAAAATATTTTGTAGGAACCAGGCCTTCTAAAATACAATTGACCATGGATCCTGTGTCAAATAAAATGGTTGATCAAGAACATAATCACCGATTATAATCTTGACGTTTATATAAAATTTTTGTACAAAACATTGAGATACCTCATTTAGAAAGGGTGTTTCTAAAATTGGATTCTCAAGAGGATTTTCATCTTGATTTTCATTGTTTGAAACCTGATCATTATTCTCATCAGAAGGATTTTGAGAAGAAGATAAGATTTGATGGATTTAAAGTATGGCATCCTCATGAATTTTGTGAGAGGATTGAAGTTGTTGAACTTGATTTGAGTGTATTAATCTCACTCAAGATCATTTATAGTAACGGGTTTTTTACAGAACGTTTAAATCTTTCCATGGTTTTGGTAAGATCATAATGGTTCGTGGAATATTTATTTTGGAAGGAGTAGAAGAAGAGGGTTGGGAAGATTGTGATAAAATATCTTTCAATTTTGAAAAATACTCACCTTTATCACAACGGAAGTTTGTTGATGACATCAAGGAGTAGGTCTTGCTCCTGGTGATCATATTTATTTGAGCAATATTATCGAGTCGAGGATGAATAATATTCATCATCTTGTACTTGATTAATATCCTCGTAGAATTTGAGCTGGTTTCTTCTTGAATCGGAGGAAGTATCAAGAAGAAGATTGTTTATTTGGTTTGAAGAGATTCTTCGAGTTGGTCAATGTTGTTTATTTTGTTGGAGATTCCGCAAAGTATTTAGCATAATGACCAATTTTACCACATTTATAACAAGACTGATCTTTCAAAGGTTTTTTGAAAGATTTATTAGGTTTGGATTTTGATTTAAAATTTGAATGAAAGCCTTTTCTTGGTTTTTTATGAAAAAGATCGAGAATAATCCTTAAAATAAGGACGTTTTGAAAAAGAAGATGATTTATAAGGTTTAAAAGTTTTTGAAAATGAGAAGATTTGTGAGTCTTTGGCCTTGGTTTAGAACAAGAAGGAAGACGAAACATTTAACCCTTTACGAGTAAGAGGTTTAAGTGCAACTGTACACAACCAATGTGCAAGAAATTGTACTTTTGTTTATATTTTTCAATGGATTTGGTGGAAAGAAGATGAAAAACTTCTTTCTCGGATGGATAGGGACAGATTCTTCAACAAGTCTTGATTATGTAATCGATTTGGAAAAACCATTCCTTATTTTTATGGAAAAGAGTTTTTGGATCAATTTTAGGAAGAGTCCAATTATCAACATGTTGGTTTATGTTGTTAAATTGTATTTCTTCATTGAAAATGTTATGGGTTGAGGACGTTTGATCTTCAGAATTTGTAAAAGTATTTATGAAAGAGTTTGGAGCGGGGGATGTCGAAGAAGAAGAAGAAGAGGTAGAAGAAGAACGTTTATGGGGAGAACGGAAAAGAAAAGCCATAATAAAATTTGAGAAAATAAAAAGAATAATAAAATTGCTAGGAAATAAAGCAGAAATTTAAAGAAACTTAACCAAATAATTTAAGTCTCCCTTCAACTGATATCTTCACCATTGGATGAAGTAGTGGTATGTTGATTAAATATTTACTGTAATTTACCAATCATAATATATAGTTGGTCATTCTAGAGGGTCTTTAGATCATATGCTCCTTTAATAGTGAATATGGGTCTTATTGATCTGAAAATCTAAGATCATTCAATTCACATTAATCTAGATAGCTCAAGAATCGATAATCGCCAAGGTGCAACCATCTTAAACATCCGAACATTACTATGAATGAATCTTATCCTTTTCTCAGATCGATTTAAATCCCATAGTCGGGAATTAACCTAACCATATCACTTAAAGAAATATAAAAGTGATAACGAAATTAAATGTGATAAGTCATGAATTCAGAAGTAAGAAATTAACTAATCTCCCAGATTAGTTAACAACTATATCGACCCATTAACAACAATTTTTTAACAATTAAATCAGCCCCCATTAACAACTATATCGCATACCGTTAACAACTATATCAAATTTCGTTAACAACTCCCCAAAGATTAGAAAATACACGAAAAGGCCTTAGGCCTTTTTCGTATTGTCGAAATTTGAGGGCCTTTTTTGGAATTTTTACACCAAAAGGGCCCTCAAAAGGATTTTCCTTTTTTTAAAATAAAAATAAAAATCAGGCACTATGGGGTAGTAAAAAGATAATTCAGAATACTGAATGGTATTGAAAAAATTCTTCATAATCTTGAAAAATTATTTTAGGATCTTAAAAAAATATTTTAGAGTATTAACTGGTACTAAAAGGATCTTGATTAGTATAAAAAAATAATTCATAATCTTAAAAAAATTATTTTAAGATCTTGAAAAAAATATTCAAAGTGCTGTGGTACTAAAAGGATCTTGAAAAAATAATTCATGATATTAAAAAATTATTTTAGGATTTTAAAAATATATCACAAAGTATATTTTTAGAAGCTCATTACTTGAATTATTTTTTTATATCCTAAAATAATCTTTTTAAGATCATGAATTAATTTTTCAGTATCAATTAGTATCCTGAAGTTCCTTTTAGTATTAGTACCATGAAATATTTTTTCAAGATCCTAAAATAATTTTTTAAGATTATGAAATTTTTTTTTTAGTATCTTGAATTATCTTTTTACTACCCGGCAGTGCCTTAATTATTATTTTTTTAAAAAAGATAAGGTGTTAGCTTTGCGTCAAAAAGATGTGTTTGATGCAGCGGACGCTAGACTGCAAAGGATCTAAGCCAAGTCCCCTCCAAAGCACCCTAATTTGGAGGGAACCAAAGGGAGGGAAAGGGAAAGAGGGCCAGGTTTTGGCTCCCTCCTATCCAAATTTCAAACTAACTAAGGAAAGGGAGTTTATTTTTCACTCCCCTCCCCTCCAACCAATGGTGGAACTACCTTATGGCCAGCTAGGGCCTTTCTTTTATCTTATGTATTTATATGTATGTATTATATAATATTTTATTTTGGCTAATAATTTGGCCCCAGCTAATCTCTTATCTTCTCTATAATTACACATTTTTTTATTAGGACAATGTTTGGTTCATTACTTATTAAGTTGTGAGAGAAAAGTAAAATTCTTATTTGAGATACCTATTGAAAATGTTAGTACCATCTTATATCTTGTTTTGATTTTTTTTTTTTTTTAAAAAACCATGGCCTATTAAAAAAATGAATGATAATATTAATTGAAGGGGCCCATGGCCCTTTAGCTTACACGTACCTCATATTCTTTTGTCATTTTCTTCATGCACATGAGATAGTCCAGAAGCGTCAAACTTCTTCCACTTCTAGGATCCATTTCTCTTTATCTTCATTTTAAGGACTAAATAGATACTTAAAATCACTTCGTTTCACCTCACTCTTTTTATGAAAGTTATTCTATGTATTTTTCTCTTTCTAATGAGGGTATATTGTGCTAATTAGTGAAAATTTTGGGGTTATGATTTTGGGGGAGTTTTGAGTTTTGATAATAAATGACTACATATATGTAGGGATGATTAATGACTAATTTTAATATGTTTGAATTTATTATTTGGTTGTCTTATGGTTTTAATCGGTTTGGAAAGTAAAATTATTGTTTGAGATACCTACTAAAAAGTTTAGTATCATCTTATATCTTGTTATGATTTACTCCCTCCGGTCCTAATTATAAGACATAGTTGATTTTGTTTGGAGAGATTAAGGAAGTTAATTAAATTATTTTAGAGTATTTTATTTTTATTTTTTTCTTCAAAGTAATTAGTTTGACTAATAAACTAATATATAATCTAAAGATATATAACATATAAAATGATTAAGTAACTTATTTAGCTTTCTTAATCTCTCCAAACAAAGTCAACTATGTCTTATAATTAGGACCGAGATAGTATAATTTTTTTGTTATTATTTATTTGTATTTTCAATGTTATACGGTATTATTTAGTAAATATTTTAATATATTTATTTTTGGCCTAGACTAATATTTTTTTTTTCCTGATTCCATTATTGCCTCCAACCAAACAGGCCCTTCATAATCAATGTTGCATGGCCCAAATAATCAGACGTCAGGAGAAAGACACTCTTCAATATCAATGTTGCATGGCCCAAATAATCAGACGTCCAAAGAAAATAGTAGTTGTATTCTTGTTTTTGATTGTTAGGCTAGGCTGATAACAAGAAAAAGACACTCACAAAAAAAAAAAAAAAAAAAAAAACAAAGAACAAGAACCAAGTCGGATCTGGATTCCATACGAGGAGTGTGCTCACATGGACTTAGAAGAGAAAGTGGTATTGAATAATTTCTCCCCAGTCATGTGTCCCGCCAAGCTATGACAGGGATCAGGCCCTGCTATCTTCTGGTCCATCATACGAAGTGAAATTCCAATCATGGGCCGCGGGCCTATGGACTGCAAAAGCGCAATCTTAAAAATGAAGCCCATTTGAGTCCTCTACCCCTGTCATACCGCCAACCGGACATTTCAAAATCTGTCTCTTTCCGTCTTCGGCCGGGAGCAGGCCGGGAGCAGGCACTTGACAATTTCCCGGTAATGGGATTCTTCAAATCTTCAATGGATTTTCTCAATTGAACGTCTTCTAGCTAAGTGGTTGCTCTCTGTACTCCCATCTTGGGGCTTTTTCTCTGACAGAAATGCCGTGGAGATTACTCCATGGATGGGAAGGCTAACCTTCCGGTCTCACCTCCAACTTCCAAGAACCTGATCCGTCCAATCAATCCCGATACTACATCGTCTTCCTCATCATCCCTCTCTTCTTCCTCACCGCCGGACTTCCTCCGGCATGTTCAAGCCGCCTTCAAGCGTCATCGTCCTCTCGGTAACGAACTTTCTCCATCTTTTATACTGTATCTATTATTCGAATTGGCTCATTGTTTGTAAGTTACGATGTGTAGTGAATCTGAAAATACATGCCTTTTATTTAACATAGCAGAAGCCTTTATTAACTTTGATACTAATAATTTAGGGTTTTAACTTAACCATTCGTACTCGTCAGTCTCTTTCTCGATTATTGGTTCCAATGCAAGTGGCGGACAAAGAGTCAAAAGACTGCCTGGATATATTCTTGTTTGATTAAACTCCCTCGTTTGAGGCCTGGTTTTCTTTCTTTCTGTCTTTTTTTGTTTTTGTTTGGGGGTGGTGGTGAAGGTTGAAGGAAGTAATGTTGCGTTCGTCAGGGATTATCAACCTTGACAGTAAATTTTCAGCTCGTTGCGTTTTCTATAATCATGCGAAATATCTGGCGTTTGTCCTAGGCAAACTTTGGAATGCAAAATATTAGAATTTACTTCAATGAATCAGCTTCTTTGGGTAGACTCTGGAGTCAGTATATCACAAATCGCTATTGAAGTAGTTTGTCTTTGCTAAATCGGTATAAATGTAGACACTACCATAGTACCATTTACAGGACGAGGGTCAAAATTGTTGGTTGCTCATGTTAATTGGTGTCTTTCTTCCCCCTGTCTTTAATCAAGCACCAGTTTAATTCCTCAGTAAATGGGGCTTGAGATGAATGGTATATTCATGGCATTCATTCATTTATTTATTCTTGTGAGACTTTCTCAGGTACAGTGCAATCAAATATAAGACCAAGGCGTATGATGGTTCCTCAACGTGAGGTGTCAAGAAATTCTACGCTGAAAGTTGGTCCAAATGTAGATGATAAGAAGTCCCAGGAGATATCTTCAAGTGAGGTTCAGTCGGAGATGGAGTCATGTGCGCATAGAAATTGCACAACTTCAATGATTAGAGAAGGTCAAGATGACGTATCAATCACACCTACTTCTGTTTCTGGCAGTTGCTACAATGCACTTGACAAAGGATGCAATCCATTGAATGCACTAGATTGTCATTTAAATTTAACGACTAATTGTAAAGACAAGGTTGTCACGCATTCTTTGCCGGTGGAATCTCAAAATGTAGATGGTCAGAAGAAGGTCCAGTTCTCAGTAGGAAACAACACTACTGCCCAGGGTAACTTGTTATATATTTTCGGTGGAACCTCTACTTTAGATTTTTTACACTTAGCATGTAAAACCTGTTGTTTTTATATGTTTATCCTTTGCAATGTGAGACCCTTTTTCCCCTAAGAAAATTGGTGTTTTATGCATGCCCCAAACGTGTCATTATCCCGATGATGGAAAGGCCACTGAGTTGGAGAACTTATCATCTCATATGGGTTCACTTGCATTGACAGAAATGGAATGGGCTGCAAGCACCCAGCCGGAAGAATTTAATTTATTCAATCAAGACCCAAAGCACCAAAGTGTTTTGCAGGCAGAATCTGAATTAACTTTGAGATCTGATGGAGGATTAAATTCGCAGTTGGCAAAAAGAACAACAGCTATTCTGGATCATCTGCAGCAATTCAGAAGCTTTTTAAATCAGCCAGCTACTCAATCTTCAGCAGTGGGACCTTCATGTGCTACCACAACATCTGTCCATTCATCTTCAGCTCCTATGCTAAATTCAACAACCCATTATTCTCAGTCACATGTTGATATAGGTTCAAATGTGGCAGCAGAACCTTTGAGAGAAAATAATGTTAATAGTCATCTGATAACTCAAGGAGTTGTGAAGTCATCTAGCACTTTAAAAGAGACCAATAAAATGTCAGTGGATCAAGCATCTGTTGTACCAAGTTCTGCCACTAATGCAGGGATACCATCTAAGGATGTTGACCTATGTAAGGAGCAGCAAGGCGGCTTGCTAAAGGAAAGTAACATTTCTAAAAGTACTTGTGATGATAAGCCATCTAAGGGGAAGGGATCTGCAGATGTTACCAACATACAATCTCAGGCTCCAATGTCTAGAACTTCATTTTCAGATGTTAAGTTGGACTCATCCAAGTCAGAAAAACAAGAGAAGGCAGTAAGTAGTAAAGGCACATCAACTACTCGGAAAAGGGCCTATGACCCTGATTTATTTTTCAAAGTAAACGGCAAGCTGTATCAAAGGCTTGGCAAGATAGGTAGTGGAGGAAGTAGTGAAGTACACAAAGTAATATCATCAGACTGTACAATCTATGCACTTAAAAAGATCAAGTTAAAGGGTCGTGATTATGCCACTGCATATGGGTTCTGTCAAGAGATGGAGTATCTAAATAGGCTGAAGGGAAAGAATAATATTATACAGCTGATTGACTATGAGGTATTTTCTCTACTCTCTTAGAGGCAGTTCTATATGATATTTTTGCTTTGCGTCTCTATTCTTTGTTTCAACAAGGTTGCATCCTCCGACTGGGAGGTATGACATTCAGTTTCAAGCTGCATGGATTTGTGTGAATCTATGATTTCTTGGAGCAGTAGTTGAATGATGTATAATGCCAATCAAATGTTTGATTTCTGGAAGTCCAGGACTTGAGAACACCATATGGACAGCCTTATTCTAGAGTGAATGGGGTTTGGAGGGTCAGATCTGTGAACTTGCCTAACCAAATTATGGTTCCCGATTGGTTTCCCTTTTTTCATGAGTTTAGATATCCACTGATCTGCCTTTCACTGTGAATTGATTCTTAAGAAATTTTTATCTAGAGTAACCACAGAAAATATAGTTAGATTGTTACATACTACTCTGGTTCTATTTATAAATCATTTTTTATAAAAAAATTTGTTCTTATTTATAAGTCCAATTTCAGGATAAAAAATGAGATTATGACAATTTTGCCATATTAATGATAGAGAGAGACAAAAGAGTTGAAAAATACCCATTCATAAATGAAGGCAAAGTTGGAAATGTACCCCATAATCATTGAGTTAACTACTTCTCATTAGTATGTGGGATTTAGTTAAAAGTGACTTATAAATAGGACCAAAGTGATATAAGATAACTCGCTGTGTCAGTTTTGTTGTTTACTTTTCTGTCCCTCAAGCTATAACTTCTAAACATACACTTACCTGTTTCTCTGTCCCTCTCCCCCCTTGTTTCAAATGTTTTACTTCTCTTCGTTATATTTTGATTGCCCCTGACGTCCCTTTTCTTTTCCATATGTTGTGTGCACATGCGAATGCTGCCTATTTTGTTAAGGAATGTTAAAAGTGACAAAAGGTAATAGGAAGAAAAGTAAATCGATGATTCTTATGACTGTACATCCGTTATGGTTTCAAATCTGCAAATATTACACTCTTATGTGGTGGCATAATGCTTTTCACCCCTATTTTGTACTTAGGTGACTGACAAGACTTTGCTTGATGAAGTCTTGAGGGGCTCCTTGAGTTGTAAAGACAGCCGAGTCAAGGATGATGGATATATATACATGGTGCTTGAATATGGAGAAATTGATTTGGCTCATATGCTGTCTCAGAAGTGGAAGGAACTGGATGGATACAACCAGACCATAGATGAGAATTGGCTTCGATTTTATTGGCAGGTGTTTAATCTACAACATTACAAAATAATAGTTTTCCATTTATCTGAATCTGCGGTTGCTTTCTCTATTTAATTATATGAATTTTGTATCTAAAATTTTCAGAAAGATGTAAAAGTAGTTGTGCGCCTATTTTCACGTTGATCATATCATTTTCTGAATGTTTAACTATCGGAAATTGGACAAGCGGCTTTGTTAGTCTCTGTGGCACCATCGCCCGAATCGATTATCCTTTCACACCATATTTTATATCACATCGTTGGTGCTTGCTTTCTCCATTATATGACCATGATGAATGTATCTTCCTCTCTCCTTTTCTGTATGGAAAAGAACATCAACTTCAGTTTAGCTGAGTCTTTTGCTGATACTTTTCGCAGCAAATACTTCAAGCTGTCAATACAATACACGAGGAACGTATAGTGCATTCTGATCTGAAGCCTGCTAACTTTCTTCTTGTCAAGGGATCCCTAAAACTGATCGATTTTGGCATAGCTAAAGCAATAATGAGCGATACAACAAATATCCAACGGGATTCACAGGTAGCGCTAATAGAAACCTCTCTTCTCTCCATTTCATTTACTTAAAATCATGTCATAGTTGTGATGTTTCCCTTACATTATGCCATTCTGGAGGAATGCTCCTGTTGCTACTTATCCTCGAGTGACCAATGGTATTTTATTTTATGTTCTGGAAAGTGCTGCAATGCTTATCCAGAACTGTCCTTGCATGGTTAAATGTGATGCATAAGTCATAAGCTATATTTACGATTCAGTGGTATTGATGAGAGTGATTCAGTTAAATCTCAATGCCATAGGTGGGTACTCTGAGTTACATGTCTCCAGAGGCATTTTTGTGCAATGAGAGTGATGCAAATGGAAACATCATAAAGTGTGGCCGACCATCGGATATTTGGTCTCTGGGCTGCATTCTCTATCAAATGGTATACGGCAGGACACCATTTTCGGAGTACAAGACGTTCTGGGCCAAATTCAAAGTGATAACAGATCCAAACCATGAAATTACGTATGAACCGGTTTCAAACCCATGGCTTCTGGATCTCATGAAGAGATGTCTAGCATGGGACCGTAATGAAAGATGGAGAATTCCTCAACTTCTCCAACATCCGTTTCTTGTTCCACCAACTCCGCCACAGCAGTCCCTGTCCCAAGACCAAAGCTTTAAATTGCTACAATTTATAGCTGAAACTTGTATAGATGACCCAGAAGCTTCAAAGCTCTGTTGTCAGCTCCAGCAGGTGGTTGGCGATCCCCTCAAGTTAATAACTCCCCACTCTCTTAGCTCACGAGATCAACAATGTAAACTATTGTCCCAATTGTCAGAACTTTGCCTGCAGCTGCATGAGCGACTAAAAAGTTCGGATAGAGAAGCAAGTTAGATTCATCAAGAGGCTCTTCATCTTTTTCAGGTTTTTTATTTTGTTAGAGTCACAGTTGCTTGGGATTGCATTTTATGCATTTTTCTTGACACTCATGTTTGATGTGGTGCCTGATTATTTAGTGGTTATTAATGTGTGCAGCAATCAAATTGATTGACAATGTACAAATTTTGTAAAGTTAGACTGTACTAGCAGCATGTTTATTTTTTATTCTTCTAAACTGTAAATTCAGTTGTAAGAGCAAGGTTGGATGCGGATAGATTTTAGGGTTTAAATTATCCTGACAGTGAAAAAATGGCAGCTAATCATTTAGGTTAGAATAAACGAAATGGAATAAAAATAAAAAGGTCCGAGATTGGTATATCATTATGTCAACATGGATCCAGTTTACCTTTGATTTTTAAGGGCTTCATTTTATTTAAGGTTAAAATTGAATATAAATGCTTTTAGATTAATCAACTGTCATGTTCGTAAAAAATAATAATAATTTCTGAATGACACAACTGATAGATTGTTTATCTGAAAAGATTTCAAATCATATGTCCTATTTCCTAACTTGAGTAACCAATTGATGGAATAATGACATGGAAACGGGGAAATGGACTTTCATGAAATTACTAATTTGCAAGTTTTATAAAGACGAAGAAAATAAAAACATCTGGACATAAATTCAATTACAAGTGAATGATGCTATAAAAAAGAGAATAAATGGTATTAACTCTTAAATTCTAAAAATAAGAATTGTCCCTCTCCTCTTCTCGAAACTCCTTTCCCCCCAAACAAACATGTCCTTAATTCAAATCATTTTATTTACCAGCAAGACCTCTCCTGAGACGACTAAAATGAGACTTTTTTATGGATTGAAAAAAAGCGTAAAAATTTTTTTACGAGGGGCCAAAAATGTTTCAATCGACCCTTATTATTTTAGGGCCTTTATTGGCCGTTTTAACCGTTTAGCGTTTTTTTTTTTTTTAAAAAAATAATAATTCTTAAACTTTCCCTTAATGAATGTGTTTATTTGTAAAGATTTTTTTTTTAATTTAAACTATAACTTTTTTTATGTTTATTATTATTACGTATTAAAACACATAATTAGTTATTATAAATTTTAAAGAAGAATGTTTTCATATTAAATAAACACATACTTTGGTATTCTGATATTATATAAGTAATAAATTATAAATATATTTGGTGTAAAATAAGTATAATTATTTTTTACTCTAAATTCAATTACAAGTGAATGATGCTATAAAAAAGAGAACTAAATGGTATTAACTCTTAAATTATAAAAATAAGAATTGTCCCTCTCCTCTTCTCGAAACTCCTTTCCCCCCAAACAAACATGTCCTCAATTCAAATCATTTTATTCACCAGCAAAACCTCCCCTGAGACCCCTACAGTGAGGAATCGAGAAGAAAAAATCCAACCCCTACCCTTGGCTTAAGTAGCCACGGGCACATAATATGCTGTTCCCAACATGCCAGCATTCATCCTTGAAAATCACACACACACAGCAAGAGAGAGGGGAGTATATTGTGCTACTTGTCTTTGGAGGACTGTTGGTAAGAGGCTTCTGCACGGGCTTCTTCCAACTTCATCAATAGTTCCTTCATGAAAGGTGTATTTGTGCCGTGAGTGATTCTTAGTATATCCACAGCCCTAGTCAGCGATTTAACAGCACCCTCCGTGTCCCCCAGATACCTGTATCATCAACACTATCATTTCAAACCCATTGGAGACCAGCAACTACTATAATTCTAGAACAATCATCAGTTTCTTCCATATTTTAGGTCAATATGTGATCTATCACATGTGTTATGCCTATAGAAACCATTATCTTCTAGAGAATGAGCTTCCTTTTTTTTTTTAACCTAATGGAAAAGCTTCTGTAAGAAGAAAATGAATCTAACAATCAACTTTGTCCATTTCAAGACTAAAATATACTGAAACTTCAGTTGGAAGATTCTTACCATTCAAGCTTTCCACAAGTATAATATTGCAAACCAAGCAAGGGATGAACTGCTGGATAAACTCCTGCAATAGAGTAGAAAGTCCAAGACTAGACATCAGCAGCATGTGTGGGTTTTGCAGCTCAAACTGAATAAGAGCAGCGAGTCAGCAAATTGAACTTGTTATTAGGATTTTTAGTTGTTTTCTAAGCTTTAGGAACTCCCATAGCGCTGTCTTATGCTTTCAATAATTCATTTTCCCCTCTATCAAACTGCTAGTGATTACTCTTAGACCCTTCAACACAAGTATACCCGATGTATAATTCCAGGTAGTTTTGAACTATCCACAATTCTCCCAGAAATTAAGTCAGATATATTATTATAATTCGTTTTTGTATCAACATGTCTAACCCTAAGAGCCAAAGGATCATAGCCAGCACAAGATTGCAAATCCGAAGTAAAATTATTGCATTTCTCATTTCTGCGTCAGTTTTAGACATTTTGCAGTGTATAATAATTTCCCCTAGAAACCAAAATGTTTTCATTTTTCAATTCTTGTACACAAACTGTCATCGTGAAAAGAACTTATTCCAAGAGTAGGTTCCTTGTATTTTACATTTGCTTTCCCTCTATAATTCTTTAATCAGTTGCATCAAACTAGAGGAATATGGAATACTCACCCACTGAGTACATTATGACAAACCAATTGTTACTTAAAAGCAACGCAGATGAAAGCAAGTTGAACTTAATATCACAACAGTCAAATCATTAAATCAGCCAATAATTGAATTTTCCAATACAATGAATGGTGAGGAAGCTTAGTATTTATGCCATTTTCTGAGAATTCATGTTGCAGAATGACATACTCTGATAGACTGGTAGGGTCAATTTGCAGTATGCCAGAGCTTCTCTCCAATGTTCCAACTCCATCAATAACTGAAAAGGACATTGACGTTATCTTTCTTTGTATACCTTCAGAATATAAACAATAATCACAGAAAAATATCATTTTCTACATCATTCTTGTGACGCTAAAAGGAAGAAGTCTGCCATGTTGAAGCAATTATGAGAGCAAAAGAAAAGTTTGGTTTTGACTTGATAAATGATTTTTTGGTCTACCAAGAGGGGAAAAAGAGAAGAAATCAGGATAGCCATACAAACTAATGACATATAAAGGCCAGGAAACTCCTTGCCAGTAAAATTTGCAATGTTTCTTCTGCAGGCATCTAAGGCAGAACATTACTTCAACAAATTGTACACAATCCATGTGCAAATTACCCGCTAATTTCTCATGATGATTACTAGGCATTCTTTAAAAAATTACCTATATTTGGCAAGACATTCACTCATAGTTAACTTCAAAAAACGCATTAGCTTAAACCTAAAAAATCCAAAAAATATCTATCATGTGGTGAACAAGCATGCAAAGACATCAAACTAAGCAAAATATTGGTAAGACAGAGTTTACAATTATCAAGTTAAATATATTAATAAGGAGAAATAACAGAGTAAAGAAAGCCAGAAAGAGGAGCCTACCTTCAAAAGCTTTTCTCGAGTTTGCATCAAGCTGATTGAAAAGGGATGGCACAATTTTGATTGGAATTTCTCAATTATTTTGTATACAGCAACAGCTTCCTGATAATCTACTATTAATCAAGGATTTGACACAGTGGCCATGAACTTCAGATCAATTTTGTAGCTTATAAATGAAGCTTATCAAGCAAACACACTCAAAAAGGGATAAGATTGTATTGCAACGGGGAACAGTTCAGTTAATAGCTATTGCAGTTACATGTTATTAGCAGAAATATAAAAGGATACTGCCACTTGTATGAAGTTTAGAAGCTTTGTCTTCAGACAGTGATTTTACTTCCGTTGTAATCAACTTTATCTCTTCCATGTCCCTGACTAGTCCACATTCTTGGCATTGGAATCCTTTTCCATCTTCACATTTAGACAGATAAAGAAATTAGACATATTGATAATAGTCACAAAATAACAACTGGCATGTTTCCAATCACTGAACTCAACCTTTACCCTGTTTTAAAAGGGGGGATGTACCATAAAACCACATACCATTAGTACGAATCAAGAAACCACAGCATTTTTCATTCTTGCATCCGTATCCTTCCAAAATTGCACTTTCTCGAATGTCATCAGATTGACCCTTAAAAACTAACTTAACCCAATTAGCCAATGGCACAATGACCATTTTACTGAAATATATCATGCTATGCAGCCAACAAGATATATCAGTATAAGAAATCAAGCAAGTACCACTTTAACACAGCGGGGGCAGGAGCAAGTGAATAGGTACTGCTCTTTGAGAGCCTTCTGCCGGGTCATAGTGCTCCCAGCAGTCTCTATATAACTTATTAGAACCTTGCAATAGGCAGCTAAAGGTAAGTAGTGAACTTGAAGTGGAAAAGAATAAAAAAATAAAATGCATTATCCTCTAAAAGTAATTTTAATTTATAATGGAGTTCTAGGGAACGCTCTAATGACCTATTGGACATGAGACGTTTTCAGAATCTTTTCCATAATGTGCCAACAAAAGTAGCTTCTTTTGCTCATTAAGTCCACTACAAAAATGATTATGGTGGAATCAGATGCTTCTATTAGCCCAAGAAACGCCTAAATGCCCAAACGCTACATGGCTAATGTGAAATGAAAAGCTCATAACATATCTTCTCACCCCAAGCTTTAACTAGTTAGCACAGGAACCTTTCAAATGCCACTTCTAGCTTTGTAAACCAGTGATCTGGATGCCAAAAGCTTCCTATTCTTACACAAAGTCGCAAAAGAAATACTTACTTCTGAACCTTTGGATATATGTTGTACAGCACGTACTACAGCTGACCTTCCCTCAAAAACCAAAACTGAATTGGGCAAGCAACTATATGATGATACAGCCAAAATTAGAAGACTACCAAGGAACAAGATGATAGCATATATTTAAATACATTAAGTGTTACCTGTGGTTGATTATGGAAATTACAGGATACAATCCTGTCCCCAACGGTCTCAGTTCACTGTCAGAAATGGTATGTGCATTGCATGCAAACTGCAGGATTAGGAGGATTTAACCTTAGAAGGACTCAGCAGAAAGTCATATTCAGAAAAGCATGACTTTAGCCACACTAAAAGAAACAGTCACAACGAACTGTAATTGCCTTGAAAATGGACCTAAGCCGGTTACTACATATGCTTGGACAATCTTCCACTATCAGGTCCAGAATAAATAAATTATCTAAATGATATAAGGCACCCTCAAGCTTCAAAACGTACAGTAGTATCTATAAACCTATTTGGATTGGATGGAGATAACAACAGTATGCCATGAGTAAATCTCACATTGAATAGTATGACATAGGTTATGGGAAATTTAAACATGTTGGTTCTCTGACCTCAATAACTAGCTTTTGGAGGAGGGTTCCCCATCCTACTTAAATACCCATCAAGATTACCTCAAACAAATTAGAAATAGCTTGTGGAAGGGGTTAACTAATTCTTATAGCTGAACTAATGAATTCACACAGTAACTCTCTGCAGAAATCTAGAAGCACTTTGCACCAATGGACACAAACACAATCTCAGTCCACAATATTTCAACACATGCATGATTTCAAATGCAAGAGATTTCCAATAATTATGTAAGATAACATAATTGTTAAAGCATGGTACCTTGGAAAAATTTTCAGTAATCTCTTTTATGTTGATTTCAGGCCACTGTAATATTAAGCTTACAAGATTAGCCATCTGTGCATACAGAACCAGCTGTTCCTCATTTATGTCAGACATGTCTAGATGGAAGTGAGTGTTAAAAAGAACAATCATCATTGACATGTGAGAAAATATACATTAAATACACTAGACCTAAGGACAAAATGATAAAAGGATACGCGCCACTAATGCCTCCACCAAGTTATAGTTGTCTGTAGCGGTGCTTGGGATAACCTGGAAATGAAACAGCTTGTAATATCATCTAATGGCTGCTCAATGCCAATTCAAATGGTTCCAGATATTCGATAACCTGTATTGTCTTTTTTATCTATTATCCCGATATCCCTATTACAAACTACTGAAGATGGTAAGATGTGCAAAGTGGTAGATCATATTATTACAATAAAAGATGTGCATGTACATAAAACCAAAACTCAAGGATCTTTTTATGTTGTAAGTGAATTGAAGTCCCACATACGACAACAATTCTTTAACTTTCTTCATATATTATACTGAATGCAGGGTCGAGAGCTCAGGAATTCTTTTTTACCTTTTCACTTTGCAACTTCCTTCGAATATAAAGTTTTACCATCAGGCGAATGGATGGTGTGACAGATGTTCTCTTGTTCTTTTCCAGCCTCGAGAGGACTTCACATTCAAGACGATGCAACTTCCACTCTTCCCTCTAGTGAACACAAATAAAATATCCTCAACGGGCTGATAAGCTACTTCTATAATCAATGCCATATGAATATCAAATTCAACAAGAAGAAGAAACCGAAAAACTGAGAAGTATTATGACACCTCTGCCCAAAATATCATTGACACAAAATTAAGTCCACCAAAGAGGCCACAATGATATCATTGGTCATCAGGAATTATGCAGCATAACTCGAAGTGAAGTTCAAATACTTGGGCTGAATCAACTGTAACGAGAAAAATGGAATCAGCTACAAACCAGACCATACCTGGCATGTACTTCCACAATACCATACAACTTGACAACCAGAGCACTTTTTAAGTTTACTTGTTGCGAAACACCCATCACACCTTGTTTCGGTTGAAGAATTATTTGGCACACAGACATAAGGCTCTTGGCTTATAATTACGTCTCCTGCAATAGCAAAGAACTCTTTTTACAAAAACTTGACAGTTAACAGTCTCACCACCCATAACATCGTTTTCCATATAATGGTTCATGGTAAGGTTTTGATCTTTTAAAGTAGTTTGAGAAAGACAGAGAAGGAGAAACCTGGGTAAAAATCTCTCGTAGCTAGGAGACAACGACCCTTATCTTCCACGGTGGAAACCGTTAAATTACGATCCTTTAGACCAGCCTGCAAATCCTCCATCGCTGCTGTCTCTCGCATTCACGCTTGTTGAGCTCTAGGTGCTTTTCCAAACACGGAGCAATAGCGAATACTCTAGTCATCGACAGTACTTGACTACTCGTACTAGATTTTCCCAATCATATTCGAGCCATTATCGGCACGGCGGGATTCGAGCTTCAGTTATCCATACTGTTGAAATACTACCCGCTCTATTATACCCGCTCTCCTTAATTTTATTGCTGCCGAGCGCCATTCTTGTGAGTTTGTAACGTTGAAAATCCACAACAAAAAAGTATCATCAAAACGGCGCCCATTATGATTCGACAAAAACCATAAAAGGATGATCCACCAAATAAGCCCAAATATTTCTTTGTGGTCCAGACAGGTGAGTATTCATGTTTTTCTGTTTGGTTTTCAGTAAAACTGAAATAAACAAAAAACAGAATAAAATCTATACTGAACGCTGGGAGACTTTTGACCCCAAAAAAAAAAACGTTGGGAGACTCACCCACCATGGTAGGTGCGCGGCCGGGTCGGATTTGGATTAGTCGAGCGCGAATGGCTTCGGATCGGATGGGTAAAAAAAAAAAAAAAAAAAGTGATTAACCATATTAACCCAAATTGAATTAAATGTAATTTTTGGTTCCGTTCGGTTGAATTAACCAAATTTTTAATTTATTATTTACAAAATAAAAAATATATGAATAAATTTTGTAGAAATATTATTTTTTATCCTCAATATTAGATTTATGTGGAAAAAGTATAAAATAAATCAAATAAATTTAAAATAGGGAAAATTCCATTTAAATACCAAATGAATTTGCAAAACCCCCAGAAGTCTTCCGAATTTGTAAAAAGACTGAGAGGTGATAAGGACTTTTGAGGGTTATGCACTTTCGTGGGAAAAGACCAAACTGCCCTTCCTCCTCCTCTGCCCTTCCTCTCTCTGAATCTGAACCAAGACTAGATTCATTCTCCACCGTCATTACGTCGAAGCGAAGCGCACGCCGCCGTCTACCTCCGCCGTCGACGCCAACGCCGCACCGCTACCTGGACGTCGCATCGACGTTGGTGAAAAAGAAAAGCAAAAAAACTTAAACACGACAGTAAAATTTTTTATCGGTCGATCCGGAAGAAATTGGAAGAAGAAGACGTGAAGGAATGAAGGAAGAAGAAAAGGAAGGAGAAGGAAGAATGCTTTCGAGGAGAATGCCTCGAAGGCATTCTGAGAATGCCTTTGGGCATTCTCTCCGGGCATTATCGGTTATGGGCGGTGGTTTACTTGTAAATGCGATGGTTGTTTTGTAAATGTCGATGGTTGTTTTGTAAATGGCGATGAAGTTTAATTTTTTGTAATTGAGACAAGAATGGAAAAGGCAAGAAATAAGTTGTAAACGGCGATGGTTGTGTTGTAAATGGCGATGGTTTACTTGTAAATACCGATGGTTGTTTTGTAAATGGCGATGAAGTTTATGTTTTGTAGTTGAGACAAGAATGGAAAAGGCAAAAAATAAATTGTAAATGACGATGATTTATTTGTAAATGGCGATAAAGTTTATGTTTTGTAATTGAGACAAGAATGAAAAAGGCAAGAAATAAGTTGTAAATGGCGATGGTTGTGTTGTAAAGAGCGATGGTTTACTTGTAAATACCGATGGTTGTTTTGTAAATGGCGATGAAGTTTATGTTTTGTAATTGAGACAAGAATGGAAAAGGCAAGAAATAAGTTGTAAATGGCGATGGTTTATTTGTAAATGCCGATGGTTGTTTTGTAAATGGCGATGAAGTTTATGTTTTGTAACTGAGACAATAATGGAAAAGGCAAGAAATAAGTTGTAAATGGCGATGGTTTACTTGTAAATGCAGATGGTTGTTTTGTAAATGGCGATGAAGTTTATATTTTGTAATTGAGACAAGAATGGAAAAGGCAAGAAATAAGTTGTAAATGGCGATGATTTACTTGTAAATGCCGATGGTTGTTTTGTAAATGGCGATGAAGTTTATGTTTTGTAATTGAGGCAAGAATGGAAAAGGCAAGAAATAAGTTGTAAATGGCGATGAGGAGGAGCCAGGAGTCCCAATGCGAAAATGCCCTGGGCATTCTCGCAGAATGCCTCGAAGGCATTCTTCCTCCTCCTTCCTTTTCTTCTTCCTTCCTTCTTCTTCCAATTTCTTCCAGATCGACCGATAAAAAAAAATTCTTGTCGTGTTTCAGTTTTTTTCTTTTTCTTTTTCACCAATGCCGGTGCGACGTCCAGGTGGCGATGCGACGTTGGTGTCGACGGCAGAGGTAGACGGCGGCGTGCGCTTCGCTTCGGCGCAGTGACAGTGGAGAAGTTCAGATTCAGAGAGAGGAAGGGCAGTTTGGTCTTTTCCCACGAAATTGCATAACCCTTAAAAGTCCTTATCACCTCTCAGTCTTTTTACAAATTCGGAGGACTTCTGGGGTTTTGCAAATTCATTTGGTATTTAAATGGAATTTTCCCTTTAAAATATCTAAAGATTTTATCTAATAAAATAAAATATCTATACCTATTTAATTATAAAAAAAAAATCACTTATCAAATAGTATCTATTAAATATAAAAATATTATATTTCTTTCGGTTTTAACCGAATTAAAAACCAAAACTGAAATTCTCAAAAATTTAAAAAAAAAATCTTAACCAAACCGAAAAAAATGAATTGAATTTGTTTTAGTTCATTCTTGGGCTTCGATTCTAATTTGCTCACCCATCCTTCAAAGGGAATTGGTTGAGATGATGTAACAGGATTACCTGTCGTACGTCACAAACGGACATCCTTCCTAAATTCCAGCAAAACAAGATGGCATAGTGATTAGTGTGAGAAGTGAGGTGGAAAACATAAATTAAACAAGGAGAGGTGTGTTTGTGTGGCACCCAATGCAGGCAAGGCAAGGTGCGCTAGATGAGAGCTGTGTGTCATTTCCAAAAAGCAGGACTGGGTGGGACAAATTTCCCCTTCCTGATAACAAGGATTATTAGGTGGGTAACACAGGCCAATCCATGAACTTTTGCTGCTCTCTCACTCTCATACCACTTCTCCAGCCCCGCCTTGGTTTTCGTCCCTTATTGCTGTTAGGTTTCCGTCTCCGTCACACTACTCCATGTTGCTCCCTACTATAACTCCCTCATGTCTACCATAAAAACGAGATCTAATAACACTTCTTTCATTAATTTATTATGGTTATTAAACTAATTTATTGGCACTCTTGCAGCCAAATTAAAAGAAAAAGAAAAGTGTCCGCTTTAAAGATTTTTTCAGTAACAAGATAATGACAAATTGCTTCAAGCCTCTCATTCGAATCATATTTTCTACACCACACAAGAACACTTAAAATAAGTTGATAACCTCCCCTCCCCTCCCCTCCATCGAAGTGGGGTATAATGCTTTGTTATATGTTATTGTCAACCAATGCGTCTGCTCCACATTTGTTGGGATGACAACGATTGACATGGGGTGTACAATCATGATGCGAGGTGTTTCCAAGTAAATGCTATTTCAATTAGCAGTGAAGTGATTTTTTTATTTTTCCTTTTCAATTCGAGTTTTACAAACTTAGATAAAATAAAAATCATGTTGTAAATGGAATTTGTGTTTAGATTAATGATGGCAGAAATGACTTTTCCCAAACTTAAATATATTTACATTATTATTTGAAAAACAAATTGATATGGAAAATATATGAATTTTATTAAATACAACACACACACATATATATATATATATTGTGATAATTGAAGAGAAAAATTTAAATTTAATAAAATAATAAAGTTAAATTATTATTGCAAAAAGTGAAAAACACTAAAGTCCTTAATTAAATCTATTTTATAGATGAATATATAAATTATCAATCATTATAATGTTAAATTTTTAATAGATAAAAATATACTAATAGATATATTTAAAAATGAGAATCATTCACTTAAGAATAAAAAGAGATGGTTATGTTGAGAGTATCAAACGAGAATGGAGGGACCAGGAAGAAAAAGACAAAGGGGTTGAGAAGAATTGACAAGATGAAATCGGTGAGACTCACATCATTTACGTATCTACATTTGCTGCAACACGATCTAGAAGTAAGAAATTGTGGCTTATTGATAAATGGGCTTTTAGGGATAAGTATATTGTGTTTTACCGTAAACCTAAACACATGAGAAAAGCAAAATAAGCCAAAAACAGATTTTTTTTTGCGGTAGAAAAGTGATTTTTTCCTGATTCTACCGTTTTCCCAAACATGTTATATACACGTAGGAAAGTTTCTATCCCATCCTCCAACGGGACGGTTTAGATTTTTTTTTTTACTTGGTTATTTTTAGATGGAAAAAATATTTTTGAAAAAATATTAGTTAAGAGATTACCTTTATTTTAAATTCTCTATTCATTAATATAATTTTTTTAAAAAAAATAAAAATAAAAAGAAAAAATATAAATCTAGATCGTCCAGATGAGATTTGGACGGTCCAGATGGGATAGGCCTGCCTATCTTTGGAAACCGGTTCCCTCTTTAGTAGGTCCTTATGAAAATATGCCCTCTCCAAGTTCTTTTGAGAGCGCAAACAAGGCAAGATAACGGAGTGACTGCGAATGACAAGATAAAGTTATAAAGGAAACTTGAGAAGCATCTTTCTCGTCAAGTTACCAACAGAAAGGCACGGGACAAGGATAGCATCTGGGGCAAAGAAGATTCACATGACATAAATCATAACCCCATATGGTCTAACGCTGAAAAGACAAGATTAGTCAAAGATCCCTTTGGATGATCACATGGAAAGAAGCAGGCTCAGTGGGCCAGTGTTGTTATTAGGTCCATGGTTTTGGATTCATATCGTCTTTTTAAGTGATGATGCACTTTCTATTTTTGACATGATATTCACAACACAAATTGAGGCCTTCCAAACTGGAGTCTACACGTATGCATGACTAGCTCGGTTATTAATTAAAGAAGGTGAAATAGGAGCCAGAACAGAACCAAAGGCGCGTGTGTTCACACAATGTGGATCGCTAGAGCCAAAAGGAACGAAAGTCCTTCACTATCCTTTCGTGCTCTTTGGATGTGAACATGCAGCCTGTTTGGTCGACCACTTTCTCAATTTTTCTTGTGCTTTTATATTTGGAAGACCGACAATCCCTGTGTCGTGCTCCTCTCTCACTGTTTTGGACCTTTTCGTCACATGGAACGTCTACTGTTTTGATGCCTGTGTGAGCAGTGGGACATGCACCCACAACAGAGAAGGAGCCAATTAATCACGTCCCTCTATATATATGAATATGATATATCATCTCGTACGTGGCTACTTCTCCACCTTCCATTTCCTTCATTATTCTTGCATGTATAGCCATTAATTGCCTGGAAATATGGAATCTAAGCTGCCGGAAATGAATAGGTTCCTATATGGAAGACGAGTTAATGAGAAAGACGCGAGCCCACATGGATTTTAATTTCCTTGGACGCACGCACGTACGGTCAAGATTATCTGCTTCCAGTTATCAAATACTCGTTGCCTTGAAAAGTTACAAAACCTTCGTGGCGCGTTTTCTTGCATTGATCTCTTTCGTGGTTGAGATGGACCCACGTCGCTTCTCTAGATGCTCTGCCTTCCTCAGAAATTTTGGTTACATTTTTTTTATGTCATCTAAAAGATCAAAGCCTTCACTCTAATGGTTCGATGCATGGAAATTTAATCAAGCGCACGCGTATGCAGCTGTGCGGGATAGGGTTTTTAGATTTGTGGGTGACGATTAGTGATAGGATTCGGGGTTGCCCAAGAAATTTTTTTTTAAGGAAAGTTTTAAACGCATTTCGTGAGTTAAACCAATCATCATTTATCCGATCGCAATTTATCTTTAACAAAAGTCATTGCGAGAAAAAACCCGCTCAACACTGCGATTCTTCTGGGTAGAACAGCCAACTTTATCAACAAATAAACCAGGTGGATAAACAATATCCTTTCTCTTCTCAACCATCTTCAAAGAAGTCGAGTAAATTGTTTGCAAATTGACAAAATCAGAATCAACCCTCACATCAACAATAAAATTACCGAGACTTGAAGACAGAAAATGAATATCTACAAGCTCATCAAATTCCAAAGGATAAAATCTAGCAAACTTAATCAACTTGAGTTATTTGGTTTAGGTATAAGGAGATCATTTAGGTATACACAATTTTTTAATTTTTTTTTATATTATTAAAAAATATATATATATATATATATATATATATTAAAAATTAAAAAAAAAAAAAAAAAAAAACATGAAATCTTATGCACGCACGTGCGTGCACCTACGTAGGGGCAGGTCCGCCGCTGCATGTACAGGCTGGGACGTACGCCTCGTATAAAAAATTGGGCACACAAGAAGTCAGATATAAATGAGTTTGGAAGCTGGATACTTCAGATCTGATGTGCTTGTAATTCAAGTAGGCCTACTGTGCTTAGTCATTTGAATGGTTAATAATTACTATTTAACAACTTAGAAAAAAAAAAAAAAAAAAAAAAATATCCTATCCTATCATCATTATTATATTGGTGTATACAGTGTGTCTTCAACACCTGCGAAATTAGATATTACTGGCATTGCTGATTACTAAATAGTGCTATTTATTATTAGTTTTATATGTCAGTAGTATATATTTATAAAGTATCACAATTTTTAATTTTCAGCTATATATGTGATATCCACTAGAGAAAGATAAGAGTGAGATTGAATGAGAGATGACTAATCAGCACGTGTGATCCATGTGGGAGGGAGAAGACATTGACTGGATCCTTGGTCAAAATGCGCCAAAAGCATTCTTACACCAGTGGAAATGAAATGGTTTGTCCGTAATTCTAATTCTGTGTATTATATGTGTGGATTAAGGTTCAGAGATTAATTTTTATTATTTATATAAAATAAGTATGTAAGATAGATTTTATCTTTTTAAAAAAAGGGTTTCACGCCACACCACGAATTTATGTTTTATGGTTTCTTAAACACACTGCAGTTGACACGTCTACCCATACAATCCGTATCTCTTGAATTGAGTTCAGACTTGAGGCTTCAGTCCAATTATTGACCCAAAGAAAAAATAAAGAAACCGTTTAGACTTGAGAGCTGAGAGCCACTTGGGTCCTCCCCTGAAGAGAGACCCACAAAATCATCATCGTGGCAATTCACCAGTTGAGGGGACTCAACCTCTCCTTCTTCCTCCTCCAGACAGCCCACCATTTTTTTTAAAAGAAAAGCTCAATATGAACTACAGTGAACCCATAAAATCTGAAATAAGGTGTGTGTGGTCTCACCCATATAGAAATGAAAATACAAGTTTAAATTTTAAGAAACATACTTGTTCGTAAAGCTTTGACCTTAATGCTCCCAATCCCAAATCAAACTCAAGTTTAAAGTGACTTGAGTATAATACTCTAGGTTGAAAAAATAAGGTCGTGGTTGTTGAACAAGTTTTCTTTTTCTATGATTCTATGTGTAAGTCTTAACTTTTTAGTTAGGTTGTGATTTTAAATGAATCAAATAAGATGATTTTGTTTTGGTACGATAGAGTGTTACGTTATAGCCCAAGAAACACTACAACAAAGGGTATTTATTGCATTAAATATGTAAAACTGGATAAACATCCCTCACAAAAAGTTAATATTGTATCAATATTTAAACTAATTACCTATAAAGTTCAATCGCACATAGTGACTGAATAGAAAATTAAATATTAAACAGTTTTACGTATATATTATCAAACTAGATTTATGTTTTATACCAGACCAAGTTAGGGGAAAAAAAATTATAGATAAGAGGAGATTATATATATGATATTAGGGATGAAAATGAGAGGACTTCAATCCGTACATGCGCTAATTATATAAACATATTCTAATATTTTTTTCTTTAATAAATTAAACCAACAATCAGACGTGCAATATCGAAACTGCGTGTAATGATTAATGAATGAGAACATAGATAAGTACGTGGGGAATATTCCGAACGGATGATCCGAACAAATATCTTTCCTAGTCCGAATCCGAAATACTACTACTTAAGATCCATCTAATAAATAAATTAAGAAGAATCCAAGACAGTTAAAATAAGAAAATTTTGATATGGGTTACTAAACTTAACAAATTATTAATTAGGTTATGTGAGGAATTTAAAATTTGAGTCAAATTACCTCTATATCCTTTAGTTAGTAAAAAAAAAGCAAAATTGGAGACAAAATAATATTGGAGACTTGAATTTAATCTTCATTCCTTAATCAACTTCATTGCACCACTCCACCATATGCTCCCTCTCTTCTTCCCCCTCTTTCAAGCTCATCGATCCTCTTTTCTTCCCCATAAAAACCAATCTTAGGATGGTCTTCTCTACAATTTCTAAGAACTCGAAAAACCAATCCCAAAAAAACTAGTATGGATTTGACATTATTTTTAATATTTTTTTAATCGATCATTTTGGTTGAAACCTGACACTTACGAGTCCCTAAAGAAAATAACGCCATGGATTAATTTAATTGTATTAGAAAAGTGCTAATGTGTTCCACACAGGAATCGCCCATGAGTTTTTAACTGTATATTTTAATCGCTAATGTTCATAGAGTGCAAAGTTATCTTCCAGGCGAATTATGACCCTAATTATGTTCCTGAGGGTGCAAGAGAAGCTTAAGGGAATCACAGGTGAGATAGTGCGTCTTGCGAGATATCAACACATTTGAGTGATGCCGAGAAATACTTGACCAAAAGCGACAACTAAAGAGGGCGGTGAGATCGGCGGCGAAAGTTGGCAGCGAGATCGGCGGCTTCTCGTGGTGTCGCGCTACTCAGGGCACACAAGAGAGAAAAGGACGAAGGTAAGGAGGGCCACATCCGACTTTTCCTTTTCTTTTTTTGTTGGTTTGTGGGTTAGGGTTATTATTGAAAAATTACCAACATTTGAATATCGTAGATCGAGTCATTGACCCAATTTAATATTTGTTGAGTTTACCAACCTTATATAAAATTTTTCTATTTCAACTGTCTTTATATGGTCTTCCAAGAAATTACTCAAACTATCTTAAATTTAACGTGTCTCGTTAATTTGTATACCTTTGACTCAGATTATAAATTTAGATCCGTAAACTTTGATTGATGTGAGGCAATTTAGTTTTTATAATTTTGACTTCATTGAAATTTAACCATTTTTTCCAACAAAGCTCAATCGTTAATTAAATATTGTATCAAGTTAATATTTAGAAATTTTATTTCGTAATTAATTGAACATATAATTTATATGAAATTGGATTCTAAAGCAATGTATTGTTTCTCTGGTAAGCGAAGAACCAGATTCATATTAAATTTCAACTGATTCAGATTAAATTATGTTAGTTTGGTAGTTTTTCTATAATTTCCTTTTTGTGTTCTATGAGTAAAAAATGGATAATTGGGACAAGTTTTAACTTTTCCCATATATTTTTTTCTTTTTTAAAATTTGGAAACCAGGACGAACGTAATATGGGTGAAAAAGAAAGGGACACATGGACAGGCAAAAATGCGAGCCAGAGGAGAGGTTTTTCCACGTGGCATTCCAGAAGGCACAGCGTGGAGGCTATCTACTTCGTGGTATGCTGGGCTACGCCTCTAAAGCCTGCCTCCACGGAACTCTACGGAACACTCCCTCATTCTTTCATCCTTTTGTTTTTATTCTCACGCATCCTTGTCCCTCCTCACTTCCTTCCGGAAGCACATAAGGTGTCTGTAATTGTTTTGACATTTTTTTTAATATCTTTTATTTATTTAGATTTTATTCGAAATTTTTTTCACCCAATATCTCAAATTAATTAATTTTCCCTCCACCAAGTATCACTAATCCTTCTTGTGTAAAAAAAAATAAATCCCTAACTAAATAAAAGATATAAAAAAATTAAAAATAAAATAAAATAAAATGTCCCCTACTCCATTAGACCCCTTCCTTCCCCTTTACTCCATTAGTTAATTTTTTTAAATATATTAAGAAAATTATTCTTAAATATTTACATTTATTATTATTTTTTAAATAATTTTACTTAACTTATAAAATGATATATAACACAACATATGATATGATTAAGTAATCAGATTCCTTAATATCTCTACAAAAATCAACTCTATCTTATATTTAATAACGAAGGGAATAATTCCCTAATGTAAATCTACTTTCAAAGAGTGTTACAATTTGTTAGAATTAAAAGTAGGGATGAGATAAAGGTGAAAAATACTTATTTATAAATAAAAAAATAAAAAATTAACAATTTAATCCATATTTATCAAATTAACTAAATTTCTTAAAATGTAAAAATTAATTTCCGCTTTCATAAATAGGCGTGGTACTCTTATCTTCCAATCTATATCCAAATGTCAGGCCTAAGGTGACACCGATCCGTTTCAAACCATTTATGACTGTCCCATCTGGGTTTAGGATGAAATGCCAAGTATTTATGATAATTCATTCTTTACTGCTAGTACCATACTATTACTACCAGTAGCCTCTGTAAAATGTAAAAATAAATACTTTCATTCTCCCAATAATGAGTAACCTGCTCTGTTCCCTCCACGTGTCCTGCTGCGCCTCTCCGCTCCCTTAACTTCCCGCAGACAAATCACAACGCCATCCTACGGAGAATAGAGAGATTCGGAGATCAGAAATCCGAATCATCCTAATTCGGAACCAACTGCTTCACATCTAACACTTCTATGCTCCCACCATAATTGAATCTCTGCTGTTTTCCTTTTTGTTTCCGTCTTCCCGCTTCCTCATCTCCCTGGAACACAACAATTTCATTCTCTGTTTTTTACTACTTCTAAGATGTAACAGCCGATTTGTTTTTTTCTTCTCTGTTACCATCCCTTTCCATTGGTTTCTAGTCTCCTTTAACGTTTACATTCTAATCTCCGCCGCCGTCTGGTTCAACTGTCTCCCTGTTAGTCAATCTTCTCTCCCGTTAATTCCGTATGCATCCTTCCTTCTGCGTCTTCGTCAGTCTCGACTAGTATTACCCGATTTCATTATGGCTCCTCCGCTCCCCGCCTCCGTTGCCATTAGATCCGATTCTACTACCAGCACCACCAACCACGGTCAGAGTAATTACAGCCACAGTGACTTTGGACGGCTGGGTCAGCGAGAGCAGCAACAGCCTGGGATGGACGTGAAGATTAACGACTTGGTTGGGAACGGAATCTCGGGGATACTTCACAAGTGGGTCAATTACGGCAAAGGTTGGAGGCCTCGATGGTTCGTCCTTCAGGACGGTGTTCTCTCGTACTATAAGATTCACGGGCCCGATAAGATCATAGTCAATCATGAAACCGAGAAGTGGTCCAAGGTTATTGGCGATGAATCCATGCGGAGGATCTCCCGCAACCAGAACTCCACTTCCTATCATCAGCGCTTCAACCATCGACGCAAGGCCTTTGGAGAAATCCATCTCAAGGTTCCTTGTCGATTCTAATATTCCACTTTTTTTTTTTAAAAAAAAAAAAATTGCTTGCCTTGGGTTCGCAGTTCTATTATTTTCTTTCCTAGTTGTTATTTGATTTCAGTTTCCCTTTCTATTTTTCTTTTCTTCCTAATACCACTAATTCGATTGTCGGCTGCAAAAATAATGTTAGTTACGAAACTAAATACTCGTTACTCATGGTTAGATAATCAATTTGGGGCTATTCGATCAGGAACCCAGAATGCTGGATGAGTATCGTGTAGGATTTTATTCCTTGGTGGTTACAGGATTTATTTATCTTTGGACTTCAATAATAAGATTCTTTGACGTGTAACATCGCATGGTTTTGGGAATGGGGATTTTTTGTGTCGAATTACCTCGAGAATCGTGTTGTTCACATTATCTCTGATTGTGGTTTATACTAGATGACAGCTTCTTTTGTAGGTTTCTACCATCCGTGAAAGCAAATCCGATGACAAGCGCTTTTCTATTTTTACTGGAACAAAAAGGCTTCACTTGAGGGCGGAGACTCGTGAAGATCGACTGGCATGGATGGAGGCCCTGCAGGCAGTAAAGGATATGTTCCCCCGGATGTCCAATAGCGAGCTGATGGCTCCGATAGATAATGTAACCATTTCAACCGATAAACTTAGACAGAGACTACTGGAAGAAGGTGTGAGTGAGGCAGCTGTTCAGGATAGCGAGCAGATTATGAGAAACGAGTTTGCTGCACTGCAAACCCAGCTTGTGTTGCTTAAGCAGAAGCAATGGGTTCTGATTGATACATTGCGACAATTGGAGGTAATGGAAACTGCAAAATATCGTGCCAATCAAATTGGGCGTTCTTGTTCGATTTCTACTACCATGCAGGATTTTGGTCATGCTTAATATCCTCTATTTATCAGTAAAATGGAGGGTTCACCAACTCTCCTTTTTAAGTTTAGAAAGAAGCGGGGAATTCTGATTATCAATTGTTTATTAGCTTGTAGATATGTAAATTTCTCCAGTTCCTTTGGGTCATTCATTTGTATCCTTACAACTAAAGTCATAATTTTTATGGCTTTTTTTTATAAGATTCATTTTGCAAGCATCTGTGTTCTGCCAATTTACTGCCTCATACCGTTTTTTTTTTTTTTTAATCATTCCTGACCTGAACCTTGCAGCTATAGCTGAGTCCTTTCAAAATTTTTGAAATTATAACTTAGTTATATTGGAATGATCTGCAGAGAGAAATTTGTGTAAGCTGAATAAGAACTGCCAGTTGAGTTGCTGTACCCTATATATCAACTGAAAGCGTGGATAGAATAATGCCAAAAATACTACTCTCTTTAATCCTAAATATAAGATAGAGTTGACTTTTTTGAAGATATTAAAAAAACTAATTAAATTACTTTAAAATATTTATATTTGTCATTTTTTCTCTAAAATATTTTGGCTAACTGATTTATAATTTAAGGTTACACAACATATGATATGATTAAGTAACTTATTTAGCTTCCTTAATTTCTCCAAAAAAAAGTAAACTTTGTTTTATATTTGGAAGCGGAGGGAGTATATCTGATTAAGTATTGTTACTGTCCTTTTTAAGCTGGTAATGGGTTACATTGTTATTAATAGATCATGATTAGGAAAATGATTATTTAGACTTTGGATAATACTTTTAACATTGTTACTGAATTCTTGTTTTGTAAATGTTCTTTTCAATGTGAAATATGTGGTTTTCCATGTCCTGGTAGACTATCTGGAAACTTAGGAATTATCTTATACTTTAACATGATAGAATTGGTGAAGAGCAGGGTGGTTTCTTTTTAATTCTCTATCTCTTCAGGTAGATCTATCTAAATCTTCTTTTGGCAATAAAAGAAAGAAAGAAAGAGATCTATCTAACCCTGTGTCGCTAGTTCCCCTTATACTGACAGTTTTAATGAGAGGATTTAAATTTAATTTCTATTTCCTTTCTGTGGGAAGGAACTTCTATTTATACTGCATTTTTGTAGACAGAAAAGGTTGATTTGGAGAATACAGTTGTTGATGAGAGCCAAAGACAGTTGAATGATCAAGAGGAGTCCTCTGGAGCAAGGCAGGAAAAGTTCAGTGGTATGTTTTTCTTTGGTATCACCTGTTTATCAGCTGGAATTTCTTCCATTTGTTGCCAAAGAATGTCCATTGCTTGAAGTATTTTCTTGCTTTTCCTTCTCTTTTCCATCATTCTCTTATTTTTTAATGCAGAAGGAACTGCAAGTGAATCTGAGGATGAAAATGATAGAAATGATGCTGCAGAAGAAGAAACAGATGATGATGACCATGCATTTTTTGACACCCGTGACTTTCTATCATCCAGCTCTTTTAAAAGTAATGGGTCTGATTTTAGGCTATCATCTTTCTCTTCAGGAGATGACGGGTTATACACAGTTGAATCAGAGGATGAGTTAGATCCTTTGATTAGATCTGTTGCACTGAACTATCCTTATGTCAAGCGACGTAAGAAGTTGCCCGATCCTATTGAAAAAGAAAAAGGTGTCAGTCTTTGGTCTATGATTAAGGATAACATTGGCAAGGATTTAACAAAAGTATGCCTGCCTGTCTACTTCAATGAGCCTATATCATCTCTCCAAAAATGTTTTGAAGAAATGGAGTACTCATATCTTCTGGATTGTGCATATGAATGGGGAAGAAGAGTAAGTTTGGAGAATAACATGATATTGTTCTTTTACTTTTGCTAGAAGTTCAACAGTTGTGACTTACATGTTGTCATATCAGCTATTTCTGTGTCAGCTTAAAGTTTTTAATAAGATGATCAGGGAAAACGCATAAAACTGGTAATAGTTGCATTTGGCATGAGAAAAATGTTACCATATTATTGGGGCTTTGTTGTTAGTTATTCCAAGTATTTATTGATTGGCTTGTTCCTGCATTTAATTTTGTAAGATTCCATGCAGGGAAATAGCCTTTTGAGGATTCTATATGTAGCTGCCTTTGCTGTTTCTGGCTATGCTTCAACTGAAGGGAGGATTTGCAAACCATTTAATCCATTATTAGGTGAAACATATGAGGCTGATTATCCGGATAAAGGCCTCCGATTTTTCTCAGAGAAGGTCTGAACTAACTATAGAATGATGTCTTTCATGTAATATTATCTCTCTCTTGAGTAGTTCATTTTTCTGCCCTCATCATTTTCTATCTGGTACCTAGAGAAGTAACATAGTGCAAGTGAAGAATGAAGAAATTCAATGCGATTTGCTTTCTGTCAACTCTGCTGGAAAGCAAGCCTCATGTTCAGGGACCACGTGAAATATTGCTTTGATCCAAGTGTTGTTTGTGCATCCTCGCAGGTCAGTCATCATCCCATGATAGTTGCATGTCACTGTGAGGGTACAGGGTGGAAATTTTGGGGGGATAGCAACTTAAAAAGCAAATTTTGGGGACGATCAATACAGCTTGACCCAGTTGGTATCTTGACTTTGGAATTCGATGATGGGGAAGTTTTTCAGTGGAGTAAGGTATATCTGAGCTACTTCAATTGCTATGTCCTGGTTAAGTTCTAATCTGAAATTAACTTGCGCTGCCAGGTTACAACATCAATATACAATCTCATATTGGGAAAGCTGTACTGTGATCACTATGGGACAATGCGTATACAGGGAAACCAAGAATATTCATGTAAACTGAAATTCAAGGAACAATCTATAATAGATCGAAATCCTCACCAGGTGCAGGGTATTGTTCAGGACAGGAAAGGGAAGACAGTGGCGACTTTATTTGGAAAGTGGGATGAGAGCATGTATTATGTCAATGGAGATTGCGTTGGGAAGGGAAAAGGTTACGACTCTTCATCAGAAGCCCATCTACTATGGAAACGAAGCAAGCCTCCCAAATTTCAGACTAGATATAACTTTACTCGCTTTGCCATCACATTAAATGAGCTCACCCCTGGATTGAAGGTTTGCTTTGATTAATTAACTATGATTATTGTTGCCAATCTATTCGTTTATCGTTTTCTTTAAATGAACCATACTGGCCAAAAAAGGTACTGGTGTAGCATTTGCTGAGTTCTTGTTCCATAAATGGTTGCTGGAAGAGGAGTTAATTTAGGCTAGTAGCAGGACAATTTGAAGTGTTCTGAGTTAGTATGGACCTTAATCATAGATGAAACAATAGGTCTTGAAATTAATAAAGGGGAGAAAAGTTCTTTGCAGTGTTATATGTATATTATTGTTTTTTTATGGTTAAAATTTATGCGTAATTGATACTCAAGTTTACTCGAATACACAGGAGAAGTTGCCTCCTACGGATTCCAGGTTAAGACCAGACCAAAGGTATTTGGAAAATGGGGAGTATGAGATGGCGAATTCTGAGAAGTTACGTCTAGAACAGCGGCAACGGCAGGTAACCATGGCATTTCATGTTGTTGTTTATTCGTTTTACTGGTAGGTTAGCACACTGCAGAGGAGGAAGTAAATCATCCGAATGAAGTTCTTGTCATGCAATCATGTATGAAGTAAATTGATTTGAATGGTTTATTATAGGCACGAAAGATGCAAGAAAGGGGATGGAAACCGCGGTGGTTCGCCGTAGATAAAGCGAGTGGTGCATACCGCTACTTGGGAGGGTATTGGGAGGCCAGGGAAGGAGGAAGCTGGCACTCCTGCCCTGATATTTTTGGCCAAATCCCCTCCGATCATCTCTCTGACTGACTTTTTCCCTCCAATTCTTTCCCTCTCGAATCACTCACTGCTCCTTGGCAGTTATAATCCCCAGTGATATTCCTGTAACCAACCGAATAAAAATGGCGGCCAATATCTGGTCTTGTGATTCTTTCGCTTCCAACTTAAGTTTATCTTCACATCACTTGTTAAGAAATAAAATTAATTCTTATTGAGGAAGCAGAATTGTTTTAGTCCATAAATGTGCATCCAAATTAATTCAAAAGCAATTGGTGTGGCCGGCGTATCATCATGCTATTAAAATTAAAAATAAATTAGAGCCGGACAGATATTCTAAGACTTTTTTTTTTTTAGAGTGGATCGACCAGATTAATTTCTTAGGCCTACCCACGTTAACAGTAAAATTTACCCAAGACATGGATTGAACTTAGACGAGCCTCGTTTGGTCTGATATAATAGACCGATTATGATCTTTGTTTGCACTCATGTAATGTAAATATGATTCACGGCTAAGTTAGGACTGATGAATGATGATGCACGAATTAAGTGAAAAAAACATTATTACCCTTATAATTTTTCAAGTCTACCAAAGTACCCTCCCATAAACACGGTTAAATGTTAAAAAATTACCACCATTAATCCCCAATTTATTTTTTTTAAAAAAACTAAATTACATTGTTAAAAATTGTTAAAATATCTTATTAAATAATATTCCCACAATTAAATATTTAAAAATTATCATGAACATGCACATTACATGATATTTTCACTATTAACTAATAAAAAATTACTATGAATACAATGTTAACATTATACACAAATGTGTAGACAAGGGCAATTTTGTGGTTTACTATATAATTCCCATATATTATCATGTTCAGCGAAATCAAATCAAACGTTTTTATGTGTATGCATTATCTTTCTTTAACGGCGAACTAAAGAAATTCATATAATCATAATTACATTTCCTTCAATTTGGTTTTCGTGAACCAAATGAGCCATAAATGATGGCAAAGTTTTAATACCAAGTATTTTAAATGAAAAAATAAAATAAAATAACTTGATGGTAGATTTATTACCAAGGTTTTTAAATGAAAAAAAATAAAATAACTTGATGGTAGATCTATGGTGCCCTATGTGGTTCTTCCTAACCCAACATGAGTCTAGATTGATAAATCCTTCAATTAAAGTGAGATAGATCTAAGAAATTGTAAATGTTTGGTGGTAAAGTTTTGCAGAACCTTTCATAAAGCCTTCACTTGAAGTGAGGTAAATTTAAAAGACGGAGTTTTTGACACATAAGAATCTTAAAAATGTTTCAGAACTCAAATAATTCTACAGTATATGGTTTAATTTTGTTTTCGATGTGTCAGAGTACGAGTTTATGAATTAATATGGATTCACAGTACTAAGCGCCTGTTTGGTACAATGAAGATTTAAGGAAGGAAAGGAACTTAAGAGAGGGAAAGGAATGGAAATAAAGATTGAGAGGAAACTCAAAAAGTTGAGCTGTTTGGTAGACATGGGAATGAAACTTAAGTTGCGGGAAAATGAATTGTTTGGTATGAAGAATTGGGTGTTGGTTAAGTGGGAAGGTGAGGTGAAATTCCTAAAATGCCCCCGTTCGAACGAAAAGGTTACGTTCGAACGGAATAGGCACCCAATCGCCTGTGTTCGAACGTAAAATCTGACAGTGACTTAAGGTTTACATCAGCAATTTCACAACCTATAGACAGAAAACAGACCACCAGAACACATAAACTAAACAGAGACGCATGTAGAGAATGGATGAAGGAATAGTTTAAATGGAAAGAACAGAGGGTTGAGAAGAATTGAGAAACAGAGGAAGCCGGCGGTGGTGGTCTAATCTTTCCTCTCCGGCTACGATGCTTGGTAAAGAGGAAGAAGAAGGCGAAGATGATGGAAGAGAGTTGAAGCTCTCTGTTCTCCTCGGCGCTCTGGTTCTACTTTTGACATCGGGTTGTCGCAGCTGTGTTGGAGGGCGAGGGAAGAAAGGAATGTCGCCGGCGATGATGATGAAGAAGGTTAGAGTTGTTGGCGATGGAAATGGAGAAGGAAGGCGGAGAAAGGAAGGATCATATCTGAATCTGCAGCGCTTTGGTTTTTTTTTTTTTTTTTGTAGATTATTTGAGCAAATTAAAGGTTTTTTTTATCAACAAAATTCACCCTCTCGGGAAAATGGTGTTATCCCGCCATTTTGTGAGGGATTCAATTTTCCCACCTTTGTGGGAAGATGGCGCAGGCGGGAAATAAAGAATCCGGGAGAGAGGCACACCAAACTGTATTTTTCAATCGGAAAATAGCCATCTTCCTATTCCCTCACACAAATTCAGCGTACCAAACGGGTCCTAAGGGTCCCTACCCGCTGAGGTGATCCGATCACCTGTTCCCCATCTTCTATTATATTCTTTTTTTGGGCCAAAGTCTTCTGTTATTTATATCACATGACAGCATAAACCAATATTTCTCACGTTGTCATTAAAACTTTATGTTGTCTCAAATGTGGTGAGGACCTTACATGGGTGATAATAACAAGGGAGAAGTTTTTAAGAGATTGAATTGATAAAAATTATATTGTAGATAACTTTTTTTGAAAAAAAAAAAATGAACTGCAAATATCAATATGTTCACAAACTTAAAAGTCTCAGTTGCAGTATAATTTATTAAGTTTCAAATTACAAAATTCTCAATTTGAAAATGATATTTTTGTTTGCAATTGTCGAAATAAATATTTGCTACTTATTTTTTAAGTAAATTTGTTCAGGGACTTGATTGTCATTAATTAATTTCATACTCCCCATAAACGAGCACATCACATGAACGAGATAAATACAACCTTCTTCAATGATCTCCTTCGAGGCCCACGCTCCTTGAGGCTTGAAGAATGCACTTCCTTTTGGGTCGGTTATAGATTTTTTTTTAATGAAATTCTCTAGATTTAAAAAACGTAGGAGCTATTCATTTAAGTTCAATTTAGATATTTTTTTCTTCGACATATGAGACAGAAAAAACTTAAAATTGTTCACAAAAAATAATCATCTTTCTACTATTTAAATCTCAATAAGTGAAAAATATTAAAGAAGCAAAAATAAAATTGTATGAAACCCAATAAAATGTGCGGAGAAAAAATTAATTAATAAAAAATGTGGCGTTAAATCATAAAACAAAACGCATTGTTTATAACTTGTTAATAGTATTAATCACTACATTGTATTTTTTTTAATACCTGAATTACAACTTTTTGTATCAAGTTAATAATTAAATTTAACCGGATAGGTTGGTTATGCGCATTATTGCACAGCTTAGAAATGAGTTTGTGGGACAAGTTAATTATTTTTTGTGGCCAATAATAGTTCACATTTAATTTTTGTGGGGTGATACATACTAATATGATGATATATTATATATTATCTTACCTTCGTTCCCTTCCATCTGGACGGGCTCATATATATTTATAAATTGAAATACGCTGTGCCTGCATTTTGGCTTCTGTTGGGGGACTAGTCGCTGTGCGTGTTCCTCTTCGTCTGTGGATTGTTACATGCAGTTTTTAAATAATGTACGTGCGGGTGTAGGCCAAAAACAAGGCAGAAATATGGAAAAGATAGCAATTCGAGTGTTGTCTCTATGGACAAGCGACATCATAAATTAATGTTGTTTCTGTGGAGAACACACTTTGTTCACAGCACAGTTAAGCTGCTGAATTCTTTTGCTGCCACAGCTACACACTTTGTATTTGGACGTATATGTTTAGGGGATGACCCATTTCACAGTAACAAGGGTCTAGTCTGTTTTGTTTTTGGGTGGGGAATTGCCTGAATCAGCAATTCTCGAGCTTAACTGTAAGAGTGAAAAGATTATGATCTCGAGTTAATTATAACGTAATTTTTAGTTTTTTTATTTTATGGCTTTGACCTCATAATTACGTTACATATTTGGGAAAAACCTTAAAAAATACTCCCTCTCATCTTATCTTTTTTTTTTTTTTAGTAAGAGCCTTAAATTCGAATTATCTCGGTCCTTTTTAAAATAACCCGATAACTCTTGTCTGAACATGTAATGAGTTTTTTCTATTTAAACCCCTCATTAATTATATATATTGTATTAATTAAAAAGTTGACTATACTCATATTTACCTCATTTTTCTCTCTTATTTTCCCTTCATAAAGAAGGACATATTTGAAAAACAAAGTTTATTTCAGACATACTTATTATTTTTAACTAACTTTAATCACTTTATTTAAACTGCATAATTCAATTATTTAACTCTTATAAATAAGACCAAAGGGAGTACTATATATATGCTAAATCACACACACACAATAATAATAATAATGTTAATGTATATATTTATTATAACCCTTTGGGTTGCCTAGTATCCGAGTTTTTTTCTAAATCATATTACTAGATATTCGAACAACCGGCTAATCCGGATTAGGATTACCCTTTGAAGAAGCTAGATTTGAACTCAATTCACTTACTTTATAATCTAGCTAATTCACCATATATTAGACCAAACTCTCTTAGTAATGGCATATATTTTAACAAATAAAATTATTGTACTGTTGATGATCTCTCCATCAGTCAAACATATTTTAGCTTTCAATATATATATCAATCAGAAGATAACGAATTTGTGAAGATAAAGCATGAGTGCGTCTAATATAAATAGTTTGACCATATCTCTTCCATATGAACACAGTTGATTCAGGTTCACTTTTGGGAATCAAAAGAGGAATAATTTTATATCCAGCTATTTCTATCTTTTCTAATAGTTAAGATAGTATCTCAACAAAACCTACTCAGGGATGGCGTAATTTTTCGGTCCCATTTTGTTTTCTTGCATGGATTTGCAAATCTACTAATAGGTAAAAAGTTCAGGGGAAAAAGGAATACAATTCGGTGTCTTATTGGAAGGGTCTCTGTGGTCAAGGTTTGCATTAAGAATTAATTAAGGACCGACTTGTTACGTATATGTGAAACTTAATCCAATCAGGTTAACCCAACTTATTTTAAATTGTACCAACTAACTAACATTAGGAAGTATTCACCCATGAAGTATGAACTGGACTCCAACTAAGCTCCAAATATTGCGCAAAGGCAAATAAAGTTGATTATTTAGAGAGATATATACACACATAACCACACACATGAAAGTTAGTATTATTATATTTTCAATTTTAATCACCAATCAGACATTGGTGGAGAGGGTGAAATATTAGAGGTAGCAAATGTAGGTATGAAAGGTGCCAATCACCGTGAAAGTTGATTAGGCCAAGACAACTTGGAGAAGCCAAACAAAACAAAACAAACGAAGCTCATTTGATAATGGAAGATTAATTCATCTCTGGTCAAAAAGTTCAGAAACCATTATTCTACAATTGAAACCCTGGTCTAGTAACCGTATCGCCACTTCATGAACTTAATATTTCATGTGTATTTATTTGACATCGTCCAAGGAATATATCCAATCAATCAGAGTTTTCCACCTTCAACTTGACGTACATGGATTTTATTATGCGACTGCCTATTGGAATTCATCAGTATAAATCAAGCTGCTAGCTAGTTGCTAATTAATAATCCCCAGATTTTAAGCCTACCTGTGCATATAACTAACGTACGTGATAGATTATTATTCTGTGGTCTGTGTTTCAATTAGGTCGTCCACGGTGGAATCACCAAAAGAAAAGCCAGCAGTATACATATGACCAATTGACTACGTTGCTTTCTGTGCTCTCAATTATTATATGTATTTTGCACCACTTTTTGGAAGGTAAGATACAAATTAAAAGGAATCTTTGAATCAAGTTGCTGCGCGATTAGTTATCAGAAGATGCTTTAAATTAAAAAATGTAATCTTTAATAGTATATAACCATGAAACCAATACAGACGCGTCTAACTTTTAGTATTAGCCAGGCTGGAATTATTTCTGTTTCTGTATAGATCTTTTAGGTGAAAAGCGAATAAGGAAAGATATAAATAATATGGTTAAAATTATTGAGCCAATTACGCTCAGGTCCCAACGAGGGGAATTAATTACAATAAAGTCCCTTGAAATCATCAAATTGTTTCGGTCCGAGGAACTTGTAATTATTTGATCAACAACGGGGAAACGACGTATATTAACGGGAAATGCGAACGTATATTTACAACAACATTTAAACACCTAGATTTTGAACATAGAGAGGTCATTTACAACGGAAAAAACATAGATTTACAATGGAAATGTTGCATTTGCAACAAAATTTAAAATATGGTCATTTACGGGGAAATCATGTATTTACAACAACTTTTAAAAACCCTGGATTTTATTTCCATACAAATAATTACACGAAGTCCCTGGCTATTTACAATGAGAAAATGCATGTATTTACAACGAAATCATTTATTAACAACAACATTTAAAAACCTCCATGAAATAATTACACGAAGTCTTGGACCGAAAGCGTAATTTGATGATTTGAGGACTTTTTGTAATTTTTTTCGTTCCTTGGGACCTATATGAAATTTTCCCTAAAATTATTGAGCCACGGGTCATCATCCGTTTGAATAAGCTAGAACTGGTACATGAATGAAGTTCAAAGAACTCTAAGGCTGGTCGATGGACAGGCAAACTAATATTTATAAATACTTTTTTTTTTTTTTGCTGAGAAGCTAACTGAATGTGCATGCATGCCAATGTTGATTAAATGCTTTAAAATTAATTTTAAAAATGTAATTAGCGCATTTATATTAATTATTTCAAATAAAAAGGGGTAAATTGAAGAAAATATTAGATACATTATAAATAGATAAATACGTACGATATATTAATTCGTGCAAGTTCATATTTGTTCGTGTCATTGTTGTTTCTAGTATTATTTTTATACAATAACAATAACTGCAAAAAATGTATAGTAAATGTGAACCGGTATGGCAATATTGATGGAGGAAGTGTGGGTGGCAGAGAATATATTCACCTCGTATGTATGTGTGACAACGTGGGTATTGTATTTTTAATGCTAAACATGAGAGGGTACTTTGACTCGACAGTGTGACCTTCCAGAGAGTCCTGAGTTGTCCAATAGCCCGACTTTGTTGTTGCCCTGCTGCATTAAAATATTATTTTACCAGTACCAAATATAAAATACTCTCTACATTACTAATTATAACACCTAAGTTATTTTTTTTTTTTTTTAAAAAAGATTAAGGAAACTAATTTAATTACTTTTTTTCTTCAAACTAATTAGTTTGGTAATAAACTAATACTCCTCCTCCAAGATAATTATAAAAACTTAGTTTACTTTTTTTTTTAGAGATTAAAAACTAATTAAATTAAATTAGAAGTATTTTTATTTTTATTTTTTCTTCAAACTAAAAGTTAGTTTGACCAATAAACTAATATATAATATAAGAAAACACAACATATAAAATGATTAAATAACTTATTTACCTTCTTTTTAATGAAAAAAAAAAGTCAACTGTGCCTTATAATTAGAATGAAGGTAGTATATAATATAAGGATACAAAACATATGAAATGATTAAGTAACTTATTTAGCTTCCTTAATCTCTCCAAAAAAAGTCAACTAAGTCTTATAATTAGGACTGAAGATAGTATAATTATTTTTTTTGGAGAGATTAATAAATTAAATAAGTTACTTAAATATATTATATGTAGTGTATCCTTAAATTATATATCAATTTATAAGTTTAACAAAATAGTTTTGGAGAAAAAATGATAAATATAAATATTTTAAAGTATTTTAATTAGTTTTCTTAATCTTTTGAAAAAAAGTTAAATTTGTGTTGTATTTAAGACCATCAAGGAGTACTATACTTTCCATCATTCCAAGTCTTGAGCACTGTGTCATCCATATATATGTTTGATCTGGGATTACTTAATCGACCTTTTTCCTTCGTATTTAACCTCCCCCTGTTTCGACATATTATTATATACTATACCACTTTATAGGTATAGTCGTATAGATAAAATCTCACCTACCAATATTTGCTTCTGGAATTGATATAATATTGATTTCAGATTCTGCTTCCCACTTGTTAATAAGCCCAATCCATGAGTGTGTCTGTTATATATGATCATCACAGCATCAATTCATACCATTTTACTTTTATTTCTACCTCATACCAGAGTTCAGGATAACGAGTCCTAGACATATACGAGACGCTGGGGACTTTTGTGTTATAATCATATTCATAATAATCATTTTTAATTAAACATGTTTTCATGTGTATTTTATAAATTTAAAGTTTGATCGTGTATCAATGACGCGTGAATAGTGTGATTTGACATGGACTTGATATTTTTGCATTGGTCTGGATGGGTTTTTGTGTTGTTGTAACTAAGAATCAGATACCATAACTATGTGGGTTGCACTTGATGATTTTATTTCCTTTCAGGATAATGTATAGTGATATTATGTGTGTAGGAAATATTAATGGAGTTTCAAGAGGAAAAAAATCCACGTGGCCATCCGAAATTTGGCTGTGATGGCACTTTCTGGAGAAGCAAACAAAACAGCGTTTTCAGGGAGAAGAAAGGGACGGCGGGATTATTTCAACTCAATTTAAAATAAAACAAAAGCAGTTTATGTTATTAAGTGCCGTGTGTGTGTGTGTGTGTGCGTGTCAGAAGGGGCAACGTTATCATCAAACACGATTCAGGATTGTCTTGGACGTACGTACGTGTAGGGATATTGGATATATATATATCTCTGCGGTCAATTTTTGCATATTTAGATTTTGGACACGATACTGTACTGTTGTGTTTGCAAGGCGCCAATATAAAGGTATATCTCGCAATATTAACTCGTATATTCTCGCTCAATAACTTATTATCCAGTATTATTGAACTTGAATTGTTACTGCTTCCATCGTTCAAAAATCTTATGTTGCGTATATGTTGTTCAAAAGGCATCAAAACGATACTCATAATTCTGCTATATATATAATCGTAGACATGCACGACCAAGGTGTTGTGTTTGTTTTTGTCTCTTTTTCTGTTCAATACAAGGTTTAGGTGAGTTGAGTCCTACTGGATTTGGATTTTGGTTATGTGTTCCGACTTAAAGATCGCTTACTTTGTTTTTGTCTCTCTAAATGCGCCATATAGGCCGAAAATAAGTAATTAAACCAGAGGTCAAAATGAACTGAGAAACATTATATTATTGTATTCGAATGAACCGGCTAGCTAGTGCTAGTCAACCCTCATGGTAATTAAACGAAGTTGCACAGCAACAAGCTACTGTACCAATTACGTAATAATAATAATGCTGCTGGTGATGATGATGATGATGTTGAGATATTCTGGTATCAAGTTATGTAGCTGTGGGTTTTGTTTGGAAACCGTAGAGGTATTTCAACGTGAAAACAAAACGCAAGCTATCACTAACATCATCCAGGTTGTTTTCATGAATGATCCTGATCCATAATCTTCTTTTTCATGCAATATATTTTACTACAATATTCTGATGCTCGCATATATTTAAAACGACGAGATTTGGGTGGATGATGAGCATTGGGCAGGGGCTAACATGCTGATGATATCAAGTGATTTGGAAAGGATAAATAAATAAATAAAATTAACAACAGAAATAATTAGGATAAAAAGGCTAAGCTAGCTGTTAATATTTGGATATAATAAAGGGAATGATGTGAATGAAAATAATAGTAAATGAAGGCTAAGGGATTTATCTCACTTGTAACCCACGCCATTAATGCCCTATCAGTTTAATTTAAAAACACAAAACAAGAGGAAAAGAGAGGATGATATTGAAGTTGATACCTCTCCGGATACTCATCCGATCTATATTTAATTTATTTAATTTTTTCTTTCTTTTTTAAAAAAATTAATAGATAGATAATTTATCAACTAGCCTATTTTATTTGTAAAAAGAAAAAATATACTTAAAAATCAACAGTTTAAAAAAGTTAAATCTGAATGGTTCAGATGATGGAAGAACTCTCTCTACTCATCATTTAAATAAGTAGGGAAACTGGTTGGCTCCATGCCCATGTTAGGTGGGTCCATTCCCTCTCAAACTCACCAAAGGTACGGTCTTCCCGATTGAGCACGCTATAATCACACTCTCTCTTAATTCAATCCATCCCACCACACTACCCAACACAGAGCCCCCATCATGAATGATACTTGTTGCTGCATACGTCTGATTTATACATTTCAACTCAAAATTCCACTCACAGCCCTTATAATCTTATATACATAATTCCAACTTGTCACCAGTAAAACCATGCAATTAATTCATCCCACTCATCATGCATGCTTACACTAAAACAATCAATCGTGTCTACCGTCCTCAACCACGGCTTATCCTATATGTGTTCAGGTTATTGGATTATTATCGTCCACTCGCAGTCATATATACGTATACATACACCAATTAAAATAGAATATACAAGGAAAAGTGAAGGAAGGTAAAGAGGGCACACGATGGAGGTGGGTTAGGACAATAAGTCAGATGAAAATGATGGAATTGGAAGATGCATGCAGAATTGAAATAGGAGTCAACACATTTATAAAGGAAGAAAGGAGAGGGCAGCGCAGGGCAATTAATGTCTAATTGATGAGAGGTGGTTGAATTGATTAATACAAAAGCTAGGCTAAGTGGCTTCCTCCTGTGCTGCGCGTTAATATATTTTATAGTAAAGACTTAGAGGGAGTGATTCCCACACACATATTCAAACTACAATTTCACAAGTTGAACTAGTAGGATTCTTATGCACCTCTCGTGTTTCTTCATCGTGATGCACACCAGCTTGGGCTCCTAAGCAGGCAATGGGGCCTCCCTTTGTTTATTCACGTGGCTTAACTAACAACGAATTTCTACTACAAGTTTTCTCATGTAACAAGTAATGTATATATCGGGGACACAACCATTATATTATATTCACATCCCCTTATAACATGGTTGGCGACGACATTTTGTCCTATGTTTAGTTTAGGCACGCTTGAAATATGCCTGGATTTTTTATTTTTTATTTTTTTGGTGGAAATATGCCTAGAATTGTAGTTACAGGATAAAAAGTTAAGGAACACGGACCATAAAGCGATTTTCTTATCTACAAGGTATGCAATGACAAAACTGGGCCATTAAAGCCCAGAGAGGTCCAAATTCCAAACATTGCCATCATCAGCGTCCCCCGAACCCTGCCTGCCGACTGTCGTCCTTAAGCTCCCCTTCTTAACTTTGGATTCACTACCACTCCATTCCTCTCAACAACCCTCAAAACTTGGACATGGTAGTAGAATATACTGGAGAACCAGGGGCGTTTCAGTCATTCGGAACAAGACACCCTCCCCAGCCTGTACCGTGACTTATGACATCATTCACGATTCCATTGCGTCACCGTCAAACCCAAGAGGAAAGAGAGAAACGGGCGAGGGTATATTCGTAATATAATTAATACCAGTGCTGTGTGAATTGTGATACTGATCGCATATGTATAAATATATGCGTATTTATGAGGCCCTGGGGTGGAGTAGGATCTACGATCTAGTAGTAACAAACAAACAAGATGCCAAAGGCAATAGCGGCCTCGCTTGAGTAAATATTTGACACATTTAACTCTTCTTCCTTTGCCCTCTTTACGTCCCTGTAGGAATACCCTTCCCTCTACACATGACACTCACTGTTCACACAGTATAGTACTCTCTCCCTCTCTCTTTTGATATCCTTTGGGCTTGGAGGATTCCTACCCATTTTTCCCACTCACGATAAAGGGAAAGCGAGAAAAGATAACGACACGACTCGCCCTTCTCCACTTCTCCGGCGACGCTAGTGCAGGGCACTTCAGATACTCGCCACCAACGTACATACCCTCATTGCCTCCATATTGCATTAATTGTTGGATGTTTATACATGACCAGAAAATGCGCCAACCGCTACTGCCTCATGATTCCACTGACATCCCTTCCGCCCGTACAGTCAAGAAATCTGACGCCGACAAGCTAGACAAGGAGGTCCACACGCCCTCTTCGCCTCTTCTTTTGGTTGGCCGGAATCGCTCTCAGCCCGGTAACCGGAGGGTCACACCCACCGGAATACCCCTGGGGGCTGCAGTTGCGGACTCCATTGTTGAGAACCTTCTGCCGAACGGTGATTTTTTTGTGGGTACCTTCTCTGGTAACGTTCCGCACGGATCCGGCAAGTACCTGTGGACGGACGGGTGCATGTACGAGGGGGAGTGGAAGAGAGGCAAGGCAGCTGGGAAAGGCAAATTCTCCTGGCCTTCCGGTGCTACCTATGAAGGCGAATTCAAATCGGGTCGGATGGAGGGATTCGGGACCTTTGTTGGATCTGACGGTGACACCTACCGCGGCTCCTGGATCGGCGATCGAAAACACGGATACGGCCAGAAACGCTATGCCAACGGCGATTTCTATGAAGGGTCGTGGAAGCGGAACCTGCAGGATGGGCAGGGAAGGTATGTGTGGAATAATGGCAACGAGTATGTGGGTGAGTGGAAGAACGGTGTGATGTCTGGGAGGGGCGCGTTGCTCTGGGCGAATGGGAATCGCTACGAAGGACAATGGGAGAGCGGGGTTCCGAAAGGGCAGGGGATTTTCACATGGCCTGATGGGAGTTGTTATATTGGCATCTGGAACAAGGATTTGAAAATACAGCAATTGAATGGAACTTTTTACCCTGGCAACGGAAAAGAGCACTATTTCAAGGGTAACGGGCCGTTCAAGACTGATAATTTTACGATAACAATGAGCAAGACGTCTTCCGTGGATGATGCCAGAGGAAGCGTGAGTGAGAAGAGTTTTCCGAGGATATGCATATGGGAATCCGATGGAGAGGCTGGTGATATTACTTGTGATATCATCGATAATGTGGAAGCATCCATGTTCTATAAGCGTGCAACTGGATTTGATCGACCTGAGATTAAGCAGTTTCAGCGCGACTCTCTCCGCTTTTCCAATGAGGTGAAACGACCAGGACAAACAATATGCAAAGGGCATAAGAATTATGAGTTAATGATTAATCTACAATTGGGTATAAGGTAAAGCTGTGGAAATGCGTCTGAAAACCTTTTGCCGTCCACTATTTCCCGATTAAGGTTCCCCCCCCGGTTTTCTGTTGTGTTGATTCTGTCTCTGCGTCGTGTAGGTACTCTGTTGGGAAGGAATCTTCAATATTGCGTGAACTTAAACATAGTGATTTTGATCCAAAGGAGAAGTTCTGGACGAGGTTTCCGCCTGAAGGTTCCAAGATAACTCCACCACATCAGTCAGCAGAGTTCCGCTGGAAAGATTACTGCCCTAGGGTCTTTAGGTATGGCTTCTTGGATTTTTGTAAACATAATATTTAACTGCCAATTGCATATTTACATCTTTATAGCTGGCATGATGCTCAACCATAGGTGGGTTAAATATGGTCACTTCATTTCGTGCGGTCTGACTTGATATTCACTGCCTTCTGCTGCGTTGTTGACCGAATCCTTATTTGAATTACAGACAATTGAGGAAGCTATTCCAGGTGGATCCTGTTGATTACATGTTAGCTATATGCGGGAATGATGCTCTTCGGGAGCTTTCTTCTCCGGGGAAGAGTGGAAGCCTCTTCTACTTGACCCAAGACGACAGATTTATGATAAAAACAGTGAAGAAATCGGAAGTCAAGGTTGGAAATCCATGTCTTGACCTCGTAAATTTGTCTTTTTTATATTTCAAACTTTCATCTGCATTCGGTTATATGGTACTGAAGATAAGTTGTATAGCTTGCTTCATTTGACAACATGCCATGGCCGAATACATATGCTGCCCCTTTTCATTATGGTAGCAGGTAGTTTAATTTTTTGGGTAGAACCAAGTTTGACTTTTAACCATCATTGTCTTGCAATCGTCTCCTAGTTCTACACTTGTATGTATAGTGCAATAATAAATCTTTGGTTGCTTGGAATACTTAACTAACTATTAATTTTTATGATTAATTTCCAGGTGCTTCTCCGAATGCTTCGAGGTTATTACCGACATGTTTCTCAATATGATAACTCACTTTTGACAAAATTTTATGGATTGCATTGCGTCAAACCAATTGGAGGCCCAAAGGTTTGGCTTTTGCATGATGGGCATATTTTAGTTTTGTTTTGAGTTTATTTTTGCATCACGGTACCTGACTTTCTTATTGTTATTGGAAACCAGACCCGGTTTATTGTAATGGGCAATCTTTTCTGCTCTGAATATCCAATCCATAGACGGTTTGACTTGAAGGGATCATCTCATGGCCGTACGATAGATAAGCGGGAAGAGGAGATTGATGAAACTACAACCCTCAAAGACCTTGATCTCAATTTTGTATTTCGCCTACAACAATGTTGGTTTCAGAAGCTAATCAAGTAAGTTCTGTTTTCTCTGTGATAGAGAACGCTGCCATTGAGCTATTTTTAAGTTAAATGACATACAATTGTGCTAATATGCACTTCATGGCTACCAGACAAATTGAGCAGGATTGTAAGTTCTTGGAAGCAGAGGGAATCATGGATTACAGTCTTTTGGTAGGCCTCCACCTACGTGAAGATAACAGATATGACAAAATGGGGTTGTCCCCATTTGTTTTGCGAACTGGTATTTGATTATCTCTATGCGTCCTGATTCCTTGGTAAATTTGGATTAAGTTGCATTAGAAATTTAGTTGCGAGTGTCTTTCCTCTTGTAGGCAGGCAGGATTCATATAAGAGTGAGAAGTTCATGCGTGGTTGTCGTTTCCTTGAAGCAGAGCTTCAAGATCGGGATGGCCGGTATGACCTTTTCCAATCTTGATTGACTTGTTAAAGTATCTCCGGTGCCCCTAATGAAGAAACATGTTCTGGTTCAACTTTAATGTATAATTAATAATGGCCGGAAAGATGTATTATTTTATTGGGTTGGGGGGTAATTGAGAGTGGTTTGAATGATCTCGTGAGCATGACAACAGTTAGTGGGGCACATGCCAGCTGTGGGTTCTAATTGGTTAGAGTGACAGCATGAGAATGTTCAATTACTCGTGGCTCATCAATAGGTTCATTATTCATTGGAATCAACAATAAATGTGAACCGAGGGGCGACTGTGCTCCAGAATTTTGTTTCTGCATCCTAACTATTCTGGATTTATTTCCCCTTTATGCAAGTATTGCTGTGCAATGAACACCCCTTGTGGGCAAAAAAGCTGTGGAAGGAATGGATTCTGAAGATGTTTTCACTTTTAAATTAAAAATTCCGGAACTATAACTTGTGGCAATTGTTTGTTTGATTGGTATTTGAGAATTTCCTCCTGATGTTGAAATAAGCAAATGGTTTTGTTATACTTTTTGTTTTCAGGAAATCTTTGATTAGATTAGGAGCCAATATGCCGGCAAGGGCAGAGCCGATGGCAAGGAGGAGTGATTTTGATCAATACTTGTTGGATGGAATCAACCATTTGATCCCAAGTCGGTGTGGGGAGACGTGCGACGTGGTCTTATATTTTGGGATCATAGATATTTTGCAGGATTATGATATCAGCAAGAAGTTAGAGCACGCCTACAAGTCGTTGCAAGCCAAGCCGTCGTCAATCTCGGCCGTGGATCCAAAGCTTTACTCAAAGAGATTCCGTGATTTCGTGGGGAGAATATTCATCGAAGACAGGTAGTGGCTAGTGGCTACATCCAAAGAAAAATCTGTCATCAAGGGGTTCAAGTGACAAACTGATTTGACCTCGACAAAATGGAGGAAATTAGCCTCCCCTATGAAACCTTGGACCGAGGCTGGACCTGAAGTTGACCGTTTTGGCTTCGAAGCGGAGACAGATGAGATTGCCGTTGGGCAGAGCCAGATCTCGGTGGTCGATTTGGATTTTGCTGTATCTTTAATGAATATACAGCTGTGAAGGCATGATGGGGGATTGGCGAGGAGATATTGTACAGTGAAGGTGGAGGGAAATTGATTTTTTTGATTTATTATTTTGCCAAGAGTGAAAAGGTAGCTAGTGTTAGTGGTGGAAACAGAGGACGACGTTTCCCAGGAATAGATGGGGGAATAAAGGAATTGTACAGTTCGGCAATAGATAGCAAAGAATTGAATTGATATCCAATGAAATTTAACTTCTCGTTGGTTGGTAGAGTAAAGACGAGTTTGGAGGTCAAAAATGTAAATTTGTGGGTTCAATGTATTGTGTATGGTAAGGGCGTTCGAAGAGAGAGACGACTTCAAAAGAAGGAATCGCTTTATGAGAAGAGGGCAGAGGGAAAGATGGGTGGGACTGGGAAGGAGGGCATTCATATATTTCATCTCATTTTTCATCAAAAGCAGAGAAAGCCCAGACAAGAAAGATGCGATGCGCGGCCCTTTCTCTCTCCTCTTTTCACTGTTTCTACTCTGCACCCTCTCTATTCTCCCCCACCTTCTCTTTCTTTCCTATGAATTTTGACTTGCTTTTGTGTTGGATGTTCTTTATTGTTTTTGTAAATTCCTCAGAAAAGAGAGATTAAAATGAGAGTCAAGTCGAAGCAACCGGTGTCAGCCATCCTCCACGTGGCCGTAACTTTTAATTGGATTCGAACCACAGTTTGGGAGGCCACAGCATTGCTTGAGGAAAAAAGCCTCCGTTTTTTACCCCTGTGCACGACTCACAACTGATGTTGTTCATGGCCTGCCTTTCCACTTTCGACGTGTGGAAACCAGTCACAAGTCACAACAGAACAGCATTAAACCCAAAAGAACAAATTAGAACTTACTAATACTTGGATCGAGTTTTGATATGATATCCAGCAGCAACACTAGAAAAGAAGGATGAATGGAAATGTCGTGTTTTTTTCAGGCAAGGTAAAGCCTAACGTCACGTCGGGTGTAAACTTTGTCAGTTTAATTAATTACGTGGAATGCTATTGCCTTTCTTATACGGAAACAAGTTGGATCGGAATATGGACGCAGCATGGGCCACAACTCTTGCCCTGTTTTACTTTTCATTCAAGGGCGAATGAATAGGGTTTTGGAATCAGTTCATGTTTATTTACTTTTCATTTTTTTTTGCTTTATTTATAGTTAATTATCAGTAAATTGTAAAAGGATCCCCGCCTAACTTGAATATAATATACTGATAAAAAAAACACACAGAAAAGGAAGTAGGGATGAGTCCGTACCATGGGGTTATGAGTTGTGAGTAGGGTCAAAGACGAGGGCAGCTAAGTAAGGCGTAGGCTTACCTCGTAAGGGCTGAGGCAACCAACAAATGTCTGTAAATGAAAGGAGGCAGTGCGCAGATGCCCAACAGATCTTGGTTTCATGATTCGGTCTGCACAAATCCAAACACACACCAAAACAAAGAAAAGGAGCAGAGAAGAGAGGGGCTTGCACGAGCTTCGAAGCCCTCCAAAATAAAGAAAGAACCATTTAATGAAAAGCAAGAGAAAAGAGGAGTGGGTACCTAATATCGCAGAGGAGACACTGTTGCTACTCTGCTACACGTAGATGTAGGTGGGCGATGCCCTCCCTCCAGGCCACTATATTTTGCAGTAGCCCCTCTACACAACATTATTTGATCTTTGGTCTGTGGTTGAATTAATTTTTTTAGAATAATTTTTATGATTTATGAGGTAAAGATATGAAAAGAGTTTTATTTCGATTCACTTAATTAATATCTGATTTCCTCGGTGATCAACCCAAACACTTGCCCCTTCACAAGCTTTTTCTTTTCTCTGTCATCATTTTTCCTTTGGCTTCTTCCTGCGTTACTTTTGTCCCTGTCACAACTTTTATCTTGAAAACCAACAATTTATTTCTCCGTCCCTCCCATGAATAAAGTCTGGGTCGTTCGTACACTTCCATTGGTTACCCCCACTATCATTCTACTGCTTTGGAACTTGGACAGACATCCCCCAACCCTTTCATCGTTGTTATGAATGCTACCGGTTATTTTGCTCATCATCCACCAAAAAACATTTACTCCTCAACTCTAACATAATCATCTTTCTTCTTGTTTTCTACTATCATTACTACATTTAGCCAAGCTTGTAGTCTCTGCATCATTATTGTGGCCTGAAAAGAGGTGAGCATGGTGGTATCTTGCAGTGCACGGTCACCCTTTACAAAAGTTATTGTTGAAGGCCAAAATCATTTAACTCTCTTCACCTCTTGTACTATCTGTGTTCAAAAAACATTCAGACTTCTTTTCATTTTGATAATCCTGAATCATTTCCTGTCCCTTTCGGTTTATGTAATGGAAATCTAGTAACACTTGCTCCCAACAAGATCTACTGTAGGTCATTATTGGCGTTCATCCCATATGAAAGATCGCACGCATTGGACCATTAAACGCAATTTGACAGTTGCAGAATCTAAGGATCTTCATTACAAAATCTTGCACGTGACCACATTATACATGTAAGTGTGCCCCGAAGGCAATATGAAAGGCATGCTGATCATAAGAGGGAGGGAGAATCATTTTCCATACACCCAAAGCACTTTGTGTGTGGATTTCCCTGTCATTAAGAAAAACCACACATCTGGTATAAGCCCTGACAGGCACAATCCTATTTGGTCCCCTGAGCTCATTGTTGATTGCCATCTCCACTATCTCCATAGACTTGTCGTTGCTTAATAGATTCATGTGCTCATATATATTATGGTGTGATCAGTGGCGGAGCCAGGATTGAATGTTTATGGGTGCATAATTAATAGTGGGATTTGGGGGTTCGGGGGGCAGTACCCTTTTTTTTTTTTTTTTTTTAAGCAAAGTTTTAAATGTATTAAAAAATAAAAGAATATACAAGCGTTAAAATTAAAAGAGGCAGCTAAGTTTGTTAATGAACAAATGTACATTAGCAAAAATGGAAGTGGAGACCCTGATACTCAAAATTTTGATTACATTGCTTTCTTTATATTTAGTTAGAACTAACGAAGGAAAAAAATATGTGTAGGATTGGTTTTAAATGAGAATGAAAAATATAGAGTGCATTACTGAATCAAAAACAAAAATTTAAAAAATATCATTATTTGATTAAACTTGTTTGCGAGTACTATACAAAGACCACACCTAATATAAAGATTCTATGTACCTGAGAATTAAAACACGCCTGTCTCAATGGTTGGTGTCATTTATTTGACAAAAACAATGAAAGAAACAGGGCTATAGGATTCGAACAGGCAACGTCATACTGAATGGAAAGTGCCTCAACCACTGAGCTAATGCTATTTCCTTGTAAAAAAACAATGTAACCAATATTTATGTCTGCATCTGCAGACAGAGGCACCAACATAGCTCCGCCCCTGGGTGTGATAACTCCCACCTTTCATTTTTTGTATATTTATGGATAGGCGTTGTCCCTTGTTTTGGATCACATAAATCCATAGCCAACCTCCTGAGAGCGTCACAACTCACACGTATTTTCTTCTATATTTTCTAGTTATGAGGGATTACCCAGTACGTTGAATTCTCATATATTATGAGAAAACATCCAGTGTTGTTATTTACGAAAGTGTTTTACAGAAGAAAAACACAACTATGTCGGGCAAACTAAAAGAATCGGTTGAGCGTAAGGGTCAAATGATGAAAACGATGGAGGGGATACTTTAGCCCAACAAATTAAAGCAATCACACCTGGCACGCCGGGGTCATAATCAACACTTGACAACTGAGACTATAATATCCACACAAGCCAGAAAATAGCTATAGAGTTTTAAAGTGCAACCACCAACTAATAATGCCTAGAAAGCAACCCCTCTCGATCGCTAGCCTGGCTAGGGTACGTTCCTGTTTATTTATCAATCTCCTGATGGGCATGATGCGTCCACATTATAAATTTCTTTTGTTAGAATCAGAGATTAGACATTAATAAGTGTTGATTAATGGGTAGTAATACGGAGCTAGGAAGGGTTAGAAAGTTAGCGACGTCATGGTGAGGTTGGGGAGGGAGGCATTGTGTTGGAGGACAAAGAGTTGATTAAATGAATGGCCGCCACATGTCGGGAAAAAGTTCGAACCATGGCCAACATTAGGCTTGCCTGGAGGGAGACACACTTCTATTTCATCCTTTATACTTTTTATCCCCATTATTCTTCCCTCACCTAACAATCGTTCATACCCTCTCTTCAAAAAATTTTTTTATAAAAATAATAATCCAATTTTAGTATTTTACCGATGTTAAATAAAGGTTTTGAAAGAGAGAAAAAAATACAATGAATCATATTTAAACATTAATTGTAAGGATAAAATTGATAAATAATTATTAATTATTTTCCAAACAACTTATATTATAGACCAAGTCATTTTTCTAGAAGTGATATATATATTATAGACCGGAGGAGGAAGTATATATATATATATATATATATATATATGAGAGAAAGTCGCTTCATTTTCCTCCAACTGTTTGACTACTGCAGTTTTAATATATACTACGTGTGTCCACATAATTATTTCCCATGCATCCGGTTTATAAGGTTATTTTTATGAGTTGCCTGGACGCAGTTAAATTCATTTCTGGTAAAGTAGTGGTTAATTTCTCGCTAGAATCATACACAGCAAAAGTTTAGTTTACTTCATTTATTCCTTGTTCTTTTTAATTAACTATGAATCAACAGGTTGATTATGAATCACGTGAATTATATATCCACAGATTGACTAGACATACAGGAAATGCATGTGGCTAGTAAAATATGGTACACAGTTAGAAAAGTTAGCTGCGATGTTGTTTTCTTAGACACGTAATGTTTTTAAGGATAAACATGAGATGCTCGATGAAGTTGTCTGGCTCTATGATAAATCTAATCCTCTCCTAATTGTTTTCTTCATCTTCAATCAATACTTGTCATTCAATGAGATGGTCCTATATGGATCGTTCTGCTGTTTCTCATTTGTATGCCTCATCATATTCAGTCTGAATGGTCAAAACTTGCGTTTCTAACAGGTTCAGGCTGATTGGTCAAAAATTGACGACGTGATTAGGGGACACATTGAACGCGTTATGTTGAAAGATGTTCCATCAGGTTCTTCATTCCACTGTGTTAGCAGAGAGATATAAATTAAAATCCCAACATGGGGTTTCTAATGGGGGAACACTCCCCCAACTATATGGTCCATTCTGATAGTTTATTATATAAATTTATTGAAAGAACCCTGATCAAATAATTGAAAACTGAAAAGGCTTAATCATACTGTCCGGACTATTAAAAAGGTTATTATCTAGAACACTAGGTCCTATATTCACGCACTACTAGTATTTATTCTAAAGAAAGTATAGTGCCCATAATCAAGCAGCTTCATTAGTGACTTCTAAGCAGGAATACTTGACATATATGGAAGCCTAACTGTTGGCTGAAAAAGCCTACTCCTCTTATCCTCAATAGTATAAAGTTTATTTGAGAGTTTGAGATATGTAGGTGATCCAATTTTCTCTCATCATTAAAAAGGTCTCATAATATAAGTGTTATCTGGGATTTGATTGGAGAACCAATCTGTTGCTTTCAGTTTCCAGCAACAGGAAGGCCATACCATCGTGTAGTTGTACGTTCAGCTCCCTTTTCTGTTCGGGAAATTTCCAACTAACTCGATCTGTGACCACCTTTCATGATTTTCCTTCTTTATTTTCTAATGAGGATGATTAAAAAGAAAGTCTTCACCAGGGGTTTCATGACGAGGGTGGTGAATATGGCCACAAAACAACCCCACTTTACAGCCTCTAATTTATATTGTTATCATTTTTATGTATAAATCACCTGTCAATTTTTTTTTTGGTTTACTTTGGGAATGCTTCATGATTGTGGGGGAAGTTGGGTTACACCTGCTTATCTTGAAATCCAAATCCCCCAACAAAGATGTCTCCTTATTTTTTTTAAAAAAATGAAAGAAAGCGTGAGAGGTATGGTTTTTAGTGGAAGCATACACCTCAGTGGGCAAGTGGGCAGAGCTTAGGGACAGGGAATTGCCAACTTCCATTTCTGGGCTACATGAAATGGAACCGAAGCCTTTAATTCATGTGAGAATGGGCTTGTATTAGCCAATGGGCCATTATTTTGGATGCTTAGGTCCGCTGCCTCATTTGCTCCACTGCCGTCCTATATCCAAAGTGGTGTCGTTTTGGAGCAAAATAATGAACAAGTTTCCCTCTTTTTTTTTTTTTTTTTTTTTTTTAAAAATATTTCAGTATTTGAATAGTCTTAAAAAAGATCTTGAATTCTGACTGCTACTGAATTTTTTTTTCATGATCTTGAAAAAATATTTTATGAGACTGACTGGTAGTAACAAGATATTTTATGATATTGAATGGTACTAAAAAATACCTCATGATATTGGGAAATTATTTTAAGATCTTCAAAAAATTTACTCAAATATATTTTTAATATCAGTCGGTATCTAAAATATTTTTTTAAGATCTTGAGGTATTTTTCAATATCCTGAAGTATCTTATTAATACCAATCAGTTCCATGAAATATTTTTTCAATAAACTAAAATAATTTTTCAAGATCATGAAGTATTTTTTAGTACCAATAAGTATCATAAACTATCTTATTAGTACCAGTTAATGCCCTGAAATAATTTTTTATATCATAAAATAATTTTTCAAAATCAGAAGGTCTTTTTTTCAGTACCAGTGAGTATCTTGAAGTATCTTGTTAGTACCAGTTAATGCCCTAAAATATTTTTTGAAGATCCTAAAATAATTTTTCAAGATCATGAGGTATTTTTTCAATATCATTCAATATCCTAAAATATATTGTTAGTACCAGTCAGTCCCATGAAATAATTTTTCAGTAGCAGATAGAATTCTAAAGTATCTTTTTAGTACTATTCAGTGCCCTGGAATATTAAAAAAGAAAAAAAGAAGGGGACTTGCTTATTATTTTGCTCCAAAACGACGCCACTTTAGGTATAGGACGGCAGTGGAGCAAATGAGGCACCGGACCCAAGCCGCATCCCATTATTTTAAGCCTCCTTTTGGGCTGGTCTAGTTTTTAAGTCTTTATTAATTTGTTTTGGATGTAAAGCCCTATTCGATTAAATTACCCGAAATATCCGAGCCTTTCTAAGATGTTTCAACACACTTGTTACCTAGTCCAGTACTCAGGCTCCTCCTGAGATTTCAATCCACTATCTCCCTCAAGCTTTAATCGGGTACTTGAGAACCACTACAATCCCACAAGTTTAGTCGGGCACTTGTGCAGCCTTTTACAAATCTCTTACCGAGATACTCCCCCATACACACCGTAAGGATGCAACTTTTCTAATGAATGATTACAAATAATCTTCTCTCTCAAAAGTGATAATATGAACACTGAAGTGCATTACAAATAATCTCACTCTCTAATAAATTATATGATCACTAAGAAAATAGAGAGAAAATAAGATAAATATCATAAGGCATTTTTAAGGTTTAAGCTCGTGTCTTCTTCCATTTTGAATCAGTTTCCATTTATAAGCATGTACGTTGGAGGAACCGTTGGAGAAATATTATCTGACCATTGTGAATAGTAACAGAAGTGAATAGTAACCAATTAATATTTCATCCGTTTGAATCTTCTGTCCGTTGTGGAAAATAGTCGTTCGTCCGTTGTGCATTGGTCCGTTGAGAAATATTATCGTTGGAGTAGCATTTGACCGTTGGGCATATATATCCGTTGTGAGTAATATTACCGTTGGACATATTCGTTCGTTGGATTGTTGAGTGTTGAGAGTGTATGTATTCGTTGGAGCTTCTGTGTGTCTCTCTTTGTTTTGTCTGCCAACATTGCCTAGCCACTGTTGTGGCTTTCACATTTGTTCGCTGGATATTTTGGTAGTCGATGAAGAACGGTTGAACGTATCATCGGTATGAATAGTAACCGAGCCATTCAATTTTCGTTTCTTCAAGATCTTCACTGCAATCTTCATCTTCTCTATTATTCATCTGTTTAGAGAGGATTAGAAGTAGTATGAATGATCATGAGGTTCATCTGGACGTTCACCATAAAAATCAAAACTTCCTGACACGGTGATTTTCACGCTTCTCATCATATAAATGTTTCTGAGAGTAACCGATTATACTAGAAAACTACCCAACTAGAAAACAATGTTTCTAGATGTAATTTAATAATATAATAAGTCACAACTACTATATATAAATGCAGCTAATAAATAATAAATAAGACAGATATAAGAGAAATATCAGATCCTAAATTCACTCCAAATAATTTACAAGTGAAATACTACAAGAGAGGAAGATATACAAATGTCTTAAGAGACAATTGAGGGGTGAAGAATAAGGGAGGAGGAAGGCCTATATTTATACTAAATCTTCCGCCTCCTCCCCTGTCAAATAAGCGATGTGGAACTTTGCCACCCACACCGCACAAATCTCCACCTTGGCAAAATCCCCACATCCTCACTTTCCTATTTACAAAATTCTAATTGTAACTTCTACTCAAAATTCAATATTCAACAATGTTGAGTAAATCCAAACAATGTTGAAATTTAATAGAAGTCACCACCTTCGTCAACATATCAGCAGGATTATCATCTGTTGGTATTTTCCGTATCGTGACTCCACCTTCTTCCAATATTTCTCTTATAAAATGATATCGGACGTCAATGTGTTTCGTCCTTGCATGGTAGACTTGGTTCTTTGCTAACTGAATAGCACTCTGATTATCACAAAATATTGTGATGCCTTCTTGACCAATACCAAGCTCTCCAAGCAACCCTTGAAGCCAAATCGCCTCCTTTACAGCCTCCGTTATTGCCATATACTCTACCTCTGTTGTAGACAAAGCTACCGTTGACTGTAAAGTTGACTTCCAACTAACTGGTGCACTTGCAAGAGTGAACACATAACCAGTAGTTGACCTTCGTTTGTCCAAATCACCTGCAAAATCTGAGTCACAATACCCAACTATACGTTGATTAACATCCTATTTGAAAGACCAACCCAACATCTACGGTATTACGAATATACCGTAGAATCCATTTCACTGACTTGCCAATGCTCTTTTTAGGGATCATGCATATACCTACTCACTACTCCAACCGCTCGTGAAATGTCCGGTCTTGTACAAACCATAGCATACATCAAGCCGCCAACAAAGCATTTGCATATGGAACTCTCGACATATATGCTCGTTCATCTTCATCCTTTGCGACATATCGCACTAAGCTTAAAATGCGGGGCAAGTGGAATGCTTACCGATCTTGTTTCTTCATTCATACCGAAACGATGTAGCACTCCGTCGGATACTCCTTTTGAGATAAGAAGAGCTTCTTCGATTGTCTATCTCTTGTTATCTCCATGCCAAGTATCTTCCATGCCTCGCCTAAGTCCTTCATCTCGAACTCCTTCTTTAGTTGACCCTTTAGTGCTTGATTTCTTGAAGCAATCAGCATATCATCAACATACAAAAGGAGATAGATAAAGGATCCATCTTCAAGCTTTCGCAAATACACACAATGATCGTATTTGCTTCTCTTGTATTTATGCCGCAACATAAACTTGTCAAACCGTTTATACCATTGTCTCGAAGACTGCTTCAATCCGTATAACGATTTTTCAAGTTTGCACACCATATTCTCCTTTCCAGCAACTCTAAATCCTTCTGGCTGAGTCATGTAGATTTCCTCCTCCAAGTCTCCATTCAAAAATGCAGTTTTTACATCCATCTGAACTAGTTCCAAATCCAACTGTGCTACCAAAGCCAACAAAATTCTAATGGAGGAATGTTTTACAACTAGAGAAAATACCTCATTGGAATCAATTCCTTCCTTCTGAGCATAGCCTTTAGCTACCAACCTTGCTTTGTAGCGCACATCACCTTGGTTAGGAAATCCTTCTTTCTTCACATAGACCCATTTGCAACCAATTGCTTTCTTACCCTTTGGGAGTTTGGCCAATCTCCACGTACCATTCGATGAAGGGATCGCATTTCTTCATTCATGGCACTCATCCACTTATCCTTTTCTAGGCCCCTGGATGCCCTATTTATAAGTTGAAGGATGCCATCGATTTGCAATTGAAGTTGCACAAGCCACCATATCCATGAAGCGAGTAGGCTTTCTTACTGTTCGTCGTGGCCTGCTGGTTGCGATTGATTCATGTTGCTGCTGAGGTTCCTGTGTTGAAACCTCCCTTTCAACTGGTTCTTCTTCTACAGGAGAATCTTCCCTCATTTCCCCGTCTGTTCTCTGTACTGGGAAAATCAGTTCTCCTTCAAACTCCACCTGCTTCAAAGCACCATCGGTCTGTATGGTATCTTTAGATGCTACCTTTCTCAAAATAGCAGTCTCATCAAAAGTAACATCCCTGCTAAATACAACCTTCTCCATCTCTGGACACCATAAACGATATCCTTTGACTCCAGAAGTGATCCCCAAGAAAATGGCTTTCTTTGCTCTCGGATCCAATTTTGATTCTTTCACATGATAGTATGCAATTGAACCAAACACATGTAAAGAATCATAATCATTAGCGAGCTTACCATACCATTGTTCTAACGGTGTCTTGCCATCAATAGCAGATGGTAGACGATTTATGAGATGGCTCGCATATGTTATTGCCTCAGCCCAAAATTCTTTGCCCAAGCCAGCATTGGACAACATATACCGAACCTTCTCCAGCAAAGTCCGGTTCATGCGTTCTGCCACCCCATTCTGTTGTGGTGTATTTCTCACGGTAAAGTGTCGACGATGCCATTGTCTTCACAAACCTTCGGAAAGGATCATTCCTGTATTCTCCACCATTGTCTCGTGCGAAAACATTTGATCCTTTTTTTGTGCTTCTATCATCGGCTTCCATTTGAGAAAAATTCAATATCATCTTTGGTCTTCATCGTATCTTCCAAATTTGAGAAAAATTCCAAAGGTTACAAAATAATGTTTTTCATCTTTGGTCTTCATAATCCTCGTATTATGAATCGTATACACTTAAACTTGTTTGTTTACCACGCAATGTTCACAAAAATCTTCATTACTCCCTTTTCAAGGATTTTCCTCAAAGATGTCCTAAGCGCATATGCCACAATGATCTCTTGGATGAATCCTTTACCATGATATCGTGTTATTGTTCTTCCGAATACCCTTCATTACCACCAATGCACCGGAGAAAATCTTCATTTTCCAAGTGATCTTGAATCCTTTAGAATCGACGAAATGAGATTCTTTTTCAAAACGTATCGAACATCTGTCAATGTTCTGATCAATCCATCATGGTTCCTTAATTTGATTGAACCAGTGCCATATGCGGTAAGTGAAGAGTTATCTGCTGTGTGAACAATTCCACACTTTGCTTCTTCAAAATCAGTGAACCAGTCTCTGTTAGGACACATATGATGGCTGCAAGCTGAGTCTAGCAACCGTTCATCTGATGGTCTTGACGACGATGTTGTAGCCAGTGAGAAATCTGAATTCTCATAATCACAATCAGCTACATTTGAGTCCATAGCAGCCTTCTCATTTCCAGGTTTGCCCTTATTCTTCAGCTTCGGACAGCCCTTCTTCCAGTGTCCTTTTTCTCGACAAAAAGCACACTCATCTTTGCTAGGTCTGGACCTTGATTTGGATCGACCTTTCTTTGATTTCTTCTTCTCTTCAGTACGTCCTCTCACCACTAGAGCCTCTGCATCTCCACCTTTTTGTTTCTTTTCCTTCTTTGTTCATGTTTGTACAAAGAAGAAGCAAACTTCTTCTAGAGAAACTTTCTCCTTGCCGTGAAGAAGAGTAGTCTCCAGTGCTCGTACTCATCGTAAAGTGATCCCAACATCATCGGGCAGATCTTCATCTCCAAAGGTCTCGTCCATATTCTCGCAAATCTGTCACCAACTTATTCAGCCAACTTATTGAAGCTAGTGATATGTTCATTCATTGTATGGATACTTTTGTACGATCTAATAGTACCACAAGCAACACGAGAACATAAGTGAATTTTATCAACTGGGGCGAAAATAAAAAGTACTAAGAAAGAAATCCATTTTTCTTGACTCTTACTCTTCATAATAGAGTTTATTCGTTCATAATTTTCTATCTTTCGAGTTACTGTAAAAATTGAAAGAGTTAGTATTAGTTTTCTTCAAGAACTTGTCAGATGTAATCGATAAATTAATCAAATCTAAATGTTTAGGAATATTAAGTTCAAAATGTTGTAACTTCATCTTCCATAAAAGTACTATTAATAGCTCTTCTTTCAAATTTCCTTTGTGTATGGATAGCTTCGCTCTCCTTCTAAAGGCCATTATTACGATCTAATAAGTATTTGTATATTCAATGTAGAAGTCCGAGTTGAGTTATAGAGATTAATCAAAAAGGAGATAAGAGATTGAAGAAAGAAGTTATTGCACACAATATAATTGGAATATCGAATAGAAAAGATATTGAAGAACATGGAATTTCCTGAGTCCAAAGAAGAAAGATTCTTCTTCCTCCATGAACTAGGATGTTAAGCTCAAACTAAGAAGTTAAGTTCGAACTAGGAAGAATTATGAAGAATGATCAAGAGAAGAGATAGAAGATGGAAGAACTTGATGCATTTTCTTATCTTCGAGAGCAAAGTCTAGTCCTTGATGATCCAACTCGAGTCATGAGGTTGACTCGAGTTAACCAGGACATCCATGTATGAGTAACTCGAGTCATAACTCGAGTCAAACACTAAAACCTCGCTTTGCCACATGCCAAAATGCTAGAGATCGGATGGAAGTGAAATCAGTGGCATATGAAACTAGACTCCCAATGCGTCTTTTTTATATAAAATTCAAGTCCAAAGGAGTTCAGATCAAGGAAAAATTTCAACTACAAATTTGGCATTGAAACGCTCAACATACAATAAGTTTGGAATGATTTGTTAACTAGGCTTGGATAACTCAAGTTTAAGACGGGAAACTTGAGTCAACATCAACAAAGAAGAATGAATATTGAGAAGATATTTTAACTCGAACGAACAAAGTTGGAGTCTCAAATTCGAAATTAATGTTAATAATTGATTACTACTCGCTATACTCTTCAATGTTATTAATAATCTTTGTGAGGAAGTTTCAGATGATCAAAAGCTCGAATTGAGGATCAGTGACAATGCTAACAAGCACAAGTGAATGAACTGGTTTAACTTGATTTCGAGGCAACTCGAGTCACAACTTACACGAGAGAGCAACCGGAAGCTTGGCGACAAAATCCAACTCGAGTCACTCATTAAATGACTCGAGTCACTCGATTGCTATACATATCCGCTGCATCGTGTCTCTTCATTTCTTACGATTCGAAAAGCATAACTCGAGTCAAGTTCACCAACTCGAGTCACTCAAGGACACGAGAAAACATCTGGTATTTAAATCAACTCGAGTCATATGGAATAACTCGAGTCAGCCTCCCTACATCAGAAAATCACCGTGTCCGAAATCTCAAAATCATTGTTTGTGATTTCATTAATCCTTACCATTACTCATTACTATTCCTAATCATCTTTAATCAGTTTGTTAATGAGTTTCAGATGATTATGTGAAGGATTAACATCGGATTACGAAAAGCAAATGATTATGTCGAAGCTCCACTCTTTTAGAGAGAACATTTCGAGTGGATACATCACTCTTTTTGTATCCTGCCATTTTGCTCCAAAAATTATTTAATAGCTGCCAAAACAAAAGCCCAAAAGTAATTCTTATATTTCCGATGTTTATTTGGAAGCTAGGACGGCCGGTTCTTCTTTCCCTAAGGCCGCAATTCCGCCATTGTCCATGCTATCTGGTTTTTTTCTCTTCGAGAGCAAAGTCTAGTCCTTGCTGAAAAAGGACATCCAGAACCTCGCCTTGCCACATGCCAAAATGCCCAATCCCGTAAAAAATTTCAACTACAAATTTGGCATTGGACACTATTCTTGTCAAATACGAAGACGGCTCTTTGTGGATACATCACTCTTTTTGTACGCCATTTCTGCTCCAAAAATTATTTAATAGCTGCCAAAACAAAAGCCCAAAATAATAGAAAGTAACCGATTATACTAGAAAATTACCCAACTAGAAAACAATGTTTCTAGATGTAATTTAATAATATAATAAGTCACAACTACTATATATAAATGAAGCTAATAAATAATAAATAAGACAGATATAAGAGAAATATCAGATCCTAAATTCACTCCAAATAATTTACAAGTGAAATACTACAAGAGAGGAAGATATACAAATGTCTTAAGAGACAATTTAGGGGTGAAGAATAAGGGAGGAGGAAGGCCTATATTTATACTAAATCTTCCGCCTCCTCCCCTGTCAAATAAGCGATGTGGGACTTTGCCACCCACACCGCACATCTGAATGTGTGTCAACTTCCAGAGGCTATAAGTCTTCGAATTTAACTCCAAAATTAGCAAATTAAATATCCATGGAAATCTATTGATGTCTTATTTCCAATGAAAAAAGAATCAATGCAAAAACCTTGTATTTTGACCGTTATGATCCGATGAACGACACGCCCGAAAACAGAGTTGGAACAACAGTTTCTGAATGTCAATTTTTGAAAATCACATCTCCTCCATTTCAAGCTCTTTTTAGTTGATTCCAAATTTTGTGAAACACTTGTTGTGTCTAAATTCATATGAGATTTATTTCACTTCATTTGGTTGTATATAATGTGAGATATAGATAGAAAACCGAGGTTATGATGAATTGATTCCAGAATCACATGTGTCAACTTTTGAAGGTCATATCTCCATGTTATGAGCTCTGTTTTGGATGGGTAAAATTTTGGTGCAACTTATTTTGAGTCTAGTTTCATATGCCACCGGGTTCAGCTCAATTGGATGTGTATTTTGTGAGATATACCCAAAATACCGAAGTTTGTTCTGCTGTGTGGCGTGAATTGCACTGTCACCTTCCACAATTTGTTTCTCTTTCATCTGAACTCCTTTGGACTTGAATTTAGTCTCCAAATGATGCATTGGGAGTCTAGTTTCATCCAAAATTAGTTTCACCTTGATCCGACATCTAGTTTGGGAGATATCATCGAAACATCAAACATCGCCCATAAAAAAATGTAGAACAAAGTAGCTGGAACAGTAGCATACTCGCATGGCTTACTCGAGTAATATCGAATTCATGCGTGGAGATTGACTGGAGGCAAAATAAGAAGTTCATTGAAATTACGATTTTGCCATTAAAACTGAACTTCAACATAATTACGATTTTGCTATTCTTAGTGAATTTGGAGAAATGAACGGGAATGACTTGAGGCAATTAGTGGAGTTGACCAAAAAAAAAAAATAGTGGAGTACCTCGAGGCAACTCATTCCAAAAGTAAAATCACTGTAGCAAACACATACGGATCCGTATGACACTATTCATGTATATGGTATACTATTCACGTATACGATACTATTCATGCTGATGCTTCAAATAGCTTAATTTAATTCTGGATTAAGCTATTCCAACTTCGCTTGATCAAAGAGACTTCCAGTATCACAAGAACTTGAATGTTGATATTCTCATTATATTTAGCAAGTTCTTCATTCTTCAATCTCCTTTCTTGATTATTCTTCATTAATAAACTTTACATCTACATTAAATATAAGGATTAGTCAAAGTAAGAGATAAATGTAGTATGCAAGCTTTTTGCTCATAAGAATGACATCTATATAAGACATCATCAAAACTAATCATATCCAACACCTACTCATCTAGCTGTCTGGTCCCCTCCATCTGAGGGCAAATTTAAATATAATTGTGATGGGGCCTTCTCGGCTAATAAGTCTGGCGCTCCTATTGGTGTCATCTGTAGGGATCATTTTGGTTTTTTCAAATTGGGTTTCGTGGATAAGGTGAAGTTCATCTCTGCATTTATGACTGGAGCTTTAGCCCTGAAGAGGGCTCTGATGCTTGCTGTTGATCTCGGTCATGATAATGTGGTCTTTGAAACCAACTGTCTTTCCCTGCTTAAATGTGCTGATGCTAAATCTACGGATAGGATTGATTGGAGGAGTAGGAGTATTATTTTCGATATTATTCATCTTTTGGTGACCAAGGTTGGATTCTCTCTGTCATTTATCCTAAGGAGGGTAACCGTACCGCTGACTTAATTGCAGCTGATGCTTATAAAGGGTGTGCTCGATAGGGTGGGTATTTCAACCAACACCGTCTTTGCTATCTCTTCTAGCTTTGGGTTCTCAGATGGCGGATGTTGTTCCTCATGATGCTCCTTCTCCCAATCACTCATTGAATGATGATTGTTTGTAGTTTTCTTTATTTGTGTGTATTCTGTTTGTTTGTAATGCTTAGATTTGTCATTCCTTTTTCTGTTGTTTATCCTCTTGTTATTTCCCTTCTCTGTTGTGTTGTTTGGGTTTCAATAGTTTGAAGTTTGGGAAAATCTATCTTGGGGCCCTTTTTGGGGAAAAAATCCCAAAAAGGGCCCCAAGATTATGAAAAACCCAGAAAGGGCCCTTGGGCCCTTTTTGGGATAAATTCATTAAATTTTTACAACTAAAAGCGGTCATATTTACAACAATATCGCCCCCGTTTACAACTAAAATAGTCACATTTGCAACAATATTTTTACAACTAAAACAAAGTCATTTTTGCAACAATATCGCCCGTTTACAACTAAAATATTTAATAAAAATCCCAAAAAGGGCCCAGGACCCTTTTCGGGTTTCAGAATCTTGGGGCCCTTTTTAGAAATTTTTTTTAATACAAGTATCTTTGACAAACAAAAATTTAAAAATTATTTTCACCAACTATTCTAAACTGTTAAAAAAAAACAAGAAGAAGAAATATGCATTGACTAGTAGGAGTAACAGGAGACCAGAATAGGCGTGACGTAGAATAGGTCATGAAACAGTGAGGGTGAGGCAGTAGGAAGAGAAAAGATGGAGGCAGGTGGGAAAGATGAAAAAGCAAACAAAAAAAAGTGAAAGGAATGGGTTTTCAGCTTTCCACATGGAAAGACGAAAGAAAGCTCAAAGAGGAAGGTCAACGCCCCCATAGAAAGAAAGAAGAATGGGCAACCGAAGAGCAGGGCACAAGGCATAAGGCTAGAAGCCTAACACCATTCTTTGTTGCTTGTTGACATGAATATTTTGGGGGGCCAAAACCAGAAGAGGAAGATGAAGTTCCAAAACTAGAAGAAAAAGAGTCATTAAATACAATTTAAAGTGGACATGTGACACATAACTGTTTGATCATCTAGTTTTTATCTCATTTAGTGTCGTTTCTGCATAAACATAACATATATACATATATATAGAAATTAACAATTTGTTAATGGAGAAAAATTTAAGATAATTATTAAAGTCATTTTTAGATCTTAAAAATTTAAGAAAAGAAAATATATTTTAAGAAGCAGGAGGATTAAATGGATTATTTGGAATGTAATTCACACTTCTCTTCTTATTATTTGGAATTCATCTTCCTAATCTTCAATTATTGGACACTATTCACAGGTCACACTCTTTCTTCTTTTTTTTTTTGGTATAAATTCACAGGTCACACTCTATTATTATTTTAGGCATAACATAGTAGCACTTGCGTCACTTTCTATCTTTCACTTTAATAAATGACTGATGATTTCCCATTTTCACGTTGGGCTCCACTCAAATATATTTTGGTCAAACACTCTCTCTCCCAATTATTTATTTATCATTCCTACGGCCAAGGCAAAAAGCAGAAGCGCACTCCCTCATTTATCCAAATGAACAATTCAGTTTATCATTTCCCATTCCTCATTGTTGTCGGCCAGAGAAATAAAAGAAAGGAACCGAGAGAAAGATCAGTACATTTTCTTAATTTATTATTCCTCTCGGCCAGAGAACAGAGACAGCAAGAGACCATTATGTTTCGGCCAGCACACTTGTTTTATGCGATTAATGACACCTCATCATCCATGCAGCAAACCATGCTCCACTATTTTATGCATTCTCGGCATTACAGCAGCCCATTACTCCTCTGTGTTTTTAGCAGCCATGCTCCATTGTCTTCTGCAACTTTAGCTGACACCACCATGCCTCTCGAATGAAACAGAGAATGAAGGTGGAGGCATCATCATGGGTAGGGAAGGAGACGACAACAAGGAGCAAGATGATAACTCCATGTTCACCCTCAAGAGCTTGCTCTGGCACGGTGGCTCTGTTTGGGACGCCTGGTTCAGCTGTGCCTCAAAGAGACTCTGTAAAGACGAAGAAGAAGCAGAAGGATGACAAAGGAAAATTGCAGACGTGGTTCAGACTGCGCACATCCCTTCATTATTTTCTTAGCATTTTTTATTTGGGATGCCCCCTTTATCTTCTAAGGTCCGTTCTTGGTTGCACGATTATGGACAAAGAGCCGCTTAAGAAAAAGGAAAAATTACATTCAGGTCCCAACGGCAAGACAAAATCCCATAAAAGATACTTCTATCAAAAAACTCCTTTGAAACTTGATTGATATTAATTCTAAATGCGAAATTACCTTATTCACTTTATATTTGATATTTGGATATGATATGATATGAAGTTATACGATTATGTGCTGGTACGTGTTAATCGTCACTTTATAGCTTATCAAAACAGATACGTGCACTTGTCAATGGAAGTTATTTTATTTAATATAAATAAATTTGTCAATCGTTACTCTATAACTTATTAAAATAGACACATATTCTTGTCATTTTATAAATTGTCAAAATAGGTACATAAACATATTAAACTAGGCACAGAAACTGTTAAAATAGAAACACACTTACCAATTTATAACTTGTTAAAGTAGGCACATAAATTTGTCAAAGTATCCACATAAACTTCATAATAGGCATATACAATTGCTGTGTTATAAGTTTTTTAAGTAGGCATATAAACTGTCACAATAAACATACATATTTACCATTTTATAATTTGTCAAAGTACGCATATAAATTTGTCACCGTTGCCATTTAATAACTTGTCAAAATAGACATATAAATTTATTATTTTTCTAAAGACAATAAGTAATTTCACACTCAGAAGAATTAATATCAATAAAGTGGCTAGGAGCTTTTTATTGAAGAATATGCTGTGGAACCTTTTTGTGATATTTTCTAGTCATTGGGACCTTATTGTGATTTTTACTAAGAAAAAAGCGAAACATTCTGAATATTTGCAATTGCAACAGTGGTGATGTGTGTCGGGCTCGTAATATAACTCAACAAGGCATGTTTGTGTCGGATGTTTGTTTGGCTTCGGTTTCATGAGCTAAGTAAAAGTGTACCTCATCTTCGCTCATCCCCTCTTAGGCTCTTACATTTGAAAAAGTTGCCGCCTCCTTGGTCCTGTCCTTTAGCTTATAATCGTCGCGGCTTTTCAGGAGTTTGCTTTTATACCACTTAAATGTATTACTCCATACCAAGCACTCAGGTAGTTCGATGGGTATAATATTTGTTTTTATCCAAGCGCTTTATATCGAGTCAGTTGATCGTCCGAGATCATTAGCCCCCAATTCAAAAAAAAAAAGTATCACTCCCTCCGGTCCTAATTATAAGAGCACTTTTAAATTCTTCAAAAATAGTTTTTCAATCGTAATTTATAGTATACGAGGAAAACATGTAAAATGAGTTTTATATAAATTTACATTAATAAACGTATGGAACTCCAAACAAACATGCACATTTGTGTTCTACGAGATAACCGCTCTCACAATTTCTTATAGATATAGATATATATATATATATATAGCACAAAATAACTTAAAATCAATTAAACTAAACATCTTAATCTATGGGTTAATGTGCAATTTGGCCAATAAATTATTGACTCGGAAGCGTCCAACACAATTAATTATTAAGTGGACCAAAAATACCAACAAACTTTTCAAAAGGAGCGTTCAGCACAACAAAATTTTAAAAAGGAGCGGCCCAAAGACAATCTTTATTAGAAAAAAGTTAACGTTTGTTATCTAAGGTGCAAATTGGCCAACAAACTTTTACTCAAGGAGCGCCCAACACAAAATTTTAAATTTTACTAAATTAAATACTTTTTTGTTCTCAATTGTCATTATTCAAAACTACTTGTATAGATATCTATGGACAAAAAATACTCATTCTTTAATTTTGTCAAAATTATAATTTGCTAAAAATATAAAAAAAAAATTAAAAATATAATTATATGATTTAAATAAAACTCAAGGTGTTTTATAGTTTATTATATATGTTAAACAAACAAAAAATTATATGATTTATTTTTATTTTAGAAAAAAATTATGTGATTTGAAAAATTCATTTAATGTTAATAAGATTTAAAAAATCTATTATTCCTCCTTCTACTGTGTTTAATTTGCTGCATAAGGATAAAGTGGGGGTTTCTTACCCACGTAATGTAGCTCTGAACTGAGTTTTCTTGGGCTTTTGCCCCGTTTGAATACCAAAAAAAAAAAACAAATCTATTATATTCTAAAAGAATTGAAATGAGTTTAATTTTTTTTTTATATAAAAAAAAAGCTTAATGGATATTTGATACCTAATAATATAAATCCGGCAACTTGATGATATATTTGTTAATTAAATGATCTATTGCTTATATGGATATGAGACTTTCGTAGGCCAAATTGCTCTTTAACCTATTATTAAATTGTCCTTACTCGAGCCTCTTAAGTTATCTTTTTTTTTTCTTCCCACAAGTCCCATATGCATATAATCAAGTTGCCGAATTTATATTATTAAGTATCAACGTTGATATCTATTAAGCTTTTTTAATAAAAATAAAAATTTAACTCATTTCATTTCTTTCGGGATATAATAGATTTTTAAAATTTTATTAACATTAAATGAATTTTTTAAATCATATAAATTTCTTCTAAAATAAAAATAAATCATATAATTTTTTTTTTTTTAACATATATAATAAACTATAAAACATCTTGAGTTTTATTTAAGGGGTTTAAACTTCTCATGTTGCATGAAAAAAGGAAGATTCCTACACACACATGAAATGGTGGGATATAATTATATATATATGTGGGTCCCACCATTTCATGTATGTGTGATATGAGAATACACTTCAAGTGTTTTTCTCTTTATTTAAATCATATAATTATTCCGACAAAAAAAAAGCATTAATTATATTTTTAATTAAACCTTTTGTTTATTTTAGCAAATTATAATTTTGAAAAAAATTGAAGAATGAATAATTTTTTTTTTCCATGAATATCTATATAAGTAGTTTTGAATAATGACAATTGAGAAAAAAATTTATTTAATTTAGTAAAATCTAGAATTTTGTGCTGGGCGCTCCTCAGTAAAACTTTTTTATGCTGGGCGCTCCTGGAATAAAAGTTTGTTGGCTAATCTACACTTTAGATAACAGACGTTAACTTTTTTCTAACGACGTTGTGCTAGACGCTCTTTTTTAAAAGTTTATTGTGCTGGGCGCTCCTTTTTAAAACTTTGTTGGTAGTTTTGGTCCACTTAATAGTTAATTGTGTTGGACACTTTTGAGTCAATAGTTTATTGGCCAAATCGCACCTTAACCCTTAATCTATTGATTTTTTTTTTTTTTTTGGATATAAATCTATCGAACTTCATTCCATTGTTGCTGGACTGAAGTTTGTTTAAAGTGATTTCAAGTTATAAGGAAATAACACTACTCTGGTCTTTATTATAATTAATTGTGCAATAACTTTTTTTTTTCTAGATATAAACCTTTTTGCATGTAGGTCAAGGGCTGAACAAAACATTAGGGGTGAATCAATGTCAATAAATGATCTGAAAGACTTCTTCCATTTACCTCAACCAGTAGCGGCTAGACAAGTTGAAATATGCAAAAATGTTTTAATGAAAATATGTAATAGGGGAGGAATAACAAAATGGCCATATGTAAAGATTCGAAGGATCAAGAAGCAAATCACCGCACTAAGGAGGACAATGTCTCATCAAGATCCAGTCTCAAGAGCAACTACTGAAAACAAAATTAGCAGACTTCAACATGAGATGATCGAAGCTTGTGGTGGGGTTGTCCCAACTGTCGCACTTACTATTTGAAATCATATAGTGTTTCCTTCTTAGCCTCTTTGCTAATGTATATAATTTTTATCAATTAAATTCAAACTCTAGCAGGTCATTTTATTGTCATATCCTACATTAGAATTGAACTTCTAAATTTTTAGCAGACGATTTCAAATTATCTACTATGATTCCAACTTGTCACTCACAAATTTCAAAGTATTAGTTACTATTGACGTACATAGACTAATGCCAAAATCTCTACTCTTTTATGTATCTGAATACCGTTGTGATACTGCATGTAATCTGAAATATACTCAGTTATTAATAAATTTATCTTTTCATTTATAGAAGACATACAACAGAACGATATACGTTTACAGTGTGCAATCTATATTTATCTTATATACATTGACAATGAACAAAAAATAAACTTAAGAATTTAACTCAATTGATTTTTATTTTGGCAAAAATTTAACTCAATTGATTATATGGGATGAAGCACCAATGGTTCAACGATTTTGCATAGAAGCATTCGACGGGACTGTGAAAGACATTATGCATTGCAACACACTACTAAAAATTTTGGTTTTTGCTACGGAAAAAATCCGTAGCAAAAACCCATTTTTCCGTAGCAAAACATGTTTTGCTACGGATTTTGTCCGTAGCAAAATATCGCGTGGATATTGCTATGGATTTTGAAATCCGTAGCAATTGCGACGGATTTGAAAATCCGTAGCACATTTGCTACGATTTTAATATCCGTAGCAATTGCTACGGATTTTAACATCCGTAGCAATTGCCACGGATTTTAACATCCGTAGCAATTGCCACGGATTTTAATATCCGTAGCAATTGCCACGGATATAAATATCCGTAGCAATTTGCTACGGATTTTCAGATCCGTCGTAATTGCTACGGACAAAAATCCGTAGCAATTGCTAAGGAAAAAAATCTGTAGCAAATTTGAAAATTTGCTACGGATATTTTCTCCGTAGCAAATTTCACAAATTTTGAAATTTGCTACGGATTTTTTTCCGTAGCAATTTCAGAATGTGCTACGGATTTTTTCCGTAGTGCATTTGTTTTTCCGTAACAAATTTCGAATTTGCGGAGATTTTCTTTTCGGTAGCAAATTTTAAATTTTTTTAATAGAAAATTGAATACAAATAGTAAAGTAATGTACCGTGAATATATTAACGATAAAAAAGAGTTTACATAGTGAAAACACAATATATATATAATCCGTAGCAACAAACAAATACAAAAAAGTAGTAGCAACAAGCAAATACAAAAAAGTAGGCTAAGCAAAGCATTGTGATCATCATCATCACCAAAGCATGGTCATCATCACCGGGAGTCGACCGGAACCTACGTCTTTCATAAGGGACATGATTTGAAGCCGCATCACCCTCATCAACTCATTCTGAGTCATCTCGTCGCATCATCGCCGTTCGTTCGCCGCAACGCCGCTTGATCGATCTTGTTTCTGAATCATCTCTTCTGCCTCATCATCTCTCGTTTCCCGAGTCACCATTTGGAGATTTATCTTCTACTAATATACAAAACAAACATTAAGATTTATCTTCTACTAACATACACATTTCGTCCCAAAAATAATACAAGATTAAAAAAAATCAATATTATTAATAAAAATCACTAAACCCAATAAAAAAAATCATGGAATCTCCTACTAACTATAAGCATAATTCAAATTCATAAACTATCAAGATCATTATGTAATTAATAGCTAAGGAAAAACTAAAATACAAAAGAAGAATTATTTTCTACTAACATGCATATTTAAATTATGACATAAAGAAAATCTAACATAGATATATCCATATAGTAAAAAAAAATACATCGACCAACCCGACAAAAAGTGACCGGACCGGAGAAGAGGACGACGAGCCGAGAGTCGTGGAGGAGCTAGGGGGGACGCAGAGGGACGAGCCGGGTGGTGGAGGAGGAGCTGGCGGAGGGGTCGGAGTAGGGGGAGGGAGCGGGAGGGGGAGGGTCGGACCGGGGGGGGGGGCCGGGCGGGGGGGTCGACACTGGGGGAGGGTCGGAGCGAGGGGGAGGGACGGTGGGGAGGGGGTCGGAGCGGGGGAGGGACGGTGGGGGAGGATCGGACTGGGGGAGGGTCGGATCGGGGAGGGGTCGGAACAGTGGGAGGGGCCGGTGGGGGAGGCATCGCGAGAGGAAGACGAAAGGAGGTCTCATAAATGAGACCTCGCTTTTTGCGACGGATCAAGGGATCCGTCGCAAATATTGGCTTTTTGCGACGGATCCTTTGATCCGTCGCAATTGGGGCCTCAAAATGGCGGCCTTTTGGCGCCATTTTGCGACCGATCTTTGATCCGTCGCAATACTATGAGACGGCTCATTGATCCGTCGCAATTGTGGCGTCAAAATGGCGGCCAAACGACGGATCAATGATCCGTCGCATAGTGTTGCGACGGATCAATGATCCGTCGCGAACGCGACAGATCATTGATCCGTCGCAGACGGTGTGAGAATGGCGGCCTTTTGCCGCCATTGTGCGACGGATCATTGATCCGTCGCAAAACTATGCGACGGATCAATGATCCGTCGCAGACGTGAAAATAGCGACGGATTTTTATCCGTCGCTATTTCGGTTGCTATTGCGACGGATATTTTCATCCGTCGGCCGTTTTTTGTTTTTGCTACGGATTTTGAAATCCGTAGCAAAATCCGTCACCATTGCTACGAAATTTTTTTCGTAGCAAAGTCCGTCACTATTTCACATTTTTCTAGTAGTGACAAACCATTCGGTGGGAAGGTTGTATTAATGGGAGGTGATTTTCGCCAACTATTACCTGTTATTCCAAAGGCATGTAGAGCAACTATAGTCAACGCTTGCATTACTTGCTCATATTTGTGAGATTCATGTAAAATTTTCCATTTGACACAAAACATGAGACTATCTTCTGCTTTGAATCAAGATCAACATAAATTAGAAGCCTTCTCAAAATGGCTACTACAAATAGGCGAAGGCAAATTAGGTTTGCCTCATGACGGAATTACAGAGATTGAGATTCCAGAAGAATTCCTCATTCGTAACTGGAACGATCCTATTCAAGCTATTGTGTCATCCACTTACCAAGGTTTACTGGACAATTTAAGTAACTCAAAATACTTAAATAGAAGAGCAATTCTATGCCCAACTATTGAAAGTGTGAATCAGGTGAATGAATTTATGTGCTCTTTATTGCCTGGTGAGATGATGGAGTATTATAGTTCTGATACTATTTGTAAGTCATCACAGGAGGTTGATGGATTCGACGATCTATACACCACGGAGTTCTTGAATACTATTATTTGTTCAGGCATGCCTTTACATATCCTTACTGTCAAGGTAGGAGTGCCTATAATGTTATTAAGGAATATCGATCAAGCTTCTGGGTTATGCAACGGAACCAGGTTGCGTGTAACACATCTGGGAAAGAATGTTATCCAGGAAATCACAATAAATGGGTCAAACCCAAATAACAAGGTTTTAATCCACAGAATGGACATGAATCCTTCAGACACCAGTCTTCTTTTCCGTATGAAGAGAAGGCAATTTGATATTACTTTATCTTTTGCAATGACAATTAACAAGAGGCAGGGACAATCATTACAAAATGTAGGGTTGTATTTATCGAAGCCGGTGTTTACACATGGACAATTATATGTTGCTCTTTCAAGAGTTAACAATATTGCAGGATTGAATATTGTAATAAAAGACGGGACTACTTCTGGAATGAATAAAACTACTAATGTTGTATACAGGGAAATCTTCGGGAATGTTGAGTTACAAAAGTGACATATTGTCGGTGATTGTTACAAGACGAATGTTTACACTGAATGCACGTTTAAATGCAGTGTATGTGGTCCTGCATAATTACATGTTGTTATGTTTTTGCACCTTCGCAACGCGCGGGAGGAATGTTGCTTGTTATCACAAAACTAAAAGAACAATGAGATTAAAGGAGCAGGAATTTAGAGAGGAATTATGAGGACAATGTTCATTCACTTCTTTGATACAAAAACCGTATCTACATGTGAATTTTTTTTGGTCGAAGATCTACATGTGAATCAAGTGAGGCTATTTATAGTTATGGAAGCACACACCTCACTTTTTTTTTTTTTTTTTTTGATATTCATAGTGGGAGAGGGGGACAGGGCTTGAGCCCTAGACAAGAGGGAGGGGAAGCCAGTCCCATGCCACTGCGCTACTAAGGCGCTGGCCACACACCTCACTCTTTTTTTTTTTGATACACACACACCTCACTCTTTAATATATTAATACATTGGACATTCCCCTGCTACACGTACAGCACACTATCACTTATGTAGTTGCTTTTTCTATTTCCAATTTCTGCTTGTGGGCGGGGAACAGCATTTCCTCCATACCTTAATAATATAATATTTGTGATGCATTGGGTGTGGAGAGTATGGAGTATGGACATCCACATCTTAATGTATTCATAACATTTATTGTTATTATGCTTTGCGGGCTTGTATTTGCCAAGTTTCTGTTTTTGTTACCTCCAGTCTGGTTGTGTTATTTGTAAAGCCTTTTTCCCCTCTTTAATAGCAATATATGGTCTTTTGCGAGCAAAAAAAAAAACATTTATTGGGTTATTTGTGACTATTTTTTAAATTTGTCCCCTATTTGATTCTCGCGGGAAAGAAAAAATGAGGAGAGAGATGGGAACTTTTTTGTAGATGTAAAGAGACATTCTAAAGAGAACAACCAATCCCAAGTCTTATGATCAACCTTGCCAGCGGAGTGCGACTGCGCGTCTGAGACTCAGCTCTGCAAGTGCGTCCCCGGCGGTCGCCAGCTGCGACTGCCGTCATAGAGCGGTCGCCGGCTATCGTCTTGGTAGCTGGTGACGGTGAGGTATTTGAGTTTTGGGGATCTGGTTCTGTTTTCCATTTTGCAGATCTGAGAGCCCGTTTGCGTGCTGTGTGAAGGCGGTTTCTTCCCATCGTTTTTGCTAGCTGCTGTGGGAGCGTAGTTTTGTTTGTTTCTTCCTCCCTATCGCCGTGTTTGTGTTTTCAGATTGTTGAGATCTGGTTTTTTTTTTTCTTCTCGGTCTTTGCGTCGTCGGAGTCGGCCGGGTATGCTTGCTCGTGCTTGGCTTTGGTGAGGTTCCGGATCTGTTAGTGGGGTAGTGTATAACAATCTTTATTTTCGGGTGTTACTTGCTTTTTCGGTTATCTCTTCGTGCGATTTGTATGCCTCGTTCCGGGTCGAATTACTTCTCCGGGTAGCTTCACTAATGCGTCGGCAATTTGTTTTGGTGTGAGTTCGGAGCTTTTATCGACCTCGTCTTCGGTGGATCTGAAGAAGAGGGTGGCTACTGGTGGGCCTGTGGAGATCAATTTTTCTGTCACTGATTATGAGCAGACCGGAAGGGGATGGTCGGACGAGAAGGTGACGGAGACCGAAAGATTGTGAGATGGGAGAGAATACTACAATAATGAAAGACCGAACAACACTTCGGAACCTCATTTCGGGACAAACTAATGAATGCAGGCGAACGAATGTGGGCGGTGTGGAGGAGATCGCCATTGCGATAGGGACTACACCATTGCCCATGATGGTGATGTTCCATCGATCGATTTTTCCAAGGAGGTTATTTGTGTGTTGATGAAAGGCATGGAAAAGACCCTCATCATCAAATTCTTTGTCTGCGAGATCCGTTACATATAGGGACCTAGTAAGTAAAACCCAATCCTCCGGCAAACGAAAGGTTCTTATCAGTTAGTGGATGTCAAAGGGAATTTCTACTTTGCCACTTTTGATCTGGAAGAGGATTACACAAAGGTGCTTACAGGGGGGCCGTGGATGATATTTGGGGCTTATCTTACAGTGCAGCCATGGTCACCTGATTTTGACTCATGTTCAACAAAAATCTCCAAGGTAGTGGTTTGGCTAAGGATTTAGGGACTTCCATTCAGATACTACCATAAAGAGCACACTACGAGGCGATTGGGGGCTTACTTGGTGATGTTGTTAAAGTTGATTATATGACAAAGAACACGGGGGCGTGGGAAGTATGCTCGAATAGCAGTGCTTATCGATTTATTGAAGCCGCTTGTTCCAAGGATTAAGGTTGATGGCTTGACTTACTGCGTGGAATATGAAGGCTTGCCCCTTATTTGTTTTGAGTGTGGTAAATATGGTCACACTAAGGAGAAATGCAAAGCAGGTATGCAGCAAGATAGTCAGGTCGAACGTAGTCATCAAGAAGCAACAAGACAGACACCACACAATCTTGCCCACACTACGAATAGCCCTATGTCCCTGGCTGATAGCGAATCTGGAAAAAGTCCGTCACCCTATGGCTCATGGATGATTGTGCAATATCCGAAGAAAGCAACTAAGCAGTATGCTGGAAAAGAAGCACGGCCTGGAGTCTCAAATAGTTCTGGGGGATCTCGTTTTACTGTTCTTAAGGATGAGGCTACGGAGGCAATTTCAACACAACCGATAGAGGCTGATAGAAAGGGGAATAATCCACAAATAGTAGATTTGACCACAAGTAACAAGACAGACCAACGAATGGAACCCGAGAGAGACCAATCATGCACTGGTAATGCTATTACTAAGCTGGGAAATAATAACAAATCCAAAAAGGGTGCTCTAAAAGTGGTCCGGGAATATAGAAGAAAGATACCGATGGATGGGACTCCCAGATACATCAACTCAAGTCATTAGAGAATGAGGCCCCGCATCCCAACCTGCCTACTGAATTGGCCAATATTTCAGGTGCACCTAGATATGAAACGAGCCAAGGAGCGAAGAAAGGAAAGAAGGTAGACCCAGGGACTAAGCAATCCAATGAATCAATCTTTACAACATCGGCGTTTAAGGCTTTTAAAGCTATGGAGACTGAATCGACTTTGGACAGTAGTAAACATACTGTGGTAGAAATTCAACGCAATGAGACCCGCTCTTGAAGAGGCAAACTCAATGTTTATGGAAACTAACTCTGGCAACATACCCACTTTACCAGCGGCCGATGATTTGGGAAGAGGCAAGGAAAATAAGGTGCCCAAACCTCCTGACCAAAAGTCACCGACGCATGGCATCAAACTACAATCTAGTATTAAACGAAACCTAAAAGTTCGAAAGAAGCCTTCGGGGAGCGCATATCTCCAAGGATGCAATAGAGGTTCTCCGTGAGCAGCTTGAGATACCGAAGGAATTGGAGGTAATTCCGGTATGTTCCTACGAACAAATTCAAAGGCGTAACGAACACGATGATGACCCATCTCGGGGCCTGGTATGGTTGTATCTAATCCTTAATGTCTTTATGATTACACAAATATTTGTTTGGAACGCCGTGGGAGCAGCTAGTAAAAGTTTTCTTAGGACCTTCATGACTTTCATGGCGGAGCATCATCCCGCCATGGCCGTTTTAGTCGAACCTCGTATTTCTGGAATGAAGGCTGACAGGTTTATTAGATATTCAGGTTTTGATTATTCATACAGGATTGAAGCAAGAGGTTTTTCAGGTGGTATTTGGTTGTTGTGGAGGGATTATCTTAATGTCTCTATCGAACTATGCCACTCACAATTCATTCATTGTAAAATCATCACTTCAGGGACTACTAGACCTTTTCACTTCACAGCGGTTTATGGAAGTCCTAACAATACTATGAGAAAGGAGCTATGGCAATCTCTACAAGATGTTGCAGGGACTGTATCTGACCCATGGCTTATAGCAGGTGATTTTAATGCAATTCTTACTAGTGGGGATCGAATTTGGAGGTTCCGAGGCGAGCCCGTGGTTGTGAACTCTTTCGTACTTTTATTTTTAACGTGGATTGACAGATCTTGGTTATTGTGGCCCTAAGTATACATGGAGATGGGGTACTTTACTCCAGCGCTTAGATCGCGCACTTGGCAACACTCATTGGATGGACACCTTCAGTACAACAGTTGTGAAGCATCTCCCCAAACTCAGTTCTGATCATCGTCCGTTGTGCATACAGGTTGGTGGGCATGTAAGTCTTCCTCAACAGCATAAACCATTTAGGTATTTGGCAGCCTGGGCCACTTCGAGTCTTTTGGAAAAGTAGTACGGGACGGTTGGTCTAGCAAAGAGCCCATTGTTGAAAATATCAAGAAATTCACGGATTCGGTCAAGATTTGGAATCGTGAGGTTTTTGGAAGTATCAAGCAACGCAAGCGTAGAATCTTGGCACGGCTAGGTGGCATTCAAAAAGCACAGGAGACTCGTCTATCTCGCTTCACTTGGATCGATTGGAAGGCGAACTACGTAAGGAGTTTGAGCTAATATGTGAGCAAGAGAATTTGACATGGGCACAACGAGAGCAGTGTGTTTGGATAAAGTTTGGCGACGAAACACGGCTTATTACCATGCAAAAACAGTCCGTCGAGGCCGAGGTAAATTAATTACGGCTCGAAAGGTGACAATGGGACTGGTGCACTGATGATGCTACCCTCCAGTCTTGGGCGAGTCAGTTTTACAAGAACCTGTATGCTAAAGATGGAGACTTTGTCTCACGATACCCGGGTAGAGGCCTCTTCCCAGTTATAGACAGATCTCTGACTCAGTCTCTTGATTCTGCTATCTTGCAAAGTGAAGTGCACACGCTCTTTTTCAAATGAAGCCCCTCAAGGCTCCGTGGGTCGACGGGTTGCATGCCGCCTTTTTCCAGAATCAATGGAAGTTTGTCGGTTCCTCTCTATATCACATGGTTATCCAATTTTTTGAAGAAGGTATTCTCCCTTTTGAACTTAATGAGACGCTCATCACTCTAATCCCCAAGATTCCATCTCTAGAGAGGCTTAAAGAATTCCGTCCGATAAGTCTATGCACGGTCCCCTACAAGATCCTTACAAAAGTTCTGGCCAATAGACTCAAGAAGCTGTTACCCAGGTTAGTCCTCCCGAACCAATCTAGCTTTGTTGCAGGACGGCAGATAACTGACAATATCATTATTGCCCAAGAGGTTATTCACTCAATGAGATCCAAAAAGGGTCCAGAGGGATGGTTAGCAATTAAAGTGGACCTTGAAAAAGCATATGATCGTTTGCTTATTTGGGACTTTATAGAAGAAACACTTTATGACGCCGGCCTTCCAAGCAAATTTGTCAAAGCTGTGATGTTATGCGTTTCTACTTGTAGTATGAGGTCGTATGGAATGGCAAAATGCTAGAGAGATTCTATCCCTCCGAGGTATTAGACAAGGGGATCCACTCTCGCCTTATCTTTTTGTCCTCTCGTATGGAGAGGTTATCTCAAATGATCAACAAAATGGTGAGAAAATCGGTGGAAGCCAATTCATATGGGACGTGGAGGTCCTCCTCTCTCCCACCTATTTTTTGCGAGATGATTTAGTGCTCTTTGGTTCAACCGAAGCCTCACAGTACACTTGATCAATAATATCCTCAACGACTTTTGTTCCATTTCTCGGGTCACAAAGTTAGTAGTCATAAAGCGAGGTGTTCTTCTCCAACAATGTTCCTCATGGTGTCAAAACATGGGTGAGTGAGGAGTTGGGCTTTAATCGAACTGATGATCTCGGGAAGTACCTTGGCGTTCCTTTACTCCATAAACGTGTACGGATTGGGACCTATGAGTATATAGAGGATAAAATTAAAAACAAAGCATCGGTTGGGCGCGAAGACTCTATCACTCATGGCCGTATCACATTAGCTAAATCGGTATTATCTGCTATACCGGTATATGCAATGCGGGACAACGAAGCCGCCACTGGGATGTGTAGCCGCATTGATTGACATATCGAAATTTTGTGTGGGGTAGCATTGGTAATGAACGGAAGCCAAGCTTGGTGAAATGGGATGAGATGTGTAAACCTTACAAAGCGGGTGGTTGCGGTTTTAAGAGACTAGAACAACAAAATCAAGCGTTCGATGAAGCTTGGTTTTACTCTTAGATCTCAACCGGAGCTTCTTTGGGTACGAGTCCTTCGGAAAAAATATGGGTGGGATGATTACCGGGGTCCTCACGGAAAAATCACAATTGTTCTTATTTATGGAGGCATATTAAGAAATTATGGTGCGATGTTGAACTTGGCATAAGATGGGATGTTGGTGATGGTTCTCGTACTCGATTACGGGATCGATAATTGGCTATCGGAGACAGTCCCTTAAACCTACCGGCATTCGGAGATATCACGGAGAGTGAGGCTTCCTACCCGTTAGCCACTTTGTTACCCCTGAAGGCAATTGGAACTGGGACCAGTTTCATGGCGACCTCCCTCAGCATATTCTTTCCTTAATTTCAGGTTGCAAAGCCCCGGATGGTGATGATGGTGTTGCTCGATGTTTTTGGGATCGATCACCTGATGGACATTTCTCTATTTCCTCCGCCTATGAGATGCTTTGTGATACCGAGATCGAGGAATCTAATCGCCTATGGGAGGTAATTTGGAAGTGGGATGGTGTCCGAGAGAGTTAGGGTTTTCCTCTGGCTAGCGGCACAGAAAAGGTTACTTACCAATGCAGAGAGGCGCCGACGCCATATGGTGGATTTAGATCTTTGTATGCGCTGTGGAGACGTTGTAGAGGATACAGATCATGTATTACGAAAATGCAGGTTTGCCCAGGAAGTATGGAGTTACTTGATGCCAATAGATCAGATACAACGTTTCTCCAACATTGAATTCATGATTTGGATGCTACAGAATCTTGGAACCAACCGTCGAAGTCTTAACGGGCGAGCCAAATGGGCAAGCCTATTTGGTTTGACATCTTTGGAAACTTTGGGAAGCTAGAAACAAGGTTGTATTTCGGAATGTTCATCTTGACCAGCTCAACTCGCTCGAGAAGTGATGCTTTTAGCTGGTTTCAATGAACAAGCAACGGAACTCGTTTGTTCAGCACGAGGTGACCGCCAGCGGAGAACAGAGAGAATTATAAAATGGCGTAAACCTTCAGGTAATACTATCTCCTTAAACTGTGATGGGGGCGAAAGAGCGATTCTAGACTTGCGGGTGCGGGAAGTTTACTTAGGGATCATGAAGGACGTTGGATAGGTTTGGATGTTGCCGACACATTGGTACTGCACCTCTCCAGGCGGAACCGCTGTGGGCCCTCATGGATGGCCTTCAACTGGCTTGGGATAAAGGCTTCGGGACGGTGGAAGTTCAAATAGATTGTTTGGTTGCACTAAGTTTAATTCTTAGAGAGGAAGGCCACGCTAGCCACACATGTGTTTGGTCGGAAGATTCAACGTCTTTAGCCCAGGATTGGTTAGTAGCGTTAATCATACTTTTCGTGAGGGTAATCGGTGTCTTTGATTTCCTTGCTACTTATGCTCTACATCCCGGAGAGGGGATACCACTTATTAGGACGATAACCACCCATGATCTTCAACGCTTCCTCCTACGGGATGTAGAAGGTATCGGACAGCGAAGATTTTCTTCTAAAGTATTTCACGATCTTTGAAGGTCAGTCCCTATTGTAAACAAAAAAAGAGACATTCTAAAGAGAGATTTAGAATGTCGTGCTTTTGAAACCTCGTGCCGATGTTCCTTTAAAGTCGTGCTTTGAGCAAAAACCACAGGATACGGGTTCGAAAGCTGGCATTGTCATGCTTTGAGCAAAAACCACAAGATACGGGCTCGAGAGCTGGCATTCCAAAGAATTTAAAAAAAGAAGAAGAAGAGAGATTTAGAAAATTTTATCAATCTAAGATATTTAATATTCCTTTACACATGAGAATTGATTGATATATCCCGAAAAAGAGAGAGAATTCATTGATATAGATTTATTATAAGTACCAGTGTACCACAGTGATATTAATTTATTTGTTATTAAATATAAGAGTTAGTTGATTTTGTTATATAACTTAAAAAAATAAAATAAGTTACATCAAAATATTTATATCTATCATTTTACATTAAACTAATTTGTGTGATTTATAAATTAATGTATAATATATTAATAAATAATATATACTATAATTAAATAACTTATTTAATTACTTTAATATGTTTGGTGAAACTTGAAAGGCTTGTGAGTATTTTTGCAAATAAATTGAGACAACACCATATATTTACCTTATATTCCCTAAATTATGATTAGAAAACTGCAATTAAACACGCTTTTCCAAGCCAACTTATCTCATAAATTGGTAACGAAAAGGCAAACCCTCCCATAAATTACACACACCAATAATTATTAATTAAATGATTTAATATATAATAATATAAAAATAAACCAATATTCTATTTGTACTTAGAATTACATTCCCTCCTCCTTAATAAAAAGGAAGATTAAATTTTCACCAAAAAAAAAAAAGGAAGATTAAATAATATCTATTTACGATAAAAAGGGGGTTTTCTTTAAAAATAGCTGACTTGTTGCGTTGGAGGCATAAGACGCCGCCAGAGCAAATGTTGGCTCCATAAAATGCAAGCCATGATGAGTTCCTATCCTTCTCTAGTCCTTTTTCAATTCTCATCCTCTGAGGAAGATTGTGGATATCATGAAAAGGCATGGAACTTACTCATCATATGCTCCTATCTCTGCCAAAAGGAATTAAACCGATCTTCCTTGTCTCGGCTTTTTTGGTTCGTCCTCTTCCTCTTCCTCACTCACGTCTCTGTCTCTTCAAATCCTCGCCTCCCTCACCCTGTCAAATTTTATGTCATACCCGCACCAGCAAGAACTAGTTGTGTACCTTGCAGCAAAAGCTGGAAACCCACCTTCCCCCATGGCTTCTCATCAGTTACCTCATCAAATATCCAAACCATTAAACCCTAAAGCGAAGGAATTCGTCTACTCAAGGCTTAAGACATGGCTTCCCCAACTGGGGGTTCCATGGAGTCCTGCACTTTACCAATTCCCACTGTCGCCCATAGTGCTTCATCGTCCTGTCTATACATATCATCCTCATAGTTTTGGATTCTTCAGTCCAAATATGTGCCAAACGGAGGTTGCTGCTCCTCTTCCTGAGTGCACCAAACAAAAACTTATGGGTGAGACTGAGAGAATGATAGGTAACACTAATAAGAGACCCCCTAGATCATACAGATGCGTGTCTCAGAAGACGAACCGGTATGCTATAAATGCGAGGAGAGAACATAGAAACAAGTGGAAGGTAGGGAACAAGGTGTTTAGGGATGGTCACTCTATCATTCCATTCCCCTCAACCATGGAGGAATGCAACCGCTCTGCAACCACTACTGTTATGATCAAGAACATTCCCTATCACTTTCAGTAACTCTCTCCCTCTTCCTCCTTTTGTTTTTACTTCCATGTACTGTTTAGGCGTTATAATGATTATTTCATTCACTGTTTCACGGGGATTGTCAGGTGTAAAGACCTGCTAACGATCTTGGACGATCATTGCTCGCAGCAGAATTCAAGTTCTCTACGGGTTTCTCCGCTTTCCATGTATGATTTCGTCTATCTGCCAATGGATTACATGTAAGTGCGACCCAATACCGTCGTATGAGAGTTGCTTTTATATCTTGCACATGTTAATGGCTCATGCATGACTGCTGCATGTTTGCTTTCTCAGGAAATATGCACAAGACAACAGACAATCAAATCTGGGCTACGCCTTTGTGAACTTCACATCAGCAATAGCCGCGTTTCGTTTTTTTCAGAAATTCAACGGACAGAAATGGGCTGGTAACGAGGGCTGGAAGGTGTGTGAGGTCACTAAAGCCCAGATTCAGGTGCGTTGTCTTTCTGGGTCTGGATTGCCTAGGTTGAATATTTTGAAGGAATTTTATCTGGGGAAAAAAATGTCATAAGAGGGTTTCTGCGCAGGGAAAAGAGTCGTTGATAACAAAGTTTAAGGAGAAAGTGTTTAGATGCGGCCATCCAAGTTTCCGACCTGTTGAATACATACCTGCCCGTGACGGTGCAAACCATGGAATCAAGGACATCGGTGTGGGCAAGTTCGAAAAGGGGTTGCCTGATACAAAGAAGCCCAGGGTGCGCCTTAAACATTGAATGAAAGCTTGCCATGTCGTTGTCGTCGGTACGAGCTAAAATTTTCACGCAGCTTGCTTAATCATTCCCTATACTAGTTCCGTGTATCGAGGTGTGGGTGATGGGCCCGTAGCTGACCTTCGGAACTGTGTTTAGTATTTAGACTAGAAGATGTGACGATGATGATCTGTTGGGATCTCTCGTACCGTGTAGCCCTTGTTCACACTTTGTCCAGAGCCCCTCCCATGTTTCCATTATCACCCTGGCTGGCCTGGCATTAAAACTGGAGAAGATGACAGAATCCGGGACGAATTGGAAACTTAGGTTTGTGTTTTTCTCTCGGACAAACATGCTTGCAACTTGGTTTGTAGTAGAAATAAACTTATAAAGGTATGTGTGCCCCTCTACTCTTTTTGAGGCTGTGGAATTTCCTTTCCCTGTGACCCAGAAATTTGAGAGGCATTTGATATTTCCTTCGCATTGACCTTTGATGGAAACAACGAATGATGTGACACTGTCCTTACTCCTCACCCACGTCACGCCACCGTTTCTCAACGAAAGATATATAAAATTCTTTTCCTCAAAATCCAGTGGATTTGTTGATTTTTTTTCTTTTTTTGACAAAGTGGAGATGTTAATTCACTAACCTATAGGTTATGTTTTCACATTAAATTCATTCATGTTGCATATATGCATGTTTATATATCCTATTACAAATATTTATAGGGATATTTTTATAATATATATGATTTTTTAACACATTTATTATTTTTAACCAATCTTTTTTTTTTTCTCTTCCTCCTCCCATAAACATTTTCTTATCAAAACGATTGCGGATTAGGTAACTCGTAAATCTTCATTAACTCACTATCATGATTTCTATTTTTCAACGCTTTCATGCCAGTTGCATTATTATACCTACTTTGTGAGTTGTGACAGGTTTTTAATAATTTATCTTGGAAGATAATCTTCATCTTCATTTTTTTTTTTTTTTTTTTTTTTTTTTCATTTTCTCTTATCAGCGTGGGCCATTAATTGGGATAATTGGGAAAAGGAGAGAGATGTTAAATTAATATTGTGATTGATTGATTTGATATGATTTAGAGATGATGAGAGATAATGAGAAAATGATTAGTAAACTCAACCCATTTATCTTTTTTATATAATATATAATATATTTTTTATTTTATTATAAAAATTTATTACATAATATTATATCAGGCGAAGATTTTTTATTTGGGGAAAAATCAGGTGAAGATCACGGCGTCGTTCGTTTTTTAAAATTTGTTTAGGGGAAAATTAGGTAAAAATACCCATTCTCTTTTCTATAAAAAACAGACGCACGCAGACGCTGACCCCTATATAACAATTTTGACCCCCAAAAAAAAAACTATATAATAATGAAAACTGTTGACTTATTTAGTAAATAAATATTTCCATTTATTTATGTTTTTTTTGTCAAAGAATTTATGTATGTTTAAACTTTTTTTGCTCATAATTATGTATGTTTAAACAAAAAAAGGTTATTAACAATTTTCATGTGTCAATCTCTATGTTTTTTCTATTATAAATAAGTATATTAATTAATATTATTTCATAGTAACCACTATATAATAATTAACGTGATTGAATGTCAATTTAAAGAATCATTTATCCAAAAAGATGGTGTGTTGGTAAAAAATTTGGAAAAAGGGTCCTTAAGTGAAATTTTCAACTTAGGCCATTTTATGTGATTTTGTTTTTGTTTTTGCTCGGCATTTTATGTGATTTTCCCCTAATCACTTTTCAAACGTTTCACACTTATTGACGACAAAAGATTCACGTGGGTCCCATTCATTCATATATTATATTATTATATTTAATATTTTAATCTAATATAATATATTATTTTAATATTATAATCTAATATAATATATTATTAAATTATTATAATGATGATAATATATTTTGTTTACAGTATAATGATAATATATTTAGATTGGGTTGAAGGTGGCCGAAAGGATAAGTCCCGTCAAATTTTAGAGAAATAGGCATATAGGTCTCACATATCTTAACAAGTTGAAATAATTGTTATGGTCCGTACATTTATACATTAAGAAGTGAAAGGAAATATTTGGTCATTATTTATTTCTTCTAGTCCTAATTATAAGATAACATTTAAAAGTTGGTTTTGTTCCTAATTAGATGACAACATTCTAATATTTATTAATTTTTTCCTAAAATAAGCCTATTTAATTATCTTAAGTGTGTTTGACTTTTTGTGAGTATATGCATGAAGATGTGTAGCCTCTTACATCCTAAAAATAATTAATGTAGCTAATAAACTTCGCAAAATAAACATATATGGATAGAAACAAAAAAAATAAACATATATGGTGGTAAAGGTGAAGAGAGTTTTAGGGAATGAAATATAAAATGAAGTAATTTTTTTTTTTTAATGAAAAGGAATTCCATTAATGGTAAAAGGAAAAATACAATATGGAGCCAAAATTACAGAAGAAGCTTAAATCTAGAAAAACTACGTTGAGAATGAACAACTATAGATCTAACAGAGGCCAAAATCCCTTCAACAGTGAAGGTAGCATCAGTGAAGATTCGCTTATTCCTACAAACCCCCATCTTCCAAGAGGTGTCAAAAGAATCAGAATGAATAATTAGGGTCACCCAACTTTGAATATCTAGACTAAAGAAATCAGTACACATATCAGATGGTAAAATTTTCCTCTAAACCTTAGAGGCCAAAATGAAGTAAATTGATCCCACGCAAAGCATGCTTGAATGCTTTTGAGGAAGCCATACTTTTTGAAAGGGTTCAAGAAGTACCGAGTTGATATAATTTTTAGAAATATTTACCAATAAATGTGACATTTAAATTTATGTTAGATATACAAATGTTTATGTACGGCAGTATTTATGTTACATATAGGAATATTGTGTTTTTAGGTAGTGATACAACTTTCACTTTTTTTTTTTTTTTTGTAGATTTGAAATCCAATTCTTATCTTTTATATTCATTAGTGTTTGATTAAATTTGTTAATAATTTTAATGAGTTAAACCTCCAAAAATAATAATAATATATTAATATATATATTATATTTCATGGACGGTCACCATCGAGGAAGAAGAAGATACGTCACGGGAGTGGTTGGGTACTGTAAAAACGTTTTCAGCTTGTAAACAAAAAGAAAAACAAAACATGAATATGAATATAATTTTTCCCTTACACATTTTCAAATATCCCACGTGAATGCCCGGTTGTTGAAGAGAAAAATTGTTCGTGGGTCCCATATATTTATATATTATATAATTATATTATTATTATTAATTTATCAAAGGACGAAGTCGGCCGACAGGAGAAGTCGTGGGAAAATTTGATTGAGAAGTCGCGGGAAAATTTGATTAAATAGGTATAAGTCTCACATATATCTTAATGTTATAAAACTAAAGATATTTAAGATAAATGGAGAATAATGAGAGTAGAGAGAGTTTAGAGAAATTCTCATTTTATAGAAGACGTCTGAATCAATATCAGTGTTAATGGCAGAAGAAATAATATTGATAAACTCATAAACTAGAAATCAAATTAATTGAGTTTATTAATGGAGTTTTAAGCTTGTGACTTCAGAAGGAAAATGAGTCTTTAAGTGTATTTTTTCTTCTGAGTCTTTTGAGGTAGTTTTTCCCTTTTTTAATAGCACAACTCGTAAACAGTAACTGCGGCCCACATGAACAATGACTGTATGTATAAACAGTATAGTATACGTGAATAGTAACCATACATGAACATTACCCATATGTGAACCATATATCATCGTATGATTAATAGAGGATTAAGAGTCAATTTATTCATAACACTCCCCTTGGATATCCATTATGAATGTGCCTTGTTAAAAACTTTAATTAGGAAAAACCCAGTGGGATAAAAACCTAGCCAAAGAAAAGAATACATCATTCATTGATACGTTGTCAGTCGCCTCATTAAAAACCTTTATAGGAAAACCGGTGGGATAAAACCAGATAAGGGAAAAAAAAGTACGGCGTGTATCGACTCCTCTCGACAACATCATTTGAGATCTCTGAGTTTTCGAAGACCAATACCACGGACCAGCGAAGGAGGCGGGAATTCAAAGAATGAGATCGAGAAGTCCACCGGGTGGTCGACAAGGTGAGCAAAGTGCTACTGAGAAATATAATCATTTGGGAGCTATATTAAGAGAATCCCATGCGAATGAGCCTCCCGATAAGTGAGTCTTCTATTGGTCTCGTTTTTATTAAATCAGTTATCAATGATTATTGCATCTTGGAATTGTCATGGGGCGGGTAGTAAATCACGTTTGATCAGAGATATAGTTCAAAAATATAATATTTGTTATAAAAGTGAAGAAATATAAAGTAAGAACAAGAGAAGCGAGAGATTCAAGAGAGAATGAGAGAAGGAATTCTTATTCCAGTGTGTAATCAATAGTTTGTGAACACTCTATTTATAGAAGAAAAATGGGTCCTAAAGTGTAATTATTCCACCTGGGTCATTAGCTGTAATTTTCCCCAAAGTCACCAATCAACTTTCAGCCGCCGTGGGTTCTGGAACTTGTGAGAATGTGCGTGGGCCCCACATGAATAGTGAATACGTATACGTGAATAGTAAATACGTATACATGAACAGTGATTCCGTATGAATAGTAAATCCGTAAATATTATTTGAGGAACAAGAGTCAATGGACATCCACATAATTAGTATATTCATAACACTCCCCCTTGGATGTCCATTTATGAATATCTCATTAAAAACTTTTAACTAGGAAAAACCCAGTGGGATAAAAACCTAGCCCAAAGAAAAAAGTACATCATTCATTGATACACTTTCTTTGTCTCATTAAAAACCTTTCTAGGAAAACCCAGGTGGGACAAAACCTAGATAAGGGAAAAAGAGTACAAACAGCGTATATTAACTCCCCCTCTTAATTACATCGGTTTACTCCCCCGATGATAACATTACTTACAATGTCTTTTGAACACATCTTCCTTTCGTTGCCACTTGACAACATCGATTAAGATTTACGAATCTTGAAGACCAATATTAAATACTAGCTTTTCAAAGATTGTACTTGGAAGTGATTTGGTAAACAAATCGCTAAATTTTCACTTGAACTGATTTTTTGAATATCTATTTCACCATTCTTTTGAAGGTCATGAGTGAAGAAGAATTTTGGTGAAATATGCTTCGTTCTATCACCCTTGATATATCCTTCTTTAAGTTGAGCAATACATGCGATTATTATTCATACGGACTGTTGGAACCATATTTCCCGAAGATAAATCACAAGTTGTTTGTATATGATGTATTACCGACCTCAACCATACACATTCTCGACTTGTTTCATGCATTGCTAGAATTTCGCATGATTAGATGATGTGGTCGATATAGTCTCTGTTTCATAGATCGCCATGATATACTTTGTACCTCCACATGTAAATAGATAGCCTGTTTGTGATTTACCATCATGTGGATCAGACAAAAATCCAAGATCAAGATAACCAATCAGTTCATACTTGGATACATTTGAGTAATATAACCCCATATCCATGGTGCCCCGAGGTAGCGTAAAATTTGTTTTACTCCATTCCAATGCCTTTGAGTAGGTGAAGAACTATATCTTGCTAATAAGTTTGACCAAATGATATATCGGGACGTGTATGATTAGCAAGATACATTAGTGCTCCAATAAGACTTTGAGATATGGTACTTACGGACCAAGTAGATCTTCTTCACCTTCTTCATTAATTATTCTAGGTCGAAATGGATCTTTATCCACTTTCAAAGACCTTACAATCATTGGATACATAATGGATGTGACTTATCCATATAAAAACATTTCTAGGACCTTCTTTGTATAAGTTTCTTGATATACAAAGATCCCATTCTTTAAATACTCAATTTGTAATCCAAGACAAAATTTTGTTCTTCCCAGATCTTTCATTTCAAATTCTCTTTTTAAGCAATTAATTGCTTTTTGAAGCTCTTCGGAGTTCCAATAATGTTGATATCATCAACATAAAAACAATTATAGAAAATTCTCTTCCTGATCTTTTCATAAAGATACATGGGCATATCGGGTCATTTCTATACCCTTCTTTCAACAAATATTTCAAGACAATTATACCACACGCGCCCGATTGTTTCAGCCATATAGAGACTTATTTAACTTTATTGAATATTGTTCTTGAGAATTTGAATTAGATGCTATTGGCATCTTAAGTCCTTCAGGGACTTTCATATAAATATCACTATCAAGTGATCCATATAAATAGCAATACAACATCCATTAAATGCAGATCAAGACCTTCATTTTCGCCAGACCGATTAAATAACGAAAAGTAGTTGCATCCACTCTTTGGTGAATAAGTTTCTTCAAAATCAATGCCAGGTCTTTGTGTGAAGCCTTGGGCTACAAGGCGTGCTTTATATCTAACAATTGCACCCTTATCATTTCTATTTCGCACAAATACCCATTTGTATCCAACCGGCTTTACATCTTTAGGTGTTTGGACTACAGTCCAAATACTTTTCGTTTTGCCAATGAATTCAATTCTCGCATTAATGACATCTTTCCATAGGGGCCAATCCTTTCTTTGTTGACATTCCCTAATAGATGTTGGTTCATAATCCTCATTATTATTCATTACATTATTTGCTATATAATAAGCAAATACATCATCAACGTTGACGTCATTTCGATCCCATCGGATTCCATTCATAATATAATTTATTGAGATCTCATTATTTTCACATGTTTTCAGTACGAGTCTCTTCGAGACTTCATTATTCTCTTCTATAGATAATACCTCTTCATGAGGTAGCTCTTCCGGAGCTATAAATTTTCCTTGATTATCCTCATTTTGACCATCTATATTCTTAGCTCCTTTTCTTTTCCGAGGATTTTTATCTTTTGAACCGATAGGCCTTCCACGCTTTAAGCGTGTTTGATTTGTTCATAATAGATTGACCTTGTCCTTCAGGGACATCAATTCGAATAGAGCATTAAGTGGGACATGTGACTTTGTCACCTTTTTTGTGTCGATAAATGCTTTCGGCATTCGATTAGCTAAATTCTCAGTAAATGAATTATCTTCTCGAACTTCTAGTTCACATTGTTTTGTACGAGGATCAAAATGAGCCAATGATAATTCATTCCAGCTAATATCTTTTCCCAACTGCTTACTTTCTCTATCTTTTCCCAACTTCTTACTTTCTCCCCCAATGTTGGGAAAACTGATTCATTAAAATGACAATCGGCAAATCGTGCCGTAAATAAATCTCTTTGTTGAGGGTTCTAAATATTTTATAATTGAAGGAGATTCATACCCAACATATATTCCCATCCTTCTTTGAGGACCCATTTTGGTTCGTTGTGGTGGTGATATTGGCACATATACGCACACCCAAAAATCTTTATATGGGAAATATTAGGTTCTTGACCAAAAACCATTTGTAAAGGGGAAACTTTTAGATAACTTGTTGGCACGATACGAATTAACATTCTTTGCATGCAAAATGACAGCCCCAAGAGAAATTAAGAGATTAGATCTCATAAGTAAAGGTCTTGCAATAAATTGCAATCGTTTAACCAATGATTCGCAAGTCCGTTTTGCGTATGAACATGTGCTACTGGATGTTCAACATCAATTCCAAGGGACATACAATATTCATTAAAAGCTTGTGAAGTAAATTCACCAAGATTATCAAGACGTATTTTCTTGATGGGATAATCGGGTAATGTGCTCTTAATCTAATCAATTGAGCAAGCAACCTCGCAAATGCCAAATTACGAGAAGATAATAAACAAACATGCGACCATTTGGTTGATGCATCAATTAAAACCATAAAATACCTAAATGGTCCGCATGGTGGGTTTATCGGCCCACAAATATCTCCCCAGTATCCGTTCTAGAAATGTGAGAGACTCACTTTCTACTTTAATTGTTGAGGGGCGAATAATTAATTTTCCTTTTGAACATGCCACACATGAGAAATCATGAGATTGTGGAATTTCTTTACACTTCAAGGTATGTCCACATGAATTCTCAATTATTTTTCGCATCATAGATGACCGGGATGGCCTAACCGGTCATGCCAAACATTAAACATATCTTTATCAATATTCTTACACTTGTTTTACCATAACATTTGTTTCAATTGTACTAATATTTGTATAGTACAAACCGGAAGATAACATTGGTGATTTTTCTAGAACACCTTTTTCACCAAATCTAACAAAAATAATTTGTAGATATTCCTTATTCTTCTCATTTATAGTCTCAATATGATATCCATTCTGCGGATATCCTTAAAACTTAATAAATTTTCTGTGAGACTTTGAAGAATATAAAGCATCATTAATAACAAATTTCGTACCTTTGGGTAATATTATAATTGCTCTTTAGGAGCCTTCAATCGATTTTGTATTACCCACTATAGTATTGATGCTTGCACAACTTATTGTTAGATGTGAAAAATATTTCTTGTCTTTAAGAATTGTATGTGTTGTAGCACTATCAATGAGACACATATCTTCATTCTTGTGTTCAATATTTGTAATTTCCATAATCTTCATCAAATAGAAAAGAAATGTATTAAAACATATTTTAATAATAATCTCATAATATATAAAACATAAACCACATATTAAAAACATTATTATTATTATACATTCAACCAAACATTTTCAAGTAAAACTCATCCACCTCTAAGTGTGCCATAGCATCACTTTCATTAGGCTCATTGGCATCATCATTCTTTCATGCCTCATCATGATTTTCATTATATTCAACATTATTCACACTCTTTTTCATGGAGGTTTGATACAATTTTACTAGATGCTCGGGTGTACGACAAGTTCGTACCCAATGTCCCTTCATACCACGGTAACATAGGTTCTCAACAACCTTTGAAGCGGCGATAAAATTGATTCTCAAGAACCTTTGAAGGACCACCCCTGTCATTCTTTCGTCCTTCATTATTTATCTTTTTCTCGGTAGGTATAAGGATTATAATAAGTATTTCTACCACCATGATAACGGTAATTACCGCGACCTCCACCCGCCACGGCCTGCGTCCCGTCCCGGCCACGGCCACGTCGCGACCATTATTATATACACTCACATTCACTTCGGGGAATGGAGCAGATCCATTGGACGATTTTCATGATTTTTCAATAATAACTCGTTATTTTGCTCTCGCTACCAATAAGCATGAGATTAATTCGAATATTTTTAAAACCTTTTTCTCGGTATTGCGATTGCAATAGCATGTTTAATGCATGAAAAGTAGAAAAAGTTTTTTCTAATAAGTCATTATCAGTCATTTTCTCACCACATAATTTCATTTGAGAACTGATTTTGAAAACTATTTGAATTATACTCACTTATAGTTTTAAAATCTTGTAGCCTGAGATGTATCCAATCATAACGAGCTCTAGGTAAAATCACCGTTTTTTGATGATCATACCTATCTTTTAAATTTGTCCATAATTCAAATGGATCTTTTACCGTTAAATACTCAGATTTTAATCCTTCATGAATATGTTGGCGAAGGAAAATCATTGCTCTCGCCTTATCTTTTCGTGATGCATCGTTTTCGGGTAAAATTGTATTTCCAAGTTCCATCGCATCAAGATGGATTTCAAGCATCCGAGAATCCATGATAGATAATTTCTTCCGGTGATGTCAAGAGCACTAAACTCAAGTTTGGTAAGGCTGGCATTGGTCATGACTAAAAATAATAATAATAATAATTAGAATTAATATTGCAATAAAGTAAATGCATAAATATTTGTATAATAAAATACTTTGTATCATAAATATTAAATAGCAATAAATATAAACAACAATATAATTAAATATTGTATCATAAATATGTTAGCAGTAATAAAAGTAAATACTTGAATATTAAATCATGACTTAGGTTAGGAGGTTTAACCCAAGTAGGTGTCGAAATTAATAATTATAAGATATAAATAAAAGTAAATGTTAATAACATAAAAGTAAAAGTTATGTTAGTAACATAAAAGTAAATTACTTGAATCATAAATATGTTAGTAACATAAAAGTAAATTACTGAATCATAAATATGTTAGTAACATAAAAGTAAAAGTTATGTTAGTAACATAAAAGTAAATTACTGAATCATAAATATGTTAGTAATATCAAAGTAAATTACTGAATCATAAATATGTTAGTAACATAAAAGTAAAAGTTATGTTAGTAACATAAAAGTAAATGTTATGTTAAAATTAGTAACAATAACAATAAACAATATGAAAATAATCAAATCAAGGATGAATAGTAAAATACTATTCAAATAAATAATCTCCAATCTTATACATGGAACCCGATGTTTAAAACATTCGGTATCATAAATATATGCTTTTAATTCCATGTTGTTAAGATCATCACAGATTAATATAACAAACATATAAAGAAATCATTTAAAGATAATACGAATAAAAATGATTAAAAATGAATAGTAATGAATAGTAAATAATCTCAAATCTTAGCCATAAAACCGATGTTTAAAATAATCGGTAAAAATATAATTTTAATTCAATATAATGGCTTCGATTATCCCAGATAGATGAAATGAGCATAAAAGAAAACAATATTGTTAAAGAAACAATCGTACCTTTGTTAGAGCACTTTCGTGCTGATAACGTGTTATAAAAGTGAAGAAATATAAAGTAAGAACAAGAGAAGGCAGAGATTCAAGAGAGAATGAGAGAAGGAATTCTTATTCCAGTGTGTAATCAATAGTTACAGAAGACCTCTATTTATAGAAGAAAAATGGGTCCTAAAGTGTAATTATTCCACCTGGGTCATTAGCTGTAATTTTCCCCAAAGTCACCAATCAACTTTCAGCCGCCGTGGGTTCTGGAACTTGTGAGAATGGGCGTGGGCCCCACATGAATAGTGAATACGTATACGTGAATAGTAAATACGTATACATGAACAGTGATTCCGTATGAATAGTAAATCCGTAAATATTATTTGAGGAACAAGAGTCAATGGACATCCACATAATTAGTATATTCATAACAATATTAATGTTTTGGGACTTCTTGAACCTCGAATTAGTGGAGCTAGAGCTGATGGTGTGGTTAAGAAGATAGGTTTTAATAATTGGTTGAGAGTGGAGGCGACAGGATTTGCTGGTGGTTTATGGTTAATGTGGAATGATTGGGTGATTTCAATTGAATATGTTTTTTCCAATACCCAAATTCTTCACTGTAGACTTTCAGATAGAAGTTTAGGTGAAATTTTGTTTGTTTCTCTAGTGTATGGTGAACCAAGAAAGGAGAATAGAACAGAATTATGGGCTTCTTTACGAGCTCTATCAGGTATCACTCATGAGCCTTGGCTTATTCTGGGTGATTTTAATTCTTTTTTGAATCCATATGATAAGCAAGGAGGTGTCCCTATAAATAATCTGCATCACCATCATTTCGAACTGCGTATCAATGATTGTAATCTTGGAGGTTCCGATTGTGGGTGATAAATTTACTTGGGAAAAAAATGACGTGAAAGAAAGATTAGATTGGGTCTTTTGCAATTTGTCTTGGGAAATAACTCACCCTTCCTTTAAGGCCTTTCATCATCTTAGATTTAAATCGATCATCGGGTTGTAGTTGTTTCATCCAGTGCGAGGATGACGTCACGCTAAGGGTCATTCCTTCGGATACCAAAGCGGGATGGTGTCTACGGGAAGGATTTTCGATATTGTTAAATCTTCTTGGCAGGATAACTCTTGGTCAATAGGATATAAGAATTTTGAGGAGACCGTTACTAAATGGAATAAGGAAGTAATCGGGAGTTTACCCAACAAAAAAAAGAATCTTATTCGGAGACTGGAAGGGATCGATAAGGCCATGTTAGAACGACCTCATGGGGGTCTTGTGAAACTTGAAAAATATTTATGGCGAGAATATATGAAGGTGGTAAACCAAGAAGAACTTTTATGGTATCAAAAATCTCGCTGTAATTGGTTACAATTTGGAGATAAAAATACAAGTTACTTCCATGCGTCAACAATTGTGAAGAGAAAACGTAACAGAGTTGAGACGCTACAAAATGATCAAGGCCAATGGGTTACTGATCAAGCTGAATTAAAACATTTGGCTATGGAGCATTTTAAAAATCTTTATACTCGTGATAATGAGGTCACTCCTGTGCAAGAATGGCCCATAAATTTTCCCATGTTGGATCAATCTCAATTACATGACATTCAGAGGGATATTTCAATAGTTGAAATAAAAAATGCAGTGTTTGAAATGGGTGCCTTCAAAGTTCCTGGTCCTGATGGTTTAAATCCTCACTTTTTCCAATCTCAATGGGATATAATTGGAACTAAAGTGTGTGAATTTATCTTAGAAGCTGTGGTAAATCCAGAAAAAATCAAGGACATGAATCACACTAACATTGTTTTAATCCCTAAAGTAGATGTTCCAACATCTATTAAGGAATTTCAGCCCATTGCTTTGTGTAATGTGTGTTTCAAAATCCTAAGCAAGGTTATTACAAACAGAATGAAAAGGGCTATGCAGTACTTGATCCACCCGGCTCAATGTAGTTTTATTAGTGGACGTCAAAGTTGTGATAACATTATTCTTGCCCAGGAGGCTATTCATACTATGAGAACCAAAAAAATAGGTAAAGGATATGTTGCTATTAAAATAGATATAGAGAAGGCTTATGACAGATTAGATTGGGATTTTGTTAAATTTAATCTGCAAAGTCTAGGATTTCAAGATCAATTTGTGCAGCTTATCATGAAATGTATTTCATCAACTTCAATGAGGGTGTGTTGGAATGGGGATCTTTCTGATACTTTTCTTCCATCTAGAGGACTTAGACAAGGAGATCCTTTAAGTCCTTTCCTCTTTGCTTTGTGTATGGAACGTCTAGGACAAATAATTAATCGTGATGTGGAGAATGGGAGGTGGAAACCTCTGAGGATGAGTTCCGATGGCCCAGTTATCTCCCACTTATTCTTCGTTGACGATCTCATATTATTTTGTGAAGCCTCTAGAATTCAAGTGGAACGGGTTAAAGATATCATGGTCACCTTTTGTAAAATTTCAGGACATAGAGTTAGTCTTCCTAAATCTAAATGCTTTTTCTCAAACAAAGTTCATTTTAACAGGGCTCTAGAACTTAGTCAAGTTTTAGGGATTGGTATTACTTCTGATCTTGGAAAGTATCTTAGGGTGCCACTATTGCATAAGAAATTGGTAAAGTCAACATCTACTCCTCTCATTGCAAAGGTCAATAAAAAACTCTCAGGTTGGAAGGGAAGACATTTAAGTATGGCGGGTAAATCGGTTCTGATTAAATCAGTTTTGTCTGCACTTCCATTCTATCAAATGCAAACTCTGCTTATTCCCAAAGGGATCTTAATGGATATTGAAAAGTTGATTAGAGATTTCTTTTGGAATCAAGGATCGACAACAAAAAAACTTCATCTTATAGCCTGGGACATTATCAAGCTAGGAAAAGAGGATGGGGGGCTTGGAGTTAAGGATCTTGAAACACAAAATAAATCTTTCATAATGAAGTTATGTTGGGGTCTTATAACCAAGCCTGATGCTCTTTGGGTAAAATGTCTGAAAAGTAAATATGCTTGTGGAAGTGATAAAATTCCTAGCATAACCAAAAAGAAAAAACAATCTGCCATTTGGAGTGCCATTGTCAAAGTTTGGGATAAGTTTAAAAGTAATTTGGGAAGTAAACTCAGAAGTGGCAATAATACCAATGCCTGGTGGGAACTTTGGTCCCTTCTTGATCAACCTTTGATTCATTATGTTGATAAAAATCATGAGTGGGTTAGTCATAATGAGAATGTGAGGGCTTTTGTATCTCTATATGGTTCTTGGGATCTTACGAAATGGAGGTTCTTCTTACCGGAATGGGTGATCGATAAAATTAAGATGATTAAACCTCCAATTATGGAGGGAAATTGAAGGACCTAGCTACCACCCAAGAGGGGGGTGAATTGGGTGTATGATAAAACTTTAGGAACTTTGAAAATCTTTTCGCAACTTCTAAATCAACAGTTAGATATTCAAATAAGCATATACTGGAAATGTAAGAGTTTAGGGAAGAGAATATGCAAACTGTGATTTATCTTGGTTCGGTCCAATCCACGATGACCTACGTCCAGTCCCCAGGCTCCTCCTGAGATTTTCAATCCACTATCTTCTTTCAACTTGATTACACATTTTGTACTCGAAGCAACCCTCTCACTAGGATTCACTCCCCCTTACAAACTGTAATCAATACATCGCTTGATCACACACTCTGTACTCGAAGTAATCATCTCCCTAGGATTCACTCCCCTTACAAGCTGTAATCAACACAGTGTGTTTCCCACTCAAGATCACTCAACCTTGAGTAACTCTAAGATAGAATGTTTACAGATAAATCTTCTCTCTTTTAGAAGTGAATAAATAAACACTGAAGTACAAATTCGATCATTTCACTCTCTACGTTTAACTATATGAACATTGAGAAATAGAGAGTAAATGAATATCAGAGTATTGCCATATGTTGAAGATGTAAGCTCTTGACTCTGTGTTGTATGCGTCTGTTCCTCTTGATGAATTCAATCCTTCGGGTATTTATAAGTTGAAGTTTGAGGACCGTTGGAAGGATTTTTATCTGCCCGTTTGAGTATTTGAATTCATTCGTTGAAGGTGTTTAGACGTCTGTGCCTCCTGCTTAACCACGATCAAATGTTTGCTTAGTTGAGTCTCTTTACAGGTTGTCATTCACGTGGTCTTGGATGAAGATTAGCTTAGAATATTGGTTCCGATGCTTTTGCTGTATGGGCACCATTATGGTAAGCATCTTTTTGTCGGCTCTGTTCCTCGATATCCTTAGTGCGCCAGCTTGTCAGAGTTTGAAAGCAAAACTTTGATTTTCTGAAATCTCATAAGCAAACTGGTTAAGTATGATTGAAGGAAATATAAGTCAATGATAATAACAAGACATATTCAATCATTTGTAGATCAGCAACAGTAGGCATTCTCGGTGTTCTTCTTCCAAATTTGAAACTTTGATTATGTAGCTGAAAAACACTCAGGAAGATGATTAATGATATCACAGTTAATAATAAATGATGTATTGTAAGCTAGAATCAATTAACTGGATCAAATAAAGAAAGTTACAGATGATCAGGTTTGCTGTCGAGTTATCTGGTATTCAAATTGTCTAGGCATTCTCGAGAATTGGTGAAATCATACTCGAGAATCATTCAATAGAATCAAAGCTGATGCTGAACAACTTCTGATCATTCTCGAGAATCATTCAGTGATTCTCGAGAACCATTCTCGAGAATTGGTTCCCAATTCTCGAAAGTCACTTCGAGGAACAGTTACACGAAAGCATCGACGAAGCAGACATTCATTCTCGCGAATTCTTTGGTCATTCTCAAGAACCATTCTCGAGAGTTGATTCCTCATTCTCGAGACTCACATGTTCAAAGAAATATGCAGAACGCTTTTCCTGATTATTCTCGAGAATTAACTTCTGATTCTCGAGAATCACATCAGAGAAACTTCAGTTGTGTGATTCTATCTGGATCATTCTCGAGAGCTGGTGGTGCATTCTTGAGAACCATTCTCGAGAGTCTAATAATCATTCTTGAGAGTCCTTTGCTGTGATGGTGAATTATCTGAGCTCTTGAACATAGATTAGCAACCATTCTGGAGAACCCTTAATCAATTCTCAAGAATTGATTTCTACACATCGAGAACCATATAAGAAGAGATAGCAATTTTTTAAAAGCACCCATATACTCATAAATCTCTTCAAACCTTCTTTCCAATGCAAGAAGAGTCAGTTCAAACTTGTTGTATTTCGTCGGTTATCATAGGATGAATGTAAGTTGTTCTTAATCAACGCTCATTGCAATATCCTGAACATATGACCAACTTCAAAACATCATATATCTTTCACTTGATCTTATTTTTCTGTGTTCTTGATGTTTTTGGAAAGGTATTTGAGTCTAGTTTCCAATGGCACCGGTTTTAGCTCATTTGGATTTTCCGTTTGTGAGATACACTCAAATTACCGAAGGTTGGTCTGGGCTGTGACGGTGATTTGTGTTCCAACTTGCCAAAATCATATCTCTCTCATATGAACTCCTTTGATCTTGATATTTTGTAAACAGTACGTGTTGGATGTCTAGTTTCATATGCCTTTGGTTTCACGTCAATTTGATTCCTTGTTTGTGAGATCCCATTGAATTACCAGAGGTCGCTTGAAACAGAGCAGAACAGAGTATGCTGAAGTCCGATGATTCTCGAGAATTGATTTTCAATTCTCGAGAATTGCTTCCAATTTTCACATGATCAGCACCATTACCATTCTCGAGAATTGCTTCAAGAATGGATTGCATACTCGAGAATTGATTCAGGAATGAACTTGTAACTCATTTTCACTCATTTTAACTCCGAATTAAGCCGTTCCAACTTCTATATGATCGTGGAGACTTCTAGAATCAATCTGAGAGCTTGTATAATGATTTTCTTCTTTCTTTCTTCTCTCCTCTTGATCATTCTTCATTGTTCAACTTTCATATCTACATTAAATATAAGAATTAGTCAAACTATAAGATAAATGTAGTATGCAACCTTTTTGCTCTCAAGAATGACATCTATATAAGACATCATCAAAACTAATCAAAACTAACATAAATGATCTTTTTTATTGGAGAGTTTCTAATGATGGTAATTTTAGCATTAAATCGGCTTATAAGATGCTAGAAAATAATGATGATTCTATAAGAGAACCTTTCTGGCAGTATATTTGGCGTTGGCCTATCCCAGAACGTGCTAAAGTCTTCATGTGGCAGGTTTTTCATGGAAAATTACCTACTAATTCTATGAGGAAGAAACGTGGTTTGAGTGATCATAATGATTGTCCCTTTGAATGTTTTGGTGAGGAAACTATTTTGCATACGCTGAGAGATTGTGAGATAGCATGTACTTTTCAGGGCCCCTTCTTCCATGTTTTCCTTTGGCCAGGATTGCATTGGATTTGTGGGACATGTGACACATCCTTAGTTGTTATTGTTAAGGAGGGGAGCCATAGTCCATACTTAAGCTCTATACCTTTGGCCGAGTGTATCTTAAGTTTTGGTGAGCTTGGAACAATTCAGTCACATGGATGTGTTTCTGTTGGACTATGTGTTAGCATATGGCTCCAGTCAGCGGTATAAGGCTGGTAGAGGATATAAGGGAGGTTGCATACTGCATGATGTATTATAGTATAAAGGTTGACCAGATGATAAGTATTTTTGTAAAGACTATTTATGAGATTTTTATGGAAAATATAATTATAAATATAAATATTATTGTATAGTTCAATTATTAACAAAATAATAAATATTTTATAAAGACTTTTTATGAGAACTTTTGGAAGTATATTTTATTACCTCATGTTTTTATTATATGTGATTTGCTTGTGTATGGTGAAAATATTCGTAGTTCGAGAAGTTGAATCTCACCCCATATTAACATTTCCAGGTAAAATTTTATAGTAGGAAGCAAGGGAAGGCACCTATGGAGTAAGCTTTGAAGGCTCTTTTACTCCTATAGGTTATGTTATTTTATTTTATTTTGCCACAACCATAAGACTTCCGTATTTTTGAAAATCTGATAAATTATTTTAGATTTAATTTGGCCATGTATAAATGGATTTTTACTATTTGGCCATATTGTAAATATGTATTTGGTTGTTAAATATCCATGTTGAAGATATTTTAAATATTTTGGCCAAGTTTTTGAGTGTTGAAATTGAGGTGTTACATTTTTTGTATCAAAGTCAGGTTCAATGGCCAAATTTGTTGATTTTCTAACAGTTTTCTTAAAAAAAAAATCTTTAAAATTTTTAGAGATCGTGGAAAATCAAATTTCATAACATATGCACTTCCCTTTAGTTAGTTTTGGTATTTATTAGGTTATTGTTCAGCTTGTCTAGTGATTAGTAATGAGGACTTATGATTTGGAAGTCATGATTGAGGTTAGATTGTGATTAATGATTGATAATTTATTAGAGTGGTGCAGCGGAAGATGGTGAATTTTGAGGACAAAATTCTTTTTAAGAGAGGGGGAATATTTTTAGTAACCAATGGTGTTTAGGGAAGTAATTCAAAGGCTAAGCCTTTATTTGTTGATTATTTTGATTAGCCATATTTAGTACGTTGTAGTATAAGCGGATATTCACGTTCCTGTCATTATTAGAATCTAAGGATTATATATCAAAGGTTATAAAAATAATAAATTCTTTTTCTGTATGGTGCAAGAGATTAGAGCTGAACAAAATTAGAATAACAGGGTACCCAAAAAAAAAGCTAGGAAGAAAAGACTATATTATTTCAAGCATCAAGAGCAACAATCTGTACAACCCCACCACAAGCTTCGATCATCTCACGTTGAAGTCTGTTAATTTCTTTTTCAGCAATTGCCCTTGAGACGGGATCATCAGTAGACATTGTCCTTCTTAACCCAGTGATTTGCCTCATGATATTTCGAACCTTTACGTAAGGCCAATGCTCTATTCCTCCCCTACGACATATTTTCTTTACAACATTTTTGCATAGACGAACTCGTCTAGCCGCCTCTCGTTGAGGTAAATGGAAGAAGTCTCTAAGATCATTTATCGACATTAATTCACCCCTAATTTTTGTTCAACTCTTAACCTGTATGAATCACCAGTTGTGGGGACTGAAGGATTATTATTTATAGGGATGGAAGGATTATTATTTACCACCACGAGTTCTTTTCCTTTATTGGTTATGTTTTTAGTGTTGGTCGGAAATGAACTACTGAGGGGTTCATTTTGAGTTTTGGTCCATTTCAAACCAACACAGAAAGCCACATAGTAGGCTGATAGGGGATCTGACACCAGGACACACCTTAAAGAGTTTTGATTTAAACAATAATTTTCCAAAAAATATTTGATTTCTTCTATATTTTTCTTACCGAAATCAAATATTTGAGGTTTGGAAGAATCATCTTGTACGTCCTAGTGAAAGACAACATGACAAATCATATTGATCCTCCCATGCACTTCAAGTTTATGATATTGAAGACCATTCGTAATTTTGTATGAATGATCTCCCGCAGAACATGGCAACAACCACATGAAAATGGGTTGGTGGTGTCAGCCAAACTTGAAGCGGGATTTCTACTTGAAGTAGGGTTCCTTTGTTGAGCAGGCCTGGTAGACTCCATAAGTTCTGCCATGTTACGATCTTTTGATAGGCCGCCTTGATGGACCTGCTTCATATTCATCTCTGTTGGTGACCATAGGGATGGAATCTTGGACCCTTGGAGGAGGTGGAGGAACATGAATCATTGAGGCAGATGGAGGAATGTTCACTTCTAAAGGATTTTGAGATTGTAAGGAAGGATAGGAAGGACGTACATTGTTAGATAAATCAGCCAATAAGTTAGGCTGGTTATCATTTAGTAAAGCTTCAAGAAAGAAAGGGTTGTATGACTCAGAAACTGGAATGAAGTTGCTAGGACCGGCCATGTTTAAAGATAATATGAAAAAATATAGAGAAAGGTACGAATGGAGAAGGAAATGAGTATGTTGAAGTTTTGAGGAGTTTAAAGAGTACGTAAGGCATCTATACTCGCCTACCCCAATTTATAGCCGAAGTCAGTACCGATCTATTTGAATAGTGCCGCTCTCTAATAAACAACCCATTAGCTCGGAGCAGTTTAGACTTTTGCGTATACGACATTCCACAGTGCCGTACCCTAGTGTACCCTAGTAACCGCTAGCTCAGAGCCGTTTTGGACTTTTGCGAATACGACACTGCACAGTTTCGTACCCTAATGCACCCTAGCAAACCCCTAGTATGAAGCCGTTAAGACTTTTCCGTGCATGCAGTGCTCCACAGGACAAACATTTATGACCATGTCTCCGGGTCATTTGACTTAGAGAATACTGCCAATAGGAGTTGTTGTGTTAGCATTGAATATGGTGGTTAGAGAGAGAGATTTTGAAAATTTGAATGAATGTGTCTGGTGTAATTGGACTCGAGAGCATTCTGCACTGAGTATCCGGAGAATTCTATGAACTAGTCACAGATGATTTAAAGATCAACCAGAAAGAGAGGGCTACTTACAGAGGAATTTGATAAGAAAGAACTACCTACGGAGGGTTCTGATCAGAAAAGCTGACCAGTCCAAGTAAATTGAACAAAGCATCGAGTGAAGACGACGTGACAACAAATCATAAAGAAAAGCTATCAAGGAATCGACTCTCGAGGTTGGAGAAGCATCGGATAAATTTCTTAATAGAATGTACGAAAAATGATAATCTTAGGAATGCCAAGAATGAATGTGGTAAAGATCGAGGATAGGCTTAAATCGATCTAAACCAAACTAGTGTTTAGGTCAAAATACCTAAATCATGAAAGTATGAATGCTATGATATTAGTATGTTATTTGGGTATGATTAGTAGTAAATTGTGAAGAGAATGGATGATGTATAGAATATGTTTTTGTGATATTGCAAGTTTAATTAGAATCATGCTAAGGCTGTAAATAATATCTAAATGTTTTGAGGTTTAGTCTAGGAATTGTTAATCATGATCCTATGATGTACTATGGGTATTATTGAGGAAATATGATCTTAGCTGATGTAGAGGTTCTAAAAGTTGATTCGAAATTTGACAAATTGTCACTTTTGGGAATATTTAAGGATAATGCATATATGTGATGATGATGATTCTAACATGATTATTTGGTATGGTTGAGGTTCTAGAACTAGGGAGATGAACTTGAAATTTGTTTGGGTTTCAAGAGAATTGCTATCAACTGATTTGTGCATAAGAATTCCAACTGGATAGTTGAATTGATTCCTTAGGTGTCTAAATCGACTAAATAAATTGTGGTATTAGAATATAGTAGATTGATTTGAATAAATTGGGATACTAGAAAGTGGTACTAATAAGATATCTGGAGGATGTTAGTTGTTGATCTAGTATAAGAAATGATCTTAATCAGAGAATATTTCCTTAGAAAGAATGAATTGAGTATTTTATGAATGACTTGAGTAGTATGAGTTGAAGCCTAGAATGTATCTTGAGTTTGTGACAAAAAAAAAAAAGAGAGAGAGAGAGAGATTGGATCAGTAACAAATTTCGAGGACGAAATTTATTTAATGGGGGAAGAAATGTAACATCCCAAATTTTATTAAGTATTTTAAGTGAGGTTTATTGAGCATTTGAAGGTTTAAGTGGGATAGAGAAGTATAAGTATAAAGTTTATATATATATATATATATATATATATATATATATATATATATATATATAGATTGGGGACCAAATGGTCCCGGCGGTGTGGTCAAACCCCGATACAAAAATTTGGATAGACCGGCGTCATACCACGCGCTACCCGAGCGCCGGTTAAAAAAAAAAAAAAAAAAAAAAAAAAAAAAAAAAACTCCATGAGTGAAAAGAATAAATAATTTGGAAACCAGTGATGTATTGGAAAAAAAAGAAAAGTGTAACATCCCAAATTTTATTAAGTATTTTAAGTGAGGTTTATTGAGTATTTTAAGGTTTAAGTGGGATAGAGAAGTATAAGTACAAAGTTAATTTATATATATATATGCTTTATTAAAATATTATTATATTATAATAGTATCATATTATACTATATTATATTGTAATATATATATATATATATACATATAAAAAATTGTGGAGGCGAACGGTGGTAGGAAGTGAAGAAAGTTTATATAATATTATATTATATTATATTAAGAAAAAGGTAAGGAAAGAAAGGTCAAAAGAACAAGAAAAAGATAATGAGAAAGGAAGGAGGGAGACGAAGGAAAAAGAAGGAAGGAAGAGTATATTATATATAATATTATATTATTATTTAAAGAAAAGGTGACAGAGAATGAGAAGGAAGACATGAAAAGATGATAGAAAAGTTGGTGGATCGTCTTTGAAATTGGAAAAAAGGTAGATGGACAAATGGATATGCCTTTTTGAAAAGAAGATGAAGGGAGTGGTGCAGTGTTTCCCTTTAATTCAGGCGCCGTTCCTGATTATTTCGGTGGGAGGATTATAAATACCCACACCAGGCACACACACAACACACACCAGTGACACCACACACACTTACTCGGTCAGAAAGATGGTGAGAAAATTGAGAAAAGGAGAGTAATGTGGTAATTATTTGGGAGCTTGTAGTAGTATTTTGGTGATTATTTAGGAGTAAAAGGGTACCAGGTAACTCTGAATATTCTTCCTTATATTTGTGAATTATGTATTATTATAAATGCTTATTTATTTATTTATTATTATTGTTCTTTGACTAAAATATATGTATAAATTATTTTATGATTTATAAGGTTTTAAGATTTAGTATGGGAATTTTGGATTTCTAGTTTTATCTCATTCAATGGTACTAATTGCACGTATAATATTGTGTTACTATTCACGTTTGTATACTGTATTTTACTATTCATCATACATACTAATTTACTATTCATCATTTACGTATACATACCGTATTTTACTACTCACTATTCACAAATACATATAATGATACTATTTTATTCTCAAATCTATGATTTTACAAGGTGCATATGAAGATATGGTTTAAAATGATTTATTTATGAATGAATGCATTTATCATGGCGGCTGTGATTGTGAAGGGTTGGAGTTAGGAGGAATTGATATGATATGTTTTTATGCCACCGCTTGGTGCATAGTGGTTGGTACTTTTCAGGGCCTCTTCTTCCATGTTTTCCTTTGACCAGGATTGCATTGGAGTTGTGGGATATGTGACACCTCCTTAGTTGTTATTGTTAAGGAGGGAGTCATAAATTCATACTTAAGCTCTATACCTTTGGTCGGGTGTATCTTAAGTTTTGGTGAGCTTGGAACAATTCGGTCACATGGATGTATTTCATTTGGACTATGTGTTAGTGTTGGCTATGGCTCCAAATGATCCAGATATAAAAAGGCAGTAGAGGATACAAGGAAGGTTTTGCATGATGTATTATAGTATAAAGGTTGACCAGATGATAAATATTTTTGTAAAGACTATTTATGAGATTTTTATGAAAAATATAATTATAAATATAAATATTATTGTATAGTTCAATTATTAACAAAATAATAAATATTTTTATAAAGACATTTTATGATAATTTTTGGAAGTATATTTCATTACCTCATGTTTTTATTATATGTTATTTGCTTGTGTATGGTGGAAATATTCAGTAGTTACTGAGAAGTGGAATCTCACCACATATTAACATTTTCAGGTAAAATTTTCTAGTAGGAAACAATGGAAGACACCTATGAAGTAAGTTTTGAAGGCTATTTGTACTCCTATAGGTTGTTTTGATGGCTCTTTGTACTCCTATAGGTTATGTTATGTTATTTTATTTTGCCACAACCATAAGACTTCCGTATTTTTGAAATTCTGATAAATTATTTTGGATTTAATTTGGCCCTGTATAAATGGATTTTTACTCTTTGGCCATATTGTAAATATGTATTTGGTTGTTAAATATTAATGTTGAAGATATTTTAAATATTTTGACCAAGTTTTTGAGTGTTGAAATTGAAGTGTTACAAAAAGGACGGGCATCGGCAACGTGATGCGAGGGAGACAAATGACATTTGAAATAATTATATTGAAGTATAAAATGTTTTAGAAAAACACCCCTGCCTAACATAAGCGTCAATAGCAGCACTTCACATTCTTGTATTTCAAAAACATATTCCTTACTTCGGGGAAAAAATAAGCATATTCCGCGTCACAATGATCTTTCTCTTACTTTTCAGAAAAGCGTGGGCAATAACACTCCACTTTCTTAAATTACTTATTATTTCCATTGACAAAGTTTCTTAGATTTTAGTCCAAAAAAAAAAAAAGCTACATAATATTGTATGAAAAAGAATGCACGATGTTGATCAGATAGCTCAAAAAAAGGCCCATCAATATGGGGAACTAAATTATACAAAGCCTATTTCCAAGAACTGCACCAGTTCTCCTCTTGCATCTAACCAAGAGGAGAACCTGATCTGGGGAGGCAGAGAATTCGTACGGGGAACGAAGAAGAAGAAATATAGGATGAAAAATTGGAGAATTCGCCGTGTGTGTGTTGGGGGTGTTAATACTTTATACAATAAACTCCCCCCTCCAAAAAATAATAATAGTAGCACAGTCTTGAGCCATGCCCCCTATTTTTTCATTAGCATGGCTTCCCTTGAATGTAGTGGCAGGCGTCCCAGTGTCTGTTTGCCCCAATTTTTTTATTAGCATGCCTCCATATTATAATAGAGTACTATTTCCATAAATATTGTCATTGCTATTAATTAGTTTTATTTCCTTAGAATATAAGTTGCTAACTAATTTGTATTTAAAAAAAGTTTGCAATTTTCACTATAGGCCATTTTAAGAAGGTTGGAGCTAAAAATGACGGAGGGGAAGGGGGGAATATTCGGGGGATTAAAATGAAGTGAAAAAAGGAAACATTGTTAAGGACCAAAACAAAATATGGGAATTATGTTCCCAAAAAAAGGGGAATTTGATGTAATATACTCTGGCTCTTTTAGAGAGAAAATTACAGAAAAAACCCCCTATGCTGAAAATTACAGAAAAATACACATTTCCAATTGAAACATATAGGAGCCCATATGCTGCTGCACACTAAGAATATCTTCCAAATGGTATAGAATGATTATTAGTGGGTGGGACCTTGAAGCGTTTTTTTTGCTCATAAGGACCTTGAAGCTTTAAAAGTATGCATAAATGCTGTGAGATGGAAAGTATATTATAATAAATTGCCATCCCATTTAAAATTCGTTGGTCTTGAAGTAGGCAGCTGCCCATATAACATTTTTTTTTATTTGGTTTAAACCCCTAAAGTTTTTTCGAGCCAAAAAAAAAAACCCTAAAGTTTTGAAGTGGGCAGCGTGATCTTTTTTTTATATATATACAAATGAGATACCTCAGCTAATTCCTAACACAGAATGACATCCGTGATAATCCTGGCACAACAACACTTGTAAATCCTTTGAAGGTTGATAAATTTCATGGTACCCATATCCTCCTGCAAGACCATTCTTGGCTAAGTAATCTGCCGCATAGTTGCACGATCGAGGCATATAAGTGATCTTCATTGTCCACTCCTTTGCCAGTAGTTTTGTCACTTCAGTGATAAGTTCTGCATCATGATGAGTGGAGCCATGCCTATGCAGAATGAGGTTGATGCACTCTGTTGAATCAGTTTCAATCCATACCTTCCTAATCCCCATAGCCCATGCCATCCTAAGACCAAGTAGGCAAGCCCAAATTTCTGCAGATAACGCATCACCATTGTCGATGAGATAGGTGAAACCTTTAAGGAAATTACCTGATGAGTCTCGTAATAGTCCTCCACAGGCCTTCTGACGAGTATTGGCTGAGAACACACCATCAACATTGACCTTGATCCAGTCCTCCTCCGGTGGTCGCTAAGACTCTCGGCTAGGAGCTAAGGTAGCCCCCTGAATCTTCGTCCCTGCTAGACGATCATTCGTGAGTGTCATACAATCAACCATTGCTCTTGAACTAGCGATGAGGCTCTTGTTCGAGATCCACTTGTTCTCAAATACAAATAGATTTCTTCGCCGCCACAACCACCAACACAAAACTGTGAAGATAGAAGCCCATCTCCGGCTTCCTTCTGATTTACCCCTTATATTTCCCCATATCCAGTCTAAAAGGCTTAGGTTCCAAAACCTGCTCCATCTCTCCTGGGGAACTACTGCCCGCCATATGGGTTTCGAGTGATTGCATTCCCGGAGTACATGCACAATGTCTTCGTATTCTCCCCTACACATGGAACAACTCGCATCCATAGTCATTGCCCTTCTTTTGCGGCTTGCATTCGTGAGTAAACACTGACGGGAGGCTTGCCATAATAAGGTTTTGCAACGTAGATGAGCTTTAACTTTCCAAAAGCTACTCCAGTCCTACCCTTGTTCCTGCTCGTCACCTGTTAATGCTTGATATGCAGATCTCACGGTAAAATTGCCATGGCGTTCCCACTTCCATTTTACCACGTTATCTCGATCTGTGATAATACCTTTACGGACAGACTCCCATGTCTTTTTTATTCCTTTCCATATATTCGAACCAGAACGTTTAACCTCAATTTGAGGAATCAGATCTTCCCGCATTTATATTTATCTCGGATTACTTTAACCCAAAGCGCATCTCTTTGTGTAGTAAGTCTCCAGCCCAATTTCATGAGAAGGGCCTGGTTTTGGAAACTTGCATGTCTCAGTCCCAAACCACCCCGTCTCTTTTCTTTACATACTTCATCCCAAGCTACAAGATGTATTTTCTGATTTTCTGATGTACTACCTCATAGGAAAGCCCGATTCCGCTTATCCAACTCTTCACACACATTACTGGGAAGGTGAGAAGTTTGCATAGTATATGCAGGGATAGCAGAAGAAACCACAGAAATGAGTGTTGCCCTACCAGCAAGGGAGAAGGAGGTAGCCTTCCACTGTGATAACCTGTCCTTAACTTTATCAACCACCGCCTGAAAGGAATCCTTACCAGCTCTCTTGTGGTGTAATTGTACCCCTAAATACTTCCCAAGATCCGCTGTAGTAGTAAACTCGAGGATATTACTAATTTCTGTGCGCCGATGATGAATAACATTCTTGGAGAAGAATATTCGAGTCTTAGTAGCGTTTATCTTAAGACCTGAGCATTTACAGAATTCAGATAAGCATTCTCGTACCATCTCCGCCGGTTGGCAAGAGGCTTCCGTGAAAAAAATGATATCATCTGCAAAAAAACATGTGAGATAAAGGTGGGCAGCGTGATCTTTTGTGTTAACAACTTTTCCCCATTCTGGTCGAATTGTATTATAAACTTTTCACTAAATCCAATTTTTTGTGAAACATTAAAGAAATCTGATTTGAGTTTATTATATAAATGTGGCATAGATATCGAATATAGTATTATAAAATGGTATAGAATGATTATTAGTGGGTGGGACCTTGAAGCTTTAAAAGTATACATAAATGCTGGAGACGAAAAGTATAATAATAAATCACCATCCCATCAGTGGGTACATGCCATTATGCTCAGTGCCAGTCATCAGAGGTTGACCAGTCCTCAGGTCCTTCACGACACATGTGCGCGGAAAAAATTCAACGGAAACGTTATTTTCTTGTGTGAATTTAGCAATAAAGAGAAGATTTTTTCGCATTTTTGGAACATAAAGAACATGGTTTAGATCAAGTTGAGAAATAGAGTTAGTAAGAGAGGTGTTACCAATGGCTTGTATTGGTGATAGCTCACCAGTCCCAACCTGTACAGTACCAGTACCTTCAAAGATAGACTCAGGAGCTAGGCAGGAGACATCATGTGTGATATGAGCAGTGGCACCCGAGTCTGGGTACCAAGCTGGATCTGTAACAGTGTGTGGTGTCACAAGAAGAGCCTGAGCCACAGGATTGTTAGGAGTAGAAGATTCTAATTTCAGTGGGGGAATAGGTGGAGTCACATGTGAAAGACCTGGCTATCACCCAAGAGGGGGGTGAATTGGGTGTATGATAAAACTTTACTAACTTTGAAAATCTTTTCGCAACTTCTAAATCAACAGTTAGATATTCAAATAAGCATATATTGGAAATATAAGAGTTTAGGGAAGAGAATATGCAAACTGTGATTTATCCTGGTTCGGTCCAATCCACGATGACCTACGTCCGGTCCCGGGCTCCTCCTGAGATTTTTAATCCACTATCTCCTTGTTTAACCGGGCACAAGAGAAAAGCCTTTACAACCTCACAAGTTTAGCCGGGCACTTGTGTAGCCTTTACAATCTCTTTCCGAGATATCCTCTCACGCAGAATACAATTACCGACGTCACTCGGGATGATCCTCTTACACTAGGACTCACTCCCCCTTACAAGTTGTAATTGTATACCCACACTCAAAGGTTCCACAACCTTGAGATTTGAATGAATTGTAAAACAAATGATAACTCTCTCACAGAGTAGATGAATGATAAACACTGAAGCTTAGTAATATCTGAAGATATGTACAGACTATAAATTGATGCTTTGAATGCTTTGTCTGTGTATGCGTCTGTTCCGCCTAATGAATTCAATCCTTTAGGTATTTATAAGTTGAAGCTTGAGGACCGTTGGAAGGATTTGAATCTGCCCGTTTGAATATTTGAATATGTCCGTTGATGAAGCACTCGCGCCTTCTGCTTGCCTCGATTGAGTGTCTGTTTAATTGGGTCTGCTTTACAGTTGTCACTCACGTGCTTTTGAATTAAGGATACTTTTGGCAGAGTATATAGCCTTCATTGGGTTTTGCGTGTTGCCTTAATTGGGTCTGCGTGTTGTCTCTGTTCTACGTCTCTCTTAGTGTTTGACATCTCATCAATATTCAAACAATGGTTAATCATCTGAAAATCACTTAAGAAGATGATTAATCATAATACAAATAATATTGAATGATGTTTTGGAAAGTATAATCAATTAATCAAATCATTCGATTGACGTTGCAGAAGATATGTGCTTGCTGATATGTTTGCTGATATATACTCGAGTATCCAAATTTATATACTCGAGTATCCAGTGGAGGAACACTTGACAGATGCTTCATTTTGATCAATACTTGAGTAGTCTATTTCCCATACTCAAGTATCCTTCAAGAAGCACTTCACATAAGCTCAAACCTCGTCATTTCTTGCTTAGCCCAATTCTCATACTTGAGTACCATACTCAAGTATCTATATCCAATACTTAAATATGCTTCCAGAATGCTTTCGGAATACTTTTGGGATATTTTCTGAATACTTTAGTCTTCCCTGCAGAATCGCACCACAAAAGTTCATTTCTCATCAATACTTGAGTATTCCATTTTCCATACTCAAGTATTGCTCCACTACTCAAGTATTGTTGTTAAATACTCAAGTATGCAATACTTTGAAACAATTTTATTAAGCAGAATAAATACTGTAATACTTGTATTTGTGAGCACTTGAATTCCTTTGATGTGAATATTGATCATTGAGAAATAGATAGATGATTCAGAGATGATTTTCCCAGATGGCACTGAGAAGTACTTGAGTATTGCACTTATCTACTCGAGTATTCTTTGTGATGATCTATCAAGCAAATGTTCTTGCGATTCGATATTACTCAAGTATTACCCGTGAATACTCGGGTATGAGCCATTTCAAAATATCCATTGAGTCTGTCTTGACAAGTACTCGAGTATATCTCCCGGATACTCGAGTATTAGTCTACTTCCTTGCCGCCGATATGAAGATCCCGATATTACTCGAGTATGTAAGTGACATTCTCGAGTATGCTTGATTGGCAACTTCAGCAATGGCTCTGACTTGATATTACTCGAGTATGTATCATCTCCTACTCGAGTATTCATATTCGAATGTCAAATTGCTAGCTTCCATATACCATGTTCTTGTGCAGATTTCAGATTTTCAAGAAGCAATCACATTGACAAAGCAAAAGAGGCAATTTCTAGTTAGCGTAACGTCTTCTGTATAGCTTCAAATTTGACAAACCACCTCATCTCAGAAAGCTCTTTAAGTATTCTTTCTAGTTCAATAAGAATCAGCTCCAAACTAGTTGTACTTTGTCCATTAACATCAGATGAATGGAGATTGTTCTTATTCAGCGTTTCTGCAGCATTCTAAACAGACTATAAACTTCAAGACATCATAACTTATTCAATTGATCTTCGTTTTATGTGTTCTTGCTGTGTTTGAAATGGTATTTGAGTCTAGTTTCCAATGGCACCAATTTCAGCTCAATTGGATTTGTCGTTTGTGAGATACACTCAAATTACCGAAGCTTGGTCTGGGCTGTGACGGTGATGTTTGTACCAACTTGAAAAATTCATATCTCTCTCATATGAACTCCTTTGGACTTGATATTTTGGAAAATATACGTGTTGGATGTCTAGTTTTATATGCCACTGGTTTCATGTTAATCCGAGTCCCGGTTTGGGAGATATCATCGAATTACCAGAGGTCGCGAAACAGAGTTGACGCAGAGCATTTGGAAATCACGACACTACTCGGGTATTGAAGTTCTCTACTCAAGTATTGGTCCAATACTCGAGTATTTAAGTGACATACTCGAGTATATATCAGTTTTCTGCCTGAATATGATCTGATTGAGTATCATACTCGAGTATTGATGCTTGGTACTCGAGAATTGCTTCATGAATGCATCTGTAGCCTATTTGAGCTCCACCAATTCATTACCATACCTGAGTATTAAGTTGATATACTCAAGTATTACTTCAGGAATCCAACTGTGACTTAATTCAACTCTGCCAATTCATCTTCCTTGATCAAATCTTCATTGCATAAACTTCATTTCTACATTAATATATAAGAGTTAATCAAAGTAGAAGATAAATGTAGTATTCAAGCTTTTTGCTCTAGATAATGGCATCTATATAAGACATCATCAAAACTAATCAGAACTAACAACATGTGCAACAGAATTGGCTGCTGCAATCGGACCAGAAACACGTGTTTTGGATGAAGCATCAGACACCGAGGACTCCATTGGAACAGGATAGTATTCAAAGGGAGAGTAAAACTCAGGTATGCCATAGTCAGTGGTATAATGTGCCTGAGCCTGAGATGCAGACGTTGAGTTATAGCCATAGGAGGTTGGATATTCATATCGAAAGTAGCATCGATCAGCCAGATGTCCAGACTTGTGACAGATTTGACATGACAGAGATGGTTTCCAATTGTTAAATCGTCCACGACCACGACTTGGACCACGTCCTCCTCCACGTGAAAAATGTGAAGTAGTTCCTCGATTGCCATATCCTGTGATAGGACCTTGAGCATGACAGATGACATTAAAAGAATCTTCATCACTAGGATCATCAGTATACTGATCTTGAGATGGTGCAACTAACTGATTAGGTACTACAGCATGATTAATCTGTTTTGTAACCAGATTGATTGGATGAGTGGTATTGTTGGTAAGAAATACCTTGTGACGTGATTCAGAGTGTAGTAACATGTTTGAGACTGATGGTTAAAAAATCGTTATTGCTTGACATTCAAGCAATATGTTCACGAGGTTGAAAAACAAAATTTTTCTGTATTTGCGGAACCCACATTGAAAAATACTATTCATGTGAATAGTAATTACTATTTACGTAAATAGTACCAGTAAAAATATTTTTACCGTGATGGTAAATAATTTTTCTTTGTCTAAAGTAAATAATATTTACTGTGAAGGTAAATAATTTTTATTGCGTGAATAGTAAAATACTATTCATGTGAATAGTACCGGTAAAAATCTTTTTATCATGCCATTAAATAATATTTACCGTAAAGGTAAATAATTTTTACTGCACCGGTAAATAATATTTACCGCCCGAGATTAATTCTTTTCTGATGTGACAGATCGACTAAAGCTGCAACGACCCGAGAGCATACTCGGAAAAACTTGACTCGATACTGTAAATAATATTTATTGCGCCGTATGGAAATACTATTCTCATGAACCAAGAACCATGATCGTAACTCTTTATAATACATATTTAGGATCTGCTTTCGTTAAAACACATATAGGGTTTTCGAATACTGTGATCACCAAGACGCGTAAAGAAAAGTATGATGTGCCCTCTAACGTTGATCCACACGATTATCTCCGATCGCAAATTTAACTCCTTCTCCTGAATTCTTACACCTTGGATCTTATTAGGCGATAACAGGTAGAGAGCTCAAGAGTTTGGATCTTTAACTCAAGACTAAGAAAACTTCCTTAAGAGGAAAGAGAGGCATAGGAATTGATGATTTGAAATGAAGGAAATGAAGTTTATTTATAGATTTTCCGAATGTGAATAGTGATTTCTTATTTGAATATTATAATAATATAATATTAATATTATAATATAAAACATTTCATATAGGTGAAACGAGGGAAGCAAGATGCAATTTTCAATTTTGGGGAAAATTACCTCAAATGACCCAAATGAAAATTACACTTAAAGACCCATTTTTCACTATTCACTATTCACGAGAATAAATAATTATTATCTTTATCCAATCCTGATTGGATACAGCCTTCATATCCTTAATCTCCTAACCTCTTTATAATTGGGTTAGAAGTTAACCCAATTACATCAATATCTTGACAAAACCCAATAACATTTATTGGACCAAACTTGCTTAAATTAAGAATCAAGAATAATCTTAGTGTGTGACCCATTAGGCGATTAATTCATCGACATAGATAAACTTGAACAAATTAAACTCCTTTAATAGGTCAATTTATCTAATGACTACATAAGACACTAGAATCTTCTGCCGTCCGGAACTAATCAAGTCGATCAAGTGATCTACCTTTCTAATTTGGATACCATGCATGTATCATCCTTAACGTTGTTCATATTTAATCGAGAAGCGAGGATAGAGTATCACCTCTCTAGATTGACTAAATGTAGCTTTTACACGTAACTAGGAATATTCTTCTATTGACTCTAAGGCGGATCATGACTCTTCATAATCACTTACTACGATAGATTCGAGTCAACTGAAGTCATCCAAGTCCTACCGGTCTTGTGAACAACTAATCCCTTGTAGGGATGTAAGTCCTTTCGGCATGTCCATCTATACTCATGTATTCAATTCTTACACCAAGAAAGATAATCGTTCTCCCCGTATTTCAAGCGGATAGAGTTGTACATGATCAAAGATAACTCTAGGACATAGTGTTCGATGACATCCTCAAGTCTAAGATGATCAAGACTACCAAATGATGAGAGGCATTACAAATCCAATGATACTCTCTACAATGAATCCTTGTGGAGTCTCTCATGGTCGGGTCGTTCGGTCTTATCGTTTCTAATGATACACCCACGACATCGTAAGGCATCAACGTCTCGCATTCCATGAGTCCTACCTTGTATCACTATACAAGTAGATGATGTCGTCTTGGTCTTATTGAGATCACCAATGCCTTTCTTGGTGATTCAAGACTAGAACAAGTTTGCAATAGCGTGTAGTGTCCTCGATTCTCATGATCATGATCCCTATCATAGATCATCGAAGAACACTATTCTATTCTTGGGCCTTTATCTTTAAATTCATATTAACCATAAAATATGCGAGACATAAATATGATAAAGATAAATTATGCTCAAATAAATAAATCATGAAATATCAAACAATACAAGGTGTTCAACAGATTGTCTCTAGGACACCTACATACTAACAAAGACTACGTCCAGTCCAAAGCGAGGTTGTGAAGCATTAATTACAGCGATGACAGGTTCATATTCTGCAGTTAGACCGTTCAAGATATGAGATACATGAGTGACTTCATCAACCTTTTCTCCGAGCATCGCCAAGTGATCGCAGATTGATTTGAGGTTCGCAAGATAGTCACGCAAGGGAAAGGTGCCTTTACGTTGATTAGCCAGCTGGTTGCGATATGAAAGAATTTTCGAATCAAATTTGTTAGAGAATAATTGGTTGAGCTTTGCCCAGATTTGAGCTGCAGTGTTGAGTCCAACAAGATCTGGTAGTATATTTGACGAAACAGATGCCAGTAGCCACGAAGCAAGCGCTGAGTCCAAGGATTCAAACTCATCAAAGTCTGGATTGATGATTTCTGCTCCAGCATCATTTCTGATTCTGACTGGTGGAGAAACTACAGTGCCATCAAGATAAGAATGAACTCTGTGTTGCTTAACCATAAAGTAGACTTGCTGCTTCCACAGCAAGAAATTTGTATCATCAAGCTTGATTGTGATTTTCTTATTTGAAAAACCATGATTCACTGGTGTGGACTGTGTTGCTGCTACACCGGAGTTAATGGATCCAGACATGTCAGTCATCTTTGCTTTAGCGATCAATCCAATTTAGGAGATCACCAAGCTGCGATGTTGTTCTAGTATTCTAGTTACTGGGATCGGAGATTGACGGAAGTCGTCAATGGCTCTGATACCATACCAGAAAACAGAGAATAAAGAGCAAATCATAGAGATGAATCTGGAAAATGTATTGATTTGAGTGTTCGTCCGTTTGTTATATAGACGATGTGCTACAGAGTGATACAAGCTGAGTGATAGTGAATCACGTGAGTTAGTTATGCATGTGAGTTGAAGAGTATAAGTGCATGTGCATGTGATACAGGTGTCCACGTGTATGTTCTATAACTACTGAATAACAACTTATCAGTAATGCAACTAATCTTCAACTGTGAATGCCAGCTAAGCAGATGGACTGCTTCTAATATATTCTAATACTCCCATCCAACGAATTCGTTGCTTCTTCCCGTCATCATATCTCTAGAATAGACAAAATGTCTTCGTCCTCCGGGAAGAAGCAGAAACATCGATTAAAATAAAGTACTGAGTGAAGTGAAGCAACTCACCAGAGTGAGAGACGACACTGAGACAGCAAGGTTGACCTTTGCTTCGGACTTCAACTTTGGAGAACTGGAGGAGAGGCAGATCAATGAGACCGAGAACTGAAAATACGAGCAAGATCGGTTAAAATAAAGTAGTGAGTGAAGTGGAGCAACTCACCAAAGTGAGAGACGACACTATGACGACAAGATCGACCTTTGCTTTGGACTCCAACTTCGGAGAACTGGAGAAGAGGCAGATCGCAGTCGCAGATAGTAGTGTGACACCGGATCGATCGACGCTGTGATAGTCGACCGGAAGTGAAGGAGAAGGCGAAGCAAGAATGCCGTCTGGCAACCGGGTCTGTAGGAGTGTGAGAGAACGCGTTGTGAAACTCAACTCGTTGCCTTCGAATAAATCTTCTGCATCATGTCGCCCAGATCAGCTAGGGTCTGTAGGAGTGCAAGAGAAGACGTTTTAGGTGTTTTTATATTGGAAAATGAAATATTTGAATTTGAAATTTGAATTCGAAAAGATGGAGGAGAAAATGGAGACAGGGAAGGCGTGAGTTGAGAAATGGATGGAATAAAATATTGAAGCCGTGGCACCTACAATCGTGTAACATGTGGGCCAATAAATAGATGATATATATTGAAGCCTGAGCTCATTGTTGATTGCCATCCCCACTATCTCCATAGACTTGTCGTTGCTTAATAGATTCATGTGTTCATATATATTATGGTGTGATAACTCCCACCTTTCATTTTTTATATATTTATGGATAGGCGTTGTCCCTTGTTATTTTTGGATCACATAAATCCATAGCCAACCTCCTGAGAGCGTCACAACTCACACGTATTTTCTTCTATATTTTCTAGTTATGAGGGATTACCCAGTACGTTGAATTCTCATATATTATGAGAAAACATCCAGTGTTGTTATTTACGAAAGTGTTTTACAGAAGAAAAACACAACTATGTCGGGCAAACTAAAAGAATCGGTTGAGCGTAAGGGTCAAATGATGAAAACGATGGAGGGGATACTTTAGCCCAACAAATTAAAGCAATCACACCTGGCACGCCGGGGTCATAATCAACACTTGACAACTGAGACTATAATATCCACACAAGCCAGAAAATAGCTATAGAGTTTTAAAGTGCAACCACCAACTAATAATGCCTAGAAAGCAACCCCTCTCGATCGCTAGCCTGGCTAGGGTACGTTCCTGTTTATTTATCAATCTCCTGATGGGCATGATGCGTCCACATTATAAATTTCTTTTGTTAGAATCAGAGATTAGACATTAATAAGTGTTGATTAATGGGTAGTAATACGGAGCTAGGAAGGGTTAGAAAGTTAGCGACGTCATGGTGAGGTTGGGGAGGGAGGCATTGTGTTGGAGGACAAAGAGTTGATTAAATGAATGGCCGCCATATGTCGGGAAAAAGTTCGAACCATGGCCAACATTAGGCTTGCCTGGAGGGAGACATACTTCTATTTCATCCTTTATCACTTTTCTATCCCCATTATTCTTCCCTCACCTAACAATCGTTCATACCCTCTCTTCAAATTTTTTTATAAAAATAATAATCCAATTTTAGTATTTTACCGATGTTAAATAAGGTTTTGAAAGAGAGAAAAAAAATACAATGAATCATGTTTAAACATTAATTATAGAGGCAAAATTAATAAATAAGCATTAATTGCTCTCCAAACGATTTATATTGTGGACTAAATCATTTTTTTTAAAAGTGATTTATATTATGGACTGGAGAGAGTATATATATATATATATATGAGAAAGTCGCTTCATTTTCCTCCAACTGTTTGACTACTGCAGTTTTAATATATACTACGTGTGTCCACTTAATTATTTCCCATGCATCCGGTTTATAAGGTTATTTTTATGAGTTGCCTGGACGCAGTTAAATTCATTTCTGGTAAAGTAGTGGTTAATTTCTCGCTAGAATCATACACAGCAAAAAGTTTACTTCATTTATTCCTTGTTCTTTTTAATTAACTATGAATCAACAGGGTGATTATGAATCACGTGAATTATATATCCACAGATTGACTAGACATACAGAAAATGCATGTGGCTAGTAAAATATGGTACACAGTTAGAAAAGTTAGCTGCGATATTGTTTTCTCAGACACATAATGTTTTTAAGGGTAAACATGAGATGCTCGATGAAGTCCCTGTCATTCGATGAAGTTGTCTGGCTCTATGATAAATCTAATCCTCTCGTAATTGTTTTCTTCATCTTCAATCAATACTTGTCATTCAATGAGATGGTCCTATATGGATCGTTCTGCTGTTTCTCATTTGTATGCCTCATCATATTCAGTCTGAATGGTCAAAACTTGCGTTTCTAACAGGTTCAGGCTGATTGGTCAAAAATTGACGACGTGATTAGGGAACACATTGAACGCGCTATGTTGAAAGATGTTCCATCAGGTTCTTCATTCCACTGTGTTAGCAGAGAGATATAAATTAAAATCCCAACATGAGGTTTCTAATGGGGGAACACTCCCCCAACTATATGGTCCATTCTGATAGTTTATTATATAAATTTATTGAAAGAACCCTGATCAAATAATTGAAAACTGAAAAGGCTTAATCATACTGTCCGGACTATTAAAGAGGTTATTATCTAGAACACTAGGTCCTATATTCACGCACTACTAGTATTTATTCTAAAGAAAGTATAGTGCCCATAATCACGCAGCTTCATTAGTGACTTCTAAGCAGGAATACTTGACATATATGGAAGCCTAACTGTTGGCTGAAAAAGCCTACTCCTCTTATCCTCAATAGTATAAAGTTTATTTGAGAGTTTGAGATATGTAGGTGATCCAATTTTCTCTCATCATTAAAACGGTCTCATAATATAAGTGTTATCTGGGATTTGATTGGAGAACCAATCTGTTGCTTTCAGTTTCCAGCAACAGGAAGGCCATACCATCGTGTAGTTGTACGTTCAGCTCCCTTTTCTGTTCGAGAAATTTCCAACTAACTCTGTGACCACCTTTCATGATTTTCCTCCTTTATTTTCTAATGAGGATGATTAAAAAGAAAGTCTTCACCGGGGGTTTCATGACGAGGGTGGTGAATATGGCCACAATACAACCCCACTTTACAGCCTCCAATTTATATTGTTATCATTTTTATGTATAAATCACCTGTCTTTTTTCTTTTTTGTTTAATATGGGAATGCTTCATGATTGTGGGGGAAATTGGGTTACATCTGCTTATCTTGAAATCCAAATCCCCCAACAAAGATGTCTACTTATTTATTTTTTGAAAAATGAAAGAAAGCGTGAGAGGTATGGTTTTTAGTGGAAGCATACACCTCAGTGGGCAAGTGGGCAGAGCTTAGGGACAGGGAATTGCCAACTTCCATTTCTGGGCTACATGAAATGGAACCGAAGCCTTTAATTCATGTGAGAATGGGCCTGTATTACCCAATGGGCCATTATTTTAAGCTTCCTTTTGGGTTGGTCTAGTTTTTAAGTCTTTATTGATTTGTTTTGGATCGTAAAGCCCTATTCGGTTAAATTACCCGAAATATCCAAGCCTTTTAAAGATGTTTCAATACACTTGTTATCGGGCCACCAATAATTTGGGGTGGCCGTGACCTATCCATGGACTCTTGTTTTCAAAAACCAATTATACGCATAGGCGTGACTGGAGCCTAATTATCGTTTCTTCAAGCACCCCTCTTTTTAATGTTTGCAGTATACGAGGACTATACTGGGATATCCTCGTATCACACAGGTATTCTTCTATTGTGAATAAATTTTGTTTGATGTACTATTAAACACTAAATATGAACACTCCTCTCAACAGAGATTCAAACATTTGTCGTCATGGTGTGAGTGTATAGCCTGATTTAACCCTCGTTAATATCTTCACAGTTACTTAAACATTGATTTATTTTGTTATTAGGCATCTGACGTCAGATACTCTTTGGGAAACCCTCAAACCAAGATTTTATAAGCTCTTTTTTTGTAAGTTGAGACAACTTTTCTCTTATACTCATAATGTAAATCGCAAAAACACTTCTGAAAATAAAAAACAGAGGCATATATGCACGTTTGGTCTAGTTACAAGAACAACATGTGCAGTACTCGCCATGAAATGTTAATTCTCTTTTTGGGGTCTACATTGAGAGGTGCATTTAGAGAATAATTGTTATTAGTCTGTTCATTTGTTTTTTCTAATTTCCAAATGTATCTTTAAACAAATATTTTCCCAAACTATTCTAAACTTTAAAAAAACAAGAAGAAGAAGAAGAAATATGCATTGACTAGTAGGAGTAATAGGAGACCAGAATAGGCGTGACGTAGAATAGGACATGAAACAGTGAGGGTGAGGCAGTGGGAAGAGAAAAGATGGAGGCAGGTGGGAAAGATGAAAGAGCAAACAAAAAAAAGTGAAAGGAATGGGTTTTCAGCTTTCCACATGGAAAGACGAAAGAAAGCTCAAAGAGGAAGGTCAACGCCCCCACAGAAAGAAGAATGGTCAACCGAAGAGCAGGGCACAGGGCATAAGGCTAGAAGCCTAACACCATTCTTTGTTGCTTGTTGCACGATTATGGACAAAGAGCCGCTTGAGACCATAAGAAAAAGAGAAAAGTACATTCAGATCCCAAAACAAAATCACCAAAAAATCCCATATAAGAAGATACTTCTATAAAAAAAAAACTCCTTAAAAACTTCATTATATTAATTCTAAATGTGAAATTACTTTTTTATATTTGATATTTGGATATGATATGATATCAAGTTATATGATTATGTGAAGAGTACTTGTCAATCGTCACTTTAAGCCTTATCAAAATAGGCACATGCATTTGTCAACGGAAGTTGTTTTATTTAAAATAAATAAGTTTATTAATAGTCACTCTATGACTTATTAAAATAGATACGTATACATGTCATTTTATAAATTGTCAAAATAGGTAAATACACATATTAAAATAGGCACATAAACTTGCCAAAATAAAAAAACACTTGCCAATTTATTTATTTATTTATTTTATCAAAGGGACATTCTATTAATAAAACATCAAAGAAGTGACGGTTACAAAGAGAAGAAAAATAACCGCCTGAGTAGCACACAACAGACAAACAAATACAATAGAAACAAAAAATAAACAACAACAAGAATACTAGGAAAGAGAAAAAACCTAGCCACCATTCAATGAAAAACTGGTATGTGAAGGATTATTAACACCAACATAAGTCTTCTGAGCCTCAAGAGTTAGAAGAGATAACAAAGTAGGTGTTGGTTGTGAAAACCCATCCAACAAGCAAGATACCCTTTATGAGCATCACCGCGAAAGGAGATCCAAAGACGTTATACACATAAACTTCACAATAGGCATATACCGTTGTCAATTTATAGTTTTTAAGTAGGCACATAAACTTATCACAATAAACACACATACTTACTATTTTATAAATTATCAAAGTATGCACATAAACTTGTTACAGTATACAGTTGTCATTTCATAACTTGTCAAAATAAGCATATAAATTTGCCATTTTACTAAGGACAATAAGTAATTCTACACTCACAATTAATATCAATAAAGTAGCTAGCGAGCTTTTTATAGGAGAATATGCTGTGGGACTTTTTTGTGATTTTTTCTAGTTATTGGGACTTTATTGTGATTTTCACCAAGAAAAAAGCGAAACATTCTGAATATTTGCAATTGCAACAGTGGTGATGTGTGTCGGGCTCGTAATATAACTCAACAAGGCATGTTTGTGTCGGATGTTTGTTTGGCTTCGGTTTCATGAGCTAAGTAAAAGTGTACCTCATCTTCGCTCATCCCTCTTAGGCTCTTACATTTGAAAAAGTTGCCGCCTCCTTGGTCCTGTCCTTTAGCTTATAATCGTCGCGGCTTTTCAGGAGTTTGCTTTTATACCACTTAAATGTATTATATGTATCCATGCCTCATCAAGGCTTGCTTTTCACGGGTTTTCCAGTTTTTTATGTCCACAGTAATTATTTATAAATAATAAATTATAGCGCATCTCACTTTATTTTCTACGTAAATGTCTAAAAAAATATATCTTATTGCATTGTAAATCGTGTTCTAATGGCTTAGCTTAGAATATAACCTACTTTCTTTTTTTTTTTTTTTTTTTAGAATAACGATTGAAGTCTTCAAAAACAGTTTTTAATCGTGATTTATGATATATGAGGAAAGTATGTAAGATAAGTTTTATTTAGATTTACATTAATAAACATATGGACTCCAAACAAACATGCACATTTGTGTTCTACAATACAACCGCTCTCACAATTTATTTTATATATATATATATATATATATCACAAAATGACTTAAAATCAATTAAACCAAACATTTTAATCTATTGAACTTCATTCCATTGTTGCTTCACTGAAGTTTATTTAAAGTGATTTCAAGTTATAAGGAAATAAGACTACTCTGGTCTTTATTATAATTAATTGCGCAAGAACTTTTTTTTTTTTCTAGACATAAACCTTTTTATAGGGTTATTTGTGACTATTTTTTAAATTTTTCCCTATTTGATTCTCGCGGGAAAGAAAAAATGAGGAGACAGATGGGAACTTTTTTGTAGATGTAAATTAAAGAGACATTCTAAAGAGAGATTTAGAAAATTTTATCAATCTAAGATATTTAATGTTCCTCTACACGAGATTTGATTGATATATCCCGAAAAAGAGAGAGAATTCATTGATATATTATAGATTTATTATAAGTGGTTTAATATAAGAGTTAATTGATATTTTTATATAATTTAAAAAAATAAAATAAGTTACATCAAAGTATTTATATCTATCATTTTATTCTAAACTAATTTGCATGATTTATAAATTAATGTATAATATAATAATAAATAATATATGTTATAATTAAATAACTTATTTAGTATGTTTGGTGAAACTTTTGAAAGGCTTGTGAGTATTTGTGTAAATAAATTGATATCACTACGTAAATTATGATTAAAAAACTGAATTAAACACGATTTTTCAAGTCAGCTTATCTCATAAATTGGTAAAAAGTTTTCTCTTAGGAAAAGCCAAACCCTCCCTTAAATTGCACACATCAATAATTATTAATTAAATGATTTAATATATAAAAATATAAAAATAAACCAATATTCTATTTGTACTTAGAATTACATTCCCTCCTCCTTAATAAAAAGGAAGATCAAATAATATATGTTTACGATCAAAAGGGAGTTTTCTTTAAAAATAGCTTGACCTGTTGCGTTGGAGGCATAAGACGCCGCCAGAGCAAATGTTGGCTCCATAGTCTCGTAAGTTGTAACAAGCCTCCTGCATTAAATGCAAGCCATGATGAGTTCCTATCCTTCTCTAGTCCTTTTTCAATTCTCATCCTCTGAGGAAGATTGTGGATATCATGAAATGGCATGGACAACTTACTCATCATATGCTCCTATCTCTGGCAAAAGGAATTAAACCGATCTTCCTTGTCTCGGCTTTTTTGGTTCGTCCTCTTCCTCTTCCTCACTCACGTCTCTGTCTCTTCAAATCCTCGCCTCCCTCACCCTGTCAAATTTTATGTCATACCCGCACCAGCAAGAACTAGTTGTGCAGCTTGCAGCAAAAGCTGGAAACCCACCTTCGCCCATGGCTTCTCATCAGTTACCTCAGCAAATATCAAGAAATTCCGCTTCCAAACCATTAAACCCTAAAGCGAAGGAATTCGTTTACTCGAGGCTTAAGACATGGCTTCCCCAACTGGGGGTTCCATGGAGTCCTGCACTTTACCAATTCCCACCGTCGCCCATAGTGCTTCATCGTCCTGTCCATACATATCATCCTCATAGTTTTGGATTCTTCAGTCCAAATATGTGCCAAACGGAGGTTGCTGCTCCTCTTCCTGAGTGCACCAAACAAGAACTTATGGGTGAGACTGAGAGAATGATAGGTAACACTAATAAGAGACCCCCTAGATCATACAGATGCGTGTCTCAGAAGACGAACCGGTCTGCTATAAATGCGAGAGAGCATGGAAACAAGTGGAAGGTAGGGAACAAGGTGTTTAGGGCTGGTCACTCTATCATTCCATTCCCCTCAACCATGGAGGAATGCAACCGCTCTGCAACCACTACTGTTATGATCAAGAACATTCCCTATCACTTTCAGTAACTCTCCCTCTTCCTCCTTTAGTTTTTACTTCCATGTGCTGTTTAGGCGTTATAATGATTAATTCATTCACTGTTTCACGGGGATTGTCAGGTGTAAAGACCTGCTAACGATCTTGGACGATCATTGCTCGCAGCAGAATTCAAGCTCTCTGCGGGTTGCTCCGCTTTCCATGTATGACTTCGTCTATCTTCCAATGGATTACATGTAAGTGCGACCCAATACCGTCGTATGAGAGTTACTTTTATATCTTGCACATGTTAATGGCTCATGCATGACTGCTGCATGTTTGCTTTCTCAGGAAATATGCACAAGACAACAGACAATCAAATCTGGGCTACGCCTTTGTGAACTTCACATCAGCAATAGCCGCGTTTCGGTTTTTTCAGAAATTCAATGGACAGAAATGGGCAGGTAACGAGGGTTGGAAGGTGTGTGAGGTTGCTAAAGCCCAGATTCAGGTGCGTTGTCTTTCTGGGTTTGGATTGCCTAGGTTGAATATTTTGAAGGAATTTTATCTGGTGAAAAAATGTCATAAGAGGGTTTCTGCGCAGGGAAAAGAGGCGTTGATAACAAAGTTTAAGGAGAAAGTGTTTAGATGCGGCCATCCAAGTTTCCGACCTGTTGAATACATACCTGCCCGTGACGGTGCAAACCATGGAATCAAGGAAATCGGTGTGGGCAAGTTCGAAAAGGGGTTGCCTGATACAAAGAAGCCCAGGGCGCGCCTTAAACAATGAATAAAAGCTTGCCATGTCGTCGTCGTCCGTACGAGCTAAAATTTTCACGCAGCTTACTTAATCTTTCCCTATACTAGTTTAGTGTATCGAGGTGTGGGTGATGGGCCCGTAGCTGACCTTTGGAACTGTGTTTAGTATTAGACTAGAAGATGTGACGATGATCTTTTGGGATCTCTCGTACAGTGTAGCCCTTGTTCACACTTTGTCCAGATCCCCTCCCATGTTTCCATTATCACCCTGGCATTAAAACTGGTGAAGATGACAGAATCCGGGGCGAATTGGAAACATAGGTTTGTGTTTCTCTCTCGGACAAACATGCCCGTGTCTGTAACTTTGTACTTAGCTTGCAACTTGGTTTGTAGTAGAAATAAACTTATAAATGTATGTGTGCCTCTCTACTCTTTTTGAGGCTGTGGAATTTCCTTCCCTGTGACCCAGAAATTTGAGAAGTTCACATTACATGCGCATTTTTAGATGCTCCTTACATATTTCTACTTGTAAGCTTTTCATTATCCAAGATTTCTCTCTTCTTTGGAAACAGTGCTTACGCATAGAAGTATATAACACATTGGACTCAAATTTGAGAGGCATTTGAGGAATCAAAATTCAGTGTAAGAGAGTTGGGATCATGTGTGAAGTAAAAAGCGGAACGTATGAATGAGGTGAGGTGACACTGACATGATATGTCAAAATTCAAATTGACGGTGGTCATGATGGAGAATCTTGAGAAAGCATGCACGGTGGATCTTGAAGATCTTGATCCAGATATGTGGCTGAGAAGTGGTTTAAAATTTGGGCTATGGTGAAAATCCAAGAATCATTGAATTGGACTTCATTAAGGGATCAGAAGATTTCCTTTGCATTGACCTTTGATGGAAACACCGAATGAGGTGACACTGTCCTCACTGGTCACCCACGTCACGCCACTCTCCAAGGCTTCAAACTTCAAACACTTCCTCTCCCGTGTTTGTAATTAAACATTTTGTAGATATCACATAATCTCACAATCTCACAAATCAGGGGGGATTGAAATTTATTTGGATAACGGGTTGAAACTATTTTTTTAATATATTTTATGATTTATGAGGTAAATACATGAATATTTCACGATTTAAAATGAATGTATGAAAAAAAGTTTTATTTTAATTTGTTTAAATGTGTTTTTCTAACTCTAATTATCAGAATATATTAAAACAAACACCAAACAACTGAGAGGCAGGCAGATTAAACAGGAGTTTCAATTTTCCGTATGATTTGGTTGCATATCAGTAGACAATAGCTGACTGAGCGAGGGATTTTCAATATTTCCAATCACCACAGAGAAGGGTGGCAGGTGTAGATCATGATCAAAAACCCAAGTGGATATGCGTTTGTACTCCATCACAAGAAACTAAAACCGCCGCATCCATCACATATTCTTACTTAACACACAAACTATATTATATGATTTTAAATTCCTCGAATACATTCTACACAATATGAGGGGATTAGCCACCTAACCAATGGATACTTTGACCTAAAAGAAAAAAAGAGATTTTAGTTACTTTTTTTTGGCAGTTTGACGTTCATCTATTTCCCTGTTTATTGTGCGCCACTTGGGCTTGTTTGAATTAGTGATAGTAGAAGTGACTTTTTTTTAATCTAGCTTTTACAAACTTAAGATGGGATAAAAATCATATTGTAAATGTGATTTATGTTTGAATTATATGTTATAAAAGCTTATTGTACCATGAAAAGTAGGTTTTAGTAACTTCTTTTTAAAAGTTATTTTTGGCCTAATAGCCCATTTGAAGAAAAAAAAAACCAACCCAAACATCTTATTTTACTCCATCGTATTTTTTCCCTTTCTACTGTGAAAAAACAGTTTGTTGCCTGAGTTTGTGTTTTTTTTTGAACTTTTTTTTTTTGTGTTTTTTTAAATTGCTTCAAAGTCTAAAAAGGAATTTCCTTCTAGTTCAACACTCAATTTTTAGGTTTTCCCTCTTGATGGGGTTTTTTCCCATCTAATGGATTTATTTTCCCTTCAGATGCTATCTCAAACACAACCGTTGGGAGCCAGGGAGTTGTGCCTCACTGTAGATAGTGCTGCCCCTTTTATTTCTAATCCTACGCTTCAGATTTTTTTAGTAGGCATGCCAAGAAAATACGTATTAAAACTTAAATAATTAATATTTTTTTCTAAAATCTGTTCTCACTTTTTTAAATATTTCTACCGTTGAAAAGAACAACCTTTAAAAAAAAAAAAAAAAAAGGCCAAAAGGGCAAATTTTATAACAAACTTTTAGATAAGGGGCACCTGACACCTTAAAGTTTTTTAAAAGGTAAAAATACATGTAAAGATTGAAACAAGGGGCATCTGGCACCATGCCATTAAGTCTCCTTCAGATTCTGTCAATTCACTATTAATTGAGCCTCACAATGTTCCGCATATCATGAATTTTATTTGACATTTGACTGGTTCAATCACTCCTTCGTCATCCTCCTCTTAATTGACCAAGGCGGATGCTATTAAAAATGGATAGGCAAGGTTGGCGATTGTGACGATAGAGTAACTAGTGGAGATTGTGATGATTGAGTAACCGGTGGCTGATGGGCACCTCGTCATAGCCACCTACCTTGCCTGTCTATTTTTTGTAGCATCTGGCTTGGTTAGTTAAGAAGAGGAGGACACAAGAGTGATTAGACCAGCAAATGCGGAATAAAAATCATGACATGTAGATCATTGTGGAACTCAACTAACAGTATGGTGCCAGCCTGCCAAGTGCCCCTCATTTCAAAATTTTATGTGTATTTTTGCTTGTTACCTATAGTTTGTTGTTAAATTTGCCCCTTATCCAATTTTTATCATTTTACCTTTAGCTTTATTTCTATTTATGTATTGTGAAAGCTTAAATTAATTAAAGATTTATTTATGTATATGCTAAATCCTTGAGAACATTAAATTACAGAATAATGAGAAAAGCCCACAAGTCCCCCATGGCCAATTCCTAACAAGTTTGTGAATTAAGCTTCTGCTGTGTGGTTGAGCCCACTGTTTGTTACGATGCGTTTAGACACAAACCCTGACTTCTTTGTTTGTGAGGATCTATAGGGTATTAGCCCAGGCCCCAAGAGAAGAACTCAGCGACTAGAAACGGATAAAAAAATAAAGTCAAAATAACGAATATTTTTATATTTGTGAGACATGACAAGTGAAGTGTTGTTGTCCTGGTTACTGTTGGGTTAGTAGTGGGAGTTGTGAGTTATATTCTATTTGATTTTTGTAGGAGCTAGTCAGGTTGTAAATATATTTTGTGTTTGAATTGATAGTGTTAGAAGTGGTAGAGGCTTCGTTAAAAGTTTGAGATTTTTTTTTTTAAAAGCTACCCCATAAAGCTTATGGTAAAAGGAGTTTTTATAAAAAAAGGTTCAGTGGGATAAAAGCTAACCCAGATACCTCTTATTGGTTTTTTTTTTTTTTTACCCTCTAAAACCACTGAGGCCACGGGAACAACAAAATGACTGATTATTACTTCCACTCCTCTTCCGTTCGCGAACCATACATACTTTTTAAATTGATAGCTTGATACCACTTTAATCCTGTTAATAAATTCATTTTCAGATTAATAAATAACAACTACACAATTTTACCTTGGTTAAAAGTAAAGAGAGAAGAAATAGCTAAAAAATAGTACCTTAGATCCTTTTTTATAAGATCCTAAACTTTGAGTTGCCTTAGTCTTTTTTATAAGAGTTGAATAAATTGTCTAAACATTTAATGATTTTTTTTCTCACTTTTGTCCTATGTATTGCATTAATTAAAAGGTTGACAACTCTTATGTTTTCTCTATTTCTTTATTTTACTTACCTCTAATAAATAAGGGCATACTTAGAAAGGAAAGTTTATTTCATACATAATTATTATTTTTAACTAATTTTAATTGCTTTCTTAAACAACGACAATTCGGTTATTGAGTTTTTATAAATAGGACCGGAGTACTCATTCATAAATAAAGGGTAAAATTGAAAATTTATTCTATAATTATTGAGTTAACTAACTTTTATGGTATTTGATAAATAAGTAATTTAGACTTATAATTAGGATAAAATTGGTAAATTATCAGGTCAAGACTCACCCGACAATGTAATTCCGTATGCACGCCCTTCTGTAATTATAAATATATACCTTCGTGAGGTTTGTTATTGGGAAAATTCCAGAAAAATAAAATTAAAAATGAGAAAAGATAAATCAGTGCTGCAGATTTATTAAATCTTAAGTCACTATTGAAGTAAGAATTTAGGATTTCCAATTCTTACCAAAAGACCAAAATGTTCTAAATTGAGGACACAAGTTTCAGGGGACAATATCAACGTGCGTATTTATATTAACAATGTCAAATTTTACATTAACAACTTTATTTCTATATTTGACAACTTCATATCCCAAAAACTAGGGATGATTTTGAAGACACAAGTTTCAGGGGTCAATATAACAATATTTGTATCTATATTAACATCATATTTTACAATAATAACTTTACTTTATTGTTTCACAACTTCATGTCTAAAAAATTAGGAATAATTTTGAGGGCATTATAAGTTTCAGGGGTTAATAACAACATTTATATCTATATTAACAACATTATATTTTATATTAATGATTTTACTATAATGTTTCACAATTTCACATCTAAAAAATCAGGGATAATTTTGAGGCATTATAAGTTTTTTAGGGATCAATATTAACAACATTATATTTTATATTAATGATTTTACTATAACTTATTTAAAAACATAAGATTTTACATTAACAACTTTAAGATTTTACATTAACAACTTCACTTTCATGTTTCACAACTTAACTCATAGCAATTTGGTCAGATTGGAAATCTCATATTCCTACTTCAGTTTTGACTTGTTATTTGATAAATTCACAGCACTAATTTATCTTTTTCCTATTTTTAATAGTATTTTTCTGAAATTTTCCCCTGCATTATTCCTAATTTTTTTTATTTTTTGTATTAATGTCCATGTCAATATATATGTTTGTAAGTGCATATGAATAGTAACCATATGAAATTGTTATTAAAAAATTGTTTTGACTTGTTATTTCCTCACCTTTGTCGGCTCATTGCGATGATTCCCATATTTCTCTTTACGCAGGGGTCAATCTTGTGTATGATTAAGAGTATCCAACAACCATGCATATGAAAAGCAATATATATGTATATATAATAACAATACAGAGGAACAAATTCAAAACAACTGCACCTAAACAAGGTTGAATAAATTAATGAACAAACTCTTTATTATATATTTCTTTGATGGCGACGGAGTTCTAAATATTAATTAAATCCGATGGTTTGTGCTTTACAGCTAGAAAAACATACAAAGGTCCACTTGCCCTCTAATTTTGATTTACTATATGTTCCCAACATCCTGGGTGTTCATTTCCCACTCGTGTGGAACCAATTAATTATAAGACGTTTATTCATCTTAAGACAACTAGCCTGCCCATATATATATTTAATGGAAGCATTCTCGATCAAGTGCAACTTGTGTAATGAAAAATAACGGTCAATTATTTTATAACACGTCTATTAGTCTTGACACAACTTGCCTTCCCATATTCAATGGAAGCATTCATTTTAGTACTATAGCGCAACTTGAGTATTAATTAAAAAAAACGGGGCCAACAAATTGATTAACGCTAAGAAACCCTAGTTACTATCAGTAAGTAAGCTCTGAAAATGGGTTAATAATGGGCTAACTCTTAACTAATTGTAAGTTCAACGACTAAACTCATTTACTTCATTTTAATCTGACGGGCCATGTAGATTGATTAACTCATTGACTAGCTTTTTTTTTTTTTTTTTGATATTAGACGATAGGAGGAGAGTAGGTCAACCTGCGACACGTGGGGGAGACTAGTTCCAATACCATTTGCGCAACAAAGGCGCTGGTTGACTGGCTCTTTTAAATCATTCTAATGTGTAAATTCAACAACCCGGGCCGCATAATTCAATGACTGGCTCTTTTAAATTGAGTTTGTTTGAGAATATCAACAAAATATTAAAAAATGGTTGTCTCTTTTTGCAGTGTAGTACATATGTAGATGCCCATTTCTTGTGAGGATTGTTCAATTGGAAAAATCAGCGTCAATTCAACGTTAAATTTTGTGATGTTTAATTCGTCTAGTCCTAGCATTTTAAAAGTATGTTTATGTAAATCAAGATAAAATATATTCTACATATTTACTACATATATCCTTTAAATCATGATAGAAAAGCAGTTGCTATCACTATTCACTAACACAAATAAATAGACAGTTAATAATGACTTTTTGGCGGCTGGAAACAAGAGCCCATTTAATTTGTCGCATATGGCGTGTGACCGTAAAGAATTAACCTACGCAGCGGCACATGAACATTGAAGAACATGGAGTGACGAAAAAAAAAAAACTCCCACCGTCCTTTTTAAAAACATTTTTTTATTGCATAAAATAAAATAATAGTTAAAAATAATAAATGTGTAAAAAATATTATATTTTTTTTTTCTGAATATGCCCCTATTTATGAATAGAGTATTGGAGAGATCATGAATATAAAATATAAGAGAGAATGAGTAATAAATGATTAAATGAATGGAATTAGTAGGAGATAATTAATATAAATATACATATTTAATATGGTTAGAAAAGGAAAAAATAGTTTAAATTTTGAAAGAAAAATGTGCTTATATGAAGAAATCAAACTCAAAAAAGAAAAAGCTGCTTGTAAAAAGAAGGAAAATTCTTTTCAGATCTCAAGAGACCAAGAAAATGTCAAAAAAATTCTAAGGAAAATTAAAATGCAAAAAAAATAAATATAATTAACAACTCTTATTTGTGGGATTAATAACTCAATCTGTTGGATAAACAGCTCCTTGGGGCTTTGCTAATATCTGAATTTTCCTTAAGATTTTTTGAATATTTTTTTGGTCCGTTGAGACTTAAAATGAATTTTCCCTAACCGCGCTAATTAAGGCTGTGTGTGTGCGTGTAATGGTTTAATTAGCCGGGGGAGGGTGATTGCTTAATGAAAAAGAAAAGGAAACAACAGGACTCTCTCCTATCTTTTTTATAAAAGCTCATAATTTAGTCTTTGATGTAAGAGCCTAATAAAAATTGTATAAATATTTAATGATTTTTTTTTAATTTTTACCCTTTATTGATTATATATATTACATTAATTAAAAAGTAAGTGATACTCATATTTTTATTTTATTTCTTTCTCTTTTTACCCCTCATAAATAAGGGCGTACTTTTTTTAAAAAAGTTTATTTTATATATACTTATAATTTTTAATTAACTTTAACTATTTTTTAAACCAGTTATTAATAAATAGAACGAAATGGAGTATATAAGTAAAGACAGGGATGAGATATGCGTGTTTTGACAAAGGAAAGGGGTAGGGGGTGGGGTGTGTGGAAACTTGGAAGGTGACCTTTCGGGGCATGAAGTGATAGTGTACTAATTAATACCCACTCACTCTTGACCCGCTCTCAATCCCTAAGGTCAACCTCCTCTCTTGTCTCTATTCATCTCATTATTACGCATCTTTTAATAATTCCCATTCTTCATCAACCCTGATTCAGGCCATTCTACTTTCAATTTAAAAACTTCATATAAGATTTAGTATAATAAAAGGCAAAACAGTGAGATGTTATTGGAAAAACCAACTAATAAAATTAACACTTGATAAAGGGTTGTCATGGAAAAATAAAAATAAAATGTCCAAGTAATCATAAATTTAGAAGAAACTACCTATATAAACAGAGAGTAAATGTATAATTAATTAAGAAGGAGAATTGGGATCGAGAGTGAAGTGTTGATCGAGAGGGGAAGGAGGGAATCACTCGTCATTCCCTATGAGCATCACGTGCAAGGGGGAGGACTGGTTGGCCGCCGAGTCAATCTTATGTATCTTCCTTTTTTCCTTCTTTCCTGTCTCACACCACACTCTCGCTCTCCTTCCACCCATCTTCTCATCCTTTTCAATATATTACTCTTTATTCCGATTTTAAATATAACACCACTTAAAATTTTAGAAAAGTTAAAGAATCTAAATATATTACTAATATTTAATTATAGTATATGTTGTGTATTATTAGATTATATATTACTCTTCTGATCCTGAATATAACCTATAGTTTATAGTGTAAATTGTACTAGGAATTATGTCACATATTTAACACTAGCAGTAATAGTTTACAAGTCAGACTAACTAGAGTTTGAAGAAAAAGCCCTACATATAAGTATTTTAAAATAATTTATTTAACTTCTTTAATCTCCGATGCTGCCGTCCCGTTTGAAATTTTGCACCTACGGTCGGGGTCTGGTAAGTTGAATCGGTTCGTGTTTTGAAAGCACTAGTATTCGTACTATTCAATCGTTTATATGCATCCAATAACCCCCACAGCTTCCTTAATTGCTTCGCCCCCACGCTGTGCCATGTCTTGTAAATTACTATAATTATCCTCCAGCCCCAAATTTAAACATTTTAATAATGATTACATGTTTCCCATCCACGCGCAAACACATATATATCAATGAAGCTTTGTACATCCACGTGATTGCCCCACATGTTGGTACAATGTAGATCCCTCCTCAATAATTTTCATCTTGTTATTTTTTAATCAATTCTTATCATTTTAAAGTTCCTTTTTTTTTTAAATCATTTTCCCTCGTTCTTTCTACCTACGCACTATGTACACATGCATGCCCTAGTATACGTTCTACACGCCATATCCCATATGGATTCACAGACATGCTAATACATATATATGCTACAAACAGACTACTTAGATCCATAAAATGTCTATAGTGACTTACAAGTAAAGCGTATGCGTCTTTTACTCTTCACAAAAGAAGCATATATAATAGGATTCAATAACAATAAACTATATATCACTTTATTACTTCCTACCGAATCTCATTATTCTACTATTATATTATCAAAATTTGAAGCAATATAGAAAAGTGGATAATCATGATCATAATTTGCATAATTAGTATTGGTTAAAAGTGTCGTTGGTCAATCATGGTTAATGGTGATTTTTGTTTGGATATGTTTTTATCACAAGTGACTTTAATTAAGAATTGTGATTATGTTTGGATTCCATTCATTTAAAGCACTTAGAATGAATATATACTCAAAGGGTATGAATTCTATAAAGTTATCATGAAATTGAAAGTAAAAATAGCATAAAACTTCTTGACAAAGGGCCGCATATGCAACCAAAACAAAAATTATAAATGTTGGAGTATATTTCAAAAAGCATATTACATGATCTATCATTATATATCAGCGAATTTCATATTTAAATAAAAAAATAAATTGATGAATATGATAGCTAATTATTTTGCGAGGATAATTGCACTAGATTATATTATCAAGTTTATTTCTTCAATAAAGTTGTTTACATTTTTTTGATTTTATTTAATAATTAATATTAAATATGATTTAATAAAAGACATGGATATTTAAATATTATTTTTATTATATAATTGTTATTAAATAAAATAATTTAAAAATTATTGTTAATTAATGGGGAAACAATATTTAAAATGATATTATTCGAACTACTTTAGTTAAAAAAGAATAGTCAATATATGTGTGAATAATATGTGGAAAGAATTTTGGAGAAGGAATTAGAGGGTAAATTAGAGAAATTATTTTTGTAGAAGTTTCATCTGGATTTTTCAATCACATATGCAACTCCCGTATCACCTATGCTCAAAGTGCCGTTAGAGGGTGAAATCAAGATTCATTGGGGTTGATTGATTTTTTATTTTTTAAATTACCCAAAGACAAACAAGATTTATAAATTTTTTTTTTAAAAAAATAAAAAATAATAATTGGTTCAATCAAACTTATCTCCCACCGCTTAACCAAATAAGCATGCCAATAAGATGAGATTCTGCCCATTCTTGAAACATGTATATATATATGCTAAAGTATACTTTTAATCCTTTAAGTTTACATGAGGTATACTTTTGGTCCCTTAACTTTATAAAATATACTTTTAGTTCTATAATTTTACCACCATTAAGATAACGATATAAACTTAAATGATGACTTTAAGCTTAAATTTAAAACATGGGTAAACTGAAGAATATATAAAATTTGTGTAATTAAATGTTATTAGTCATCCGTTGAGTTTGTAGCGTCAGCATTTTTCATTATCAATATTAACGGTGTTTAAATTTTAGGACAAAAAGTATACTTTATAAAGTTAGTGGATCAAAAGTATGTCTTATATAAAATTTAAAGGAGTAAAAGTATATTTTAGCCTATATATATTTGTGTCGTTAACATTCCCCAACAGAGAGACGCACATATATAATAACTCAAGGTTCTTTACTGCAAAGAAATCATTCAAATGTAATTTATTGCATGCTTGGTTTTAATGTATCGTAATAAGGTCATCACAGTTAACTTTTCATTTGCATTGTTTCTTAATTTCTTTCTTTTTGCCAACATTTGCATTGTTTCACATGTTAGATTAGGCCATTTTTATTAACATTTTCTTAAGAAACACACCTCTCTCATCGTTATAGTTTAATTACTCTAAAAAAAATTGTGCGATATATTATTCATCAAAAGCACGCATCGTTTATGTTATCTAAAAATAATTTCATACAGATTAATACGAAAATGGCACAGAGATATGAGAAGGAATCAAGGAATTGTGAACATTACATAGAGTTGAATTGATGCAGAAAGTTAGCTGTCACGCGCGCGCACAATCTGAGTTGTGAAATAATGAACTTTGGCTACAGGAACGACTTTCAAACCAGCACATTAAGCTGACTTAACGGTAAATTTAATTCTCAAACTAACCATTGCCACGTAGGGGAACGGAGCGTAGTCTAGGGAAAAATTCATTAGAAGAGACTTTAGTTCTCATGTTTTTGAAAATTGTAGAAGATTGCTGCCGTGTAATTTAAAAACATGAGGCTAGTGATATCGATGTTGGAAGTGATCTTTTCGGATTATTGCTCTTCTTGGTCAGAAGTCGTTGATTTCATTGTACTAATTAAGAACAGTCTAGATTAAATGTTAATATATATTGTCTAGAAAATTAATTTATATACTTATCTGAACCATAAAAATTTACCTCATCACCGTCAATCACTATTCACTATACTGTAGTGGATCGTATATTTATAATAAGAGCAGCAAATTACACGTCCAAGATGCAACATGCATATTAAAATAAGAAAAAAAAAAAGGCGTTATCGATGTAGGATTGGGAATCTCCAGCTCCGCCCTTATTATTATGCATGCCAGTTGCCACATGTCCAGACGATATTTGAACGCCTCCATTTATAATGTACATGTCACACTCGCACAGTTCAAATAATGCAAGCCTGACTATTAATGCGCGCAAGATTTTAAACTACAGAAAATAAATTAGTAGAACCCAACAGGCCAAAACTAATTGGCTCTACCATTGATATAAACACATGAATGACGTATACATAGATATATCTACCTACAAGGAGATAACAAAGCTACCAAATATAAGACTTTTTCTACATTTGAGAGAAAAATTCTAGGACAAAAAAAATGACATTATTCGATACAATTACACACATATACACAATAAACCCTGCGCAATTCGTGGGTCCTCGATCTCTAAAACACAAGCAAATTGTTCTTGACGTCATACCCCATTTTCTCCAAATTGGGCTGCACCGCAAACTGAATCATGGGTGGTGGCCCACAAGCCAATGCCAGCGTGTCATCTGATGCTGTAGGGGCATGCTCTCTCAGGACATCCTCCGTTATGAAACCCACACTGTATTCCCACCCTTCCTTGCTTTCCTGGACCACGTACCACACCTTGAACCGCTCATCCTTCTTAGCCCACTCATCCAGCTCTTCTCTCAGCAGAATATCATCCTCCGTCCGGTTCGCATACACAACGTGCATCTCCGTTCGGTCCTCAGGGTCCTTCAGGATGGCTTGCGCCACCTGATAAATGGGCGTAATGCCGGTCCCACCGGCTAACATGGCTAGCCTCTTCGCGAACTTGGGCTTCCCATGAACCAAAAATTGACCTCTTCCAGAGTACTCTACGTGGCCTAGTGGGCCCTTCACTTCCACAACAGAACCGATAGGAAGCGAGTCTAAGTGTTGAGACATTAGCCCACCGTTGGGGAACTTGGGGTGGACCCCTCTGAAGTAAATCTTGACCACTAGATCAAAGTACCCCACTACATCGACGCTGCTAGTTGGAGTGTAAGCTCGCATGCATAGCTTATCGTGAATTGTAGCGCATACGAATATGTGCTTTCCGACTGGAAGGCCCATGATTTGGTCGTCGGAGGGCAGGGCAAAACGGAAAAGTCTCACGTCGTGCGAGATGGATGTTTTGGAGACGAGCTTGCATGGGATTTTTTCACGTGGTTTGAGGGCCACGCTGCGTGATATTGGTGGGGCTTCTGTGATTGGGGTCAAGTGCCTGATGGTATTGCCGTTGCCGTGCACGGAGTTGTTGGGCGACGAGTTTTGGGAGGCCGAACCGGAAGTGATGAGCTCACCAATTCGGAATTCTTCGAGCATTTTCTTTGCCTTGTCGGAATGGATGGCTTCGAACTCTTCGGTGCAGTCGGTGCCGGCGTTGATGAGGATGCTATCGGTGCCGCCGGGGTGATCTTTGAGGAAGCGAGTGCAATCAAAAACATGGCCGTGAACGATGATCCAAGCAGAATCAGGGGAAGAGTGCGTTTTGACTTCAGACATTGAGTACATATTTGAGGCTGTGTTCATGAAGGGCGTCGAGACACTCTTCTTGAGGCTCTGGTTGGACTCCGCTGTCTGCTCCAGGTGCCTTTCCTTAGACATCCACCCACCGGATTTGTTCCCTGGTAAGGTTGGGTGCTCAAACACAATTCCAATCTCCCCTTTGTGGGGCCTGCACACGTGGGTTTTCACTTTGAACCAGCAATTGTTCATCATGCCCTGCACCACCAAAGCCCAAAGCACACGGGTTTGAATAAAATAGACGACTTAGAGATAAAAATTAGTCAAATGAATTATAGTATTTGCATTGCGAACATTGACCATAGTACTGATGTAGATTTCCAGTCACTGATATTACTATATATATATATTCAAACTCAATTAATGTACACAATTTTAACTTTTATTTAATGCCGGTCATTTGTGAATAATCATACGCATCTGTGACTGTGACAGCCAGTCCCACCAACCAGACTCTTGAAAGTGATAGGGGATGATTCAGCGAATGTGTTACAGAAAATTGGTAAAAATTCACTTTTTATTTTATTTTATTCAAACACTTGTGCTCTCTGTATTTAAAATCATGCAAAGTTCCGTTATTTTACGTGTATAAAAATATTAGATTCTTCTGTAGAAAGAATTTTAATATGATTTTTCATCTATTTTTAATTTTTTATTATGTGGTAATTTAGAAATGAAAATCCCTGGAAAAGAATCGGAACTCCAAAGAGGCAGTTATTAAGGGATGCGATAAATCCGTTGGGTCCAGGGAATGATATGGGTTAAGGACGTACCATGACATTCCAAATGAGCTTCTCGGGTTGGGTGTTGAGGGCCTCGTCCCATGCTCGGACGGCGATTTCCTTGGCTCCCAGAAGGTCCAGCACCTCCACCTCCAGCGACCAGAAACACCAGCACCAGTATTTACCGTACTTGTTCGGCTTCTCTGTGTGCTCCAACGTCGCCACTAACCACGTTTCCCCGCCGTTCAATGTCACCTCCACACGTGTCACTTTTCTCCCACCCCCTGCACAGTACCACATGCATATTATCTTTAATTACCACCCTCCCAGCATAATTATGAGGAAAATCTCATATAAAACTTAGAAAAAAAGAATTTGAGATGTTGAAATTTAAATGTTTTTATTAAATAACCCTTCAAATATTATTTCGCTCTCTTCTTACTCTTCCCTTCCCAGTGTCCCCTCTCTCTCTAAAGATTGAGAAGGCGACGATGACTCTCTCTCTCTCTCTAAAGCGAAGGGCAACGATGATAGTAAAGCAAATATGGAGTTCACTTTGTTGATGAACCTAAGAAACATCTATCTTCCACCATTTTTATATTGATCTAGCCATGGGCGGATTCAAGTATAAGGGTAAGGAGGATAGTGCTCACCCACCTTGAATCGGTGAATTAATCGGGGAATTGAGGATTTTATTTTATTTATTTATTTTAAAAAAAGTTAATAAATGTTTAAATAATTACCCACCTTTAAATTTAAATTAAGTGTTCACTCTTAATATATCAATATTGTACTTTATATGGATGAGGGATGAATGGTTGAATGATTGCTTAGTGTCTTATACTGAAAAAGATGTATTTGATAGCATTAATAATAAGACAATTATGATAAAATTCTAAAAAATAAGGCCTAGAAAGATGACGTTGTAATTATTTTTTTGTAATATACTTTTGTTATTAAAATATATGTACTTGAACTTTTCTAACAACATTTCATTCATTGTAATTTTCTAAATAGGTTTGTAAAATAAGCTTAAATAACTGCATCTCTCTTATTACATCATTAAGTATTCACTGATTTCATTTGAATATTTTTTTGATATTTTTTTTCTTTGTTTATATTCTTTTGTTTTTTAATGCATTTAAAACTTTCCTTTAAAAAAATATTCGGGGGACCCAAATCTCCCGTCAATGATACCTCCTTCAGTAATTTTCTGGATCTAGCTCGACCTTCACCCCACGTTCAAAAGAAAGAGAGGGAGGATGTCGGGAAAAAGGAGAGAAGATGAGGAGAGAGAGAACATGTGAGAGACGTTTTAGTAAAAGTATTTAAATTTCAAAACACTATATTCTTTTCAATTAACTCTATGTAATTTTAATTTTTTAATTGATGGTTTAGAGTTTGGAACTTCAAATGAGATTTTCCCAAATTATTACAACACACCTCGCCGTCTCCTAAACCATATTCTCTGAATCTTAAAAAAAATACTAACCGGAATATGCGTAGCCCCTCAGTACATACGGCCTCTGAGTAGTCCAGGAGTTTATGGGCAATATCTCCTCGTGACACGGCGTGGTTATCACAGAGTTTATGTTAAGCTCCGTGATTATGTACTCAGGCTTGTACCACCAAGCTGCACCCATTCAAATATAATTAACTTGAGAGTTGAGACAGAAACCATATGTTGTCCAGAAAAATAAGTACAATTAAACGCCCAGCCAATTACCATCAGCGTTCTGAGCAAAAAAAAATAAATTACCATCAACGTTGGCGAGCTCAGCGTCCACGTGGGAGGGAAGTACTCTGTTGTCCTTGTAGTGGTAATAGTTGTCCGATTCTTGTGGAGTTACAATGATGCGCTTGAGCCACTTGACCATGCGACCGCCAATGAAACCCGGTATGATCATCCTCACCGGAAACCCGTGATCCGGAGCTAACAGTTCTCCGTTCTGCATATAAGCTATGATGATGTCACGGGCCGGATCTATGGCAAACTCTCTCTTGATGCTTGTACCGTACTTAGAGCCGCCGCCACCTGGCAGATCCTCTGCTCCCTCGAAGCACACGTGTAATGCCCCTTTCGTGCGGCTATAGATCCCACACCTCTTCAGCAAATACCTTAACGGAACCCCTTTCCAGACGGAAGTGGAAATGGCAGCCGCACCCCAGTTAAAACCGATGCTCTGTTTCACCATGTTCTGTTCTTTCCTTCTATTTCCTGCGCACACTAGCGTCACCGGCATCTCCCGGCTGGGGAACTCGTTGAACAGTTGGTCCATGGTGAATTTGGCGGGGCGTTTCACGAGGCCACACACTTCAACCACCCAGTCATCCCAGCTGGCTTTGGGGACGGCGCCGTGGTTGCGGACGTAGTGGAGAGGGACAGGGGTGATGAAGCCGTGGTGCATGAGGCGCGTGAGGGGTGGCTCCGAGTTGAAGGGATGTTTCCCTGTGAGGCGGACCATGGAAGCGTTGCGTTCGATCCAGGAGTCGGCGGTTCCGTCGTCGCGGGGATCAAAGATGGAGGGCTCCACTTCCGAGTTAGCCTTTCGCATTAGCGCTTTCAACTCGTCGGCGTCGTTCTCATCGTCGCTGGAGGAATCCAAGTCCATTGACAAGGGTTCGGATCTCGTGAGATTGGGAGGGAGGTTGAAATGAGGGGAGACTTTGAAGGAACGAGGGACACCGTATTGACGGTTGTCGATGGAAGCCGCCATGGAAAATATCGACGACAGATCTAGAGAGAGAAGGTAAAAGAGCTTTTATGGTGGAGGTTTACTGCGCCCACATGAGAGAGGAGAGACCGAGAGATTACCGATAGAATCACTTGGGAGAGAAGATGGAGTGATGGGAAAGGAAGGGGAGCATTATGGATTTATAGAGGGGTATCGTGGGCGGGGAGAGACGTATCCAAGATTCCAAGGTGAGGACTACTATCGGGTGCCCAAAGAGGACCCGACCCCACCCAACGCAACGATCCGGGGATTCTATTATTCAGTTAGTGTCATCTTTTCTTTTTTTATTTCCTTTGCCTGAGTTAAGAGAGAGAGTTGGACGAAAAAAAGGAGATCAGATGAGAGTGATAGAGAGGGGCCAGTGCCCAGTGGAAAGGCACGAGAAGGCGTTGGACAGCAAAGGTAACCGTGGGTCACAAAAATGGATGTCTGGCCAAATTCGACTTCTGGCCTCTTCCGATTGATTTCACCCTCAAATTCCACTCTGTTTGCAAATTTTTTTTTTAAAAAAATAAAAATTTGTTCAATTATAGTTATGAAAATACTCACAGTTCAAAACATCAATATTTTTTTCAAAAAAAGAACATGTCCAATCAAGCGTGGCTGTTTTGGGACATGAGAGTTTTAATTGGCCGTCGAAAAGAAAAAATTGGGGAAAATTTTTCATGGGTAGGGATGGCTACCAACCCGAGTAAATGATTTCTACAGTCTCGTGTGTAGTTGAAAAAGAAAAGCTTATCGCGAAAAGTAGTCCAAACTTGAGTTATTCGGATTTGACTATATATGTCTCTAGCGATTGGAGGATCGGAGGCATGGTCGTCCATGGTGAATCATATTTTCAATGTAATTTGTGACGCCCTAAGATTAAGCTCACCTCGTGACAGGGAGTAGATGTATGTACCATTGACTGTTTGGAGAGGGGAATCTGTTGCCTTTCATAGCCAGCTACTTGTACTATTTTACGTCAAAAAACCACGTCTGTCTAGGTAAAATCGTAATTGATTAAAGGGTAAAAGAGCAAAAATACACATGTGTTTTACCCCGGGAGCGCCCAGCACCATATACTTTTTTTGGGAGAAAAAATACACATATGGTTATGTTTTTGGGAGTAAAAATATCATTTGACGGTTAAGTTTAACTTTTTGCTGACTGGACGATGACGTGGCATCCAGCTGGACCAAACAGTTCTACGTGGCATGTCTACGTGGACATGTCACGTTATCGTCCAGTCAGTAAAAAAAGTCAAACTTAACGGTTAAACGGTATTTTTGCTCCAAAAAACGTAACCACATATGTATTTTTGCTCCCAAAAAAAGTATATGGTGCTGAGCGCTCCCAAGGATAAAACACATGTGTATTTTTGCTCCTTTACCCTTGATTAAATATATAAGCTAGAGGGTGAATCTCACCAATATGCTCAGGATTCACCTTATTAATGATGCATATTCTCCTTTGTAGGTTTTAAGTGTTGGAGGAGGGTGGGTGGAGACAATCTCACCAATATGTCTCTCGGAACATACATAGATGCCGAGGGAAGAAGAGATTATGTGGAATGCTTTGCTTATGAAGAGTAAGGTGGAAGAAGCTAAGCAGCATCCACGGGCTGACTTGGCTTATGACTACTCGAAATGGTATTGTAATTCATTTCTGGTTTATTAGTATAATAAATAGGTTTCTTCAATTTTGTGATTTCATATGTTAGGTTACACCCTAAGTTTTTTTTTTTTTTTTTTTTGGGGTTATTGGTGGCTTCAACAATATATAAGATATGCTTTTTAATATTTCCCGAGTGGCATAACATTTAATTATATACACTCCTCAGCTATGAAAAGTCTGAGACTATTACCTTATCAACAAATTTTATGACCAAAAGCATTATTTTGTAAGAAAAACATATTTTACAAAGTTTAATCAAATTTTAAAAAATAAATTAAATATGACATACTTGATGGACAGTCAAAGTTTAATCAAATAGTTTTTTTAACCATAATTTATAATATGCGAGGTAAATATATAGTTATTTACTTGGTGGACGGTCAAAGTTTGTTATATATGTTTGTAGCCTCCTTTTTTTGAAGTAGGGTTGTTTGTGGCCTTAAATTGGTGCGTTAAATTATTCTCAAATCAGTGCCAAACGTAATAAAACCTCCCCTGCATGACCATATATATATATATATAGATATGTAAAAAGTGCGCGCCCGGAAGCAAACAAATAGGATCGTGGTACATTCAAATTGAATATGGAAAGTAAGTTGACATGGCAATTTAAAGAAAAGGTGAATATATACAAAAAGTGGAGTCGCAATTGAATGGTATTTTTTGTGGTCGACTTGGAATTGGAATACGCGTTAGGAAATCATGAGGCGATGCAATGCACACATCGTTGTCCGTCCGGAGAAGATTAAAATTGTTACAATACCTACATTGTAAAAGTAGCCTTCTTGGAATAATAATACCAGCTGCGGAATTCCACGTGCATGGCTGGATGGAGTGTTTTTCATTATATATTTGAGAAAATAAATGAGTAAAAAGCGTTTTCATCTGGACAGTTTGAATTTATTTTTTTTTGATTTTGAAATAAAAATTATTTTTTTAAAAAAAAATAGTTAATAAATTATCTTTATTTTAGATTATATACTTATTAAAATAATTTTTTAAAAATAAAAAAACAAATAAATCTCGATCCAAATTTTATTTAAAGAATCGTGATAGAAGGAGCGGAAAGGATAGAGAAGGAAACGCTGTTGGGGGGTGAAGGAAGGTGTTTTAAAAAGATAAGGATGGAGGTTAGATGGGGAATAATGATATAAAAAGAGGGGTCAAAACGAGGAAATTAAAAAGGGGAAGGGGTTAGAAATGGAGGGGCCGTGGCGAATGGTAGAAGATTCCTTGGGGGTAGTGGGAGGGTGAGGGCCAATTTTCGTGTGGCGTTCTTGCGAAGTGGCGCATCGGACACCCCAATGGCCAACCTCTCCTCAATTCACTGCATTTTCCTCCTCCACAGTCCACACCACTAGTAGTCTATTACTACAAACACAAATTTCCCCATCTACCATCTTTTTATTCTGCCCTCAAATTCACAACTCACTTTTCAAAAATCATTTTTCTATCATCCAAATTCTTTTTTTTTTCCTTTCAAAATTTATAATATTTGCTTACTTTTTAAAGCGTCATGAAGATTACTTCCTTTCCTCTTTAATATAAGATTTAATTGATTCTTTTAGAGATTAAAAAGTTTAATTATATTATTTTAAAGTATTTATATTTATCGTTTTTCTTTAAAATAATTTATTTATTGATATATAAATTATTATACAATATACTTTATGATTAAATAATAATTGCTTCGTTAATCTCTTTATAAAAGTCAATTGGGTTTAATATTAAGGATTGACTAAAATATAATTAATATTAAAACATGACATTTTTTTAGTATTACGAGCATTTTTCACATAACTCCATACAAAATTCATCTTATATATTTACCTTTTATATTATAAAATCATTTCTAAAAAATTTAATACACCCCTTTAAAAACATAATTAAATTTGTTGGCCAACAAAAAAAAGAAAAAGAAAAAGGGAAAAGATATTAAAATTCTTATTGGGGTAGTAAGTTTATTTGGTCCTTTTTAGAGATCATTAATCATGAGGAGTAATAATTAATATGATATTAAAATACAATTAGTAGGGGTTACTTAAATTATAAGTTAACTTTAAGCATTAACTACTTTTATTGGTTTGTGAGAATTGTTAGTTGGTGTCTTATAATAAGGGATCAGAGTGAATAATTATAAGGAGGAGTGATAGAGGAGAGGTTTGGCAGGGCACGAAGCTAGGGATCACCAAGGTCTCCAACTAAGGTCGGCCACTTGGTTTATGAAACGCAGAGAAGACGGCGGCGGCAGTAGCTTGGCCCTTGGAGGCTTCAAAGAGTCACTTTGCTTGTGCCGCAGTAATGCCTCCCCCAGTCTCCCTCTCCCTCTCTCCCCACTTAACTCTTCTCTCTCTTATTTTTCTAAGCCACAAAAAAATCCTCCCTTCGTTTTCCTCCCCCAACATCATTCAAATATTTCAACAAATCAAAGCTCTCACGGTCTCTCCTTCACTTTAACCTGCTGATGGATTATATATTTATGTTCCTTTTTCATACTAACTACACGACAACTACATAAAAATCTGCTCCTCACAATGAGGACCTCTCCACCATTATTATTTCTTTTTCCTTCCTTTTTTTCAAAATCTAATCCTGCTTTAACTTTTCAATCTTCCCCCCTGACGCCACCAAAGCCACATACATCTCTCTGATATTTCTTGCCTTCTCATCAAACATCTTTTCTTCCTCACATCTTTCTTCGCGGATTACGTTTCTTCACTCACCATATATATATACATGCTTCCTAATACTATTCAATGGATTTTGCATCCCAGCTGTCTTTGACGGGACGCTTAATTTTTGTGCTAGCAACCAAATTTAAATCATCCATGCATGTATAAATCTTAATTTCTATTATTATACATCATACATAGCCTGTTACTTATTATATAATCCAGAGACCATATGGCACATACAAATATTTCTGATTATTATTGACAAGTATTCACTGGTACGGAACTGGCACTACCATAATACTAGTATTTTAACAAGATGATACCCATAATTTATACCCATACTAATAGAACTTAGACTTGGAGATTTTTCTTGGGGGACTTTTCATCCTTGGATCCATTCATTACCCACACGCTCGTGATCATTTCCAACCTAGTGACGTGTGTAAGAAGGACCTACGTTCGGTTCCTTTATTTGCTGAATCAGAAGAGATTAACTTTCAGAACCTTCACAAGAAGTTCTCAGGCATTATTTGCATAGTAAGTTTTGATTCCTCTATTGTATCCGACAATGATAGTTCGGCCCCAGGATTGATTCCTCTATTGTATCCGACAATGATAGTTTGGCCCCTGGAAAAAAACGGTCCTCTGTCTCTCCCTGGAGAATACGTACAGCCCACACAAAAGGGACCTACAAAAGTGCAAGTAGTGACACAAGCAGGCCTTGGAGCTGATTAATTAAGTTCGTAAAAGTCCTTCCGAGGAAGAACAAAAGCACCGAGACAAAATCGCTGGCGGAAAATAAAGTTAAATAGCTTGTCTGTCATCTATATAGGCAATATAAAAATTTGGTATTCTATGTGCTGTGCATAAAACACACTCACGCACACACACAGTGTGTGCTTTTTTGCATCCAACGAACAGAATTTCTGGCAACCGAGGAGAAAACCATGGAGCTATAGGTATTAGTTTTGGTTTATTCATTCTCTGGTAATAAGAATAGCTTAAACAAAAACCTGGATGCCCTCTTATATATGACGAGGATAATGTGAATGTCAACCAACCAGCATCAGCGAGTCGTTTTAAATTTCCTTCTCTTTGGATGTGCCTATAAGTGCAGCTCTTCCGTCCAAAGTAAGTTCTCTCCTTTTACATTCATTTGTTTGTTTCTATTTTATGCACAAAACACGTCAAACTGTAGCCATTACTGCAATCATTTTTAGTTGAAAACCAATAAGCATGCTAAAGCACTTCCACTGCAATTACTACAATTATTCTTACTAGCTAGGCATTGATCATTTTTAGTTGAAAACCAATAAGTATATATGCTAAAACACTTCCACTGTAACCCATCCAATCAACGAAAGATATTTGCCTCTCTACATCTCTCCCTCTCTCAACTATAATATTGCATCTTTAATATTTACTTCAGGTATGAAGTTATATAGTCAAATTCTCAAGTTTTATAGTTTAATATCACTCCCTGTAGTTGCGTTTGCGTACCCATAAAAAAGATGGACAGCTAGTTAATTAGCCAGTTGATGATCCAATGACGATATTTGCCAAGTGTCCTCATTTTCTAGCATTGTGTCTCTTTGAGCAAATTGTTACCTGTCAAATTAGCCTACATACAGAAGATATATTATGGCGCTAATTGTTTAGCGTCCTTGGATTGAACACTTACCAACTTAGATTATGTTATGCACTCAACTTTATTTTTTGGGACCCTACCATACATTGTATATGGCATTGTCGCTTGTGGCTATTAATGGTTGTCTTGCTGGCATCACCTTGATGCTTTCATTAGGGAAGAGCAATGGGTGGGTTGGGTAACTCAAGGCCAAACCCATAACCCGCCCATTTAACTTTAAATGGGTATGGGTTAGTTCATACCCGTACGTCAACCCATTTAATCTCGTGTAAATGGGCGGGCTAACCAGGTTTGGGGTAACCTATTTACATTTGAATTATTTATTTTTTTTGAAAAAAAACATACATAAGCATTATCCATGCAAATTCATCATTCCAATTTCTAAAATCTGAATTTTCAAAGTTCAATAATCACAATTCACACAAAACAACATAAATTTAGACAAGTACCATCATTACATAATCTTGATATTCAAACTCCAACTTTTAAATTAAAACATTACAACCACAATGTTGGGATCTGTACACGCAGCGGAAGGATTTCATCCATTAAAACTTACGAATCCCAATGAAGATGATCTATCAACGACGTTTAAATCGGGTTCGTTAGAAACCGTACCAATGCGAACTCGTGAGCGTCTCGTTCAATTCGATCCAGTGTGCGTCTTGAACGTCGTGTGATCTTGTTCGATCAAACAGGAGTCGACTCTGCGAATCCACTCCCTCCTGATATCAGATATCCGCACGAGCGGTCTCCAACACTGACGGTAGCGTGCTAGAGCCTTCAGTATTTCGCGTCTCTTCTTTTCTCTAGGGTTTTTCACGGCTCGTCTCATTTATTCGTGTTTTTAATACGATTAGATCAATATCTCTTATAGAGTTTCTAAAATCCTAATGTGCCGTATTAAAATATTCAAAATTAATCTAATTAATCTTGAAATTCGAATTTGGATTAAAATAATATATTAATTAAACTGTCCAACAAATCTAATCTAATATATTTATTTAATCCGAATTATAAGCCTGATTTAATTTATCTTTATAAATTAAATCGAGATATGATATCTTTCTATTTAATTAAATCGAGATACAATATCTCTATTTGTTTTAGATATTTAATTTATCAAATAAATTAAATACAAAACAAATATTATATAATAATATTATAATCTCTATTAAATAATAATATTATATTATTTTAGAATTTAATATAATATATATATACATCCTAGATTAAATATAGTATTAATTAAATCTTAAACATATCTAAGATTCAATGAATCTGGACACTATTGCTCGTGTTGGGCTATAATTATGTGCGACCCTACAGGCTCACATGAGATTGGCAGCAGGCCAATACTTTACTAGCCTACAAGTCGCAAGCGGCTTCTAGCAAGACATTACGACTACATAATTCATATGGGAATCGATAATACGATACAACATATCATACAACCATGTTACGTTCCTTTTGTCACGCGATAATTTTGTCAAGGATGTGGCATTGATAATGTCAACTTCCTGTTCTTGACCATTACTTTCTCGATTCTTGAGTAGTTTAACAATTAAAATGGAAACTCCTTTCCATCGTAGTATGGTCATACATTTCTCAGACTCACTCATCGAGGGGCCCGATATTATCTCTCTACAAATGTGAGGGACAAATTTCATCTTGACCATCCACATTCCTCTGCGTGAAAACCACTGATCCCGATCCAAGCCTTTATCATCACCCGGTCAAAGGTGACTTTTGACTAGGTCAAAGATCAGCGACTCATCATGTAAGAATCCATGATGATCTCAGGTCAAAGGGCATTGTGACACGGTTATACATGAGAAAAGCTTATAATTTAATCCATGCAGCTTTCTCATAGTGGGTCGGTCCAACACCTTGTACTCTTATAAGTGCCTATGACTTTGATTCATATCTCCATACTCATCAAAGTCATACTGGTCTTATTTCATCTTCACTCCCGCGTAGATGACCGACAAGAGACATTTAGGATATTGGGGTGATGATGTTGGATAGAGAAGGCAAAATGAGGTCTAGGAAAATTGACCATGAGCGTATTAGGGACCTTTTCACTTTATGCATAATTGAACATGATCTTCCATATTCCTTTGTTGAATATAAATGGGTCAAAGAACTACTAAGGACACTGAATCCTGATGTGAGGCTCGTTACTAGAAAAACAATAACGGCTTATGTGCAGAAATTCCACCGCCAACAAAGGGATATTTTGAAACACAAATTGAAGAACAAAAGTATTGGTAGAATATGCTTGACGGTGATTGTTGGACTTCGTGACTTCGAAGGATATATATGTTTGACACTCATTTTGTTGACGAAAAGTGGACACTAAATAGTAAGATACTTGCCTTTTGTAGGATGGAGCCTCCTCATTCCGGATCTCAAATGTCTAAGAAAGTGTATGATTGCTTGAAAGAATGGGAGATTGATCATAAAATATTCTCTATTACTTTAGACAATGCATCTGCAAATGATAATTTGCAAGGCTTATTGAAAGATAGGCTACTCTTGCAAAACAACTTTAGATTGGTTTGTAATGAGGAATTTTTTCATGTGAGGTGTTGTGCACACATCCTCAATTTGATAGTTCAATAGGGCTTAAAAGTAACAAGTTCTGCTTTGAATAAGATGAGAGAGAGTATTAGATATGTGAAGGCCTCTGAGGCAAGGATGAATCTTCTCAAGCAATGTGTTCAACAAGTTGGTGGCATTGACACTTCAATGGGCTTGCAATTAGACGTCGTCACTAGATGGAACTCCACTTTTGCAATGCTTGAGAGTGGTCTTAAATATCGTCGTGCTTTTGTAAAGATGGCTTTAGATGATCCAAACTTCAAGTTTGTTCTAACGAGAAGATGAGTGGAATAGAGCGAGAGGCAATGTGCAATTTCTTGAGGCCATTTGAGAAGATTACAAGGTAGATTTCGGGTCGTCATATCCAACTTCCAATTCTTATTTTATGCAAATATCAAAAAATTGAGATGTTGCTTACAACAAATATGGCGAGCCCCGACAGAGTGATTCAAGAGATGTCCACTACTAGAAAAATGTGAAATAGTGACGGATTTTGCTACGGAAAAAATTTCGTAGCAATGGTGACGGATTTTGCTACGGATTTCAAAATCCGTAGCAAAAAAAAAAAAAAGCGACGGATAAAAATATCCGTCGCAATAGCAACCGAAATAGCGACGGATTTTTTCCGTCGCTATTTTCACGTCGCGACGGATCATTGATCCGTCGCACGTCCGCGACGGATCAATGATCCGTCGCACAATGCGGCCAAAAGGCCGCCATTTCTCACATCGTCGGCGACGGATCATTGATCCGTCGCAAAATGGCGGCCAAAAGGCCGCCATTTTGAGGCCCCATTGCGACGGATCAATGATCCGTCGCATAGTGTTGCGACGGATAATTGATCCGTCGCAAAATGGCGGCTGACAAAAAGGCCGCCATTTTGAGGCCCCAATTGCGACGGATCAAAGGATCCGTCGCAAAAAGGAGGTCTCATTTATGAGACCTCCTTTCGTCTTCCCTCGCGATGCCTCCCCCCCACCGGCCCCTCCCACCCGCTCCGACCCCTCCCCCGCTCCGACCCCTCCCCCACCGTCCCTCCCCCTAGGTCCGATCCTCCCCCACCGTCCGTCCCCCCCCGCTCCGAGGCCCCCTCCCCCACCGTCCCCTCCCCCCGCTCCCCCTCCCCCACCGTCCCCCCCCCGCTCCGCCCCTCCCCCCTGTGTCCGGCCCCCCGCTCCGGCCCCCCCCCTCCGCTCCCTCCCCCCGCTCCGAGGCCCCTCGCCTGACTCCTCCTCCACCAGCCTCTTCCCCTCTCGCGTCCCTAGCTCCTCCACGACTCTCGGCTCGTCGTCCTTCTCCGGTCCAGGTCCCATCGGGTTGGTCTCGATGTATTTTTATTTTACTATATGGATATATCTATGTTAGATTTTCTTTATGTCATAATTTAAATATGCATGTTAGTAGAAAATAATTCTTCTTTTGTATTTTAGTTTTTCCTTAGCTATTAATTACATAATGATCTTGATAGTTTATGAATTTGAATTATGCTTATAGTTAGTAGGAGATTCCATGATTTTTTTATTGGGTTTAGTGATTTTTATTAATAATATTGATTTTTTTTTAATCTTGTGTTATTTTTGGGACGAAATGTGTATGTTAGTAGAAGATAAATCTTAATTTTTGTTTTGTATATTAGTGGAATTTACTATTTGATTTAGGCTATTATAAAAATGAGTGTTAGTAATTTGTTTAAAAAATATTCCATTAAATTTTTTTATTTGAATCTATCTTTAACAAGTTATACAATAAATTTGATTAAGTGTTAAATAATCTCTTTGATCTAGCCCATATATGTTAGAAACTCCAAAATACTTAGTATTCTATTTTTTGTTTGCCCTCCCACGCATGTCCCCCGTTTACGGTGTCTTTATCCTCATTCTCCGGTTGCTTTTTGGAATATGTTCTTTGTTCAATGCATGTGTTTGTTTTTCACTTTCTTGATTAAGTGGCAATAGGTAGGCATAAGAGGCGACTTATATATATATATATATATATATATATATATATATATATATTTGTGGTATGTTGAGAAGTTAATTAGGGTAGTAACTGAACTAGCTAGGAAGTATGGAAGGCAACCATGATAGAAGTTGGATGTACAATCGTCTAAGCGATGAAGAGAACTAACGCAAGCATTCTTGGTGGGTTTGGAAGTGTTTGTCCAATTTGCTTTGGCGAATTCAAATAATTCAAGAAGGGAGATCAGGTGTCCGTGTGCCAAATGTAAGTGTTTAAGATTTACTGGATGCGGAGACGGTCGGGAATTCATTTGTGTCAAAAGGGATTCATTAGAAATTATGAATGTTGGGAATTTCATGGCGAAGTCCGACGGACACCGAGTGGTTATTACGGGGACGTAGTCATCGAGAAAACCTTAATCAATATGAGCGGTTGGTTATGGATGCCGCGGGTCCTTCGATCGGCCAATATTTTGATCACGTTACTCATCGAACCGTCATACATGGGAGAGGAGAGGGGTACCCATCCTCAACCATCAAACATGGGTGAGGATCCTCATCCGAAGCCGCTAGGTTCTATAAAATGCTTCAAGAAGCACAACGTCCGTTATGGGAAGGTTGCGACCACTTTGAAAATAGTGAATATTCATCGCTATCGGCTACCCTAGCAACACTAAGCTTGAAGACCGATCACCATATGAGTGAGAGGAATTACAACGAAATGATGCGAGATCATGAGTAAGGTTGTTCCCAAAGACAATAATTTGCCGAAGGACTTTTACCAAGCGAAAAAAAAGGTGAAAGAGCTTGGGCTTGGATGTGAAAAAATCCATTGCTGCCCCAGAGGATGTATGTTGTATTACAAGGATGATGCTGAGCTGACCAATTGCAAATTCTGTGGACATGAAAGATATAAAGTTGTGGGGAAAGGAAGGAAAATGACCCGTCATGCATTAAGCAAGATGTGGTACTTTCTTCTAGTGCCCAGACTTACGAGATTGTATGCATCCGAACAAACAGTACCGCTCACGAGATGGCACCGGGAGCATCGTAGGGATGAGAACTTTGTGACGCATCCATCGATGCCGAAGCTTGGCGTAAATTTGACGAGGCGAATCCTTTCTTTGCTATGGATCCCCGTAATGTTCGTCTTGGTCTATGTTCGGATGGGTTCGCTCCTTTCAACAATACGGGCAGGAATTATTCCTGTTGGCCAGTCATTGTGACTCCGTACAACCTCCCACCTTCTATGTGCATGAGAAGAGAGTTTTTCTTCCTTAACGCGTTAATCCCTGGGCCGTCGAACCTAAAAAAGAAGATAGATGTGTACCTCAGGCCTTTGATAGACGAATTGAAGATGTTGTGGAGTGAAGGTGTTCTTACGTATGATATATCATTAAGTCGAATTTCACCATGCGGCCGCCTTAATGTGGACGATAAATGATTTCCCCGCATATGGGATGTTGAGTGGCGGCAAACGTCTCGGAAAGCTCGCATGCCCGGTATGTCTTGAATAGAACATGGGTTTTAGCTTGGAACACGATCGCAAGGTCAGTTGGTTTGACAGCACCGACGATTCCTACCCCCGATCATCCGTTTAGGAGAAATAGAAAAGACTTCACGCGAGAAGGTTGTCGAACGAGCGAGATCCACTCGTCGTTTAAGTGGACAAGAAATATGGGACGGGTCGGGCACATTCCGAGTGTCGAAGGGGGCTACTTCAAGCGAACCCGAGGGGTACGGCATTGATCATCATTGGAACAAACGCGGTATCTTCGGGGAACTACCATATTGGAAAGATCAATTGTTAAGACACAACCTCGATGTCATGCATATTGAGAGGAATGTGTTTTGCAATATTCTCGTACACCGTGATGGACACCAAGGGCAAGACGAAAGACACGGTCAACGCAAGATTGGACGTTGAAGCGATTTGTAGAAGGCCGCGCTTTGCATTTGGTGGACGGTGGCACCGGACGAATTTCCAAACCCGGAGCGCGTACACATTCAATAAAGAGCAAAATTTAGAATTGTTGCAATGGGTTAAAGATCTGAAACTCCCGACGGTTATGCGTCAAAGCTGGAAAAGATGTGTCGACATGCACGAGGTGAAGTTGAGCAAGATGAAGAGTCATGATTGTCATGTGTTTTTCCAGAGATTGTTGCCGTGGGCCTTCAAAGCACTACCGAAGCATGTATGGTCTATTCTAACGGAGTTGTCCATGTTCTTTAGAGAAATTTGTGCTTCAGAGCTTAATGTTGAAAAGTTACGACACCTGGAGGCGAGCATGCCCATAACGCTATGCAAGTTAGAAATGGTGTTTCCTCCTAGCTTGTTTGACTCAATGGAACATTTGCCCGTTCACTTGGCATACGAAGCAAAGGTAGGAGGCCCGCAACAGTATAGATGGATGTATCCGTTTGAGAGGTAATATATATATTGATTTGCGATGTTATTAATTGACCGACATGATACTTTAGCTCGGATATTCCATTGTAGGTTTTTACGCACACTTAAGCACAAGATCAAAAATACAAGGTACGTTGAAGGATCTATCTGAAGCTTATCTAGTCGAAGAGGCCGCAAAATTTGCGTCATACTATTATCCCCCGAAATGATGTCAAGATGGAGAGGGGTACCTCGTAACGATGATGCCGTTGATACGAGGGATCAAAAATCAATATTTAATTTTCCGGGGCGAGTCGTGGGAAAACGTTGGAAGTCAACTCTTGACGGAAGAGATAAGCGAGTTGCGAGTGGTACATTCTAAACAACTGTGAAGAGGCGCAAAGTACCTAGAGTAAGTTTTTTTTTTTGTTTACTATTACGGTAAGTATTAAAGTATTAACTTAAGTTTTTTTTTGTTACAGTTACTTCTCTAATTGGGTCGATCGGGAAATCCTTCAATGTCGGTGTCCCAAGTTGATCAATTCACTAATTCGAGTTTCCAAAATGGTTTCGATCATATTTCTTGGAAAATCCATCGATCCCAATGAAGTTGCATGGAGTTTATCTTATGGAGCTGCAATGACACGGTTACCGATGCAACAAATATATAATCAATGGGTATCGATTTGCAACTCGTTGACGCGAACGCAGTACACTATGTTGCAATTACGGTGTATGTTGTCGAGGTGACCAAATTGACGGGGTGGAGACCGACTACTACGGGAAGTTAGTTGAGATAATTCAGCCGAGTTACCGGTGGGACAAGGTGGTGACCCTTTTTAAGTGTGAGTGGTTTGATAACAGTCCGCGTGGGACAAAAGTGGACAAACATGGAAATATTGAGATCCACTGAACAAGGAGATATACGGTTGGTTATGACCCATTCATCATTGCTCAACATGCGGAACAAGTTTACTATACACCATACCCTACATCTCGCCAAGGGTGGACGGGAGTTATTAAAACCAAAGCACGAAATATTATACCAAAGTCGAAAGAGCGGGAATCAAATGACGGTATGGTGAACCTTTCCAAGGCGATGTGGAACATGTGCGCCCATAAACATCTTCGATGACGAAGTACCAAGCAATCTCTTTGATTCTCGTGCGGAGTTAGAGTTGATTCCTATACAAATTGACGATGAGAAATCGACGATGAGGATGAGGCGAAATGAGCTTCTCGATAGTGAATGCGAGTTCGACGACTATGAGAGTTCGATGAAGACATGCAAGTAGATGTCGATGAACGGGAATCGTCCGGTTGATTTATGTTAGTTCTTTGTTTATGACGATATGTTATACTACATACTTTGTTTCTTTGCTACTCTCATATTAACTAATTTTTTATATATATATATTTTGCCATGATGTCTATAAGTGTTCAGAGATGGAGCATCCAGGAGGACGTTCAAGTAGTGGACGTGGCGGTGGTCGAGCCCGACCCCGTACTATAAGAGGGGGTAGGGCGACGCCAACCGCTCCATATGGAGCGAGGGCTCGGCTCTTCTCCGAGGTGCCACTATTTGATTTTTCGTCGTCACCGTCGGGATATTTGTCATCTTCACCGTCACTTTATACATCGTCGTCACCGGCGGCTACCCCCGATGCACGGCAAGGAGGACCACGGGTTTACTTTACCATTTCGATTGATTTACATTTGTTTAGTTTCTTGAAACCATCTATGTACAAACATCTTCAATATTTCACATTTCTTCCTTAGCACACTGCGTCGCCTCGAGCCACGTCGGGGAAGAAGGTAGTTCTTCGAGGTACCAATGCGGGGCTCAAGAGATCCGAGACGGGGTTTCTTTGGATCCATCGACGCAACGAGTAAGTCATGCAAAGTTACCGTAATGTTACAATTTTATTTTCTAATTGGTTTGTATACTAATATTTGCATGATAATCTACGTTTTCAGATTTTTGCCACGATACTCCGGTGGCGACTTTCATGTCGGACCAAATATTCCGTAATTACACTCAAGCTTGGACCGCGTGGACGAGAGATTCCTAAGAAGCAACGAGACACGTGGTTCAAGGAGTTCTTGGTAAGTTATTTTTTTATGCGTGTTAATTTAGTACTTTTAAAATTTTGAGCACTAATTGTTCGTTATTGATTTTCGGGATAAGCATATGACGTTGCTCGAGCATCTTGAAAATCGAAAAAGCTTATAACCACGGGGCCGGCGTGATGGTGCGTCGAAAGCTCTATGCATTGAGAAGGTCGAGAGGCAAGGCAGTTGGCTTCCACGGGACACTAGAGATGAATTATTTGGAAATTGGGAAAACAATGACAAGTTTAAGACCATAAGTGCGAAAAATAAGCAAAATAGGGCCAAAATGGAAGGACCATCATATCTTTGGCGGCTCCATATCAATTAGTGAGCATCGACGCAAAGTTGTAAGTACACGTTATTTTCTATTTACGTATTCAATATTTTGTACTTTGAAGTAATTAATTAAGGTCATCATTTGCGTTTGCGGGTAGAGTCTGGGAAGCTCAATTTGGATCGGTTGAGTGGGTTACCTTTCGGCGGACCCATTCCGATGACTGAAGGGAGTGAGAGGCAATGGATTAATCCAAGGGCGCAACAAATAGCGGTTAGACATTTATTGCCTTTATTACTTGTTTTATGTACCACCATATTTATTTCATTTTACATGTCTTATTTGTTATGTATTTGTTTGCTTGTAGGAAAACTTTGAGAAGCTGTCGCAGGAGAGAGCCACGCAGCGTGAGACTGACCCCTCATCCTCTATATCCGACAATGAGAGTCTGTTCTTTCGAGGCTACCGGAGGATTTGACAAGAAGGGGAGGGTCTTTGGATACGGTGAGTCCGCCCGGCGAAGCGGACAAAGCGCCTCTCATCCGCACTTGTAGGGGTTTGTTCGGTGTAAACATAATACATTTGTTTTTGATAATTTTCATTCTCTTGTCCATTCAAATGAAGTACAAATAATAAATGTACTAATCAATTTTGTAGATGAGTGAAGAAGATGAAGGCGTTGGTGGAGGAGCAAGCAACACAGATGACCCGAACGGGAGATGATGAGCCGCCGGCCGACTCAGAAACGAGAGATGATGAGGCGGCGAGATGATTCGGAACAAGATCGAGATCAAGCGGCGTTGCAAGCGGAAAAAGATCGATCAAGCGGGCGTTGCGCGAACGGCGGTGATGCGACATGAGATGACTCGTGAGAATGAGTTGATGAGGGTGATGCGGCTTCAAATCATGTCCCTTTTGAAAGACAAGAGGTTCCGGTCGACTCCGGTGATGATGACCATCTGCGGTGATGACGATGATCACAATCTTTCTTTGTTTAGCCTACTTTTTTGTATTTGCTTGTTGCTACTACTTTTTTGTATTTGTTTGTTGCTACGGATTATATATATATTGTGTTTTCACTATGTAAACTCTTTTTTATCGTTAATATATTCATGGTACATTACTTTACTATTTGTATTCAATTTTCTATTAAAAAATTTTAAAAATTGCTACCGAAAAGAAAATCTCGCAAATTCCGAAATTTGCTACGGAAAAAAATCCGTAGCAAATTCGGAAATTGCTACGGAAAAAATCCGTAGCAAATTTCAAAATTTGTGAAATTTGCTACGGAGAAAATATCCGTAGCAAATTTTCAAATTTGCTACGGATTTTTTTCCGTAGCAATTGCGACGGATCTGAAAATCCGTGGCAATTGCTATGGATATTAAAATTCATGCAAATCCGTGGCAATTGCTACGGATGTTAAAACCGTGGCAATTGCTACGGATATTAATATCCATAGCAAATTTGCTACGGATATTAAAATCAGTAGCAAATTTGCTACGGATTTTCAGATCCGTCGCAATTGCTACGGATTTCGAAATCCGTAGCAATTGCCACGCGATATTTTGCTACGGAAAAAATCCGTAGCAAACATGTTTTGCTACGAAAAATGGGTTTTTGCTACGGATTTTTTCCGTAGCAAAAACCGAAATTTTTAGTAGTGGTCGTGAAAATGAAAGAAAAGTTTGACAAGTATTGGCATAATTATAGCGTCATTCTTGCGGTTGCGGTGGTTCTTGATCCTCGATGGAAGTTCAATATTATACAATATTTCTATCGCAAGATTGACTACATGACTTGTGATGAGAAAGTTGCCCATATAAGGAGCAAGTTGAATTACCTTTTCAATGAATATTCAAATGTGGGGACATCACTTCCAACTCTTGAATCAATCACCAGATCTTCGACATTGACAACCCATCATTCTTCTCAAACTTCCTTTGATGATGCATTTGATGTATGTTTTAATTTCATTGTCAATTGAATTTGTTGGGTGTTCAACTAGTATTTACTTGAATGTTTTGTAATGATGCAGGATTATCAAGATATTTATGCGAGTATGGATCATTCTTCCATGAACAAGTCTGAATTGGAAATTTATTTGGAAGAACCTATACTATAGCCTAATAATTGGAAAGAATTGGATGTCTTGAACTGGTGGAAGAACAATTTTCAAAGATTTCCAATTCTTTCAAACATGGCAACTGATATTTTGAGTATTCCAATTACTACGTAGAGGTGAGTCCTTTCGTATTGGTTCACGTATTTTAACAAAGTATAGAAGTTCCATTCTTCCATGTAATGTTCAAGCTCTTATTTGTACTCACAATTGGATGCATGGATTCACTTTTGATGGTAATTTAATAATTTATATGTATTTTATATGTTATAGAGTTATTTATCCATTTAACTATACTCTAATTTTATGATTTGGTATATTATTTGTTGTAGATAAAGATTATGGATGTGTTCATGATGCAGAAGAAGAAATTCATGACATTTTTACTCTTGAAGGACAACATTCTGCTCAAAGTGGAGCACAATCAAATATCTATGAAATTGATGATAGTGATGAATAGTGGCATGCTTTTATATTTTGAGTTATCTAATGTTGCTTAGTTTAATGCTTCTTACGTTTTATGTGAGTCAATTGTAGACAATGGTTTGTTTTTTATTACGAATTAATGAATGTGTTTATTTGTTGGATGATTTGTATTGTTTAAATATTAATGTTGATAACATTTATTTGATAGATTAGAACTTTAATGGTTGCAATTTACTAATTATATTTCTTTGGAAAAAAAAAATCAGAAGAAAAATAGTTAAAATTTAGAATAGTAATTTTAACCCCAAGCCCTGTAGGGCCCCCTGTCGCCCGGGTCGCCACGATTAAAAATTTCTAATAATCTATAAGATATATTCAAGGATACAGTTATTACTATAAACATGCAAATGAAATGATAACTAAACGAAGAAATACTTTAAATAACAACAATAAACTCTCGACGAATGCATTGAGAAGTAAATGGGCAGTGAGTTCTCCTGTCTGTCCTTACTGTCATCAAGGACTTGAAGATCAACTTCATATTTTCAGAGATTGTATATATGCAAGACGTATTTGGCAATCTTTGGTGCAACAAAGGTAAATCTCTACCTTTTTCTCTCTGAATCTCAGGGATTGGTTTGCTTTCAATCTAGATCAGGAAGTGGGATGCAATTCTCTGGAAAATTGGCAACAAATGTGGGGGGTCTCGATTTGGTTGTTATGGTCTTGGAGGAATAAAGAAATTTTTCAGGATGACTTTCAAAAACCTGGGTTCTCGGTTCAGGTCATTAGGAAGGTGTGGAAATCCTTCTGCACGTGTGTGGAGCTAGGGATTGATTCTGATCTTGACAGAATTAGTCCCATTTCCACTAGTTCTTGGAGCCTGCCACCTGTCAGCTGGATTAAGATCAATGTGGACGGAGCAGTAATACTTGCGTCAGGAAAAGCTAGGTGTGGAGGTGTTATTCGTAATAGTAAGGGTGAGTGGGTTTTGGGGTTTGCTCAGACGCTGGGTGTTTGTGGTGTTGACCAGGCTGAAGAGTGGGCGGTGTTGACTGGTTTGAAATTGGCGTGGGATGAAGGATTCAAACGTGTCATTGTTGAATCTAATTCGAAGCACATTGTGGATAGGATATTGAAAGTAAGGAATGAAGATACTGATAGTATGGTTGGTTTCCAGATCAGAACTTTTTTTAGTAGAAGTTGGGACGTGATTGTGCAACATGTGCCGGAGTTCAAGATCTTTTGTGTCTAATGTTTGCCCTCTTAGTTTGAGGATAATGTTGTCGATTGTATGGGACTAGTTCCCCTTTCTTTTAATTCTTAATTAATGGCGGACGCCTCTCTTTTATCAAAAATTGAGCCTCTTCAAATTAAGGGACATCCATGTTAAAATGTGATTTAATGATATTAATTATTAAGACGAAAATTACAATATTATAAAAAAAAAAATAAACAAATGTTCTTTTATCAAATAAGGACAACTAAATCCAACCACCTACAAAGTCGCTTGAGCCTATTCAGCCAAAAAAAAAATGTACGTGACCATGCTGTTCCCCATAATTAATTTGGAGTGAAATCCTTGATAGAACATCTTGAATTGAATTACAAAAGCCATAATATCCAGCTTTTTTATGATTATTACTTTCGAGCAATTCATGTACGTGAGATTCGCAATCACATATCGATATCTGCCCTGAAAACAACATTAAAACGCACATATTTGGATGATTCTTTGAGGGAATTTCCATTTCTTCTTGCATTTTCTTTTTTGGATTCATAAATTGCAGACTCAGAAGATCCTCAAACTAATGGGGGAGAAGAAGCAGAGTAAGAATGGCAACGATAGAAACACTCAAACCAACGGAGTGATGATCACAGTCTACGTCGAATCATCAACGACCCGATCGCGAAAACCATCGGATCCGGCGAAGAAATCAAAGTCATTCCCACACATCAAAAGGCCGCGAACTTCACAATCGCAAGGCTACGATCGTCGGGCTCTGCTTCTTGCTTATTCGAGACAGCTAAGAAATACGGCATCGGAATCCAAAGATGTTCAAGTACCCACAACACAAAAATCGAGGCATAAGAGCAAGGTATGTTCTTTGATCGTTTGTGTCGTTCGAAATTCCGATAAGTTAGACACGTTTGGAATAAAATCAAATTTGGATTCTATATCTTGCGTTAGGAGGAGAATTGCTCCTGGTTTCAATTCTGCCCGCTGTCGTCATCGCGAATGCTCCGGTCATCGAATAGCCGGTGGGCATATGATCGAGCGCCGCTAGTTGAGAAGGAAGAATTAAAACAATCGAGGACGAAAAAGTTCGGTGGAAAATCCAGTTCTCCTGCGTTTCTGGTAATGCGAGATTTCGCTTTGATTTTCGTTTTGTTTCTATTATTGTCTCGAACTGGTGGAATTTTTGTTTGAAATTATATTAATTTCTTTTATAATTGAAATTATTAATTTCTTATTTTGCTATATGCAGAGAAAATTAAAGGGTGCGTTGAGAGAGATGTCATGCAAACAAAAAATTAAGCTATAACGTTGGGTGAATCGTGATAGGGTTCGATGCTTTCATTTCATTTGGCGTCAGGTTTCACTCAACTTGTTGACGTAAACAAGAGAAGTTTTGACGTAGATTCGGTTTCATCGATCATGTCTAGCAGAATGACACACGTATTAATAAGATCCATTTTGTAATATCATGTTAGCTTGATTTATCAATATTTCCTCCAGAACTGAACTTGGGCATTTAAATTTCAATAAGAGAAGGAATAGGCGAACAAATCCCCAGGGATCACCGTGTTGCAGTTTTGTGCTGAGCTACAATAATGTTAACTCTCTGTAGAATCCCCCGGTTGAGGAGGGGAATCAAAAAAAAAAAAAAAAAAAAAAAAAAGCTCGAAGAAAAGCAACATGAAAAACAAAACATCTTGATTGGGGTTTTTTTTTTTTTGGTCAAATGGGGGTTGTATACAACCAGATGTCGTCGTTTAACGTGGAATCTGAGGCGGATATAATATTATATAAAAGTATTATTTTTATATATTTTTTAATAATTTAATATTTTTTAATATAAAAATAATATTTTTATAAAAGATTTCAATCCAACTACTGAGATTGAGAAGAAAATGGGTAGTGGATGGGAAGGGAAGAAGATCCTGCGGGTAATATAGTCTTTTTCTCTTCATATCAGCTCTCCTCTCTGGCAATCTCTCATCATTTATAAATCACGGATCAGTTGAAATCTTGATCCAAGGATCCAACAATTTTAAAAAAAACCGCATGCGGTTTTTATAAAAATTGTTCTGAACCCTTGGATCATGATTTCAACGGTCATGATCAAAGATGAGAACGGATGGAGAGAGTATCTGCTTCCAATATCTTAGCGGTTTCAATTTCAATTTGTGCCACTGGTATAATAAGATGGTATTTTGACCAAAGGATGAAACATACGCAAAACCTCAAATAAATGAATATATGTTTTTGGGCCGAAAAATAAAAAAGTAAGACCCACACATATATACATATGCACTATATATATAACTTATTATTATATAGGGACCAAATGACAGAAGTGTTTTTCCCATAAATGAATATATGTTTTTGGGCCAAAAAAAAAATATAAAATATCTATTAGGGAAAATGAGTCTAAAACATCAAAATATGAAAAAAGTCCCAACCCAAAATCTTATCAAAAAAACCCCTAGAAACTTTTTTGATATTATTTATATTGACAACATGAAGTGCTATATTTACAACAAAATTAAAAAACTTGGTCATTCACAAAAGAAAAAACTATATTCATAACAGGAAGTGCTATATTCACAACAAAATTTAAACACCTGGATTTTGTTTTAAATTCAAATCCCTAAGCGTCAAAGATCATTTACAAATAAAAAAACTAGATCAAAACAGGAAGTCTTATATTCACAACAAAATTTAAAATTTGGTCATTCACATATTCACAAAAACTATATTCACAACAAAATTTAAACACCTGGATTTTGTTTTAATACAGATAATATCAAAAAGTCCTTAGATGTGATTTTGGGTTGAGACTTTTTTGATATTTTGTATGTTCCTTGGGATCTTACCATCATTTTCCCTTATCATTATAAGTCATTTGTACCTCATTATCAAAAAAAAAAAATCAATGGAGAAAGTTTTCTATATTTGTCATTATTTATGAAATGGTGAACAATTTTTCTAACATCATTTTATATTTATGCATTTACACCCCTTCCTCCTTTCTCTCTTTCGTGCTCAATCAACAGTGAATAGCGGTAAAGTTAACAAAATCTCATTTATCACTTTACATATGACTTATATTTTAAGAAAAAATTTTGGGTACACGTCACTTATAAAAGGTTTCAGAGTGATATAAATAAATCATATACCACCCTAATCCTATTTATAAGTCTTTTTTAACTAAATCACATATATTAAAGATATGTAGTTAGCTCAATGATTATAGAGTAAATTTTCAACTTTGCCTCTTATTTATGAGTATTTTCAAATTTTTCTTCTATTTTCAATGGTATAATTAATATAAACAAAATTATCACAATCTTATTTATCACCTAAAAGTTAATTTATAAATAAGACTAATTTTTTTGGTAAAAAAAAACGTATAAATAAAATCAAGAATGGTAATGCACTAATGCATGGGGCGGGTGCCCCCAGGCCCCAGCTTCTGTTGGGATCGGATTCCCCATACGGTTGATTACCCAAGAAGCAGTCAGTCATATCTAAACCGCTCATGCAATCCATCCGTCAAAATAATGACACGTGTCTACTCTTTTCCGACCTTTTAAAGTTTGTTTAGATCCCATACGATATGAAAACCCCTGTACTGGAGCCAATGCAAATGCTTGAATCCAGTTTGTTTAGATCACTTTCTTGACTGCAGATAATCCTCATCCCAGTCACTGGCATTCCCATCCATGGCTACCTAATGGTCACTTTACACTGACCTCACGCTCCAGTCCAGTGAAATCAGCCAAATCTCCTCCATTACGATTTTTTCTCTCAATGTATTGAACCTCAATCATTTTTAAACAAATTCATTATAACAAAATGCAAACAGAATAATTACTAGAATTATAGTATTTTCATTCCATTTTTATTTTCATATATTCCACCATCTTCGACGTCACTAGTAACTACTTTTCAATTAATAATATCTTGAAAACACTTATCTTTGTCAAACTACAAAATTATTGAAATAATACATACAGTCAATTTTAATGAAAATGTGTACAATAGTAAGCTTTTATTTTTCCAAAAAGAAAAGTAAACTCTTTAAGCAGAAAAAAGGGTACTGCAAAAACATCTGAGAAGAGCACTTCCTCCAACTTACTCGGACATAAAACATCCTCCTCGCCACGATGCATGTCAAACCGCTTAAGGAGGATTTGTCTTTCAGAATGGAGAGGCGGCGACCTCAGATGTCAACTATCGCTTACAACAATGAAACAAACCATCGAAGCCAAGCATTAAACCAACTTCCCAAATCAGCAAGCAAGTTCAACCAACTTACCGTGGCAATAGAAATAGTTGGTTCAAAGCCATTCCATGTTTTCACACCAATCAGTACTTACTAGCAAAGATAAATTAATTACTTTTACAATAATCCAAGCTGTACAAGAAGTAAAAGGTTAGAGGGCAGAATTCAAAAGGCAAATATTTGGAACATCTTCCCCACTATCGCCAATTGCCTGTTTAATTTAGCAATGCATATGATCAAATGACAGGTCCAATGACCTGATCTCCTGAACCTAAAATACCTAACCAAGAGGCAATAAGAACTCTGAAAATTGCCTTCTTCAGTCTGTTTTAAAAACTTTAAATGATGATAATCAGATGATACTGCAACATTCTACAGATGCAATGATTCAAATCCACAAGGAGGGGTCAGCTGTTATACCTTGCCAATAAATCAATAAACACTCATTGGCATACTAGCAAGACAAGCTGTGCCAACTGCCGAGGTCATGGCGAATTTCTACAGCAGAAGCACAGCCCTTTCCGCACTTTTTTTTATAGTTTGATGTTTAAACTTCCCTGCTTGCATCGGGTAGCCTATGCCTTCGCCTTATTCTTGACCTTTCTCCTAAGAGTATCCTGCGGAAACCACGCCTGGAGGCAGCAGAAGAACCTGTACGAGCAGTGTGATTCAAGCCAAAGTCATTCATATCCAATAAATCATACTCAAAGCCCCGACCATAACCAATACGTGACAGAAAAGACCTATTTCTTCCTAAGCCAATCGACCTCGTGGAGAAGAAATCATCCACATATTCCTCTTCAGATTCAGAATCAGAATCAGAATCAAACTCAGAATCAGATTCAGAATCCTCATCAGAATCACTATAGGTGTGGTCATTTGGTTCAAGAACATAATCTCCTAGAACCATAGCCCCAGGAGTAGATGATAAAATTGTGCTGATCACATCATTTCGTTCCCTCTCATACTCAAGCCTCTTCCATTTTTCTTTCCGTATTGGGTCCACATCTCGTGGTCGTGCATATGGATGCTTAGACCTAACGTGCTTCCTAAGCTCCTTGTAAGTTCCCACAAAAGAGCACTCATCCTGCATGCAGCCTCTTTTCTTGCCATTCAAATACATCCGTGCTGCATCAACAACAGTCCAACCCTTTACCTGACTACGACAAAGAGGGCAAAGGAGCTCTGGCGCCTCTGCATTGTCACTACTTTCACCTGCATTCATATTGGAATTGTTTGTTGCCAGTGGCAGACTTTGAACAGTTGCTTTAGTATAGGCCTTTTGGTACTGTTCAAAACAATTGGAAAAGCGATCACTTGTAGCACACATATAAGGACGACAACCATTGTTATAAGATGAACAAAGCAGAAGGACTGCATTGTGGGGGACCTCCATACAGACAGAGCAGGTTGCATCTTCCCAGTTTTGCTTCTCTGATGCTCCATAAAAGCTCTTCTCCTTCTTCCGGGAGTGAGATGTTAATGGATATGGAGTTGCCCTCTGACATTGAGAGTGGACCTTTCCTACTTTAGCCATTTAGATAACTGAACCTGAGACTTATGCAAGGGAGAGGGAAAATAAAACAAAAGAAGAAAGAGAAATTCTGTCATAAATCAAAAGAAAGGAAAGTTCCCAGAGAATAATTTAAATGTCTAAGATCCATTCCTTTAATACTAATGAAATAAATTTGTGGCACTTCATTACTTCATATGTTAATTAAACCAACCAATGCTTTTTTGCACCCATCTTTTACCCCCAAGTGGAAAAATAGAAGATTAATGCAGTTCAGTTCTTTCATGTAGCTTTTGCAGCAACATCTAAGCAACAATGTCTTATCCCTGGTCCTAGCTATGAGCATTGATCATAAAGTTCGGATCTAAACTATTCAAAAAGAGGGCATAACTCCCAGGGAACTATAGCGTAAGCTACTAATCCCAATATAAGCTTACACAAGTCAGAGACAAAAAAGTAAACAACTAACTTCAATGTCATGGCGGTTGTAAAGAAGTTTAGAGAAACTGTAATCAAATGAAGCAACATAACTTCATCTTTTCTTTCTTTTGAAACTCTTTATGCATTTTCGTTTTAATAATGATGTATACCATACAAATAAAAATTTTGAATATAAAAAATTATTACCATGTCATTAAATATTGTGAAGCAAATTATGAGAAAGGAAGAAGTAAATAACTCAAGCTTCAATTTTGAAGCAGGCCAAATCGAGAAGGGTCCACTATCACTACTCTTTTCAACCACATGCTTTTTTATAATTCAAACTTACTAGCCATGCCAGTAAAGATCATAAATAAGCCACATAGGATGCATGCTAAGGTAGCATGGAGTGGGTGTATTGCAAGCCTGTGGTAGAACTACCTATATCGCAGATTAGCATATGATTTATCTTCTACGATTAGGCACTTACTTTGTTGTAAGCAAATTCAGTAGATAAGAACTAACAATGTAATCTTTTTTCCATTTACTTTATTGGCAGAAAATTGCTTACCAACGTATTTCATCAAGCAAATTATCGATGATATAGATGAAAATTCAAGAAGCAAAAGAATAAAAAGTCCATATAATGGAAAAGAGAAGAAAAAATAAACAGTAAAGACGGGAAATGCATTGTGGTCATCACTTCCTATGTCTATTAATAAAGGAGGAAGTGTCATTAATAATATCAACATTTCTAAGTTAGATATCAGTATATCACCCATGACAAATGAACAAATTTTCAGCAACCAAACGGAATATTTAAAAGCATTACAGACCAAAACATATGTTGAGCGGCCACACAGAACATACTATATATGACAGTCAACTTAACATGACAAACAGTATTATATTGACTATTTACAGAAAATACCATTCCCGATCCATAAACCCAACATCTATCTGGTGGAAGGGACAATTTTATAAACTCAGTCGTCACGGCCAAAAGTTAACACAGTCGCTTACTCTAACTATCAAAAGGACCAGAATAATCCACTCCCGGACTGATTAGCATCTAATCAAAGAATCCAATGGCCATGATCCACAACGAAAGTTTTTCGTCGCTTGTTAATCCGAAAGGTGACATTTTTATTAGTTCCTGGAAATCGACTAGCAAGTATGATCTATAAAGATCGTTCATATCTACACCTCAAGCCCCGCTAAAACATTTCGAGTCCAAGTCTCTAGCAAAAAAGGACTTTAAACCCCACAATTTACAAAGCCGCGATCGGCAACATACAACACTGATTCATTAAAACCCCCAATTACAAATGTAAATTTCAAAGTTGATGCAAATACAAATCACAAAAATAGGCACGAAATTGCATTGGAATCTGAGATGATGATAGGATGAGTAAATCACAAGTATAAGGGATCATCAAAACAAAAACTGGGTAAGAGCCGCGGAATGAACCCAGAATTTGGTTCCATCAGGAATATTAAGGGATAAAATAAAAGATCGGAGAGACTACTACCTTTGGTTAGGAGGGGAATGCGAAGGAGGAGAGCGCCCCGATCCTGGCGCTCACGTTCTGCAAGTGAGAGGAAATAAACAATATCCCCCAACTGCTCCTGCGACCTGCGGCCGAGTTAGTAGGTATGACGATACGCAGTGTCAAATATGATGAGCGCGATTGACGATCTGCAGCGCCCAGCTCGAGAGTCCTACTACATTCCTACGTTTTTTTTTTTTTTGAAAAATGCTATCAATTTTTTATTTGTTGAAATTTGAAAAGGATGGCCTGAACCCATTAGGATTAGGCTGGGCCTTCTTCTCCCGGGTATCTCTCTCTAGTGTGTATAAAAAAATATCTCATGTATCAAAAAAAAAAAATCTCTCTTGATCGAAGATTTGAGTAATTTTTATAAGGAAAAATGATTTAAAAAGTTACTTTTAAAATATGTAAAAGATAAATAAGGGGTTGAATTTGGGGGTTGAATGATGTGAAATTTTGATAAATATGTGAAATTATATAAGTACCCTTAATATATTTTAAAAAACAAATTCATAAAACCTCTTGTTGATGTTGGAATTCCGACGGTCTTTTTTTTTTTTTTTTTTTTTTTTGCATTTCGCAAGTAAAAATTGTCATATATATATTTAATTGTTAATATCGAAACTAAAATAGTAAACAGATACTTATTAAATATTTCTTAATAACTTTTTTTGTTTTGCTATTAACTATTCATGATTACTTTTGTTTTTGTCTAAAGTAGTCAGCTAAAGTAGTCAATATCGAAATAAAAGTCATCAATATGTATATTTGGGTAATTAATAGTAAAACAATAGTATTTATTTGGAAATATTCAACAAGTACTTTGTTTACTATTTTAATTTCGATATTAATAACTCAAAAATCTATATTGACTACTTTTATTTCAAATTTGATTATTTTGAATGGCTATTTTAGATAAAGAAACAAAACTAGTCAATATCAAAACTAAAGTAGTTAATATGTATACTTCAGTAATTAATAGTGAAACAAAGTAGTTATCAGGAAATCTTCAACAAGTATTATGTTTTCTACTTTAGTTTCGCTATAAACAATCTAAATATATATATTGATGAATTTTGTTTGAGAAATGAAAAAAAAAAAAATAAAGTTGAAACTCTGAGGACGGCCACCGCCGACTAGCAAAGGGTTGTAGGGATTAAAAAAAAAAATAAAAAAATTAAGGGTACTTATTTAATTTCACACATTTGTCAACATCTCAAAATTTCAAATCAAGCAATTTGGAATTATTCAAATCCAACACTCTTATTTATCTTTTACACATTTTGACAATATTTTCCATGTCATTTTCCCTTTTCATAAAAACATATGTTTAATAACATATATTTTAAAATTTTGAATTATAATATATTACCCTCAATCCAAAGAATTATCTAACCCCATAGTATGAAGAGCTGCTCGGGGGGTGGCACCCCCTTGGCCTATACATTCTGATCTGGAGGCATACCTAACCTAATTACCGATAAGAGCAAAGATCTCCTCTCTCCTTGGGACCCTCTACCTCTACTTCCATTCCGCTCATAAATTGCCTTCCAGCAAGGAGAAAGAGATAAAGAATCAAATTATCAAATTCCCGTGATAGTCCAATCTTTTGATTGAGACCCTCGCCCACCTTCTGTTGATTCTGAACTGTTCGAAAAGCACTGGATTGGCGCATGTCTTCCTATGAAATAGATTCTGTTTCAAAGCTTGACTCAGCTGACAGAAGAGAAGGGGAACTGCTTGGAGGCATTTAGAACTTACTAAAAGCTGCTTTTAGATATTATTTTTACAGTAAACGACACTGCACAACATCAATCTCTTGGCGAAGCACCTATTTCGGAAAATTAAAGGAAAGGGCAGAGCCCACTTCCTTACTAAAAAGCACGAAGCATAGGACCATATTTTTCTTATCATCTTTACGTTCCAGACGGAAGACAAAAGCCAGCAGATCTAAGAGATCACAGCAGTCAAAAAGTAATAAAAACGAGCTTTACAAAATCACTCTTCATACGCAAGCAAAGCAAGAAGCCATTCACGAAGGAGCGTGCGCTCTCCAATATGTAAGCTACCCTCATCTAATTTAGATTGGATGTCTTCATATAGACGTTTTCAATGAACCCCAATCGGGAGAGCAAGCATCGAGAAGCATCTGACGACATTTCCATTTGAAATATCATCAAAGGCAACGACCTCCATGTTCCACATAAAGGATCTTTCCGTTGAGAATGATAATCGTGCTATATTTACGCCATGCTATCAATCTATAACTAAATTCGTATGGGTTCATCTTCCGCTTCTGGTAGAGAAACTGAACAAATGGTCTCTGAGCTTTCGTCCTCGTACCCATTCTTGGCCTTCAGCCGGCTTTGATCAACCCATATCTTCTTCCTTTCTTGGGGCTATTCCGCTACGCTAAGTTGGCAAAAAAGCTTTGAGACTTCCCATCCGAGGAGATAAAACATTGTAGCCAATATTTAAAAGAATACATCATAAGGGAGGGGTTGGGGATGGTCAAGGAGTGGGGAAGGCATCCTAGGGGTCTAAGAAGCAGCGGCAACAATACTGTGGACTGGGCTCCAAGCGTCCTGTCTTTGGACTATGGGTGAGCCTAACCCCTTTCTTAAAATTCTATTATAAAAAAAAAAAAATACATCATAAGTTTTAATAAATAAACCAGATTAAACAAAGATTAGAATTTATAATTATAAATTTAACTCTCTCCCATAATCAACTTAATAGTATGACAAAATTTTTGAAAATATATATTAAATTTATTTCTTTATTTTGGATAAATATATGTAATTAAATGGTTGTTTAGTACTCCATCCAGTCCTAATTATAAGACATTGTTGACTTTTTTGGAGAAATTAAAGAAGCTAATTAAATTACTTTAGATATTTTTATTTTTTTTCTTCAAATTAATTAGTTTGACTGATAAACTAATATATAATCTAAAGATATACAACATATAAAATGATTAAGTAACTTATTTAGCTTCCTTAATCTCTCCAAACAAAGTCAACTATGTCTTATAATTAGGACCGGAGGTAGTAATATTTATGCCAAGGAGGGACATTGTAGTTAAAATCAAAAGTCAATATTTTGATTTAACGATCAATTAATAGTTAGATGGAAGAAAATTGAATCTCAAAGTTAGGAAACAGGTTTATACAATATAAGGGGGTCCTATCCCCTATCGTAATTGTCTGTGGTCTGGAAAGCTAAAGTTCTCTCTCTTGGTATTTGTGCATCTCTCCTCCATGACTGACTCTGGCCAGCGAAAGCTCCCACTGGACAGGCCGCCGGCGGAGGGCCAAGATGATCGGGAAAAAAAAAAGACGAAGTTGGATGATGCACCGCAGGATGTTCCACAAGCCATAATGGATGATAATATGTCTGATCATACAGTAGAGGAAACAACTGAATAGAACAATCCTTCTGATATTGAGAAAACAAAAATCAAGAAGGATGGAAGCACCCCTAAATTTACATCCTATCGGGCCTCCCTTATGGGATTTAATGGTGTTGCTCATTGTGATCACGTAATGGAAGAAGAAGACTTGTTCTCTAACGATAAGGAAATTACCTCGAAGTTACCGGAGGAATCTGAGGAAATTAAGAAACTCAAGGAAGTGTATCCTGTGGCGCCATGTACAGAGGAGAAATATAACGAGTGGTGTGAACCTTGGAACTATGCTCTAATCCTTACTGTTCTTGGCAAGAAATTTAATCTTTACGTGCTTAAGGATCTTCTGAAAAATATGTGGGGGTTCTCAAGTTTTGAAATTATAGATCTCCCAAATAATTATTTTGTTGTTTGTTTTCAAGACCCTGAGCTCTGGAGAGCACACTACCGGAAAGTGCTATACGATGGCCCTTGGGTGATCAAACAGCATTGTGTCTTAGTTCAAAGATGGACTCCATATTTCAATCCTCATCAAAATGCTCTAGGAAGGGTGGCCACTTGGGTCCGTATCCCAGATATCCCAATCCACTGTTATAACAAGCACTTTATCTCACGGCTTGGAGACAGGATTGGCATAACCTTAAAGGTTGATATGAATACTCTAAACGATTTTCAAGCCCCATCATCAAAAATTGAAAGAGGAAAGTTTGTGAGAATTTGTGTAGAGCTAAATCTCCAAAAGAAATTAGTTCCAAAAGTGATTGCAGCAGGTTCTATTTTTAACGTTGAATACGAGGGTTTTCACCTGATTTGCTTTAGCTGCGGAAGATTTGGACACCAGAAAGAGTCCTGCTCTTACAATTTTCACCCGTGCAGTGTCGACGAAGCCTCCGGCGAGTGCTCATGCAGATACCGATGAGGCCTTTGGACCTTGGATGCTGATTAGCCGCCGGATGTCCCGTTTGCGATTTCCAAAACGGCCTGACCACAAGGATGGCCTGCATACCTACTCTAGTACGAGAACCAAGACGGGGCGCGATCTTCACTTCAGCCAAAAATCCGCTTTTGCGACACTGGACGATTTTGAGGAAGAGGGATATCTGCCGTCAAAGGACAAAGTCGTGAAGGGGGTGAAAATCGCGCTGATTTAGTCAGAATGGATACTGATCTACTGACGCAAGGGAAGAGACGAGGCAACGCTCCAGCTGGCAACTCCAAAAGTCAAAAGAGGAATCTACGGATGAATGGTTTATCTCCTAAGGTGCAGTATATAATTAAAGGGAAGGGGAATGGGTCCAAAACATCTGGGCCAAATGCTGATCTGGAAGCAAGGAATGATCCAATCAATTCAATGGGCCCTAAAGAGGCGTGCGCTGGGCCGAATGATGCTCTGGAAAAAAGAAGCAATGAATTGAATCCAATACACCCTGAAGGGGTGTGCGCTGGGCCTGACTCCCCAAAGAGCCAAATGGTGGTTCATAATTCAACTCCCAACCCTCAAGCTGGGCCGAGCAACGTTCAACTTAAAGAGAAAATGTCTGGTAAAGCTCCCTCCAAGCAACTTAAAGGCTAGCGCTCTCATGTAGTGGTCCAGGGAAATATTTCCACCTTGGGGAATATGGGTAAATCAAATCAAGCTGGGGTCTATGGTCATTCGGATGAGGCACATATTCCAGACACATCACCCTCGGAGCAACCTCTACACTCATCGGAGATGCTCATACCTAGTCCTCTTGCGGATGCTATTGTCTCTACGGCTGGAGATGATTCCTTTGTGGCCGAAACTCAATGTGAGTTAGGACAAGACGGGGTAATTGAAGCCTCCAGGTAAGTATTACTACCCGTTTCTTGTACATTTTATGTTTTTAATGATTATTGCATCCTGGAATTGTAGGGGGGCCGGTCGTCGTGCCTTCCCTTTAATTATTAAAGATATTGTTAATAAATATTTTATTAATATTTTATGTCTTCTGGAGCCTCGTATTAGTGGTGCTAAAGCGAACAATGTGTGTCGTAAACTTGGTTATAGTCATTGGATTCGGGTGGAATCCACTGGCTTCTCTGGGGGTATCTGGCTACTTTGGAATCGTGATGATTTTGATATTACTTACCTGACTTCTACTACTCAGTTTCTCCATTGTCAAGTTAAAAACCAACATAACAGTGCTCTTAGTCTTGTGACCGTTGTCTATGGGGAAACTAATTCAATTGGCAAAGTTTCGCTCTGGAATTCTCTTCGTCTGCTAGCATCTCACTCCAGCCTCCCCTGGCTTGTCTTGGGCGACTTCAATATCTATCTGTCACCTGATGACAAGCTTGGAGGGGTTGATCCGTCTTGGACTTCTATGCAACAATTTGGTGAATGTATTGAGGATACCGGACTTATTGTGACTACGGCTCAAGGGGAGAAATTCACTTGGGAAAGACAGGGTCTAAAAGAGAGATTGGACTGGGTTTTCTACAATTTGAAGTGGCTTGATTGCTTTCCTACCTCCATTGTTCGTCATGAGCTTAAGTTTAAATCTGACCATAAGGTTGTGGTGGTGAACTCTAAGCCTTCATCCCATCAGAGAAGTTTTCAAAAGAATTTCTCTTATCAGGCTGCATGGAATCTTGAAAATGATTTTAAGGATATCACCACGGATGCTTGGCAAGGGCAGGATTGGCTTGATGGTCTTCAAATCTTTCGAAGATCCGCTTTGGAGTGGAATGATAATCGTGTAGGTAACTTCTCCAGGAAAAAAAGGAGCTTCTGCGGCGCTTGGAGGGTATCGACAAAAGCAGGAGGCATTGTTGTCAAACTCGCGAGTTGACTCTCCGAGTTTACCGTTTTTACGCTTCTAGCTTACAAAAACGAGTCGAGTCAGTGGTAAACTCATGCTAGATGTAAAATCAGTTAAACTCACGAGTTTATACATCGAATTTACCGTTTTTACGTTTCTAGCTTACAAAGTCGTGTTAACTTACTCTTAGACTTGTGTTAACCTTTTAGTTTGATCACACTCAGCGGCTTTATATAGAAATTTTATAGAAATTTCTTTATTAAATATGATAAATAATGAATGTTGATGGATTTAATTTCAATTATTTGGATTTGAAATATATTTAAATCAAATTGTTGTCATTTTTATATTTAAATTATTTAATTATACACTAGTAATACCTATTTAATAATAAAAGTAAACTCTTATGAGTTTACGATTCGAGTTCACGATACGAGTTCACGTCACTGTCACGAGTTTGCTTAAACTCGTGAGTTTGACAACCTTGGCAGGAGGTTAAATTTACAAACTGGATTGTTTCGTCTTGAGAAGAAATTATGGCAAGAATATCATAGAGTGGCTGCCCAGGAGGAAATTATGTGGTTTCAAAAGTCCAGGAGTAAATGGCTGCAGGGGGTGACAGAAATACAAGATTCTTTCACGCCTCTACCATGGTTAAAAGAAAGAAGCAGCGGATTGAGGATATTATGAATGATATGGGTGAATGGGTTGAAGACCACGATACTGCAAAGGAGATGGCTCATGACTTCTTTCATAATCTTTATACCAGGGATGCTAATGTGTTGAACCTTGAGGGGTGGATCTCCAACTTCCCTTCTCTTGATGTTGATCACTTGAGCGCTCTTTCGAGGGAGGTCAGCAGAACTGAGATTAAGAATGCGACTTTCGCTATGGGTGCTTTTAAAGCCCCGGGTCCGGATGGCCTTCAGGCTCACTTTTTTCAGACTCAGTGGAATGTCGTGGGTGATAAGATCTGTGACTTCATCATGGAGTGCTTTCGTAATCCTTCTAAAATGTCCAGCATTAACAAATCTAAGGTTGTGCTTATCCCGAAGATTGATAACCCTTCCACGCTTAAGGACTTTAGACTTATATCCCTATGCAATATGAGCTTTAAAATTATCACTAAGCTCTTAGCGAATAGGTTCAAGGATGTTATGCCCCTTCTTATTGGTCCTGAGCAATGTAGTTTATTGCTAACAGATCTAGTTGTCATAATATCCTCATTGCCCAGGAGATTATTCACTCCATGAGAACAAATGGTAGAAAGAAAGGCTTTGTGGCTATTAAAATCGACATGGAGAAAGCTTTTGACAGACTGGACTGGGGTTTCATTAAAAATACTCTCACTGGTTTGGAGCTTGATAGTAATCTCATTGACCTCATTATGGCTTGTATCTCTACCGCTTCCATGTCCATTCTTTGGAATGGCGACGAAAGTTCGACTTTCACCCCTTCTAGAGGCGTGAGACAGGGGGATCCTCTTAGCCCATATATCTTTGTTCTTTGCATGGAACGTCTGGGGCAGCTTATTAAATCTGAATGTGAGGCCAAGCGTTGGAAGCCGTTCAAATTCAAAAGAGATGGCCCTCACATATCTCATCTGTTTTTTGCTGATGACCTTATTCTTTTCATTAAAGCCTCCCGCAATCAGATGGAAGAAGTCCGTAAAGTCATGCATAGCTTTTGTGAGGTCTCGGGCCATAGGATCAGTTTGGACAAATCCCGTATGTTCTGCTCGAAAAATGTTAACTTTAACCAAGCACTTGAACTGAGTCAAATTCTTGGGATAGGTATTACTCCTGATCTCGGGAAATATTTGGGGGTGCCAATTATTCATAAGAGAGTTACCAAAGCTACCTATCACCCCATCGTACAACGTGCTAAAAAATAAGCTATCTACTTGGAAATCAAAAAAATTACGGCTGTTGGTCGCTTGGTTCTTATCAAATATGTCCTATCATCTTTGCCTATCTATTGTATGCAATCTACCCTTCTTCCTATTTGCACTCTTAATGAGCTAGAGAGGGTTTCCAGGAAGTTCCTTTGGTCCCAAGAGGAAGAGGTCAAGAAAATGCATCTTATCGCTTGGGAGAAGATTATTCAAGCAAAAAAGCAAGGGGGGCTTGGCCTCACAGATTTACGGCGTCAAAATAAAGCCTTCATTATGAAACTCTGTTGGAAGCTCCTTACGCAGAAAGATACTCTCTGGGTTAAATGCCTTTGGGCTAAATATAATTGTGGTGACCATCCTACGCCCAAGGTATCCAAGAAACGAAACTCCTCCTCTACGTGGAAAGCGATATCTGAAGTTTGGGATGGGTTCCTTAGGGGGGTTGGGAAGAAGGTTAATAACGGGGAAAGTACCAAATTTTGGTCGGATCTTTGGCTTCCTCTTGACCGCCCCATCATATCCTTTGTTCAAAATTTATCATTAGTGAACGAGGGCGAGTCTGTTAAAGATCAAGTCTTACCGCAGGGGTGTTGGGACACTGCTAGGTGGCAAGGTATTTTGCCTCCTGATATGATAAGGATTATTTCCAGAGTGCGCCCCCCCCATAGTAACCTCGACGATTGTTATACCTAGCGGGCTTCGAAGGACGGATGTTTCTCTGTTAAATCTGCTTACCAATATCTCTCTGAGGAACGGGGTACCAGCATCAACAACTTCTGGAGCCAATTGTGGAAATGGCAGCTTCCTGAAAAAGTAAAATTCTTCATGTGGCAAGTTGGTCACGATAGACTGGCTACTAATTCCTTAAGAGCTAGTAGGGGCCTTACTAATGATAGTGCTTGCCCTTTTCGGTGTGATAGGGAGGAGAGCGTGATCCACATAATCAGAGATTGCAAAAGAGCCGAAACTTTTGGAAACAAATTTTAAAGCCTAATCAGTTTGCTCATTTTTTTGCAGGTAATTTGCAGGTATGGCTCAAATGGAACACTAATCACAACCCAGGTAAAGGCAGATTCCAAAATATCTCCTGGCCAAGAACCTTCAGTCTGGGATGCTAGATCCTTTGGACTACCAAATGCAAATTGTTTTTTCAAGGAGAAAGCACAAACACGAGGGAGATGCTTCATCGATGCAATTACCTTCTCATGGAAAGCGCTGCAAATCAAACTCTAGCTCACCAGGTTTTTCAACTCAACAAGTCTCAGGAAAAATCTTGGACGGCTCCGCTTGAGAATGTGATTCGTATTGATGTTGACGGATCGGTGCGACATCACCACCAAGCAGCATGTGGAGGAGTGCTAAGGAATGCTAGGGGGAATGGCTTATGGGTTTCCACAAAGCCCTCGGTCTCCATACGGTCCTTGAAGCTGAAATCTATGCAATCATGATAGGACTTCAAGTCATCCAGCAAATGGGCTTACGGAACGTTGTTATCTACTCTGATTCTCTTGATGCTGTTAATACTCTCATGAGAGACTGCTCCACAGATCATCCGCTCAGAGGCATTATTGGGGAGACTAGGGATCTCTTGTTCAGCGATTGGAGTGTGGAACTTCATCACACCTCAAGGAATAACATTTCTTGTGTTGACTTTATGGCTAAGGAAGGACATGGTACAACGGTGATGTCGGGGTCGTTCTTGTTCCTGTGATCCCTAGAGGATGTGTTGGTATGGTCATCAAAGACCAATTGTCCTGCCTATGCTAGTTATTTCTAGTTGTATGTTTGAAGGACTAGATCTTTCAGTCTAGTCTGCACTTTATTCTTCAAGCTTCGGTTTTGCCTATCTTATTTCAAAAAAAATATAAGGGGGTCCTTGTAAATTTTCAAAATCAAAGGAAGATTTCGGTAATTTAGAGTAAATAGGGTTAATCTCTTTTACTCTCTCTTTTTTAATGAGAACTTTGAAGTGCATACTTCATCCAAAAATGTTGAGAAGCAAATTTATGAACCGACATTCATTGAAAAATATACATTTTCAACCAATAAACTGTTAGTTGAGATGGTAAGAAACCTCACTCCCGTAAAGAAAAGAACACTAATTTAAATTCTTGAAAATACATTTGTTAAAAGAGGTAAAAACTCGATATCCTTTAAGTTTCGAAGGAAAACCCTTGCTCTAATAAAAAAAAAAATACATACTTTCATGATTGACCACCTCTAAACTAAAGGCAGGGCTAATAAAAACACAAATCATTCCACAAACCTCGAGCTAACCAAGAAAAACTAGAGACACTATCTAAAACTTCCCTTTGTAGACGGACAATTGTTTGAATAAACAAAAATAAAACATTGCAAAGAAAGAAAAAAAAAAGAGAAGCAAATAATGTATATATCTATATAAAATGATATAAATTTTATAGGAAGCATCACTGTTTATAAATCATAAATAATTTAGCTAACCCAAGACTACATTACAAAATATGGATCACGATCTAATTACAAGATTGACAAATAATAACTTTTTTGAAGAGATGTAAATATACACTAACGATGGCATTATGCTAATACAAGTAATATGTACATATAACACCATCAATACAACAATCGCTCCGGCTAACCATACACAAATACCCTCACCTCTTCAACCAATTCAAGCACAAGATTTCACAGCTTGAAGTTGATTCACCGCCTTACTAAAGCATACAAATCAATTACCATCATTGGATAATTAAATACATACGGAGCATCCCTCAAACAAGAAACCAAAAGCTTAATTCAAGTGGTTCGGAAAGAAGCTGATCGATCCTCCTCAGTGAAAATGCTCATCAGAACCAACTTGTTTAGTTGGTTTTGGGGAGCTCTAGATCATTTCAAGGAAAACTCTAAATTGCAAAGCACGAGCAGCAATTGCAGATTTGCAATTGCAACGATAGTGGATCCGAAACCAACTCCAGCCACTTGAAAATTGGACACCATAATTCTCCGCATTCAATGAACAGAGCTGTCATTAGAAAGCAAAATACGATGAGCCAGTGGAAGAAGATATACAAGCAACCCTTTTTACAATAACACGCACAAGTAGAAATACAAAGGCAAGTTGCCAATTAAGAATTCCACCGCAGATGCGTTAAGTAGAAAGACACAGGCCATGTTCAATATGGCTGAAAATGATTTCAAGAGATAGAAAGAGATTCCAAATCTTCACCAAAAAAGAAAGAAAGAAAGAAAGAGATTCCTTATCTTGATGTTTGCCCTTACTGATAAATACATTGACTATTTTGCCCCTACTTGATATAAAATATTTGACCTTTTAAATTATTGAAAAAGAATATCATTTTATATAAATATTAAATGTCATTTCTCTTGAAAATATCAGTCTTCTATTCAATATTGAAATAATGCTCATGATTTTCACAACTTAACTTGGGTACTTTCATTAGGCATATTCATGTCATTTGGTCACATCGACTCTAAACTTTTTTTCGTGATTATTTCATATCAAACTTCCTATGAAAAATAAATAAATAAAATTAATTTAATCCTATTTAACCAACACATTTTTAGTCCAAAAATCACATTTCCATCAAAGTCCCTCTCCCTTTCCATTTCCTTAAAAATAAAAAAACTCCGTCCTGCCAAAGATGAGCTTTATTTCTTTCATTTACCTACTTTTCTTGTCTCCCGTATGCATAATTAACCCCCTACCAAATAAGAATGATACTGGACTTAGACCCTACTCAAGACTTCTGCACCGCATGCATATAATGAAGTTCAGAATTCACCTTTCAGGCACACCAACTATATTTTCTCGCCCAGAAAAGTCAATCAATCATGGCAATCTTAATGCAAATACAGATGCTATGTGTAAGAAACTGAGAGCAACAAAATCAGTTGATATGGAATAATTATTACCCAAGTGTTTCGTACTTTAAGATGGTAGGCTAAATTCAACCCCTCCTGGCAGGTATATAAGGAGATGCCGAGCCAGAGAATGTGGAAAGTGGCCTTTGGACAAATTGATGGTTTAAAAGCTGAGCAGCAGTGGGACGATGATCAGGATTGACTTGAAGACACTGCATGATAAAATCTTGTGCGTCTCTTGAAAGAGAGTCAGGAACAAGAGGGAGCTCACCCTTTCCAATTCTAAACAAAGCCTGCATCTGTTCTCAGAAGAAAATATTCATTAGTTCAAAACCAGGCAATATCTCAGTTATTGATAAAATCAGAATTAAATATTTATTTATTGATGCAACCATATGTTAAAAATAAATACCATAGTCAGTAATAGAGATTATGATAGGAACCAGAAAGATTAGCCCAAATAAGTGCTGAATAATACTGGATTTGATAGATAATGAAGAACTCTTCCAACTCAGTGGGAGAAGGAAGTTACACAAAAGGAAATACAACTCACACAAAATCTGAACTAGCAATTGGAGAGGTTAGCACTCTCTTCACCATCCACTCACTACTCAAAAGATGCCCCTCTTCTCTCATAACTAACAACTAAATAGACAGAGCAAGCTGGTCAGCGCAGGACCCCAAAAACAACCTCGTAGAAGGTTAAAGTCTATCCTAGGAAATAAAGCATGTTAGGTCTGCTTAAACACAAAAATAGTAAAGGGATGGGAGTCAGCGCCTAAACAATCAGAAAGCATGTGTCTTTGGTTTGACTTTGCCTCTGCTTCCTTTTGTAAGTATTCTTGGCCAATTGGAACCTATCAGATTAGCAGTGTCAGTTATAGTAGGGCGTTGGGGTAGTCAGTCATTATATAAGGACCCAAGTATGAATATAAACGTGGGTTTGCCCCACCTAGCGGGATAAAGATTTGTTGTTGTTGAATAAAAGAAACCAATCAACAGGGAAGTTTTCACTAAGTGCCATTGGAGCAGGGGTGGTCCCATGAGATGGAGCTTCTGGAGAAAATTCAAAATGATCATGCAAGAAATGTTTGCAGACGTGAGTGCAAACATCATGAAGGAGAAACTAGAGGAAGTAGTAACACAGGTACACAAATTGAAGTTGGAGCTGGAGAATGAGACACATGCTACCATTCCTCAAGAACATCTGATCACGTTCTTAAAATTGGCCACTGTTTGACGGCTTCAACAGCTACAATAGCAATGGCTAACTTGTCACCTGGACAATAGCCATGACGTGCGAGTTAGCTATGCATAAGCTCATCTGAGGAACATCGGGGTTGCCAATTGTTATCATATCACAAGTCACAACTGATTCAGAAGGCAGTATCACCAAGACTTGAGAACGCCTTCGCAGGGAAATGGATTCATCAATGCTGGTTTATATAACAAAGTATCCAAGACCTCTTCACCATTATGCCTTCAGATCCCTCCATATCATATCTTCAGATTTTAGAAGCCAAAGTTGCAGAGCATTCAAGGCTTCTGAATCTTTGGGCTAGAGGTGTGTTCAAGGGGTGCTGCAGAAGTGCGGAAGATAACAGGATAACTGGCACAGGGTAATACGTTTCCAGAAGTGGTACATAGGACATTTGGACATGACAAAGAATAATGGTGATGAGGCTATCCTCAATCAGTAAGATAAGAATTAGCCCAGTGGTATTCATGCTATTGAATAAGAAGGGGGGGAAATCATCAACTGCTCCAATAACTGCTAAAAGAAAGACAAAAATAAAGGGGATCTGAAAATGAATCTCTGTGATAATGGGCTCATGTGTAGTCTGGGCTGTTATTTAACAACAGTTCCAGATTTTGACACTTCCATTGTACCACATCTTTAAAGACGAGGGTGTCTTATACGGAAAAAGTGCTGTTACCATATAATTACAATAGTCAGTGATAGATATTTCAGTATCAGTTATAGCAGGGACTTGGAATGGTCAGAGTCATTAAGGGGAGACTTGGCGGCATATTTAGGGACACAAGTATGAATGTAAATGCGGACATTGGATACAATGAATCACTGGACTGGGGATTATGCACCACTAAACCAGTAATGAGCCTATATTTCTACCAAATGTAAAAGTGAAGCTACAAAATATCAATGAAATAGAGAAGTTAATTTATATAATAAATAAGAGTAACATTAGCTACCAAATTGACCTTGAATTGCAGAAGTGAACTTTTTTTGGGGTTAAATTGAATTTTCGCCAAGGAAAACTTAAACAATAGTTAGTTGAGATTTAACTAAAATCTCCGTTATCACCAAAATAAAATAAAATCTTCATTGAAATTGTTTATCAGAACAGCATTTGAGGCCAAAGGAACATCGGCAGGAAACATGAGTACATGATGAAAAGGTCAGGGATTCTATAAACATTCTAGGTATGAGTTGCTAACAGTAACGGAAATGAAAGTGGCAAAAAATGACATACACATTCCAAATGAGAGTATGGAATTTGGCCTGTTAACATCTCGAGCACAGTGCAACCCAGACTCCATATATCAGCCGAAAGTCCATAACCTTGATTCTTTCCTTTCACAACCTGCATATTGCAGTTTATTAAATAACAGCTCTGCTCTTAAAAAAAAAAAAAAAAAAAAACCTAACGTCCCAAAGGGAGGAACTTTTGCCGTTTACAAGGATTACAGTGTCATATGAAAAGGAATGTTTCTTCTGATTCATGAAAACTCAGTGAGTTATTGTTAAAAACACACCGCACCAATGTAGTCCAGAAAGAATGCACATTACTACTCAAGTTTCATTATTTTATATCGTTGATCAAATCTTCAGGTGAATAAACTGGATTTAGGTGAAGAAGTCAAAATGAAATGCATAGTAAAGGTTGGTCAGGAAACAGATCAGGTCATTGAGTTATTAACTTCACCTTGGCAAACGTATTAAGCTGCCTAAGTAACCTCAGCAAACTTCAAATGATCATAAAATTAAGCTTTCCTATGAAAGCGGTAGAAGATTGTGTTGTATAATACATAATATAATTCTTCAATTTATTCAGGTAAACCTCCTTAATGCTATTATAAATAGATGTAACAAATCCTCTCGTTATCAAGGATTTCCAAAATATTCTGTCTCCTCTCTTCTATATTGCATTATATTACAAAATGCATGCCCATGCAACATTACAGAGTTTCTTGGATTTAGATTTTCTAATCTACTGAAAAATACAAGAAAATGTATGAAGTATTGCAGGGCTTGTACGCAGTTTATTAATTTATATCTATGATACTAATGGAATATAGGATTAATTAGATTATTTTATTTTAAGATATAGGACTTCTTGTTTATTAAAAATTCTTAGATTTGACGTGGATTAGGATTTAGATTATTTTGGATTATTTTATTTATCTAGGATTTAGTTTATTTTAATTTGAATAAAACATTGTCCTATATAGATTAATTAGGGTTAAGGTTAGAACTCTATAGATACAATTAGGATTTTTCAATTGTCAAACTTTTGGATGAACTGAAAAAAGAGTGAATTTGAGTTCTCAGCTTTCCCCGCAATTTCTTCTCTCCCTCCTTTGTCCTCCCCCCCCCCCCCAACAAAAAAAAAGGGGGGGGCGGGGGGCATTTCCATATAAACTAATAAGGGTAAATTAGTCTTTTGGTCCCTATAGTTTTGACCAAGTTGTAACTCAGTCCCTATAGTTTTGACTCGGCTGCAACTCGGTTCCTATAGTTTTAAAAATGGTCAAAACTACAGGGACCGAATTGCAGTGAGTCTAAAGTTTAAGGACTGAGTTGCAGCCAAGTCAAAACTCTAGGGACTGAGTTGCACCAAATCAAAGTGTAGGGACTGAGTTCTAAAATGGTCAAAACAATAAGGATCGAGTTGTAGTAAGTCAAAACTATATGGACTGAGTTACACCGAATCAAAGTGCAGGGATTGAGTTACAACTTGGTCAAAACTATATGGACCAAAAGATTAATTTTCCTGACTAATAATGAGCAAAGTAAACACTTAGGCCAGTAACATGATAAGTGCATACAACTTAAGTAGTTGTATGACAATCATAAAATCGTTTAAACTAGAAGCATGTATAAGAGATCCTGAATATGGATGACTGTTAAAAGAAAATCATTTTGAAATAAGAATCATGCGCACTATAATAGCTATATTAACAAAGTCAGAGCAATATTATTCCAATAATTCTATTATGAAGAGAAGAATTAAAGCAGACCTCAGGTGCCATCCAGAATGCTGTCCCCCTGCACGACTTAATATCATTCAGTTTGGTAGCCTGAAACACAACTCATAGTAAGCAACATCCTAAAATGGGAGATAAAAAATTAAGAATATATAGGAATCTATAATCTATAATTGAAATAAAAGTAGGAAAAAGAGCATAGAAACAGTTAGAGGACGGGTAAAACCTTTGCCAATCCAAAATCTGAAAGCTTGACAGATCCATTTGCATCTACCAATATATTTGCACATTTAATATCCCTTAAATATGTTTGGAAAAAGAAGCACATTAGTTTTACAAAAACAGCAAGAATATTACATAAATAATCCAGAAAAGCAAGAAAAATGATAAGAGAAATCATGACATGAACTCGAGATCATACTCTATTCATTTGAAAGTTGTTTATATATGATGGACCCAAAATTACTGGGCCCATGGTTTTGAAAACCTACAACGGAAGAAAGGAAATATAAAAGAAGGGATTTGAACACGAGGGGAGTACACATTGGAGGAGATCAGAAGTCAGAGCTTAGTCTAGAAGAGCCAAGAACAGAGATCATCTAATTATGCGTACCTCGTAGGGAGGGTTTGAACTAACAGATGGACAAAGTTTGTTAGATGGGATACTGTGTGGGGTCTGTGAAGAGTAAGGCAAGGAAGATTTGGCTTTTGGTGGAGAATCTCAAAGTTGATACCATAAATATAATATCTAACGCTGTCGGGAACCAATTTAGTCTAATAATAATAATACTTAATCACCTGTTAATTAATCGAAAACTTATGAATTTGTTATGATATTTTTAGAAGAATGAAAGTAGAAGAAGAGAAAAGAACAGAATAGAGAAGAGAGAGAAACAGAACAACGCTTTAGAAATCTTTATTACTCAATACGGAAATTACACAACAATCAGATCAGTTTGAAACAAGAGGCAGGGGAACCTATTTATAGACATAAGACCCTTAATGCCTTAGCGCCTAAGCCTCCTAACTGCCTAATCCTACCTAACGGCTAGTATGCAGCCCAATTAATTAAGATCAGGCCCACTAACAACTGACTAAGGCTTATAACAGAACTACCAATGAATTCATATCAATGCCCCTCCCTCAAAAACACCCTTGTCCTCAAGGGTTAGCTGGCACAAACTCTGGAAAGTCCTTTTGTAAGCTATAGAGAGAAATCCACGTAGCTTCTTCATCAGGAGACTTCTCCACTGAACTAAGACCTCAGTAATGATCCTTCGTTTTTTTCTTCCAACTCTTTGCTGCAGAATTTTCTCAGGATATAGAGTAGGTGGAACAGCTGGCCAATCTGTAGGAGGATACCGCTGTTTCACACTAGGATCCGGACAAAGTTTCAGCAATGAAACATGAAATGTGGGATGAATTCTAGACTCATCCGACAGCTGCAACCTATATGCAACTGGTCCAATCTTCTCCAATACCTTATAGGGACCAAAAAACCTAGGAGCAAGCTTGTGTGAGCTCCGTGTAGCAGCTGAAATTTGTCTATACGGCTGCAATTTCAGAAAAACCCATTTCCCAATCTCAAGACTGGTCAGACCTCTTCAAATCAGCCCTTTGCTTCATTGTATTGGCTGAACGATGAAGGTGGTGGTTCAACACAGCTAGCATATGCTACCTAGCTGCAAAAATCCTATCAACCGCCTCTACTATAGCAGAACGAGGCAAATAAGGAGTGTAAACCGGTGGTTTCTGCCCCTGCAACCAGGACAAAAGGAAATTCAGGGCCATCACTGTGACAACCAAGTCTTTTAGCTAAACGAAGATCAAGAAAATCCTTGGTACTCCCATTATCAATGAGGACTCGAATGTTCTTACGACCCACTAAACATGGAATTTTCATTGCTACATCAGATTCTACACCATTTATTGCAAGAAGGGATAACAGAGGCGGTGAATCATCTTCTTCGGCCACTTGCTCTGTTTCTGGCTTGGTATTTTCTTCTTGGGCAGAATCTAACTCAATGAGATGAAGCTGCATGCGTTGCATTTGTGGGCACCAACATTCTCTAGACAATTTTCCATGGCAAAAGAAACACAGATTCTTAGCTCTGTGCTTGGCCTCTTCCTTGGCTGAAAGCACCTTCGAGACCCTGGAATTGTTATGATTGACGAAAGATGCATCCTTTGCCCCTAGAGTAGTGAAATTATTATTTCGTTGGGACCCACCCACAACCAAGGCACTTTTGTAGGACGATGAGGTGTCCGACTCAGAGGGAGCCATCGACGAAGTTGATGTGGTGCGAGAATTAAAGGATAACGATGAAAATGAAGAACCCGATGCCTTTACTCTGTTTTCGGACATCTTCTTCCCTTTAAGGCATTCGTTAGATATTTTCGGCATGCGAGCCAAGGATCTCGTATCTCAAAGCGTTCTTGGCCAAAACATACGAACTGGTCCGGCGATATCTTCATTGAGTAGCGATAGCATCGATCAGGAGATCCTCAAGAAGATTGAGTTTCGAGCAAAGATCGAACCTTGAATTAAATTCCAGTAACATGCCGGACTCATAGAAAGGTCCAAAAAAGTCCTTCAATTCAGCAACATAATCTTCCTATGGAGGTGTGTTGTTTCCCCATTGCGGTTCACCCAACATGTGCCAAAGGAAGGCATCATCATCTAGGTGCAGACTCGCAATCTTAACCTTCTGATCCTCTAGAGTGCCATCTAGCTCAAAGAAACATTACATTTTAAGACATAAGTTGAAACATCCTGCTGAAAGAATCTCGGGAATTCCATCTTGGTAAGTTTATATTGTCTGGGTCTGCCATTCTCGTGATTGTGATGGTGCACCACATGGTTGTGGTTGTTCTGGCCATTACTTGGGGGTTCTTGAGGGTTGCCTGGGTTTGTAACAGCCACTCTTATCTCATTCACTGCAGCTGCCAAATTTTGAATCTGAATGGAGATTGAAAGGACCCTTCATTGGCAAAACCTATGCAAGGAAACCTAGGAAGACACAAACAACACAAGCAAAAGGGAAATATGCTTTTTAAGGTTGTAGGGTTTGACTTTGCTATTTTGATGTATTCTTAGGACACCTAGCCATTACATAGAGTGGCTTGGGATAGTTAGTCTTGTAGCTTTTTGCACATTTTTTGGGCACTGTGTAGATGCTTTTTGCTTATATTGACCGTAGGAAGGATGGGATCTGGGTATGTTGTGTTTTGTGTGAAAGTTGTGGGAGAGGGGAGTCTAGTCTGTGTAATAGACAGCAACCTTCTTGGCTGTAGGAGTATTAGTGCTCTGACAGATTATTGTATTCAGCTGCATTGTAGCTGTTTTCTTGAATTATTAAGCATTTCATATATTAATTTGTTGGTTCCTAACAGAGATTCCCTCAACTTGATATTGCAAGGCTCTGTTTTGTTCTTGAAGATCAGTGACAGCTTGTGGTAATTGAACCATCGACGCCAAATTGCCCTCAAGATTCTGTAGCCGGTCTTCCATTTCTTGCTTTCTGGTGTGCGCCATGTAGAAGGACAGAGAGATGAAGCAGAAGTGTGGGTAGGTGGCCAAGAACTGATGGCTCTAATGCCACTTGTTATGACATTTTTAGAAGAATGAAAGTAGAAGAAGAGAGAAGAACAGAACAATGCTACTGAAATTACACAACAATCAGATCAGTTTGAAATAAGAGGCAGGGGAACCTATTTATAGACATGAGACCCTTAATGCCTTACCGTCTAAGCCTCCTAACTGCCTAATCCTACCTAACGGCTAGTATGCGGCCCAATTAATTAAGATCAGGCCCACTAACAACTGACCACGGCTTATAACAGAACTAATTCTTAATAAACAAATCAAGTGTTTGCATAATCTATATAAAATATCATAAGACAAAGTTAAGCATATTCATAGGTTTAAGCTAAACACGATAGCTGCATTTCAAAATTTCACATACATGATAAACATACACATATTAGTTTCTTTTTGTCTACGTTCTCTTTTAACTTGAATGTCAATTCCTATTCTATATGTATTTTGATATAGGAATTGCAGCTTCTTTATGGTTAAATAAACCATCCATTTTGGAAGGTCCCATCAATGTTACAAAAGAATCAACTCTCTAAATACCTGTGAATGACATTTCGATCATGAAGATACTTTAAACCATGCAGAATCTGTCTAGTGTAGGCAGATACTTGTGAGTCTCGAAGATTGTACCGCCGATAAAGATTTGCAAGGGAACCTTTTGTCACAAGCTCGAGAAAAATATACAGCTTTGATTGATCCTGCAATAAGCAAGAATCTGAATATAGAGTACAAACCACAGTTCTCCACAAGAAGTCATATAGGACAAAATTGCAAGTCACACACAGGATGACAGATACAGAAAAAGAAAAACCCTTTAGTTAACACTTATTTACAACTGGGAAAAATCTGAAAACAACAAATTTGATTGACACAGAAGAACTAATAAAATTAATTGATAGGATCATTATCAAGCCACAGGCTTTACAATGCCACAAATCATCTAGAGAAAATCGTAAAGCATTTAGCCCCTCATTTATACTGGATAAAATCTGAGACCGGCCAGAGTGATTAATTGATAGCGATCCAAATCGCTATAAATTAGGCATTAATTTATCGAGTCTGTTTTGATTATATTTTATTATCTTTTAGGAATTAATTTATTAGTCAAGTCTGTTTTGATTATTTTATTAAAGTTGTTAGGATTTATGATTATTAGTTATCTAAATCTTAGATTTAGATATATTTTTAGATTTCGTATTTATATTTTGTATAGAGTCTACTCTCAGTAAATCGTTATAAATAAGTCTAGTGCCTCATCAATAAAGTATGGAATATTTGAGAGAGTAATTTATCGGAATATCCTCCTGGGCTTTGGTAATTAGTTAAGTTTCAGATTATGGCTTATCTAATTATTAGAGATTGGCTGTTCTTATTGAATTAGCAAGGTTATTGCTAATTTCCTAAGATCAGAGTTGGCTGTTCTTATTGAGGTAGTGAGATTCTTACTATTTCTCTAGGATCAGAGTTTAATTATTCAGTTACCTTAACCTACACGGTTCCTAACATTAACGCATCAGCACAATTGAAACTAATTGATGGGACCACTAGCATGTGCCGTAGTTGGCAATGTAACAAACAAATCTCAAAAGGAAACTAATGTTATCTTCACAGGATAGCATAACAAAATGATCATGCCGTAGTACCTCAAAAGCTCACATTATAGTGGTATTTGATTGAGTTGGAATGCTATTTTTTATGTCACATTGTATTGTATTCAGCTACGCATCATCTCATTAATTGTATTGTATTGGTATTCAGCTACGCATCATCTCATTAATTGTAGTTGCATGTAAAATAAAAGGGCTTCAAATGTAGCTAAATTAAACGAAGCATCATATAAATTTTGCCAAATGCAGCAGAACTACACAGATTTTGTCATACACTAAGGTCTCTTAGATTTGAAAATATATATTCCTTTCTGCCACTAAAGCACAACCCACTTCTTCGACTCAATAAATAAAAATCCAGCAAGTGTTTGAGAAACACAAAACAACAAACAACTCATGACATTAACACAATCTATAAAAGCAATACAACAATGGTGTACAGCAAGAATAATAGCAATTAGTGTAACATAAAAAGGAAAGGAAGAACAGAAAAGGAAGAAATTACCATTTCTGTGCCATAGTATTGAACTATATTCTCATGTTCAAACTGACTCAAAAGAGCAATTTCCTGAGAGAGGGGGGAGGGGGGAACGGAAGGAAAATGAGAGAAAAGAATTTGCAGGAGAAATACCAATGACAGAGTAAATGGAGTTTATCTTACAACAAAGCAAAATATTTAGGTGAGAAAAATTTATCTTAATTCAAAAAAGAAGAATTCCTTTATAAAAAAATTATCCAGAAATGCCTCAAACAGGTTTGCCTCCAACAGGAGGATACTTATGCAATGCTTAATAAAAAATTGAGAAAATTGAGCTTCTCTAACCTGCTCCAGGCAATAGACACTTTGCCTTCCCTGTTCATCTTGATCAAGTAGTGAAACTTCCTTTACAGCAAAAAAGAATCCATCTCTACAATCATAATCAAAAGATGCCAAAAAAAGATTTTTTTTTTTTTTGGCCGGCAATGCCAAAAAAGAATTTGCAGTTAGCCTTAAAGTGAAATGAAATTGACTACTAATTACAGGCAGACAGACAAACCACTCGCAGAAACGGTAAAACTTCATTTATCTGAAGCTTTGCTCTTGAACTTTATAAGGAAACAAATACAACATATGGATGCAATTTGGATTGAAAAATATTCATGATTATTTAAGCCAAGTCCCACATCACCAAGGAAGAAGGATGCCAACTAAAAAAATTGCATCCAAGACAACTTCAATTTCAACAAAATCTGCCATTATATGGAAGATATATGACCCAGGCCCAGGCAAAATAGCTCATTCACCTGTTTTTTTAATTTCCATCAGTTCACATTTACTGTTTAAAATTCATTTGTGTTCCCACTTAAGTAAGAAAATGGACAACCTTAATTTCAGCATAGAATAAAGGGGAAAACAAGATTTCTGTAATGATGCTTATATGCAGGAATCATGATGTGCAATATAGCAATTAGTTAAATAGCATTTCTGAGAGACTAAACCGAATTGTAATTAACACTATCAACAATTATTGGAGCTCCAATAAACAGGCTGCACATAAGGGAAACTAGGAAGCAAAGAGCCATTGGAAGTATGCAGAACCTGGAAGATTTAAACTGTAAAAAATAAAAGCCATTGTAACGTTTGAAGTTAGGGTTATCAACTTCCAACAATTGGATGAGACAAGACACAAATGCATACACTTCTGATTAAAAAATGCACTCACAAGTCACAAGAGCATCCACGAAACAGACAATGTCCAAGTAATGAGAAGAACAGTAGTCTAGTAAAACATTGGTCCAAAATTCAACAAGCCCAACCCATTCTTTATATAATGAACAAGTAATAATGAGATTTAGAAACATAGATCTTAATTAAGGACAAAACTTAAATGTACTCTCTTAAAGCGTTTGTTATCAAATTGTTAATTAAATTATGGATGCCTGGTATGGCCAAGAAAAATTATAGATGCCTACTACGTTTTTTGGATGACCCAATAATGTGAAGTTCAAAGATTTTGTCCTCGTGTTATGATTCAATTGAAGACACATAAAGAAACTGCAAGTTCAATTGTATTCTCCGTTACCTTCATTAACAGGGAGACAAAGTTACAGACGACAACGAAAAGAACCGATATATAACAAAGCCATTTTTTATCCGGGGGAAAAAGCCTCAGGAAACGGCTCATGTAATAACAAACATGAACGAACATGGGAAAATGAGAAGTTGAACAAGCTTTGAAAACTTACTCAGAAATTCCTTCATAGACTGACCCAAACGAACCACGTCCCAAGAGCTCACCCTTTTCCCAGTTCGTAATTCTGCGCCTGAATCTTACATTTGGAGATATATTATTCGATGGAGGATCCGTGAAAGTGCTAGAAGAATCATCTTCGTTTGACGTAGTAAACGAACACGATGCCGAAAACTGAGCAACGATCTCCGCAATCCTTGTTGCATTAACATCCTCTTCTCCACTCGGACTTACCTTGCCTTCAACTACCGGTTCTTCTTTCTCCTCTTCATTTACTTCTCCTTGCTCTGCTTCCCTTCGTATTACTTGGTTATCATCGGACGAGTTCAACTCCCCGTAATTTCCTAAAGCTTGTCTTGCAGCTTGCGGAGCTAAATCCCTTAAAATGTCCCAAGTAGAGCAAGTGTTATCAATAACTGGATGCCTAACTCCAGGCGGCGGCTTTAGCATCGGTGGACGGATTCCTTTAATACCTACTCCGACACTGGTTCCGCAAACACCATCGCCAGCAATGCAGCACCCACTAGTCTCAGCAGGCTCATCTTGAGTTGACTCATCTAAATATCTAAAGGTAGCCCTTTCTTCGAATTTGTTACCCAAGTCACCCGCTCCAGGACTCTCTTCATGTAATTTCTCGTTCTCCTGACCTTCTAACTCGTTCATCTTCGAACTTGGTGTAATAGCCGGAGATGATCTACTTTTCATAGCCTCCCACGCCGCCGCCGGAATGGAGAAGTCTTCAGGTCCGGAAAACCCCAAATCTCTGCATATGCGGTCAACCTCGCCCTCAGCTCCGGCAATTCGGAAGCTGGTTCGATCACTGAACTCCGTTGATCGAGTGTAGAGGGATCCACACGAGTTGTCTAGAGACGACGAAGACGACCCAGCATCATACTCAACGTACTTGACGGCATTGCGGCGATCGAGCCGGAGTTTTCTTCGGCCTTTATTCGGGTCCATGCCCTTGCTTTGCTTTCTGTGACCAAAAAAACGAGGTAGGTGATGCATAGAGAACCAAGTCCATCTAAGAGCATGACATAGGTTTTGATCAGGAATTGTGGTCGGAATCTAGAAAGAGCTTGAAACTTGTTTGACCATATGATTTCTTCTTCTGAGAAAATTGAAGAAATCTGAACTTGTGCTTCTCTCGCTGCTAAGTGAACAGTGGTTGTCAAGGCTTCAGTGGGAGGCGCTGAGGGGGGAAACGCTCACCATAGACAGCCCCGACGCCGACGCGGGGATGCGCGGTGAAATGGTTTCACTGAAAAAGAAATTTGAGCTCAAGAAGGACCCAACCGGTAAACGCCAGCGCCAAAAAAAAAAAAAAAAAAAAAAAGACCGAAAACGCGGTACCACGTGGATAAATTCGGTTTGCCCGTGTGGCTTTTCTTGTCCACCTGGATTTTTTTATGGAGTTGGCTTTTCTTCGCTGCCCAACTCCCTCCACTAAGAGTGAGCAAATTAAAACCGAACCGAATAATTCGGTGTTTGATGTTTTCGGTTTTTTGGTTCGGTTTCGGTTTTTTAAAACTAGTTTAGTTCGGTTTTTGTAAATTTATTTCGGTTAAAACTGAAATTTTTTTGATTTTTTTTTGTAGAAATAACCGAAATTAATTAAAACGACGATGCATATGTATGAGTTAGACCCAACCTTATAAGTCATGACCCTTGGCCCACCTCAATCAAGACCGCACCAAACGTCCGCACCAACCAAATTCCTCTTTCCATCATTATTCCATGTTTTGATTTTAAAACCCGCAACCTATTGTCATTCAAGTAAAAATCGATATATACCAAGTCTTCATGTAAAGTATATTATAGCCAGGGTTGCACTCAATAGTTAATATTGTAGATTGATTCAAAAAAAAAGAAAAAAAAAAGTATATTGATCATTTTACGTAATTAACCCAAACAATAAGGCACAACTTAAGCCCAAAAACCGAATTAACTTCAAAACCGAACCGAAATATTTCGGTTCTTCGGTTCGGTTGTTTCGATTCTTCGGTTCTTAAAATGTATGTATTTCGGTTTTAACTGAAAACCGAATGCTCACCCCTACCCTCCACTGCTATCCTTTGCCATAAATGGCGTCGTTTTATGGCAAAAAAAAACTGAAGTTGGTGCTTTTTAAAAAAAAAAAAATTTAGGATACTAATTGATATTATAAAGATACTTAGGATATTGAACGGTACTTAAAAAAAACTTTATGATCTTAAAAAATTATTGTATCTTGAAAAAATATCATAAGGTCTTGACGATGTACCGTAACATCCTAATTTTTAATTTGAGGATTTAATTATAGTTATAAAATAATTATATTTGATAAATATATTTATTATGTAATTTTTGGAAGAAGAGAAAGACAAATAAAAAGAAAGAAATCTGGAGGAAAAAAAAAAACAGCAAGCAAAAAAAGGGGGTTCATGGGAATTAGGGCCCCCCCCGACAAGCGCTCGAGATAAGGAAAACATCTATTTTTCAAAGTTCTCTACGATAAGTACAAAGGCCAGGGCTTGAAAAATACTATTCCAAATTTTAATTATTTTTCTTCGATTTTTTAAAGAAATATAATTAGTAAATTGCAATCATTAAAGTTCTAATTTATCAAATAAATGTTATCAATATTAATATCTAAACAATTTAAATCATTCAAAAAATAAACACATTCATTAATTCGTAATAAAAAACAAATAAACACAAAGAATATGTTTTTTCCTATTTTTTCAAAAAATATTAAAAAAAGGAATTGCTTTATGTATCTTTACGACAAAATGTCTTTCCCTCTCGTAATTTTGTATGTGTCTGATTCCTTCGCTTCATGCATGATTTTACTGATAGGTAAAAATAATTATACTTATTTTACACCAAATATATTTATAATTTATTACTTATATAATATTGTAATACCAAAGTATGTGTTTATTTAATATGAAAACATCCCTTCTTTAAAATTTATAATAACTAATTATGTGTTTTAATACGTAATAATAATAAACATAAAAAGGGTTATAGTTTAAATTTTTTTAAAAAAAAAATCTAAGTAATTACAAATAAACACATTCATTAAATAGAAGTCTAAGTAATTAATTTTTTTTAAAAAAAAAAACTACGGTTAAACGAGGCGCAGGGGGCGCCCGAGGCCCTACAGTGGCCGGCCCGTTAAGCCCGAGGCCCTACAGGGCCAGCCCTGCAGGGCCAGTTTCAATTTTCTGGCCTATTTTTCAAACCCGAGTCCTACAGAATCAGGGCTTAAATGGGCCGGCTTGATGGACTTGGCCCGATTTCCCGACTCTAGATGGGGGCAGGTCTGCCCCTATCCTTGGGTGAAGGAATGGTTAAGGGGGGTGATTAAACCACTCCCTCCAACCATTTGCCCTCCCCCTTCTATTTATTCAATCAACACACCCTCAAACCACACACACGCTGGGCAGCAGAGGGGGAGGCGGGAGAGAGTGTGAGCTTGAAATAAGAGTTTGAAGGTTATTTTAAGGTATGTCTTTTATCTTATAAAATTATTTAGGTAGCTAAACTAGCTTATTTTCAATAAATTTTCTTCATGCAAGTTATCCTATATTTTTTTCTTTCTAATGAGGTTATTATTATGTTGGTTAGTGAAAATTTTGAGATTATGATTTTAGGAAAGTTTTAAGTTTTGACAATAGAAGACTATATATATGTAGTATATGGTTAATAGTAACTTTTAATCGGTTTTGATTTATTGTTTGGTTGTTATAAAAATTTAAAATGAAATTTTCTATTTATGAAGTTTAGATTTTATATCTATGAAATATTTTTACCGATTAAATGTTATGAAAATAATTTATTTGGGTTAGGAAGATATTATTAGAATTTTAATCGGTTAGATTTATTATTTGGTTGTTTTAAAAATTTAAAATGAATTTTTCTATCTATGAAGTTTAGGTTTTTTGTCTTATAAAGTGTCTTTACCAAATAAATGTTATGAAAACAATTTATTTGGGGTTAGGGAGACATTATTGGAATTTACTCAATTTAGTTTTTTATATATGAAGGACAAAATTGTAATTTCTAGGATTTTTGGGGAAAAAAACTGGAATTTCTGTGGCAAAACTGTAATTCTGGAATTTTTGGAAAAAACTGTAATTTCTGGAATTTTTGGGGTAAAACTGTAATTCTGAAAAGTGTAGGGCAAAACTGTAATTTCTGAAATTTTGGGACCAAAATGTCATTCTTAAATTTGAAGGACTAGATGGTCATTTTTAAAACTTAAACCCCAAAATGTCATTTTCAATTTTTGTTATAATAATATATTTTTATTAGAATTTTTATTTTAAGTTATAGGAAAGTATAAGTTATAATTGTGATAATGTAGAGCTTCTTGTGGCCAGAGTAACTATGCGGGTAGTCTTTCATAAGCTAAGGTTAAGGCTTGGAAGTGAGAAAGGAGTTAATTGATTTTATATCTTTTGTTTTGTTTGTGAGGTATTTTTCTAAGCTTAATTTTTATATATATTACTTGTATGTGTTTTGAAAAATTATGTGTAGGTTGAATATGAAAATTTATTCAGTGAAGCAGTGTATTTTCCAATCTATGTATTTAAGTGGTTATTATTATTGAGATTGTTATTGTTGTATGGTTGTAATGTTTGTTGTGAGGTGATCTGTATGGAATATAATTTAATAAATTGTTGTTTAAAATTTTAGTATTATATTATTTCTTCTGTTGTGGGATATGTTGAGTTGTGTGGAAGAGATTTAGGGTAAAATTATGTCCATCGGCTCTCTCATATTCCTGGCCCGGATTTGAGTTGAGTGTTTTGGGCGGACACCTCCCTGTTACGGTATTTTGTGGTGGCACGGGAGGGGACAATATCCTTAAAGTGATAGCTAACCTTGGCCGGGTTACTAACATTGATGGTTGATCCGCGTCCACGAGGAAATAAGGAGGAGCGAGATGGATGAGTGGGGATGACTAATTGTTATGGTTATTATGTATTAATTGTTTTATTTGTGGTTATTTAATTATTGGAATTATTATTATTATTATTATATTATTAACAAACTTGCTTCTGTGACTTGCAATCCTTTCTTGCATATTTGATAAATTAATTTCGGTTACGGGACTTTATGTCTCACCCGTCATTATTAAATTTTTCGTGCGAGACCTCTAACCCTACTAGAGGACAAGGGAAGCGATCGAGAGATAGACGTCGTGAAACTCGTAGGCCTCTTTTTGGTATTAGTGTTGTATTGATTTATATATTGCCATCATAGGACCTTCATATTTTGAAATACTACATTAACTTTTTGGATAACTGTTTATTCTTTGAAGGCTTTATTTTATACACTAATATATTATGGTGGATCCACAATCATATCTTGTGCGAAAATTGTTTTGTGTAAACCCTTTGTTGTGGGATTAGTATTGTAAGACTCGTGGGCTATGTATTCTCCTGTTCGATAATTGTGCCATGAATTATGGTTTCCTGTGATGGGTTTGTGGGAAGAAAATGTACCCTGGACCCGAGGTGTGTGTATTGAAAAAAAAAAAGGTTTTCCATAATTACGTGTTAATCCAGTGTTAAGAAAACAATATGGTTAATTTTTGTTTAGTGAGAAAGGGTCTTTTCACGTACCAAAATAATACTTCAAGATGACGAATGGTACTGATAAACACTTCATAATCTTGAAAAAAAATCTTAAAGTATATTTTTAGTATTATTCAGTACCCTGGAATAGTTTTTCAAAATTCTAAAATAATTTTCTTAAGAGTATTATTTAGTATCCTGAAAAAATATCACAAGGTACTGACTCGTACCAAAATAATACTTAGGATAATTAATGGTACTGAAAAAACACTTCATGATCTTGAAAAAAATATTTTATAATCTTAAAGAAATATCTTGAAGTATATTTTTAGTATTATTCATTGCTTGAAATATTTTTTCAAAATTCTAAAATAATTTTTAAGATCATGAAGTATTTTTTAATATCAGTTAGTATCCTAAAGTATATTTTTAAGTACCGGTCAATACCTTGAAATATTTCTTCAATATCCTAAAATAATTTTTTAAGATCATGAAGTATATTTTAAGTACCAGTCAATATCCTAAAGTATCCTTTTAGTACTAGTCAGAACCATAAAAAAAAAAATTCAAAATCCAACAATAATTTTTCAACATTATGAAATATTTTTTTCAGTATCCTGAAATATCTTTTTAGTACCGATCAGTACACTAAAATATTTGTTTTTTTAAAAAAAGCACCAACTTCAATATTTTGCCATAAAACAGATGCCGTTTTTATGGCAAAGGATGACAGCGGAGGGAGTTAGGCAGGAAAAGAAGCCAACTCCTTCTTTTACCTCCACATGTATGCTTAGGAATCAAAAATAACAAATTATTAATAAGTAAGTACATTGAATTGTTCATTGCCCAAAAAGGTATACTGAATTTTTTTGCTGTCAAATAAATATACCACTTTGATCCTATTTATAAGTCCCTTATGACTAAAAAATTTGGTCTTATGTATTAGTTCTCTTTCAAGTAATAAATGATATTATGACAATTTTGCCCATATTAATTGTACTAATGAAAATAGAGAAAGAAGAAAGAGTTGAAAGATATTCATTTATAAATGAGGGCAAAGTTGAAAATGTATCTCATAATTATTGAGATAACTACCTCTCCTTTGTATGTATGATTTAGTTAAAAGTGACTTATAAATAGGACTAAAATGGTATATTAAATTTTTTAAATTATTCTGCCCGATCATGATCAAGGTGTTTCTTTAAAAATAAAAAATATGTAATGACTTTAATGCACATAAAATTAATAATTAGCTAGTGTTGATTTTAGAAAAAAAATACTTACTTTATTGGTAATATTGAATTAAAAAAAAAGAACACCTACAGCCTATAAAGGGGCAGTTCATGGTATGTATATGCATGCAAAAAGTCATTGACTTTATTACGGTGTGTTTGGTTGGACAGAAAAACTTAATTATTAGTTTCTAAGTTTAAACCCCCTCCCCTCTCATCCACTCCTCTCAAACTAAACACACTCTTAAGGTCTTTTTTTTTTAATATTTGAATGAGATTTTCCCAATTTAGAGATTCAATATAAACTGTGTACTCTTCCCCATGCAATGCACAGGACAATATTTACTGTTCATTATATACTCAATATTAATTTGCTAATTAGAGATGAACAAGGAAGAAGCTTGCATCCTTTCAGGTATCTTTTGAGATAGATTGTAGTATTCTGTTTGATATGATGACTGATTTGGATAGATGTGGTGAAAGAACTATTGCAGGAGAAATCATAGAATATATCCTTCTCGTTGGGGGAACATTAAGCGAACAAAGCTGCAGATTTTCTTACAGTTGGGGCATGTAAGGGGATGTGCCATAGTGAGTGGTTAATGGCGCCTACATCTCCTATGTTTGCCAGCGTGGGGTTGTTTGATAGGTTTTTTTAAGAGCCTTTGGCTTCGACTATTGGTGTTTGTACCTAATTTTTTTGGTGATTAATAAAATCTTTACTTTGACAAAAAAAAAATTAGAGATTAATAAAAGAATTTTAATTCAGGTTTAACTATTCATTCTTTATATTTGTTTGTAGATTCCATACTCATTTACTAAAAATATTATAAACTAGTGGTGAATATGGTTCACAATAACGAAAAGTTGTCTGAAAAGGAAAATAACCAAAAGTAGAATACATTTACTTCACGAACTAAAACAAAACTTATCAATATAATAGTTCGTTGGTTTAATGGTTCTTAATCTCCCGTTCATATAGATCATTATGTATAACTGAATTAGCATGACATTAACTTGTTGTCTATGTCCGATGTAGCTCTTTTAAGTTAGTCATATGCTTCTTCATCCCTACCAGTATGACCCCCTATGCATAAAAGTGGAAGTATACAAAGGCATTTTTTAGGAAACCATAGATGAGTACAAGTTTAAGGATTTTTTTGGTTGCGATACAACATGTTGAAAGTAACTTATAAATAGAATTAGAAGAATATTAGATTTGAAGACAAAGTTATTGAGTATCAAACAAATTATTTGTTCAAGTGGAATATATTGAGAGCACCTTATAAAAGTTTTGGAGAATCTCGGATAAATACCATATGAAATGTCAAAATCTCCAAAGGTTACAGGGATCAAATTGAGATTTTAAAATGTTGATAAATTTATCATTATATCATCTCTTCCTCTTCCTCTTTCCTCACCCTCTCTTACTCTTCTCGTCGCAATGGAAGCCCCATAACAAGATCTATTATGTCCGATCTCTCCCCCCCCCTCAATCTCCCTTTGATTGAAATTGTGGTGTTGTTGATGGTTATGGCGGAGTGGTGATTGAAGCTCGCTAGCGACAATGAAGATGAAAGTTGTCTTTGGCAAGGAAGAGAGGCGAAGATGGAGGAAGGTGAAGGAGTGGTTGTCGACTTTTAGGAAGAAGAAGGTGAACAGTAAAACATGCTTCACAAAATTCGCAATAAGATTGATAAGTTTAGTAATGGTTTTGACAAAAAAGTTTGATGATGATTGCGTAAGTCAGGAGGTTGAGGAATAAGAAGGTAAACAGTAGAACAGGCTTCACAAAATTTGTAACGGGATCGACAAGTTGAATAATGGTTTTGACAAAAGCACTTGTTGATGAAAACATGCACGTCAAGATTATTGCTATTGTGAAAACCATTATGAATCTTGTCAAACTCATTATTGATCTTGTGAATCCCATTACGAATTTTGTCAGGCCATAAATGTTGGAAAATTCATAAACTTGCCGAAAAACTCATGAACTTGCCAAAGGCTGAGGAAGAAGAAGGTGAACAGTAAAACGAGCTTCACGAATTTCATAATAGAATTGACAGGTTTAGTACTCCCTCCGGTCTTAATTATAGGACATATTTAACCGATTTTGAAAGGATCAAGGATAGGAGTTAAATTAGTTAATTTTATTCATTTTCTTAAAATGTCCTTATATAAATTTAGCACTTCAATTAACTTTTGATTTCACATAATCCCTCATTCATTTCAATAGGGGTATTTTAGGAAGATATTAACAAAAATTATAATGTTGTCTTATAATTAAGACCAAAGCAAACTCCTAAATATTGTCCTATAATTAGGACCGGAGGGAGTAATAGATTTGACAAAAACGTTTGCTAATAAAAACATGCAAGTCAAAATTATTTCTCTTGTGAAAACCATTACGAATCTTGTCAAACACATTATTACTCTTGTGAATCCCATTACGAATTTTGTCAAATACCGCAAATGTTGGTGAATCATGTCTAACGTTTTTCGAATTAGGAAACACTACTATAAAAACTATTACGAATCTTGTCAAACTCATTATTGCTTTTGTCAATTTCATTACGAATTTTGTCATATGTCACAAATGCTGGTGAATCTTGACTTGCATTTTTTCAGTAGCAGATACTTTAGTCAAAACCATTAAAATTCTTATTAAAACCATTATTAAATTTATCAATCTTATTACGAATTTTGTGAAGCTCGTTTTACTATTCATCTTCTTCTTCATGAGCCTCCTTTTTATTGTTCATCCTATTCTTCCTCATTTTCACAATTCTGAGACTAGTTCTCTAGCTCGGGACTGCGTTCACCACACCCTTGCATCACGACCCTCTCTGGTGGAAAGCAAAATGCCAGGGGTGAGGAAGAAGGTGGTGATGGTGGTGTTCTTCTTCCTTTGTCGTTCGATTCAAACTCCATGGTCTATGTTCCCCAAATCGCTCTCTCTCGTCTCCAAGCGTCTAGTAGCGGCTCCTCTCTCAATCTTTGGTAGGAGGTGGAGAGAAAACAATGAAAAGAAGAGTAGTTTGTTCTTTTGCTTAAATATTCAAAACCCATATTTCTACCTACTTACCTCTATGTCATTTTCCCTTTTCAATAAACATTTCTGTGTTTTAGAATTTCATATGATCTTTATATGTCATTCTCCCAAAAAGTTTTTGCTCATCGTGGATAAGTGTATGCCACCTCAAAATCTGGCATTAAATTCTTGCAATGCATTTGGGGAAACGGTTTGACCACGCAGTGTTAGCCTTGTTCAATTTTAAGCCTCGCAACAAACTCAATGTATTAACCCGGCCCGTTTTACCTAGCAGATTCTGCAACTTTTCTAACAATATACTGTAAAAGATTAAGATCTTTGTGAGGTATAAGTGAAATTTTTCCCAAGAATGACAGACAGTTGAAAAGCAAGTTTGTTAGCAAGGGCTTCTAATTTATATAATCATCGATGAGAGTTGATGTTGTCATTATAGATTACTCCCTCCGGTCCTAATTATAAGATATATATAGTTGATTTTTTTGGAAAGGTTAAGGAACCTAATTTAATTACTTTAGAGTATTTTTATTTTTATTTTTTTCTTCAAATTAATTAGTTTAACTAATAAATTAATATATAATTTAAAGATACACAACATATGAAATGATTAAGTAACTTATTTAGCTTCCTTAATCTCTCCAAAGAAAGTCAACTAGGTCTTATAATTAAGACCGGAGGTAGTAGTTGTATAGTAAACAGACTACTATCCTGGTCAAGTCAATTAGATTGCATTATGATAACAATATAGTGAATAATACCATTGACATCCTTACTTGATTGTAAACCTAAGAATTATTAAGTACAAAATAAAACTCGATAATGACCAAAATGAATCAGAGTGGACTGATTTTCAATTCATGCTTATTGTGGTTCCAATCACTCGATCTTCGAACTCCTTAAGAGTTTTCCACTCCTACTCTTTTCTTAATGCCAGACTTGATGTCTGAGATTCAGGCTCAAGATGAGAGAGAGGGCGGAACGTGCGAGATGGGACGTTGGGAATAAAAATTTATGGGCATGGAGCAAAAATTAACAACACATGTTTTAAAATAAAAATGTTGGATCAAGAGCAATTTACACAACCACCCAACATGGAAAAAATACATTATTTGATATATATATGTTTGAATTAGTGATGAAAAAACATGTTTACGTAGGTCGAAATAAAATTCTTCTCATTTATTTACTTTATAGATCATAAATCACGTTAAAAAAATAGTTTATACTGTCAATCTAAACAGACACTTAGTCAAACGACGATATAACTAGGGTTTTTATTGTAAAAATACAAATACTGTTAAGTGTCCTAGGTAGTTATTAGCGAGTTGTCTTATCGTGATAGTTTTATTAGTTTTTCAATATCTTCATATTCGTGTTCATTCACAAACTATTAGATATCCCATCACGAGATTGAACTGCCTCTTCAGATATTTTTTTTTGAATAGGCAAATAGAAATATGTGGACTGACTTGCTTATCCAGCCATTCAAGAGATAGAACTATTGATATTATGCTTCGAGATCGGCGTACACTATTTTCTTGCGTGGGAACTCTATAAGCATGTTTGAATTGGCGTTGGAAATATATGTTTATTAAGTTGAAATAAAACTCTTCTTATAAACTAACATTGTATATCGTAAATTACTTTGGAAAAACAACTTTTATTGCTAATCCAAACAGGTACCAGCTACCTCGATGGCCACATTGTTGAAAAGAAAAATTGGGTTCACATTAGGTACTTCTCCCTTATATGCTCCCTATATGTTTATCTCTCTAATTTTGGAGTAGGAACATTTTTTTATATATTTTATTTTTTTAGATTATATTATATGCTGCATCATGAAATATTTTTTGCACTCAGTATTTCAAATTAATTAATTTTCAGGATACCGGTGTTATAGGAAAAACATTTCGAATGCAAGGATTGAAAATTAATTAATTTAAGATACTGTGTGTTAAAAAATTTCAGGACGCACCATATAATTTAATATAAATATTATTATTATTTAAAAAAAAAAGATGCCCCCACTCAAAATTAAAGGGATAAGCACATGAGGGAGAAGCACCTAATATGAACCTCATATAACGTTATTGACTTGGTTGAGTATTTTTCAACCCAAATGCTCATACTAGAGTCTCCCAGTAACGAGCAGAGTCCACATTATGTGCACATACTTTATGTACTTCTTATGTGCTCATACATTAGAGGTATGAGCATATTTTTTAAATTTTTTTATATTATATTTATTTAGATATAAATTATATGTGGTTTTCTGAGTTGATTTTTACACACAATATTTTTAATTAATTAGTTTTACGATAATCGATGTCATGACATAAATATTTTTGAATCGTTAACCTAAACTAATTAATTTAAGATACTGGATATAAAAAATGTCTTAAGAACATATAATTTAAATATAAGAAAAATAATATATATATATATATATATATATATATATATATATATATATATATATATATATAAATGCTCATACTTTTAATAGAGGTATGAGCACATAAGGTATGTGTACATAATGTGGACTCCTAACTAGCAAGGGGCTCTTAAAGAGAAGACGTTGTTTTCATTTACTTAGATGCTGTTTTCTTGTAAATTGATGTATCGTTAAAAGAACGCAAAAGATGCCGTCTATAATACCACCCATCTATCTAATCTATTTGGGAAAATAAACCCCACCCGTTTCTATTTAGTCTAGGCATCGATAATGTAAGGCTTCGGCCTTCGGATGAAGGCGAGCACACGAAATTTAAAATATAAAGGAAAAATTATAATAATAAGTAGAGAAGTGGTCCAGGCCGAACTGGTTTGGACGATTGATCATGGCAGAGAAGGTTTGAATAAATTGGAATTTTTTTAAAAAAAATTACAACTTAAATTTTAAAGGAAAAATCCATTTAAATACGTAAAACCCCCAGACGTCTCCTGAACTTATAAAAAGACTAAGAGGTACCAAAAACCTATGAAGGATATGTAAATTCGCAAGTGAAATTACCATTTTATCCTTACTTTTAAATAAGTAAAAAAAAAAAAATACCCTCACCGGAGGGCCGCCGGCCACCGGTGAGGAGGTAAAGTTTTTTTTTTTTGGGGTGGGGTTCAAATCCCCAAAAAAGTTATAAATGACGTTATTGGATTTGTAAATACCGTTGCAAGTTGTATAAATACCGTTGATTTTTTTTTTTACTTAGAGGCATTAAAGAGGAAAAAAATGCAAAATTGAAATTTTCTTGTAAATGACGTTATTGAATTTGTAAACGGCGTTATTGAATTTATAAATACTGTTGATTTTTTTTTTACTCAGAGGCATTAAAGAAGAAAAAAAATATAAACATGAAAAAAAGTTGTAAATGAAGTTATTGAATTTGTAAATACCGTTGATTTTTTTTTACTCAGAGGCATTAAAGAGGAAAAAAATGTAAACTTGAAAAAAAGTTGTAAATGATATTATTGAATTTGTAAATACTGTTGATTTTTTTTTTACTAATATGCATTAAAGAAGAAAAAAATGTAAACTTGAAAAGAAGTTGTAAATGACGTTATTGAATTTATAAATACCGTTGATTTTTTTTTTTACTCATATGCATTAAAGAGGAAAAAAATGTAAACTTGAAAAAAAGTTGTAAATAGCGTTATTGAATTTGTAAATACCGTTGATTTTTTTTTTACTCAGAGGCATTAAAGAGGAAAACAATGTAAACTTAAAAAAAAAAGGTTGTAAATGACGTTATTGAATTTGTAAATATCGTTGAAAAAATATTAAGAAGAATATATATTTGTTAATGTATATATATATATATAAAAAGGCAAAGTGTCTATGGATGTGGGGGGTTGGGGTTCGAACCCCACCCTCACACTTTCAATGAAGATAATTTTTTTAAAAAAAACCCCACCCCCTAAAAAAAAACTCCACCCCCTCACCGGGCCACGGCCGGCGATGGCCCCTCCGATGAGGGTATTTTTTTATATTTAAAATTAAGCAAGAAAAAGATAATTTTAAAGCCGAATTTGCATATCCTTCGTAGTGTTTTGCATCTCCTACTTTTTTTACAAATTCAGGAGACTTCTGGGGATTTTACAAATTCAAATGGTATTTAAATGAAATTTTCCCAATTTTAAAATATTAAATTAATAATTTTCTCCTAAAATAAATTTTCAATTGTTATAATCTTATAGTTAATATCAATACTCATCTTATACAATGAGACTCATTTGCGATTTTAAAGTTTATGTGATATTTTTTTGTTTTTTTTTTTGTTGGATTTATAAAATGATCAAATAAATAATAAATAAATAGAAATAAAGCTGATTTATTAGAAGAGGTTCTTCTTCATACGTTTTCATCGCAATCTCAGCATCCCAAAACTAACAGAAGTTAGCTTCTTCCGCACTCTCTTTATCTATCGCCTCCCTCACATCGCAGCACCACTGCCTACACAACAAAACCCTATTCCCCTGTTCTCCCTTTCTAACCCCATTTTGGATTTTCGCTCTCTTCCTTCTGCCCACTCCCGAACTCCCCCTTTCTTTCTGACACCGCATTCTTCTACGCGCTCATAGACGGTTGCCTTTCCGTATCATCTTCCATCACTGCGTCTAGGGTTAGTTTCCGCCTTCTTTATAATCCCATCTGCTCCTTTTTAATTTCCTAATTTATCCCTATTTTATTCTCCTCTTCCCTGTAACCCTAGTTCTCTGGTCTCGAAAGTTTTACATTATCGCCTCGTTCATATTTTTGGGGGCTATTTTATCTCTGTTGACCCTGAATATTGCTCCTGGGAATTTTTCTTTATAGGGGCTGAACAGTTTGATGTTCTTGGGGTGTTGGCAATTTTAGACTTCTTTCATTGTGGTCGTAGTCGTGCTACTGTGTTTCCCTCACGAGATGAGGTCCTTTTGAATGTCTTATAGTCGTCTGTAAATCCATCTTTCTCTGAAGATGGAGGCGTAGAGAAGTTCTTCTTCATAACATTGGCTTGAATTTCAAGGCAGGGAATTATCTTGTGCTTTTACAACCGTGACAAGACTTGAATTGCTTGATTGAGGAATAGACGACGGAATTTCTCACTGTAGTTTCCTGAGGAACTCATTAAATTCAACACACGCCCTTGTTTTTTTCCTGAGAAGTTATAGGCTCAAATCTTTCATAATTTGGTGGAGTAACCGGTTGTTTGGGTGGAAGGAAAGTGGCTTTAAAGTCCTTTTTGCATTGAAGGCAAACAAATCTCCTTCGTGTGTTATTCGGGTTTGGGATTTTTATCAGCTACGGGAGGATACGGTCTTGCCAGTATATCTATTTTGTTTCTTGAAACATTTGGTATCAGGAAGGTTATCCTTGATTGTCATATAGGAGTTGAAGTTTTATAATTGGAATCAGCAGTTTAGTATAGAAGAACTATCGTGCAAGATCGGAGACGGTGAAGATAGCGCACAAGCTTTTTGTGATAATTCTGATCATGTTCAGTGTTCGTTATGGAAAGAAGTGAACCTGCATTAGCTCCAGAATGGTTGAGAAGTGCTGGAAGTGTTGCTGGGGCTGGCAGTTCAGCCCACCATTTTGCTTCTGCGTCTACAAACACAGGTTTTTTTAATAACAATATTAAGAATTATTACCATATACACTAAGTTTAGGTTAGCATTTTATTGATTTTTATTGCATTCAGATGTAGAGAAATACGGATTTTAGGGATTCGTTATAAGTTATCTATATTGCTGCTGCTGCTGCTTGCACTAAAATAACGATAATAATATAACCATGTCATTGTTGTTGTGTAGATGTTTCTTCTGTTGCCCATCAGCCTAGAAATAGATCATCTAAGAGCAATAGTGATTTTGATAGCCCTCGCTCTTCATTCTCTGAGCGCACATCATCATCAAATTCTCGTAGGAGTTCCATCAATGGTTATGCAAAGCATGCCTATAGTAGTTTTAGTAGGAATCACCATGACAAGGACCGTGATAGAGAGAAAGAGAGGTCAAGTTTTGGGACCCCTGGGATCGTGACTCTTCTGATCCATTGGCCAACATCTTTTCTGGGAGGATTGAGAGGGATACATTGCGGCATTCTCATTCAATGGTTTCTAGAAGCAAAGTGAGCTTTTGCCTCGGAGAGTTGCAGTGGATGCTAAATCTGGTGGCAATGGCTACCAGAACCATGGCAATTGTGTACTTTCTGGAGGTGTTATTGGCAGTAGCATTCAGAAAGCTGTGTTTGATAAGGATTTTCCATCTCTTGGAACTGAAGATAAGCAGGGAATCCCTGAAATAGGGAGGGTTTCATCTCCTACTTTGTGCGCTACTACTAGCCAAAGTCTGCCTGTTGGTAGTTCAGCTTTGATTGGTGGAGAGGGGTGGACATCTGCGCTAGCTGAAGTACCTAATATAATTGGAAGCAGCGGTATTGGATCTCTAACAGCACAACAAACTGTTACCTCAAATCCTGTGTCTGCTACTCCTAGTGCAACAACTGGTCTTAATATGGCTGAAGCATTGGCACAGACTCCATCCCGTGCCCGTTCTACTCCCCAGGTAGTTGAGACAATTGCCTGTGCTACTATCTTTTGCTTCCTCTTTCTTATAATTATAATGATTTTATTTCTAGCTTTGAAATTTAATGAGGTCTTACTCAATTATAGGTGTCAGCGAATGCCCAAAGGCTTGAGGAACTGGCTATCAAACAGTCAAGACAGCTAATTCCAATGACACCTTCATTGCCCAAAGCTTCGGTATGTGAAATTTCTCCTGAAATATTTCTGGCTTTCTTCTGTTTTAGTTTTTCCTGAGAATTAGATTTCTTGTGTTATGGTTACGTCCTTGCATTTTTATATTTGTTTATTTTGATATTTACTATAAATTTTATGCATTTTTGTGGTACTTTGTATTTGCTAGTTTTATTTATTCTTTCGGCGGAGGGAGAGAGATACCCAATATTTAGAATTAATTTTCTTTGTCGGTATTCTTGCTTCATGAGAAGGTAGTTGGGAAGTTGTGAAGTAGTGCTTTGTTACGAACTAATGCTTTTTCACTCTTATTTGGTACTGTTCGTGTAATTTTAAAATTATCGCTGCCTGATTTTCTATGTTAGCGTTTGCTGCGTTATTTTCCTGTTGCTTTGGGCTTTTTTGGATTGAGTTTTATTAATGTTTATTCTTGGCCCTTCATGTACAGGAATCTTACATGACCGTTTATTGGTTACTTTAGTTGACAACTTTGCCACTAATTTATTTGGTTCTTCTCAGTTCTCCCCCAACCCCACCAAAAAAAAAAAAAAAAAAAAAAAGAATTTTACTGGGGCGGCGGACTACTACCCACTAGCATTATCATATGGTTTTTGTTGTTGCGGTTTACACTCAGGATTAGTTTGACCCCCCCCCCCCTCTCTTTTCTATCATGCTTCTAGGTTTCTTGGTTACATATTATGGTATTGAGACTTAGGTTGCTTTTTATTGTAATAAATCAGGACTTGAATGACTTGCCTAAACGCTGAATGAAACAAAATTTGAGTTTTTGTTTCGTGATGGTGGGTGTTATGCTATTATAACCACCTTGTGCTTATTAACTGGGTGTCCGAAGTAATGTTGGCTACGAATAAAAGTATAAAACACAAAACACGTGTTCAATACATGCAGCCAATCTTGCTTAGTATGATAAAGCTTCTTGTTGTGCTAACTTACTGGGAGTTTGTCAAGGGGCTGGGGAGGCCCTTATTTTTCGCAAACAGAAAAAAGTACAATCACATTTATTTTTGGTGCTAATTAATACCTGATACCCGACTGAGACTTTGGCTTCTCTCACTTATAAGTTATTTGCTTGCTTCTTATTAAGCATCCATTTGATTTGACTCTCGTGCCATATTCCCACTCACCATCTCTGACAAGTGGTGAGTGACAATTGGTTATATTTGAATATTTACTCTGCCTGCTGCACCACTAGCACGATCATATGCTGGTTAGTGGTCTATATTATATATGAATAATGCATATTCTGGACTGCTCTGGATGGGTTAAAGATCTGAAAAGATATTATGTGCTTGTTTGGAGATGCTTATCATAAGCATATTCATGCAATCATAGATAAAACTCTTCTCACATACTTATATCAAACGCCATAAATCACGATTAGAAAGTTGTTTTCGAAAGTTTCAATCACCATTCCAAACAAGCCCTATGACTGTTCACTTGTTTGGTGGGCGTTCTATTATTATGAGATATTTTTAAATATGGATACATGCTTTGTCTTCGAAATAAGTCACATTTTCAGTTTGATGAAAATTTGGTCTTGTAAAATTGAACAATGTTTTTAAAATTTTATTTGCGCATTGTTTATTGGCATAATGCCATCTTTGTTTCTATCTTGCATTTGATTTCTCTTAAATTCTTGGTGATGTTTATGATCTTTTTCTTTGTCAGGTTCTTAATTCTTCTGAGAAATTAAAGGCCAAAACATCAGCTAGAAATGCTGAAATCAATGTTGCTGCCAAGAGTGGGCCGCAGCATCTTTCGTTGCACACCACTAATCAATCTCTTCGTAGTGTAAATGTTAAATCTGATACCCCAAAGACTTCTGGAAAGTTTACTGATCTCAAATCGGTGATGTGGGAGAATGGTGTTTCCCCTACCTCCAAGGATATTTCAAACCAAACAAATTTTTCTAACAGCAAGCCTGGAAATCAACTTGCTGTTACTTCAGCAGTTGCTCCTGGACTGTCACGGAACCCCAACAATGTAAAATCTCCAACAGATTGGAAGCCAGCTTCAATGGACCTAAAATTAGGTTCCACTATGGAAAAGAAACCTTCATTGTCTCAAGTGCAGAGCAGGAATGATTTCTTCAATCTTATTAAGAAGAAAACACTGATGAACTCTTCATCAGTTCTTCCTGATTCTGACACCTTGGTTAATTCTCCCATCATGGAAAAATCTGATGCAATAACCGGGGAAGTAGTTAGTCCTCCTGCTAACCCTGAAGCTCTTGGAAATGGTGCTGGTGTCACTAATGGTGATGTCTGTGAAGATGTTCAGAGCTTTTCCAATAGTGGAAAGAATGATACAGTTCCTAGTTTGGCAATATATTCTGATGAGGAAGAGGAAGAGGCTGCTTTTCTACGTTCTCTTGGTTGGGAGGAGAATTCTGGTGAGGAAGGCCTCACAGAAGACGAGATCAATGCCTTCTATCAGAAGGTGAGCATCTCGTGCCGTACTTCAACATTCACCTTACCAAGTTCATCATAAATAGGAATAGCTGAGCTTTTATTATGCTTTTGGATGACAATATTATTGATTAAGCAAGGATTTAGGTTGTTGAGTCTCATACCCAAGTTACTTGGCCAACCAAATTGTGGGATTGACACCAAATTACATATTCAGGGCATTTACAACCGTTGACTTGATCAGTGTTTTGGTTTTTCAATTTATTTTGTCCAGGATTACATTGTAGATCAATTTGGATTGCTTTTCTTATTCTTTGTTGACTACTATTTTCCAGTTCAAGCTGAGAGGCATTCAACCCAATCTCTCCAAGTTGTTGGATTCCTGTGCAACCAACTTGCGTGGAGCTTCTGCTGAATTGAGCACTTCTCACTCCGGATCTCGAGCTTGATATAATGTTTAATCTTTGATATGTTCAAATTTTTATTTCTGGTGGCGGATGGAAAGTTATGTTCTTTTTGTTTTGAAAGAAGGCTGATGATTGGGCAAAGAGGAGGATGGGTTTCGATTAGAACCCTGCATTTTGCAAATATTGCAATAAGTTACAGGCGCCTTGATCCTGCTTGCTTAACGGGATATTTTTTGGCTTCCTTTTTTGGTTAAAAGTTACAGGTTTGGTTGGCTAGGGGGTAGGATAGGGGCTATTTTGTCTGCAAGGTGCGGGGAAATTGCATCTTTTAGGGTATCTTAATCCTTTTCTTTCAAGAGGGTTTGATTCTACGAGATAAAGTTTGAGTTTTGCTTAGTTTTACGGGGAAAAATTGAAATTGAAGCCACTCTAAGTTTATATCATGTTGATATTGATTATTCTTCAAGATTTCCGCAATTTTTTGGGGTTTAATCCCTCTTCATTTCTTGTTTCGGGTTCGCATCGTATTGTCGTACAGTCATTCAAAAGTCTCGTGAAATAAATTAGAGATGGATTAATTAGCCTCGTCATTTTTTAACTGATCGATATCCTCTTTCCTGTGTTTCGGAAGAAAGTGAAGTATTTGGCATCGTTTAACATGCCGGTTGTTAATTGCAACTGGGAAGATGAGGCTGCACTGCAATAAAAAATGGTACGAGATTTTTATATTTCTAAACCCTCTTCCCTCGTCGATATGTATGAATCTATTTTAACGGAGAGGAATTTCAATTTTGCTCAAATTTCGTGGACGGAAGATAGATGGAATGGGTTCTCCCACACCTAAATCCTAAACCCTGACTAAAGAGAATTTGAGGCTGCTTGAGAGCATTGTATTTATGATCAAATTACCCTAATGCATATGCATCTAATTGGCATTTTTTTGGACCTTGAGGCTTATTAGGCATGCTTTCAGACTCAAAACTCGCCCACCAATAAGGCTCTCACATCGACAGCGAGAGTTAAACTTACAACCTTGTGGATTATAAGCCAACTCTTTAAGACCAACCTTTATTGACATCTAATTCATATTTTATTTTGTCAGAATAAATCAACTTTAATCAATTGATTTTGTTGATAAAGATGTGATTTATGATTTATAAGAATATGAGCTTGAATATCATTGTTAACGTAAGGATTTTATTAATAGATAATTCATAAATGTTTTTATAAATACTCTTTTATACTATGAAACGTGCATCAACTTTAGCTAGTTTATAGTACTTAATTCATTCAAACTTTTAAGACGGAAAGGAGGCCAAACTGGCCTGTGGAGATCAAACTCATCACCATCTCTATACAAGGATAGGGCAATACACCATGTGCATTCATCCGAACTTCGAATTCATAAAAAAGAGTCCAGCTTTCGCTTCCATGATACATGAACTTGTTTGAGGGCAATTTTTTTTTTTTTTTTTTTTTTTTTTAAAAAAAAGGAAAGTGAATGTATGTCTTACGAAAACAAATGAGTACTTTTTGGTATGTGGTTTGGATAATAGATTGTTTGGATTAGTGATAAGCCTATTTTTCTAATGTAGTTTCGGTATACAAGGTAAGTTTGTGGGAGGAGTTTTACCTCAACTTATGTGAACTGTGAACATACTTTTTCAGTGTCAACTCAAACATGCCACTCAATTTACCACCCACGTGGAATGAATGGAAGGGAACATTATTTAATTACATAGTTTTAACGAAATTTTATTTCCACCTCCAAATATCTTGTATCATCAAGGTTAAACAAAATTTGTGGCAAAAAAAAAAAAAAAAGGTAGAACTTTATTTCTTTTATTGATTTTAAACTCGAGTGAAAATCATTTCACTTCAGCTCAAATTGAATTAGGTTGCCTTCCCATATACTACCTCTAATCCTAAATATAAAATATAATTGACTTCCTTTGAGAGATTAAGAAAGCTAAATACATATAAAAAGAAAAATTAAGCCAAATAAGTTATTAATCATATCATATACTGTGTATGATTAAATTATATATCAATTTATAAATTAAACAAAGAATTTTATATTTAGAAACAAAATATTTCCCCTCCATCTAAAGGCCCGCCACGAGCATGGTATTTCTAGAGTGAGTTATAAAATATGCCTATAGTCTATAAAAAAAATAAAATATGCCTGTAGGTATGGTCGATATTTATCTCCTTTGCACGCATAGAATGATGATTGTAGAATATAGAAAAACATTTATAAGATACACCAGGAAAATTTCCCTGCTAAAAATTTTATTGGCTAGAGGACTTGATAAATTTCTGTACATAAAAAATAGTAGGACACACAGTACCAATACTCTGATCTAGATCCTCATAACTAGCAAAATTTTGGAGGATTTTTCTCCAATGTTCTCTGCCTTTTATTTGAATTTTATTTAAGATTAATTATAAAAAATTTAATAACAAGAATGATATAAGAAACATGGGTGTTACTCTGCATATTATAATAGAATAAGAAATAAGGCCATTGATTTTGTAACCTAGTAACATATATAACCTTTAGAAGTGGGAGGATGCGGGTTGGATTCCGCTTACCTCAAGCCACTAACACCTCCCCATTAACTCCAAAAAAAATAAAAAAAGAATAAGAAATAAGGAATCAGGGTTTATCAATTCTTTTTCCTTGGCTAGCAAACAGACTGGAGGCATGGTGATACTTGTTGAAGAGTCAAGATCAAACTAATAGTCATAGTCAAGGTGTATAATTAAACTTAATCTAATATAAATTGATTCTAAAATTCAGTCAAAACAAAAATTGATTCTAAAACAGAGTAATTGTATTCCAACCGACAGAGTATTCGCCCGTCATAACTAATTTGATTGAAGTGGAGGGTAAAATTGGGAACTCGTGCATGCCACGTATTCAAATTATTTTTTAAAAACTAAAAAGTAACATCTCGATTATCCAATTCCCAACTGATAGTCATAGGAATTGGTCGAATCTTTCATTAACCTTGCAACGAGCAAAATGAACACACCCTGATGCAGCCAAGAGTCAAGGGTCAAGACTATGCACAACTTACATATACAGATCCACAAGTGCCGGTATCTCCCATCCATTTCAAGAGGAAGAGGCATGGCGGACATGCTTTTAGAATAACTCAAAATAATGGCTCAGTTTGCCTCATTCGGGATGAGAAGTCCAATAGATTAGCCCACTGCAACCAAAAGTTCAAGCAACAGGTTAACAGCTAAGGATATGGGCTACGAAGGTCTCCAAATAAGGCTATTCAAAATCAAACCAAATCGTATGAAATAAATTAAAGCCCAAAACATCAGCTAGAAATGCTGAAATGAATGTTGCTGCTAAGGGTGGGCCACAGCATCTCTCATTGCGCAAAAGAACTTATAGCTTATGTAAAGAAGAAAAATTCTGAAGGGTGCCAGAGGTAGGTGCACAGGGAGATAACATTAACGATTTGATCTGTATATAGAGGGAATCTAGAATGATGGGTGAATATGCACGCAAGAATTTCTCCGTGGCAGCAAGGAGTAAAATATTTTAAACCAATATTGAAACGCTTTAAACACCACTTACCTGATTAAGACAAGCACACACTGCAAAACACCTGCAGCTCCCGTCCACACTGAAGGGGCAGATTTATCAATTGAATCTTGTATGAGTAGACCAACTGATGCAGCTAAAGAAACAAAAGATACAACATATGCGAAGAAGAGCCACAGCTTCAATCTGGTAACAAGAAGTAATTAAAAGTAATCCACATGACAACCAAAGAGTAGCATTGTTCTTCTTTTGCCACTTTTGGGCTACACAACCAAGAACAGAATATGGAAATAAGGCAAGTTGCCAAGTTCATCATATAGTGATAATAACATGGAATATCTGCTGACAAAAAGTAAAACACATTCAAATATGCATAATTTCTATTTAAAAAATCATTATCAGCCCAGGCACTGTTGCACGAACGAGTTAAGCTTAATTAGGCCTAGCTCAGGTCCCAGCATGTCCAATGCAGCTATACAGAAAGAAATCGACTGAGCAAATTTGATCAACTACTATAAGTCAAATAATCAGTTGAATATTACCAGATCAGTTCATGAAAAAAGGTAATAAAATATTCTAAGATTCTCACATGATGTACTCTGGTTGAGAGGATATAAGAGGCAACACGCAGCAATGTCATAGATATAACTTCACCTTTTCCCTTGCATCTCACATTCATACGCCTTAGTAATTACTAATTAGAGCGGAAGGAAAAGTTCACGATTACAATGGTCTCAAACCTAATAAAATATTCACCAACCATTGAGCTTTAGATGATTCCAAGTTTGCATCTCCAACAATAATTTCTTATCTCACAGAAACTATATCTTAAAAAACGACAATATGCTATAAGCCCCAAAAAAACATAGTCACTAAGGGGCTAATGGCCAGCAATTATCAAACAAAAACCTTTTTCCTTAGTGTAATCTTCTATGAAGGGAATTTGAACTTGAATTCTTCAGCCTGGGAGATGATTCAATTAGTACCAAGCCAAACTAATTGGTAGCAGACAGAAACTTCACGAGTGAAAGGTCCAATAGATTGGTTACCAACGTTTTGCGAATGGCTTAAAGTAAACAAAGGGGAAAAAAAATCCACCCACAGCGCGCAACATATATATTATATCAACAAAAGCATTCTAGCCATTTAGAAGGGAAGAAACGCGGTGTGGATAAAATCAGCTAGGCTTAAGAGTTTGTCCTCGTTAAATTGAACTAATAGGAGCTTTTGAACTATAATACAAGACAGCTAATCAGACGGAGTAGATCAGATGATGGCTCTGCAAAAAAACACATACCTCCACTCTCCTTCGTCGTAGGGAGAGTAATCAATGTCTTCTTTCCTAACGCAATTGAACATCAGGGCCGCCAAAGACGCAAAAATTCCTTTAGATAATAAATGATAATCAGACGCATTTTTTAAACCCTAAATCCCTGATGGGGAGAAACACTACAAAAAAAAAAAAAAAAAAAGAGATAATAGAGAAGGATGGGGAACAAACCAGGAAGGTAGTACAGGAAAGAAACCTTGACGGAGCTGCATACCACGGCGTCAACCCAGATCCACCAGCCGGAGCCAAAGACGGCCCCCGCGACGCCAGGCCCAAAGATCGCCCATAACTCCGCCACGTCCATGATGAAGATGTTGCTGTACTCGGTTAATTTAATACTCTGCTCAATTCAGCAATGAGCATGCATAGCTGAAGCTCTGGTGCAGTAAAGTAGTTCTACTCCGCTATAATTGATTTTTTTTTTGGAATAAATCAAGAAAAATAAATAAATAAATTTAAAATATTTATATTTTTTTATATTAAATTAATATATCTTACTTATAAGTTAATACAATTAAGGGAAAATCCATATGGGCCCTTTTAACAGAAAAAAAAAAAAAAACCAAAAACCAAAGATTCTGAAAATACCAGAAAAGGCCTCAGGGTCTTTTCTGGGATTTTTCATTAAAACTTTAGTTGTTAACGGGGCTGATATAGTTGTTAACCGGGGCTGATATCGTTGTTAATGATTGACTTAGTTGTTAAAATATTGTTGTTAACGCGATCGATTTAGTTGTTAACGGGTATTGATTTAGTTGTTAATGGGGTTGATTTAGTTGTTAACGTTTAATGAATTTATACCAGAAAAGGCCCTGGGGCCTTTTTTAGGATTTTTCTGTTAAAAGGGTCCCTATATAGATTTTCCCTATAATTAAATGATATAGGTATATTTTATGATTTAATTACTGAATATTTGGGTAAGCCTTTGGATAGAAAAAAAGCCAGGTAGGAGGTGTTGGATGTTGGATAAGCTTCTCCCTTACTGAGCTTATTTTAAAAAAACTGCTTTTTCAAAAACTCAAATGCTGAGTGTTGGGTGTTGGGCTTTCTCTCTCTGATTTTAAGAACCTCAACAGCCTTTCTTGGTGAAGATGACGCCGATGATGGTGGAGAGAAGGAGAAGACGGTGGTAGTTGTGGTACCTCCGACAATGAAAGCATGATTCTAGCAATGGTGGTGAAGATGACGCCAGTGATGGTGGAGTGAAGGAGAAGATGGTGGTGATAGTTGTGGTACCTCCGACGGTGAAAGCGCGATTCGGCGATGGTGGTGAAGGAAGTCGCCGATGATGATAGTAGGTGGTGGTCTCAAGTTTTTTTCTCTCTTCCGTTTCAAACTCTTAGAGCTTGTTTGGTTTGAGAGGAGGGAGGGGAGGAAGAGAATAGAGAGAAAATTTTCCTTTCATTTTTACTAAATAACCCATAAAAATTTTTCAATGTTATAAAAATACACTTCCAACAAAAAAAATATTCTTTTTATTAATAGCAATTTGGTTAATATCCTTCTTAAGGATTCATCCCCCTCTCTCCTCAAATCAAACATGCCCTTAGCTTCCTCGTCCTTGTTTTTCGCCCCATTAATATGCATGTTCACTGTTTTTCTAAAATTAAAATCAATGCTATGACAATTTATTTTTGGGATAAGGGTCTTATTTGCCCCAGAAGTTTTTGCTCGGGAGTACTCAGCACCCGGAAGTTTTTTTTGGAGCAAAAATGCCCGGAAGTTTAAAAACGTAGCAATCTTGCCATTCCGTTAATCTTGACCGTTAAATTGTTGCTCCAATTTGTAAACTTCCAGGGTAAAATTGCTCCTTAAAAAAACTTTTGGGGCAAAATTGCTCCTAAAAAAACTTTCGGGGCAAAATTGCTCCATTTTGTTAACTTCCGGGGCATTTTTACTCAAAAAAAAACTTTTCGGGTCTGAGTGCTTTCGAGCGAAAACTTCCGAGGTAAATAAGACCTTTATCCCTTTATTTTTTAGCCTTACATTATTACATTTAGCTCCCACTCATTAATTTTGTTTAATGATAATTTAATTTTTTTTAATTTAAATTTAAATTTTTATCTTCTATTATCACAATATACAACTAATATATATGTGTAGTATTTAATAAGATTCATGCTCTTTTAAGTCATTTTTCATCTCAATTGATCTGTTTTTTGTCAAAAGCTATTTATATAATTACGGCAAACCGGTGCAAGATATAAAAACAATATGAAGATAGAATAAAAATAAAACCAAATAAAATGCAACAAATAAGCCAAATACAAGAACAGTCAATCACTGTATATTAAAGATTTAAGAGTGGAAGTAGAAGTATGGACAAAAACGGGCCTCCTCGATATCCAAGATTAGAAGTGACGTGAAAGAAAGTTTTGGTTGTAAAACCCATCCTAACGGGCACACATCCTTATAAGCATTAGCTGCAATTAGAGCAGCTGCACTAATACCCCGACTTGGAGTAACAATCAAAGAAAACTCAATCTCAAAAGGAAGAAAACCCATGATACCCTGAAGAACACTTATGTCCTCCGTTCAAGCAAATATGGTGATCTCGACCACACACCAAACAACACGTCTTGAAATCTTCCCCTAAGAACGCAGATCCGAGCCACCAGATGATAGTCGAATATAATAATGTTCAAATAACCATCCAACTAAGAGGATTTATACCCAGATCTGTTTATTTCTTGAGAAAACAAAAACACCGCCACAAAACCCAACACCAAAAAAAAAAAAAAAAAAGACAAATAGCTCTCATCGCCGCAAAACAAATCTAAAGAAAGAGAGGAAAAAAACTCGCCACAAGGACGAAAGAAGTCCATAGCCGCCAGAAATCAGAGAGAGAAGGCCACAGATCAAAGATTTGAGAATCGATCTACCACCCTGATGCAATTGTGACATAGATGATACTCGCTGGCGGCTTGTGATGGTGCCACAAGCTGCCAGCGAGAAAGAGATGAAGGAGGGTCGTGAGGTAGAGAAGAGAGAATTCAAATTTTATCTCAATTGATCTTTCAAACAATATTATAAACAAGTTTCAATTTGGAAAAAAATCACTTTGGTCACCGTCAATCTAAATACAAATTACATTTACAATATGATTTTTATCCTCTCTTATTTATACAAAAGTTATATTGAAAATAAGTTACTTTGTAACAGCTAACCAAACCAAACGAGCTGGAACTGAGTATCTTCCAGGACAGCCAGCGAGACAGCCAGAGTCCTGTGGATGATTCTACTCCCTTCTGAACCCGAGTCCACTTCAATTCTATTTTTTATCCGGATTAGTGGTTATCAGTTATCATCATCCTCGTCATTATAGTTCGCAGCATTTTCTTAAGTTTAATTGGGGGGGGGGGGGGGGTAATGGACAAGCAATCACCCCAACCAATTTTGAGAAAACAATTGACACCTTAAAATATTTACGGGTGCAATTTTACTCTTTAGCAAGCCAAGGGCGAGGTTTAAATCAAAGAAAGGGTTATCGTGGATACTTAGGCAAAAGGAGTTAAATTGGAGCAATTATGCCCCTCATCGTAACAGACGGTTAAGGCCGTCAAAAAAAAAAAAGCTTCACTCCGGCCCTCTTTACTCACCCCTTCCAAATCTTCATGTCCGCCTTCACTATATCTCCACCACCGCCTTCTGCTTGCTCTTGGGGTAAGCAATCCTCTGCCAGCGACTCAATGCTAACAGTAGAAGTAGGATTTAAGGATAGATCTCTATCATACACCTGGGTAAAGTCGCCGCAAGCCCGCAACAATTGCTAGGTCCGAAGGCTTGACAGAATCTGGATACAAAATGGCGTTATTCCTCCATGTCCCAAGTTTCCAAATGGAAACACCCCAGAATACATTCCAGCCAATATAATTTTCATCTTTTGAAATTCAGAGCAATCCAATCACGGTGGGAAGCTGACAAGAATTGGCTCTTGAATTGTGGATGCAGAACATGTGCATTCTGCCAAATGCTAATAATCATCACCCCTACTCATGGGGATCTGCAACATAAGTTTTCGGATCTAACATTTTTTTTCAATTAGGGCCCAAAGTGAGCGATAAAACTATACTAAGTTAACCAACTTTCTTAATCTATCAAATTGATTAAGTAAATATTTGTAATTAAGTACATGAGGGAGGGAGTATAATATTTGTAAACGAAAATAGTAAACAGTATCACGAGACGAAAGTGAAACCAGAAGTGGGGAAATGACACGAACAGCTAGGAAAAGCTGGGAGATTTTTCTTGAACCAAAAACTGAAAGATGCAGAGAAATGAATTATGAGTGAGGAGAAGGCTTGCGTAGGTGCTTAGTGAGTCATAGAAAGAAAGATGAAAGAGAGATAAAGAGCATTATATTATAAAATGATTAAAACTATAGGGACTAAATTGTAGTGAGTCAAAGTTGAAGGACTGTATTACAACCAAGTAAAAATTATAGAAACTGAGTTACACCGAGTTAAAATGTAGGGAATGAGTTACAACCCAGTCAAAACCACATGAACGCCAAAAGATTAATTTTCTCAAATTAAATTTCTTGTACATAGCTAGCATGAGAGTTGAATGGGAGAAATGTGTACAATTATTAATTCCAGCCAGGAAGCTGGAAGTTAAACGCGAATGATCATGACCATGGAGGGAAAGCTATAACTTATGCCAAGTTTTGGAAGTTCTTGTCAACTTTCAGCCCCGTACCATAGTCTGTTTGGTATGGCCGGTGGGTTTTGCGACTAACACCCGCTTTGTTATCACTTTTAATTCTGGAGGATTTGAAGACTAGCGATGATGCTGATAATCCTTCGCACATCAGTCTTTCATTTGATAGTGGCTAGGCTGATTATTCTAGTTTACTTGTTTGCTGTTTTTGTTTCTTGTTGTATTTGTTTGTTGTTGTCATGTTTTGTTGTTTGTTATTTAAACTGTTGTCATCTCATATTTATCCATGTCACTTTTTTGAAGTATATTAATAGAATCTCCTTTAACCAAAAAAAAAAAAAAAAAAAAAAAAAAAAAGTATGGCTGCCTATGGGTACTTTACCTTTATGATTCCACCCAGCAGAGTCGCAAATTTTCTATCTTTAAAATTTTATTCTATGTTTCTAGTTGCAAATAAGGTGTTTTTCCCTTATCTTACATGTTTGTTTCTCTGAAGGGATTAGGTATTTTTTTTTAAAGATTAAATTATATACTGCTTTCTAAATAAAAATATTTGCACCCAATATATCAAATTAATTAGTTTTCTGTCCTGTATTCAGAAATATTTGTCTTGTAACACCGTATTCTGAAAACTAATTAATTTGATATATTGGGTGCAAAAAAAATTAGAAAGCATCATATAATTTAATCTAAATAAATAAAATAAATAAAATAATAAAATAAAAATATCTGATCCCTCTAATAAAAGAGACAAGCATATAAGGACAAGTATCTAATGTGAACTCGTTCCTAGGAAAGCCTAGAGGGACTACAGATTTTCTAAATAATAAGTTTGTCAACATAAAATACAAAAAAAAAAAAAAAAAATAATATGTTAAACGAAATTGTTCACAATTTATAAATAGTGTTTATCATTTTCTTAGATATAGTGTAATATACAGGAAGTCACATAAGTAAAAATGAATTGAATATGGAAACCACAAAAGTTGCAGATACTGGCCTAAAAAAGGTTGCAGAGGGGCAAAACCATGGGCCTAACGAACACACAGTGTCCACCACCCCTTGTCCCATAATTTTTCTTCGGGTTTAAGCCTCTTTTTTGTCTTCATGGTTTATCATGATTTGAGTTTTTGTCCTTGAAGTTTTCTCTTTCTAAAATGTTAGTCACCGTAGTTTTAAAAGACCTTATCAGTGTTATTTTTGCTGATATGTCACTAACTGTGTGTAATTTTGCTGATATGACTCAATCACTCGCCATATAACATGGAAATAACCCATTAATATGGGTTGATGAACTTAATAAGTTATTTAAAAATAATGGAAAAAAAAAAACAGATCCTTGAACTGAACCAAAATCGCACAACATAAGGGATCTTATGCTGCTGCACCTAAGCTAGCCGCCGGCGTAGTCAATTGCAGATACTTGATATTCAAATTTTCTTTTTTGATTTTTGTAACAGTACTTTTCAAAGAAAGTAATTTTTTTTAGCTAGCGTAAGACAACCAATTCGCAAAACCAAAGTAAATGCATGAAGTTGCAGCACCGAATTAACAAAATTAAGAGGTAGAAAATATCCTAAAATTATGAGAGCTTTTCAACCCAAATACGAATCGAGATCTGAAGTGCATCTATCCCTGTGAAGAAGAGTGCTAGAGACAATGACGGCGATGGGTGCTAGAGACAGCGACAGCAAAGGATGCCGGTGTCGAAGACGGCGATTGAGGTGGGGTGACTGGTGGAGATGATGAGTGATGGAGCCTGGAGGTGATTGATGGGTGGATGATTATGGTTGGGCGATTTGAGTCGTCTGTGATTTCGGTCGAGAAGGAACCGGTTTTCCTACTATCTTTTGGATAAGTATGGAGAGCTTATTCCATCTAGACTGTCAGATGGGATCTAGGACTGCAGATGGGATCTAAATTTTTTTTTTTTTAAATTTGATTATTTTCAAAAAAAAAAAAATAGTTTTTGAAAAAGTATTAGTTAAGAGATTATCTTTATTTTAGATTATCTACCCATTAAAATAATTTTTTTAAAAGAATAAAAAGTAAAAAAAAAAAATCTGGACCATCCAAATCCCCATTATTTTTGAAGGGTGGAGGATTTCAAAAAAAAAAAATCTAGACAGTCCAGAAGGGATAGGCTCCCCCTGCCTATCTTTTGATAGGCCGGAAATCCAATTCCGGTCGAGAAGTTTCTTTTTTTTTTTTTAAATAATTTATCCAACTCATGAAGGCATATTAATGGTTTTTTTTTTCCATGTCACATGTCTAATCATCGAGGAGCAAAATTAACACCGTTAGTGACACATCCACAAAATTAATACTATTAGGGGCTTTTAAAACTATGGAGATTAGAGTCTAAAACCACCTGTTTAAAATTTTAAGGCCAAAATCTAAATTATAGTAAACTATAAACGATGAATCTCCGTGCCTTGTGGAAATGTCTTAAATATCTATATACTCTCTAGGTCCAATTATAAGGCGCAGTTGACTTTTTTTAGAGATTAAAGTTAATTAATTAAATTTTTAGAATATTTTTATTTTTTCCTTCAAACTAAATAGTTTGACTAATAAACTAATATATAATCTAAGAAAATACAACATATGAAATAATTAAGTAATTTATTTAGCTTCTTTAATCTTTCCAAAGAAAAGTTAACTAGGTCTTATAATTAGGATCGGAGGTAGTATAACATAAGAATATTTATTAAAAAAAATTGTATTATTTACAAGGCTATAAACCATATGGCCCCCCTTAGGTTTCATGCAAAATATAGGCCCATAATTTAGTTGAAGCTTAAATTACCCGATATTCTGAAAACTCTCAACGGGGGCAACTCGGAAAGATGAAGGGTGGAGGATTTCAAACGATTGATTGAAAATCTTTCATTAGGCCAATTGTAGTCTCGCGTTCCTATTTGTATTCTGGGTCTGGTATTCTGCTGTTGTGTTGCTAATATATAGGACGCTTACTGGGTATATAGTCTGTTAGATCTTTTTGATTATAACAATGATGATGAGATAGACTTAGTGAGTTAGTGGGCAATTGATTGTGTTGTCTTTTCTGTTCGTTATCCTTAATCGATAAATCCGGGTGTAGTGGCGTAACATCTCTTTGATCATTATTAAGGCCATGATGTTCAAATTGATCAGGACTCCTTTATAAAGAACAAGGTTGATGGTGGCATATCAATCAAAAAAGATTTATATGATGTCGTAGATGTTTGTATAGTTTAAATATTAAGTTACATGAAATCTCACATTGGTATCTGTTTGTAATGGGGTTTTCTATGTATGTACATTCCTTATGGTCTACGGTATCTGAGTATATTGTACATAAACTACAGTTCGAAGAATAAGCCCTCATGATTATTGGGATTAGTTGGTTGCCTACTTTACTCTTCCCGGAGGTTACCAATTAATGTTGAACGTGATCTATACTTTGGAATTAGGAGGAGTTTTAGTCGATCACCTCTCTCTCAGATGTGGATCTGTAAAACCTTACGACAACTTTAACGTCGTCCCCCCCTATTTTAGCCTCGTCTGCTATTTATTTGATATGTCATGAACCTCTGAAATTGCAGATACTTTTTATTCTGGCTTATACTCAGTTTTGATGAGAGCATTTTAGTCCTTTAATTTAATGTACATTGACTTGGAACTTGTTTAACATCTGTTTAAATTGTAACGTGAACGGTGAACCTCTGGTTAAAAAAAAAGACAAAGAAAAAGAAAACCTATATATTCTGAACCAGCTCGGGAGATGAAAATTACGAAATCTAATTCCCGATTGCTTACGCATGTATAATACTGGTTCTGCAGCCGTTATTAAAGACCAGCTCCCCAGTCTCCGAGTCCTCGTCTTCCCTCATTAATGGACCTCATATGATATTGCCAATAGGACGTTAGAACCTTACTTTCTCCATGGGAAATTGCCGACCTGATGGTTTCTCCCAGTAGATCATAGATCTTGGCGCTACCCCACAACCCAGAAAAAAAAAAGGAATTATAGATCATAGATCTGTAACTAAAATTGCTTCTAATTTGGACTATTTTCCCACTATAGTGACCGTCTTTTAAGAAACACTGATCCTTCCCATGCCTGGTTGCTTCAATGATTTAACCCAAGAGTAATTCAGTTTTCTGGTTACTTTAATTGCTGGAGCCCAACAGTATTGATCACCACCATCTTATGTACTCCAGAAAACCAAACAATACATGATCATTTACATTATGTTATTCTATGAAAAATCCGAAAACAAAAAAAGGCTTTCATCATCTGTCTAACCCTTTCACTTGAAGTGCAGAGATTTTGTTATCAAACACTAGTAGGCTGAAGATGATGCCTTGGATGATGAATCTGTTGAAGCTGCAGACTTTTCAATGCAACACCACCAGACCTTCTTTTCCAAAGACTATCAACCTGGCTTTCTTCTTCAGACTTCCTCTGCACTCTTTTGATCACCGGCAATGGCGGATCCATTTTCTCAATGCTCAAAGCTACAGAAGCTTCATTCTCGTTCCTGAACCTATCAGTATTACTCGCTCGAATTCTTCTTCCACAGCTAGTAGGAGCAGCAGCAACGGTGGCCGGATTGGCGCTCAAGCCTTTTCCGGAGAAGAGCCTTTTAAGCTTGGAGTACTTGCCAAAAGTTGCAGGGGAAATGGATGATGTGTTGGTGAGTCTATGAGAAGTAGGGAAGCCGACTATCCTGTTGTTCCTCTTGACCTGTCCCATGCAGCCTATCCTCGGGGACAAAGGGTCGTCGGAGACAGACGCCGGCGGGTCCCTCCACCGTGGAAGGCTCACATCTTTGATTGAAGGCCTCGAACAGAGCATCGGAAGGAATGTGGTTCTTTCCTGGATATGCAGCTTCTGATGCTGAAACCGATGGTGATGGTGATGGTGGCGATGGTTTTCACTGCTCATGATTTTCGTGGCTTACCCAATTTCAGTTATGAAACACAGAAAAGCTCAGAGAGAGAGAGTTGAAGAGGTTTGGTGAGGGAAGGCAAAACGGAAAATGAGATTGGAGTTTGAGAGTTGGGATTGATTGTGGAAACCGACGCGTACTTACTGCGATCCTTTACTTGATCCCGGAAAAGGTAAAGACAGGAAAAAAGGTCGGCATGATTAAATGTAATTATAATATTTTTCTCATTATGCTAATAATTAATATCCATTCTATTTATAATTCAGAATGAAGAACCAGTCACAATAACGTATAATTATCGATCTATAACAAACATATCAGATGAACAAAAATATGTGTTTGTACTTTGTGATTAAAGTAAACCGATGGTCAATACAAAAATTTAATGGTAGAGGAGAGGACTAATGAGACAAGCTTGTTGTGTGTGTGTGTGTGTGGAGATCTAGATCTCAAGCAGGATGATTAAGCTAAAATACACACGCTCTTGGGCTTAAAAACCATAGGCTGACCAACCCCACCTAATTTTCAACTTTGGTTAATGCTACTCCCTTCGCCTCGAGTTGTTTTTATAAGAGCTGGTAATTGAACTGTAAAGTTTAAGAAGATGGTTAAAATTAATTAAAAACAATAAATGTATTTATTTTTTTAAATATGCCCTTATTTATGAGGGGCATGTAAGTGAGAAAAATAGTGTAAATATATGCATCACAAACCTTTTAATTAATTAATTTATATATGATTAGCAAAAAAACATTTTTTATTGGGCTCTTATAAAAAAAAAAAAAAAAGACAATTCAAATGTTGGATTTAAATAAAAAGGAGTAGAGGGAGTACTCTTTCTTTTTTTGGGAATTTCCCCATCCTTTTCCTTCCCTTCCCATCCTCTTTTCGATCTCAATAGTTGGATTAAAAAATCGAGCGGTTGATTTAATATTTTATAAAAATATTATTTTTATATTAAAAAAATATTAAATTATTAAAAAAATAAAAATAATACTTTTATAAAACATTAGATCTGAAGCGGTTAAAATTTTAATCCAACTAATTAAAATGAGGAAGAGGATGGAAGTGGAAAATGGAAGAGGACCGTAGCCAACCCCTTCTTTTTGTCCCCCTAATGTTGGTTGAGCCAACAACGATACTTATAATGCTCATTTACTATGTTACGTGGCATCACAGTAGTTCATGAATTAAATATCTGCAGCAAAGGTTGAGAAAATTTGTAAATGATGATAAGGTCAAAGGGTCAAAAGAGAAGATACATAATGAAGAAGGGAAGCATAAATTAGAGGGGGGGAGCCACGTTCAGGCGGAAGCCAATAATCAGGGAAGGTTATTATGATAACTCATCGTTTCTATAAGTAAACTGCTATCATGATTCATGAAGTTGAGCCACTTTACTGTGCTTGTCTTTTTGTGGATAATCTTTAACTCTTGTTGGCATCACCATTACGCCATTTTTAGTCTCACAGTGTAACGCTTGGACGTCATAGTTTTGTTTTACTCATAAGTCACAGCTTTGGTTTAAAATCTGAACCATACCACTTACGATTTGGATGGTGTATTATACTACAGATGAGTTATAAATACTGCAAAAATTCATCTCAAACTTTTTATTTGATGTATAGAGATAGAAAACAACATATGCGGTTATATAAAAAAGCCCCACTTTTGTTTTGAACGTTCGCATCAAATTGATTAAATTTTCAGTATCGGGACAAATCTGGTGAGGTGGATCTATTTTGCTCTTGCAAATTCAAACTAGTTTTTCAACAAAGTTATTTTAAACATCTTGTACAAAAAACATTTAAACAATCAGAATACATTTTTTAATCTTGATATTTATTTTAAATTATAAAAACATAAAAATCAAATCAAATTTTAAGTGGGAAATTTTATTGAAAATAATCTAAATGAAAAAATTGAACTGCTCAATTGCTCATATCTAGTTTGAGACACAGAATAAAAATAAATAAAAAATAGAGTGAAGAATAATAGAAAAGTCAGTTGGCTATAAATGGATGGGACCGACTGATAGAGTTGCCATCCTGCCTGTCAAGGCTGTGAAGCTTGGTATGAGTTCTCTGAACTTAATCTAGACAATGCCGGCTCGCACCCAAATATGAAATATAAGTTGCAGTACAAGTTTGAAATTGGTCGGGATAAAACAGTATTTTAATTGTTGTATCAAAATAATATTAATTAAGTTTAAGTTATCCAGTTATACTTTATGTCAAATATAGGTTAAGGTGAAAAAAAATATACATATGGTTTTCTAAAAAATGTAACTAACCCCAATTCTTTTTTTTTTTTTTTTTAAAAGAAAAAATCGCATTGATTATAAAAGTAGAATTGAAAAATTTTCATCGACGGTTAGTTTTAATTTTTTTTTTGGCATTTTTAAGGCGATATGAACGATGGTAAATTTCATCTCAACTCGTAATAAAAATGAAAAATTGTAAAATGTTGGGTATATCAAAAAAATACTTTCTCCAATCCTTATTTTTCAATCACCATTAACCCTGTGAAATATTCTACAAACCGAGATAAAATTTTTTTCGTTCACGGCCACCCTTAAAACACATAACCTGAAACTCCTTGTCAAACTCGATCATCTCATATTTTTACACCTTAACCTGTGAAATATTCTATTTTTTTCACACTTAACCTGAAACTCCTTGTCAAACTCGATCATCTCATTGAAGTTTCTAAAAAATAAATAATTTACGCAGAAAATTTGCATAGAAGTATTCCCTCCTTTTTTGTCTGTCATCAATAGACATAGTTGATACCCCAAGCTAGTTATTAATCTGAAAAAAATAAAAAATAAAATAGGAGTGTGAAAGAGGAATTTAGTTGGTCCAACATAGTAACTCAATAATCTGGTGAAAATAAAATGTGACTTCCATATGCATACCAATACCATGGTCATGTGTACTGATGGACAAAGCCCACACGCGGCGGCCGACACACCACAACTGTCTTCACGTGAGAGGCACGTGATTGAATTGTTCCTTAGACTTTTAATTTTTACATTTAACTTTTTTTGGTCGAAATTTTTACATTTAACCAAAACGAGTCGAATACAACATGTAGAGACTAGAGTTAATTGAAAGCAGTATGAAAACAGGGCTTCCCCACTTTTCAACCACTTCATTAATTATCTGGATATTTCCGCTCATATCAGTTTACTCCTTCCTGGCTTCCTTTAATCATAGGCAGTCCTATAACTTCAAAAAGAAGCAAAAGAATTTCGCTCCTGGAATCAACTTTTTTCCAACGTCCACATGCACTTGGTAATAATTCAAAAATTATAATTGGGCTCCTGGAACCATCTACCTGAGGATATAGGGATTAGGATGAGTGGATGACCTAAACTTTAGGGGAAAACAACAGAACAGGAGATTTCCCTGTGGCAAGTTTTATATAAAGGAGGCATGTCCAAAGGAAAGTGCCCATAAAGATGACCAACAATAATTGAAGAAGTACAATAAATAAAATAAAATAGGTATAGATCTGGTTAGTGAACCACCTAAAAACATAGCTATAACCAAAGATTGTCTTCAAACAAGAGGACATGCCTGCCTGTGACCCTTCTCTCTAGGTTGAACATACTTTAGATTATTCAACTTCGTTCTAGAGATATCTCCTCCATGCCCTCCATCGCGTGAGCTTAAGGATAGACTTACCTGAGAGTCTTCTTCATATCACAGCCTTGCTTGTATTGACGGGTCAAACATTCAATTGGCCCAGATCCTGAAACTAACAGCCAACCAAGACCTCATTTATGCAAACTAGTTAACAAATTGGAGGGGAGGCAGATTTACAAGTATGATTTTTGCATTATTAAGCGATTGAGACTTATCAGAAGAATACAAAAGCGGGTAGACAAGGGAGGGGTGCTATCCACCGTTTTTGAAAAAAGCACAAGATAATTTCTTGATATCATGTGCATGATTTAACAGATCTATCCCAATCAAGCTCTTGTTGAGTTTGAAAATGTGGAAGAAACAACTCTCGAGCATATCTATTTGACTATTTCCAAATTATTATATGCACTTTCTCTTTCGTGCACTGGTTGAATCTGATATGTAAAATGTGGACTCTACTTCCTGTTACAATGGTCAAGACTCATGAAGCACTTTACACGGAAGGAAATGAAACAAATCACTACATCCAGAGTTATTCATACTACCTGAACAGCGCAACAACAGAAATTCACAATTTTAATGTAGGGTTGGCTGTTTTCAAACTTGCAAGTATGAATAGTTAGTAAAGGTGTTGAGACTTGAGAGAGAGAGGGGAAAAGGATGATGGAAGTGTCCTGAGGAAAGAGAAGGATGAGAGAGTGAATGATCTGATATAGTGATATCTCATTAATGATAGCAGTAGATACAAATGTACAATTTTTATGGGGTCACATGCTAACTAGGTCCGACTAACCATTAGTTTACATAATTAGCAAGACTTAGTTATGTAACTACTTATTAGGGAGAGGGAGGGCCTGTGAGAGGAACCGCTTCCCTCCCTCTCCCCATCCTCTTCGGGCCGATCTCGCCCCGTCAATCCAGATTTCGGGACGCCGAGGCCGAGATGCGTCCGATTTTAAATTTTATTTAAAAAAAAAAAAAAAAAAAAAACCCTGATCGTTGGATCAAGATTTGGACATCAGATGATTGTGAGAAAGATAAGGGAGAGGGGGAAAATGAGAGAACCGGACCGAGAGGGAGGGCCTCGTGAGAGGAACCGCTTCCCTCCCTCTCCCCATCCTTCGCCTCGGCCAGATCTCACCGTCTAATCCAGATTTCGGGACGGGCCAAGATAGTCCGATTTTTTTTTTTTAAAAAAATTATTATTATTTTTTAAAAAACAACCTGGATCAGTTGGATCGAGATTTGATGGCCCGTAGGATGGACCAATGAATGAAAAAATAAGGAGAGGGGAAAAATGAGAGGAACCGGACCCGGAGAGGGAGGGCCTGTGAGAGGAACCGCTTCCCTACTTATTACGCTATCAAGCTTCACAATTAGTCAAGACTAAGCAAGTTTTCAATAACGGTACCAAAAAACTAGATAAAGAAACTAATTTATGCGTTTACAAACATTCTTTTCATCTATTAGTATTACAAACAAATGTCAATCTCCCAGATGTTCTTGGGAACTTTCTCATTGGAGTTCAAAATTTTGAAAACGAGTTCATTAATATTAATGGTGGTATTGCCACCACGTCTGAAAAGTAAAGGCAGCCACCCCATAACGGGAAACAAAAGCTAATATTACATGAAGAATGAAAACTAAAATAAGAAAAAAATAAACATATTTTAAGAAAAATCGCTATCAGTTAGAGGATTCTAAACTGCCTCCAGCCTGAGGTGCAACTGCCTCATCCTGGGGCAGATCGCATTCAAGATTTTTCTCCTTAGAAAGTGAAACTCCGTCAGAAATATCCTCTGCGCTATCCGGAGATTTTTCTGCCTTTTCATCTGCATCTACAGGTCTGCTATCTGAAGAATCTATTTTTGTTTCAACGAGATTTTGTACATTGTTTTGTGTATCAGATGGAGGAGGAACACCTAAGCCCTTGGAAAGACATACGTACTGGATAACAAGTTGTTTGTAATTATTTAGCAGGTCTTCCACATCACTGACTGTTAGATCACCAGCACGAGCAAACATATATCGAAATTCCCTGAAAACTTCATTCACGCCGTCCTCCTTCAAAAGCATACTTGCTCCTTTATTCTCCAAATCTGAGAGGGATGGAATCTTTGTAATTGGTAACTGATCTGCAAAAGTTACTTTCTTATTTTCAGATTTCGATTCAGATGATGTGCTTTGTAATGCAAACTCCTTGACTGGTTCTCCTCTTGAATTCGCTTCAAAATATTGATCGGGTAATCTAGGCTGATCTTGCAAATCAGTTGACAGCCCAGAGAGAACAGCACGAGCAGATTCCATGTTTCTCTCAAACTCAGCTTCATCCATTGATATGGCTTTAGCATCAATGTTTCTGATGAAGGACTCAGCAGAAAGCATGTTTGTGAAAAAATAAGCTGCTTCTGCAACCAATCGTGATTGACGTCTAAACCTTTGTATGTACAGTAGGTTGGAGTAAAGTTGTGGAGGGTTTGCCTGCATAGTAACATTAATGAGAGAAGGAAAAGGATATGCAGCTTCATAATAACAATCAGGTCACACTAAATGGCACTCAGGAGGGAAAAAATTATGAGAATATCAGGTTATGATGCATAGCTTTTATGCTTTAGCCACCCTATGGCGCCATATAAATTAGATGAGTTTTAACTTTTAAGTTGGCAGGTGAAAATAAACCATTCAGGTATGTACTAAAGTACACAAAAACTTGGAGAACTTTTCGTAAACATCTCAAGATAGAAGGCCATTAAAATAACTCTGGCTCCATGAGGTGTCTGAACTTCAACCCAAGTTCTTTATGGCAGGAAAAATGTGCAATCAGCATAAAATGAATTATAATATAAAGATTTTGGACAATACGACCCATACCATAATTAATTGTATTCTCATTACTGATTCACCGATGTATGCAACATATGTCAGAATCCAAATCAGACCTTATCAGGAAATTACAAAGACTTCTTTATGCAACTTGTGGTAGAATAAAACTACGTTTTTTTAATCCAGGATTTATCGTTAGTATTTTAGAATTTGAGCACTAAGCCCAGTTTGATACACAAAATGGAATGGAATTGAAAAAAATAATCATAAATGTGAAATGTCTTTCAGACTGGGACGAATAAAATAATTAAAAAAGCACCAATAAGTAATGATAACAAGGGTATGATAGATATTTCTTGATTGTCGTTCAATAGAACAGGATTCCCATTCCATTGAGGCTACCAAATGGGGCCTTAGTTGTTTGGATCTTTGGATATCTCCGTTAAAATGAGACTAGTAGCTTCTTTCCACGTTCTTTCCTATTTTTCCCTTCTTTCTTGTGCGTGTGGCGGGGGCAAAAGGTTTATTTCCAATCTGGAATACGGATTTCTTGAGTGACTTGGGTGTTTAAGCCATTCCATATAGACTATAGAGGCCTATTATTTACAACATAAGTTCACCCTTTTACCAATGAATTTTAATAAAATTATTGTGTATTTTTCTTACTTTGCATTGTTTCTGGCACTTGTTCTGGACACTTCGCATAATTTTACAAAGCTACAAGCTATATTTTTCAATGTTTAGTGCATATGGAGGAAAACCAAAAACAATGACAAAATTAAAAATCAATGCTGCAGGTACGCATATTAGTAAATATTTATAAAGCATGCTATGTGAAGCTGAATCACCATCTTTAGCAGTCATTCAACGCTAACATGTTGAGATTACCTTTATCGTAACATAAATCAGCACAGGAAGAAATTCATCAGCTCCTGGAGGATTTGCATTTGAAGCAACAGAAGCATTAATCAGTATGTTGTTGATAACCTTGCAACAATTAAGGATACACACTAACTTGTCTCTGGGTGCCTTGTACATGTTGATTTTCTGTAGCTCCTTCTGAGCAAGCTGCAAACGGTATGATAATTAATAAGACAGCAGCAGTAAGGTCTGAAAGGGACTTTATTGAAAAAAAAAAAAACATGAATTAGCAAAGTGCAGGGACATGGAAAATCATAACAAGTTAAATGATGTATTCAGTTGCCAGAGATAGAACCCAATTAAGGAATTCTTGTTAAAATATATTTTCTTCAACTAACAAACTCAGAATAGGGCTTGTGTTGTTGTAACAAACTCAGCATATACAAAGTAATTTTTTTTAGATAAACTGAATTATGAGATCAAAGAAGTGGGAAGACAATCTGCATTTGAAATCTATGATGAAGTCATGACGGCTGACAATCTTAAGAATCAAATCCAATATGTACTCAGCATTTAGTGGAAGTTTTACAAAATGCCGACATGAGAACAAAATTCAAAGTCTATATAGAAAATAAAGATTAGTTATACACTCACCAACAATGATGTTTCGTACTGAAAATTTGACTTGACATCCAAATTTTCTGGTCGAATGAACTGTTGAATCAAAGCCATCTTTTCAGAAAGATGCTCATCAAGTTTTACATCATCTGGAAGTGAAGCAAATACACGGGTAAATAACTTCGTCATGACATACTTCTCCAGCCCCTGTATATGAATGAAACACAAAGGTAAAGAGATAACAGAATAGCTGAAGCCAAGTAGTATCAGAACAAGTTACAAGGAGAAGCCATATGTATTGCTTTCTAATCATAATGAATAAAGTATACAGAGGCAAAGCAAAAGTAGATAAGTTTCAGTTCTCCGGTTGACGGATTCATCTCAACCCAGAAAAGCCACATGAACCAGAAACTAATTTTAACAGCACAACTGATACAATTGAATAGAACCAGAGGGAACAAATCTTCTTGAAATTACTTTCTTCTTAGAAATTGCAAGCCTATGTCTTAACTGTTGAAGTACATTATAACAAGGAGGCAAACAAGATAAATTATCAGAAAAATACAGTGATATATGTGACCCCAACTTCCTTCGTATCTGAATCACTTGTCAACTACAATATAAATATAACACACCCACAAATTCAGGATAAAAGTATGGACATAGTTTATTAATTTATAGGATCGATACAATGTTTGATCCTTTTAGTTTACCCTAATTTCAGTTAAAGTCCCTCAAGTTTCTTTTTGTCCAAAACATTCGCCCCTATATTTTAATAAAGACCTAGACCATTTTACCCCTTGAAGGACCAAAACCTATGGTCTAAATTATTTTCTAAATTTATTATTTAAAAAATATAATTTTAATAGAGACCGGTTCAACCATAGTTTAGTGAACCAGTGCCCTGATTAGTTCAATGCCCGGCCCATCCTAACACCATTGACCAATATAGAACGAAACAGATAAAATGTGTAGAAAAAGGCCTTATTTGTTAGTAATCTATATTTTGTTTTCTTCATTTAAGCTCTTTCCCTTTCTCTTGAGCATAGGCTGACAAGCTCTTCATAGCGTAGTGACTAAAAGAAAGTGAAAGGGAAAGGGAAAGGGAAGGATCAATATTTGGCCACGGCAGTATATGTCAGCAAAAATGCTTATTACTACGGAAGCCTAAAATCAAAGCCACCCAATAACTCACAGAAATTCAGAAAGAAAGCAAAGTTAAATTGAAACTCACTTCACCAGCACTCTCCAGCTCTTCCTCAGAGCACCCAGCCCAAAGTGGATGAGCCCTGAAAGCTGCTTCCATATTGGTAAAGAATTGCTGTACAGCAGCACTATCCCTCTCTGGATCTGGTGCATTATTCGAGAATGATACAATAAAGCTGCAAAATAAAGTATCCCACTCACAAGATTTTCCTTGACAGTCCCATGATCTCATAAAGGATAGAGCTTTTTATTGGTTCCAAGGTCCAACTTCTTATCTGAATATACTTTGCGAAGAGAGTTCTATAAGTGATGATTAATGATTCTGTTGATCAATGCAACATAAGTTTTTGAACCTCAGAGAAACCATCAAATCAGAGTCCAGATCTTCTCCACGAAGCATTCCGGATAAATCATTGACGTGTTGGATGGATAGATATAGCAAGCAAACAAATGGCTAGAGATACCACCAAAGTCCACCCAGAAGAAGAAAAACTTTAAAACATGTTACTTGCGAAAACAAATCAACAAGCGCAATAACATTGGAATTTGACGGTAATAAACATAGGCGGAAAACTTGGAAGAGTCGAGTCGAAAACACAGAAAGATGGAAATTTTGATCTAAATAGTTGTAAAGTAAAAACCTCTTAATTGCTTTGACGAAATCGGCGGCAGATGGTTGGCGCATGCGCTCCAGGAAATCATGTAAGCCCAAGAAAACGTCGGCGTTTTCCATTCTCCGCCGCCTCTGCCGTCGGATAGGAGCACTTGAAACTGAGTTACCACTGAAAATTGCTACGCTGACTCGCTGAGTCTTGCAATTCGCTTGGATAGTATCGGCCTTCGGTGATAGTAGGTGAAATCCCCCTCATTAGGCGTTGATGAAAACAAATTGTTTTGCCACCGTTGTCATTTTTTTATACAAAAAAATTTAGATGACTACGTACAAATGTACACCAATAACGTATTCCAACTCACAATCTTATAATTTCTAAGTTTTTTTTTTTTGATACGTATAAAGTTTTGGAGGGGTTGGCAGATTCGCTTCCCCACTAGCGTAAGCAAGACGGCCCCGGGCCTCATTTTTGAAAGACTTAATGTGACTTACGAGATCGCTTACCAAAGCGAGCTCCCAATGACAAGCGTGAGGATCGAACACACATCCCTTTGGGACTTGAACAAATCCCTTACCATCTATGTCAACTCTCTTTGACTAATTTTTAAGTTAATCCCTTACTAACTTGACTAACTTTTTGTTGGATTGTCATTTACTCATTTCAATCATAATATAGGAGTATAAAATAAAGTTGACCTTTTTAAAAAGATTAATGAAATTAATTTAGAGTATTTTTATTTTTTCTTCAAACTGATTAGTTTGACTAATAAACTGATATATAATCTAAAGATATATAATACGGGATATGATATTGTCACTACCAATTTTTGTCACGGTCAATATCATTACTATTTTTTTTACCGTTAAATCAGAATCTCAATAGGAGAGAGAAATGATAAAGTATATGAGATTTTGATCTAATGGTGAAAAATGGTAGTGACATTGATAGTAACAATATCCTATCTTATATAATAGAGTAAAATACTCTAACCACCCTCCCGTTTTTGCTTTTTAATTACATGACCTCTCCCTCTATTTTCAAAACTCATGTAAACCTCCTTAAAATTAGAGTAAAATACTCCGACCACCCTCCCCGTTTTGCCTTAATTACATGCGCCCCCCTATATTTTGAAAACTCAAGAACCTCCCTTAAAATTAAAATTTACGTTACACAAACCTCCCTTATATTTTAAGATTCTATTTCCATCCGCCCAAACAATTAGTTAACCGTTAAGTTTAACTTTTGAACTTTTTTTTTTACCAAAATGACCCTCTTCAATATTAGAATTATGTAAGTATATAAAACCAAATTCATACAACCAAAAACGTATTCTAATAGATTTTCTAACTTTCTAATTTGTTAAAAAACTTATTAGTTTTGATCTTATAAATTAATTTTGACTTAAAAATATAAATTAAACACATATATTTTTATTAAATATAATAAACTATATAAGTTTGAGATTTCATGTGTCATTTAAATTTCTCATTTAATAATTTTTCCACAAATATTTGTAGACATATTTGATCAAGCACATGTTTATTTAAAAACTTATTTGAATATTGTAAACAAAACAAAACAAAAAACTTATTTGAATATCATCATTCTGTTATATTTACATTAACCAATGCTAAAATAATCAAAGAGATAGTCGATAAAAAACTCTTAAATTATTTTAAAAAAATATTAGTCAAAATATAAAAATAAAACTAGGGATTAAGTACAATATTGAGGGTAAAATAATATATAAATTTTATTTTTATATAAACTTTAATTAAAAATACTATATTTTTTGAATCTTTTTAGAATATTCTTAACGGAGTTAATTATCCGGACTTAAGTGTATGTTTTCAAAATAGAGGGGAGGTTTGTGTAATAAAAGAAAACGGGAGGGTGGTCGTAAAGATTTTACTCATATAAGGAGGTTTGTGTAACATACATTTTAATTTAAGGGAGGTTTCATGGGTTTTTAAAAAATGGGGATGCGTACGTGTAATTAAAGCGCAAAAACAAGAGGGTGGCCATATAAGTATTTTACTCTATATAATATAATTAAATAACTTATTTAACTTTTTTTAATGTTAATATTGAGTTTTTTTTTTATATATATATACAAGGCGATAGGGGAGGGGGGATCGAACCCATAATCTAGGGGAAGAAATGAATCTCAATACCATTACGCTACTAGTAGTACTGGTGTATTGAGTTTTGATTATGCACCGCCAACCAAAATACCAGGATCTCGTCTGCTTCTCCGCGGCTTCGTGGATCACGTGCAAGTGTATGGGTATAAAAAAAAAAAAGACCTTCGAACCCAAGCCCAATTACAATTGAAATGCCATTTCTTTTTTCTTTTGTTTTTTTTATAAAAAGTATCCGACCACAAATTACGTTAATCACAATTCACACCACATATTAATTCGGTGAAAGGAATGTAATGAAAGAATGATTACAGAATAACATAAAAAATTTCTAAAAAAAATAAAATAACATTTTTAACACCATCAATGCTAAAAATAGAGGGTATAAATATATGTATAGAAGGTATAGCCGTTTATACTACATATGTTGATCAATGTCAGTTCAAATTCAAATCATATTGCTAAAATTATGTAATATTATCTCCAGTTTAAAATATAAAACAAAATTTATAATATAATTTGCACCAAAAAATTTATCCTATATTTAAAACGAGAGGTAATAAGAATTACTTAGGGTATGTTTGGTTTTGAGGGGGAGGGGGAGGGGAGGGAGAGGAAAATTTGTGGCCCTACTACACTCAACTTTGATTTTTTTTTTCCCTCCTCTCTTTTTTTTTCTCTCCCCTCCCCTTCCCTCAAACCACGATAATGTATTAATATATTATATTAAAGTTACATTAAATTACCAAATATTACGAAAAAATACACAAATGGTAAGCGATTTGTGTCACTTACTTAAGGATATCAGTTCGGCGCGCCTTGAAATACACCATGGTTGGGAGACAGACCATAGTTAGGTGCGCGACCTAAGTCGGATCTAGATTAATCAAGGTAAAGCTCTAGATAACGGATCGTTAAAAAAAAACAAATACTCTCAATGATCTTGATATGAGTATAAAATTGGTGGGATGTAATCTTAATATATAAAATTGGAGTTTAAACTTCTCATCTTGTATAAGAAGAAATTCTTACACATATATAAAATGGTGATAATATATAATATTAATTATTCCACCCTTTTGGTCACATAAAAATACACTTTTTCTACAACATTGAGTATGAGAAGTGTTCTTTGTAAAATTCGCGCCGGGAGTTTCATTTCATTTCCCACCCTTCCCAAATTGGCTTCGTGTTGGGGCGAATTCTCTCTGTCAATGTTTATTCTCCTTCATAAGCTTACGCGCGAATGAATCGGACAGGCCGGTTTTCAAATTCCCAGAGTCACACACAGCGACCCTTCAATTTTTCAATCTTTCTTCCAAAACAGAATTAAGACAACATATCCACTCACCTCTAGTTTATACTTTGAACACCTGAAGCATGCCTATGCCACCGTCTTGGCAACTGCCGCCACAGCCTTGCCGTCTTCACCCTAAGATTTGGCGAGCATGCGCCGGCACTTTCGTTCAAATTCCTACTCTGAATTCCAGGGTTTATTACTTCCCTCAAGGCCATTTGGAACAAGCCTACTCGGCTCCTCCATCCCTCTCCCCTCTTCTCCTGTCCAAGCCCTTCATTCAATGCCGCGTCTCCTGGGTTGAATTCCTCGCTGACCCTGTTACTGACGAGGTTTTGCCAAGCTTGTCCTCCATCCACTCAGTGATTTTGAAGCCACCCACGACCACTTTCATCCCGTCGGCGAATGCGCAGAAGCACAGGGCGATGACAATGTAGGGTCGTTTACCAAGGTTCTCACGCCTTCTGACGCCAACAATGGTGGTGGATTCTCAGTTCCGAGGTTCTGTGCTGACTCCATCTTCCCACCATTGGATTTACAATCTGATCGACCGAACCAGACATTGGCTATCACTGACGTTCACGGCATCGTCTGGGAGTTTCGTCACATTTATCGCGGGACACCACGGCGGCACTTGATCACTACTGGATGGAATAAGTTTGTCAATCACAAGAAGTTGATCGCCGGTGATTCAGTGGTTTTCATGAAGAATTCCGCGGGGGATATGTCCATTGGGGTTCGTAGAGCTCTGCGATTCAGTGCTGGAAATCGAGGCGATTGGGCCGGAAGTTGCACCGACATTGTTGGCGTAAAAACTAAGGTTAAGGAGGAGCAGCAGGAAGATTACCACACTGGTTTCGGAGAATTTTCGAGGAATGGGAGGGGAAAGTTGTCTGCCAAGGCAGTTGCGGAAGCCGCAGAATCGGAAGCACAAAACAAGCAGTTCATAATTGTGTATTATCCTAGGCCGGGGTCGCCAGACTTTGTGTTGAAGGCGGAGGTTGTAGAGGAAGCTCTAAAAGTCAGATGGACTCCTGGAATGAGAGTCAAAATGGCTATGGAGACAGAGGATTCGTCCAGGATGACCTGGTTTCACGGGACGGTCTATTCGGTATCTGCTCCTCTTGGTCTCTGGCATTGGCCGGATTCTCCTTGGCGCATGCTTCAGGTGTGTTTGCAGCCCTTTTTCACCTCTTGATATATTGTTTGCTTGGTGATAGTTTCCTATTGGAACTGAGGATTTAACTGGTCTGGCAAATATCGCAACTGATAACCTATACGAGAGCCTATTTATGTTTTCCCATGCATGGCACAGCTTGCTATAGATTTTATTATGTATATTGGTATACCGATAGAGAATGGATATATGTATCTAGTTTGGAACAATTTTTGCAGACGTTTTATAACATGTAAATTGTTGTGTAATGGCAGGATGCCCTCGATTAGAGTTGCATGGAAAGGGAAGGGGGAGAATGGAGACGGACTCTTTATTTGAATATATTTAATAGGATAGAAAAGGAGGAAAATCTATTATTTACCAATATCATATTGCCTTATTTTGATTTTTTCACGTTTTTTCTTTAAATTAATGATGCGACATACGCTAGAAGCTCAGCCTCTAATGTTGGTAGATTGCTGATTCTCTTGGGAAATGTTCCGTGTTCTTGTTTTCTTATTTTTATGGACATAAAATGCGCATTGTTTTCATGAATGATATCATCATGCTTAATTTTGATATTAATTTTCAAAACTCCAAAGATAAATATCCTTAATTGGACTTCCGATGTTGGAAGAGCAATATGCTGTTTTCTTACTTCAGTTTTTTATTGTGCTTGTCACATCAAAATGTCCACACAACAAAATGTTTTGTTACTTTTTAGATTTATTAGTCTTTTTTGGTGTCAGCAAGCATAATGTTATTTTTTTTTTGGGGGGGGCGGGGGGTGTGGTTCACATACACACACAGTCCATGCAAGATATTGTTCTAAAAGTGTTATCTAGTGGACTAATATCTGCTTCTTCCCAATTTTTATGTCTGCGAACAAGATTACCTGGGATGATCCTGAAGTGTTGCAGAATGCAAAGCGAGTCAGCCCTTGGCAGGTTGAACATATTTTCCCCTCAGCTCTGCTTCACAGAGCTTTTCCCCCAGCGAAGAAGTTTAAAGCCACTAAGTATGGGGGGTTGCCAATTGATAGAGGGGAAGACCCCTCATTGACTACGATGAGATTCACTAACTCGACAACAGGACACTTGAATCACTCATTGTTGAAGGACAATACTTTTCCTGCTGGCATGCAGGGAGCCAGGCATGATCTATTTTTTGTTTCGAGATTTTCAGACTTTAGAAATGATAATACTCATCTTTGCGCTGCTAGTTCTTATGTGAACAATTCAGTGTCAAAGTTGAAAACTGTGTCAACAGATTTACACATTGGCTGTTCTCAATCTGGTCAATTATCACCTGATAGCCACAGTAGAGTTCACTCCATTGGCAGAGAGATTGTTGGGACCCATTGCTGCAACTCCACAAAACTTGGCGCTGGTTCATTTCAGCTATTTGGTAAGATCATTCAAATGAATCAGCCTGTTGAAAGTGGCTTGCATGTAGCTGATTGTACTGGAAATGAGGTTTCCAATGCATCTGAGTGTGCTGACAAGCCCCTGGATTATTCAACTTACTCAAAGTTGGTCAACAGACTTAATGTTCAATGCCAAAAAGCAGCACTAGTTTAGTATAGTTCTGTCTCTGTCATGCAGATACGTAGCTGTCAGGTATTTTCATTTCTTAGTGGATTAAATTCATATTCATAATTAGAAATGATTCAAATGTTAAAACTGTTGCTGAGAAACCATTTTTTACGGAAGTGACTTTATGGCATTTGTTGAACAATCTTAAATTTCTTTGAGTGTAAAACATTTCATGGAGGGGTTGTTCCATTTAAGTTGTAGATTAATTTTGATCCCATTAAATTCTTACAAATGGATTGATATTGTTGATTTATTTTACCCCATTAAGGGTTTACTAGTTTATGATGCTCTTCTTTTTGGTGATTTTTTCCCCTTTAGCAATGAGTTTTGCAATTATTGGATTTAATTCTTGATATTGAACTTCGTCTATGAACTATATAGGAGAAAAAAATGCAGGGGAGAGCCTATTTTTTTCACAAAAGAAAGTTTTTTCTAATGCTCCCCATACCGCATTATACGGGATCTATGCTCATAAAGGTTAATAACTGGTACATTTTGCGCTTCATAATGAAGTGGGAACATTATTTTGTATGTCTTGATTATAATACTTTGGTAAGTGTGAAATTGAAATAGGATATAACATTGCTTTGTTTTGCTTGTTGGCCGTTGATTAAGCTTTATACCGTGATTCATCTATCATATCCACTAAAATAAGAAAGCCGAGATTTAGTTCTTCGCAGAAAGTGACTTTATACTAGTACAACTCAAATGCTGCTGGTAAGTTTGAATTGGTCTGAATGTTTAAGATAGCAGCATCACTATGAGAGTAGTTTTCATAAGCAATGAGTTCTTGCATAATGTAGTGTGCTTTTTGTGCAGGCAGGCTGGAAACTGATTACTCTTGCCGTATAGTATAGAATCCAGAAGTTTTGCTACTGAGGGATACGTGTAGACAGTGTGATGTTGATACCTGCGGGCTGCGCCTAATTAGCTGCCTTTAAAACCGTTTAATGGTGATTATACATCTCGAATGTTTCAATATAAAATATAAGTATGACCGTATGAAATTAACCCATGGATAAAACAATTACTTTGAGGAATTTGAAACAAGAAAAAATTAAGCCTATGAAATATTGGTGTGCTAATGGCAATTTCGATCCTTCTGGGATTCCAAATCGCCAGAGACAATCAGATCCAAAATGGTTCCGTAGGCATACCCTGTTCCCTACTCAGCTTGTTATCAAATTACTGTTGGTTAATTTTGTCAATTACATGACTTTCATGTAAAGGTTCGTGAGGTTGAAAACAAAATTTTTGTTTAATCGTTGCGGAAACCCATAACTCTTTACAGTTCTCATGAATTATTAACCTTAACTCATTACATTAATTAGTTAATAATTATTAATCCGTAACTCTTTACGGCGCTCATGATAATTCATAACAATTTATAATATTCATGAACTTTAAGATTACTCGTTAAAACAACTATTGGGGATTATGATAACTTGACAACACAACTATTAGAGATTAGGATTCTTTAGATCACTGAAGACTTGAGGTTGTTGATGTCTCTAACGTTGATTCACACTACCCCGATTGCAACGAGAACTCCTTCTCTTCAAACCTCTCACTCCTTGAACTTGGCGAAGACAAGGTTGATGTTTGGTTTCCTTGGGTTTTACTCTTTTTAAAAGGTGTTGGTTTTTGGAATTAGGTTATGGATAGGATGAACAAAGTTGGAATCTTACCCTTTTATGGATGGTGCCTTTTCCTCTCTAAACCTTTGGTAAAGACCGAAATTTAGAGAGCATAAGGATGATCGAAAGGTCCATCCCTCCCCTTTTTATAGTTTTGGTGGCCAAAAATTCCTAGTCCTAATTGGTTTAGGAATTTTCAGCTTATGTACTAAGAAAAAGGGGTTTTAGGTAATAAATCCACTACTTGTTAACTAAGTCACATTAAATTCACATCTTGATTGATTGATTGAATTTAATATGATGAATCATATTCATATCTTGATTGTTGGATTGCATTTAAGATGATGGATCACATTTATTTCCTTTTCTTTCTTCAAAAAACGTCCATAAAAAGGGCACATAAAAAAAATGACTTTATAAAGTCTAACCCTAATTTAAGTCTTCATAAGAAAGGCCCAATCCAAACTTGAATTGGAAAATCCAAATCATAATGAATTAAATTTATATCTTGAATATTGAATAACAATTTAAGATGATGAATCACATTCATCTCTTAAACTGAAATTCAAAAAATCATTTTAAAGCAATCCTCATTTATTATTTCTCCTATCTTCATCCAATCATTATTGGATCTTTTTATATATATATATTAGATAATTCACGATTATCTTTTATAACATAACCTTTTGAATTCAAATTCAAATCTCCTCATTGGGCTTGGAGTCCCACTTCAACCCAATTACACATTTACTCTTGATAAAACACAATAACAATTATTGTCCCAAGTTTACTAACTTTAAACAATCGGAATAACTTTTTGTGTGTGACCTATTGGCCCAATTAGTCATTTGACATAAATAAACTTGGACCAATTAAAAACCCCTTTAATGAGCCCAATTTATTTAATGACCTCATAAAGACCTTTAAAGAATCTTCTGCGGACTCAAGAACTAATTGAGTTGATCAAGTGATCTACCTTTCATATTTGGATACCGTGTAGGCATCATCCTCACATCGTCATTCACATTTAGTCGAAAGCAAAGATAAAGTATCATCTCTCTTAATTGACTAAATGTAGCTATTTCAAAGAACTAGGAATCTTCTTATATTTGCTCAATAACAGATCATGATCATTTTCATGATCACTTGATGTCTTAAGACTCACGAGTTAATTAGAAGCTATCCAAGCTCTACCGATCTTGTGAATGACTAATCCTTGTAGGGGATGTGAGTCCTCTCAAGACGTCCATCTATACTCATATATTCGAGTTACACCTAAGAAAGTACATTGTTCTCCCCATTTTCAAGTGGATAGAGTTGTACTGATCAAAGTATAATCCAGGACATAGTGTTCGATGACATCCTTAAGTCCAAGACGATCCACTACCAAATGATGAAAGACTTTACATATCCAATGATACTCTCTACAATGAATCTTTGTGGAGTCTCTCGGCGGTCGGTTCGGTCTTATCTTTTCTCCAACAAATCCACCCATTAAAATCGCTAAGACATCTTCATGCATGTATTCCATGAGGACTACTTTGTATTTCTATACAAGTAGATGATGTCATCTTAATCTTATTGAGATCATGAATCCTTTCTTGTGTGATTCAAGACTAGGAACAAGTTTTAGGTAATAGATATACAGTCTTTCTTGAGTCTCATGATCATGATCTCTATCATTGATCCTCAAGATGTTCATATTCGATGACTTTTATCTTCAAACACATATTTACTTTAAAATAAAGGTGAGATATAAATATGATAAAGATAAAATATGCTCAATAATTAATAATGAAATACTACAATGTAGAAAAAAGGTGCTGATCTGTTTCTACAAATTGTCTCTAGGACACCTAAATACTAACAATTACCCCCCACACAAAAGGAAAAAAAAGGTACTCCAAAAGGAACAGGGTTACCATTGAAACCATTCATATGCTGAATACATAACTTGATTCAACATATGCCTTTCATATGGAATTTGGAAAAATAGTAGTATCAGATTACCGGTGTTTGAATATATTTTGGAGCTTCGTAAATATGGCTAGATTGAAGTGAACGAGAAGACTTGGCATAGTAACAAGCAAGTTATAATAGTCTCTTCAAATGCCTACTTCAGTCTGACCCATCCCAGACAACTCAGTTATCTTTTGTTCTTCCTCGTTCAATATCCTAGCAAAATTGATTCATTTGATTAAAGAGCATATGCAAATTAAGTTTTTTTTTAATCAGCGGAATCGTGTTACCTCATGAACCTAGGCTACAAAAGCCTCGAAGGTCCAGTTTGATGGATTGTTTATGGTGCCTTTTGACTAAGGAAGATATTGTTGAGCTGGAGATGCCATGAGGAATTGGATGGAGACAGGAGACATTTGCCTTCCCCTCCCAGTTTTGCAACGCCAGGAGTTGACATTTGATTGGAACCTGAAAGTTTACCAATTATCGTCTTGGCTTGCCACGTTTTGCTCGGAGATTCCTTCGCTTCTCTTTATCTTCACTCTTACAAGTAAGCCTCTCTAGGCTCAAACTTCCATAGAATATGTTGTGGTCACTCACGAGTCACGCCCACACATTCCAATATGTTGTGGTAATTCACTACACGCCTATTGAGTCGTGCCAATATTGCCCTTTTCACGCCATGTTTATGCAAGAATCTTCTGGAAATTTGGGGAAAAACGTAGAGGAAAGCTTAGCAGCCAATTTTTAGATTATTTGTAAGTCTAATTAGTTTCTTGTAAGAGTATGATCATCGATGTATCTTAAAACTAAAAAATATGAAATTATTTTATTAATTCTTTGAAAATGACAAAATGCCCTGAATAGTGAATCTTATGGCATAAGCTTGAAAAGTCTTGAACTTGATGATCCAATGCTCAAAGTTCACATTATATGCACATATCTTATGTGTTTTTTATGTGTTCATACCTTTATTGTATGAGCATATTTTTTTAATTTAATATATATTTTATTTATTTATATTTAAATTTAAATTATATATTTTTTCGATATGTTTTTTGCATAATATCTCAAATTAATTAGTTTTTAGTTTTGCATTCATAAATATTTATCGTAACATTGTATCATAAAACTAATTAATTTGAGATATTAAATCAAAAAACATATTAAAAAGTAACATATAATTTAAATCTAAATAAATACAATATATAAAAAAAATTAAAAAAATATACTCATACCTCTAATAGAAGTATAAACATATAAAAAACAAATAAAATATGTACATATGATGATATAATGTGGATTCCCCTCGTATTGCTTACAATGTGGGATGCCAAATTATAATCCACTCTCTAGATTAAGTCGTTGGGCTATAAGCCTATAATTTCACTTTTGTGGGTAGGGTAATTAGGTAGGTTACAATCCAACGCGGCCTAAGTTATTTAGTATGATCGAAGGAGGGCGTACAATGAGCGTTCGCTGTGAAATGGCCATGTCCCTTATTTAAGGTACGCTGAATCCATTTTTGCCATTCTGGATTGCAATATATTTAGCCCTGTGTTTAATTCTCTTCGTGTTTGCTGATTCTGCATTATTTTATTGTTTTGGGTTTGAAATCAGCCCTTGTATGGAACCATATTAATTTCTGGCAATGGACAAAAAACATGGGCTCCGATTACAGTTGGAATGAGATTGTGACACCCCAAAAAACCAAACAAAAAACTTATTTTCTTAGACACGCACATTAATGTTACTAGACTTCCTCCAAAAATTTGGAAGCAGAGGAACGAATTATCATCATGGTAATCATCATCTCCATTGCTTTCAAAAGCGAATCGAATCAGACAAAAGCTTCCTAAGAGCAAAAGAAGATGCTTTTGACGTTAAAGCAAAGTTCTTCCAGGAATCTCACAGTGCTCCCTCCCTCCTTTTGCATTATTCTTTTCCTACCAAAATGATTAGTCCTTTTACTATAACAACTCATCGCCCCTCTTTTATTTTGCTCTACACGACCCCAAGATGAAGAAACATCCATCACTGCCCAAGAAAAAAAAAAATTTACTGCTCTTTTTAAAATTTATCTGACACGATCCTGTTTACTGCTTACCTTCCTATGACAGACCCTAATAATACATTATAATGCAGGAAAATCCCAAGTTCGTGTAAAGTTTAGGCCTCCTGCAAAATAATTTGATCAATCATCAACTTTCTTCTGAAACCTATAACCGACATTCAGTTTGAGAATCTTCTTCTCTGCCTTGTGAAGGAAATACTTGGCATCGAAGTTTCGACTACAGTAATCGTTAAAATACAAAAAATAAAAAAAAAATGCGGTAGAGACAGACCACAAGAGACTAAAGAGATGAAAAAAAAAAAAAAAAAAAACTAAAAAGTTTAGGAGTGCAGTCTCAACTAATTGATTTTTCTACCAGCGGTGGCTTCTATTTCCCCTTTTTTTTTTTTCTTTTTTTTTTTTTCCCTAAGAGTTGAGTTATTTCTCCAGCACACCCTCATCTTTCTTTACCTATTACTGCAAAAGTCCAAAAGCTTCTTCCTGCCTTCAACAATCTCATCAAAGAAATCGTCTAGCTGTCCAATAATGTTCTCTGCTCCAGATCTCAGAATCCCGAAATAGCCTCTCAAATTCTCCACACTATCTCTGATTCCACTCTCTGTTTCCCACTCGATCACCATCCCCTGCGATACTCTCCTTTCTAACTCTCCCCTTAGCTCCTCCATCGCCACCTTTGATCTCCTGAACTCATATAACAGAATTCCCGGCGTACCGTCGATCTGGCCGATCTCCCCTGCTACCCGCTGCTGTAATCTTGCCGTCGAGATCATGAACGCCGATCCGAAGAACAGGCAGCCTTCGTATCCTCCCAGTACGAAATTTGACGATTCCGGCCAGCAGTATACCGAGCCGTATAGCAGAATCATGAGCAGCAGCGAGCTCACGTTTCTCATTGCGTATAGGACTCCCCTGAACCCGTTGAATCCGTTCAGCTTCGATTCGATCGCCACCCTCTCGTCGAAACGCAGAGAGAGCGGTTGAATTCTCGTTTCCATTAAAGCTCGATTCTCTTCTTCCAGTCCCACCGCTTCTCTGCGACACCCTGAGATTGTTCTAATTACCTGTTAGCAGAAGGGGCAAAAACCTCAATGATTCAAAACGAGAACTCTATACCAACGCTGTTTGATCGTGTTTTTTTTTTTTTTTTTTTAATCTATGCGGGGGTAAAAACAAAGAATTGTGATCGACCTGACCTGGCGAGAGAGCTGTGGGGTTAGATGACGATGAGAATCGATGGAGGAAGTGATGTTGAAGCCAGCAGAGTAGTAATTTTCGATTCCAGAAATGCCAGACTTGAGGACATGGCAGGCCTCCCAGAGCTTGGAGCTTTCGTCCATGTACTCGTCGAGCCACTTATCACCCACAGGTAGATGGAGCTTCTGGACGAGAAGGGTCAACTGTGTGTGGAAGGATCGCAGAAGTGAGAGCACCCGTTGAAGGAATTGGATTGACATGAAGTTATTGGAGAGGTAGACTCGTTCGAGATCGTCAAGTCCTCTGGTGAGAAAGGAGTAGAAGCCATTAACAGAGTTGGTTGAAGAGGGATCCATTATAAGTCTAAGAGAGTTATGTGAATTAAATAGGAAAAAAAGAAAAAGAAGGAAAAGGGGTTAAAAAGAAAAGTGTACAGAAGCAAGGAGGAGAAGGAGAAGAAGAGAAGGGAGAGGAAGAGGGGGAGAAAAGGTTGTGAAGATGGGAGATATTTAAATTGAGAGAGAGAGAGAGAGAGAGAGAGGGTCCTAAGAAAGCAGAACAAGAAAAGTGAAAAAGAATGGAAGAATGGAAGGGAGGGAATATCTTAGAAGCACAGGTTTCTAAGGTTGAAAAGGATTGTTGGGGGCAATGATGGGTGTTTCCTACAGAGGGGAAAGGATGATTGGTAATATGCCATTTTCTTGAAAGGAAGAGATGTCAAGGGAGAGGAAAAAAAGAAAATTCGAAGAATTTCTAATGGAAAACACATACCACTATTCGTAAGGAAGAAGACGGTTAATTGATACCATTTTTGTCATATTTATAAGTTTATTGTGAGGTGTTTACCCGAACATACAAAGGAACTGTTTCTTCTTTTTTTTTTTTTTTTTTTTTGAGTATAATTAATATAGATAAAATTATCACAATCTTATTTATTATTTAAAACTGGAATTATAAATAAAATCAATTTTTTTTATCAAAATGGACTTATAAATAAAAGTAAATAGAGTGGTATACAAGTAATACCTTAAGATATGGAAAGCGCCGAGTCAGATACACACAACAACATGTAAACCCTTCTCTATTTTGTCCTTGTTGTTTTTATATGTGCAATTTCAAAGTAGACAATAAGAAAGAACATTCAAACGGTTTCTGTTGTTTAAATTAATTATATAATTAGAGTACGAACCCATAAAATGAGGTAGAGGAAGGTGGGGTTTTGATGTTGAGTATATAAATGTGTGCAATGTGGGACTGAGATTTTCTGGGTCATGCAATGCAAGGTTTGACTGGGTTTGTTGGTTTTGTTTCCGGAGCCTCCATTTTTCCGTCTTGACTCGAGTGGTCATTGGCTTCTTCTCTCCTTATTTTCTTCCTCGAGCTTCTGAATGGGCTCTTGGTCTTGCACTCTAATTTATATTGAAATCTGCAGTTTTGATCATTCCTAGGTTTATACTCTTGTGTTGAATCATCCAAAAGGGCGAACAGGAACAATGCGGTTGCTTTCACTCGTGTGCTTCGTAATTTTCTAACATACAGAGTCAGTCTTTTTAGGCCACATAATGTAATCTTCTCTCTGAATTAATTTCTCCCCACCAACTCTTTGATTTTGTGACCCAAATAACACAAGGATGACTCATGACTCTGCGTCATGCTCGCTCCAAGTTCCCTCGCCTTTTTACCATATTCAATTTTAATTAGTTATAGATGTCATTTCATTTTCATAGCCAAAACTTAAACAGAGGAATGCGCAAATGCTTCAATGTCATTGATGAAGTAGGCCTTACTACCCATCAAGCGACAGGTATTGGTAGAGAAAAAGAGATAGAGAGCTCTCTGTGTAATGATTGCTCAGTATTGTGAAGTGGGTCCTATTGTATGCGCACTTGACAGATGGGTATTAATTGATCGATCGTTTTTAATTTTTATTCACTAATTGAAGGCCACGAAATGCTATGTTCCCCCCTATTTCAATTCCCTTTATTCTATTTGGAAAAAACAAAATATGATTCTTTATCTTACGTTTGTTATTAGTAGGAGTTATCAAGTAAAGATGGTTATTTTATTGAATAGTTGGGGAAGTGGGGGACCAAGCAATCTAAAGTATGCGTTGGGCAAAGTAAACATGTAAATTAAATAAGGGAGTGAGATGGGGTGCTCGTGGGTTTTCGAAGAATGAGACATTTTAGAAGGATGTTGGTCTTTTAAGATTTCGTTGGAAAGAGAGGATTGGAATTAAGGATAGGTTAAAAAAGATTTTTCCACGCCTTTAAAATGGCCATTCTAAGCGTGGCGTTTGGTAGAAGTGATTTTTTTTTTTAATTTTTTTTTTTAATAATTTTTTCACATGTTGTGATTTATGTTTGGGATAGCGGTGGCGAAGTAGTTTTTTTCGGTGACGGACTTGTTTTCATTATAACTTTTGAAAAAATAGATGAGATGGAAAATGGTGAAAAAATATTTAATATATATATATATATATATATATTTAAACCTTATCATGAGAAAAAGTATAAGATAATTATTGAAAATTATTTTGGGACCTTGAAAATTTAGGAAAAAATTATGAAATATTATTGTGGTGATCTAGAAATATTATGAAGAGATTAATTAAGAAAAATTGGTTTAAATAAATTTTAATTCTATTTTCTGGAATTTATGGCATATTTCCCAAAAATTCAAAGAAAAATAGTTCGAGGATAATTTTTGGTCTATAAATTTTAAAGTAGATATTTTATGGCCCAAATAAGTTAATTGAGGAAGAAAATCCTTATATGGTATTAATGATTAATTTCTAGAAATTATTTGATGAAATTGGTATAATAATTAATAGATAAAGTTGTAAATAAAGACTAGTTGAATAGTGAAATGGTCATTGGGCATAATAAAATGGATGTGACTTTTGGTGATGGGATAATAAGCAACAAAATGTGGCTTCATAAGTGATGGGATAAAAGTAGCTTCATGTGCATAAGTCCATCAAAAAATTAAACTACCCAAACACTCAAATAATTGGCTTCTACTTATGATGTGCTTGAGATACACTTATTTTAACTTACGATACTATGCCAAACAGGCACTCAATCTTGGACTCGAATTGCCTCAGAAAGTCGGTATCCTTCAAGACTCTCAATATCTTTCAAATTTTTTATCTCTCAATTTCAATGCGGTTTTTGAAATGTATGATGGATCAAATTTTTGATTCAATCGTATGGAAAGGAACACATCATACATTTCAAACAACCGTACCAATTCCGTCTTATTTCATTTCTGTTTACTTTCCTTTTTCCTCTTTTAAAGTTTACTTCGTTCAAAAGCTTCTGCATCTCACATTAGCATTTTAAGATATTTTCTTAAACATTTGAGAGAACTGTATATTCCTTCGTTCTCCAATTGTACGACGTTTGTTTAGCCTCTTTCTTTCTTTTTTTTTTTTTTTTTTTTTTTTTTGGCAACGTTTTTTAGCATATTACACAGACTAATAAGCCTCATTAAATTAAATATAGTTAAAAATTCAATATTTTTTTTAAAGAAAAGTATCAACTTTAAAGTTACTCCCCATTTATATTAATCCCTAATCAACTCACTTAACTAAAAAAGTATACTTTTGAAAAGAAAAATAATCATATCAAGTTCCTTATGATTATGTTAAATTCTTCAACCATATGCAGACATGTTTCTTGTTTTTAAAATAGTGCCATTTAATTGTAAACTCGTATAAAGAAAAATAAAACACATGATCTTATATGATTGAAAATTGATATAATACATATAAGGAACTTATGTAAGTATTCCTATTTTAAAAATAATTAATAAATGGGTTAATATAATATTTGGTCTTTATAATTTTCCTTCATTTTAATTTTGTTCTCTATAATTTCAAATTATAGGTTTTATTTTCTCAATAATTAAAATGATCAAGATTTTTATTAAAATATAGGAACTAACGTTTTAAAAAAATTTTTTTTTTTAAGAATGCTTTAATTGATTTAAATTTGTGTATAAAATCTAAACCATGCATTTATGTATTTGTTTTTTTAGTCAACACGCATTTATAAATATTCCATAATAAAACCTCTTATATTTCAGCAACTTGAATTATGCTATAATTCGATATTCTGACCTCATTAAGTCAAATTGATCGTTGTCCATCCAACCACTAAAGTGTACGTAATGGGTTAAACACGGTATATGTAGGAACTATTGGGGGTAGATTAAAAATGAAATAAACTAATTAATTATAACAATTGTAATTTAATCTCCCTAAAATACTTATAATAGATTATAGGGAAAAACATTTACCGTGTTTATAGGAGAAGTGTATTAATGTCATTAAAATGTGTGCGTGAAATGGTGGGCCACATATACATATCTCACTATTTCATGTGTGTGTAGGAATTTTTTTTTTCTCTCATACAACATGAGAAGTTTAAACCCCTAGATTATATATTAGTAAGTTAGATAAATTAGTTTGAGAAAAGTAATAAACATAAGATATAAAATGGACTGAGATGTTGTATTTTAAATTAGAACGGGCTCTTATATTAGAGGTTTTTTTATTTTTGGCATGTGAGAAGTAGTAAAGTATCCTCTAATTTTATTTATAAGTCTCTTTTAACTAAAAAAATTGGTCTTATTTATAAGTCTTCTTACAGATAATAAATGAGATTGTGACAAATTTATCAATATTAATTGTATCAATGAAAATAAAGAGAGAATAAAAAGTTGAAATATACTCATTCATAAATGAGGGCAAAGTTAAAAATTTACTCTATAATCATTGAGCTAACTACCTCTACAGGATATGTGTGATCTAGTTAAAAGGGATTTATAGATAAGCCTAGAGTGATACACCATTAGAGTTAGGAGTTAATGCATTTAATTAAGGCTGACACTTTCAAGGTGGAGCAACAAAATATAGGGAAAATTGCAGGTCCCAAATATGAAAAAATATGATAAATGATCTCTTGCAATCTTAAAGTTGCAGTGAAATCTCATGTGACTTTTTTTTGTAATGTTTTACATATGTGAAAAGACACAAATGCTCTCATGGAGGCTCATGGACTTGTCAACGTAGCCAAAAATGTAACATGTTCATTTGTAAGCGCATGGACGTTATTTGGATTAGTTGCAGTGCGTGAACTTAAACGTGTATATGGACATTTAAAAGCATTTCGTGAACTTGTCAGCCACACGACGTGATGCATTTGTCTTTTTACATATGTAAAATATTGCAAAAAAGTCTGATCTTATCACAATTTTGAGATTTTAAATGACCATTTTATCATAAATCCCTTATTTAGAATGTAGGTGCAATTTTCCCAAAAATATATATGGGTTGCCTTCTGCATTATTGAGTAACAAATAAAACAGCTTCTGAGAATCCAACCACTGCCTAGCCAGAAGTGGTAGCTCTTGATTTGGGATCTGGGGGTGCACGAGGCCTTGCCTGCTTATGTTTAGTCAAAGGTGTCATTTTCCTCATTCAGATATGAACAAAAGCTACGAAGCTCCAATGTGGGGTTCCATAAAATTTACAAAAAAGAAAAAACCAACGGTGATGGCTAGTTATTGGAATTTCTTTCAATTTTCAAGGTGGAGTATAATTAAAGAGCCCTGTGCCCCTGTCTACATATGTGACGTGATATTATTATTATGTACGAGTTCGAGCATGCATTGCAATTATGTATCTGCAATTTGCAATACACACACTCTCTCTTCTGTGGACCCATCCTTAAACCGAAAGTAAAACCATTGAACGGATCCATAAATTTTCTGTGATCACAGTCTCTTAATAATTTGTTTTAATATTTCATCATTATCATCATCCTGATTTTCACCTGGAAATCAAGTCTGCGTACAAGAATATTTCATTCTTTTGCTGATCCTTTCTGAGATACGTACAAGGGTGGCTGAGAAAGTGATCAAAATGATACAAGAGGGGAATGATTCTCCGGATGCAGCTTTTGTCCTATGCAGGTTACCATTCGCTGCAGTCGTTTACACTAAACGGTGCTGTTTCGAGCGAAAAACTAAGCTGTTCCCTGGCCGTTTTGGGCGCAATACTGAGTTGTTCATACGGACAGATACTTAAAAAATATATATATATTTAAAGATACGGACGTGATCTTAAAAATTATTTTTAAATTGAAAAATATTTGAGGATCTTGAAAAATTATTTATTAAAAAGATCTTGGGGATCTTGTAAGATCTTGAAAAAATACTTCATGATCTTAAAAAATTATTTTAGGATATTGAAAAAAATATCCAGAAGTATATTTTTAATATCAATTAGTACCTAAAATATATTTTCAAGATCCTAAAATAATTTTTTTAAGATCATGAAGTATTTTTTAAGTACCAGTGAGTATCTTCAAGTATCTTTTTAATCTGCGTCAAGTATCTGCCGAAATATTTTTTAAAATCATAAAGTATTTTTTAAAGTATCGATTAATATGAAGTATCTTTTAAGTATCGTCGATTATGCAAAATATTTTTTAAAGAGGAAACAGCTCAGTTTTTCACCGTTTAGTGCAAAGGACACAGAGGGTGTTAACTTGCATAGGACCAAAGCTGCGTCCAGATATTCTCCACGCAGAAAATTCAAGATTTGGCTTTGGTCCTATACCTTTTACTGTCCTTTTCCCTCCTTTTTCTTTTTTATAGTTGAATTAAGATCTCAAGCGGTTGATTTACCATATGATAAAAATATTATTATAAGGGAAAAGTAGGAAAAAAGATGGTAAAAAATGATTATAAATCTGGATCATTGAGATTTTAATCTAACAGTAAATGAGAGAAAAGATGGTAAAAGGTAAAGCCAAATCCAAAAATTCAAGGGGGGAATTTTCAAAGAGACTGAGAGAAGAAATAATCTAATATTTGACTAGCTAGGTTGTACACTTGTACGTGGTATTAATTCTCAGTTAATATTGGGGTTAATTAAATGGGACCACCAATTTTCTTTAATTTTTCACGCTCATTAATTCTAGTGAAATTATTTCCATAAAAAAATCAATCTTTTTCTCTTGGATGTTACTATTATGTACTATTGATGCAACCAAACCTATATAGAGTATATTTTTCTGCGCATTCGTACGTTCCATTCTGTTTGGCTTCAGGTTATTAATCAGGCATACTAGTAACGTAATTAGTGGGTCCGTTCCCTGTTAATATATAGAATTATACAGGGTTGGCCATCTTTATCCCTCTGTCTCTAATTATAAGATATAGTTAAATTTTTTTTAAAAAAAATACTAAGAAAACTAATTAAGTTACTTTAAAGATTTATATTTATCATTTTTTCTCTAAATTATTTTACATAATTTATAGATATATAATCTAATATATGATATGATTGGTTAAGTCATTTAGCTTCTTTAATCTCTAAAAAAGAGTTAATTATATACTTATATTTTATATTTAAATTGTAACATTTTGAAATTTGCTAACAAAAGGACCAAGCAAAAATAAGTATAACCGGCAATCATAAAATAAATTTTATTTTATCGGCGGCGAAATTCGCCACCTAAGATCTCTATGACAAAAAGCGATCATCCCTAAAAATAATACTGTCGAGGCAAGAACTACAACATATGATGAGTGATGACAAGAGCTTTACCTCCTTTCATAACTACAACACCATGAAATCATACTCATCATTATGATTCTCGTTCTCCCCTTTTTTCCTCCATTAATAATTAATAATAATAATGATGATGAGTACTGCCCTGAAATAAATACAGTGTATTTTTTTTCCTAAAAAAAAAAAATACAGTGTATTGAGATGAACAGTATACAAACATTGACAATTCAAGTGCTTCTATGCAGGGATTTTTTTCACATGATTGTCTCCTTTAAGCATTTGTCTCTGTTGTAATTTATTGTCACTTGTCCTGCATTGTTGCTTTTGCTTTTGACTTGCAGAGAGCATGGACCAAGATTTAGAATCTGATTCCTCAATTTATTAGTCTGCATTTTTTTTTTGATAATTTTCAAATACACACATAATCTCCCTAAAGAACACTAATAAATTATCTGTTTGGATTAATGTTTAAAAAGCATGTTGATACAAGCTGAAAATGAAAATAGTAACTTCTACCGTCAATCTAAATAAACATTAAGTATTACTAACGAAGGTTGTGAGAATTGAAAAATGATCAATAGATTTGAATCATTCTCACGATAAATGTCATCCCACTCCAACCAAATGAGAAAATAAGAAGAAACAGAAGACGCTAGAAGATCTATACATGCGTCGAAATCATTAAAGAAGAATCGATCCAATTAATTAGAGTCTCTTCTCGGGAATTAAGTAATAAAAAGGGCTTCAGGCCGAAAGGGGAAAAAGGGCATATTTGTCTTTGTAGGAGAGGAAGATGTTCCCACTAATTAAGCTGTCAGAAACAAGAACAACTTACTCATAAAAGGGCTAAAGATATCTAAAGCTAAAGGCAAAAGCGTAGCGTGTAGGCAGCATTATATGGGATAGGTGGCACCTATAAAACTAAAACAACTGGACGATGATTGTATTCTCATCCCTCTAATAAAGCAAAATATTTCCCTCCACCAGCGCCACCTCATAACCAATTTCACAGATTACATACTAAAAAGTTCAACAGATAGTGCAAGAGATAGTGTGAGATGTCAACAGATAACATAAACTAAGGAAGTGATTTATACAGCAGTGAAGGATGTGAGTACACAGAAAGAGATCTTAAATACTATTATATAGAATATTTTGCTGTGGGAAAGAATGAAAAGACAGATGGATGGATTAATCCCAACATTAGTGGAGGGTAATGAGAATAAAGACCAAGTGTGTGCGTGCAAACAGGAACACACACACAATGAAAGAAGTCCCCACAATGATGTATTAAATGGGCTTCCAAAGTATATATATTTGCAAAAGCAATGGTTGACCATCGGCCATGATCATTTGCACAGTGTGTATATTAGAGAGTAGGAAGTTGAGGGTCCTATGTGGGACTGAGTTTGCCTGTGTGCTTGAGAACGCGTGAGTAATTAAGCACAAGTAGAAAACTTGGTATTATCATGAGCTGAAAGGAGCTAATGATCAAATTCATTAGTGTATTTCGTAGGTGTGGGACTATAGGGTATGGTGACCGGCGAGGATTGATGGCGAGAGGGCAATAATGCTTGAGCACTCGAGGGATTCCTTCCCACTTATGTTGCCTTTTAGTCCCCATCTTCTGCCTTAAAAGGGGAGGTTTTGTATAATTATAAGAGTTTTGGAAGAAAGCTCAAAAGCGCCAAGCAAAGCATTTATGGTAATGTAAGGAAGGCGATGGTGACTAGTGGGGGTAGGCTTTTGTGAATTGGGGCATCTCGTGGAGGCTTTTTATGTATTTGTGATCATGGTTTTGACATCTGATTTTTGTTTTCCTTAAACTTGTAAATTATTTCAATTCTTTACGGCTTTACCTCACCCTGCCTGCATGCCACTCACAAGAAAAGATGCCATATGCCCTCCAAACCAGTGGCTGCGACTCGATGATTTATTTTTGTTATATTAAATACACTACGAGATGAGATTAAGCCTGATTGAAAATTTTGCTAAATATGTTGTATACTGCTTTTACGCGGAAGACGGGGCTTTTCCTTTTGCGGATGAGGACAAGAATAAGAAAGCCTTGTCCCGATGGCATCAAATCATGGGTCTGAGAGGATGGGAATTTAGAACCATTTTTAAAGTTGTGTTGAGAGGCGACTTAAGTCCCCTCTCAGTACATAAAGAAAGTATGATGAACTGTTGAAGCATTTGGGGGCTATTATTAATGCTTTTCGGCCGGAGTGACGCTGGTCCAGTAGTTTGTATTTTCGCAGCCGACAGTACAAAGGACCAATTGAATACCTGAATATTTTTGGCCGAAATCAATCGAGTGGAGCCCCCTCTACTATTTCTCTTCATTTAAAAAAATTAGAAGACAAGATTGCTTTCTTTTCTTTTCTTTTCTTTGTTTCCCTGGGCAGCAGGTTTGGAATTGAGTAGGATTAACAAAATGGAACCCCACTCTGTAATTACAAACTGAGTCTCAGCAATTTGGCAAAGGATGCTTTGGAACTATATGTGCAGAAGCTTTGAAGGGAGTACAAATAATATTGGGGTGGAGATAGGCCCACGTTATGGATTGTAAGGTTTGGAGGGCACTCCACTCATTCACATCATTCTGCCTCAAATGAATGGCCTTTTAACTGTAAAGGCGGCGGACTCCACTCCAGCTCACTCACTATTCACAGGTGCAGCTTCTCCATAAGGCCTTCCAAATGAATAGCTTTATTGTGCCCTCGATCAAACTAAGAATTAATTATATGTCGGTTGATTGGTTGAAGGTCAATATATATACTACATAATAAAGGTATGGTAACTGATTTGAAACTTTTTATACATGGAAGAGACGTCGAGGAAAGCAAGGGCATCCTTTTCATGTCGCAACTAATTGATTAGGTGGAGGATAGGATACAGGCCGTTATTTGTCCCCTTCACAGTTAGTTACGTGACAGAATTGGAATTAATTTCATTCACACAATCAATGGCCTGAATGCAATTAGGATTCCCAGTTAGAAAGAAATGAAGTGAGTCTATTTCTCCCAACTTCAACTTACAACAACAAGCATGAAAAGAATTCATGTTCATGTGGTTTTGGTGTTCAAAAAGACAGGTGCCACAAATTCTTACATCACACTAGTGTCATGATGAAAAGGGTAAAATATACAAGATGCCATCAACTAGCCTTACAAGCATATCAGAGTGCACAAATCATTTTGTCTTGCCGTAGAAATATTGGTATAAGGAAAGATCCTGAAGTTGCCATTCCTCGTGCAAGTCAATGTCAGCTGTGCATCGTTCACCATGGCCTGCATTTGCATTTCGAGAATATAAACTAGCTAGCGTTAGCACGAGGCATCTAGCTTCTGGAGTTAATACTTTCATTAAACTCAACGAAGTGCATTAACTATTCTTTTTTCCGTGTAATCATTTATTGTTTAGTTTGGTAGAAGTTAGAGTAAAATCCGTGTACCTCGCAAGAAGTTCCTGTGTTTTGGCAATGCCACCTTCTAGAGGGAACACAGTCAATATATCGGCACCACTCGCAATAGTCGCTGATGTTTATACCAAAATGAAGTGCGACCATACATCCTGCAACTCTGCAGACAGATAAGATAGCTTGTTAAGATTTGATGCACGCTGGGAAAAATGACAAGTAACGCGGAGGGTTGAGAGCCTTGCAAACTAAACAGAAATAGATTAGAGAAAATAACAGCATACATTAGGCAAAGGAGAACGAGAGAAACAATTCTCATAATTGGTCTGTCCAGATATCTCTTCAATTTTTGCTTGATGTAACTTTTTAGACCATAATCAATGAGACCTGCCTTATTTGGAGCCAGCTGAGGGCTGACTAAAAGGGAAGATCCAAGAAGAAAACCAGATATAAAACCCCCTATGCTTGAAAAATTGTCTACGTAAGGCAGCAAACCAAGCGTGAAATTTAACACAAACACAGAGACTAACAGTGCACTAACTGCAATCTGCATTCAGCAATAAAAGATTATTAATTCTCAACTTATGCAGACCAATGAGCAGAAACAATGAAATGGGGAATAGAAGAACCTTATTGGTGAAATATTTCCTGTTCCAAATAAGCATTGAAAGCATGGATCCCAATAATCCATATAAAGCACCGGAGGCACCAACAGCTGGAATGTTTTGGACAAAAAGAGAAGCAACCAAGGAACCCACGAACGAAGATAATATATAGATTATTCCAATCCTTACTGCATAAAAGGTAAACATTAAATTTAGCATTACAATCGAATGGCAATATTTCTACTCGTTTCAGTTTAATCAGAATAAAACACTTTAAGAAGCAGTAGACTTTACGGGGTCCAAACTCCCGCTCTAGGTGAATTCCCACAAAAAGCATACTGCAGATATTGATGACAAGGTGAATGGCTCCAGCATGCAAGACTGAAAACGTGAAAAGACGCCAAGTTTGCCGATATTCTGTCAAGAAGGTTCGTCGAAGAGCTCCCATTTCATCTAACCTGCACTAACATTAGCTTTGGTGAAAACTAGCATAGACATTTTCAATGAATAAAAATCCATCTTGAACTCCAAATAAATAACAAATTATGTCCTCTGGAAAAAAAAAACAGTACCAAAGCTGATACGAAGGGGAAAACATTTAGCTTCACTGCGATCATCTTTTTGTATATCTATCGATTCTTTGAAGCTTCAAAGAGACAAGTGTAGGCACGAGGAGAGCTAATGCTCAAACTCAACGATACAATACACCAGTAAGTTACCACAGTGTTAAGAAGGTTTTATTCCAATTCTAATCTGCTTCAATCTTCCCTAGTACCACTCAATAATTTGGGGCAGAGGAAACTTGTCAGTAGTGTACTAGTGCTCCTATTTGAACACGGCATTTCTGTTTGGGCAAATAAACACTACCCTTTTATTAATACCATTATGGACTTCGCCAGTTGCAATATTTAGTATATCATATTATTGAACGTTTGCCTTATTGTTTATGTTGCACAAAATAATTAGAGTATAAGGAAATTGTTGCTTTATGACTGTTGCAACAAAAACCCTTTTGCTAAGTGCCAAGCTGTGCCCGGTACTATACCAAAGTGATGTAAAATCCAGAGGCAAACGAATGGTTTCTGGAATGAAAATTAGATACTAAACTGCAATCTGATCTCTTGTTAGCCTAAAAGAAAATTAAAGAAAAAGAACAAGGAAAATACAACTAGAAAGCGTCAAAGAAATAAGATTCAGATACACAAAACTTCATATTACAAATCATAAGGAAAACCGCGAACATATATTTTAAATTGAAGAAAATAAAATCTATTTCTATCAGAGTTGGACAAGAGATTCTGGCAGAGAATATAACCATACAAGTAAGAGAGAATCTTTCTGGGAACTTCAAACGGATGAGGCGATCTTGGTCAATCAGAATAGGGAAAAATCAAGAAAGTACACGCAAATTAAACACATTAAGACACCTAAAGCCTGCTTGAAAGGAACGTAAAGACTCACTTGGACTCGGAAGGACCGAGCAGGGGATTCTCAGAAAGAAGCTGAAACGATAATCTTCCGAGGCCTTTGAGAAAGCAATCGCCGTGAGAGTTAGTCCAGCAGTCATTGACGAGCATGGTGGCTATGAAAACCCCAGCGTGTAAGATTACGAAGACTGAAATGATCCAAGTGTCGCCTCTGCGCCGAGAGCCCGATTTGGAAAATGAAATCCTCCATTCTGGGTGATCATCGGTTATTTCATCATGGAATTTGGGTAGTGTGGACTTCACATCAATCAACTCGTGCTCCGTTGTAAAACTCTTCGCTGATGATTTTCCAGGACTGAATTCGAGTTCCCATACCTTGAAACTTTCTGTCATTGATTTTTCAGGAAAATGCAAGACCGTATACTTGGGTGGAGAGGGCGAGAGCGAGGGAGATGTGCGTACTCTATAAGCAACAAGTCGCTGCCTCTGCAATTACAGTTACAGCACAGCTGTTTGTACTGTACTCCGAAGGGCCCCCCTTGGTTGTTCCACTTATCTGGATAGGGATTAGCTTCAAGAAGTCGTTATTTTTGGCGGGAATAAGTTTGGACGACTTTTTTATTTGTACTTTATTTTAATATTTGCCAAGAAGCAATAAGTGGATCCGTGGCGCAATGGTAGCGCGTCTGACTCCAGATCAGAAGGTTGCGTGTTCGATTCACGTCGGGTTCAATCCCCAAGAAAATCCGTTAAATTATTTTGCGCCAATTTTTTTCGGAAAAGAAAAAAAGCATCAACGTGATAATAATACAGGGCCGTCGTCCTCGATTCAATGTCGTGTATGGCGTTTCAACTTGGTAACAATAACCTCTCGATAAATCCCTCCTTTTTCCGTTATGAATTCTATAACGCTCAACCAATTACACCTCCTCCCCGTAACTCCTTTCGCATTCTCCCCCATTCCTCATCTGATCAACTTTTCTTTGCACCTTGCTGTCCAATTTGGCGCCAACTAACATCAGATCCGTAAGTTTTCTTTTTCAAATTGTTTGTTTCTTTTCTTGCTCTGTGAAATTTTGCTCCATACTTCTTTTCTCTCGGTACCTTTGTCGTGTACAATTTACGCTCCACACTCTACGGGGCATTTGGGAGATGAACTCGGTTTGCATTCTTCTCCATCACTCATTCAATGCTACAATTTAGAGTCTCTTTCTGAGAAACCCGATTGAGTTGGCCAATGAAATCTTACAAGCTGTTATTATGATTCACAGTGGGAAAATGTTACTTCTACAATATCCTTTTTGTCTTTCCTGTTTCTGGATTTAATCTTTCTATTCTCTTTATAATGTCGTGTCACAACACTTACTGCCTTGGTAGACTAATTGAAATTTCAAGCTCATATACCGCCTTTAATTCTTATTACGTGTAAAGTTGTGTCAAGTTCTTTCACACAGCTCCTGTACAAAGTGCTGGCCGTATGAACATATTCTGCCTACTCATGAGATATACATAGTTTAGATAGGTTCTTACTTTGCTTACTTGAACGGTCTGATGATCTGTACGAATGTCTGTTTGAAGGAATATTTGAGCGTTTTTCTTTCACAATTCCTGTTCTTTCATTGCTAATTTACAAAAAAGATGGATCATAGAAATGTAAGGAAGGAAACTGTGATACCATTTCCTGTAGTCTATGTATGTAAGCTTTTATTACAATTTGAAACGTCTTTTTCTGTATAAAATCCTCCATATTTATCATACTCATCAAAGCTGCTTGCTCTAAATGTCATTATATGGAGATCTATTTTTCTTTGGTCAAGAGAATGCTTATGATTATGCTTTGATGATTAATATCAACAGGCAAACATTTACTTATTTCGACTTCCCTCGGGTTTTACTACTGAGAGAACAACGTATGAAAGGCCTGAGGTGTGTCTTCCTGACGTAGTATACAAACTCTTGATCACCCCATGGAAAAAGAGCCCGGGGAAACACATGGGGTACAATCTCAAGCTGTTGAAATGCAGCAACTAGATGAATTAAAAATTCAAAGTGAAGATTTAGGTAAACAATTTGATGAGGTAGAAACTCAAATTATTGGCCATGATGGTCCTCCTAAGTTAGACAACAGACAAAATGATAGGTTTTTTCAAACAAGTGAGATGACAGGCTTTAAGTCTAAAACTTCTGAAGGAATGGCAAACAATCTGGTTGGAAAATCTGATGTTGCTGAGAGGATTGGTGAGGTTAAGGATTTGCAATGTAAATCTGAAGAAGAAAATTTAGAAACTATGATTGTTATTGATGAGTCTTGTCACGAGGTGCCTAAGAGTGTTGTCCTGAAATATGAAACTCCAAACGAATTTTTCAACATTGTAAACTCTAGTTACAAAGTGGATGAGAATGTAACGGAGTCTAATATCCAAGAAGACGATGTGGATAAGAAGTCTTTACAAAATGACTTGGCCAAAGTGATGGAAGACAATAGGAACCTGACAACAGCAGAAGTGAATCAAAAGGCAGATGAATTCCTAAGTGAGGATAGAAGTTTGGATATTGTATTTGATGGAAGAAAGGATCCTGAGATGGAAGCTAGCAGTAGCAAATCTACCTGTTCTTTGGAAGCTTATCAACAGAATCAGGGTATAGGTGAGAAGGCACGGGCATTTGAAAATATTATCAGGCAGAAAAGTCTAATAGCAGTCTCTACTTTTTTGCGTCGCCTTTCAGGTAAAAGAGACAAAGGTTCTATGTGCATTTCTGGTGATCAAGGTAAGGATGTTTCAGAATCACCAAAAGACAATGAGTCCAAAATGGATTTGGAGAAAGTAGCAGGGACACATGCTTTGAGTCCCGTAAATTCTTTTAAGATATATTCTAATGTTAGTGTGGAGAACAAAACTGAAGGGACTACACAGCCCATAGCTATAAAGGGAAGGGTTATATTGTACTCAAGGTCAGGTTGCCCGGAGTGCAAAGAGGTTAGGCTATTTTTGTACATGAAAAGGCTCAGGTATATTGAAATCAATGTTGATGTGTACCCTAGCAGAAAGCTGGAGCTGGGGAAGATTTCCGGTGATGCTTTTGTTCCAAAGGTGTTTTTCAATGAAATACTTATTGGGGGCTTGGGTGAGCTAAAGGCCTTGGATAAGTCTGGCAAGCTTAATGAAAAGATTGACTTTCTCATTAATGAAGCACCATCATTTGAAGCACCATTACCACCGCTTTCTGGAGAGGATGATGTGTCCAGTAGTCGAGCTCCAGATGAAATGGCTTTAATTGTCCGAAGAATGAGAAAATCTATTGTTGTGAAGGACCGATTTTGGAGATTGCGCAGGTTCACTAACTGTTTTCTTGGCTCAGAAGCTCTGGACTTTTTATCAGAAGATCAGTGTTTGGAAAGACAAGAGGCAAGGCTGATATTAATTCTCAACCATTTGTCTAATGCTATTACATACTCATCTTGAACCATAATTACTTTTTGAATGGTTTCTAATTAGTTTAAATTACGGTCTGATGCATTTCTCAAAATATGAAACTTTGTTAAGAATTGGGGGTATGGAACCTGTTTTTGAGAATCTTATAGTTCTTGACGTCTTGTGAATCATTTGGAATGACAAAACGATATGGTTTCATTAAATCTAAGGTTCTACGCTGTAAAAGCATAGCCATTGATTGACAATTTCATTTAATATTTTTAATATTAAGCATCAGCCTTCTGTTCTGTTTAAGATTTTTAATTATTTTATATCGCTTACTTTCATACTTTTTCTAATACTAGTGTCTGTGGGATGCAGATAGATTACGACATCCTAAAAAATTGTCACTTAGACAAATCCTGCATGGGGGAAATTAACTGACATGATTGATCTCTGTCTGCAATGTCCATGCTCTTTTTATAATCATGTTTATGTAAATTTGGGTTCAATATTGAGGGCGGGCATTGGACATTTCAAAAATAAAAGGGCATGATGGTAATGCGGGCCTTGCTGAACTGCGTCAAGTATATTAATTGTCTCCTCAAAGTTTCTTCATTCCATGATATGTCAAATCATCGACTGTGCATTTTAACTGACTCGATTCATATCATTTGTAGGCTGTAGCTTCATTAGACCTTTGCTATCTATTCTAATTCTTGTCCATTTGTATAGGCTGTTCAATTTGCACGAAAGCTTGCAAGCAAACTCTTCTTTCACCATGTTCTTGAGTAAGTCGCAGTACTCTATCCGGGGTCTACAAAGTCGCAGTACTCTATCCGGGGTCTACAAAGTCGCAGTACTCTATCCGGGGTCTACACCTTTTTTTTTTAATATTAGTTATGGAACTGACATACTCTCTATTTTCAATGTTTTCTGTTTTGTTTTGTTGCAGTGAGAATCTATTGGAGGACGGTAATCACTTGTATCGATTTTTAGATGAGGATCCAATCGTGGCGTCTCAGTGTCACAACATTCCTAGGGGCATAATCACTTTGAAGCCCAAGGCTATAGCAGAAATTGCATCAAGGCTGAGGTTTCTATCCTATGCAATGTTTGAAGCTTATGCTTCTGAGGATGGAAGTCATATTGATTATAGAAGTCTCCATGGAAGTGAGGAATTTGCAAGGTTTTCATAACCTCCTTGGTTTTTTTCGTTCCCTGCAATAGAGAACTGCTGTGAATGTGATTCCCCCCCCCCCCCCCCCCTCCTTCTATTTATTTATTAAGACTGCAATTATCACTTTAGGTATCTGCGAATAGTCGAGGAGCTCCAAAGAGTGGAAATATGGGAGACGTCTAGAGAAGAAAAGCTTGCTTTCTTTGTTAATCTTTACAATATGATGGCAATCCATGCAATCTTAATATGGGGTCATCCAGCCGGAGCACTGGAAAGAAGGAAAATGTTTGATGATTTCAAGTATGTCATAGGTGGGTGCACCTACTCACTTTCATCTATTCAAAATGGCATTCTGAGGGGAAACCAGCGACCACCATATAGCCTTATGAAGCCATTTGGCGCGAAAGATAAACGTTCAAGGGTAAGTGATCCAACTTCTCATATTCTTAATGCATCCGATAGTGAAAGATATGTTCATCAAATATATATTACCTCCATCACCCTGGGGATGTTTTCAGTTTCTTTTTGGTACTGCCTAATGGCTTTAGTTTAAGCAATGAGATGCTAGAAGAAACTCTATAACGGGGAAAGGCCTAGAAGGAAAATCACTCTCTTTATCTTTTCCATTGATTTGTCAAAAATTTTGTTGTTTAGTTTTTAAATGGAAGATTCTTTTTTGCTTGAAGCAGAGATGTGATTGTATTTTCTGTGACTTGGTTATTCTTTTAACTAACGGCATTGGCTCAATCAAGGTTTTCGTGAGTGCATAATGATGCCGTTATCTATTAGCAATCCAACTGAATCGGTGCTCTTCTTCTTGCCTTATGTTTCAGGTGGCTCTCCCTTATCCCGAGCCTCTTGTTCATTTCGCTTTAGTTTGTGGTACCCGATCTGGCCCTGCGCTTCGATGTTATTCTCCTCGAGACATCGACGAGGAATTACTGGATGCGGCCCGCAGATTCCTAAGAAGTGGAGGGCTAACAATTGATACGAATGCCAAGGTTGCATACGCTAGTAAGATCCTTAAGTGGTAAGTCCCTCTATAAGCTGGTTCTGAATTTCATTGTTGACTTGCTATGCCTATTATTTGCTAGGGACTTTAAACAAACAACACCTCAACTAAATTACTTTTGGGCCGACACCTCATAACAAATTAGATACTTTATTGGCTGAAACATTTTCTAACTGCTGAATGGTTTTAAGTACTCCTTCATATAGTTTGTAGTACAAATAACAATACCAAATATGTCTTATATTTAAGACCAGAAGGGTAGTAATATTTTAGAGATATACGATAAGTAGATTTGCATGATGCCAGAATTTTCATAGCCCAAGTGATAAGTTGGATTTCTCGGTTCTTGTCATAATTAAATTGAAAATTTTAAAATGTAATGAACATATTGAAAGACCTTATGTATTTTACTTGGTTTGTAACCAAGCTTTATGACAGTGGTACCTAACTGGGTTTTTCTCTTATAAATACACATGTACAGTATACTTGAAATCTAATGCAAAAGATTATTTTCTCAGTTTCATATTCTCTGACTCTCTTCTTCTTTCCTTTCCCGATTTCCCTCAGCTCTCACTTCATCTTCGAAGGCCCATTCACCTCCCTTACAGATTTGTGAGGGGAAAATGCCAAAAACATTAGCAAAAATTCACATATTTCCCAGGGTGGTCCACAGTAAAATATGAGTAAGAAATCCCTGTAATATATATTACAAACTGTACTACAAATTAAATCTTATATTAAGGAGAGATGCAGTACTAGATTGGGATTTGGTAACAGACTTGATCATATTCAATTTTATTTTTCAACCTTGACCACTGTTAGAAGTCACCGCCTCTAAAAGTATCTTCTTGTACTAAATAAATCTAGCAATGTTTAGTCAGAGCAATATAGGAATATGTAGCGGAGCATAAACAACTTTGAAGAATTCGGGGCACATGAAAAGATAATCAAAAGAAGAGTATGAACTGAAACACTATGAAGCTATAAAGATAGTTAATCGTTAGCACCACATAAAAGCATTCCTCCTGAAGAAGCTATTAATACGAATAATAGAAACTATGTTGTTGCCATTTCTGTACATTCATTGTACTCTACAGATTGCTTAAAAATCCGAGGGACATGAAAACGTTAAAGGGAAAAAATGGAGAAGCATGAAAATTGTCCATGTGACGACCTTTAATCTATCTAGTCTAGTTATAAAAGCTTGAAGCCACCGTGTGTAATGACTGTGAATGACCGCGTAGTGTGAGGGGGCAGGGGGCTAAATGTAAGCGGAATCAATTGAGATATGATCGTACAAATCTTTAGAGGGTTGGTGCGATGCCATTATACTGTGTGTTATAAAAAAACTAATAATTAGAGTCAATACTGAAAGTTCCAATTTTGTCCAAGGGAGCTAGTGAGTGGCTGCATAAAAAATTGGGTTTCCCCTGGAAAAGAGACAACATATTATGAGTGAGGAATTGATTTATCATATGAAAAAGGAATGATTGATTTATTCTTAATGGTGAAATGGTCGTTATCTATGAACTTCTATGCAATGTATGAAAAACCCAGTTCCAGCACATTCATTCACTATCTCATTATTATTCCAGTGTTGCCATGAAATGAAACAGTTGAGTGTGATCAGAGATGCATCTGACATTTTATATTGGGATTTTTTTAACATATGGATCAAAATGAGTTCTATTTTCCTTCTTTTTTTCTTGATCAAAGATTTTGCTTACTGATTCAGGTTTAGTACGGATTTTGGGAAGGACGATGTGGAGGTGCTGAAGCATGTGTCCAATTACTTAAATCCAGCTGACTCAACAGCGTTACTGGATTTGCTCTCCACTTCTGAATTGAAGGTCGTTTATCAGACTTACGACTGGGCTTTGAATTGCTAGGGTCATAGTGCCTGCTCTAAACCTTGTTTCTAGGTTCGTACTACCCATTATCTGTCTATACAATCGAATGCCATATGTTCAAATTTTTCTTTTTGAAAGCGTTTCTTAATTATTTTTATACTAGTCTCTCCTTTGTATCTGCAATCTGTTGTAGATAGTAAATAATGCAATTCATGGTTTTCCAAATGTACCCAGGCTGCTAATAGGCGCTCCAGCTTGTTGTGCATCCTATATGAAAAACCTGTACTTTCCAGCATCTAATGTACTTATTCATAAATTAAGAAGTTGGTTATAGTTATTTCTTGTAAAATTACAAAATTACTCAATAAAATTTATTAAGTAGAAAAGTTAACTTGATTAGTTATGAAGTTTTTAATTAGGGATATATTGGGGGGGGGATTTTAATGCTTTATATAAAATGTATTATAAAACATTCATTTGATTTATTAATAATAACAAGGTATAAGGAGTACGGGGAATATCATTTTAGACAATTTATGGAGTACTTTTTAAATTAGAAAAATGATAATTTTAGAACCTTGCTAAACCAGAGTTCATGGTGGGAAATAGAAATTTTGGATTGACAAAAGTGCGTACAACTACCATCATTTATGTCGGAATCACCAATACTGTCAAAAGTTACCTTTAATAATTGTTAGTGCTTATTTTATTTTATTTTTTTCTTATTTATTTTTAATTTAAATGATCATTTTTATTTGATTTACTAATATTTAGTTTTGAATTTTTCAACGTTGAATATGAAATTTATAGAGTGGTGATAAAAAATAGCTTTGAATAATTAAAGACGAGGATTAAAAATAATTGAAAAGATGAATTGTAAAAGAAATAAAGTTGTCTTGGATACTAATTTGGGAGAATCTTGTACTATCTATGAGTAATTATTATGACAGGTTTAAACCAACAACCAACCAATTCAAACGCAGTGATATTCTTTTACCAAATGCTACGAAACAACAGGATACAAGAATTGAGGTTCATAACCAAAGTAAAAAAAAAAAAAAATTGTGAAAAGGGTAAGGCGATTAAAAGTTTAATTTACTTTGTATTTTTATACTTTTGCCAACTTTCTATTTTTATAAATAAATAAACAGATGCAACACTTCAAAAATATCATCCCATTCGGCCCGTACATATTATATAACAAAAAGTTTAATTTAAACAACTAAACGACCATGATTAACACATAACATGCCGCAACTTATTTCAATTTCATTCGCTAATTACCTGACATTGAAGTTGGCGTCTGTAGACGAATATAATGAAGCCCCAAGAGTGACGTACTTAGTTTCAAAACAGGCTGACCTTGTGTAGTGACAAAACTCCCCCTGAAGGACCCTTGCAGACGCCGTCGTGACCCACAAGAGTCATATACTTGTCTTTCCGGGTCAAGCCGGTGCAACCAAACCCTAAAGCCTTGCCGATCTCACTCTGCACATAATTCGCTACTTCAATCCTGGGTTTCCCACCTGCCTGACATGTATCACATGGCTTTAATCTCTCCAGAAACTTGACACAATAGTTAGTCTTTGGGTTCAGAAACAGGTAAAAAGCATCCAGGGCTTTGTTCCCAGCCGCTGTTGTCCCATAAAACATGCCAACCTGCACATCAACAGCAACAGGGACAATATCATCGGCCATCTCAGCAAACAACGGACTAAATCGGAGCAAATAAGGTTCCCTGCAAGTGGTTCCCTCCGGACAAACCACCAAGCTTCCTGAGCTTAACATCTTCTCCATTGTCTCTCTGTCCTTCTCTTTGTCTCTGGTTAATCTGATTGTCCTGATTGGTGAAACAAGCTCATTAAATCTGCTCAAGCTGTATGTGACAGCAGAGACGGGCTTGTCTAAAACATATGAGATATAAAGTGGGTCGAGTAAGGTTCTGTGGTTGCACACGTACAGTGTTCCCTTTTGCTCACTTTCTTCGTTCTCATTAACGTCGGATTTCGACAATGTGGTGCCTGCGCCTAAAAATGACAATATTGGACCTGACACTTTAAACGGCAGTGATATACCAATTGTGAATCTGAGCATGCTGATAAAAATCCCAAGTGGTAGCCACATGAACAAGGCCAACGAAGACACGGGCGTTGGCCTGAGGGCTAATCTTCCATCGTGGAAAATCACTGGCTTGGGGTATCTCTCCCTTGGAAGGACTTGCCAAGTTCTTTTCTCATCATCACTCACCAAGTAAACCTCCTGCACATAATACTACTTGTCAAAAACCAAAGAGAACAGAGGGTTATAGATAGATATATTAAAGAAATACCCACCTTGCAGCGAGAAAAAAGCTCTTGTTCACCGTTCTTAGTTTGGCTACCTATGCCGACAAAGTTGTCAGAATCTAAGAGGTGTTTGTTATGTTTTTTCTCTTCCTGAGGCAGTCCCACGTAGTAACCGTGGAAGGATTTGATCTCTTTGGCAACTACAGCGTCAACTCCTAAATACTCCTTGAGAACGCATTCAACCATAATTCTTGGCATTTTACTTGTCGCCACCTTTCTCTGATATCTCTGAACAGCTTCGAAACCTTCACGCCCAACGTCTTGTAAGAAGAACTTGGGAAGAACCGAAGACCCAATCCTGAATGTGTCCTTTTTTATCCCAAAGAAGCTTAAGAAAACCATTATGTTGAGCCCCATCTGGTTTTGTTCTCCGACCAGCCACACCAGAGGGTAAGAAAGTAACAAAAGGAGAGATCTTAACAAACCGCCAGCTTCAAAAGCTACGAGCATGAAGTAAGGAAACAAAGAAGTGGATCTCAACATGGTGCCCTCAAAATCGAACACTAGAACGCTATTTGACAGCTTTCCGGTTTTGTTAACAAGTGGAATGGTTGCCATGGCACCCTCAGGGTTTTTACAGTAATGGCAGGCAGGCAGGCAGGAATAGAAAGGAAAGACCATAAGGCAAGAGGGATAGGTTTTATAATTTGTCACAAAAATTTCTGCCCCCAATTAATAGTGTTTATGAATGCTAATCACAATCTCCAGCTGCCCCGAGTCACATCATTGAAGTTTATAAAATTTACTCCATAAATTTCTCAGTATTATAATATCAACTTTAATTGACACAATTCCTCTTCAGAGTTACTTCTCAGCCAAAAAACAAGTTATCATTTGCTCATGTTCTGTTTTATGATTTTTCCGTTATTCATTTTACGAGATGCATATTAAAAAAGAAATTGAAAGAAAGGCGATTAATCCAACGCACGTAGAGAAGTTCTCATAAATGGAACTTACTGGCTGAAAGTGAAAACTGGTATCTAACTCGCAACTTCTGCTTCCTCCTAATTAAATTGTTCAGCTTTCCTGCCCGTAATGGTACGGACACCCACAGCTATTAGAATTTACTATTAGTCACCAAACAAATAATGACATTCATTTAAGTTGAAAGATATATGAACCTATCTTTGTTTTACGCCAGTAAGAATGAGACGCTTGGAAATGGTAGGTCGTACGTTTTCCCATTAACCATTACGTTTGTTCAGGGCTAGTGGACAGACATAATGTAAATCTTGTAAGTAAGTTGCATTCTTTTGGTGGCTACACTGTTCAATACTATCCTCATTTCCAAATGATATCCCACAAATATTCATTCTTGATTTTAATTTTTTTTTATAATTTAATTCATAACAATCTTCATCTTACCCACAACTGTCTGTAAACAAATAAAAATGAAAATTCAGTAAATTTATACTAACTGATCTCATCTTTTATGATATCGATCCCCTTTTGTTTATATAAGAATATGTGGAGCTTGACATGTCTAAAAGCAAGCACAGGAGAACAATTTTTTGCTGTTATTTATAGAATTACTATATCCTCCCTATTCATTGCGGGTTGGTTATTTGTTGGCAGGGGTTATTTATTTTGGTGCTGCGCTTTATTGCTGTTGGGTTTTGTTGTCGTCCGTAATGACTATTGTTTTTATTTTTTTACCCTTTTGTCCTAAATGATTCTAGTTACTATCACAGTGTCACTCAGATCCCGTTTGGGTGACTGAAAATTAGTCTGGGTAAGATTGTCTTTTCATGTTTTAAATCACAAAATGGGCCTTTTTTTCCGGTGAAAGGTTATCTTCAAACATTTAATTCACACTATATGCTCTCATTTGTGGCCCAAAAAAATGTTTTCTTAGTAACATTAGGCTGAAGAAAGGCTTGCAAACATTTAATAACATTATGCTCTCATTCTAATCAAGAAGATACAAACTAAAGAAGAGAGGATCAAGACTCTGAAAAAGTTTTTCATCATAAAAAATTTCTGCAATTATGGATAAAGGTTAGTGTATTTAACCCTAAATATGAAAATATGATTTTCTAAGATCCTTAAGAATTAAGTTATTGCATGAAAACCCTTAGATGAAGAACACATATTTATGTTTTACATTAAGCTCTCCTGCTACAACAGTCTCAGCTCCCAAGTACTTGTTGAGGAAATTCTCAACCATAATTCTGGGCATGACCTTTCGTCGAAAACTCATTACAGATTAGAAACCCTAGCACTCGACATCTTATAAGAAGAACCTGGGAAGAACAGAAGATCCAATTCTGAATGTGTCTTTTTTAATCCCAAAGAAGCTTAAGAAAGCCATTATCTTCAACTCCATATGGTGTTCACCAGCCAGCCACACCAAAGGATGAGAAAGAAACAAAAGGAGAAACCTTAGAAGCCCACCAGCTTCAAAAGGTACGAGCATGAAGTATGGAAATTACAAAGAATTACGGATAGATCTTAAAACAACACTCTCAAAATGGAAGACAAGTATGCTAGCTATTTGAGATCGATTCTTGGGATTCAAGAACGTAGTGATGATGAGACGAGTTTTTTCCTATCAACTTGCTGGGACGTGATGAGTTTCTAGCTGAGGTCTTGAAAAATTTGGAAAGGAATTGAATGAGAAGATCTGGAGGGGAATATTATTCTACTTCCGGCCATTTCGGGGAGTGCAATGTGGCTGAACTGAGATCAAATCGTCTAAGAAAAGACAATATACATTCCGAGTTTGCGTTTTACTTTACGTATGTAGTAAATATTTTTGGGGGGTCACAAATGGCGAAGTCAAACAAATTAATGAAAGATGTTCGTGCATGGGGCAAGCCCTAGCAGCAGGGGGAACTGTTCCTTTCCATTGCCAAGTGTTCACGTCGGGCCGACATGGCATTGTCATGATCCATTAACACTCCTTGCGAATGGTACGTGCGTGGTGATCCATGAGTGGCGACTTAATTGGTGATCATCATGACCTATGCGAAGGGAAATCTCAGTCATGAATATGATATATAGTACTCTAGGGAAAATTTTATTGAAGTAGCACTGTAGAGAATTAATGTCAATTGACAACCATAAGATCTGAAAAATCACTTCACCTCGGGCCAAATGAAATTAATTGGTTGCGGAAAAAGACACAAATAACCTTAGACAAAGAATTGAGCAAAAGCCCACCTGCCTCCTCTCCTCGGGAAAAGCACCAAAATAATAATTTTTTAATTTTTTTACCTAATTAGAACAATTTTGAACAAATTTATCAAACTAATGTAGTCAAAATACGTTAACTGACAAGACGTCATCAGTCGCGTCAGACAGGGTCACACCACTGGGTAGTCGCGCAAGAGCCTATCACGTCACCGGTGGCGTGGTACTTTATCACGCCACACCTCCACGTGCGTCACTGGCTCCTTCAGTGATTGTTCTGTGTCAACCTCCCCATTCTCGAAGATTGTTTCTCCCTTTTGCTTTTTCTGTGATTGCTCCCCTCCTGATAGTAAGTGCACAAATTTAATTCCTATCGCCTCCTTTGCATGAGTGCTCTTGTTTGCTCGATGTTCTTTTGATTTTCTTCTCCATCATTTAGGTTTTTCAGTTGAAAGAAGCAGTGTTTTCCCCCTTTTGTTGGCACCAAAAAAAAAAAAGTGTCCCCCCCCCCCCTTTGTACTGAGCCTTTGTGGAGAAATTAGTTTGCTTGTGGTTGTTGAAATTTGCTGAGGTGACTGAATTAATGGAATCTACTGTTTTGCTGAAATTTAAGGACAAAGTATGTTCTGCCTTCACTTCTGGATCCATTATGTCTAATATTAATTTGATTTAGGGTTGTCCAAGGACCGGGCCAGACCGGGTTGGAGGTCAACCTTAGAGAGTCCGGCCCGATATGACCTCGGATTTGAAAAATCGATCCGAGGTGCAGTGTCTCGGTCCAGTCGATACTCGCCGAGCTCGGGTTGGACCGGGCCGGTTGTTGGACTTCCGGCGATCTAGTTTTTTTCAGTTTTTTTTTCCAATTTTTTTTCATTTTTTTAAAATCTTTTTGAGATGCAATATTTTAGCTCTAGTTTCACCTGACTTCTTAAAGTAATAAAAAAGTGAAAAGTGATTCTTATAAATTAAAAAGCACATTAGGATGTCGGGGCTCCAAGTAAGTGGCTCAATGTAGTAGTGATTTTTTTTTTTTTTTTAAAAAAAGGACCTCAAAGTCGAGGCCGGCCCGGGGATCTAAGCCCCTGGACCGAAGTCCAGTCCAACCCGAGCAATTTGGTCCGGTCCAGTCCAGTCAAATTTGCCTTGGACCATTTTTTTCTTATACTAGACCGGGTCGGACCGGACCGGACCGGGCCAGACCAACCGGACCACGGGTTTTTTGGACAACCCTAATTTGATTCTTCCCGTGTTATCTGTATTAATCCTTTCTGCTTGCCTTGAAGAACCCGAGCTGTGTGCTTTCTTTAAATACTTGTTTTATAATATAATGTACCATATCTTCCTGTGTATGAGTTGATTATAATCTGAATAAAAATTTCTTTATCCTTCTCATTTATCCTTGTTGAACATAAGGACCTGCTGTTTGCCGGCATCCTGAGATGAATTGGAATCTACAATACATTGAGATGTTAGAGAAGGTTTCTCATAGCAATTATTTGGGTCTGATTTGCATGTTGATTAATGAAGATACAGACAAAGCAGATAACTATTATAAGTTCAATGGTTTGAATGAATAAAATATATAAAAAATTAATCATATAATGAATTGGCCTTACAAGAATCATTACACAAATGTAAGACATGACTTATATTGTGATGAGCTTATGCATATATTTTCTTTAGCTCTCTGCATTTCATCATTGTAACAGGGGATAGGATTTTGATTAGAATCATTGAATCCTCTTTTGTTCTCTGCTTCTATTTTCCACACATTAATTTCAAAATCCCAGAATTTCCCTCAATCTTCTGGTTCTCTTTTAATGTCTATCATCTGTGAGCAATATTTGCACAGGTTCCTATCATATTTAAATTTGCATTTATAATTGCAATAGACTCATGAACAAGTTAAATATAGCTATGAACAAGTGAAATTGAGCTATGAACAAGTTACATAGACCTGTGAACAAGTTAAATAAGTAGAAGACATTTGCAAGTGTATGATTCATAATGAACAAGTTGTATAGATCAATGAACAAGTGAAATAAAGCTATAAACACGTTAAATAGACATGTGAACAAGTTAAATCAATACAACACATTTGTAATTGTATGATTTATGCAAGTGTATGATTCGTTATGAACAAATCGTATAGACTTATGAACAAGTGAAATAGTGAACGAGTTGAATGAGTAGAACACATTTGCAAGTGTATGATTCGTTATGAACAAGTGAAATAGAGCTACGAACAAGTTAAATAGATTTGTGAACAATTTGAATAAGTAGAACACATTTGCAAGTGTATCATTCGTAATGAACAAGTCGTAAAGACATATGAACAACTAAAAAAGAGCTATGAACAAGTTAAATAAACATGTGAACAAGTTGAATAAGTAGAACATATTTGCAAGTGTATAATTCATAATGAACAAGTCGTAAAGACTTATAAACAAGTGAAATAGAGCTATGAATAAGTTAAATAGACCTGTGAACAAGGTAAATTTACATTTGACCAAGAGATAATATCTTGGAAGTGTTTATCCATTTACAATAAATTACAATTGCAAGTAATTTCATACTAGTACTTGGGACACTTTTCCATTTAGTACCATCCTGAAATTAATCATCCATTTACAAAAGCTTACAAAATGGCATGACCATATCATAAAAGGACTATATGAACATCATAGCTTATTTCCCAACGATCCAAAAAAAATTAAGTTGGGATATACCAATATACAAGATTTGGTGGTGTATCTTCTGCATAACTAATTGTATAATTCATGTTAAACCCATTATTTTCTGGCCACATATCTGTTGCTACCAATCTTAGTTCTTCATAGCTCATCCCTTTTGTTATCAATCTTCCACTTATAGTCCTGCCCTCATGTATTGCTTTCTTCTTAGGTCTTCACATAATCACCTCCTACATGGAAGATGCAAAATATTTTCTTTCTAGAACTGCTAGCCATATCTCATGCTACACATGATTAATATGTAAACTTCAATACGTGTTTACTCATCATGCCCAACAAGACAAACTCATTGGTTAAGAAGAAAACATAGGAGCTTTAGCAAGTCTAATTTTCATTTGTTCAACTTCTCATGAACAAGTGTGATTCTCATGTGAACAAGAAAAACTAATTGGTTGACAAGAAAACATAGGACCTTCAGCATTCTGAAATACCAGATGCGTTTCACCCTATTCAACATATGCAATCACTCATTCCTTCCATACCCATTTCACCAAACTATAAACCACTTGCAAACTACAAGTCTTTACCACTTTAGATGAAGAAGGTGACACTTTCTGAAAGGGAAGTTTGGACTTTACCTCAACCCCGACGCGATTCCAACTACCTGCATGAATCAACTCCAACCCCAATTATCACCGATTATGGATTGTCCTCGAAACTCATTCAAATGGAGAGAAGGTAGAGTCACACGATTTCATACTTGATTCATCCTTCCATTATTTACCATCTTCTCAAGAACCCAAGGTAGATGACGCTCCGCCATTGTTAGGATGAATTTGGCGCTCAAATGGCTTTCTCTTTCCATCGGGAGCATTTGGGTATTCTCTCTCCATTAGTTGCATTTTCTCTCTCTTTCTGGTATGGTCATTTGTTTCTTTTGCCATAACCAATTAGTTTCAGTTTGGCCCTCAGGGAGAACAGTGATTTTTCAAAATTCTATAGGTGCCAACTTGATATTAATTCTCTATAGTTTTCCTTAAATGCATGAATTAATTAAAAAGTATAGTCTAAATGATTGATATCCGTGGGGCAAGAGTTAGCTAGAACAGTTTAACGGTCCTTAATTGGCGTGTCCTTATTATGTCTTTAAGTTTCTTTTCATCCCCTAAAGGGGACAGTCAGTTCAGGGCAAACCAGGACACTCATTTCTAGGACATGAGTCAAGTAATTAAGCCGGTTTTAATTAGTTGCTTCTTATAATTACATCTTTCGCTCTGTCCTTTTAATATCTGCTCTTGGCCCCCTATTTTATAGTTTGCCAAAAAAAATTGGTCGCTTTTTTCCTTTTAATAAATGAGATTGTGACAATTTTTTGTTAGTAATGATGATGAGAGAGATTACTAGTCATGTTGGAAAAAAGGAAAAAAGATTTGATTTGATAAACCCCTACCATATTTATACCATGCATGTAGGTAGTATAAAGTTTACCAACGCACACAGACATCGTCCCCTCGCTGTTTCGATAGATGTTACTTGTTAGGCCGTGAAAAGATCGACGTCGTCTTCAGCAGATTGTTACGATCTTTATAGCATCAATTTAGATATCATGTCTTAATTATTATTATTTTACCAGCATCGTGTCTTAAATTATCGTATACATCGAACATCTTGTTCTGCCAGAGGATGGAATATGGGTGGGATGGGATACAAATACAATAGTCTTTTCATGAATCGGTAAATATCTTTGCGCGCGTCGGTAGAAGGAAATTGACTAAGTCCCAATTTTTAGTCAAAGTTTGAAGCATTTAGACTAATACATATTACATACGTATACATCTATATAACATAAAATGATGGAAATTGGCACCATTTATAAGCTATACATACGACTCACTTTAATTAACTCTGTAAAGCATAATACAATATTATATATCAGTTCACTTATTTCATAGGTTTTTTCTCTGGCTCGCGGACTATTACCAGCAATATAAAATCTCAAAAGCTGTAAAAAGAAACAACTCGGCGGAGGGTAAAAATATAAATGAAATTGTATATAAAATACATGCATGATTGTTTCATTGCATGCTAATGCAATAATATTGTTTTCGACATTAATTGGCACGCTCCTTATTATTAGATTCTTAAACCATATTTGTTTGCAATAATCAATCAACAAGAAGGTGTTCCGTGGGCCTGATAAGCAGGCTAGGGTTGCTACGATTTGCGATATCTTGATCACTTTCAACCAAGCAGCTGGGATGACAGAACAAATAAAATTTGATTATTCTCAAAGCTTGTTTGCTAGTCAGGTTGATTATGTATGTGATGTGAAATGGATTGGGGAAAGGGGAGGAGAGAGAGATTAGAGGGGGAGGGCAATAAGAAGGAGAGAGAAATCAGACGAATTGAGGGACAAGAGAGAGAATATTTAGAGGAAAAATGATTTCTTGATTAACCAACCACTCAAAGATCCTACAATTGAGAACCCTAGTTCTATTCATAGAGCTTAAGAAATAATAAAATAACAATTCAAATTTTAAATTTAAATCCTAAATAAGATAATAGGATACTACATATCCTATTTTATTAAGATACTGCCGACATTAAAATAATAAATCATAATCTAATAGATAAATATCCTTATTATATTATTTGACATCCTTAATTAGATCTCCTAATTAAACCCTGGATATTCCCAGTATGTCTATTAATTTCAAGGTTAACAGGCTCTTGTCAATGGTTATATAGCTTAGTAACATAAAAATTTCATTGTAAGTACTAAGTAGTAGGTCGCAAATGACCTTATGCCATAGTGCCTACTACTCTTGTTCAAAAAATACTCACAAGCTGTCTCTAAAGCATGGATATGTCTTTTAATTTTAAGTTCAACGTATCTCTTACAATCTTGCCATAATTATATGTCCATTAATTCTAACGTTGGCTTCACACTAGCTATGAAGCGGTCAAAAGTATTTAGAGATCTTATATTTTGTGTGTATATGTGTATAAGATAACTTTATATATCATGCATAACACACAAAATATCATACTAAAAATTAAGTATTTTGGTTGGGGAGATGATCGATGACAATTCCTAGCCTGCAAGGAAATTATGTTCAAAGGACGTGCGTCATCTACCCCTCCAGAACTGCATTTAAGCACATATAGATGGATACACATCACAAAGCCACAACGTCCACAGGAACAAGGTTCTGTGCAGAGATAGAGACAAGCACAGGGACACCAAGTAGATAGTATAGAAGACTAGAAGCTACAAGAACACACATGGAAACAAAAAAAAAGGTCATTAAATTTAAATCCACTAGCCCCACGTGAAGAGCACGTGCATCGCAAAGCTCCAAATCAGGACGAAGACCAGGAAGGGATCCTCTCACAGTCTCCCCTCTCCCCATCTCTGTCCATTTTTGCATCTCAAATCCCGTCAGATTTGGACGGTAGAGATGCGATCCAAAATTATTTTTTTAAAAAAAAATAATAATAATTTTAAAAAAAAAAATCGGGGCTGTTTAATCGAGATTTGGACGTTGAGATGAGGCTGTGAGGATGGGGAGAGGGGGGACTGTGAGAGGATCCGGACGCCGAAGAACATGTGGTGAAAATTTGGAGCTTGAAAGTTGCAGTAATGGAGGTCTCCAATAATAATCAAGGCCAGGAGAGCAAGATATACAGTACGGTAGTTGATGGCGGTATTAAAGGATGACTTTAATTAAACTGTATTCCGTGGGACACGCGGCAACACCTGTTAGGTTTTTTTATTATTATTTTATATATAAGTGATATGGCTAAAAGCCAGAAACAGACATAAGAAAATTACAGAGGTGGGGAAATTAATCCTAAAGACTTTTACTCAACCTAAACTCTAAGGGAGGCCGGGCAAGCATCTAACAAAGACGATTTGGAAATTCTCATTTTTGCCAGAGCATAGAGCATCCGCAATAAGGTTAATTTCCCTAGGAACATGTCTAACCAACACTTGTCAATTCCTATCCAATAGTTCCCGAATATCAGCAACTAAGAGGCTACTAGATGCATCAAGGCCTTGTTGAATAATTGTAATAGCTTCATTAGCATCAGATTCAACAATCACCTGTCTGAAACCCATGTCCCAGGTGATTAAAAGGCCCTCCTTTATAGCCCATATATCTCAGCGAGTAAACTGTCGCAGAGGTGGTTTTCTTAATGCAACTAAAATCCTTCCAAAGATCAGAGGCACATGCAACTTCAGAAAACGCCACAACCACCTTGTTCCGATATAGGAAAGCCATTACTCTATTTCGTCCAATATACACGACTAACTAAATATGAAAATATATAAAGCTTTAATGTCTTCTACTAAAATTTGGGGAAGATCGGAAAAAAAAAACTATTTGAATTTTAAAATCTTAAATCAATCTTATTGTCTATGAGAATATATGTATTAACTATACAATTATAGAAATCACTGATTTTTTATTTTGATGTTGGAGCAGTATTATTTTTTCAATTTTTTTCCTACTATTTTTTAAATAAAAAACGACATGTTATTCGTACGTCAATAAAAGACTAGCCAGATTAGGTGTCCTGCGTACACTTCCATTATTAAATACTCGTATATTAATAATGCATCTTGATGTGACGATATATGAAGCGAGGAAGGACACCCACTTAAGTCCGGATGATCTGGCTTCTTTAAAGACACAACACAACGGATCACTACTGATTTGTATGGTCACCAATAATTTACAATGCACAAACGCTGCCAACATATTAATGAAACCTATCCTTGAATTTGTGCTTTATTGTACTAACGATAGTATTATGAATCACTATACAAACTATAAAATAATGATTATTCAATTTCAGATAGTATTTAATTTTATCCGGGCTTTTGGGTTTAATTTCTAGACATGTCTTTCATCTGTAGGGAATGAGCTACACTATTAGGAACTCATAGTCAGTATGACTTATATGTGTTTGTATTATAAGTACTTCTCTAATCCTATTTATAAAACACTTATGTCATGTTTTATATAGATCAAAGGGTAATTTTATCCCGAAAGTTTAAAAAATTGAGCAATTTTCCCTAACTATTATCTCATTTAGTTTTTACTGTTAGTTGATCAAATATGTGAACTCGTAGTTCACATATCATCCACATCATTTCTATTAAAGTGTAAATTTGCGCTGAAAGTCTATGTGTCATCTACTTCATCATTTTGTAAAGTTTTTTTTTTTTTTGATAAAGGAAAGGTTTTGGAGTGGTTCGATCCTCTTCATCATTTCGCTTTTGTAAAGCGATCTTAGATTTAAATGAAATTGTAAAATCTTTCAGTGGGCCCGATGTCTTAGATTTAAAGCTTTCAAGGTAATTTTGCATCTTAACAAAAATGATGTTGATAACACGTAAACTATTACTTAAAGATATTTGATCAACTAACGGTCAAAATTAATTGCTTCATTTTTTAAACTTCTGGGGAAAAATTGTCTTTCGAAAGGGCAAAAATGCTCATAAACCCTTTTTTTTAATTCTACCTTAAAATTCAATAACTTTCTAATTTTGCCCATATTTAATATGCATTATACTCATAAGAATAAAGTTAATACAATAATAAATTAAGGGTAAAACTAGTACATCTATATAAAAAATTTCTCTCTCTATCCTATAAATATGATAAAAAAAAACAATTTATTCTATATCTTCCATATCTACTAAAAAAATTATTGGTGAAAAGGGCTCAAATTAAAGTATTGTACCCTTTACACCAAACCAATATAAGATTTTCAATTGAGGACTCCTTTAATTTTCAATTTTCCCATTTTGAGATGAGACGTAGTATTTCAAAAGTTATTATTCACTGTTTATAATTATAAATCATGGCTACCTATTGTTTAATCATATTTTATATTAATTGATAAACAAGCATTTCGACCAAAAAATACCGTCAAAATTTATGATGCAGCAGGGTGATTTACCAATTACCATTACTTGTAAAATTACAAAAGGAAAGGAACAGTTTTGAGAGAGAAGTATTGGTAATATCATTATTTGAAAAGCGAGATGCATTAAAGAGGTAGCTTTTATGAAAGGGGTCCCTCCTGTGTTCCAGGCAGCACGGGGCCATTTTATTCACATAATCACACTTTGAGTTTCAATAATAATATTAATTGATGTATTGGATATAGATTGTACTTTGTAGACCAGACAAGACTTGTGGTAGGCTGTGGTTGGTAGTTGATCCAAAATGGCTTCGGCCATTTAAAATATTTAAAAGTCTCTCTTATAATAAAAAAATGATGGGCCACAACATGTATTGGGTGGGCTCGGCCGACAGGGTTTTCATTTTTTGTCCATTTCTGACCCATTTGCTTTATGGCTAATTTTGGGGTAAATAAATTTTTTGGTCCTTTTCTCCATTCGGGGGCGAAATATCATGAATTTCAATGTTGTTGGTTATAAAGGAGGATCTCTTCTTATTTTTTCTTATCAGCTCACCTGAATTGTTGATTGGGAAGATAAGAAAAAAATTAAAGTAGTATTAAAATTGATTAGATAGATATGATTTAAAAATGATGAGGGATAATGAAAAAAGGATTATGAGAGAAACTCAACACTTTAATTATCATTTTAAACAACCATTGGCCTATATTTCTTTTTTATTATTGGATAATATTTATTTAATCCATTTCAATTTGTGAACAGGCTTTTGGGCAGCTTCAGCGAGTCTGAGATAAATCATGACAGATACAGCTTTTAATTAATTGTCAGTATGTTTGGGTAGATTGATAAATTATAGGGTTAAGGTGTAGATTTGCTAACGAACTATTATTCGAGGAGCATCTGGTACAAAAAACAATTGAAGTGACCAAATTAACCAACGAACTATTAAAAAGTGAAAAAAAAAAAAAAAAACACACACACAATTTTTAGTAGATTCGCCAACGAACTATTACTCCGTCATTTTGTTTTTGGTGTCTCCGTCTTCCATTGATCGCGATTGTCGGCGATGTCGGCGTCTTCAAAGCTTCCATTGTTCTTGGGTGTTCCACTCACCATCTTGAACTCATCCAAGTTCACGGCTTGACTTTTCGCCAAGACGCTTTTGCATCCACGTGCGTGCAACCAATGCCCATAATGAAGAACATTCTTCTTTATAACTTTGCTTTTTCGCATGGGTCCCATCTCTGTTGGTATTTGCCTTATTGATAAGCATATATTTTATGATTAAATAAGTATAGATTCTGAGATATATTAGATTGAATTTATTAATATTATACCTATTTAATTATCTTTTATATATTTATCTATCTTTTAATTAAATAGAGGATAAAAGAATACTGTAATAGAAAATCTATTGATATCCTATTTTATTTTGTAGGAGATATAATGTGATCTAAGAGAGAAGAAAATATAGGAAGGCATCATTATTAGGCAAGGAATTAAATTAAAAAGGATACAGTACATTATATTATTATATTAAATAATATAATATGCAAAAAGATGAAACACGTGAAGGATGGATGATTCAGAAGATATGCTATATCCTATCTTTAAAGCAATTGGAGTAAAGTCGTGGGACCCGCGCGAAAAGTATAATCTAACAAATAGCTATAAATTGAGACGCACAGGAGAAGAAAAAAAAACACAATTCGGAATTCAGAAAAGACGCTGAACAGCAATTGAAGAGCGCAGAGACGCAGGCAATACATTCGGACGCGACGGAACGGGAAGGAGACTTGGGAGTCTTTATTTCTCTTCCTATCTTATTTAAATCTGGTTTTTAGTTATTTTATGGATTTTATTATAAATGCTTACGCTAGTTATCTTTAGTAGTTAGGGTGAGGATGAACCATGCGAATTTAAAATATTTGATTGGATTCTTTATTTATTGTTATTTTCTTGATTAAATGAATTATCTTTGCTTAACGCTTTCTTGAAGATTGATCACCTTTTAGATTGTTCATAGGTTGATGTATGACAATAGAGATGTTGGTGCATTTAACTAACCGTTAATTCATCATAATTGCATAGCGCAAGACGTAGGCTACGAGTTTATGCGATCTTATAATTACGGTTTAAAAATATGATTTTTCCAAACAATACTAAGACATTAGGTTGTTTTCAAAGATAACTGATCAAGGTGAAGTCAAGACGTTCGACTTAGTCTAACTTTAGAGAATTGATCGTCAATCGCAGGAATAATAATCAATTAGGAATTCAATTCAAATACTTAGAGAACATGGGGATTCCATTTGCATTGCTTTTTTAATTACTCATATTTTCTAAACATTTTCTTGAAATTCTTGATTCTTGTTCTTTATTCAAATCTTTAAATTCTTATACTTATCAAACTCACCTCATATTACTCAATTCATCCAACTAAAGCAAAAATAGCGAATTAGTTATCGAAATCTTATTCCTCGTGGGATGATCTTTTTCTCACTACTTTATTACTTGTAAACCGGTGCACTTGCCAAGTCGCTACCAAGTTTTTGTCCAACAAGAAAGCTTAACCACTCTTTTCTCCGCGTTTCCGCCACCGCGTCTACGCCGAGTCCTCATATTTTAACGTAATATTGATAGTTTTTTTTTAATAGTTCTTTGGTATTATTTTTTTCACTTTTTAATAGTTCTTTAGTTTTTTTTTTCACTTTTTAATAGTTCGTTGGCCAATTTGGTCCCTTCAATTGTTTTTTGTGCCAGGCGTTCTATAGGATAATAGTTCGTTGGCAAATCTGCACTTTAACCCTAAATTATTTCTTGTAAGTTAAAGAATACATCATTAAAATCATATGTTTTTTAAATATTTTTATTACCAAGTCGACAAATGAAAATATTGTAAGCATTCTGATGATTAGTAATGGTGCCGCAATCCTCGGATGTGATTGGACTGCACAATGATACGATTCATCATTTTTGTTTTTGGGTTAAGGTGCATTTTTACCAACAAACTGTTACTGAAAGAGCATCCAGCACAAATATTAATTAAAGGTACCTTAAATATCAACAAACAATTAAAAGGTGGTAAAAAACACAACTACGTTAGTTTTATTTTCACGGACGTTTAGCTCATCTTCTGCTCTGTTTTTCTCGTTTTCGGATCCACTGTTTACATCATGACAAGACCGAGATCTGTTTCCTCGTGAACTTCTCCTGCTACTGCCCTCTTCTTCATCTTTAGGCCAAATTCTCCGATTTCATGGAGCACTCGAGGCTCGCGGTGATTTCGAGGAGTCTTCCCTCGAGTTTCGGCTTAAGATTCTAGAACGTTTTGGGTTAGGGGAAGAAACTTATGTTCGAAGCTATGCATCACTTACCTCCAAGGCCTTCCATGGCGGCGAGAGAGAGAAGCGAGAACAAGTCATGTTCGGAGCATTAGATAACCTATTCGCCAACACTAACCTCAAACCCAAAGACATCGGAATCCTCGTTGTGAATTGCAGCTTGTTCAATCCGACACTGTCGCTTTCAACGATGATAGTGAACAAGTACAAATTAAGAGGAAACATTAGAAGCTTCAATCTGGGAGGCATGGGATGTAGTTCAGGGGTGATAGCCATTGATCTGGCGAGAGACATGCTTCAAGTTCATAGGAACACTTACACCGTTATGGTCAGCACAGAGAACATAACCCAAAATTGGTATTTCAACAACAAGAAATCCATGTTAATCCCTAATTGCCTGTTTCACGTTGGTGGAGTTGCTATTTTGCTATCAAACAAAGAATCAGACAAGAGAAGATCTAAAGCCTTCAAATGTGTATATCAGGAAGAAGACGAAGTAGGCAAAAAATGGGTTTCTTTCTCCAAAGATCTCATGGCCATTGCAGGTAAGTTTGTGTTTTCTGCATTTTGACCTAACAATATCTGTTCAGTATGATCAAAATCTAGAACAAATTATGGCAATTAGTGGAATATTGGGGATTAATTATTGGAGGAGCATTGAAGACGAACATAACGACACTAGGTCCTCTGCTTTTGCCGATAAGCGAGCAACTTTTGTTCTTCACGACACTAATAGTGAAGAAGATATTCAAGGTGAAAGGAATTGGCATACAATCTTCCTGTCTTCCTCGAGAGCTAAACGCGCGTCCGTGAAAATAAAACTAACGGAGTTGTGTATTTTACCACCTTTTAATTGTTTGTTGGTATTTAAGGTACCTTTAATTAATATTTGTGCTGGATGTTCTTTCTGTAATAGTTTGTTGGTAAAAATGCACCTTAACCCTTTGTTTTTTCCAACGTTGTTATGTTGTTTGAAAAAACTTGATTTCAGGCACGCAATAATTAAAGATCTGGCCAGCTTCAAGTAGATATATTTAGGGATTAATCTTGATCTTAAATATAAGATATATTTTTTATATTTGTTATTCCTTCTGATCTTTAATATAACACATATTTACCAAATTTGATTAAATTAAAGAAATTAGTTAATATGATATGTATTTTGTAAAATACCCTAGTAATCTCCCTTAATTCTCTTATTCTCTCTCTTTTGATTATTGTTGTGGAAGCATTAATATGGGTAAGTTGGGAAAATAATGACAAATATAAAATTATATCTTATATTTAGGATCAAGATTAACTACACATATATGTCTCACATTAAGGGCTAAAGGAGTAGCTTTTTTAAAAAAAAAAATATACTCATATTAATTCCCCTTCAGCAATAATTAAGAAGAAGAGAGAATGGGGGAATTAAGAGAGATCTCTTATGGGTATTTTAAAAAATACATGTCATATTAATTAACTTAACTAACTTTTTTAATCAAATCAAATTAGATAAATATGCTTATATATACTAAAGAGAGGATGAGACTACTTTTTTAGAAGCTGCTATTAATCCCTGATACAAGCCACTTGATAGTTCTAAAATGTATTTCGGTCTTAAAAGAATATTAAATGTTTTCTCTTCATATATGATATAGGAGTTTAGTATAAACAATTAATATAAAAAATAAGGGAAAAATTCTCTATCATGTATTAGTTTGTTAGTTTTAATATGAATAGAGTTCTGAATGCATTTGTATATGGGCCAACTTGTGTTTATGGGCTTGAGTTATAACAGGACATTATGTCTATAAATATTTGAGACTCATTTTGTAAGAATTAAATTTTAGTGTTCAATGATAAGTAATATTCAGTTCAATGGGTTTATTCTCTGTATATTAACAAAAAAAATCACGGGTATTTCCCTAACAGGCATTTACACCTCACGTGTGGTGTGAGATGGATATAATTTAATATAAAATTAAAAGAAATTTTTATAAACCCCCACCTAAAGAGAAAATCATAAAAAGAAATAATACAGTAAAATATAAAAATAAACTACATTACCCAGAATTAAAGGATGTGTTATTGGAGGTGGGATATCTCCATACGTATCTGCATAAAATATGGACCTCGTCAATATTACGCTAAGAGATTGAAGTTTGATGCGACAAATCTCTAAATGCATTTATAAAATAATAGAAATTATTAAACTCAATATAATTAAACAATAATAAACCAAATCGGAAAATGGAATTCTTGGGTATTTTTGGAAAATTTCTATTATTTTTTATATCCCGATCAAGAATATTATAATTTTAATTGTTTGAGTGTTGATATCACAATAACTACAATTTCATCTTGTACTATGTGTTTTTATTTTTCAAATTCAATTTACTTTATTATCTTATCTTTAAAATAGAGTAACTATTTTCAAATTCAATTTATTTTGTTACATTATCTTCAAACCCCAATAATAAAAACTAAGAATTATATGTGGATAATATTCCAATAAATTTGAATAACTTGAAAATAGAGTGCATAACTTTAGTGAATGAATGTAAATATAATTGCTCGTGTATAAATTTAAGGGTTAAAGTGCGATTTGGCCAACAAACTATTGGTTCAGGAGCGTCCAACACAATTAACTATTACCTGGACCATAAATACCAACAAACTATTTAAAATGTTAAAATGGCACAATTCCGTTAAAAACACATTAACTCCGTTAAAGACATACATCAGAGGAACCCGATACTGTTCATCTTCATCTGTCTTCTTTGTTGAGAATTGGAGAGAGGAGCCGCCGACTTCTCTTGTTCCTTCATCTTCATCGGCGATCTTTTATCGGATTTAGCTAGCAGAAGTGAATAGATTGAAAATTTATTTGCAAAGAAGCATAATAGATTTGCACACAAACATCACCGATTTTCCACCCTAACTCAAACGATTGCTCCACACAAATGTAACAGCAAAAGAGGACTGGTGGGAGAACAAAAACCAAACTAATCTTCCGCAGAATCTCGCTGTTCGAAAATTCTCAAAATTCAATTATTTTTTCCTTCCCAAAAATCCACCTTGGTTTTCTCTTTTTTTTTTCCCTTCCATTTTATTTCTTCTCAGACAAGTCTATTTATCCTTGATCACATTGTCTCTTCTATTATTCTATAGTGATCCCATATCCAATTATTCCCCTGCCAATATATTCGTTATTTTATTGCATATCTTCACTGTTGGTTTTCTGTCCTTGGCAATTTCGTCTCATTTTCTCATAGATTCTCCAGTTGCTAAGCTTATCGTGAGGAGATCTGAATTTGATGGGGTGTGAAGAATCTGAAAATGGGTTCGGTTCCTTCAGAACTGAGCTTGGGTTTGAGACCCACTTTCGTTCCCAAGACGATCAGTGATTTTCTCTACGAGGTTTCCGTGATCGGAAACGCCGCTTGCAAGTTGTCGACGTTTGATGAGTTTCTCAAGAGACTGGAAGAAGAAATGATGAAGATCAACGTTTTTAAGCGTGAGCTTCCTCTCTGCCTGCTCCTCTTGAATGATGGTTGGTTTTGATTTTTCTCTCACTTCTGAATTTCATTCTCTCCGAATTCAGGCTCAGTAAGTAACGGACGTTTGTGTTAAACTAACAATTTTGTGCCCAATTCACATTTTAAATAGTTTGTTGGTATTTATGGTCCAGGTAATAGTTAATTGTCTTTGGACGCTCCCGAGCCAAATAGTTTGTTGGCCAAATTGCTCCTTAACCCTAAATTTAATGATTCTTCAAAAAAGGAAATTACTTTAATGGATATTAACTGAACGAGTATAAATATAATTGCTGTGGACAAATTTAATGACATGATTACCGACACCCAACCCGATTTTTAGTTAAACAGGTATTCTAAGATTTATATATAAAGTTGATTGATGATTTTTCATAAAAAGGTTGTGAATATTTTTTTTAAAGGGCCATGAATAGCATAATTGTTGGCGTCAGTACCTAAGTTCCCGTGCAATCCAGTAGGTCTTTGGTCTTTCAACTCCTCTCTAATGGCATACAAATCTTATGGCGACAGAACTTATAGAAAATTAGTTAATCTGAGTCATGTCAAAGGATACTGTCTTTAAGAGCTATTTTTCAACTATCAGCAAAAGAAGTTGCGGCACTCCCTAAGATAAAACGGATCTTTCTTACAAGAACATAGTGAACAAAACAACAAAATAAAATAGAACTCAGCATGCAAAGAAAGTATTTAAGAGAAGGAAGAGAGGTGCTTAAGAACTCCAAGAACTTTTGAGCAAGGTACTTAGAACCTCTAAGTGGAGCACCTTTCGTAGGCAACACTCATTGCTGCATTGAGCGCAAAATAATCACGTTTTAATGTGACTACAACCATGGCTTCACATTGCAATAATGAAGACACATTTACTAGGATGGTTTTTGAATGATGGCCAATGAAATCTCACTCAAATACATTGTCCCTAGGGCTGAACAAGGAACCCACAACCCAGTGAGCCCGCCCGCAACCCGATCTTATTGGGTTATTTTAAGCCCGCCCAAAAAGACTCATAACGGGTTATGTTAAAATCTATCCATTTAAGGTTTAAATAGGCGGGTTATGGAAATACCATCGCACTGTCTGTACCCGCCAATTTAGTTGTGCAATGCTTTTAATTTAGGTTGGTCTCTGACATAGTTGCTAGGGTGCTGATATTTGAGCTCTTCGGAATTAGTTGATGAAGATGACATCTCCATTGTCTATGGGTCTTGGCAAGTGCAAATCGTCGTAGTTGCTGCAATGCATATAAAAGGATCAAGGTCAAGTCACAAGTGTACATGTTCTATGAATCATACAAGTACAACTTGAAAATATCAAGTACTATGATTATTATGTTGAAGCCATTCACTGATTGAACAGTTACATGTCCTATGAAGATTTCAGTTCTACATCTGCTTTGTTAGGTTCGATTAGAAACATAAGAACCTGGAAAGCCATAAAAGTCATAAAACTTATCACAATAGAAATTCCAATCCTGAAAGATACCTTTTTTATGGGCTTATTTGTGCATTTGAATTTGTTCAAGGATCGCAAAGATCAATTTTGTCAAAGAACTCATCAAAAAACTCACTTAGACTCTAGACGGTTGATGAAGATTTTAAAAAGCTTGTCCCTTCAAATGATCTAACAGACCCTTCTTCCCCAATATTATATGGAAACAAGTTATCAGATCTGTCCTATACAAATGAATTGAGAAGCAGTAGGATCCATCCCATTGATTATGAATTTAAAAGTTATCATATTTGTTTAATGCAAATAGTTGTAATGTTTTAAGTTAAGAGTTGGAGTTTGAACATCAAAACTATATTAGGATAATAACTTGTCTAAATTCAAGTTTTTTTATATGAATTGTGTTTATTAACTTTGAAGATTTAAAATTTAGAATGATGGATTTGGATAGATGCTGAATGCTTATATATGTCTTTTTCCAACAAAAAGAAAAGATCAAATGTAAATGGGTTACCTAAACATAGTCAACCCTTTCATTTATATGCTAGCCCGTTTACATGGGTTTAAATGGGTTGAGGTACGTATATAGGCTAGCCCGGACCTATATAAAGTTAAATGTGTGGGCTATGGGTTTAGGTACGGGCTGTCCAACCCGCCCATTGCTCTACCCTAATTGTTTGGTTCATTTGTTTATAACAATCAATCATATTAAAAACCATTATGATGTAATAAAGCCTCCAATGTTCATATATTTTTTCAAAAAAAGAAAAAACAAAACCGGTAAGTTCTTTTTTTCACAAAATATATTTTTTGTTTTTGCAAGATGCTCAATTCATGTTTAACTTGTACACAAGGGCACAAGAGATATTGCCGGATTTCAGTCGGTAGCTTTTTGTTATAGGGTTTTATTTATAAGTTTATTTTGACCAAATCTCACATACTAAAGAGAAATAGATATCTTAATGATTATGGAGTAAATTTCCAACATTACCCTCATTTATGAATGAGTATTTTTCAACTCTTTTTCTCTCTCTCTCTATCTTTATGGGTATAATTAATGGGAAAACACTTATCATGTTGTAGGAGAAGTGTTTTCTCATGTTACACACACATAAAATGGTGGGACCCATATATATAATTAGCATTATATATATATGTGGGTCCCACCATTTCATTTGTGGGTAGGAATATTCTTCTTCTCATGCAATATAAGAAGTTTAAACCCCATAATTAATATAGGTAAAATTGTCACAATCTCATTTATTTGGTTAAAGGGGACTTATAAATATGACCAAATTTTTTGATTAAAAAGAACTTATAAATAGATACATAATCGTACGAGTTAACTACTCCTCTAGCCTTTCAAAGAATTCAAAATCCCTTATTACTTGGACTTTCACCATTCTAAATAAAGTGTGATTTGTTCCTGATAACACAACCACCCATTTATTTCCAACAATAATAATATGACAACAATGATGATGTCGGCAATAATCGTTTTTCCTTGGCAGGCCAGACACGTGGGTGGTTTCATCGGCCTCAAGTCTCCGCACTCTTCTGGATTGTCCGTTTATTTACTTCCATTTTAGCCCTTGTCAATTTGTTTTATTTTCATGTGCCACACACCATGTGATCCCCTGGCAATTTAAATGCGGGATAAAATCGTCGAAATCCGACGCCGTGGTGCAGAAGCCACCATTTTTTTAAAAGTACTGGTAGGTCTTAGTCTTGTAAATCTTGAGCTTTAGCTTGGGCCTGTAACGTATTTCAGGCTCATCTAAACTTACTAAAACCAGACATCGCTTGAAGGCCTTCATACTCAGAGGTAAAGACTTGTGGTTTAAAACTTTGAATACGTTGTAAGAATGTTAAGACCAACTTAATATATTAAAATTAATATAAGATGTAGTATAATATATTACTTATTTTGTACTTGTTTATATTTATAAAAAGGTAAAATTCTTTTCGGTAGAAAGAATCGAAAACGCCAATAAAGTTTTAGGGAAATTCAGATGTAATAAAAGTCTCACTAACAATTTCTTCGTGGGATTAATAACTCTTTAAGACTTTTTTTGATATTTTTTTTTTTGGGACCTAAAAAGGAATTTTCCCTTATAAAAACTGTTGACCCTTTAGTAAAAAAATTATTTTATTTTTTTTTTATAATTTTATCCTAAATTAAAATAAAATTATTTTTGGATATGCGGTCCACCAAGTTCCCAAAATAAATTCATCATGACTCTCCCTTTTTTAGATTATCTGATCAGATAGTAATATGAATTGATAAAAAGAGAAGTATACAAAAACAATCCTTTTATATCAAACATCACTCGAGATTCAAGAGTAATTTGATTTGAAAATTAATTTTCCAAATATTTAGATGTATTTTAAAAATGGAATAAAAACAATGTTGAATTATTTGCTACAGTATATAATGTCATACATATCTAGAAAACGCAAATTTCCAAGTCTTGCATCGAAAGGTGGTCCACGAGCAGGGCCCTCGTGATAATCACGGGGCGAATGGAACAAATGAGCAGTCGTGATCAGTAAAATTTCCATTATTGAATTGAAAGACATTAGAACAACCAACAATAACTGAAAAAAACAATTTAATTTTATTAAAACATGAGTAAATATTTTTTGGGTCCCGATAAAAAATATGGACTCCATTTTAGCCCTTCACATAAAAAACGCCATTTAAATCTCTGAAAATGATGAATAAGGATCGATTGGTGAACATTTTTCATTCTCAGAAATTTCTAAAAAGCTTTTTTAGCCTATAAAAAAATCATATTTTAGTCTGCAGAGAAGAAAATAGGGTCTGTGTTTTTTGGGGGACCCAAAAAAGTATTTACTATTAAAACATACAAGCATACGATTTTTTTTTTTTTAAAAGCATACAAGCTACGATCAGAAAGAAGGCAAACAAACTGGATGGCTGATTTTATTTTATTTTCTTAAAAGATCATGAAAGTGTTAGGCTGTGTCTGATTTTGTATTGTAATTATATTGTTAATGTTAATATAAACCATAATCTCGGTGAATGAAAGTAAGCACTCACTTTCACCAAACACATGAGTTCAATATTAAATTCAGTCCTTAATATAAAACTTATTTATTTATTTTTTAAGAAATTAAGAAAGTTAAATGAATTATTATAAAGTATTTATATTTTTATATTAAATTAATTTGTTTAACTTATATAGTTATATGTTAGATATTTTATTATTTATGATCACATATTTTTAATACAGATTATATCTTTGATTGTAACCCGCACGTGATTTTGATAGAGATTTGGTTTGAGCTAAACATGCATGGCTAGTAAGCTGTTACAATTCTTAATGGGAGGTTGTAAATAGCTAGGGTGGATCTTAGAGTAATAATGTTCAAATACACTTACTTGCTTCTTGAGAGTTCCGTACTTGTAAATAGATATGCCTCATCTTCCTATTTTTTTTTGCTCATAAGTGCTGCTCTTTCTCATAGAATTATGCAACACATTTGGGATTATTATTGTTAGATTATTCTAACATTATAAATAGATATATATTACATAAAACATTCTATGATTAACTAATTAATTTAATTTTCTTAATTTCTAAAAAGTTCAATCAGATATTATATTAAGAATTGAAAGGTGGAATATTTAACATAAAGTCAAACACCGTGTACACACTAATTTGTTAATGTGTTTGTGGTTGGAAGGAGTCTTTGGGGAAAAAGACAAAGTAATAAGCAAAGAACAGAAAAGGACTAAACAAGAATTCTTGTGTGCTAGCTTCGCCGTGCATGCACAAGTTACTGGCCGTTGCGATCGGGCAGAACATGACTATTCGGGTCCAGAAGCGGTGTACTAGAAAATTTTATTTTACATTTTTTGATCTCAGCTTCTTTAATTTTTTTAAAACAGAACAAAAAATTGCACATAAGATGACAACTTTTTAAAACTGTCTCATATTTTATATATATTGATGTGTCCTTCTCATACTTGCGATGCCGTTTGCATGTTTGGTGCAAGTCTTCAAATGAATTGTTTAAAATTGGAGAAAAATACACGTAAGGGCATTTTTCATAAATGGCTGATTCCCCACTTGCCCAAAGGTTATAGTGCCACTGCCACCTGCCCTGGTTTAGTGTTAACTAAACTAACTTTTCTTCGTTGCTTGTGAGTGACCGCTTTCCTTTCATTTTCGCAACTATTTATTTTTTGGCCTCATCATTCTCGGAAGTCGCAACTCTTGCAGATTGGAGCACGTGTCATATGATAGCGACGTCGGGACATCAGAAGAGCCAGCCGGTCCATTTACCAAACCCCACGACTTCAAATCCTCACGTCAATAACGGATTCACATTATTTGCTTGTTTCTTATCAACTCCCTTCTTAGTCTTTTTATTTAGGCATTAATTAATAATTATTTGATTCTTTTTTATACAGTACTGGTATTTGTTTATTTCTAAAATATATTAATTATTTTTTTATGTATGCCTATAATTAATAAGGGTAGTGGGTGAGAATAATAATTAATATAATATTAGAGTTTAGTACAATTAATAGGAGTAATATTGAAAGTTACTTATATTGTAGGACAATTTTATTGATTTTAATTGTTTTTATTCATTTGTGAGAATTGTTAGTTGGTCTTTATAATAAAAATTTGAAAGAATACTCCTTATGCACTTATCTCTTTAATTTTGGGATAGGGGCATTTTTTTGTATATATATTTTATTTATTTAGATTAAATTATATTTAACTTCTTGAAATATTTTTTGTACTCAGTATACTAAATTAATTAATTTCAAGTCTTGTATTTAAAAATATTTTTCATATAACACTAATATGTTGTAAATTAATATTTATAACTCATGCAAACCTCTTTTATTTTTTTCTCTCCAGAAATTTGCACGGAAAAGCTTAGATCATATTGTCCGTTCCCTGCAATTATGAACACTTTTTTTCCCCTTGTAACCAGAGTCCCGCAATTATGAGTATGACCGCCACCACGACAAGTTTTCCACACACCTATGCAGGAAGGAACAAACAATAGGGAAAATTTTATTTCCCTCACCTTCTATTTTCCTTTATTTACTATTCTAATCATATTTATAATTTTTTTTAAAACTAAATTACACATATTAAGGAGAGGCAGTTATCTCAATGATTATGAAGTAAATTTTTAAATTTGTCTTAATTTATGAATGAGTATTTTTTAATTATTTCTTCTCTCTATTTTCATTAGTACAATTAATATGGGTAAAATTATTACAATCTCATTTTCTGTCCTAAAACCGGACTTATAAATAAGATCAAATTTTGTTGTTAAAAGGGACTTATAAATAGGACCATAATGATACATCGTTAGATCAACTTAGGGTTGAGATTTAATATTCTGTAAAAATTAAAAAATACTGTAATATATATAATACTTTCATAAAATTATGTAGATATAAACTATTTAGATTAAATTGTAATCATTTAGATTTATTTATTTATACTTTTTATTAATTTCTATTATAATAATATTTTTATAAGATATTAAATCTCAATCATCAAAATTAATTTAACTGTTTAAATAAAAAAAGTAAACCGTAAGAAATACGGTAAGAAAAATGGAGATGTCTCTATCTTGCAGGGTCATATTTATTGCACTATGACGTAAACAAATGGATGAGAAGGTGTGGGACAAGCAGGCACTACATTTTAAAAACATATCTTAACTAAAATTTTTACTCTCTACTCTCTACTCTCTAGCATCAATTAATAATTATATTTAATTTTTTTATAAGACATTTATTTATTTCTAAAACACATTAATTATTTATTTTTATTTACGCTTATAATTAATAAGAGTAGTAGGTAAGAGTAATAATTAATACTCCGTATAATATTAGAGTTTAATGTAATTAATAGGTGTAATATTGAAAGTTACTTAGATTATAAGATAATTTTATTGACTTTAATTATTTTTATTAACCTGTGAGAATTGTTAGTTGGTGTCTTATAATTATAATAAAAATAAGAGGGGGTAACTTTGAAATTGAGAAGTATTTTCTCTTGATTAACCCGGGGTCTTCACGTCAGGTTCAAGCCCGTTCACACCTGGACAAACCAACCAATAATTATATAGTGTTATATGATAGTCGAAGTTAACGAATGGTAGCCATGCACTTATCTCTAGCTACCAACGACTTATATAATATATGAGCGCGTAATTATTAAAGTTAAATAACAGTAGCTAGCCACGCATTCGGCATCAAAAGAGAACCCGAAACGTAATGAAACTACTAGGACTAAAACCACCGGCGTGGTGGGGCCCTGGGTATTCGTGTCTTCATAAAAATTAATGGGAAACATAGGGCAGAAACAGGACTGGGACCACCTTTGTTTGCCTCGTGGAATCTCTGTCATTTGCCGGTTGCCGCGACCCTTCTCAGTTCTCCACAGTCCCAGGATCTAGCGTATGGGAAGGCTTTTTCATATCAACCGTCCAGATTTGGACGAGTAGCCAAACTTTTCCTATCTAAACTATCTAGATTTAATTTTTTTAAACAGTCAGTAAAAAATTATTTTTTAAAAATATGTTAGTTGAGAAATTATCTTTATTTTAAATTATCTATCAATTAAAATTATTTTTTTAAAAAAAATAAATAAATCTAAACAGTTCGGATGAGAAAAACTTCTCCTACTGATCAAGGACGAGCAGAGAAACTGGATCCACGCTCCCATCCCAATATTATATAAGCCGACTTACTTGCCACACAGCCTTCATGCTCAAGTTTCCTTACACTAAACTTCTTCTTCTCCATTAAGTGTTGAAAAACTCAGGCAATGCCCTGCCAGATGATGGCTGCTTCCATCTGCATACCTCGTGCTGTTTCAGCACAGCCCACCACAACTTTTCCCAGGTTGATATATTCATTCATATGCCCATATTCCCATATTTCTTTTTTGTTACTTTTCATTATTCCCACAAAAATTATTATAAATTTATAACTCCACATTTTTTTTTGTGTATCACGTACAGTTGGAAGTCTTTCAGAGAGAGGAGAACTGGTGAGCCATATTACTATATTAGCTCTGAAACTCCCTCAAAATTATATTTATGTAGTTTCCTCATCACCCCCCCCCCCCCCAAAAAAAAAAAAAAAAAAACTTATGTGCTCACTAAAACCTATTCATGTTTTAATTTTATTTTTACAGGTATGTTTACGTTGTTCTGATTTTTTTTTTTTTTTTTCCTTTATATACTCAGAAAACTGTCGCCAATACATTGTCAAGATGGTTTTGATATGATTTCATATATATTTGTATATTATCTTAATTTTAAGACTATCATGATTTTGTCACAAATTTTCATACTGACACGCGTCGTTCAATCAAAGATCTGCAGCCAGGAATCCCTCGCAGTGTTCATATGGAGAACCTGCAGAATGAATACTTGTTTCCTGAGGTCAGTGATGAGTTCTGAACTTCCCACCTGACCCGCTCATGTCAGTTTTTGGTTTCCATGAAAGTAGTTATACTAGTGATATCACGTTGGTTGGAATTCATTGCCCTGCCTTAGAGCGAGATTTAAATTAAATTAATTTGATATGGTAATTACTCAGAGTATTTCATCAAGCTAACAGCTATCTTTCGCTGTTTGAGCCTCGTGATTATTTTTAACTAAAGTCTGCATCTCAGTCGGCTTCAGTTTTCTCATTATCTGTGGTATCTTGACCAGATATTCATGCGGGAATCTGAACATGCCCGGGAGAATCCACATGCGAAAGTAATTAGGCTTGGTATTGGTGATACCACAGAACCAATTCCAAATATCATAACTTCTGCTATGGTTGAGGTAACTGGTGGCAACACATAACTGACTCTGTCTAAGTTTAAGGGAACATGGGCTGGGGTTGTGCCATAGAAACTAGGACAAATAACGATAACATCAACGGAAAATGCTTTTTATGCCTTAAGCGGCCTAGAATTTCACTTTTCGCAAGTTCCCACAGAACAACTGATGATGGACAAACTGAACTTGAATAGCTGATGATGAACAAACTGAACTTGAATAACTGATGATGGACAAACTGAACTTGAACCACTGATGACGGACAAACTGAACTTGAACAACTGATGATGGACAAACTGAACTTGTTTGAGGATTATTTCTTAACTAAGCTAATGGACCACTCTGTATTGTTTTGCAGAAAGCACTTGCTTTGTCAACAGTTGACGGTTACACTGGATATGGACTAGAACAAGGAAACTGGGTAAAATACATATAACTTAACTGTATTATGTTTCTTCTTCAAACATGACTTTCTCATGCGTTGGAAGTTGGAAGGGAGAGAACACTAGAAATTTCCCCAAACCCCCCCTGTATCTAAGACCCTGTATGTGCACTGTCCAGACTTACAATTGAAGCATATTTTCCAGAAACCTATCAAACAGAAGCCGGGATCTTTTTATTCTGCTGGTGGTCAGTCCACTTAGTACCCGTTTTGCATGTTCTATAACCTTATTATAGAGACTGAATTTCAAAAGATATTTAAGAACTGACTCAACTTTAGTCTAATAGTATGTCATTTTGAAAGGAACTAGATCTCTGATTTGGTTTGTTTGTCCTGCTTATCTCTGGTGTAGGCTGGTGAATTGAAAGGCCATGATGCTAGCAGCATCCAGAGGGATCCATTAGGAATCCCTGTTTATATGATATCATTCTCTGTTTCAGGAACTAAGGAAGGCAATAGCTGAAAGACTCTACCGGAATTCAGGCGTGAAGGAGAATGAAGTTTTCGTCTCCGACGGTGCACAGTGCGATATCTCACGCATACAGGTAAAAGGATGTTACTTATTTAGGAACGAAGAGATTTTACTATTGTAATCGGTGCGAAGTAACTGACTTTTCCATCCCTGTTTCCAGATGCTTCTAGCATCTAATTCGACGGTGGCTGTGCAGGACCCAACTTTTCCGGTAACTCTATGATGATTCACTTAGATCTGTTTATATTGGTAAAGCGCAAGAGCTATAATACTTGTTTGCACTTTTGGATTGATGGATATGTTCATGATAGGCGTATGTAGATTCAAGTGTAATTATGGGCAGAGCAGGCAGGTTCCAAGAAGAAACTCAGAAATATAGGAACATAGTGTACATGAAGTGTGTACCAGAGAACAATTTCTTCCCAGACTTATCATCAACTCCAAGGGCTGATGTTATCTTCTTCTGTTCTCCGAACAATCCGACCGGTAACGCAGCAACAAGGCAGCAGCTGAAGCAACTGGTGGATTTTGCAAAAGAAAACGGATCCATAATCATATATGACTCAGCATATGCTGCTTTCATATCTGATGAAAGCCCAAGATCAATATTTGAAATCCCAGGAGCCAAAGAGGTTGCTGATTGCTTTACATTAATTACCTAGTAGGCGCTGGCCACTGAAAAAACTGCCGTTTGAGCTATATTGTTTTAAAACATGAATCCCCATGAGTGCAGGTGGCAATTGAAATCTCATCATTCTCCAAATTTGCTGGTTTCACTGGGGTCCGCCTAGGCTGGACGGTGGTCCCCGAGCAATTATTGTACTCCAATGGATATCCCGTGATCAAAGATTATAATCGCTTAGTGTGCACCAGCTTTAATGGTGCATCAAATATTGTTCAAGCTGGGGGACTTGCCTGCCTTTCTGATGAAGGTCTTAAGGTTAGTCATTATATTTCTCTCCCCTGCTTTTTCCGGTGGATATTAATACCATCTTCCTGACACTTGTTTTTCTTTTGTATCGAAAAATCGATTGGCTTTTTCAGTCACTGAGGAAGACTGTGAATTATTACAAGGAGAATGCGAAAATTCTGGTGGACACGTTTGAATCACTGGGGCTGAAGGTGTACGGAGGCAAAAACGCACCTTACGTCTGGGTGCATTTTCCGGGAAGAGATTCGTGGGACGTGTTCAGCAAAATTCTACAGAGAACAGACATAGTCACCGTCCCGGGGATAGGATTTGGACCCGGCGGCGAGGGGTTTATTAGGGTTAGTGCATTTGGTCGTAGGGACAAGATATTGGAAGCTTCAACGAGGCTGAGAAATTTTCTTTAGATCAAAATTATCCTGTACCGACCACTTTATAGTGCCCACTACTATTACTATCCCCATATTTTCTCTTTTTTTGCCAGAACCCAGTACTATCCCCATGTGGCCTATGGTTTTTTACCTCTGTCTTGGCCCTAAATGTAACCCGCCGTGTGATAAATAAACGGTACAGATATCTTAGCCAGAATGTAACCTCTGATTTAATAAATCAAATGATAAAAGTGGATTTTCATCCTATAACTTTTTATAGAGTTTTAAGTCCCTTAATTTTATAAAATATTCAATTTGGTTATAATCTAATAGTTAGAGTGTTAAATGATAATTTTTCATGACAATCATTGTTATTTTAGAAAACCAAACTAAATATGGTTGCATTTAATAATATTTGATAAACATTTACAATCTTAATACCTGACATTTTTTAATGAATTTGGGAATTGTTTTTGAAAAGTCATCCATTACAAAATTTATTACTCCAGGGTACATGAAATTTGTTTAGAGATCTAGGTGTAGCATATTTTCAGCGGATGCAGCTCTATTTTAACCGTGTGCAACCCATCTTCAATTATATATGTAAACCCACAAATATTTACATAAGTTTAAACGAGAGTTGTATTGGTTTTTTTTTTTTTATCGAAAGAGTTGTATAGGTTGAAGATATATAAGGTGCACATGCTCAATGACACGAATCCCTAGATTGCTTTGAGCCATAAATTTTAGTCTAAAAATTTTTATCTCAAGACTCAAATAATCAAAAAAATGTCAAAAAATTTAAAAAGTTCATTTTATGTCAAAAAAAAAAAGCGGCGCTTTTATAATATTATTTCATAAAACGTTAATAAATGTCTTGATATAGTTTTTACAACAATCGATTTAATTTTTAACAAATATTGATTTAGTTTTTAAAGATGATTTAGTTGTTAAGATAATTGTTAACGCTCTTGATTTAGTTGTTAATTATATAGTTGTTAACGTTTATGAAATAATATTAAAAAAGGTTTTAGGTTTTTTTTTGACATGTGACTTTTTTTAAGTGGTCTTTGCTAATTTGGGTCCTGAAGGGAATTCTCTAAATTTTACTACAGGTCTAATAATTACTTCATGAAGGGGAGAATAAATATTACTTGTCTATCTACACATATCTTAACAGGGTATAGATACTCAGCAAATTTTAACTGACAAAACTGTGGTAGGTTCATTCCGAGAGGGTAAATATTTAAGGTGAGGAGGTAGTCTCCCTGTAGTGAATTTTTCACAGGAATTGTATGGGTCTGAACCGGTCAACGTGGGGCCTCCAAAAAAAAGTACGAGTAAGACGTTTCACTAAAATTATATATACCACCGCATTAAGCTTGGACCACTCAAAGTATAACACAGAACATGAGACCTCTGACTAAGAGTTTAAACTATACGTGATACATTAAAATTATATCCGATATGTTACCAAAAAACAATAGATTATTAGTATTCATTAATATTATAGAAAAGGTGGTGCTTCGGAGAAGGCCACCAGCAATTGCTTGGTCACCAAGATAATCATAACAAAAAGCTCCAAGGAAGAACGTCACAGGGCTCACAGTCACAGGTCAGAGTGGGTGGAACAATTTGCTTGATCCCCACGCGAATAAGCCGAGTCGGAAGCAGGACCGGCCTATAAAATGCTCACTCCCCTGTGTCCCCTGTCACAGGCTCATTATTGTGGGATTCTCTTGGGCTCTAATAATCTTAAGGGCCACATAATTAATCAGTTGAACATGGCTCTGTCAGGACATGATCTTGCTGAGGCATATGTGATGATGAAGCAGCACAAGCAGAAACAGAAGGTTGACGAAGAACAGAACACAACCAACAGCTCCGCCATTATCGGTTCTCCCGTCAAGAAATCCACTGGATGCTGCTTCTGCTTCTCAAGGAGTACTAAGCGCAAATCAACTTCTTGGATTGCAGATCATCACACCCAAAAGGAAAAATCTTCCACTTGGGATACTTAATTCCAATCTGAATCCTCTGAACTCTGTGAATGAAGTATTTTCATTTTTCAGAGAAACAAAACTCACGGGTTCTATGAATAAATTAGATATCATTCTGCTCAAACTTGAATGGTTTCAAGCTCCAATGCGCCTAGCTCACTGGGTGCTGTTAAGGTGCTTTAAAGTAATCCGATCATGGTGCTACTCTTGCAGGCAACAACTCATAGGTTTTATGGTCATTCAGGTTGACTGTGGTCAAAACATTAAATAACATTCATGGATGATGGCCACTTTCAGACTAGGGTGGGCATGGATTTGATATGAGGCTGTATTCCCCACCGCTCTTCTTTTTCCAAGCTTTTTATGGAGTACTCTTTGTATCTTGTGTTAATATTGATCTTGAAAAATAAGGCTGAAATGGTCAGAACTTCATTTATTTCTGTTGCTTAAAAATCACATTGATTTGCTTCCTTGGGAGATTTGCCTTTTCTTTTTCTAATATGTCAAATAGGGTTTAAAAGGTTGTTTGATGGCCTTTTTTCTTCATACTCTCTTTTTACAAGGAATAACTATTAAAATTACACGGTTTAAAATATTAAATAAAACAATAAATGTGTAATTTTTGTATATTTCTATTCAATTATATATACCTTTTTTAAAAAGAGTGTGCATGAGAGATACGGTTGAATTAGTGAGGGTAAAAATAAAACAAATCAAATTAAAATATCAAGATAAAGAGGATTTATTCATTATAATAGGTACCAGTCGGACCACCCTTATAAAAGATAATAATCCTTATAAAAAAAGACAGGAAGGAGTATCAAATAACATTTCCCCATAGCCTATTTGCGGTTTCATATGGAAACTCCATTTAGCAATGAAATATGTATAGTTGCCTTTTATTTGGAAGCTGATACTCCAAGTTTTGCGTGTTGGTGAGGTACTCCATAAGCATCACCTTAAGTTTCTGTTTCATATTATTTCTTCTGGTCTTTATTATAAAGTTTAATATTATGTAAAAAAAATAAAAATAAAAAATAAAAAATAAAAATTAGTATATCAATTGTGGCAGACAAGTATGTCTGCCACAAGCCAATTATGGAAGGTGGTGCACCACCTCCCTTTAATTAAAAAAAAAAAGTAATAAAATATCAATTGTGGCCACAATTGACTTATAATTGAGGGGTGGAATGATTTCCACCGCCCCTCCCTCCTTGCCCATATTATATATGGGTATGCGTAGTGTCAGGCGTGTGTGAGTTAAGCGAGAAGCAGAGCGATTTTGTGAGTGTGCCGAGAGAGTGAGAGCGAGGAAGGCAGAGAGGAGGAGAGCAGTAGGCAGTCAGAGGTTGTTTACAATTTTTATAGGTAAGTTATTTATCTTATAAGATTATTTTGATAGTTAAATTAATTTATTTTCAACATAATTCCTTCATGAAAGTTATTTTATATGTTTTCCTCTTTCTACCGAGAGTAATATTATGTTGATTAGAGAACATTTTTGGATTTAGATATTGAGAGAGTTTTGAGTTTTGAAAATAGACGGGTATATTTAAAAAGAGAATAATAATAAGATAATTTTAGTCAGTTTAAATTTATTATTTAGTTCTTATAAGAGTTTAAATTAATTTTTCTATTTAAAGATTTTAAGGTTTATATCCTACAAAATATTTCCACAAATTAAATTTTGTATAAATGATTTATTTGAGATTATGAAAGTGTTATAAAAATCTTATTCGGTTTGATCTTAGAAATTCGAGAACTAAACTACAATTTTGAGAAATATATTGTTATTATTGGGATTTTGTATATTTTAAATTATTAATTGCGATCTTAATTATGTAGAAGCTTAGATAATTGATTAATAATAATTTTGCATATTATGAAAGAGATCTAATGTGTCAAGGATGTTGAGGATAATAGGTGTAGAGATATTAGAATTTTAAGAGATAAAATGTATAGCTTATTTTATTATTTGAGGTTGATTGGTATCTACATTGATAATGTAGAGTTTTCTTGTGACTAGGTGATTGTTCGCATTTTGCTTCTCAAGTTAATATTGAGTTTGGAGTTGAGGTAACCGGGGTTAATTTATTATATATGCTTGTTTGACCTGTAAGGTTTTTCTAAACCTTATTTTATTAAATACTATTTGTGTGTGTTTTGAAATTTATATGTATGTTGGATATGAAATTATCTCAGTGAAGCAGTGTACTTTCAACCCGTATATGTATATGTGAATATTTATATTGAAACTGTTGTTGTTATGATGTTTGTGGAAGTTGTGTGAGATGTTGTATGCGGATTATTTAATTATAAAAGTGTTTTTGTTAAGAGGTTAGTATGATATGTCGAATTTGGAAAAATAATATTTTTGTAAGATGATTTTGAAACTCATAATGTTAGTATTATTTTATATATGTTGGGTTGTGTGAAAGAGATGTGAGGGTGAAATTGTGTCCATTTGGCTCTCTTAAATCCTTGGCCGGATTTGAGTTGAGTGTTTTGGGCGGACACCTCCCTGTTACGGTATTGCGTGGTGACATGGGAGGGGACAGTACCTTGAAGTAATAGTTAACCTTAGCCGGGTTTTCTAACACTGATAGGCTATTCCACGTCCACGAGGAAATAAGGAGGAGTAGGATGGATGAGTGGCGATGACTATTTGTTATTGTTATTATCTGTTAAATGTTTTATTTATTGTTTGGATTTGTGTCATTAAAATGTTGAAAATATTATTACTATATTATTAGCAAACCGCTTCTCTCGACTTACATTCTTTGCGGCATATGTTATAAATTAATTTTGGTTACGGGGACTTTATGTCTCACCCCGTCGTTGTTAACATTTTTCGGGGCGGTACCTCTAATTTTACTAGGGATCAAGGGAAGCGCCCGGAGGCATAAGTTGTGAAACCGTAGGCTCTCGGTATTGGTGTTGTATTGATTTCTATATTGCCATTCTGGGCTCTCATGTTTTTCGAAATATTATATTAACCTGTTTTAAGATTGTATTGTTGTGAGACTCGAGGTTTATGTATTTTCGTTTATCAAGTGTGTCAAAAACTATGGATGTTATGTAAGGGGTTTGTAGGCGTCGGTTGTGCCTTGGGCCCCGGGTTTGTGGGCGGTGGTTGTGCCCCGAACCCTAGTATGTGTGTTTTGAAAATAAAATGTTTTTCATTATCATGTGTTATTAACTGATTTTGTGGAATTAGCATGATAATTGTTGTTGTGAGAAAGGGAACTTTCATAAAGCATCAACTAACAATTCTCATAAACCAATAAAAACAGTTAAAGTCAATAAAGTTGTCCTAAAATTAAAATAATTTCTAATATTATCCCTACTAATTGCACTAAACTCCAATATCATATTAATTATTACTCTCACCTACTAACCTTATTAATTAGGGACATATATGGGGAAAAAAAATTAATGGGAACATGCATTTTGGTGTTTTATAAAAAAGTCAACGTGTAAGTGCGCTTTATAAAAAAAATTAGGGACATACTAAATATAAAAAAACTTGCTAATTGGTGTTTTATACTCCTTTTACTTGGTCCTTTTTATTGTCCTTATTAATTAATTAGCAAGTTTATTTGGTCCTTTTTATAAGACACTTGCTTGTTCCCAATGTGTATTAATTATTTTTTTCCATGTTCGCTCATAATTAATAAGGGTAATGGGTGAGAGTAATAATTATTATGATGTTAGAGTTTAGTACAATTAGTAGGGGTAATATTGAAAATTACTTAGATTCTAGGACAACTTTATTAAATTTAACTTCTTTTATTGATTTGTGAGAAAAGTTAGTTGGTGCTATATAATAAGGATCAAAGTGCGTATTAACTAATTTTTTTTAATATAATCAAATTAAATAAATATACTAAAAATGAAGGGAGTGCCTATTATTATAAATGAAATTCAAAGAACCTATCTATATCTAATTTTCTTATCCAATACCTATGAGTATTTTTTTTCTCAATGTAATATTGGTTATGGATGAAGCCTTCTCTTTTTGTTTGGACAATTATGTCTTTTATGAATATATAAAATAAAATTTTGGATTTTTATATTTGCTGTTGTTATCTGGAAGTTGTGGGAATGGAGGAATTGTACTATCTTTGATAGTAGTTTTCAAAAACCCATTAATCTTTGTGCGGTTATCTCTGTGATGTGGGATAAGTATGTAAGCTTGAATGAGGCTGATTCTGATTCTCTTGCACCTAATAGTGCTCTCGGCTTGGGTTGGAAAAAACCACCTGATGGATGGGTTAAATGCAATGTGGATGGTGCTAGATCGTTGATTAATTCTCAAGCGGGGTGCGGAGGTGTGTTCAGGGATTCGAATGGTATGTGGGTTGCAGGTTTTTATAAAGCAATTGGGGATTGTCAAGCGGAGGAGTGGGCAATTCTGGAAGGGCTCTTGATGGCATGAGATTTAGAATTCAAGAAAGTGACAGTTCAAAGGATTCTTGAGGGAAGTCATGACTCTGGGAGCTTGGTGATGTTGCATATTAGAGAATTGATGGGAAGAGATTGGCAGATTAAGTTGAAGCCTATTTCTAGAGATGAAAATAGAATTGTTGATACTTTAGCTAAGTTAGGTCTTTCTAATTCTAGTATCTTATCTGCTTGTCCTTCTCTTTGAGATCTTGGGTAGAGCTTGAGAGTTAATCCCCCTGATGTGTAATATTTTATCCTTAATATAGGCTTTATGCCATCTTTCTTTTCAAAAATAAAATAAAATAAAATTTGGGATAATATAACTTGTAGCCTCTATACTATCCATGTAATTTCTATTCAGTCAGCACAATTGAATTTAGTCATTATATTTAATATTTTTATCGAATTAAGAAATTATGGGGATTAAGTTATATTAAGTAAAAAATAATAATGATTGATTTGTTCTGAATCAATAAATTATAGGAACTGACTAATTTCAAGTCAAAGTTAAACAACTCAATTGATGATCAAGGAAAAATTCAAATAATAAACGTTGCCTGCCCCAAGCACTATAACGTGTATACAGGATGAAACTTCTGTGCAACTAGGAGCTGACTTCATATATCACATCGTTTTAATATATTTTTGTTGGAAGAATTCAATCTAAAGAGAATATGCTTTCCTTGGTGGCCAAGACGGCAAGAGGAAGGCGGCAAACAGAATGCAAAATAAATGGTCCCACAAATTTGAGACCAAACAGACCCTTGTAGGGAAAATCAACTTTGGGACGCCATAGAATTCAAGTCGCATCACAGACTGGAATTTTGTTCAGACTCAGCGCCCTCGTAGAAGCTACCCTCACATAGTTCCGCCTTTCCTTGCTCCCCAATCAAACCCTCCACCTTCGTCTCCAGTATAAATCCACCTCTGCCTCTGCTAAACCCCAAGCACCACCCACCACCCACATACGTATCTATCATCTATAATATTCTATATCCATGGCGTCTGCGGGATTTAGTCTCGCTGAAATATACGTTCAGCGCAAACTTTATAAGGAGAAAATGAAGCTCGAAGAAGTGAACGCTCAGCCTCGACTCCATGGCTCCCAGCCCAGAACATCAGGAGGATGTTTCTTCTGGCCGTCTAAGAACCGTCGCACCAAAATTGCTCGGGTAACAGATTACGACGATGATAAATCGGGGACTTTGGCTCCTAGTCCTACCACCTGAACCGGATTCTTGATTTGATTTGATCCGGCGGCTAATGGTTTCCCAATTTCGCAATATGCTCACGCCTGGTCCTCTTGCTCTGTTTCACCGCTATCTAGTAGGAGATTGCTTTTAGTCACTATTTGTTCTCTGGATTTTATCATTCTTTCATACTCTGGATGATGAAAATTACTGTGATATATATAAATATATATATCTTGATGCATTAATCTGGAGGTCTTTTTCATTTCTTTTGGTTGTAGAATCTCTATTCTTTGTATATCCAATTTCTCTTTTCCTGCAGTTCAACAGTTGTATAACTCATTTGGATATCTTTTTTTCTTCCGGGAATGAAATCATGGAATAAAAGTTACATCACGATTTACATATTTACCTTGTAGCGTCTAAGGTCTAACTTCCGATCGACCCCAAGTCTTTGCCATAAAACTGGCTTGAAAGTTGAAACAAAACAACCACACCGAGTTTGCTCTAAACTCCTGAATCCTGATTGCTGATAAAATTATTTCGAAATACGGTCAATTTTAGCTGAAAAAAGTAGAAACCAAGTCGTTATTGATTGCGTCATATTCATGTGCTCGTGTTTACAGGTGGAGGCACGGAGCTGCCTCGAATCTATTACTACTAATTGTTTTTGTTTAACAGAAAACGGTGTCATGTGATGCTTGTAATTTTAAATTGCGTGTTAAATTACGAATATAAACTTGATTTGAACCCTTAATTATGAACACAATATTATATGGACATAAAACAATTTTTTAATTTCATAAAATAACATTAGTTTAGTTTCGGATTTCACTTTTTTCTTGTTTGACTTTCTCTGCGGATAATTTTTTTTTGGGCCAATATATTTTTTGCTTTGGGACGATTTTTCCCCTTTTTCTACGCGTGATTTTTAAAAAGGGCGTTTGCTTAGAGTCTTTAGTGGGCGCCAAATGTTAAACCACAATTGGGCCACCGAAAGTTCTTTTATTACGATTTATGAAGACCGCCAGGCGGCGTGTTGGGCCTCTAATAAATGGATTTGTGGTAATGTCAGGTCAGCTTGGGAAGGGTGGGGTCCTTGAGGTCGTGTCTTATCTATCACTTGATCCCAATCCGTGGATAATCGTGCCCTTACTTTTTTTTGTTTTGGTGATCTGACTTTTTCCATTCTAACTTATACGATCTTTTAGCTCATTAATTCAAACCTCGTTTTTTTAAAAATAAAGAACCGCGGAAAGAGAAGCATGAGCGCGGCACTTTGTGGGGGTGAATGGCATGCACGTGACGGAAGGTTAGTCATGTGATAAAGGTATGTTGGCTTAGCTGTGTGACATGATGGATCACAATGCTCAAGTATAGAGTTGAAATATGACGCCCCCTTTGGTAACAAACCCAACTGATGAGTGGTCACTCATCTGAGACCACTAATTAAAAATGACCCTCTTCAGTCTACGCTTCACCAGCCCCCACAAATTCAAAATCTGAGGGCACTCGAGTTCACATTTAACAATTGTTTGGCCCAACCCACTTGTCTCCTCCTTATCAAGGAATCTTGTTCACCTTTTTTTTTTTTTAAAAAAAAAAAGTTTGAGTTTGTTATTTGTTTGATTATAAATCGTGCCGTAGCTTGTTGAGATGCTACTGTCCAATGGCACAAGAGAGCAAGCTATAGGATTTTTTTTTTTTTTGGTACATGAGAAGTGGCTATGGCTCTTAAAAATAAAAACCAACTAGAAAAGGGTATTGGGGAATTTAATGTCATACAATCATTGCCAACCAAAGTCCGAAGACAAGATGGACACACATCCAAAAAGATGGAGCTTGATAACCCTTTTTAAGCTAAAATATCAGCAACTCTATTTTGTTCCTTAAAAACAATTTTCATTTGTAATTTTCAATCCAGAACGATTGAAGGGGCCGAACGTTTTATGATGGAGGTGCAAAGGTCCAAATGATCCTCCATTTGCATCACCTTATTAGTCAAGCGCATGTGACCATAAAAATAAACTACGCCCAAAAGGCCAACTTTTATAAATAACTCCAGACCATAAGCGCAATCATTTCTTACTTTAGTATTGATAATGGACGGGCTAGTCAGAAATTGTTAGAATTTGCGGTGAAAATATATTTTACTTGGAAAGTGGACGATCAGTTTATTATAAACTTGTCACGGAGTTAATCTTGACATGAAAATGAAAGCATTTTAAAATTTGTCTGACATTTTATTGGGGCTGTTACATCGTAAACAGGTTTAGTTGGCGGGACTTATAACCACTCTGCCCCTAATATCCCAAAATCTAGCCACAAAACAAGGACTTTAGAGTTTAGGCAGTCTTTCACAAAACCACCAAGTCCAAATTTAGTACAGGCAAGAAAGGGCGACACGGAAAAATCTACGCGGGACGCAGATATGCCCACCGATTTCAACGTGAGGCAGCTAGAAAAGTTGAATGGGAAAAAAATAATAAGGACACATTATCACGAACCAATGGTCATGATTTGTTGCAATTAGATGATATAATTGAGAGATTATGGCGGGTTTCTGAAGTTGATGGATCATCTAAGCTATCATAGCTCCATTTCACCTTATTCATAATAGCGGCCACTCCCACATTTACTGCTACATCACGCCATCGTCTAATCTTGAAATCCTAACGAACCAAAGAACTCGGAGACGGTCACTCACAGAGCCTTCCGTCCAAAGATTCCTTGCCGTTTCTTGCTTCTTAAGCAGCTACAGATCCGCAGATGCTTACCTACCCAATAATGCCCACACTGTCTATACTGCCTTCACTTAATCTCCACTATTATTAAAATATTATTGTTTTGATATTTTAATTTAAAGTTACTGCTGGTAATTTTGACGATTTTAGCTGTCAGCTTTCCAGTGGCAGTAGTTGTAATCTTACCGTGGCATTTTGCTTGCGCAATCCTTTTGGCGTTTTCTTCTTCATCGCGTTTTTCTCTATTGTTTTGGCTCCATTTCGATTTAGGGAATGTCAGTATCTGGTAACAATTTTTAAGCTGGGGAAAAACCGTGCTTACTCTTTTTAGCTACATATTTTCCTACATTTGGCGAAGCATTTGGGTTAGGATTCTCTTTCACTCTTTGCTTTTTGTCAGTCTTTGGGTTCTGAGTTTTTACGGGTTAAGTATATGGTGGCATTGTCCGAAGCAGCTTTCGGGTGCCTGATATTCGTCTTTATCTACGAGGTCAAATTTGAATCCATTGCGTTCGATCCGCGAATTTTCTTGGCTGACGTCTGGCAAAAAAATTCAGGCTTGGAATTCTGAGGAAGTTTCCACTCTTTCAACAAGGTATGCGTGGTTCTGCTTTTATTTTCAAATCTTCTCGTAGCCTGATCATTTTCTGTTCGGTCTTCTTCGCGCTCCCGGGGAACAAAGGGGAGTCGAGGAAGAAATGCTGGATTTAGCTGTTTCAGCTACTGAATACTGTAACGCGCGAAACCAGAAAGTCTTGAAGCTCAGTTGGATAGACTCTCCTCGTGTTAGAATAGGCTTAACTTTCAAATGTGAATTTCAACTTTCTTTGCAGCCAAACGCATTATGCGATGGTTCAACTTGGAGATCTAACTCCTTTATTTTATATCGCAAGTCCCAACTTGAAGGTTGAATTTACAAGGCGGCCTTTGGTGCCATATGCAATTGTTTCCTCTGGCGATTTAGCAAATTGGATTTCCTAATTAACACGGTGTTTACAGACAAATGATGGTTAAAATAATACCGACATTTTTCCTTCTAGAGTACAGCATTAGGAATTACTAGAACTTTTCGGCCCAATAATTTGCTGGTTTCGTCATGATTCACGACTCATGACAATCGATATTGTGGACAATACGAATCTGCCCCGCCATCCATTTCCGTAATGTGTTTGTTCTATCTGGTCTTTCACTGGTTTATGTCATCCCTCCTGGATGCCATTCGTTTTTCTGTTTATTCATTTCTGGGGGCACAAGTCTCCTTACTGTAACAAATGTATAATTCATCTAATGCAGTGTAAATCCTTCATATCTGTCATAGTTTTGGATCAATGGATTATAACTTGGTTTGTTAGGTTTTCAAATAGCTATTTAGGTTTATTTATAAGAATTTGACGATTGTGCTTTGTTTCTCTTGCATTCAGAAGACTGATTACTGCTTTGCATGCATGATAATCAAAGTGGTTAATTAGTCTTGGAATTGATTGTGGACCCTCAAGTTATGCTATAATGCGTGTTAGGATCAATTGATTATCTGAACAATGTCAAGAATCACAAAGTGGAAGATAGAGAAGACAAAAGTAAAGGTTGTTTTTCGGCTTCAATTCCATGCCACTCATGTAAGTTTGCCATCAGCCAATTCCTTTTATCTTTGTGGATTTTAAAATTTCATGCATCTAATTTATTTTCTTTATGTAAGTGCTGATAGTAAGCTTTCTATATTCACGGTCTAGATTCCGCAATCTGGATGGGATAAATTATTTATATCTTTTATCCCTTCTGACTCTGGGAAGGCTATAGCAAAGACAACCAAAGCAAATGTGAGAAATGGAACCTGCAAGTGGGCAGACCCAATCTATGAAACTACAAGACTTCTTCAAGACCTCAAAACAAGACAATATGATGATAAACTTTATAAACTTGTTATCGGAATGGTATGTTCTTCTATGACCTTATATTGTAATTATATTCTGGCTTATCATCAAAATTTAACTATGTCATTTGCATAATTGCCTTTATTATATAAACTACTCATGTGTATGCCATTTTTTGGGTGGTATACATAGTCTAGTGCTCCCATATTTTGATTATATTCTCCAATTCTGTGATGCAATGACCAAAGAAATATTTCAACCTTCATTTACTAATTAATGAATTTCTCTTTCAAAACCTTCAAGTCTGAATGACTTTTATACTGGGAATCAAATTTAATTAATATTATGACTCATATGCTAAGAACGTGACAACTCTTGTATTGTGAAACTTGAATATCATATATTTACAGAGAGCTCGCTATTATTACCTGCTACCATAAAAAATGCCTGCGTTGTCTGTGTCTTTACAATAAAAGAGGTTTCTGTGGCTTTTGTCTCAACGGAACTGCACTAACTTCATTTTTGGCCTATTCTTACACTAGGGCTCTTCACGGTCTAGCATCCTTGGAGAAGCCACTATCAATCTGGCTGATTTTGTTGATGCCTTGAAGCCTACAGCTGTTTCTTTGCAGCTCAATGGATGTGAGGCAGGAACCATATTACATGTGAGAGTTTTTAAACCTCATTTTCCTTCATTTTATTAATTTTGGCTTTTTATGGCTTTATAGTATACAGTTCCATGTTTAATGCATTTGTGTTCCATGGCAAGGGCATCTTGCTTTTATATTTATATTGAGAATATATTTACCGCCTCAGATATCATTGGCATTCCTTAAATATCTTTGTCTATTTTCTTATTTGAAGCCAGGTCACTGTGCAGCTGCTCACATCCAAAACTGGTTTCAGGTACTATATGTGGTATGTAACAATGTGCTTTTGCCAACAGTAGCTCACACTTATTTGAGATTTATATTACTTTTAGAGAATTTGAGCAGCAGAGGGAACTCAGAGAGAAGGGTCTGCAGACAAACTCTGACCAAGGCACTCAAGATGAATCTGCTGATAGCATAGAGTCATCTCCAGATCAGAATGTCAATAATCATATAAATAAGGTTTCATGCTCCCTCTCCTCTCCTTCACAAGTATATTTCTGTCTATCTATTTTCTATGCCTAATTTACCAACCTTCAGTCTCACTTTCTCCGAGCATGATCACCACAACTCTTCCTTGAACATCTTTATTTTTAGACTCAATTTATGACTCTTTTTCATTTTACTCCCTGTTGTTTCCTCATTCATTTTTGCTCAGGTACTCTCCTGGCAAAAAATGTCATGTTGAAACTGTATTGTCAATACATATGCACTAATCAGATGCATCTGTGATTTGTTTAGTTTTTATCCAAGTAATCCTAGATTTATAACTCTTTTTTCCTGCCTAGCTTAAGGTGTAAGGTATTATTCCTAGAGATTTTATATATTGCCTGTTGTCTGCACATCTGAGATTTTTATTTTTATAATCTGTAACTTATCTATTCTCAAACCATATTACGTAATTGTTTTCTGCTATTAGTGGGTTCTGCTATTCAAGCTATTATTAATGATTGATTGAATGGGCATTTATAAATTACTTAGAGGATACTTTGGTAAGTACTTAGTACATTATAAGGAAATAGACATACAATAATGCCGTTTTGCCCCCTGAAATGATAATTTACCATCAAAATCTATCTTGTTGTTTTGGTGATTTCTGAAATGAGAAGGAAATTATACCATCTAGCATTGGAGTGACTGATCATGCCTATTGAATTTTTTTAATAGTTTAATGTGTGAGTATCATTTTCATGGCGCCTTTTCTTTTGTCACTAAAATAGGTCAGTGCAGGAGTGCAATTGAAGAAAGAATCTAAAGGGCTCCCTCTTGCTTCTTCGCTTGAACGAGAGGCAGGGATGAATGAAGAGTGTGCTGACTCAGCTGTTGGACTTGATGGCTCTTCTACTACTTCAGGGAGCATATATGCTGAGAAGCATGATATGTTCTCCACAAACGAACTAGATGGTCTTAAATGCACAACTTCTGGTGATTTGGGTGCATTATCCCTCAGTCAAAGTCCTCAGCCTGAGAAAGGAGATGCGTTTGTTCCATCACAGGGCAGTGATTGGGTCCAGGATTGGAGAGTGGACTATACTACTGCCAATGATATAGTTGCTGCTTCAGAAGATACTGGTAGGCTTAAAGCAGATTTAGAAGCAATTGAGTCATCTATTCTTGATCTAAAACTGGAGGTAAGCTCTTTGCAGAATCATTCTGATGAAATAGGTGCTGAAACGCTAAAATTTGCTGAGCAACTTGCTGCTGAGATTTCTTCTGGAGAAGAACTATCAAAAGAGGTTGTTGTACTAAAATCAGAGTGTTTGGAGTTTAAAAATGACTTTGAACAGTTTAAAAATTCTAAATTAAGCTTTGCATATTCAATGATAAAACCAACTGAGACAGATGAGGAAAAGTTATCTCAGAAGCCCCAGTTTAAAGGGTTCAGGGAGCTTTTGCTTATGGAAGATAAGTTGAGAGAAATTCAAACAAAGGTGTCTATGGGATTTCAAGAAAGGAGGTTTCTAGACTCAGAGTTAGAAGCACTAATTGAGGTTTTGCAAGTCCTTAAACAAGAGTATCCTGGGATCGCTGTTTCCAAAGGAAATGCTAGCAAAGAGATGGCTTCACATAAAGGCGAACAATTTTTAGCAGGAGCTGGAACTGAGCCAGATTTTTTTCAATCAGAAGGCATGGCTCATCACATTAGCATCCCTGGCTTTGTGTCTCATGAATCTGATACTCTAGATCCTACCCTTGAAACGAGAGCAAATTTTTTTGAACTTCTTAGGGAGCTAGATGAGTCCAAAACTGAAAGGGAAGGCCTTGCTCGGAAAATGGACCAGATGGAGTGCTACTACGAAGCTCTTGTTCAGGAACTTGAGCAGAATCAAAGGCAGATGGTGGCAGAGCTGCAGAACCTCAGGAATGAACATTCTGCTTGCCTGTACACAATTTCTTCTAGTAAGACAGAGATAGAGAGAATGCACCTAAATATGAAAGAGCAGACATTAAAATTTGATGAGGACAAGCGAATTTTGAGTTCTTTTAACAATGAGCTTGAAAGAAGGGCTGTTTCTGCAGAAGCAGCTCTAAAAAGGGCCCGATTGAACTATTCTATTGCTGTTGGTCAGTTGCAAAAAGACCTTGAACTACTTTCTTGCCAGGTTCTTTCTATGTATGAGACTAATGAGAATCTCATAAAGCAAGCCTTTTCCGATTCTTCACTTCCTTTGCCTGACAGTTGCCCTGAAACATTAAATCATCTGAAAGGTTTAGAGGAAGGCCTCACCTCAAATCAATCACCATGTCAAAATCAGAATGCTGCATTAAACAAACAGCATTTAGGCGAAGGTATTTTACTAAAGGATTTGAAACAATCACTTCACTTACAAGAAGGCTTGTACAAACAGGTTGAAGAAGAAGGCTGCCGTATGCATTTTGTGAATATATACCTGGAAGTATTTTCAAAAGCTTTACAAGAAATGTTGCTTGAAGCAAGTGCTGACATTCAACTCATGAAAGAAAACATTGATCAACTCTCTCAGCAGTTAAAACTCTCAACAGAGTCCAAGGAATTATTGACACTACGGCTGCAGAATGCCATGAATGATATTCACTCCCTAAATGAACACAAAGCCAGTTGCACAGCTAGAAGCAATGATATTGCTCACCAGCATGAAATTTTGGAAGCAAGTTTTAAAAGTCTTGCTCATGAAAACCAATTTCTTTCTCAGAAAATCATTGAATTGGAAACTCATCTGACAGAGTATAGAAGTTATGAGAGTAAATTTGTGGCCTGCAGCACAGAGAACTTGGAGTTGAAGAATTTAGTGAAAAAAGAGGGGCAAGCAAATAACATTCTTCACAATGAAATATCCACCTTGAAGGAAGAGTTAAAAGCTAGCAGAAGTGAATTCAATGACCTGGTTTCTATGAAGGACCATCTGCACAATGTGGTCGACTCTGTGTGCATCAAGTTGCGAAAACTGATTGCATCATATGCAAATAGTTACAGTGCCCTTTCTCTTTGTAGCACATCTGCTTGTGAGGATTTGAAGTCTAAAGATCTAGATGGTCTTATTTTGCAGTTAGACGAACTCCAGCATACTGCATGTGATCGGATTCAGCAACTCATTGAAGAGAATAAAGTTTTAGTGAATGAACAGCATATGTCTCAATTATCCTTAAATACTGTAAAATCAGATTTCATAGTCATGAAACAAAAGTTTGAACATGATTTGCAAGAGATGGTAGGTAATCTAAGCATGTCCAGTGCCCTGTTGCAGAAACTTCAGTTAGAGTTTGAAGCGGTTGTTAACACACTGAAGACTAGTTCAGATGTTGAAGAAATTTACTTGAAGCATCACAAGGAACTTTTGTCTGTTCTTGATCGTCTGGAAGCTGAGCTACAACAACTTAATATGAGAAATAATGACCTTGCTCAAGAAATTTTAAGGCTAGACACTTTATCTGGTGACCTTGAAAAGTGTAAGCTGAGTTTAGCAGAAACTACCAAGGAAAAAGAAGCTCTAGAGGTGTCTTTACAGATGAAAGCTGAAGAATCTTCCATGATTTCTTCAGAGCTTAATGCTTTGAAAGAAAGTTTGCATTCTGTGTATGATGAATTGCACTCTGAAAAGACATTCAGAGAAAAATTGGAGAAAACAGTGACAGATCTTACCTCAGTATTGAATGAGAAGCAATGCCAGCTGGAGGATTTTGATTTAAACAAAAAGGAACTAGTCCAGCTCAAGGAAATGGTTGTAGACCTAGAAACAGAGAAATCAAGAGTTTCCAAACTATTACTGGAAACTGATGGACGTCTTAAAGATGTTTTAAGAGAATCTTCTTCCATTAGTTTTCTGGAAACTCAGTTAACTGAACTGCATGATTTTTCAATAGCAACAGATGTCATTATGACTTTTACAAGAGCTCAGTTGGAGGGACATATTGAGGATCTTGCTGAAAAACTTCACTCAACTTGCAGCCAAGTTGAAGTGCTTCGCAAGAAGAATCTTGATGTAGAATCTGAGTTAAATGGCTTTCTTTCCAGAGAATCAACTTACACTGAAGAAAATGCAAGATTGTTGAGAAGTGTGGATTGCTTAAAATTAGAGTTAGAATCCTCCACTGCTCAGAGTAGAGCACTAATTGACCATAACAATGCAAAAAATGAAGAGCTTTCAGAGTACAAGATCAGGGCAGAGAATGCCATTGATATTTCTTGTGAGCTTAAAAGCTATGGTGCTCTTGAAGTTGAAAGGCTGGAGCACTTGTTGGCAAGTTGTAGCAGAGAGATTGAAGACCTCTTTTTCGATAAGGAAGAAGTTGAAGTAAAATGCATAGTTTTCCAGTCCAAATTGGATGAACTGAAAAGTGCAATGATGTCACTAAAACAATCAGACGATGAACTGATAAGGTTGCAGACCCAATGCAATGAACTTACCAAGAGGCTTTCTGAACAGGTGTTGAAGACGGAAGAGTTCAAAAACTTGTCCATTCATTTGAAGGAGCTCAAAGACAAGGCTGATGCTGAATGTCTCAATGCTCGTGACAGAAGAGGGCATGAAGGACCACCAGTTGCTATGCAGGAGTCTTTGAGAATTGCATTTATCAAGGAACAGTATGAAACAAAGCTGCAAGAACTAAAACAGCAGCTTTCCTTGTCAAAAAAGCATAGTGAGGAAATGCTATGGAAACTGCAAGATGCTATTGATGATATAGAGAATAGAAAGAAATCTGAAGCGTCAATCATAAAAAGAAATGAAGAACTGAGAATGAAGATCCTGGACATGGAAGCTGAGTTACAAGCTGTACTTTCTGAAAAACGCAATTTGTTAAATGCTTATGACCTGGTAAATGCTGAAAAGGAATGCTCAATGATTAGCCTTGAATGTTGCAAGCAAGAAAAGCAAGAGCTTGGAGATTCTCTTCTAAAATGCAATGAGGAGAAGTCCAAAATTGCTGTTGAACTTACCTTCATGAAGGAATTAATTGAAAGTGCTGGATCTCATCTCAAACTTCTGAAGGAAGGTGACAACATATTGCAGAAAAGGACTGGCCCGTCTGATGAACCCATTGAAGAAAAGCTTCAGGCTAGAAACTTAATTTCTAACATTCCTACTGTCGGGACAGAGATTGTTGATAAAGTTCCTCGAGATCGTTCATCCTTGGATCCAATCTCTAGTCCATCAAGTCCCAAAGAAGCCAAATCTACCTGTGGAGCATGCAGTCAAGAGCTGGAGAGTTCACATACGCCCATCAACGCACAACCTGAGGTAAGTGATGTAATTATAGCAAAGACACATTTTTCATCATCATCGTATGTCTCACCCTTTTCCTTTCTGCTTTGATGTCTCTTTTGCTCCAAAGGCAAGCAAAGCCTTTAGCTTCAGGAGAAGTACTTCCTGTTGTTGCATAATCTGGCAAGCCTTTTAATATTGTTATGGGTAATCATTTGCCAGGAAGCTCCTGCATTTGGAGTTATAAATGGATGCCAAACTGTTGAAACTGAAGAGAACTTGCAACTTGGTGGACAGAAGCATGCCGCTTTATCTGAAAGTTTAAAATCTAGCCTAGACCATTTGAATAATGAGGTATTTCTTTGTGTGAATAAGTTTGCTGTTGTCATTGTTCTAGCTTTCTTCCATTATTCTTATAGTTCTAATTACTTGTGATAGAAGTATCGTCCTTCCAATATCTTACGCATGTGAGGAAATGTAAATAGCATTTGTTTTTTCCTATTGAGTTGTTGATTTCATAATTCTGTCGAATACCAATGTAATCTAACCTCTTTCCTGGCTAAAACATGTGATCTGATTTCTGTCTTCCTATTGTAGTTGGAAAAAATGAAGAACGAGAATTTACTCACTTTGGTAGATGATTGTAACTTTGGGTCAAGTTTTCCAGGCTTGCAAAGAGAATTGATGCAGCTCCATGAGGTGATGGATTCTATCTGCATGGACCACCATTAAACATGTATTTCTTTACTTTCTTATTTATTTGGAACTTTGTTCAGGCCAATCAAGAGTTAGGAGATATATTCCCTGTGTTCAATGAAATCTCCGTCAGTGGTAATTCATTGGAAAGGGTGCTTGCTTTGGAGATTGAACTTGCTGAAGCATTGCAGGCCAAGAAATCAAGCATACAATTTCAGAGGTACATTCTTCTTTGCTGTCACTAAAATAAGTTTGCTATGATATTAACCTTGAGAAGCCTATAGTTAGACCGCTATTTGTTTAATTGTCGTATTGGAATTACTGTATCTTTCGACTTGTTTTGTCATTCTTGATCTGGTCACTGTTTATTACATCATCTTGGCTGGTAAGTGGCAACTTCTCTTGACATCCTATAGGTAAGTGTGATTTTTATCTACTCTTTTGGTCAAAATGATGAAATAAATCGAATTCCTTTTATTGGCTTCGTGCTTAGATTAAGGGAGCCCCCATTACTTAAGGCCATATTCTGTCATAGAATCGCATTGCTTGCTGTCGGATGGTTCGAAATTTGATAGAAACATTTGGAAAAAAGGAAACGGAAATGAACGTTTGGCGTGATATTTTTCCCCCAACACTGCAGTTCTTTCTTGAAGCAACACAATGACGAGGCAGCAATATTCCGAAGCTTCAGGGATATCAATGAGTTAATTAAAGACATGTTGGAACTAAAGGCAAGACATGTTGCTGTGGAGACGGAACTGAAAGAGATGCATGACCGTTACTCACAGTTAAGTCTTCAGTTTGCAGAAGTTGAAGGTGAAAGACAAAAACTCATGATGACTCTCAAGAATTCCAGGACACCCAGGAGGGACCCTTCCTTGTAGCCAATGGGAAACTGCATTTAGCTCATCATTCATGGTCCCACCCTATAGCCCTCCTTGTTTATTATCAGATAAGGTATATGGTATATATATATGGGGTCCTTTTGGGCCATGCCCTGTATACTTGCAAGGGTTGTTTATGCACTTATGCTATGCCATATACATAGGATTTTTCAAATCAAGACGCCCATAAATACTTTGTAAATGAGATAGCTCCGTCTTCTGCTCGTGCCCTGTAACATCCCGGTTTTAGTCTCGGTGCTGTAATTTTTGTGCTGTACAGAAACAATCAAGTTCATACTAAATTTATTGGAAGATGAAGAGGTTTTTGCTTCTGACTCGTATTTCACGAACGTTTTTTTTCTTGGTTGATCCATTACATACATGGGACTAATAAGAAAGATGCACGAAATGGGCGTTCATCAGAGACAAGATATATGCATGTATACACTGAAATTAATAAATTCATACTTTTTAAGCCAGAAAATTAATTAAATACCCATCTCATCTTTAATATAAGACATATTTAGGGAGTTGATTTTGATATTAAATATAAGACAGTTTTTCATATTTGTCATTCTTTTTTTAATTTACCTAATTGATGCTCCTCCAACAATAATTAAGGATAAGATGGAATGAGACGATTAAGGAAGATGATTAAGGGAGATGAGTAGGGTGTTCTAGACAATAGATATCATATTAATTAGTTTTTCTAATTTGTTTGATTCAATCAATTTAAATAAATATATTTTATATTAAATACGTATATGTATATGAGTACTTAAAATATAGAAACAGATGAAACTTGAGGCAGCCTTTGTGATTTTTGTCTGCGCGTCGACGCAGGACACGCAGGATGTCGTCCTTAAATTGTTGTCGCGTTTAGTTTTGTGATGGGATTTTGGGATTGGGGTCCACCACTTTGTTGTGCTTGGTAGGTGCCCATGAAATATGCCATTCCCTCCCTTTATAGATAAATGATTTATGGATATTAAAAAATAATTAAATTAGTTATTTATAATAAATGTAAGTACTCATTTTGTTATTATTCTTATAAATAAGAATTTTGAATATATGCAATTCATAAAAATAGTTTTAAAAATAATTATAAGTTTGAGAGATAAAATCAACTTGGGTTTTGAATCAAAACAAACTTCTCAAAATTCTCATCTGGCTTTTCCATCACAGACCCGAAGCATCATATCTTTCCCAAGACCAGAAGAAGTCTTTATTTTTGGATCCTGTTGATACTCATCAGGAGAATGGGCCCCTCCCACTCTCCAATGGTCTACGTTTCATCTGGAATTCGTCGTGTCAGCTTCAATAATTTCGCGTCAACGTGTATCATATGTTACGCAAGTGTTCCAACTTCTTTTATGCACACATACATAGACTATAATTTGCGTAAAGTCTTGACCAATTTTTAAAAAAAAAATAATTTGCGTAAAGTAACATATACATACATATATCTAAATTAGCAGGATAGGAAAGTGGTTAAAATTAATTTAAAATAATAAATATTAGGTCCGGTCATAAATATAAGATCAATTAACCTTTTAAAAAGATTAAGAAAGCTAAATAAATTATTTTAAAATAATTATATCTATAATTTTTTCCTCAAATTAATTAGTATAATATATAATATAATATATAATATAATATCTAACAATATATACTATAATTAAGAAAAATATTTAGTTTCCTTAACTTTTCTACAAAAATTAATTAAGTCTTATATTTAAAACTGAGGGAGAGGGAGTATATTTAAAATGAACTTTTTTTTTCTTAAATATGCAAATATGTTTTTGTATATTAAAGGGCAAGGATTTCATATATTTTCTGTTTTTATTATAATTTTGTTAGAGTTGCAATTAAACTTCACGTGCCAAAAATGAATATCATGTACAATAAAATCAAATGGAAGGTCTAAATTTGTTCCATGAGATCCCTAGAGCAGAGGGTGTCTCCACTTCCTCACCACTAAATACCACAACCGTTAGATTTTGTTTTAATGGATGGGATTTAATACTAGGTATCAATTCAATATGGAGACTCTTTTGGCAACTACCGGAATAAATATCAAAACAGCTTTGATGACGACATTATTTGAATGCTAATTCGGGTAGAAAATGTACTCATCTCATGTTTCCTTCCTTCCGCTGTAAATTTAACCAACAACAAGCTAAGCGCATTACACTCGGAGCATCGTAGCGTAGGTGATAATTTCTATAGACTGCCTATACGATACATACAACTATTAAAATATTCGTCGAAATGAACTAGCAACCATGTCGCATGTTCATTTAGTTTCCAATAAACTGGTATATAGAACTTCATACTTAAAACTTGGTATTAACTAAATATCAATCACTTGGCAACTGACCAATTCAGCTGGCCCAAAATCCCTCTTGGCAACTACCCTCCAAACAACCGCATCAGATTCAGCACCTGATTCTGGAACTTCATGGCTACAGATGGGTGAAAGTGATGCAATTGAAGGAGAAGAATCCAAATTACTGCGCAGGTCAGCCTTAAGAACAGCAATGTCACGATTGGCATCTTTTGTTATGACATGAATTTTCCCATCGAAACCAGCGAGCAAATATGGAGACTCTGAATCTGCAGAATCATATACAGGGACTTTTCCTATAACTACTTTCCATGCATCTTCTCCTTGATCATATACCTTGATCTTTCCACTTTCCAGAGAATTAGACGGATCAAAAGCATATAATTCACCATCCACCACGACACTCAATTTGGTGCCTGCTTGCCGAGCAGGCCAACCCTCACCCATCCCATTAGGCATTTCCATCCATGAATTTGTTTCAGGATCATAGATTTCTCCGCCTACATCAACGAAAAAGGGCCATGAATACAAACTTTGTGGGACACATAGCCTTCCCATGTAAGAGGTCAACCCCGTGGCAATAGGCTTCAACATGTCAGCCAAAAAAGCAGTGGGCAGGACTCGAGCTTTTGAGAAAGGCATACTAGGCACATTGGACCATGTATCTGTAGAGGGATCAAAAACTTCGGCAGACTGAAGAGGAATCAATCCAGCTTGACCCTGACTAACCCCTCCAACCACATAAAGCTTGTTATTTAAGATGCCTGTCTTGCAATATGCCCTACCGGTAGACATAGAGGTCACCTTGATCCATGTGTTTTGTATCAGATCGTATCGCCAAACGCATCTCATCGTTGAAGATTTAGAGAATCCACCTAGAACATAGAGGCATCCCTCAACAGCTCCAATGGCACAACCGCAAAAGGGCATTTCATCTAATGCATCCTTCTGTCCCAGCAAACCTCTTATAACTTCAGCAATTCTAATACCTTCCACCATGTTCCACATCCAGAGCCTAGATGAACCCTTTCTAGATTCTTCTTCATTAGCAAAACTGGGCATAGCAGGCAGTCTCTGCCATTTCTGGGAACGAGGGTCTAAGGCATGCCATATAAGCTTATTTTCTCCAATCTTGATCAGCAGATATAACCACTCTTCAGTTGTTCCAAGTTCTTTTCTTAATTTATATAGTTCAGAACTCATGATAGTAGCCTTCCACTTCCTTGACACCAACCTCATGTTGAAGTAGGAAATTCTAGGAACTCTAGCGATAATCTGAAGTGATAACTCATCAGGAAGATTTGGAATTAATCTTGGACTCTCCTCATCAAAGCCAGATGACATTCTTCTCCTCTTGCAGGTCGCATTCTGAAAGACCTCATCATCCTCACTTCTATCGGATTTGGTATTCGCCATACTAAAAAAAGAACCCATAATAGGCAAAATTCAGTATCTGCATGAGAACAAAGCAATCATTATTATAGTAAGTTGGCTTTGAGTCCAACTGCTGGAAGAATTAAGGGCCAACGTACGGGAGTATCATTATGTCCATGGAAAGAAACAAAGGAGAAGACGAGCAACATGTATGAGCCAAAAAGCGCGCCATCACACACACACACACACCCAGAGGTTCCAATGATCAAACTAATGCAACAATTTTAGACAGTATCCGCCATAGATATACAGCTCTAGGTAAAATAGATGCAGGTATCAGAATTCTAATAAGATGTCCAAATACCAATACACTTACAGTAAACTTTCAAACCTTTTGTTCTTATTCGACTCAAAATGAAAGCATCTAACTTAAAAGATTAAAGTGTCGACTTTTTTTTTTTGGAGAAATCGTATAACAAGCACACACCGAAAGGGCAATGATAGGTTCAAAATAAGCAAAAACAAAATGATAAAAAATAGAAAGATGCAAATCATACAAAGTAACGATCAAGGGATCCACATATAAGCCCTCCGTGAAAGTTCAAGAGCCCCCCCCCCCCCTCAAAAAAAAAAAAAAAAAAAAAAAAACTCATACACACACTCTTAATGTCCTAACACAGATTTTCAACTCCTCGATATGGTAAAACCAGAAAATTCAGCCCTTCAGGCGGACCAAAACAGTTAAAGGAAGGGCGAAGAAAAACAATGATTCGCTCCATCAGGATATATAGATCCCAGACCACGTAGTCTCGATCTATAGCCAAAAGGAACCAAAATAATATTTCACAATTTCAGTCTGCCGTAGTTGGTGAGAAAAGTCTGATCAGATTCAACCAAAGCAAAAATAACACACCTCCCGGGCAATAGTGGAGTTCTTTCCTTCCGGATCCCCTATTTCTCATACAACAACCTGGGCTCAGGTAAATCTTGACGAACGCAGTATAAGTAATTGGCGCACTGAATCAATGAAAAGAAAAACTAATACCGACGAAAAACATGGACGTTCTGAAACTGACAGAGACAATTCAATTTTGGAACGGAGTGTCTATCTGACTGTAAAATTACACTCACAAATTCGATGATAAAGAGGCCAGAATCAAAATTCACTTCAAAGTACCGGGAAGAAAAGGAGGGAGAAACAGGGGAGGGCGGGAATCAAACACAGAGGGGGAGGGAAAGACAGGCAGCAAGATTAAAATAGAGAAGATTTAAGAGAGGAGAATGGAAGTGGAAATACAAAAAAGAAAAAGAGAAAAACGAAAGAGGAAAACATAATCTAACCTGGCAAAGAAAGAGAAAATGTAATTGAAATGTTGTGGAGGGAATTGGCGTTGGAATGGCCATGTCCGAGGAGGTGAAGGCGGATGAAGGGGGCTTCAGGTGAGGTGGGCTCTCAATTTTCCCGTGGGACCCACTTGGGATAATTAGAAAACACGTGGCTCCCTCAGTCACGACCTTGTCATCATTCGTAAACGATTTGCACAGCAACAGGTCAGCTTATCTTTCCATCCCATCTTTTCAACCCAGAATAAAAGTGACATCAAACTCACGGGTTTATTTAAACCTCTCAAAACATATAAATTCGTATCGTGAACTAAGTTCGTAAGAGTTTTGGTCACAATTATAAGCAAATATTTTAATTTTTATCTTTATTATTAAATAGGTATATAGTAAGTAAAAGCTTTAAAATTGTTGGATTTAAATTTATAATAAATAATTTTTAAAATATAAAAAAATGATAACAAATATAATTTGATTTTAAAAAAATTAAATTCAAATAATGAAATTAAACCCATCAATATTCAAAATTTACTATATTTAATAAATAAATTTCTATAAACTTATATATAAAACAATATTCAAAATTTACGATATTTAATAAATAAATTTCTATAAAACTTATATATAAAACCATTAAGCGTGATTAAATTTAAAAAAAGTTAGCGTGAGTTTAAATGTGAGTTAACACGGTTTTGTAAGTTAAACGCGTAAAAACAAAACTCGGTGTATAAACTCGTGAGTTTAACCGAAGTTCAACGGTCAAATGTTTACTAATGATTAATTCGATTTGGTGGTAGAAATGTAAAGGCGATAAAGCTGGAGAAATAACTCACGAGTTTGATAATGACAAGGTGACATAATGACTTAACAAATTGTTTTAAAATATATACCCTTCTCCCTATTTATAAGTTCATTTTGATCAAATCTCACATACCAAGGAGAGGTAGTTAACTCAATGATTATCGAGGTAAATTTTCAACTTTACCCTCATTTATGATTGGATATTTTTAAACTGTTTCTTCTCTCTCTATCTTCATGGATACAATTAATATGGGTAAACTGGTCACAAATTTCATTTATTATATAAAACTGGACTTATAAATAAGACCGAATTTTTGGGTCAAAATGAACTTATAAATAGGATCAGAGTGGTATTTAATTTTATGTGTTTAATCTTATAGCAAGATATTTTAAAAAAAAATTGCATACATCATTCATAGTTTTAGCTTGTGAATAGGGCAATTTTTTTTTTTCCGGGTGTCTAGTTTGGAATCTGTAATTACCTCTTTCAACATAAATGTTTTCTTTAAAATTTAAACACGAAACTTAAAAGGATTTAACAGGGCTTTCTGCTACAAGGCAGCAGGCTTAAGAAAATTTTATACTTTGATGATGAATTAACACCTTCCTTTGCCCAGTTAGCACTCAAGCAGGTAACCTGTGAGGTCATTACATTACAACCGAGATTAAGATATTTTTTAATTTAATAATCATGAAGTTTTGTTAGTTTGATGTACTAAAAGGGTTTGGTAAGCATATTATTTGAGTCGTTGATAAAAGAATTCAATCTTATATCTAGGTAAAAAATTGACTGGAGTTTTGTTTTATTTTATAGTATTTAAGATATTTTTTAATTTAAGGATGGGGAAGATTTTGAGAGGATTTGATGTACTAGTAACTGTTATTTTACCAGCATTTATTGTAACTAACGTGCAATGTAATAATTTTTTTTTTACCATTCATCATTAATGTCATTAACTAATACTGAATTATAAAGTGGATGTTATAATAAAGACTAACCAAAGGTATAACACAAAAGCATATTTCTTGAGAAAAATTACTAAAAGTTTCTTGTTTAGAAATTTTATTAGTGGAATATATAAAAGCCTGCACAGTATCAAGAATTTATTTACTATGCATAAGAACATATCATATCCTTCAATGCCTAATAATGTTATTAGTTAGTATGATTTATCATTAATCTTTAACAATTTATTTTTATTTCTTTGATAAGATGTATACAATCAATAATAATTACTGCTAGTAATTTTATTCATGTAATTTTATTCAAAAAAAAAACGATTGCGAAATAAAAACTAAATCAATAAGGTTTTAATGAAATTCTATGAATATTATGTTTTGAGATGAAAAAACAAACTCGAAAATTATTTTTATTTTTGCTAGAAAAATGTTTTCTTTTATTAGAAGTAATCATGTTTAGGGTATTGTCAGACATTAAATATAGATACTAAATTTGATATTTTAGTTAAACAAAACTTTAAAAAAAAAAAAAGGACTATATTTTTTTTAGTATGATGATATTTAAATAAAAGTGTGGAATTGTGCATGTGATTGAAGAGGGAACAGGCATACGTGTAAATAACATTTTGGTCAGCAGATGATGCGTTGCTCGTGCTACACGTTTTCTTTCGCCTTTGTGGGGATCTCCATTCTCCATTCTCCATTCTCCATTCTCCATTCTCCACTCCCACTTACTTGCTTCTAGAGAGGACCATCGATTCTTGCCGTCTGCCTTTATATATAGGAAAATCCCTTTTAGTACCAAGTAAATAAGAAAATGTCAAATATATCTTATTTACTGTTTTAAATATCTATATTTTCATTAAACGATATAGACTAATGTTTTAAATAAAAATAAAATTAAGAGATCATTAAAATATATGGTTTACTGTTTTTTTTTTTAATGAAGAAAACATATGGTTTACTACATGAACCAAAATTAAACGAAGACAAAGTATGAGAGCCAAATATTATATTAAACCTATAAAAATGTAACTTTAAATTTTGGCCAAACATGCATGATTCATTGATTCATCCTTCTGCTGCGTTTCTATTATTATCATTTTTAATGCTCATTGTTCTTCACTTGTCTCCCTCAGCCGTCATTATCCCTTGCCTCAGTCCAGCTGTCCAGGCATCACCCTCTTAAGAGGAAAGGAATCTAAATATATTCACTATTTATTATAGTAGATTTTTATTATATTTAATATTACAACAATATTTCCCAGTATTAAATCCTTACCATTAAAACTTAATGAAGATAGAAATCTATAGAGAAATTCCTCTTCCCTCTTTATATTTTTGACCAAGTTAAGAATAATCGTTTAGTGTGTTTTTAAACAAATCAGTGAAATCACACCATTTATGTTATTTAAAATTTCTTCATTCGAAAACTGACACTGACTTCAATATAATAAACATATTTTGTGAGGATTCAAATAGTACTCCCCACACCATGCAATTAGGCTTGCCCTGCCATTCTACTCCGCGGCTCCCTCACTCATATTTCTGGAGAAGAAGCTTCGTTACATGACAGGAGTCATGGGCCGAACTTGGTCCTCCCAAAACCCGCTGGGCCCATCCATGCCTTTACCCTTCCAGAACGGGCCCAAATCATGAACCACCCATTACCCTTCCAGAACGGGCCCAAATCATGAACCATCCCATCTTCTAATGTAGCTCCTCACTCCCTCTAGCTAAGCGTCGGGCCTTCACCAAAAAAAAAGGAGTTTCGATACCCACTGGTTAATATAAAAGCTTTGTTAGTGGGGATAGAATGGCGAATACGGGTGCTCTCGTGCTGGTAAAACAAAAGGACTCTCAGGCGGCTATCTCTACGGAGGAGGAAGATTTACTAGAAAGGAGTTCTAAGAAGATTAAAAAAGTGATACAGGGATCTTTGTGGAAGGATTAGTGTGTTTGGCCGAAAGCGGGAGCAACCCGGTGCACCTACAATACTGGAGGGCATTCCTTTGCAGATAAGCTGAAGGGTACGTGTGCTGAGGACGGTGCCTTGGGTGGGAAGAAAGATGCAGATAACCCTTTATCTGATGACTTGATGAGTGATTCAGAACGTGAAGAGGAGGAAAAGAAATGTAAGATCACTGAAAATGCTAGGTTTCCTTCATTTAGTTTCTCAGACAAAATGAAGCAGAGACTCTGCAAAGCATGGAGTAAGGCTGTCGTAGTTAAACTGCTTGGTAGGAGTATTGGGTTCCGGGCTCTGGAAAAAAGGTTACAGATGATGTGGGCAAAACGTGGTGTGATAACACTAATTAATATGGGACATGGATATTTTGTGGTTAAGTTCACCAATGAAGATGACTACTCAAATGCTCTTCTCGGGGGTCCATGGTTAATATATGATCATTACCTTACAGTGCAACCTTGGGATGCTAATTTTAGGCCTGAAAAAGCTAATATAGACAAGGCTGCTGTCTGGGTTAGAATTCCAAAGTTGCCGTTACAGTATTATGATAATGAGGCCCTATCTATGATTGGTAACACGATTGGGAAGACATTAAAAGTTGATATGAATACTTCCTGCCAACTTAGGGGCCATTTTGCAAAGATTTGTGTTTTGGTAGAATTGGGCAAGCAGCTAATGCAAGGTTTTTACTTGGATAGGGAAGCGTTTTATCTAGAGTATGAAGGTTTACACCTTCTTTGCACGATGTGTGGCCATTACGGTCATAAATTCGAAACTTGCCCAAGTCGAAGAATGGGGGCTGAGGAGGAGCAGGTCAAAGATATTGGAACTAACAATGCGAAGGAGGATAGGGGAACAGATCAAAAGACGGAGGAGCAGTGGAGAGTAGTTCAGAAGCAGCGTCGACCAAAAAAAATGAAGGAGAAAGCTAGTGATGTGGCTAAACAACAAAATGTGGGGTCAAGATTTGGAGTATTAGCTGATGTGGAAGGAATTAATGATGTAGTTAATGATGCTACGAAGGATTTAAATCAGGTTTTAATTTCCCCTGTCTGGAGGCCGTTAGAACAGAGTGCAACGAGGAAGATGAAAGGGAAGGGGAAAGGCACGAGGAAGGGCGCAGATACGGATTCTGTTATGGAGGTTGTGGAGAACGCACAAGCGGATATCGTACAGCAGCAGAGCAGGCGAGTGGAGAAACGAACGCGCGCAGTGTCAGAAAACACGTGTACGGAAATCCTGAGGATAACAATGGGGGACGATCGTGACATGCATGAGAATGAAAAGTTAGCTGATGATGTGCGAGTAAATGAAGGTGAGTCAGCAATGGATCAGAATTTACCTTCTGAGCCCACAAATTTTGACCCTGGTGAAAAAGAGGAGAATCGATGGGGGTGATGGACGTTTACAATGAAATGGATGTTAAAAGCCCAGGCGAGGATGAGGTGCTTTGTGCGAAAACGGGCTGGACTTGGACATATCCATGGTGCCGTAAACCCAAATGTGATTGGTTCAATGTTTTTTCCATTTTATCAAATCTTTTAATGGATTGTACATTTTATTGGAATGCCGGAGGGCTCGTGGAAAAGGCCTTCTTAGGAATTTAAAGTTGTGCGGTGGGCCTAAGCCCGATCTTTTAGTGCTTGCGAAACAAGAATAGATGATGCTTTCGTCTTCGGGGTTTGTCAACGTTGGGTTACGACTGCTCGAATCATCCTAGCGTGGGTAGATGCGGGGGTTTAGCCATTGCTTGGAATAGTTCCGTATTTCAAGATGTAATTGAAGAGGATAGACGCTTTTTCCATCTTCATTGCCGGATTGATCAAGTTCCTCCCTTTTCACTGACGGTGGTGTATGCGATCCCCCATTCGAATTTCAGAGAATTGCTCTGGGAGAACATTTCGCGATTGTCGAAAATAATCTCAGGGCCTTGGAGCGTTATGGGTGATTTCAATGATATCCTTAATGCTCATGAGAGGATTGGAGGCAGCAGGAGTTGTAGTCGAAGGTTGCAATGGTTCCATGATCAGCTAGTTGACTGCGGCCTCAATGATATGGGAGCAATTGGCCCTAAGATGACATGGAAAGGGCCTCGTCGACAAGGATGTTCAAGGCTTTACGAGCGACTGGACAGAGTGCTAGTCAATAACGTATTTCTGGAGCTCATACCGGAATCGTTTACAAAGGTATTGCCCCGAACTAATTTCTCTGATCACAATCCATTATTATTGATTGTTGCTGATAATCGTATTCGGCGAAATATGAAGCCTTTTCGATTTGAGGCCATGTGGCTAACTCACAATTCTTTTAATGATTTCCTTAAGAATAACTCGGTCAAGTGGTGTTAGTCTCCCGTTAGTTTGAATAATTTAAAAGGAAGCATTGAAGAATGGAATAGAAATGTCTTTGGATTTGTTGAAAAGAAGAAAGCCAATTTGCTGGCTCGGCTCAGTGGAATCCAGAATTCAATGGCTTATCCTCGTTCAAGGTTTCTCTGTGATCTTGAGATGCAGTTACAGAGTGAATTGACCGAGGTTTTACGTGAGGAGGAGATGAAGTGGTTTCAAAAATCTAAAGCCTTATGGATTACTAAAGGAGACCAGTAATACTCGCTATTATCACCTTAAAACTTCTATGCGTAGAAGGAAAAATAGAGTTTTATTTCTAAAAGATGATAATGGCAAGTGGGTTGATCAGGAAGATGAAGTTAAGCGATTAGTTTTATTCTTCTTCAAGAATCTCTTTCAGCGTAAAGCACGGTAAGAGAGCTTCATTCGAAATGAACTTTCTGTTATTGATGAAGAAGTTCGCCAAAATCCGGGTATTTTGCCTTCGAGATGAGGAAATTAAGGAAGCTTTATTTTCGATGGGCCCTTATAAAGCTCCAGGAGTGGATGGTTATCCACCTATTTTTTATCAAGCTAACTGGGATTTGGTGGGTGCTTCGGTTTGTAAGTATGTGAAAGAAGCTTTCAGCGGTTCTTTGTCATTGGAGGAATCTAATAGAACTCTGATTGCATTAATTCCAAAAATAGAGCGTCCTGAGTATGTAACTCACTTTCGACCGATCTCTCTCTGCTCTGTTCATTACAAATGTCTTTCCAAGATCATTACTGGAAGATTAAGATATATAATGGACAAGATCATTTCTCCTTACCAAGCGGGTTTTATTAAAGGGAGCGAGATCCGGGATAATATCTTAATTGGTCAAGAGATTCTTCATACGATGGGGAAGGCTAGAGGTAAAAAAGGTTTGATGGCTCTAAAGATTGATTTGGAAAAGGCTTACGACCGCATTAGCTGGTGCTTTCTTAAGCAAGTCCTGTTGGAGGCTGGTTTTGATGATGGGTTTGTGACTCTTATTTTGAATTGTGTTTCTTCTGTTCAGTATAGTGTTTTATGGAATGGGGATCAAACAGAATTCTTCTCCCCTAACCGTGGATTACGTCAAGGGGATCCTATTTCCCCTTACTTGTTTGTGTTATGTGTAGACAAGCTTTCCCACATTATTAATGATGAAGTAAGTCAAGGGAGATGGAAGCCAATCAGGACTTCACATACAGGACCTGAAATCTCTCATTTAATGTTCGCGGATGACATCTTGTTTTTCGGAGAAGCCTCTTTAGTACAAGCAGATTCTATTATGAAATGTCTCAATAGATTTTGTGAGGCATCTGGTGAAAAGGTCAGTTTGGCTAAGTCCTCTATGTTCTTTTCTAAAAAAGTTCCTGAGGCTTTGAAAAGGGGAATTCAGGGAATTACAAAAATGAAGATATCTTCAGAAGTGGGCAGGTATCTCGGTTTTCCACTGACAAGAGAACGAAGTACAAGAGGTAAATTCCAATATGTAATAGACAAGGTGAAATCTAGACTTGCAAATTGGAAGATGAATACTTTATCAATGGCAGGAAGAGTAACCTTAGCAAAATCAGTGATTAGCTCGATACCTCTTTTTCCTATGCAAGTGTCTCAATTACTGTTAGCATATGTAGAGAGGTGGAGCGATTACAGTGCAACTTTGTTTGGGGTAGATCTAATAGCCGTGGTTATCATAATGTTGGATGGAACACTTTGTTGCAACCCAAAAATTATGGTGGTCTCGGCTTCAAGAAGCTTACATCAATGAACCAGGCTTTCGGATGTAAGCTCGCTTGGAATTTAATTGCTGGTTCTAATAGATTATGGACTGAAGTTTTGTTTCACAAATACATGATAAGGAACGACAATAATTTGCTTGATTCTCGAGCTGGAGATTCTACTCTTTGGCACTTTATCAGTAGGCAAAAGGAGTATATTGAAGAAGGGGGGTCATGGCGTGTTAGGAATGGGAATTCAGTCAAGTTTTTCAGTGATAAATGGCTTATGAAGGAAGAAAAAATAGATCAGTATTGTCTAAGGATCTTATCTGAGGAGGAAAAGATGAGTAATGTTTCAGAGTGGATAATTGACAGATCCTGGGATGTTAATCGGCTTAGATCTATTATCCCTAAGGAGGTGTTGCAGAAATTAGTTACTACTATCCCTCCAATGGAAGAAGCAGGTGAGGACGTATTGATTTGGAGTGCAGCAAGTAATGGAGCTTTTTATGTTAAGTCAGCTTATTTTGTAATACAGCCTCCAGAGATTCATCTTTTGGAACCTTCATACAAGCTAATCTGGAGGTGGCCTGGAGCAGAGCGTATAAGGGTGTTTATGTGGCTTGCCTATCACAATAGGCTTCCTACAAATGATTGGCGTAGCAAGTGGTCTTCTACCTCAAAGCATTATGTCCTTTGTAATGTGCAAGCGAGACTCGTCCTTCATATTGTAAGGGATCGTACGTATGCAAAGAGTATGTGGAAGTCGTTAGTCCATAATGGGTTTCATTCATCTTTCTTTGCTAAACCATTACATCGGTGGTTGTTTATGAATCTCCGGAGCTGATTGGTATTTCGCTTTTTCCGGAATCGACTTTTGGTGTAGGTATTTGGAAATTATGGTCTTTGGAGAAATCGGGCAATTTTTGACAAAGAACTTTGTCAAACCTTATCATCCAAAGATCGATTATTATGCGAGATAAAACATAACTTTGTAATTGCGGGAGTTCGTCTGTGGATGTTAGTTTGCCCGTAGCTTCAAGGAAATGGACTAAACCTCCACCACGGTGGGTTAAACTCAACGTCGATGGAGTCTGTTTCAATCTCGGCGAGGAAAGCTGGTTGTGGTGGTGTCATTAGAGACTATCGGGATCTTGGAGAGTGGGATTCGCAGACACTCTTGGTTATTGTAGCCCTCTTGAAGCCGAGGAATGGGCTCTATTAAAGGGTCTCCAAATGGCCACGGAATCAAGGATGCAAGGAAGTCATTTGTGAATCGACTCTAACATTCTAGTTGAGATGTTAGTGATGAGAATTACTCTAATTCATACAGCCTAGTTTTATTTGAGATTAAGAGGATGATGAAGCTTAGCTGGAGTTTGCGGATACACCATATATCTCGGGGAGCAAAATCGGGTTGCGAGATAGACTAGCGAAGGAAGCATTGTCTAAGTCTTCCCTTTATGTTTTATGTCCACGTTTTATTCGGCCTTTACTTGCTGATGATTGTATGGGACCTTGTTCCCTCAATTCTCTATTTTAATTAAATTTCCTCGTTGATACCAAAAAAAAAAAAAAAAAGCTTTGTTAGTGGTTGATTTGTCAATATCTTTGTAAGCATTCTTTAAACCTGGATGTAAGCCCTAACCCTAATAGAGTACCGGTGTCTACCTCACCTTCACTCCTTGGTTTCTCAGCTGATTCCTAGAGCCATGACTACCCACCTCTTCATGCTCATCAAAACCTGTCTTGATCATCATCTTCTGATTGCTCTCGCCCGTCACTGATGGGGGGGGATAACCACATTCTCACAATAAACGGTGTCGTCTCCTCGTGGGACGAGCTTCATAGTGAGCCTACCATTCAGTCGGTGAACTTCCAAACACTCGTGATTCTCCATTCTCTCTGCTCTCATCATAAGCCTTCCTTCAATGTTCTCCCTCCTGAAAACCCACTGCACTCCCACCCATCTGTGTCAGCAGAGCTATGGATCGTGGGAACTCCCTCATCTCAACTTTTATGTATCTGTCGACCATGTTTGTTTTATGGGGGCAGAAGAAAATTCTTGTTTCACTTCCTCTTCGCCGCTTCCAGGATTATTTGATATCAAACTAATGGGAATAGTCTCCACTCGAGCTTCAAGCAAATACAGAGTGATTAACCCCTGCAACAAATCACACTAGAATAGTACAATGTATTGAACCACAACCCATTTTTGGTTTGTGGGAGAGGAGGAGGGGAGTGGATGAATGCTTAGAGAGGATATTGACTAAATTGTCATTAATAAAGGGAATATTTCTTTTTATCAAGAATGTATTTTAAAATATTGAAAAAAATTCATGAGCTATTTAATAAAAATGAGAAGATTTTTTTTTTCTCCTCTTCCTCCCCTTTTTCCCTTCAAACCAAACAAACTCTAAACATTATGGGCTAGTTTACGATGGAGACAATGGCCCTTATTTATACACTGTACACTACTCAATAGACCTGCCAACAGAATACAACTTGACAAACTAAATGAAACACAAATACAATGGGGCAACACTAATACTAACCAGGCCCCATAACAGCCCAATAACAATCCTCAGCTAATTCACTCAACACAATGCTGAAGTGTTGAATCAATGACTGAAATTGGTATATATATCAAAAAAAAAAAAAGACTGAAATTGGTCTTCATATCAAGCAATCTTCAATAATAATATAGTGTGACAACTTGAGTGCTCAAACACTTGCTTCAAATCCTGTACATCATGCTAAAAGCAAGCATATTGAAATAGATGTACAATTTATGAAAGATCAAGTCCTATCTGGTTTTATAGAAATTAGATATGTGTCTTCCTCTCATTAAATAGCTGATTGTTTTACTAAAGCTTTATCTTATTCTCAGTTTTCGGTGATGAGGCGCTGCGTCAATGGATTTTGTGTGCCGCAGAGGAAGAACGGAAAATGACAGAGAAAACTCTCCGGACTGAACTCATTATTCCCACACAAGGCTCTTTTATCCAGCTGTGCCTTCTTATTAGGAGGACTTGAGCTCCTAAGTGGTTATTCTGACCTAAGATGCCCGTGTCGCTCAGGCCCACACGAAGCCTTAGGGGTATGGAGGTCTTTTCAATGGCAACCTGAAACGGCTGGTTTTTTCATTCCGACAAAACTCCGATGGGAATATTATTCAAAGGAATAGGGTTGGGAGGAGGCTGAGGCGTAACAGGGGACATAAACACGGGGCTAATTAAGATTGAACACACCATCCATTCAACAACAACTTTGTTGGGTTTTTGAATATATCAAGAATCCAAGTAAAGTACCAGGCCTGCTCCATACCCCACTTTCTTGTTTCTGGTCAATTAAAAAACTGTTTATTAGATTCCATCTTCAAATATATTTCACTGCTCCAGAGTGTGTACACCTCTCAATCGGAAAGTAACATCCAAATCAGTTGTAACTCTCGCCGGCAATATGCTCATAAGGCCATATTAAAGTGCCAGGTGCACTATACTCTCGGAGGATTCAAATCACTGTAAGCCACGACAACAAGGCTTTTTTTTCAATTTGCCCTTTTTAAAATAACTATTTAACAAAATGCCCTTGTTTGGAAACTATTTAAGCATTTGCCCCTGTTTAGTCGACTAATGCCCCTGTTTAGTCGACTAAATCACGGCAAACAATTTTTTTGAACATCCCCAGCGATTTAGTCGACTAAACATAAGTGTTTAGTCGACTAAATCGCGGGGAATTTTTTTTTAAACATCCACGCGATTTAGTCGACTAAACACTTATGTTTAGTCGACTAAATCAAATTTAAGCCTTTAAAAAAAATCGACTCCACGCGATTTAGTCGACTAAACACTTAGGTTTAGTCGACTAAATCAGTCCAAAGGCGTTTTTTAAAAGCCCCAAACGCACATTCAAAACCCTAATCGACTATAGGAGCCCTTTCCCCTTCCAATACTCTCTTTTTCGGTTTTTAGTGCGGCCCATCAAGGTTTAATACGATTCCACCTAGTTGAAGGTATGATTGTTGTGTAATCTTTGTAGTTTCACTTTGTTAAGCTTTTGTTTTTGTTTGTAACCTGAAACCCTTCGTTTTTCAGCTCCCAAATTCTTGTGTGAAGGATGAGTTCAAGTCCAAACACACATGTTATCGTAATCTACTATAGTGGAAGGCATTTTGTAGGTCCCGATGGTGTTCAATTTGAAGGAAACACGAAGATGATGAAAATCAAACGGGGCACTACATACAACGAGCTCAAAGAAAGAATTTATCAAAAATTGGGGCTACATGGAAGACAAGGTATTCATCGGTTAATTGCCAAAGTGGAGACTATAGTGGGTAAGGATAGTGTGTACTACATTAGTAACGATGTATGTGATGATGAAGACGTAGAATGTGTCATAGATGCATTTGCTAATCGGAGAGCACAAAATTTTATTGAGATATATGTTGAGCTTGAATCGGTGAATCATCATCTATACCCATGCATACAAGATCTCGCACAATATTTTGGTCAAGAAGACACACTGTCCGTGTATCTCGCACCTCCACAAGTCTTAAGTCGTAACATTGACGGATGAAGAGGAAGAGGAGGATGAGGAATATGAGAATATGCATAGCGATGAAGAGGACGATTTTGAGAGGTTTATTTCACTAGGTGACTCATTAATCGATGTAGAGGGTGATTTTGATGCCCACACGAACCCGTAAACTCGAGTATCGCAACAATGCCACCAATTCGTGTTGACCCAATTAGAAGTGGTAAGTTAGTAAACTTGTATTTGTGTTTGTATTTGAATTTTTATTTGGTGGTTCGACAAAGAAAACATCTTGACAAATGTAGGGACTGAGAGTGAGCCATTTTGGAACGAAAGCCCACACTATTCCTCCATTAATTGGGCATACTGTGATGATGACATAGACATGTTGTATGGTGATGATGAGGGGCAAGGTGGTTGGCATTTAGGTGATCCATTATATCTCGTATCGAGTTTCATTCTAAGTCCGAAATGCAACATGCCGTGAAATTATATTGCATGAAGTCTCATCGTACAAAGCAAAAGTTGCAAAAAGCGATGAGAATAGGTTTGTGATGCGTGTCGAAACCATGCGACGGTTGTCCCTGGTATATGAGGGCAATTTTCCCCAAGAATGGAAATTGTTGGGTGGTGCGTAAGTGGGGTCAAGAGCACACTGCCTAAACCGTAATCTCACCCGGATCATAGATGACTAGATTCGGATGTTATATGTGCATCCATTATCGTAAGTTTTCCATTTGTTTTTTAGTTACATTCGGTTTAGTTATTGATGACGTGTATAATTTGCTTTGTTGTCATTAGGTATGTTAAGAGAAGATCCACTTTAAAACCGGTCTGATACAAGAGAGGATACAACGTCTGTATGGATATAATGTAACATACATGAAGGCTTGGAAGGCGAAAATGAAGGCCATTGTGAAGTTATTTGGTGATTGGGAGGAATCATATGCATTCTTGCCCAATTGGTTGACATACATGACGCAGTGTAACGTGGGTTCTTTTTCGGGCTTGATACGAGATGAATGTTCCGACCATCGTCGTTTTTATGTTCACTTACGCGTCTTTCCTAGGGTTTTTTGGACATTTAACTGCACCATTGAAGCCTTTAAATACCGTAAGCCCATACTACAAGTTGATGTCACCCACTTGTACGGAAAATACAAAGGTACTCTTTTGATTGCGACTTCACGGGATGGGGATGGGAAGGTCCCGCCCATTGCCTTTTGTTGTTCCTCCCGGTGAGAAGTATGATGATTGGTGGTGGTTTCTTTGTCTCATACGTGATCATGTGACGCAGAGGCGTGGTATTTGTTTGATATCCGATCGTCACGCCGCAAGTATCATAAAGGCGGTTAAAGATCATCGTAATTGGCAGCCTCCATACGCCTATCATGTGTATTGCCTACGTCATGTCGGGAGCAACTTTAATACTAAGTTTAAGGATATACAATTGAAGAAAACAGTTATGAAACTAGGTATGCAATTTCACATTTTAAGTACTTCTTGCACATATTTGTAATCATTTACTTGTTTCCATTGTTATGAGTTTACAATCGAAAATGTCTATGCAGGGTACATGAGTTCAAAGATCCTATTTGACATTCAGTTTCAGGAATTTATTGAAACACATCCACAGTTTGCGTCCTGGTTTGATCGACTTCCAAAGGGGAAATGGTGTAGGTCCTATGATGAAGATGGACGGAGGTTCGGTCACATGACCACTAACCTAGCCGAGTGTGTCAACAAAGTCCTCGGGGTGCCGTAATCCGCCGATAACGGCATTGGTGAAGATGACTTGTAGTAGACTTGTCGAATATTTCGTCACGAGGCGTGTTGAGATTAACAAACATGTGGCTGCAGGTAGGATAGTGTCAAAAAAGGTTGAAGAAGCCATACAGAAAATGGATCATTTGTGATCACGTATCCGCGTGCGACTCTATGATGTAAATTTACAGTTATTTGAGGTTGAGGACGCACACAACCAATCTACACATGACGCCTAGGTGACATAGTGAGGGTTGACTTGATCAATCGAAAATGTCAATGTGGGAGGTTCACGGCAAGAAGGTATCCCTGAGCCATGTATTAGCAAGTATGCAAGATGGAAAATTTAAACCATTATGATTTTGTTGACCCGGTATTCACTATGCCATACATAAGTCGTATATCTTTGCACATTGGTACCCTATAGGCAATGAATTGTTGATTCAACAAGGTGATGGCCCTACTGATTATCCCGAACGCAAGTTTGGCACGTACACGTGGAAGACCAAAGTCTACAAGGATACAAAATGAAATGGATTGGGTGGAGTCTCAACCTCGAGCGGTCAAAGCAAAGATGTAGGAGTTGTAACCAAGTCGGTCATAATGTGCGTACATGTCCAACGAGGATTAGACAATCTTGAATTCTATGTAACGTGTCTTGCATTGAGTTTATGATTATTAGTTTTTTTGTTTTGGCTTCAAACTTTGCATTTGATTTATTGTAACATTAGCGGTTCAATCGTATGCAAGACCATTAATTGATGATCAAAATACCGCAAGTCACTTTGATATGTAAAAGGGATATATTTCGGGTTTTGTGCATCTTTGAAATCGAATTGGGATTGAGGGGTACGCGCTTGATTTAGTCGACTAAACCATACCGGTTTAGTCGACTAAATAGGTTTAGTCGACTAAACCGTATGGTTTAGTCGACTAAATCAAGAAGCACCACCCTCACCCGTCCAATTCGATTTCCAAAGATACAATTCAACCTTCCAACTCAATTTTACATACTTGAGGCATCCTCACCCGTCCAATTCGATTACCAAAGATACAATTCAAGAGGCGAATGCAATTTTACATACCTAATTGGATAAATTCATACCACAAACCAAAAGCAACAAAATTCATTAAAAATAAACATCAATGTCATTACACTTAGACAAAGTCTAACCACACAAACTAAAAAGCAACATCAAGTCAAACGAAATCGCAAATGTCAAAAAACAACAATGGCAAGTACAAATAAATCTATGCTTCCCGCCGGATGTGTCGCCTCCTCCTCGAGATGGAGTTCCCCGGTCATCGTCACCGCCGACCTCCCGCTCTCGTCCAAGCCGCAATCGACCAAGCCTATCCTCTATCCCCTTCATCCGACCCCGCATCCACCTCCACCTTTCATTCTCTTTTTTCAATGTGGCTCTTCCGCCACTTTTTAGTTTTGCTTCCATCTTGGCATTCGTTTCGTGTTAGCATAGATGGCTTTCATGACATCATCAAGGGAGAATCCACCCTCCGGCACAACAAAGTCCTCCATCTCAAAGATCGTCGTCGTCATCATCATGTAACTCGGGAGCAACAACGGGTGGAATCGGGCCAAAGATCCTCCTCAACATTAGAGTAATGCCACACACCATTTGGCCCCTTTGAGATCTTGCACCGCTCCGAGACGCGTCCAAAGATGGCATTCCATGTTTTCGAGACTCACCATTTGCTCGGTGTGCATAGGAACACCGAAATGCTCCAATATCCTCCGAACCGGATACGCGTAAGGAGTGCAAAGATTAGCCTTCGTTTGGCCTTATACATCATATTGCAAACGAAGTGCCTCCAATTCACGTTAGTGCTATGACGAATAGCCCACATAATGTGAATGTCACCCTCCAACACCCTCGAATGATTGTAAGCCCGAGGGAACAAGATGTGGGTGACGACATAGAAGAGGATACGGCACTAACAATGTCACCGGGCCCACGTAAAGTATAGGTCTATCAGCTCCCGGCTTCCGAATCTCATGCACCGCGTCCTCCCGATGAAATCCCTCTAAGTTCAAAGATGCTATCCACATCACACCGAACACCCCCGCTCCATCAAAATCATAGCCAAGTAACACCCTCCGTCATCGGGCGTCACATATATGTCTACCCCCGCAGACGCGAGACCGCAAATCACCATTTATATAGCTCATGTTATGGTAGAAAGCTCTCACCATAACCTCGAATACCGACAAGTCTTCTCCGCCAAGCCTCTCGATGGGAATTCCCGCAACATCACCACTATGTCAAATCCCTCATTCGCAAAGAATCCGAAATCTAATGACTTTGGCTTGATGATGGGTCCGGGTGGCAAATTTCTCCATGAATCGCTCATGCTCTTGTACATTGTTATTGAATAGATAACCGAAAAGGAAGATCCACAACGGGCTCAGCTCTTCTTGATGTGCCCTAGAGGAGGATGCCCCGCGGTTCGCTCGTTGCTTAATCCGCCTCCCACGCTCATTGTCGGTGTTAGAAGGAGCTTGTCTACGACGCATGATGGCAACAACAACCTACAAATGGACATTATAGGTTATTCGAAAAACATTAATCATAAACAAACGACTATAAACATCTAACGTAAACAACAAAATCACCAAATCAACATAAACAACAAAATCACCCAATCAACATAAACAATTAAATCACCCAATCAACATAAACAACAAAATCAACCACAACAAGAAATAAACAACAAACTTACACAAAATCAACATAAACAAACATTCATCATTATAAACAACAAACATTCAGCATTTTAACAAATAAACACAACCAACAAGAAATAAATTGATGAAAAACGAAGTGAAATTCGTCCAAAATTAAAAAAATTATCAACCGATGTAAATATTTCCACTTTCACATGTACATTCCTCATTTTTATCCATAAATCATAAGTAAATACTCAAATCAATCAAACATACATAACAAAATCACCCAATCAAACCACAAAAGGCAAAAACGCAAATGGGGGTTCGCATAAACACAAGAAGAAAGCGGAAACGCAAGAAGAACAACGGAAATTCGAAATCGAGATGAGAATATAACAAACATACACAAATCAATCAAAGATACACAAGAAAATCACCAAATGAAAGCACAAAATGAAAAAACGCAAATGGGGTTCAAAAAAACGCAAGAACAACGGTGGAGATTCGCAATGGAGATGAAAACATACCGAATACGACACAAATGAAACTAGAATCAAGCTTCCTTCGCTACCCACCAATGGATTCATCAAGGTTTGAGTGAAAAAAACAGAGGAGGAGAGGTGTATGCGGCTCCTATAGTCGATTAGGGTTTTGAATGTGCGTTTGGGGCTTTTAAAAACGCCCTCTGATCGATTTAGTCGACTAAACCTAAGTGTTTAGTCGACTAAATCGCTAAATCGTCAGATTTTTAAAGGCTTTGTCTTGATTTAGTAGACTAAACATAAGTGTTTATCGACTAAATCGCGTGGATGTTTAAAAAAATTTCCCATGATTTAGTCGACTAAACACTTATGTTTAGTCGACTAAATCGCTGGGATGTTCAAAAAAATTCCCCTCATGATTTAGTCGACTAAACACTTATGTTTAATGACTAAATCATGGATGTTCAAAAAAATTGTTTGCAGTGATTTAGTCATTAAGCAGGCGTTAGTCGACTTAAATAGGCGCAAATCTTTAAATAGTTTCCAAACAAGGCGTTTTGTTAAATAGTTATTTTAAAAAGCGAAATTAAAAAAAGCCTCGACAACAACAATCCAGTGCGCGCATATATACACTTTGGAATCTGAGATATGGATGGTGATTTAATTTACTTCTGGTTGTGTTGATGTCATTGGTTAAGAAGCGTCACCTCCTCCTCCTTTCTCTCTGGTTTTTTTCGGGAAACTCCTCCTTTCTCTTTTACCTTTTGAAAGAAAATAATTGAAGAAAACAGTCTAATCCCGTATAAAATGTCAAAATGATTTTGGTTAGATGACTTGGCAATCCCAAGTCCCAACGTATAAGCTCCAGCTACCTAATTGGTAGTGCCTCCCGGTCAAAATTTATTGTAAAATTCATATTACAAATTTTATTTTCTATTTAGGATTAGAGGATTATATCTTAAAGGGGAAGGCAATAATATATTGTTTCCCGGTTAGGTTAAAAATAAAATTTTGACAACTCACTTATTTTTGAAATTTTTTAATCATTGGTATTGATTTTATTCCCATACTTAAAGGTTTGAAGATGATACAACTTTGATCCTATTTATAAATCTAAATCAACTAACTCTAACAATTAGTTAACTTATTAATTATGAGTTAAAATTTTAATTTTGTCTTCATCTATGATTGATTCCAAAAGTCAACATAAATAATTTATTTTTGTTTATTGCCATTAATAGGGGAAAGTAAAAACACATTTATTACTCTAAAACTAAATTTATAATAAGAACTAAATTTTTTAGTTAAAATAGACTTATAAATAAGACCAAAATGGTATCACTCTACAATTAAGAATGAATTTAATTTACTGATAATGCATCAGTGAGTTACATACTAAATGAAAACAATACTAGCTTTTTAAGCACTAAATCAATTTTAAACAATAATAGTATTTTTATTAGTATGATTGAATTTCACCTTCGAAGTTTGAACACTTGATCAGGGGACTCTTTGCCTCTCTAATGATTAAGGTTTAAATATAATTTCTCATAATTTTTTAATCTTCTCCAAAACTTCATTTCCCACATTTGTAACAGGAGTAAAATTTTAAAAACAATAAATTTAATATATACTCTCTCTGATTTTTATTATAAGGAACCAATTAACAAGTATACTTGGTTATTTTTTAAGACATTGCTTGTTTTTAAAAGAGCATTAAATATTTTTTTTCCATACATGTCCATAATTAATAAGGGTAGTAAGTAAGAGTAATAATAATTAATATGATATTAGAATTTAGTGTAACTAATAGGGGTAATATTAGAAATAACTTAAATTTTGGGACAAACTTAATGATGGTCATTAAGTATTTTTTATTGGTTTGTGAAAATTGTTAGTTGGTGTCTTGTACTCCCTCTGATTTTTATTATAAGACACAAATTAACAATTTTTACAAATTAATACAAACAATTAAAGTTATTAAATTTGTCCTAAAATTTAAGTAATTTTTAATATTACCCCTATTAGTTGCATTAAACTGTGATATCATTTTAATTATTACTTTTACTCACTACCCTTGTTAACTATGCATACATGAAAAAAATATTTAATACTCTTTGAAAAAAAGTAAATGTCTCATAAAAATGACCAAATACACTTATTAGTTTGTGCTTTATAGTAAAGACTAGAGGGAGCATTTAATGAGTTAAAGTACCACTCTAGTCCTATTTCTAAGTCCATTTTGACAAAAAAAATTGGTTTTATTTATAAGTCTAGTTTTATGTAATAAATGAGATTCTGACAATTTTACCCATATTAATAATATCCTTGAAGACAGAGAGAGAAGAAACAGTTGAAAAATAAATGAGAGCAAAGTTAAAAATTTACGCCATAATCATTGAGTTAACTACATTTTTTTAGTATGTGAAATTTAGTCAATATAGACTTATAAATAGGATCAGAATATTATAATATTATTAACAATGTCTTAATTTAAAGACAGTGCGAGAGGTGGGTGTAATTGAAGGGGTCAAACTGTGTTGGAAACTTGGAATAATATCTAGTGAAAGAGCCAATATTGAGCGAGCAAAGCCAATGATGAGGGCTGACACAAATTGGAATTGAAAGTAGTACACAAATATGGATAACCTAGCTGTACCTCATCTACGGAACTCTCTCTCTCTCTCTCTCTCTCTCTCTCTCTCTCTCTCATCAAACCCTATGTCCTGCTTTCCCAACTCCCATTTCCTCCCTCGGAAATTTCACTCTCCCCCCATGCCAGCTTGCATTCTTCCTATTCCCCATTTGATACACTATTTCAATCTTCCTCTTCTATTTACTTCTCCTGCTCATCACTTTAACTAATAAATATATTTCGTCTTTTTTATAATGTATTTATTTATTTTTAGAAAGTATTACATATTTTTTTATGTATATCTATAACTAATAAAGGTAATAAAGGTAGTAAATGAATATAATAATTAATATAATATTAGAATTTAATACAATTAATAAGGATAATATTAAAAATTATTTAAATTTTACAATAAATTTAATAATTTTAACTGTTTTTATTAGTTTGTAATAATTGTTAGCTTGTGTCTTATAATAAAGATTATAAGGAATATTTACCTTTTTGATTTCTTCATCTCCCCTCAAAAAAGAAGAAGTTCTCATTTAATTTTTTAATCAGAATAATTAATAGTATTATACTGTATTTGATAGTTGATGGTCGGTTTATATATTGTTATAGACTCATCCGATTCACATCGAATTGGTAAGTAATACTCATAAACTTTGAAAGTGATCAATATTTATTTATTGAAATTTAAATTCATTTCAGGTCATAGTTTCCTGACTCAACATCAGTACAGTCCCATCAACAGTTCAAGTGTTAAACACCCACCTGAATTTATGAAGGCGTGCTTTTCGAGAACTGTGGTCAGTGCTCCAATAAACCTTAGTCAATTCTGGGCTGAGATTGAAGTTGAAGGCCTTTTCCCATCCTATCCCGCAATCTTATTCATTCACCTGTCCCAGTGTACATTCTCAGAGTTAGTTTTTTCAAAAATATCTATTCTATCAAATCATATTAAAATATCGAGTCAAGGCATTTTTTTTTTGACAGATACAGCAAGCTAGAGCTTGAAAGTTAAATGAGTTCAAACTACTGAATAAACCCTGAAGCAAAATGAGTTGGCAGTGAACAGTATAAGAAAAGTAGGATCAAAATTGCTTATTAATGACGATAATGGACTGGCAACAATGCAGGAAAAACAAACTACTTAATAAGGGCAACGTTTCCCTACTCATTTAAAGAACAACTAAGGAGAGTTCCTCCCATTTAGGCTGTTCATATAGGGTTTGGACAGTCCATATTTAATTTTTAAAAAAATTTGTGAGTTTTAAATAAAAAACTCATTTTTAAAAATAATGTTAGTTCATATATTATTTTTATTTTAGATTTTGTACGCATTAAAATAATTTTTTTTTTATAAAAAACAAAAAGTAAAAAAAATAAATCTGGATTATCCACATCTTATTTAGACAGCCTAGATGGAAAGAACTCTCTCTACTCATCCTTGATGAGAAGAGAAACGCGTGCCACCAAGGACTACACCCTGGCGCCTGCATGCTAATTCACCACCTAACTAGGAAACTAGCCTCATGGAGAAGTGAAACAAAAAGGGTAACAAATGGATTCGAGGTTTTTTTTTTTTTTTTTTAAAAAAAAGTATTATCATCTAGTATCCGCTGCTTCTTTCACCACATGTGTCTGCTCTGGGACATGGATTCCAGATTTGTTTACAAAGGAAAATCAACCGTGAACCGTCCTAATTGGACTCACACCAGGCGTCTCAAATAAAAAGGATGAAGCTGATGAAACTCTATGAAAGTTGCAATTACAATTTGTTGCCCGGGGAAGCCCTTCTTGAACCTCCAGTAATGTGTTGGGGCTTTCATCTCCAAACCTATCACCACCTGCACTAACTCCGCCAGTTCTGTCGTCATCAGTCTCATCATCTTCACCAGTCTGATCCGGAGTAGCTTCTTCAAATCCTTGTATCTGCTCAGGATGGTAGTGTGCAGTGAGACAAGGGCTATGATCTGCAGGGAACATGTGGTCGATGGGAACAACAAGTTGCAATGTGAGACGACCGTTGGCTCTGTGGGCTCGGAAGAAGTGGTGGTAGCCGGCCTCCTCCTCCCTGAGAATCAGACGGCCGTCGCTGGTGTGGTACCTCTTCAACTCCCACGGCATGTGAAAAGAAAGGTCATGCGTGCGAGTCAGGAGGGGTATAGGGGGAGGGAACTCTCTCTTCTCGCTTTTCTTTCTACTACTGCCTTGCTTCTTCAATAATGGCGGGCCCGGCTGATCAATATTCACGTCACCAAAGCCATTGTCGCTTACGTCATTGATGCAACTCTCAGTGCCTATGAAGTCACCGTCGGTAGAGCTCATGATGGTAGGGATGAAGCGGGAGCCACCGGGCTCCGATGAATGAAACCTGCTTCAAAACATATGGAATCAGAGGTGTGGGTGTGGGACTTGAAGCGGAGGGGAGTATTATATATATAAAGCCCAAAGCAGAGGGTTAGGATTTTGGAAAGAGACAAAGGTGCAGCAGAGACAGCTAATATATATTTAGGAAAATTTTGGCTCCATTAATAACATTATTACATGCATGAAATGTTAAAAAAAGTAAAATATCAATATAATTGATTGTTCTTTTTATTATGATCACAATGTTTTGTTATTGTGTTAAAAACTGTCAAAAAATTGTCCCTGGTATGTCTACAGAGCCATCCACTGAAGCAGGCGCAGGATTATTATTCCACTTCATGGCGCCCGTTTTAATTTTCAAACGCAACGTTTTATTGATCAAAACAGTGCGTTTAGTTTGGGTATTTTCTGGCGCGGCCAGCAAGGATCTTCATCAGCTCAAACGCACCGTTATGGCCTTTCGTCCCCTAGCCACTCAGCCGTTAAGCTGCGGAAGGCATACGACGTGCACCGTTGGTGGGATCCAGCGCGTTTCTTCAGTACGTGGACGTCTGAGTTGCGAGCTGCATGTAGTGAGAAGTGCAGAGGATCTGCTCGCCAAAATTTCTCTCCCCCGATTAAAATGAATATTTTCATTGAATTGAACTAGCTAACATTATCAGATAAAAATACGGAAAGACCTTTCGTTTTTTTCTGGTGTATGTGTAACGAAAATTTCGCTTCCTGAAGACAAAATTTAATTCAGAACTCAAGTAACCTCAATTATCCCTTAGGTATACGTAAAAGAAACACCTGAACTGGTTCTCATCGAATCAAACTATATTCCATATCCTTTGAAGTTTCTTGCATGTTAAGGAAGTAAAAGAGAAAAGCAACCCAGAAGAGAATAAAAGCACAGAACGGAGGAAGCAAACTATAACGTCACAAGCAATAAATTAGAAGGATGAGGGCTAGACATTAACACGTACGTATAGTACGTACCGGCGGGGCTTAGTAGGTCAATTAGAAGTGAGGACGAAGCACACAAACTTGTACCCAAAAATGGCGTCGTTTGTTTGCTGGGTTGTTTTAAATCATGGATGTAACGAATAACGTATACTTGTAATGGGCCCGATTTGAAGGCGGGGGTTTTGGGATATTGTTGACATTTTATCGTGACTCAATCAAAGAAAACGGACTGGGTTATGGTTAGAGATATTTATTCACTAAAAGGCCTTTTCTGTTTATGCAATAAGTCCCTTCATCATGTAACGCCACTGCTTGCCTCAACCTTGTCCTGGGGTTCGTTGCCTCATGCTGCTCGAGTTTTTTTTCCCCCTGTTAATCTTGCAATTAACTAGTTTTAGAACAAAATAAATACACTTAATCGTTTCAATTTTTCAACATTCTTTAAGTAAATAACTTAAGTGATCGGTTGGGAAAAAGCACGGGATGATGGCGCGTTTGCTACTTTGCTAAGAAAATTTAAATATTGACCGATTGTAGGTGTCCGACATATATTACTCAGTTTGCTCTTTTATCCTGTAGAGTTAACTTTTTATTTAACAATATAAAACTTCTTAACTGTTTAAAGGTTGTTGTTAGTAATTGTTCATGTCAGATTTTATGCTACTATACACGTTTGAAAATGTGTTTTATCTATATAGGCATTATATACTCCTCCAGTCCTTAACATATAACACATACTTGGAGGATTCTTGATCATAAATGTAAGACATAGTTATCATATTTGTCAATATTTTCATAATTTACCTCTATTGATGCTCCCTCAATCATAATCGAGAAGGAGATGAAATGGAGGAATTGAAGAAGATGATTTTTGAAAATATATGTTATATTAACAAATTTAATCAATTTTCTTAATCTAACCAAATTAAGTTAATATGTCTTATATTAAAGATCACAGAAATGGAGAAATCAGGATGAGACAAGAAGGGAGAAGTAATAAGGACTAAAAGCCTACAAGGAGAAGGAGGAAGGTCAGTGGCTAGCGACGGAATCGATCAATCAGAGTAGGACTACCAAGTTGCAAACAAATCTCAAAAGAAAGATGAAAGGTAAGATGCAAATCTACTAATGAAGTATTTCGTTAGGGCATTTGGTGTGATAAACTTTTCTCAAGTGCAAAAATACATGTGAAGTTTTTAAAATTGTGAAAAAATGTGACAGGCCGTTAAGTTAACAAACATTGCCCGCTTAACAAACATGTCAACCAAGAAAGTTGGGCAATATAATACTACACATATTTGTTTAAAGGTTACGTTAATTGACTTAATGGCCGTGATATATTTATATTATTTTAAAATCTTTATGTGTATTTTTACACTCAATAAAAATTTATGTTAACATAATATTTTATAGGGAGGTTTGGACCTTGACCCTATTAAAAAATATAGCACTATTATTGTCGGTGAGATGTAAACAATGGACCTCATTTTTAAGACTTTTATATAGCACATCCAAGCTACTTTATATGTCTAAACTTTATCTTATAAGTTGGAATGGTCTCGGTAAATATTCAAGGGCCGAGACTTAGATCGGGCACGGGTTTATGACTCAAGGTGAAAGCCATATAATTGACTAAATAATTGGAATGACTAGATATTACCCACAAATAGAACAAAAAAAAGTTGAAAGAAATTTCGTGCAAAAGAATGTTGGAGGAAATGGCGTTTTTTAGGTTTTATATTTGAAGAAAGAAACATACGACTTTGGAGACTTCATCACGGGAATTTGCTGTACAATTTTTTGTGCAGGAGAATATATTGCTTTAATTGCAAGCAAATCTCAAGATGGCGCGTTTAATTAGTAGTGTCAGTTGCTATCAAGCAATATTAGTTATGAATGTTCCCAATCATTTGGGCAAGATATACTTGGCGATAAGTCCAGCTCACAGGCCACGAGGATATGACTGTTTCCATTAACTCATCTCTTCACTCATTATATCTATCATTAGAATCAATATGTTGGGAACAAGCGGAAAGAGATTTACTCTTGCTTAACTACGTCCTCAGTTTCAGGCGCGAGAATGAAGAAAATGGTGTTGGGAATTCTTTCCCCATGACTATGTGCCCAATCGGCGAACTGATCCGGATTAGTTGGGCCTTAGGTGAATTGGGTAAACAAATATAAATAATATATATATATATATCCACGATTAGAAATATCAGTCAATGAAATATTAAACGATAATAATATTTTTACCGAACAAATATCAATCATTAAAAATAAACCTAATGATAGAGAAATTAAGTGGACGGGAAGTTGAGAGATAGGTTAGTGGAGACCCTTGTTCCCAGCTGATCATGTTCTAATTGATTATAAATCAAAGGACACTCTTCAAGTAAACGTGTAAATAAAAAGAACCACAACAACAACAAGGAAAGGTAATAGAGAGAATCCGATCTTTGCTTTACACTAATTAATGATAAGAAACTAAACTTGCATCCTCGGCCCTTTCTCGTTTTCTAGTTCTTATGGATATGTCCTATTTCTACTTTGTTGGTTACGATGGTTACGGTCGCGTTCTGCCACAAGTTCATACACAAATACACATCGACCTGCATTTTGACGAGGCTAAATGCTCTCTGGATTTCTAGAAAAGGAGTGCGTAACTGTGTGGGGGCTGGTTTGTTTTCTTTCTCGGCTTCTTGTTCCACTTCTTTCCTATCTGTAGGGTGCTAGCCAGCTTGGCCTAACAAAAAAAAAAGGTTGCTAGCGAGCACCTAGTAGTCCGGAGGGTTAATTATTGGAGATCTTACTTTATTGCTTTCCCCCCACTCCCAACAACAATAAAGTCTTAATCCTACTAAGTGCAGCTATATAGATCAAATGACGCTAGCTATTATGCTATATAAAAAATTAAATTTTGAGATAAATTGTTAACTAAGAAATTAAACTCAATAACCTTAGCTTGTTGAGTGTTTTCTTCGGTCTTCCTCTACTTCTTTTAACTGAGCTCTAAACAATTTGATATACCCTTGTCAACAACACATCCACTGATCTTTGTTGTACATGTCCAAACCACCTCAAATATCATTTTTTTTCAATAGGATCCACTCCAACACTTCCTCCTTCCTCGTATAATTTTATTATGAATCTTATCTTTTCTTGTATGATCACATATTTATCTCAACATCTTCATCTCAGCAACCACCACTTTGTGCTCCTGTAGCCCCTTCAAATCCTAATATTCACTACCATAAAGCATTGCTGGCCGAATAGTAGTATTATAAAATTTTCCTGTTACTTTATCAAATATTTTTCAATAAAAAATAACTCCAGTGACTTTTCCTTATTTAAACCACCCAACTTGAATTTTGTGATTAACATCTCCATCAATTTCACCATCTTCTTACAAAATTGATCACAAATATTTGAACTTTGTCACTTGTAGCCTGATCCCTTATTTTCACCTTCAAATAAGTTCTTACTATCCTCTTATCAAAAGTGCAATTAATACATATATTCTATCTTACTTCAACGATCAATTGGAAATGCTTTGACTTTAAAGCCCTTAGAATTAATTTCTCTTTTGCTCAGCCACAAGAACAATATCTTCGGCAAAAAAAGTAAAAAAGCATGCATTTAGAATTTCTTCACATATATGGGGGCCCTCCCAACTTTCACAAAATATGTATATACTTGCACATTTGAGTTGAGGTGTTCATTGCAGCTAGCTAGCTAATAAAGAAGCCCTCTTGCCTAAAAGACTACAAAACCATATAATAATTTGAAGCTATATGTATATATAGCTAGGATTTTTGTCGGTAACCTACAGTAGTATACCGAAAGCTCAGAGAGAGTGCTGATTATATATGGTTTTGAGCCTATCTAGAGGTGTCGAAATTGTCTATAAATAGTATACCTCCGCCCTATAATAACAAAATAGAGATATATATCACTGATCCCTTGTTCTGTCTGTATATGCAAGGACTTGAATCAGACACTCGTGAGTGCACAATAAGTTATTGGTTTCAATCATGTGGTTGTAACAATATCGAACGTGTTGGATTTAGCCTGCACCCAAGCCACGTTATACGGTGGCAATGAAAGGTTTATTATTGTAATGCTTCATAAAGGCAGGTGGCGGCCAGCTGTAGCTGCACTGAATTGAAGAAAGATGAGGGTGGAATTATTTTTGTAATGCATTGATGTCCTATGAAGTAAACGACGTTGGTGAAATATGAGACTCCTGAAAGGTACGTATACCTTCGTGGTCTCGTTGTCATTTCATGAGTGGGATGCATTTATTTTAAGTGGATTTGATATAAAAAAACGACACCGCCCTTATTAAATTACTCTGATTTAACTTGCTGGGTAGGAACTCGGGGAGGGTCTTGTGATGAATTTACGAAATAACAATAATATGAGATTATAGTGCGGAAGGTTGGGAGAAGGATTAAAGAAAAGAGCAATCAGAGAAAACAAACAAGAGGGTTCGTTTTCATGGAAACGGGAATTTGTGGCGCGTAATTAATGAAGATGGTCGTAAAGCCACCTGGCGCAGTATGGTCTTTGTTTTGAATTTAAAGAGCGAGCACAATCAATCAAAATTATTTTTATAAATACCAGCCGCGATGTCGTGGCGCCAAGTGGCCAATTCATAATGTTGATTGTTGATCAGAACCGTATGTTCCCTTTTAATAATTAAAAATACACGGAGCTGTATGAAGCCCCGTTATGACTCACGCTGCCACGTAGCTTGCAAATCTACCACAGGTGTCTTGACATGCTATTTAATTCGTAGCCCCGCCTCAAGGCCTCAATTATTGTTCGTAATTTCAACCTAAAAAAATCAATCACAAAAGAAACAAATTAAAAAGCCTGAAAACGACCGAACTTTCAAACAACAATCGCAGCTAAAAAATAAAAAGATCCAGATTCAAAGTTTTAAAAAACGACTAGAATGGTGAAAGAAAAATGGCCCCCCTCCATATCAAAATAGCACGGTACTCGGTTCGAAAATCGGTCGACAAATTTGTTCAATTTGACATCAACTTGGTTCACTTATTTTTAGTATTATAACTATGAAATCTTCATTTTTTTCATCAGTTTGGCCTCGATTTAGTTCCCCTGGATGGTTCAGTAGGCATATATGTATTTAATAACCTTGCAAAATAGAAAGGTGCTTATACTAGTTTGATTGAACTTGGTTTCAATGCTAATCGTTGTGTTTAGCTCCTCAACTCGTTAAATCTGAACCATTAGATTTTATTTGGACAACCCAAATCTGAGTTTTTAATTTTTTATTATTTTTAATAGATTTTTTTAACGGGTATAGAATATAAAATTAAAATAATCTCTTCAATACTATTCTTTAAAAAAAATGACTTTTTTTGTTTAAAAATTATTATTCAAAAAACTAAAATCATATTTGAACTGCTCAAATCTGATAAGTTGGGAGAGCTTGCACTGAAACTAAATCCAGTTTGATTGTCGGTCGTGTGAGATGTGAGAGAGAGAATTGGGTCCCACACAACTGTTATAAAATTCATGGGAGCACATCCAATTCATACATCCGATCATATCTACTATGCAGCTAGTAGATGGGTATATCGTTTATTATATCATTTGACATAAAATTTTGTTAAGTTACTTTAAAACTATGTCGTTTTGAGAGTTAAACACCCTTCATTAATTCCCTAACTCCAAAAAACGACGTCGTTTTGAGAGTTAGGTAAATTAATGAAAGGTGTTTTGATAAAATTCATATAATAAATACGAAAACAAAAATAGCAAAATACCCTTCATTAATTCCTCTGACTCTCAAAATAACGTAGTTTTGGGTGACTTAACAAAATTTTATATCAAGTGACATCACAAATGATAAACCCTTTATATATATATATATATATATATATATATATATATATATATATATATTTGTCTTTCTTATATTCGGGTAAAGAATCAGAAAAAATACAGAAAAAAAAAACTTTGAAATTTCAAAATCTACATCATTATTAATTTTCGATAATAAATCTATTTTAGAATTTAATAATTTAATAATTATTTTTTCTCTTTTTCCCAAAGAATAATCTCTTCTCACATAATTTAAAATCGCTTTAAAAAGATCAAAATTCAACGAAATATTGCATTAATATATAATCAGGTACATCCATCGGATGACGTGTTATTCTCCATTAGATTCACATAGAAGGATTTGCACGCATTTATAAAAGGCATATGTACCCGAAACTGTTCGTGTTTAATATAAGGTAAGTTTATAAAGTTGATATTGAATTAGAGATAGTTTTTATATTTATCATTTTTTTTAATTTATCTCTATTAATATTTTTTAAAAATTATTAAAGAGGAGGAGGAATAAGATAATTAAGAAAAATGATTAGGTTATTTTAGAAAATACATATTATATTAACTAACTTAGTTAACTTTATTAATGTAATCAAATTAGGTAAATTTATCTTATATTAAAGGCCATAAAAGTATTGAATAGATCAGTTTTTTTGCCATCGAATTGATCAAATTTATTCATTGCATGCATGTATATATTATACCCCTTAACGTTCCTTAATTTAATACATATTTATTTAATTTAATTTGATTAATTTAAGGAAGTTAATTAAATTAGTTAATATGACATATTTTTTTAAACCCCATAGTTATCTATCTTTGTTCTCCCAGTCCACCTCCTTATTTATTGTTGAGAGAGTATGATCAATAGGGATAAATTAAAAATATTAACAAATATATAAAAAAAAAAAACTAGATATATGACATAATTTGTAGTGTAAATTGCACTACAAATTAACTATATATTATATTTAGGATCGGAGATAGTATCAATATTATGTTCCAAAATATGTTTTATATTAAACATAAGAGTGAGCAATGTAATTAAAAGTTTGTTCACTGTGGCGGTCACATTTATCCGCCGATCTTCCGCCTAAAATCAAAATGCTCCCATATGTAATTAGCTTAGATCCAGGAACTTTAATTTTAGGCAAACAAATTAATCAAGCGCTAAAACAATGAATTCTAGTGATACTCTTAATTAAAAGTTCTCACCTGGCCTATTCTATCCACCTGGCTAAGAAGGTTAATTTCGTGGGAGATATTACTCAGTCCAATGGCCATTGTTTATTTTTTTCAAGCTTTAATTTCCTTTTACCTCCAGCGAAAAATCAGTGGCTCTCAATTTATTGTTATTTTTATTTGAATTACGTTTTTTTTTTCCAAATATATATTTGTTATTATTTCTATTTCGTATTGAAAATAGTTGGTATGTATTTAAAAATACATGAATTTAATTAATAAATGCCAATTTAGCTACAAATCAAATTATTGAACCTTAAATCATTCTGTGACCGGTCTACTTTTCATCCTTGATGTGGTATAGTATAACGTATACTCATTCTGAAACAACAACAATATTGATTTACGTGTGTGTGGGGGTATAATATTCTAATTTATGCCTAGACTGTTATTTTTTTTGCAAAAATGTAAGGAGAGGTTCCGTGGAAGGAATGACAGAATGAAATGAACAACCAGTGTCATTCCTTGCGCCTTAATTTTTAGTGGTGAAGTTAAGAAGGACATGAACAGGAGATAAGAAGGTTCTAGGAGACTAAGACAACCCAGCTTCAATTCTCTCTCTAAAATTATTGGATGCGTAGCCAATTATAAATATAAATAAATTAAACAGGACTCCTGAATATTTTGTTGTCCCACTGTAGTCCATGATTGTCCACATATAAATCCACGCTAAAGCCACATAGGCCAAGAGAGTTATCAAGACCCCTCATTTCATCGTATTTGTTTCACGCCTAATCGTATTTGTTTCCCACCATGTACGCATACCCGCTCTCTTTGAAGACCAAAAGAGATCCACACCTGTCCTTTTCCATAATCAATTTCGGAATCAGCCTGTGGTCTTGATGTCCCTTCAAATTATTATATAATCATATAACACAACACTTCCTTTGATCCAGGAACGAAGATCAGAGAGACCAAAAAATAAAAATGGGCGTAGAAGGCACTCTGGAATACTTGTCTGATTTACTCAGCAGTAAGAAGAAGAAGAAGAAGCAAACACAAACTGTAGCTCTGAAAATCAGAATGGACTGTGAAGGATGCGCGCGCAAGGTCAAGCAAGTTCTTTCCGGCGTTAAAGGTGTGTGTGTCTATATGTGTGTTCCTTCACTTGTAGCTTTGGATGATACAATTGAGTTGATATGCAGGGGCTAAGTCGGTGGATGTGGACTTGAAGCAGCAGAAAGCGACGGTGACGGGATATGTGGAGGCGAAGAAAGTGCTGAAGGCAGCACAGAGCACGAAGAAGAAGGTGGAGCTGTGGCCTTATGTGCCGTATACAACAGTGGCCAACCCATATGTGTCTCAGGCCTACGACAAGAAGGCACCTCCTAACATGGTCAGGCGCGTCCCTGACACCGCCACCGTTTCAGAGACCACCGTCGATGATCGTTACGTCCAAATCTTCAGTGATGAAAACCCTAATGCTTGCTCCATCATGTAGCTTACTCCTGCGTCTCTGTTTCTTCTCTACATCTCTCCAAGCTCTGCTATTAAATGGGTTGTGAATTAGGCTCATGTGGTATGTATGATGGCAGGGAATTTTGGAGGCATGCGTTTAGATACCCAAATTAATTAATGTAAACTACCAAAACTCTTTCATTAATTAATTAGCTTGTGAATAATCCGTGTTTGGCCCAAAAAAATGCCTCTGTGTGTTGTTGTACCAGTATATATCATGAATTTTCGCTCCGCTCCTCTTTAAAATTAAAAGAAGTCTGGGTCCGACTAAAGTTCATCCATAATTACATTCTTAATCTATTTAGGTTATTACGATAATTAAGTTAAGAAAGTTATACATATAGCGATTAAATCATAACAATGAAAGATAAAATTAAAACTGTCCAAATTAAACAAATTCTAATGAGGAGCACTTCTAATTATAATTATACAGCAATCCTATCCTATTGTTGATGTTACATTTCTGTAATTGACCTTCATAAACTGTTACGTACCTGATGTTACATTTTTCTGTAATTGACCTTCATAAACTGTTACGTACCTGATGTTACATTTTTCTGTAATTGACCTTCATAAACTGTTACGTACCTGATGCGACGTGAAACAATATGTGACTATTTGAGAAAATCGTTAAAGATCCCTCTCATCAATTTGTGACTTGTGACCTTTATCAGAAAATATTATATTAATAATTAACGTACAGGGAGGGACCAATTTGGTTACTTTAATTTAATAGTCAAACTCACATACTAGACTAGACCAAAATTTCATCCTGACACAAACCTACTTATTTTTCTCAATGATTTTAAAAAAATGTTAAATCTAAATGTTATTACCTGTGGATTATTTTCATATTTTTCCTTAATTGTTCTTTTTTCCTCCGACAAGGATTCATCTGAACTTGTTCAAGGTGCGATCTATTAATTAGTGGTGGTTAATTTCCATGATAAATAACAAACTTAAATATAGGAATAAATTTTATCTTCAGACTTTGACCCATCCTGAACATTCGATCGAGAACTTTCCCCTATTTATCAATTAATATTTTTCTTTGCCAATAGAAATGAGCATATAGAAGATAATGTTGTGCATTAATTATAAATAAACTTGGTCAATTAGGGGGTTGGAAATGGAAAATTTAGCAGTAACAAAACGAAACTAAGGCCCGTTTGGATCAAAGAAAAGGTGGGAATGGAAGTGAAAAGAATGGAATGAAATAGAAAATATTTTACCTCGTTGCGTTTGGTTAAGACTTGGAAAATAAAATGGGTTGATAGGAAAAATTTGTTTGGTTGGAAAAAAATAAAGTAGGAAAATGAAAGGCGAAAATCTTATTTTACCCTTCCAAAAATGGAAGGCATTTAAGGCATTCTGGTATTTTGCCCTTCCAAATAGAAAAAAAAAATGTTCGTGGAAGGCATTTAAGGCATTCTCGAGAATGCCTTAAGGCATATGGCATTCTCGAGAATGCCAGGCATTCTCGATAGTGCATTCTGTCGAGAATGCCTATGCCCAGGGCATTCTTCACTCTATAATTTTTTTAAAAAATTATCCGATGTCTTTAATTCTTGAGAGTTCAATGATAATACCTAGTGTAAGAATATTGGAGAATTATAAGTAAATTACAAGAACAATGAAACTCTGTAAATCTCTGTTTTCTAGTTGTATAACAGGGGAACCTGCAAATCATAATCTAGACTCTGATGCATAAATTAATCTCTATTAATTCAAAAGTCTTGTTATCATCAACACATTGGAGCTAACATAAATTACTTGCGGGTGAGTAACATCGGAATTAAGGAACAAAAATATCATTTCCATATGAGAATTGCCAGGCAATTCTCATTGAGAATTGTCGAGAATTGTCCGACCTCCTGTCTCCTTTCCTTGTTAGATCAGAGTACATGTTACCTTGAAGCAAAATGATTTTCGACTATGATTTTCACCTTATCCTTCCTTCTTCTTCACCGCCACCTCCCTCTCCTCTCCTCTCCCTCTCCCTCTCCCTCTCTCCCTCTCCCTCTCCCTCTCCCTCTCTCCCTCTCTCTCTCTCTCTCTCTCTCTCTCTCTCTCTCTCTCTCTCTCTCTCTCTCTCTCTCTCTCTCCAGCCTCTTCAGTCTCACTGATAGAGGTCATACTTATCATAATCGAAATCTTCATCTTGTGGGAGAATATTTTCAAGTGCCTGCAACTTGGGATTCTTTGCTACTTCTTCGATTTCTTGCGGTCTGTGTTCTTTGATATGAGATCTTTGGTTTTGGTCTGTATTTTCTTTGATATCAGATCTTTGGCAGGAGGCGGTTAGGTCCGCCATCATCACCACCGTGACTTCTTCGTGGATTGAAGACACACAAGAAGCGCTCGCAAATGGTAATTTCGTCTTCTTTGATTTTCTTGCTCCGTAGGGAAAATGGTTCCTACCAAAATTGGTTTTTCCCATGTATAAGGGAAAATCGCCCCCGCCGCTTCGGAAAATATTTCGACGGAAAATGCGAACGAAACAATTGCGCGCGATGGAAAATGATCATTTTCCTTTTCCTTCGCCTAATTTTCCGCGATCCAAACGGGCCCTAAAAGTTTGGTAACCAACCTTTGACTCGTTATCATTTGAGTCTTTTTGCGTCCTATAGTTTTGGCTTGACCCTTATTATAAGGCACAACTAACAATTCTCACAAACTAATGATCTTTATTATAAGACACCAACTAATAATTCTCACAAACCAATAAAAACAGTTAAAGTCAATAAAGTTGTCCTAAAATTTAAATAATTTCTAATACTACCTATACTAATTGCACTAAACCCTAATATTATATTAATTATTACTCTCACCCACTACTCTTATTGGTATATATGAAAAAAGATATTTAATTCTTATTGGGAACAAGCAAGTGTCTTATAAAAATGACCAAATACACTTACTACTTGGTGCCTTATAATAAGGACCAGAGGGAGTATTTTGCTATTGTTAGTTGTTAAAATACACCTATAGAACACTTGTAAAAATACACATGTGCATTTGTAAATCCACCTACAGAATACTTGTAAATTTTTGTATAGGCTTTTATATTATGTAAATTAGATTTTTTAAATTTTAGATGGACACTTATATTTTATTATTATTAGTTGTTAAGATGCATATGTATATTTGTAAATTCACCTATGAAATAGTTGTAAATTTTTATATAAGCTTTTTTATTAAGTAAATTAAATTTTATAAATTTTTATATAGACACTTGTTATTTTGTCATTTTAATTATTAAAATACATATATATACTTGCAAATTCACGGACGAACTTTATTTATAATGATACAATCAATTTCACCCAAGTTTTATCTTAATTATAATTGTGACGAGAACAATCTCTCTCTCACCTATCTCAATTCTGTTTATCGCAGCTGAGACTGTTTCCTTTACAAATGCATCAATCTCTCAGCCTCCATTTTCTCCCCCTCTTCCACCCATTTATAACCATTTCCCCACTCTCTCTCATATCCAACTGTCCTCGGTTCAAGGAGCGTCATGCATGCCCATGGACTCCAACATATATATATATTTTGGATTTCTTAAAATAAAACAAAGAGGGAGGGTTGTGTCTTTTAGATTTCCTCCTGCAGATTCTGTATGCATTCTCAAAGCGAACACCAGAAATGGGTCGCGTTAAATTGGAGATTAAGAGAATAGAGAACACCATAAATCGTCAGGTTACATTCTCAAAGCGCAGAAATGGCCTCATCAAGAAAGCCTACGAGTTATCCATTCTCTGTGACATTGATATTGCTCTCATCATGTTCTCTCCTTCAGGCCGTGTCAGTCACTTTTCCGGCAGAAGAAGGTTCTTCCTCCTCTTAATTTCTTAATTATCCGCCTCATCCATCTAATTCATCTTCTTCATCATTCTCTTTTGTATTTATTTTTTTTATCTGACGATGAACGAATCTTAAGTAATGCGAGAAAATTAAACCATGAACTTAATTAGCTAATTTGTGTTCATCATGGTAAGAACAAGAAACACCCACACAAAGTAGATCCATTTATTATGATTCTAGTAACATAGTGCCGATCTTATAGAATTTGGAGCTTAATTTGAATTGCCAAGATCGATATATTTTTTTTTTTTTTCGCAACAGGTATCATATCAATGCGTTGATGTTAATAATTTTCTTTGCCCCAAATTTTATTTTTGTAAAAATAAAAAACGTGTTCCATACCAAACATGGGATAATTGTTCATACGTTACAACTAGCTAGAAATACGAGCGAACTCCTTCGGATTAGGATCTTGAGTGTTGACTCAGATGTGATGAAAACCTTTGCCCAGAATTCGAAAGTCGTGGAAATTAGAATTTTAAGATCATCCACGAATTGTAATAATAATGACAACAATAATACAATATTAATTATGTGGATAGTTTCTTGTATACGTGCAGCATTTACCCGAATTATAAAAGAATATAAGAAATTGCTCTGCAAACTTTTAAAACTAAAAACATATGGAGTAACTATGAAATCGGTCATTCATTTTATCAAATGAAAAGAAGTTAAAAAAAAATAAAAAATCACTACGCATCTAAAATTATTAAAATTTTAACAATGTAAAATATTTTAGTGCTAATAAGCTATTGAGGCGGGGACCATTCTGCTGGTTGTTTGTAGAACGGAAATAATTTGATAATCGATGGGTGTGCTAAATTATGGACGGTGACCTATTTTGTGTTTCTTACCTCGATCTGAAAATATATTTTTATTGTAACACGGATAATTATTAATGTTCTCTGATGCTTTATTTTGGGTATTATGCTTTGATTTATGACTAAAATTTATTTTAGTATTACTTGCGGTAAACAGAATTGAAGATGTATTCACACGTTACATCAATCTACCAGATCAAGAAAGAGATGGGTATGTTTGTTCTTATCATGTATGTTAATTTGGGATACCCGGTGGGGTACTTCTTGATGCATTTTGGCATTTTAATCTAATTAATTATTGAACAGTATTGGGTTCCTTGCAGAGCTATAACCTTTCCAGAGCAACCCTACCGCAGGTATATTTCTAACTCATCCTCTCTTCTTCTGTGGTGTTTGATTAAAAGAATCACAAATAAATCAAACTAATTAAATTAATCACATGTATGCATGTTATCTTATAAATAGGGATGTCTAGGGACCAGACCAGATCGAGTTGGAGGTCAACTTGAGGTCTGGTCCAGGTATGACCTCGGGCTAGATAAGTCAGCCTGAGGTCTGGTCCAGTATGACCTCGGGTTGGATAAGTCAGCTCGAGGTCTCGTCTAGGTATGGCCTCGGGCTGGATAAGTCAGCCCAAGGTCTAGTCTGGTCCAGCACCAACCCGAGCTCGATCGGGCTGGACCAGACCAGCCCAGCAGACTGTCTGGACTAGTCCGGTTAGTTCAGGAACATGTTTGGAATTTTTTCTTTCCTTTTTGGGAGGCAATATTTTAGCTCTGTGACCTGATTCTGAAGGCTCAAATTGATCCTAATAAGACCATAACAATACCCATAATCAGAAAATTTGATTCAAAACAAAAGACAACACTACAACAAGTATGCTTCGAATTTTATAAACCAAATAGAGCATTGCGAAGAAAAACCAAACAAATCATAGCAAAGATAAACTAGATAGCTAGATTGAACTCTAAATTTCAGTAATTACTCAAAGATTTACACAAAACTCAGTAATTACCAGAGGATTGAGGTCAATTCGGGTCACATATTTGGATTAAGGACTGAGGCAAATTTTACCGGAGGTCTGAGCTCGATTCGCATCGCCGCCGCCGTCGTGTCTTTGGATTCAAGGCGGAGAGACGAGGAGACGGAGGTCAGGAGGGAAAGCGACTTAGGGTTTCTGAGATTTAATTTGAAGCAAGAAGATGGTGGTGGGGATACGAGAGATGGAGGACTGGGGACTGAGGTCGAGCCGTTGAGAGACGAGAGGGAAAGACAGTGGACGGTGGTTGAGAGACGAGAGACGGAGGACGACACTAAAGGAGTGAAGACTAAAGTGAGTGAACGCGTTTTTGGCTATGGTCCAAAACTCTGAAGGTCCTTGTTATTGTCCACTAAGTATTCAGTGGCTATTTAAAAAAAAAACACTTTTGGGCTAGACCGGACCAGTCCAGGGGTTTGAGCCCCTGGACCGAAGTCCAATCCAGCCCGAGCAAACCAATCTGGTCTGATCTGGTCTGCGTTATACTATCTCGAACTAGATTTTTCTCAACTAGACCGGGTTGGGCCACCTGGACTGACAAATTTTTTAGACATCCCTACTTATAAATGCATTATGCTTACACTGAATTTGAATACTTTTTTATTGTTTTTTTCCACAGACAACCGACGTTGCAGTATAATTCCCTTACTTTATTGTTGGTGCCTTTTAAAATGTATGCAGGAATATTCAGAACAAAGAGGTATTGCCATATATTGTGCAACAACCACATCAATGTGTGTTTGCTGAATAGTTGAGGGATAGGGAAGGAGTTTGAGAATATTATTAAAGGTTTGCATGTGAATATAGAAATTGAGAATCAATGTTTGTGCATTTTGTAGTATTTGTTGGGGACCCTGCAGCAACTGAAAAGTGAAAATGACATAGCTCTTCAGCTGGCCAAGTAGGTTCCATCCACTTTTCTCACATATCAATTCAATTAAACTTTAGAATCTCTCTCTGCCTCTTAATTCGCCGGTAATTTGATTATGACTAATAATGTCTAATGGTGCCAAATTTTTGTGACTGCAATTTCTTGGAACGCTTTGTACCATATATAGTCCGGGAGATATCAACTCAGAGATTGAAGTAAGAAAAGATAGTGATTCACTCTATGTTCTTTCTTTCTTTGTTGTTGTTGTTGTTGGTCTTGAACGATGGCTCTGTTTTCTCCTTTCAGGAGCTGCAAAAAGAAGTGACCAGGTTACAGCAAGAGCTTCAAATGGCGGAAGATCATATACGGTTGGTTGAATTTTTGTTGAGTTTGATGTTGGAATGTAAATGGTAAGTTTGTGGAATTATTAATGGTTGAGAATGAAATGACGGGTGCAGGATATTTGAACCGGAGGCGATGAAGATGACATCAACGGCGGAGCTGGAATCAAGCGAGAAGCATCTAATGGATACGCTGACACGTGTGATTAAGAGGAAGGAATATATGATGAGTAAGCACGTATCGTCGTCGTACGACCCGTCGGGAATGACGTCATTGGAGAACGTGGGATGGCTGGGGGAGGGCGACGACCATTCGCATATGTTCGACACCTCAATGTCGTTGGATCCACTGGCATCAACAGTGTACGAGGCGTTCTCGCAGGGTGGGGGCAACTCCAACGGGGAGTGCCACGTGGCCAACGAAAACAACGACGGGAATCTGCAGGCATGGCCTCCGGGCTACACCATATATCCCGCCATGCAGCAGGAGATGGCGGCTGCCGACATGCAGGAGATGATGCAGCCTCAGCTTAACAATGTGGCCCCCATGCCTCCTCACTTTGACTTTGACTCATCCAAAGCTCCCCAATGAGTAATTACCCTCTTACCCCTTCTTCCCCCTTTCACTCCCATACAAGCCCCATAACCCTCCTCCTCCTCCTCTTAAATCTTACCTTACCCTTCATTTCAACCTTTTCTCTATTCTTAATTCCTTCAACTTTTTCTTTCTTAAATTAATCCCAACTTCATAAACCTACCTCTGATTGTGGATCAAGATTGTTATGATCATCGTTGTTATAACCAGAATATTACTACCTCGGTCCTAATTATAGGAGCACTTTATAATGCAATTTATACTACAAAAGTGCTCCTATAATTAGGACTGGAGGGAGTATTATGGTTTGTGCTAACCGATTAATAACCTATTCAACTAGCCACTCCTAGCTAGATCCAATGCCCATGCAAGAGGAATCTCATTCCCAATTAGTTCATAGCTTCATCCTCACAATTTGTAATTTGTAACGTTTGATGCCCAGAAAGCACTAGGCCCAACTATGTCTTATTGGGCCATTGAAAATGGCACAAACGGAAGCGGCCCATGAAGTTGGTAGGCCGAGCCATAAAATGATGTACTATTCATGATGCCATATGGGAGCGCGTTGATAAGCCTAATGTTATATTAGCCTTTTTCGTTATTAGACTGATTCATTCATTAGAGTCGGAAGCCCCATTTACAAGAGTTTGTAATTGTACCGATCGACTCGTGGATCTCTTGAGTTTAATTTTACTTTCAATTATATATACATTAGTTTAATTTGTTAAAATCAGATATCTCTATTTTTACAATGCCTGCTGCCCGTTTTAATTTTACTTTATTAGATTGAAATATCTTCATTTTGTATAGATATATTCTGTTAAAATTACTTAACACAGAATCTACTCTCTCTCTTTTTTAATTTTTAATTTTATTTTATAAATGCAGAAGATTTTGATAAATTTTCATTTAAAAAAAAGGCATGTAGCTCGATAGGGAATCACACCAATGAACATATTATTTAAGTTTAAAACAAAGGTTTAATGTTTTTGCTTTACAATGGGACCCACTCATTTTTATGTGAGTATGACATAAAAAATATTTCTGTAGTAAAAGTAGAAACATTAAACCCTTAAAACAAATATCCCAATCCCACCACATAAAACACATATTTTTTTGAAAAAAAGGAAAAATTAACTGATGATTAATTCATTATTATAGCTAAAAAAGGAAAAGGCCAGTGTATATATGGCAACATTGGAAAACTCACACGCCATACATAAATTTTAAATTAGAGTCCTAAACAAATTATTCTACCACATGTTGTATAGACATATATAGCGCTGGAATAGGCAACTGAATAATGACAGTATAATGATAGTAAGAAAGTACTGGATTTGTGAAAAAGGAAGGAAAATAGAATAGAATGGAATATAGGCGTTGCTAAAAAGAGGAGGGAACGCCCTCATTATCACTCTTGACTCTGTCATGTAATCAAATATAATTGCCAGTAATATAAAGAATGGAAGCAGACGATTTATTGGTTGGCACAATATATAATATAATCGATCTCACGGTAACTGTCAGCCAAGGAAAAAAAGAGAAAAGAAAAGAAAACTTGTGTTAATTTTTTCTCCTTAATTGAATATCAAGATTAAAATATATCCTTAGTTGTTTGCCATTTTCCCTCACATTAGCTAGTGTGCTTTCAAGTGTTCATGAACTCAAATTAAAGAGAGTTTAATTTGACGAGGTAGCTACATGACAGAAAGTAATCTCCTATCATGGATCTAATGGCAACATGAATATACAAAAGGTTGAAAGAGAGAGCGATCCAGAGTCAAGTTGAATTACTAAATCATCGTGTGAAGTAAATCAGATCCACTACACATACACTGATACACACATACAATGAGTATGTAGTGCATCAGTGCGGGATTTATTTAATTATAATCCGCATCTCATCTTTATCCCCCTTTTTTTTTTTCATTTACACAGAAATACACCCTGTTATACACAAGAATTACAACTTTTTAATGGTGTTCATAAATTTAATCTGTCCTTGTTAAAAAATATTTGTGGAGATTATAAATTTATCTGTATGTATATTATAACTTGTCGTCTTTTGAAATGATACCTCTAGTTAGTTAATATATTGCCTACTTATAATTCAATTTCTTTATTAAAGTTGGTCTTGTCTTGTGTTCTATCCTTGCTTGTTGTTAGGCTTATACTTGTGTTGAGCATTTTATATTTCAGTGTTTAATCCAAAATTAACGCTCTCAGCCTCTCGCAATAATATAATTTTTTTTTTTAAAAAAAAAACTGTAACCAGTCGAGAGATTTATAACAATATCACTGATCGAACAGTGATAAAATAAATATAGTTTATTAAATTCTAACAATTAATCTGCCGTCGATCATTCTTATCGACCGAATCGAACATTTAATTTTTTTTGTATAAATAATGAAAACAGTACATTAACTTGTTGCATTTCTCGTGATTGACCATAAGAAGATTGTTAAAAATAACAATTAATTTGTCTGCATTCTTAATGAAAAACAGTAGCCAGCAGCATATATGACATCTAAGAACAGCAATTTATAGGCAATAATAACCATCATATGTGGCAATTTTTGTAGTAGTGTGTTTTGATGACTATTAATAATTTAAATATTTATTATATTACTTTTTTAGTACTACTTAATAACAATTTTTATTTTTATTTTTTTAAAAAAAACACGTTTTATCAAAAACGATATTATCATGTTTGGCAAAACGTAATTTAAGATCACAATTCACAAACACGGTTTATTCGAATTGACAAAATAAAAAACTTGTCTTGCACGTACGCTTTAAACACACAAGACAGAAAGTAATCTCCTATCATGGATCTAATAATGAACACCTTGACAATTTGAAATTAACATCCATAATATCATCATTATTCAATACCTTACAACATATTTAATAACTAATTTTTTTCTAATATTAGCAAACTAGCCATAAGGCATACACGACTAAAATAAGTTGATTAGTACCAGCGTCTCCATCATATTATCACCGAAACAAGTCTTTTGACCGCTGAAACTTCCTTGGCCAGAATGATGGGAGGAAATCAAATATGCTTTACAATGCTTCAGTAAACAACTTGACAAGACAAGGGACTGAAGATCTGAACCACAATTTCCGAATCTGTGTTGGGTTTTGGGCACCCATATTTAAATGGTTTAATTTAATGTGTTTCCTCGTAGACTCTTATAATTAATAGTCTGCAACCTGGAGACTTCTTCTCCTTCCTCACTTGCATGAACAATTTTTCCAACGCCCGTGAGTGTGGTTTTAAGGACAACTTAAGGACTTGCGAAGGGAACCACTATTGGAGTTTGAATTGTTGAATTTGATCCCACTCGAGATATTTGTTCAAGGTTTCAGTTTTAAGGTCAACCGGACGCCAATTGACTTACACGCATCCCCGTGCACATCCTAACAACTAACATTGATATTTCATTCAAGGTTAATTACCTTTTTCTTTGTTTTGTACTGGTCGTTTGCCTGGCTAACTGCAATTCTCCCTGGGTTACAAATATAAAACATAGTTGAAGTGTTTTTTTTTTTTTTGGGTCTTATGAACTCAATGTTATCTATCTCTCTCACTTAATATTTCTTTCATAACCACTCTAGTTAATTTTACGATATGATTGTTGTTACTCTCTCTTCCATATTTAACTAGCCCCACTACTATAGAATTGTTAATATGTGACAATTATTATTAGCCATAAATTACGGTTGTGAACATCATATATGCTAGCGTTATATATACTCGGTTCTGAACTATGATATATGTTGAGGGCATATATAACGGTTGTTCGTTAATTAACTGTAATGTGTATTGGCTTTATTTTTTATTTATTTAGTTTTATTGTCAATATTTATTATATAAAACACAATATAATCATTGATAATAACAAGATAATAATATTAAATAATTTTTTTTATAGTATTCAAAATTCAATACACTATGGATAAACATCATACAATTTAAAAGAAATTAATCACTTAAACACTCTAGAACATTATCTTATAATTTTTTAAATTCTAAAAGAAAATCTATTAAAAAAATTCTATAATATTCTCCAATGTGTTTGTGGTAGATTGTCGACCACGTATAAGTCCTCCAAAGTTCTCGTAACTACAAAAGGATAATATAAATATGAAAATCAAAATATATATAGTAAAATTGACAAATATTAAAACTTAATTAAGCAAATCTCGGATTTGATTCAACAAATCTGATTTTAACAACTTGCTAAAGTTTGGAAACATGAGAGGGTAAACGTTTAAGTAGATCGTGATTCAACAATGCAAGCTGCTAAAAATTAGGCGAAAAATTATTCTAATTTTAGTCTATATAATCTAGTGTAATCAGAATTATTTTTGCATTAATAAAACAATAATAAAAAATTTTGCATTTTAACTCATCGTTTTTTTGTGCTCTCTAGTTTTCTCCAATGTTTTTTTTCCTCTATTCTTGTGTTCAAACCAATGGTCATCATCAGAAATTATATATGACTTTTTGTCTGTGATTCTTCTTCCGGGATAATTCGACAACCTTGAGTCTCAAGTAGTGAGTTCTCATTAAGAAAAGCAGAGAAAATGAAAACTGAAAAAAAAATGAAAGCTTATTACCTAAGGTATAATCACGAGTAGGAAAAAGCTGTAGAGTAAAGATCAATGTTAGTGTTTTACCAAAAAAAAAAAAAAAGATCAATGTTAGTGTTTTACCAAAAAAGAAAGAAAGATCAATGTTAGTGGTGGAGGATAAAACTTATAGCCGTAGAACAAAACCAATGGAAAGAATAATATGAGACTCACTAGGCAAGCTAAAATAAACAGGTTTAAGAAGAAATTCGAAGGGTTGCATTAAATAAACCTTTTTTTTTCCTCATAATCCCGCCTTTAAGATGAAAGAATACTTAACAATTATTTATGAAGAGCCATAATATACTGTCCATAATATTAATTAATATATTAATATTTTGTTAGATTATTTTACGATTCATTATAAAGAATAGTAATGTATTTATTATATATATATATATATATATATATATTACATGATGCTTAATGGTTCTTTATAAAGAACCATAATATATTTTTAAATATTTTTTCAGAATCGAACATTTTTATATTAAATCATACTTAACGCTTTTTTATGAAGAACCGTAATATATTGTCAAAAAACTTTTTTATAGACTCTCGTCTCCTTATATTTGAAATTTTTTAGAATCTCGCCATCTTATATATATGACAGTTATTATTTTTAAACTTTAAGTAATCTTTTTTTTTTTTGATAAGCAAATAGGGCTATCACCCAAAGTACGAAAAACCAAAACTAAACAAACTAAAAGCCAGGAAGTGCCACACTGCGCTCCCTACTAATTGCCACGACGTCCGCCTGGTAGAGCAGAAGAATTCCTCCTGGCGCCTCAAAGAAAATCTTGTCTGTTTGAATGTTTGGATCAAGCATGTAATTGGCCATCCAATCCAATCCGCACACATATTGCCTTCTCTATAAGTATGTTGTAGTTGCACCTCCCATTCTTTGTTCATCCATGTCCGTATACGAGATAAAAGACGAATCTCAAGGACTGCTCCACCACCTCTGGTGAGCCTAGTGACCGCCGTTAACGAGTCACTTTCCAGAATTACCTTTCTGTACCCAGCCTTCCAGGCTTCCTCTAATCCATGTAGAATTCCCCAGAGCTCAGCTCTATATGCCGAACAAATTCCCAGCCTAAAAGCAAAGCCACCTAACCAGCGACCTTGTGTGTTTCTAATCACTGCACCGCAGGCTACGAAACCAGGATTTCCTCTCGCTGCTCCATCAGTATTTATCTTTATACAGCCCTCATCAGGGAATTGCCAAGCTATATTTAGTTGGCTCGCTCTAGCATTACCTCGCATCCTATTGCGCAATGCCGCCTCTTCCACATAATGAATCAGTCTCCTTATGTGCTCCATTTTGACTTCCTGGGGATGCACCTCTTCCCCCTGGTTAATCGTGTTCCTCCAGTTCCAGATTTTCTAGCATGTTATAAGGAAAGCCGTTAGCCATCTTTCCGGAACGTTACAATTATCAGCGGCCCCAAAGTTATGTACTAGCTATGATTTTGTATCATGATTGAAAAACTCCAATCAAGGTTAGTGATATCAAGGTTCTCCCAAATTCTTTTAGTGGTGGTACAGTCCCTAAGAGCATGCATTAATGATTCAGGCTCCCTTTTGCAGCTCACTTCCACTCCATCTTGCAATTCTACACATCGTGAGTAGATGTTGGTGCACCATCTTCCATGCAAAAATTCTGACTTTCTGCGGACCATTCCACATCCACATAAAGATATACTACCTAAAGATATGGAATATGGTAAAGTATACTTTTAGTCCTTTAAATTTTACATAAGGTATACTTATGGTCCCTTAACTTTATAAAGTATACTTTTAGTCTTAAGATTCTAACACCGTTAATGTTATTAACGGAAAAAGCTGACGCAGTGAACTCAAGTGATGACTAATAACATTTAATTACACAAATTTTATATATTCTTCAATTTACTCATATTTTAAATTTAAGCCTAATAGCATTTAATTACACAGTTATTACTTAAATTTACACTGTTATCACTTGAGTTTGCATTTTTCGTTAGCAAAATTAACGGTGTTAGGATTATAAGACTAAAAGTATACTTTATAAGGTTAAGGGACCAAAAGTATACTTTATGTAAACTTAAAGGACTAAAAATATACTTTAACCTAAAGAATATATAACAGTTCTTTGTGAAGAACTGTCAAATATTGTGAAATAAATTTTTTTAGAATCTCACATTCTTATATATGACAGCTTGCATTGATAATTGTTAAGAAATACATAACAATTCTTTATGAGAAACTGTCAAGCATTGTCAAATATTTTTTTTAAGAATCTCGCCTCCTTAAAATATTAATAGATATTCCCTCTAATCTTAATTATAGGATAAGGTTTGTAGTGTAAATTGAACTATAAACTTTATCCCATAATTAGGACTTGAGGTAGTAATGTATTAGATTAATATCTTAACATATTATACGAGTATTTATTTTAAAAGTATAAATTTGAGATATTATTATATATAATTATATCTTAACATAATAATATCTTATATTTATAACCATGCTTTATGGTTAATTATTATAACCATTATGTATTTGTTTTTACTGATATAATGTTGGAAGAGGAATCCTTTGTAAGTGTTACACGATAATTGTTTCATAAAAACCGTCATATTTGCTACTAATTAAATAAATGACCGTTATAAACTACAACTGTTATTTTTATATTTTTTGCAAATTCCGTCTTTCAATATATGACGATGCATATAGTTAACCGTTATATTTTAGTATTATATATTCTTGTCCGACCTTCGTCTCGACATACATAACGTTTATTCATTGTAATCGTTGTTTATTAAGCCTTATATATGCCAGAATCTATAGTAATGGCCTCTCTGTCTCATCGGGGTATTTTAGCAAGGTGAGACATTTTCTACCTGTAATACCCGCATATTTATTTATCCGAAATATTACATTTTGGTAAATAAATTGGCTATTTCTGATAAGTGGAATTATTGTTGCAAGACTTGTGTTATTATAGTCTATTTTTCTAGGATGAGTTCTGTAGGAAATTAGAGAATTTAAGGGCCAAAGTGTCAAATGACCAAAATACCCCTAGTATGCAAAATGACTTAGGAAAATTGTGAAAAATCCTAAAAGGCAATGAAATAATTATTTGAGTTAGGAGAGTATATTATCTCTAATTGTGATAATTTAATAAATTATAAGCGAGGAGAAACTGAATAAGAATGCTCAAAAAGCATTGTAATGACCATAATACCCTCTCAAATTCTAGAATAATGCAGAATACATGAAAACAGAAATGTCAGTGCTAGAATTATGAGGTAATGAGGCATTTTAATTAATAAAATTATCAACTAGTGATAATAAAGTAGTTAAGTAATTTACGGCTAATTACTTAAGCATAAGTAAAGAAAATTCATAAGTAATTTTGTAAAACCCTAAAATTAGTGGTTTTTGGCTTAAAATTAGTAAGAACATATTTAGTAATTAATTGGAGAATTTTGTAAAAAATAAGTGAGTTTAGGTATTTTTAAGCCTAAATACAAGAATGGACCAATTAGGTGATTTTGAGAAATTTTTGGAAAAATGGAATAAATAAATAAATAAATAATTAAATAAATGTAAAATAAATACAAAAAAAAAAAAGGGCAGCCGAAAATTGAGAAAGAAAAAAGGGATAAGGATAAAATTTTAATATCATGATATTTTTTGTAAAGTTGTATTATTATATAATATAGTGAATAGTAATGGAATAAATAGGAAACGGATCCTATCTAGAGAACCAGGAATAGGAATTCCAAAGTCAAGGTAAAATATTGATCAGTGAGTTTTTACCTTCAAGTGACCTCTTCCGGAAGTTAATTAGGAATTCGGTAGCGCATTTACGTAATAAGACGAAATAGGGAAAAATGCAGATAGTCACATTTTGGATCTGAAGAAAATAAATTATAACTCAACATCTGGAGATGAGTTTATGATTATATGGACATATTTGGAATCAGTGAATTTTTGTCCAGAGGTTGATGATTCCGAAAACGATTTTCGAATCGGACGCGGACACGTTTTTCGAGAAAACTTCAACTGGATTGTTGGAACCCCGTAAGGGACTGGAATCTAAGTTAAATTAGATATTATTGATGAGGAAGAGAAGATCTTCAAAGTTATAAATTCAGAATTTAGAGACTACGCGAAACGGACACCGATCGGGGAAATTCTATCGGGAGGGCATAAAGTAAGCTTAAGTCACCATTCTTGGACCAATGGTTTGATGCCACATCACCTTCCTTATGTCGACCAAGGCAGCCATGGACAAGAATTAACCACCATTTTGTCTTGAATTTACATGGTTGAAAAGAAAGGAAAAATTACAAAACTTGGAAAGTGAAAATTACCAAAGTAGCCCAATTTTTGCCTATATAAAGGCATGAACTCTTCATTCATTCTTCACACCTCCTCTTCTCTCTACCTTGGCCGAAACTTAGAGTGAGAAGCTCTGCAAAAGTTTTGCCTTAGCTCCGAGTAAGTTCTTCGTCCTTAGTTTTTAGTTTCCGTAGTTCTTTCGGTAGTTATAGTAGAAGCTGTTGTTTTGATCTAGGAAGTTTCAGAATTTGTTCCTATGCTTGTTTTTATGCCTCATTGCATTGAAAGATGCCTGACGAGGTAAAAACATAGTGGGGATAATTTTGAAATGGAATACGGTCAAAGTAACGAAGTTACGCGAAATTCCGCCAAATTAGGGGTAGAAGGGCAAAATGGTAATTTTTACCTAAAATGCCGTTATGATTGCAAATCACTAATAAAAGTGATATTACTCGATAGGGCATCGAAACTTTGATTTGCCGCCGTTCGCCGCCCGACGTGCGTGGTGAACATTTCACGTTTTTACGTAAAAAGTACGTTTTTCCGCGAAGTACCTAACGTCGTCAACGAAGGTACGGACGCGTCTTTGTAACACTAATCTTGTACATCTTAAATACTTATATGTCAATGATATGTTCGTAGACCGTTATACGTGACAGTTATACGGGTTATAGTTTTGGTAACACCGTTTTGTTTTCCTAGCGCCGAGGACACGAGTAATTATCGTGGCACCGGTGAATAGTGCAGTTTGTTATTGTTTACCTTATGGGGCTTTACATATTGCTTTGTGCTTATGTTTGTCGGCATAATGATCATGCATCGTTTGTATGCTTATGATATACTTGTGGTATTAGCTCTAGAAATATCTCGTTGTCTCGTATATTGTATTGTTTGGGTATGAGGTTAACGTTACCGAGATTCAATATGGTGAATTGAATCTCGGCTATAGCTTCAGGATCCGGAGGAATACGGATCGAAGATCGAGGCAAGCACGCAGTAGACGTGCGGCGAGAGACTTATATATCTTTACCGCTTTCGTTATACACTTTCAAACTCTAGGATTACCGTAATCATTACAAAGTTACACTATGGTTGATGTTTGTTATGAATCGATTCTTTCACTCATTTCCAATGCTTTCTACTCGACTACTCTGCTTGAAATATTTGGAAACGTTTAAAAAAAAAAAATATTCCGCCGTTTTCAAATGGGATGTTACACTACCCAACAATAATAAACAATCAGCTTAACCGATTTTTATTATTTTTTTTTTTAAAAAAATGTGAACCTGTTAATTATACCTTTTTTATAATTCGCAAACCCTTTATACCCTTCACAAGAGGGTTCAAATTCAAGACCGCATGTTTAATAAACTATTGAAGGAGGCATTTAGTGTTTAGTATCAATTGGGATAAAATACACAGATAATTAGGTCTTATATTTAGTATCTATTTTTTTAAAATAAAATAAAATAACAGCAAGGCATTAACTTGCATCATGTTTGACTTAATCAAACTATTATTTGTGCTGATGCATAAAAAATCCGGATCATCTTATATATTTTACCATGGTAAAGTGACTTGTTTAGCAAGAGCCAGTTTATAATTACTTCCCTTAACCGCTGTGAAGACAACCTTCGAAGTTGTTATAAAACAAAAAAAGTGAAATCTTTCGCTGAGTTTCTCTACCCCATATAGTAATTAATTAATAGAAGAAGAAGGAAAATTTTACCCCACAAAAGAAATATTTCTACATAGGCATTTCTGCCTCCATACTACTCCCTTTATCATTAACATAAAACTTCTTTATTTAATTTGGGGCAATTTAAAAATTAAATAAGCTACTTAAATATAACATAAATATAACATCCCACTCTAATTTTTATTATAAGTCAATTTGAAGAAAAAAATTGTTGTCTTGAATATAAGTTCATTTAGAGGTCATAAATGATTGTTTTCAATTCCAATTTACTTTTATTTAATTCTCACTTAAAAGAGAGAAAGATGAGAGAGATGTGAGAATGATGTGTGAAAGTAAAAGAGAATAAAGGTGAGCTTGGAAAATATTTAATTTTTGTTTTAAAGTATATTCTAATTACTCCCTCTAATCCTTATTATAAGGCACCAACTAGCAAGTGCATTTGGTCATTTTTATAAAGCACTTGCTTGTTTCCAAGAAGCATTAATTTTTTTTTCATGTATGTCCATCATTAATAAGGGTAGTAGGTGAGAGTAATAATAATATAATATTAGAGTTTAGTGCAACTAGTAGGGGTAATATTGAAAATTACTTAAATTTTAGGACAACTTTATTGATTTTAACTGTTTTTATTGGTTTGTGTGAATTGTTAGTTGGTGCCTTATAACAAGGACCAGAGGGAGTACTTAACTATTACTCGTACCTCGATTCGATTCTAAATATAAGAGATAGTTTATAATGCAATTTGCATTACAAATTATATTTTATATTTAGAACTGAAGGAATATTATTCATTGGTATGTGAAAAATATTTACAATAGACTTATAACAAGGAACTGAGTAGTATGTGACATGATTTTTTTAAAATATTGATATGTAACATTATATTGTACTCCCTTCCTAGGTTAATTATAGAACACTTTTATAAAAGTAAATTACACTAAATGTTTCTATAATTAGGACTGGAGGGTAGTATATCATTTCATAAGTTAAACATATTAATTTTTAAAAACTAAATATAAGAGATAAAATAGAAAAAATCTTACATTTAGGATAAAAATTTATCCAAAACTAGGTCTTACATATAGGAGCGGAAAAGTTATATAGATTACATTTTACATATATTAGTACTTATTATTTTCCTGGCCGAACTACAGTTATTATTTACATTTTGGTTTTTGTATAGAATTTACAACGATTTTTTTTCTTATCAGCACGCATCTAGACAATGCTATGTACTATCAGTTTTGGTTTCCAAAAGCTTCTCTTGCATAAAAGTGCCTGAATATATATGGACACCACTTTTGAGTTGTGATTGTTACAACAAAAAAGGGAGAAACTTTATTTTGTTTTTGAAAAAATAGAAAGTCTAGAATGGAATATGCAATAGGATAAAATCCACATAAAGATATATTTACAAATTGGACATGAAAGATGGCTTCAGTATTTTGGTTGGTTATTCAAGTGAAATTGCGATTGGCGGAATAATTTGAAAATTACCAAAACACAATAAACTCAGGTCTTGGCCTCTGGCTGTAAAATATAAAATGAAAAAATGGCTTCTCATCATCTTTTGGCTTTTGCATTAGTTAGTTACTTTGGTCTTTGGAGTCCAGGGCGTTACGAAATCTGAGTCGTTCGATTATTTCTCATCACACTGAATTCACAGTGACACATGTCAACTTGTGGACCCCACAATGTCACTCGTGCACCAATTATCTGTGGTGCATGTAAGACTTTTGAATTCTGTTGTCAAACCCGACCCCACCCCCTCGATCTGAGTTCCCCAAAGTCCTTTTGCTCCCGGGTCAAATTTCCCTATTCTCCGAATACATCCCCCTCCTTCATCCTGTTTAATTAATATCTTCGGCTTCTCTTGGACCAAGCCAAACATGGTCGAACCGAACATGAACCAGATCTTCTGAAATGAAACTAGCTTCACTGAAAATAACAAGGCCCTTCTCTTTATTGATATTTAAATTGCATTTTGAAGCATATATACATGGCTTCAAGGTTTTCAGTTATTAGTATATATCCAACAGCGTAAGCTCTGTTGAAATATTATCTCTAGTTCTAATTATAAGACTAAGTTGATGACTTTTTTTAGAGAGATTAAGGAAGTTAAATAAGTTACTTAATCATATCATATATTGTATATTCTTAGATTATATATTAGTTTATTAGTCAAACTAATTAGTTTGGAGAAAAAATAAAAATAAAAATCCTCTAAAATAATTTAATTAACTTTCTTAATCTCTCTAAAAAAAATTAATTTGGTCTTACAATTAGGACTGAATGGAGTATTTTGTAAATAATTTTGTTTGTGAACTGACACCTATCAGTCAATAAGACATATAAAGTCCTGTAAATTGTTTTTTTGACGTGTTACGAAATACTACATCTGATCTTAAATATAAAACATAATTTATAATGTAATTTATATTATAAATTATGTGCTATATTTAAAACATTGAGGAAGAATCTTTTTATGGGGAGGTCTTTCTGATCTGACGTGGATGTGAATTTTTTTGAAGTATTGGGGGTTAACAAATTTCTTGAAAGATGTGGGTACGTAAGTGATAAAATATTAGGAATATATATATATATATATATATATAGAGGTAAATGTGAGGGAGAGAGGAAAATGAAAAAAAAAAACAAAGAAAGAATAGCTTTTAAGTCCCAACTAAAAAAAATAATATAAGAAAAGTCTAAATTAATAAGTGAACAAAGAAAATTAACAAGTGAATCAGTTATTATTAGCATTTTATGGGATTTATCAGTGAATTATTTCTTTTAATTGGCATCTACTCCTTCTTATTTTATTATGGGGATTAACTAACAATTCTAAAAAACCAATAAAAACAGTTAAAGTCAATAAAATTGTTCTAAAATTTAAGTAACTTTTAATATTACCTCTACTAATTTCACTAAATTCTAATATTATATTAATTATTACTCTCACTTACTACCATTATTAATTATAGGTATATCGTATACATAGAAAAACATAATTAATGCTGCTTACGAACAATTGAAATATACTCTTCAAGACCTCATAGCCTCCATGACATTTTGGTTTGGGCTATAAATAGGGGATGGCAGCCTTCAGAGCACAGCACAGATCAAATTGCGTGCAAACATCCTCAGCTCCATAACTTTACTTCTTCCATTTCTGCTTCTTGTGACCTCCGCCTCTCCTCCTCCCTCTCCAAATCTTATCTGCTTCATCATGGAGCTCTCCGTCTGATCCATGAAGGTAGCCTCTCTCTCTCTCTCTCATGCACATGTAACGTGACGTCCCTATTTGTGTTGGGAAGTCTCAATTTTCAGGCCTAAAATGCTCCTTTTTAATTTCTTGTCTGTCTTTTGCAGAGAAACTGACGTCACCAGACAACAGTTCTGCCTTCCCGCTCTTTACCAGATTCCTCAGCCATCACCAGATTCTTCATCCAGGGTACTTCTGTCTCTTCATCCCCACCCCCGACCGCCTGGTCTTTTTCCCGTTATACCCCCTTGTTTTTTGAGGGGATGCATATGCTTACGAAGGTGTAAAGAGGAGAAAGATTGAGGATTATTTTTTGGTGATGAATATTTCATGTGGACCGACCTTTTTCTTTACTTGCCTTTAGCGCCATTTTGCCGCATTCATAACCTCCCTCATTTACGTACAGGCTTCAAATCAGCACTTGTGCCATGGGAGACATGTTTAGTTTTCAGGTAGTTTCAATTATTGCCCAATTTACTGTTTTGTTGTTCCACCTCAGCGATTTTCCCCGAATTATTTTACTATATGTATATAAAAATGAGAATGGTGTGTTTTCTTTAATAATCATAATTAAGAGTTGCAGTGTGGAATTTTGGGGGAGAGGGCGCAGTGGGGCGAAGGTGATGCCTTTGTGTGTGTGTGTTTTTTTTTTTGGGGGGGGGGGGGGGGGGGCGCGCACAGAGTGATATCTCAGACAGAGCACGACGGGGTGAGGGCTGCGGGAATGTTTGGCGTGGTGGCGACGACAGGCTCCACCCGGAACCTGTGTTCAGTTTTCTACTTTTTTGCCTGCACCAGAATCTGTCAAAGTCAAAGATATTCCCTGCTCCAGGTGCTGGCGTTACGTCCCCACCCAGTGGGCCCCCGTCACTGAGATTATATTTTCTTCCTTTTTTAAAAAAAGTTTCTTAAATTGGGGAAGCGTTTACGTGGGGCAACAAGAAAAGAGTAAATGAGTTTGGGATGCGTAAGGGACAAATGAAAGAGCTAACAGATGCGGGAAATGTGATGAACATGAAACAGAATATGGACGTATCGATGGAGCTGGAGAGCCTTGAATGCGGCCTTGAATTTGATGAAGTCAATCTCCTCGACGGTCTTTCTTCGCCTCCCCACTATGACAACTTCCATTTTGGAGCACTCTCCGCCTCTCATTTGCCCCTCCTCGTAATTCCTTACTTTCTCTCTCTCTCTCTCCTCTCCCTCCCATTTAATTTTGTCACCCTCATTCTTCATATGTATTTCTTACTGCTGTAGTAACGAAGCACCTTGCATGGGTTGTGTTGTATGTGTAGGAGCAGGAGCGACACGGAGGAGCACAGGTGGAATCCTCCGACGTCACCCACAGTGCACCTCCCTTGCCAGCCAATAATAATCATCGAGTAACCGCCATTCCTTCCTCCAACGTTGTTAGCTTTTATGAGACAGTCGTGCTTGTGTGTTGGTGACGATGCTGACCAGCACATGTAGTACTTGTTTTTATTAATAATTAATAATTGGGGGATGTTTAGGATGTGGAGTTGGCAGAAGCCGTTGCGGGAGTCTGGGAGGCCCCAATCCAAGCAAGTACTGCTGCTTCTGACACCCTCACTGCTGCCATCACTGTCTCCCATGTCCCGGTGCGCCCCACAGCTGACGTTACCGCCCCAGCGCCATTCCAACCCCAGCTGCTTCCCTCAACCTCACCCCTGGTATATTCTACTCATACTCACCCCCTCTCCCTCTCCCTCCACTCTCATCTCTCGTTTGTTTCATCTCATTCATTTTAAGTAATTTTCCTTCCTAAAACATAAAAATCATTTTTGCGACAAAGTGGGGGACTCCTAAACAATCTATAACATTCCCTTGCATCTTCCTTCCTCTAGTCATAATTATAAGAACACTTTTATAGTGTAATTTACACTATAAAAGTATTCCTATAATTAGGACCGAAGGTAATATGTTCTATCAACTAAAAATAATATGTATTCTTTTTTAATAGAAGACAAATGCATTAATCATTTACGGGAATTATAAAATTGATTTGAATAAATCATGACTCTTATTGTAAAATTAATTCTTTACAAAGGTTGAATAGGCCAGCGTCATACCACTGCACTACCTGAGTGCTTGGTGGGACCTTATCACCTAACTGACATCAAACATCTCTTTTAAGATTTTCTTAAATACTCTCTTTAGTTATTATAAGGCACCAACTAACAATTCTCATAAACCAATAAAAAAATTTAAAGTCAATAAAGTTGTCCTACAATTTAAGTAATTTCTAATATTATTCCTACTACTTTCACTAAACTTTAATATTATATTAATTATTACTCTCACACCAATACTCTTATTAATTATGGGCATATATGAAAAAAAAAAAAATTAATACGCTTTGGAAATAAATAAGTATCTTATATAAAGGATCAATATAATTGCTAGTTAGTGCCTTATAATAAGGACTAGAGCAAATATGAGATTGCCGGTTCAAATCCCTTATAGAGAATATAATATGTTTGTGGGTCATAAAAAATATTGGGAACTGATATAAACAATGAAATTCATATTTTCATACGGATAATGCATTAGTTAAAGCATTTTTTTAATAATGACCTAATAATATAATTACTCAGAGATTAGTTGAATCAGTATTTTCAAATACAAAATCCTTAACACAAACATTTTTACTTTTGTTTGTCTCCACATTTTCCTTACGCGAGCCATACTATCCACACATTTTAAACTATCATTATTTATTTTGATTCTAACTTTTATTATAACAATACGATGACCTCTTATATTAAAGATCAAAGGTGATACTCTATAATGTTTTGTCCAATAGAAAAATTGCCCTCTCTGTTACTGGCCACTACTTCTCCTTCATCCATTCTTCCCCTAGTTCACCAATATTGATCGGCTTTACGGTTAAGTGTGTTCTGAAATTAGTATAAATCACAGTTATTACCAATTACCAATCACGCCGTACACTTATTCACGTAAAATCCAGCATCGATCCAACTTACGTCAGTATTAAAAGAAACTTGGGGCAATGTAAGATTCGGGATTTAATAGAGAGAGGATAAAATCCAGCTTCTAAATCATGTCATACACTTTCTCTTAACGAATTATTGTACCTCTCCAACACTAGCAGCCGTCTGTTTTGTGTGCCTCTGCAGCCTGCAGGCATGGCTTCAGTGCGACGACATTTCAACATATCGTACCATTTTAAAATAGTATTTTCCCCACTCAAAATTTCAGATGTTTCTCAACTAATAAAATTGTAAGCTTAATGGGCTCTAATTGATATACAAATTTACTAAAAACATACATATTATTATTATAATTAGCATCCATATATGCACATACTTTGAGAAATAAGTCGGAGTGCTTATGACTCACTGTTATAATTTGTTTCTCAGGATTGATTTTCAATGTATGGCGCTTTAGTTGAATAGCACATTTAGTATCACGATTTTTTTCTTCTCTAAAGCGCAATATAATGTCATAATCAGAATACCTATAATTATGATTACTGACCATATCTACAATTTTGTGTGATCCCTTAATTATTATTATGATAGGAGGAATGGTTCGCGCGAGGAAAATCTACGTCGTTTGATCAGGACCCCCCGAACTATCCTGCTGATTTCCTCTCTTGTCAGCATGAGAATATACAAAGGTAGCTCCGTTGATCATTTGATCAACAATAAGACTCCTGGTCCTTGTTTTTGCCCCATTAATTTGTTTGTTGGCATTGCATGCTTGTCTTGCATTTTTCTACGTCGTTAGGCTTCAAGCCATGGATATAAGTATGGAGCAAGAGACGAACAATGAGACGATGCTGGGCAAAAATATGGCTGCACCCAATGCTTCACGTGGAATCATCAATCACCAAAAGCTTCCCTCTGAACCATCCTCAATCCACATAAACCCAGTAAGTATTATATACAGGGGCAGATCTAGAAAATTTATGAAGAGTGGGCACCAGTGGCGGAGGGATTTGGGGGCCCCTGAATTTTTTTTAAAGGAAAGTTTTAAATGCATTAAAAAACAAGAATATAAATAAGAAAAGAAAAGAAAATCAAAAAAATATTAATGAAATCAACTGAATACTGATGATGTAATAAGAGAATCGGTTATTTTATAAACCTGTCATTTAAAAAAGCAAGACTAAATGCTGTTAGAAATGCAGCTACATAAATTACAATGAAGAGTGGGCATTCAATAAATTCAAATACATATATTTTAATAACAAAAAAAAGATATTACAATAAAAATAATTATAATGTCGTCATCCTTCTACGGCTTTTTTTTGGAATTCCATCATAATTGTTTTATTATCAATGCTATCAAATACATCATAATTTTAATTCCCTTATTTTTTTGGAATTCCATCATAATTCAAGGGGTACTTGCCCCCCTTCTCTTGTGAGTGGATCCGCATTTACCTATATATATATATATAAAACGTGCATCTTTGAACACTAAGGTTGTCCTTGCTTTGTTAATCTAACTGATTACACTCGTTTTTTCTATCATAAGCAGGTAGAGAGAGGGGTGGAAATTACAGGCTCTGGAACATTAAGCCAAGGACAACTGCTATCTAACAAACAACCTCAAACGACGTCGTGGAACTCAAGATGGTATATATATCAAGCTTGTTATTCTCCTTGTCATGTTATTCTCCAGTTGCTTAAATGTCACTAGTTATGAAAATATTTTCTCAACGTTAGGGCCCAATATCTCAAAAGCCCTCCGGGCAGTGCCCTTGACTTACGATTTGCCCCCTACTCCTTGCCCTATGACACCCTGCTATTCATAGGTACGTATAATAATGTATTATTGTTAAGTTAGCATTGACTTGCATTCACTCTCGATTCACAAAGCTACTAGTAATATTTTCAAAGGCATTCATTCACTGACATTTTACTACGTACGTAGGCCCCAACAGTTTCATCCTCTGACGTCACAAGGTGGCCATGTCCCTACAATGCAACATACTTTTGATTCACCCAACTCCATGAAGCCTCCCAGCCCAACCTCTTCCAGGTATTTGCTCTATATATATTATATATACACTCCCCTCGGTTCATAATACTTGGCAGTTTAACTAATTTATGAAAAATAAGAAGTGAAAATTAACTTATTACGTATGTCATAAATTGATTTTTTTTTTCATTTTTACTTTTATTAAAAAATGTGTTTGAAAATTTATTGAGTGAGGAAATTGGAAATGAACATTAATTATAGGGATAAAACTGAAAAATAAGTATTAGTGATTTATATTTTGAATTAAACTATTTTTCTAGAAACACCCTATATTGTGGGTGAGAGGAAGTATGTTGAAGCGGAGATATATCAATAATTAAATTTAGAGAATGTACAACTTAACATAAAACGCTTAAATTTTGTTATTGAAGGTCGGAGTCTTCCTCAAATTGTCAGTCTCCTACTGCGACTGTGCCTCCAAACACTTATGATTATCAGCCTGCTTTTCCCAGACTCATGCTGCCTGAACCTGCTGTTTCTACCAGGTAATTTAATATTTTCAATCTTGTGAATTTAAAGCTGACGTCCGTCATCAAGTTGATCACCATCTAAGCCATCTGTTCAATTTTCTCGTTGAATTTTTGTTTTTGTTTTGTTTTGGACGAAGGCCTACAGCTACAATACTGTCCCCTAATCATCATCCACAGCCAACTGGATCATCTGTACTTTCGTCCTTCATCAATTCCTTTGAAGCAGGACCTTCCGTGCCTCAAAGGTATCATGTCTCTTACTTCATATTTGCCACCTGATTGCACCCTCTTGTTGAACATGGAGACACTATTCATATTTTTTTTTTTGCACAATAGGTATCCCGATATTCGTGATTATCAAAGGAATTTTCTCCATTCCCAACAAACGAAGTCTCATGAGAGCTTTGTTCCTCAAACCCTTGGCTTATCCCCACTTTCAGGGTAAGTAGCCTCTTGAATCCGTGAAAGAAGTGCTCTCAATACTCATAATTTATGTATAATGCTTTTCTGCTTTAAGATATTTATTTTTTTTTGCTCAGATGCTTTAAGATAATAAGATCAAAGCAAATTAACTTTTTCTCTGTTATTGTAATATACGTATTCATTTGTATAAATACCTCGGAAAAGATGTAATAAAACAAGCCATTGCCCTTTCCTTTTCAATCTCTTTTCTTTCTCTATCTCTTTCTCGGCTCTGATGCTATTTCACATTTTATTTAAAATTTAGGTCACCATGGGTGTCAGATAAGATCAGTAATGACTACAGCCAACTGTGGAGTAGACGCAGCAGTGTACTGGGGAGCTCCCCATTCCTTGGATCTCCGATTCTGCCGAAGATCTCACTTCCAATGATGTCTGCACCTTCCCAGCCTATCACTATTGCACCGGAAGGGTCTAATGCATCATCATTTCTTCGATTTAAGTCTCGTGAGCCCTCTAGGCTTCCATGGTATATATCTGCCTTTTTTTCAGCTGGAATATATATATGGCTGTGAATACTTTTAATGCGTGCTACTAATAATCTTTGAATTAATTCTCGATTCAGGTATCCATACAGATCAAGTAATCACCTGGCGCCTGCTTCTACAGATATATTCAGGTCAAATCTGTGTAGTGGAAATTTTTTGACTCCTTCGTCATCGGATAGGTAAAATAGTTGAAAAATGAAGAAGCTACTTGTGATCTTTTGAGCATTTCACATACACTCGTATTTATTTGGCTGAAATTAATGTTGAATAGGCCACCAATGAGCAATCGGGTTCGCAGAATACTGAACTTGGGTACTACTCCCCCCAAACCAAAGGCCGCCTCCTCTTCTGGTAAAAAGGCTGCAACTTCTATAAGATCTGCTCCCCAAACTAATGCCGACCCGCTTCAAAGTTCTCAGTTCCAAGATCCAGTGGTAAGAGCATCCCTCGCTTTGATTATTATTATTATTCCTTTAGTCTTTATAATGTAAAGCTTAATTAAGTAATTTGATTAGATTAGAGATAGATGTTAATTAAGTTAGTTAATATGATATGAGTTTTTTTTCCTTCTAAAACACCATATTCATCTTCCTTAATTCCTTTATTCACTCTCCTTCTTGATTATTGTTAAGGGAGTATTAATAGGGCTAATTTGAGAGTAGCTAGGAGTATTATTTTTTATCTACTCCATGCTTTTAGAATGAGATGAGATTTATCAATAACACCATGGCTGGCAGGAGAGATGGATCAAAGAGCTGGAGACGGTACTGAACAAGGACTGGAATGATGATGATGATGAAGAAGAAGAAGAATCACAGCCCACCAAGGTACACTTCAACTTCACGTAAAGACGCCCCCAAAAGGAGAGAGGAATAAAGGAAGGTTTGTTGTAAAATATGAACTTTGTTTCTAAGATTAATTTATGAAATTGTGGTGGCCTGTAGAAAAAATCAGCGTCACGCTCTGCTCGTGGTCCTGCCGGGCGACGTGAAAAAGGAGGATCATCTTCAACTAAACGTCGGAAGGTATATATCGTAAATATGGTTTAATTTGTCTTGGTTGGAGATTCGTGTATATATGAACCTATAATGAGATTCCCCGATTCGTTTGGGTGGTTGCAGAGTAATTCAGCCGACAAAGGAAAAGAAGAAGCACACCCTATTCCCGAGGAAGATCCAAAAACTGATGAACATGAAGTGAACGTGTTACAGAGCCCCAAGCCCTTGCAAATGTATCAGCCAAGGTTGTTTTCTCGAGATTTAAGCAAATAAAAAGAAAAAAGAATCAGCAGCTAGCTGCTATTACTTTTTGTTGGGGGTGCGTTTAACTAAAGGGTTTGTGGTTGTGGTATTTCAGGGAAGTCGACAACACTGCCTATGACATACATTATCAGAGTATGGCTGTTCTCATGGACCCACATATTAGGTTTTTCAGAACCGCAAGTATTCAGTAGTTACTGTTTATAGCATGTTTATGGGACTGATCATATATATGAGTATATGGATATATTTAGTTCATATATATTTTCCAGTTAGAATTTGGCTGATAATGACAATTTTGCTGTTGTTATTATTTTCAGTGAGGGGAAACCGCGGACAGAAACAAGTGACCAAGTAGCCGGATCTTCGGGAATCAGGAGCAAGTACTTATGCTGATTATATATATATATATGGTCTTTCTTTCTTCGTGCTGCGTTTATTTTCCAAAAACAGGGTTGTTTAACTATCGGCTCTTCAGACTTATTTCCTAATTCTAGAAAGCTAATAATGGTAATAGAAAACTCAGTTTTATATATGTAGACTTGGATGCTCTATTGTACAGTTTGGTATCTTTTAACAGAACAAGTCATGTCATTATCTAAGCTAATCTATAATTACCATTCATCTGCATGCATATTCCGTAGTTCACAGAACGCCGACGTGCACATCTTGTTCTGGTGAACAGTGTCAATCTTCACCTGCAGCAAAGCTATGCGTTAATGCACCAAAGAGTGCGGTGGTATGTATTTGGTACAGATCAGAACTTTTATGAATCGGGTTCGATTCCTGACCATTCATTTGGTCCCCAATGATTAAAAAAAAAAGCTATGCGTTAATGCTGAGCTCTACTTCATACGTTTTAGTCTAAAAAATTGCAACAAAAAAAAAAGTATCAAACTGAATCATCCCAGAGAACAAAAACAATAATATTGTTTTTACTCTCACTATTGTTTTTAAAATTAATCCTCATTTTGGAATGAAAACATGCTTATTATTTAAATTAAGTTTGTCCGTCTAATATCTGGTCTTATTGCTACATATTTATCACGACGTAGTTGTAGTAGCAAATGAAAAGGCTGGCCCTCCGAGATGAGAAAAGGTTTTCTGGCCCTGCAGTGTACGAAAAGGTGATGAGGGGATGTGATGAATTGTTGGGATTTTCTCTTTTGTTTTGGTTCGCATAACCTTGTCTCATTTTTCAAGTTTGGCAACAAATGACAATAATATATAGTGATAAGATTCGTTTGGCAATGCGCCAACCATTCATGCTTGTCGTGTTTATGGAAATGACATCATTAAATTTATACTTTTTTGGGCCATATCAAAATTTTGATTGGATCTAACATCCAAGCTTACTTTGATAAGTTTTTAACAAAACACTGTATCAGATATGTCATGTGTGTAAAACTTAGATCCAAAATAATGTACAGTTATTATTTATTCCCCAAAACGTTCAATTTTAAATTAAGTTTTAGATTTTCATGGAATGCAGCACAAGTTAAAATCTAGTTGTATTAATGATTCGAAACATAACGAGTTTAAAAAAAAAAAAAATCTTTAAAGCCGAAATAAATTCAAGATCCGAGACCAAATTTAGTGGAAAGACTAATTGTATTTAGGCATTAATTTTTTATGGCTCAAGTTTTATTTTGGATCCAGACCGAGGCTACAAGACCCATGAATATGATACAGACCGCACGTGTTCAAGGGCCCACAAATTTAGCAGAAACACACGCGTCAACAGCATCTCCAACTGTAAGAAAAACCCTTTGTAGTCCGATCTTATCCACAAATTGCGCCACTCTAAGCTTGTGAATGACTTGCTTCCTTGGGTTCACCACAGCTAACTGCAAAATTAAACACATTTACCACTTCTGTTATCGCTCATTGCAGAATTAATACTATCACTATATATGTAATTAACGAGCAAGCAAATAGATTAATGGCGGTCTCACTTCTATGTCTCGGGATTGCAACCTCTTGTTCAGTTCCTCCAGTACAATAATTCCAGAAGTATCCACATTCGTCAGGTCTATTATTGACACAAATCCAGAGCATCATTATACTAATCATAATTAAAAAAACATGCGACGTTAATTAGATATCTTAATTACAAGGGTAAATAGGAGACTCACTGGTCATGTCCAGGACCACTGCTTGCACCCTCGCTTGTGCAATCTTATCTTCTTTTGCGACCCATTCCAGTATTCTGCAACAAGTGACCAAATTCATTTAGATATATGTTCCGAGAAAGAATTAAATATCTTTTGGGAAGTGTTTACCTTTCTCTGACGAAGTTAGCATTTGCAAAGCATAGTGAACCAGAGCTTATGCGGAAAACCGAGATTCCAGGAGTACTTATGGCCATGGGAAACTGACTAACATCACAAAAAGACTCTGTTCTTGGAACTCTCCCCAGAACTTCTATTCCAGGTCGAATTGTTTGTATCAGTATCTTTGCAAACGAGATTATTACCTGCGACAACACAAATACTACTATATCGTTTTTTTTGGTCAATGTAGTTAAATGTGAAAGGGTTGAAAATGGTGGTGAACTTACGGCAACAAGAAGGCCAGTCTCTACTGATTTAAACAAGACGCCGAGGAAAGCACCAATGCAGGCAAGAAAGTCGAATTTGTCAACCTTCCACATATGGTAAGCTTCGTTGATGTCAATAAGTCCTGGAAGTGCAGAAATAATGATGGAGGCAAGTATAGCCACAGGGGTGTAGTATAATAGCCTTGTAAGTAATTCTAGTGACACAAGCACCGTGACTGCCATCACAATGTTTGATATGGCCGTTCTACATCCCGCACTCACATTCACCGCCGTCCTTGAGAATGATCCTGCAATTAGTGTACATGTTCACCGACAAACTGTTAGCATTTTTATATTCTTCTCTGCAGAAACACATGAGCAAAACAAAGTCAGTCACCAGTTGCCACATAGCAGGAAGTTAAAGAGCCTGCAATGTTGCTGAACCCCATTGCTAACATTTCTTTGTTTCCATCAAGATTGTACCCTCTTATGGAAGCAAAAGATCGGCCAACAGCTATAGATTCCTGAATCCAATGTATAGATTATTATAAGGAAGAGAGAATGGACCAAATTAAAAAAAAATTAAGGATTCAGAATTTGGACAAGATATATATAGGAAATGAATGAACACACAGTCAGGGCGATGATGGCAGAGATCAAGCCGATTTTAGCTGTCTGTCCAACATGTTGGCCGTGAAATTGTAAAAGGTGAGCTGAACTTGGATTCAGGCCTCCTTTGACGCGCTTAATTATATTAACTCCGTGCTTGTCGGCTTTTGTCAAATACACAAGTAAAGTTGACAGGATAACCGATATAAGAGGTGAAATAGCAGGCAACCAGAACAGCTTTCTGTTTCTTCTTCCCTGAATGAGAGATATAAATTATCAATGGAGCAAATTAACCACTAAACTGATGTGTTTTGGTTTGGAGTTTGGGTATCATAAATTTTATTACTTACAACAACTCGGCTAATGAGAAGGAAAATCAGGAACGAACATCCCACCACAAAATTCAAAGGGTACCACTGTTGACGAAATATACATTAAAGGGAACAAAAATAATGTCAAATTAGTAACAAGATACAGACATCAGTAAAATGCTGTAAAGAAACAAACAAAAAATTTCCAAATTTATTTTAGTTAAACTCACTTTATCTGCGGAACCTGAAGTAAGCTGCTGATGAAGTGACTTGTATACAGACTCCAAAACAGATATTGCATCAGTTTTGTTGGTGAAGTGTGTGATTCCCAGTAACCCCTTGAGTTGCTGAAGACCAATCATGATCGCTGCACCTGCCATGAATCCAACCAACGCAGCATGCGAAAGAAAATCCACCAGAAAACCCAGCCTGAAAATGGTGGAGATTAGTCAGTGCTCCAAATAGAAGAACAACTATAGATCTACAGAAGAATTGAACATGCAGATAAATAAAGCACCTAAAAATTCCAAATGCTGCTTGAAAGATTCCGGCGAAGAAGGTCACCGTGAAGGCAAGGTTTCTATAGGCATCGGGGTTGGCAACGGGATCTTCCACTTGCGAGAGCAGGGAAGATAGCAGCAATGATACTACAGCCACAGGTCCAATTGCAATTTCTCTTGAACTCCCCATTACAGCATAGATAAGAGGAGGAACTACACTTGTATCTGAAGCCAACAAAGCCAATATTGTCATTTGAAAGAGTAAAATTCATATCAGAAAATGTTGAAGCTTTAACATGTCACTTACACAGGCCATATTGAGGATCAAGTCTTGCCAAAGTAGCATATCCTATGCTCTGCAAAATTCAGAAAATTAATGGTGGGGAAAGAAAACCGTAGCATCATTGCTTTTAAAAAAAGTGAAGTAAAATTTGCGAAAATACCTGAGGTATGCAGAGGCTGGCAAGAGTTAAACCAGCTAAAAGATCATCTTTAAACGTAGAAGCTTTGTAGCCTCTTATCCAGCTAAGGATTGGGAATAAGTTCAGAAAGAAGGAAGCCGCTTGTCTTTGGAAAACTTTGTTGTTGGATGAAGAAAAAAGGCTGTTTCCACGAAGCAAGATAGCCTCCTTTAGATTCAACAGCTTAGTCCAGAGAGATGGAGGGCTAGGTGAATTCAATATCCACTGAGACCTCTCTGCCTGACCAGTGTCCTCAAGATGCAGGTGGCTCTGCTCTCTCATGGTGGAAACTTGAGCAGGCACTGAACCCGTGAGGGTGTTGATTTAATTTGAAGTGTTTGGGTTAACTCTTGAAGATTTTACTAAATTTGGAATCATGTCAATTAAGTAGCATCTCCAAAAAATAATTGAGGAGTTTATTTATTCCGGTGATGCATGCATGAAAGGGGTTGGGATAGAGGCCTCTGTGAAGAGCAGGATAAGAGTTGTGCCACTATGATTGGTTAATGTCAAAAGTTGGAACTTGCTGAGAATCAGTACGAGTGCTTGTCTAATTTATAGGTGCCTCCATCAGAGAGCATCTCAGTTTTTAGTCCCATTTTTCAGGTTTCTTGTGCAAATCCCATTTTTCACAAAGCAAAAATATAGTCAATTATATGTTTGTATTGCGAGGAGTACAATATTATATTTTATACTAAAATTTAATTTAGATCTGATCTGAGATATGAAATTAATAGATGACCAGATAAATTGAAACTAATAATTGAAGACGGGTCAACATGAATTTCATTTGATCATGAAAAATCTGATAGAATATTTTTAAAATGAAAGGATGTGTTTTTTTTTTAAAGCCATATTCATTAAATTAAAGGAGTTATACTGTGAAAAGTCGTTAAGGTTATATCTCTTTAGTTTCTAGTCACATATGTGAAAGGTTATGGATAGAGGTGTGGCAAATATCACTTGGTGAAAATTGTGTTGTATGTATGAGAAAACTTTACATAATATAAAGGTATAACTCTTTATATGTCTGTTTATGAATCAACATATGAGATTAATGAATTTAATAAATCGTTATGACTTTTAATTGACGAGGGGTTGCTTTAAGAGGCATTGCTTCAAGGAGGCATCACTTCATGGTCTATAAATACCCAGCATCAATAATCATTCTAACATATCAGAAATCACACAACAAGAGATCAAATTCATTGCCTTTGTCTTTGAATGCACACAAAAGGTAAAGTCAAAATTATTATTTTGTAAAAGTCATTGTTGTTTTACTTAAGTATTGGGAGTGCAATCAATACTCAAGGGTCTTTACTGTATCCTGCAGGAAATTTGTCTGTCAATGCAACTTACACCCTATAAGATAGGTATAGGTGGGGGCGAAGTAAGCCTAAATAAAAGTGCTAGCTACGTCTTAAAGACATTATGCACTACTTTCTTTTTCATCTTTTCTTCTTATACTCCTCAGAGCTCCAGGCCTCTAACAATCTTTAGACTTAATTTCATGAATACAAATGACATCTTTAAAGAAGTTGACTACATTCTTTGTGAAGTTGGAAGATTTGGGTCCTTGGATGGCTTCATTGATCTCGCTAAGAATTAAACTGTAGCAATTCTCAAATTAATCACTGAATGTACGGCCCAATTTAAAGATGGTAGCATTTATTTGGCAAATAAAGGATTTGAATCAAGCAGATGGCATTTTATAGGGAAGGGCAATTCTTGGGTTGTTTGCATCATCGCCAACTTTTATCACAAAGGATTTTTGTTGAAATAAAAGGGGAAAATGGATACTTTGATCCGAGAACTAGTAAAGCAGTCATCCTGAATTCATTTGGTTAGAGGCAAAAGAGACAGATAAGTATCTATTTGCCTTTATTTATTGAATATGGTATATCATGAGGTTTATTCATAATATGGTTTGATGTATTTTGCTTGAAGTTATATGATTTTATTGGCTTATGAAATCGTGAAATTTTAATCTTGATTAGAAAGTGGTAAAAGAATGATAGATTTTAAATTTAATAAATTGATAATTATTGTGAGAAATTCTATAGTCAATTAGATGAGTTGATAATGATCGTGTTGTATTTTGATTTTAATTATAATGATTGATGAAAATTTATAATAGAATTGATTCATGAATTGAACATGGTTTGAATAATTTCAAACAACTTAATAGTGAATGAATTTATTATTGTCTCATCAATTATAGATAAACTTCTTCGGTTATGAAAAGACTTGAAATAGTCTTAATTAAACATAAAAAACAAATATCTCTTAAGCTATTGGAGAATTATCTTTCTTAGAAGAGGAGTATGGAAAAAGATCCATGATACAAAAGGTACCAATGTTTATAAGAAAGTATATTTGGTGGAGGATGGACAGTCTCATGAGACCTTAGACAAAAAAGGGAAGGATAAATTTATAAATTCTATTTACAAATTTGACCATAGTAAATTTAATAGAGTCATGATTGGTTGGTGATATGTTAATGACTTTGATTATTGTTATGGCTATTCATTGTTTGACTCTAGTATAAAATTGGTACCAATATGGTGATATCTATTCATTGTGATAGTTAATATATCCTTGCAAGGGTTTGCTGCCATTCATAATAAAAAGTCTTAACATATTAGCCTAAGACAAATCCTTATAATATCTTTTATTTTTTTGTCCTTCAATATAATATCATGATCTTCACTATATTTCCTTCTTAATAAACCAACATCTAGTGATGAAAATTTATTACAGCAGGATCTCACAAAACTAAGATTGCGGAAGAAACCATAAAAGGCATGGACCACTAAATGATTGAATAAGAGATAAAAGTGGAGGGGGAGGGCATATTATGTCAGAAAACTTCTAAAAATGGTAATATATATATATATATATATATATATATATATATATATTTATTTATTTATTGGGAGTTTTTCCTCATATTTTTCTTTCCCCAAAATTTTCTCTCCATTCAAATATAGGATTAAGGATGAGGACTCACACGAGCTTGTCCAGAAAGAGACTTGGATGGAAAACAGCACAGAACAAGAATAAAGTGTGTGGATGTGGATCATCATTAATTAGCATGCTAGAGAGCCCGAACGCCAAAACGAGTCGGCACTTGTATGGAGGAGGGCTGTTTAGGCATCTTCCATATATGGTCCCCTTGGATGCATCTAATATTCTGCTTCAAAACCAATTTAGAGTTAATCAAATTGTGTATGACATTGTTAGATTTTTTTTAGATTTAAAGTTTGAGTCTCAGATTGATAAAACATTTATGTTAAGAGGGTAGCCACCAATCTCGAACTAGATACCCGATAATATTATATATATATAAAAAAAATCTGCTTTGGAAAGACTTGGAGCATCACAATAACTAACCTGCCTCTCTAGTACTACCAGCTTTATGGCCAACCCACTAATTAATATTGATTAATATTATTTTGATCCTTAATATATTAAGATATATTTAAATAAATTGATTAAATTAATGAAGTTAGTTAAATTGGTTAACATAATAACATGTCATGTATTTTTTAAAACATCCTAATCATCTTTCTTAATTTTCTTATTTCTTTCTTCCTTGATTATTGTGAGGATAAATTAGGAAAAGATTGATAAATATACAAATTATGTCTTATATTCAGGATCAAGATCAACTCACTAAATATGTATACCTCTAGTCCTAAATATAAGGTAAAGTTGTCAGTAATGCAATTAGCATTAGAAACTTTATCCTATATTTATGATTAGACAAGAGAGAGTAGTACTATTCCTGATGGCCTTTGACCTTTACTTTACCCTTGCACGTTCTCTTTGTTGTACTGGTCGTTTGGCTTGTGTGGTTTCAAGAAATCCTAATCAGTTGCCTGTCACTTTCATTATTTTAAGCCTACAAAAGCTTATTATTTCCAACCGGTATACTTGTTGGTAAGATATTGGCGGAAGGAGGGCATTGTTCAGATTTGTTTGTAACTTGTAACTTCAATTATGTTTGCCATTTTGGAGGGATGTGAATGCCAATGCCCTAAAATTCAAAGATTCTCTGCGATGAGAATGATTGCGGGTTTGGGGGAAGTCAACTTCTAAGCGAGTTCGAGTTTGGTTAGGGCTTCTTTTTAGTTTTTATCGAGAAAAGCTGCTGCTGCCCCTAACCCACCAAAGGAAATGTTGAAAAGAAACCACTAGCCATTGAATTTGGACGCTATAACGGGACGATTCTTGAAAGAGAATACTATGCTTCCTGACCCTCCATTTTTTTTTTTTTTTTGCTTTTAACTTTTTTTCCCCTTACTCATGAGCATATTTGTATTTGAGTCATTTTTTATTTTTCACAACACAGGTCTGGTATTAAATATGTTCATTTCTTTGACCGAAACTCAGAGATCTCAATTCATCACATTATCACACTACTACTACTACTCGGCCTCCTTACTTAGACTGGATTATAGAGGATTAAATCTAAAAAATATAATTAGTGGTGGTTTTGTAAATATAAAAAACTTTTTGAACTAGATTATAGAGGATCAAGTCTAAAAAGTATGATCGATGGTAGTTTCGTAAATATAAAGAACACTTTTTAGACCAGATTATAGAGAATCATGTCTAAAAAGTATGACCGGTGACAGTTTCGTAAATATAAATAACACTTTTTAGACCGAGTTTTAGAGGATAAGGTCTAAAAAGCATGACTGGTAGCATTTTTATAAATATAAAGAACACTTTTTAGACCGATTGTAAAAACAACTGGTTTAAAAAATAAAATGTCTATTACTTATAAAACCGATTGTTACAAACAACCGGTCTAAAAAGTTTTTTTTTTTTTTAAAAAAAAGAAGAAGCCAAAGTAGTGCCCACAATGTCATCCTCTTCCTCGAGCCTACTTGCGATCTTCATAAGTCGTCCCAAGAGCCACACGGTCAAATCCTCAGCAACGTTGCCGGTGATATGCTTTGAGGGTTCCACGACGGCGTCGACTCCAATCCTTAGCAACGGCGGAAGCGAGATGCTTCGAGGATTCTAGACGGTGGCAATTGTTTCCTCTTCAATCTACGGCTCCTTTCACGCCGCCTTCACACAGATCCAGCTTAAAATCAAACCCAGATCTTCTCCTGCCTAAGTCTGTTTGTTCCTGTAGTTGTCATCGAAGATCCTTCCATATAACCGCTCGAAATGCTCAAAGATCCTACCAGCACTACCGTGAAGAAGACGGAGGACGAGCTCCCTTGCCCGCCGATGAAGGATGAACCTACCTTACTTGCTCCTGCTGAGATCTGAACTTTGATTTTAGTTGCTTGAAGCTTTGCCAGCACCGACGAGAAGATCCTGCTCTGGTTTGGTTGCTTAAAGCTTGTGATTTTTTTTTAGGTTTGGACTTTAATTTCCCCTTTGATTTTATACTAATTCAAATTTGATTTATATGGTGAATGATTCTTATTTCTTGTTATTGTTTCTGATTTTTGGGGTTTGTAATCATCTTTTTTGTTTTTCTTGTTAGTGTGGCTCCTCTCTGCCCTTTGTCCTCTGTCGCTGATGACAGAGGGACATTCAAAGACGTTGCCAGATTTGGTTCAAAAACCCTTTCATGCCATGCCGAATTCATGATTCTAGGACCGGTTATTTCATTTGGATTTTTTATTTATTTTGAAACACTTTAAGACTAGTTGTTTTGCACAACCAGTCTTTAAAGTCTTCTAATTCTCACTTTTAAGATTGGTTATTCTTCACAACTAGTCTAAAAGTCTGACTTTTGAAACCTCATATTTTAAAATTTAGGTCTAAAAACAATTTTTTAAAATCGATCGCGCATCAAGTCTTAAAAATAACAGACTTTTTATATCGCCTATATTGAGACCGATTCCAGATTCAGTCTAAGAGGCGTTTTTCATTCGATCTAAAAAGCTTTTTTTATACTAGTGTCAGGATTATCCAACTTTCATTTGAGTTTGATTATTCATCACCACAAGTTTAGTTATATGAAAGCCTTATTTAATCTCCCTTGGCTGTTGAATGTGACAATTTAAAAAACAAAAAATATAACCTCCTTGGTTTGGTAATATATAATAAAATAGAAATAATACACCACTCATATTTTCTTTTTTGAACTCTTACCACTCATATTTTCTAGATATAGAATATAGGCGTATGTAGATCTTACCCTCAGATAGTACTTCTCTTATTCAAAATATAAGAGTAAATTTATGAGCGGACGTGGTTTTTCATAAGACCCACTTTGTTTTCTTCTTCTTCAGTATTTAATGATTTTTTTTCCCCAAATTTGCTACACTCTCTCTCTCATTATTCTTCTTCCCTACATTCTTTTTTTGTTTTCCTTATTTGTTATGTCTCTTACTTATTTCTTTAATAAATAAAGATATATTGGGAAAAGAAAGTAAATATCTTGCATATTTATTGATTTTAACTATTTTTAACTATAACTTCTTAATAAATATAAATTAGGTATTTGACTCTTATATTTTGAATCTGGAGAGGAATTGCTTAAATTAATTTTGAAAACAAATGATTGCAACTCGCCAAAACCAATCAAATTAAAATATCAATTGACCTATAATTAAGATAGCCGCCCATTCATTGGATGCCCACTTATCTTATTTTGGTCATGCATAATGTGGCTTCTTCTTCTTCCATTTTTATTTAATGTAGTGTAATAAATAATACCTCTAGTTCTAATTATAAGAGTAAGTTGACATTTTTAGAGAAATTAAGGAAACTAATTAAATTACTTTAGAGCATTTTTATTTTTATATTTTTCTTCAAACTAATTAGTTTGACTAATAAACTAATGTATAATATAAGGATACACAACATATGATGTGATTAGGTGACTTATTTAACTTCTTTAATCTTTCCAAAAAAAGTCAACCCGGTCTTATAATTAGGACTGGAGAGAGTACCAAATATATAACTTCATGACGCAGCCCTGGACCGCCTCTAGTATTTTCTTAAACACAAAATCCATTGTAGGTATAAGACTATAAGTGGACAACTATTTACATAATCTTTCGGGAAAAAACTATTTCATAATTTGATCTAAATTCTCAATTATTGAGACGTTTTAATAGACGCCAATTATTGAGTTAGAGGCGTGTGTGGAGTTCAATTATCGATAAGTTCAATTATTGAGTTAGAGGCGTAATAATATTTGTTTCCCCCACTTTTCACTGAGAAAAAGTAATGTTGTCACTACTAGCTAAAAGAAACGGATTTTACTTTCTTAAAAGATATCCATTTTTTAAGATGGGAAGTAAAAAATAAAGACGGTGACATTTTTATGATTTTATGGAGAATTTTGGTCTCCCAATTTTAAAAGAGACGCCATTTTTCTAAATAAGGACACTAAAAGCAGGGACTTTGACATAACTCTAAAAGAGATGTCAAAAGTAGAACTTTTGGCACCAAAAACACTATTTTTGGCGTCATTTTTTAGAACTGGGAAGCCAAAAATGATCTTTTGGCATCCCCAATTCAAAATTGAGATACCTAAAGTGGCCCACATCTTCCGTGGCTTATTGAATTTTGAAAAGACTGGAATACTTTAGTAAATCATAGCTTCTTCTTCTCCCACGTGCTCTTCCCTCCGTCCTGCAACACCATTGTCCCTCCCACTCAATTACTCTGCATCACCTCCGCCGCCTTCCTCTTTCTCTTCCGACTTGACCTTCTTGTCCCTTCATTTATCTTTGCTCTCTCTGTTCACCTCGTCAACGCCATCTCCAGGTATTTCATTGCCCCTTTTCCTTCTTCCTTCCCAATTCAACGAATTCTGTTGTTAAATTATTTTGATTAAGGCTTATGAATGAGGGATTTGAGTTTGACTGTGAGTTTTGGCTTTGGATGTGGTAAGCAGGCGTGGGTACACTTCATTGTAGGGATTCTCCACAACCGCCGCAAGGGGCAGAGCGGCCTCTATAAGCAGCAAGGTGGCCAAGAAATCAAGGGAAGAGAGGGTGACCGCTGAAAAGGAGTCATGGGTGACGAACCCCATCACTAGCGACTATAGACCGGAGAATGTCAAGGAGATCGAGCTGGCATTTAGATATGGAACTTGTGGCTATGCAAGTCCTTTAGGGATGTGATCTGGAATTTGTTATGAATTTGCGGATTTGTATTCTATCTTTCAACTTGTTATGTTCTTCTTTAAATTCGAATTATCTCCACATGTGAGTTTCTTGTTTTGGATATGTTTTTCTTTCCAGTTTTACTATGATCTAGATTTTGTTTCTCCTTTTCTTCTGATTGTTAGGTTGTTTGATATATGTTTTTGTTTGAAGCATGTGTACACAGATCTTAAAAATTGGCTCCCCAAAGATGTTCCCAACGCCACTTGGGCAGCCAGATGCAGCAGACTAGTACGTGCGGCGGCCATTGTCTTATGCGACCATGCCAGAGAGTTAACTTGAGAGCTCTGTTGACGAAAAAGATGGCTCCGTTGATGGAAAAGATTGCTCCGTTTTGTGCAACAAGTGCTAGTCGAACGCTCGGAGAAGCGTAACGTATGGGGAAGCGTACAAGCATTGGGAAGCCAAACACATGAGGAAGTGAGAAAGTAGAGTCACTCACTTTATTGGCCTCATTGTTGGGCAGTGAAAAAAAAAATTAAAAACAAACTTACCTCATTCCTTTTAGAAAAAAGGGACGCCGTAAATCTCTCACAACGTTGCTTTTTTAATGGGCATTGTTCTCATACTTTATTACATTGCTCATATAGGTGTCTTCTTATAAAGGGATATAGAAATAGCCTAAAAACGAACGTTGAAAGATTTTTTTGTAGTAGGACGCAGGTGAGAATTAGGACTTTCATTTTCTTGATAATTTTCTCCACCCAGCTGAACTATCATGCCAGCCCTGATTAACGACACGGCGACTTTGGACTACTTAATCCCAATTTAGTTTTTCCTCAACATCACGGACGTCATAATTAGTTTTCTGTAATATATATTATACTATATATTATACGTTAGAAACGAACATATTCAGGAATTCAAAGATAAAGTAATTAATTAAGGATCAACAATTGTGAATTATATATGTCATGTATTGTTACTTATTTGTATATGTTTGAATAATGTTATTTTTTTCTTGAAGACACAAGTGATCGGTCTTGTAACTTGGTGGTGGATAAACCAAATTTATTTGGATTAACGGAAGTTTTTTTTTCAAACATAATTTGTGGAATATGAGATACGTGCATGAAAGCAATTTTATCTCTATATGTATCAACATACATTTTGAACACAAACTCAAATCTCAAATAGAAAACAGCAAGTGTTACTAAATACTCTAAGAAGCAAGCCTTCCGCACTGCTCCATCACATCTCAAATTCCACCTTACTTGTCTTTTCTTATTTCATTACTGCTGCCGATTTTTTTCGAAAAGGAAAAAAAAAAAAAAAAAACTTTTTTTCTTTCTGGCGGGAATTTCAAAGGTTGCTGTACGTTGTGATTAACGAACGTCCATCCGGCATTTCATATGTTCCATAAGAGTGATCGCCTGGGATTTTGGTTTACCTTTTCCTCCTTCGGGGTTCAGTGGTGGGTCTTTTGAAGCATATTTTCTGCGATCTTCTTTATCATACCTTGCCCGCCGCGTGTTATGATTTAAAGGGTAGCACACAATGTTGGGTGGCCTTCACGGACCACTGTAGATTCATCGAACCTGGACGCTAATCGGGTCTTCTGGTTTCCTTGGGGACTCACATATATGCCTGCCTAATGCCTATTATCTATTCCCTTTATCGGTTTAATATCCAATTAAACACAGAGTCGCCAAAAACAGCACAACCATCGATAGTGGAGCATACAAAGCCCAGTCGTGTCTCCTGACTTTTTCGGGTACTACCTAAATTTTTTTTCTTGGTCTGAGTTTATAAAATGCAGTTCCATAATTTTTTTTATGAAAACTGTTAAAATAGAAAACTGAGTTGGGATATACTTTTCTTTATAATGTATTATATAAAAAAATTCCCGCCAGAAAGAAAAAATGAAAACCTTCAAAGTTGCAGTGGGATTCTCCGCACTTGAAGTCTATAAATCTATATTTTATTTATTATGAAAACTATACTGGGTTGGCAAAAAAAAATTGATACAGTAAGCAACTTCATTGATATTTTTTGACCGAATTTCGTTGATATTGATATTATATGGATGCTATTTTTTTTATAAATTAAATGTGACCAATCAATGCAATGTGTTTCAAGATTGCGTAAAGAATTGCGAAAGGCGGACAAACAAACTAAGCCCAACAATAGGAGTGCAAGATACTACTAATTCTATTCTGTCATGCACTCATGCATACATGCTACATGCATGTAACGTCTGTGGCGGTTTCATTACTAGCTTGCTAATCTTTCTTTGTTATTATGGACAACGTCTGTGGCGGTCTCATTACTAGCTTGCTAATCTTTCTTTGTTATTATGGACAATTTAGAACCCCTTTGGAGGGGACCCACACAACCATTACACGCACGCACACCTACTTGACAACATGATGTATAGAACTCATGATCTCTTCTATAAAAGTAGGTTATGATGGAGTGCCAATTGAGCTATAAGCTTTTGACACTTCTAATCTTTTTGGGCCTTTGTTTCAGCTTGAGAACTTAGACTTAAGATTGCTTCAAAGTGACCTCCCCTATCTTGAATCTTTGATTTTCCAAACTGATAAGCATATATTTTATAATTAAATAAGTATAGATTCGAGATATATTGGATTGAATTTATTAATATTATACTTATTTAATTTAATTATCTTTTATAAATTTATCTAACTTTTAATTAAATATAGGATAAAAGAATATTATAACAGAAAATCTATTGATATCATATTTTATTGTGCATGAGTTATTATACAAAGAAAGAGATAAAAAGGAATTAACTTATATATATATATATATATATATAATGAGAGGATTTAAGGAGATCAAAAATGCTGGGCCCACAGCAACTATCACGGATGCATAATTGTTGAAGATTCATTGTGATATATAGGGATGTCAAAAAAACCCGAGGTCCGTTCCGAGGCCGTCAAAAAAAAAAAAAAAAAAAAAAAAAAAATATCGGTCCGAGACACTTTGGGCGAGACCGGGACCAGATCGATTTGCTCGGGCGCACCGGACTTCGGGCCAAGGGATCGACCTGCCCCTTTGGTCCGGTCCAGCCCGGGCATATATATATATATATATATATATTCTAGAACACATAGTGTGTCACAGTCACCCTTTTTTTCCCCCCGAAAACACACAGCAAGCCTTTGGAAGTTAAAAAAAAAATCACCTTCTATATAGATCTAAACCACAAAACACAAGAAACGCAAGAAGATACTTTTACAGCTTCAAATCATCAAATGTTCACAGAGATCTAAACTCTAAAGAGAGGGAGAAATTGAAAGCGACTTTTTTACATACCACTACTTAAAAAATGGAAGCTTGGGGCTGGAGAGAGAGAGAACATCACCACCTCCGACTGCCACATCCGGCGAGGCATCGCAGTGTGAGAGCAAGGGAACTCGGACAAAAGTGAGACATGGAGTGAGGGAAGAGAGAGCGACGGAAGAGAGAGGGGGAGAGAGGCTGAGCGTGATTGAGGTATGGGGAGGGGGTGTTTTGCTTTTTTCAGTTTTAGTTTTTGAGGGGAGGGGGGAGCCACGTGATGTGGCAAGTCCAGGAAAAAAAAAAAAAAGTCAAGTCCTGGACTGGTCCAGGCAGTCTAGTGGACTGGTCCGGTCCAGCCCGATCTGGGTTGGTGCTGGACCAAAGACCTCGGGCTGGCTTGTCCAGCCCGAGGTTATATATGGACCAGACCTCGGGTTGGGGTCAAACCCGGTCCAGTCTGGTCCATGGACATCCCTAATGATATATATATATATATCAAAAAGAAAAAGAAGATCAAAGAATCTCGCTGCCCAATACACAAAATGTGGAACCAAGCCTAATAATTATAAATTGAGAAAGAAGACCTGGGAGCCTGGAGAAGAATTCCGACGACGCAAGAGACGCAGACGCGTAATGAAAGGACAGGTCGGCACCACGAGAGAAGCGAGAGGATTTCAGTTATCTTCATCATCTCCACGGAAGGACGAAAGGATTTGTGGAGGCGACGGAGAAGCTTTCTTTTCTCTCTCTCTCTCTCTCTCTCTCTTTATTATTAGAATCTAAATTCTTATCTTTTTGTTATGGATTTTAATCTAGCCATGTGTGGCTAATTTCTTTGCAACCTAGAGGAGCTATGAATTTGTTTGTGGATTAGATTTTATTTTCATTGTTTAGTTATAATTAATATTAATTTTGGTTACTTAATCTTGTTTATTTTATATGTTTAGTGATTGGTCATCATTGAATATGATTTTGAGCATTAGGATTTACCTTGACGAAGGGGATTTTAATTAGGCTATGAGATTAAGTAATATGGGATTAGATTACAATTTAATTTGCGATTATGATAGACATATACCTAATGGCCCCATATAATTGTTGAACAGTGTGTCCGAGTTTTGTTGCCTCTTGAGTAACTATGTTAGACATAACAAGTTATACTCAAGAGAGGGTTATAAGTGGACCGACAGACACTTATAGCTATTTATACTCGAGATTAACAAAATTGATATTAAGACTAATTAAATTAGTGGAATCAAGGTTTATGAAGCTAATAAGGGATTAATGACTCTGGGTTGCTCATTTAATATTTCTGGTAGTTAGTTTATTTTGATGTTAGTTTCTCTTAATTAAATTCAATCTGGTTTGCTCAACTTAAACGAAATTTTGAAATTAATGCTTAACTGAAGTTTGTGATACTATGTCCTCGTGGGAACGATACTTTTCTTATCACTTTATTACTTGGTACAACCTGTATACTTGCGGAGTTTTTAGGCTGTAAAGTTTTGCCCTATCAAGTTTTTGGCGCCATTGCTGGGGACTTATGTGTCACAACTGTCTTGGTTGGAATTGAGTGAGCATTAGTAGTTTAAATTTGAGTTCGTAAATATTTAAATTTTTTTAGAAAAAAAATGGATTCCACATGGCAACCAGCTGATCTTAATATTAAAAAAGGAGATGGATTCTTTGTCTTCAATGCAAGATGGACTGATTGCTATTATAAATTCTTTGAATGATAAGCAACGTAAAAGGAGCATAAATAATGGTTGTACTGCATATGTTGATTCTTCTCAATATGTTTGCATGTCTTTTGTTTATTGTGGAGGGAATCATTTATTTTAGCATTGTCCATATAGTACAACTAGTCATTATGTGAAAGATGATTTCCCTAGGAACCAAGCTTGTTTTGATAACTCATTTTGTTCTAGTGAAGGTTTTGAGCAACAAAATTTAGGGATCCACATGTCTATTGTTCTTATGAAAATACACATCCTTTTTACTCTTATCCACATATTGAAGAACAAACTAGTGAGTATAAGGAAAAATCTAATTTAGAAAGATTATTTGAGGAGTATGTGGAAGCATCAGAGAGATCTAGTAGAGAGCAAAAGGAGATTGTCACTAGCATTAAGTCAAGTGTCCAAAATATTAGGGTAAGTATCCAAAATATTGAGGTCTATGCGAGTCAAATTCTTTCTACCCTTGAGACTATGGGGCAAGATAATTCTTCAAGCCTGGTGACCACTTCTTATGCTGATAATGATTATTGTGAGGAAGTTGAAGGTGTGGAATTACAAGAGACTATAGATAATGTAGAAAGTGATTGTGAGTTTGAAATTGATTTAGATGAGAATAATGGATGTCTAGAAGAGGTTCCAGCTGTGGAGCCTAAGGATTGTGATTTTGGTGATCAAATTGATGTGGATGTCCCAATTATTGTTGTTCATGACTCTCCTATTGAATTGTTGACTCTTACTGAGGAGAGTCAAGTTGATTTTGTTGGATGCTCTAAATTTTTGGAAGTGCCTATGTTTATTTTCAAAGATATGCATGTTGTGCTTCACTTGAATTCAGTGAATACTTGTACTCCAAGATTGTCTATGATTGAGGAAGTACAGGTAATTAACTGGAATGATCAAGTTTTGTGTGTGACACCTTGTTGATTGAAAAGGAATGAAGACAAGGTAATTGAGGTGTTTGATACTTATTATTAATTAGTGGTTTGTTTTGAGAAGTCTAGTGAAGACTATAAACCAAACGCTTTCTTAGGAGGCAACCCAAGGTTATTGCTTGCATTATTTATTATTATTATTATTTTGTTTTTCTTTTCTTTCTTTTTCTTTCGTTATCACTCCTCTTGTAGCCGCAAAGTCCGGCTTGTGCACTCTTTCTCTCAAAAATTTGAAACATCATGGATGGTACCAAAGGAAACACTCCACATCGAGTTAGAAGTCTAAACCAGGGGAGTACTAGTTCCTTTCCCTCTTTATATTTTGCAACACCGAGGACAATGTTTGATTTAAGTGTTGGGGAGGGATATAATTTCTATGATTATGCTTGTCCTTATGCAATTGAAAATTTTTATTTATTTATTATTATTTGAGATTTTTGCATTGTTTAGGATTGACCTTAAAATTTTGAGCTTTCCACATCTTAGAGAATATTATCAAGTCAAAAATTAAAATAGAAAAGAATGTTTCAATTAAACCTCTAAGTCTGGAATTTTTGTGTCAATCTTGAGATTGACTATGAGAATAGGGATTAGTTTGTAATATGATCGACAGATTATTAGTTTATGAATATTTTGCTACATGATGTCTTTAGAAAATTAGATGATGACCTTTGCTAGCTAAGTAAAACTTTTGTTTAGGGAAATGACTCAGGTTAAAAAAAAACACAACTCCGCTGATATCTCTAGACTTGACTTAGTAACCGGTGCTGCATCACCCATGTGCAAGGTCGCGTCACATTAAAGTCCAAGAGAGTTATGAGTTGGGCTAAAAGCCTCTTGAGGTGCCTGTTGGAGTAACTGAGTAATCAGTGCTGCATCACCCATGTGCAGGGTCACGTCAAAAGGGGACCTGCTTAGACTGAAAAATCTAAAAGAGATTGCTATAGCCTCTATTCAAAGAGGAGAACTAAGTCTAGATATTATGAAAATTAAGAATCGAAGGATTTAACTCTTACGCACTGAATTGAATAAAAATACGGAATTGATAAAAAATGGAATATTGAGTATCGAACCAACTCGTCTGTCTAGAAGAAACCACGAACAATTTAATATGTATCAAATCATAGGCCTTTCGTTTATTCATAAGAGAAAGCACCAAATTATTAAGAAATCCATTACAAGAACAAGAGATCAAAAGCCGACGAAAATAAAGAAAAAAAGAATTATGATTTGCTTGTTCCGAAAATATTTTATCCGCTAGACGTCGAGAGAGAATTGAGAACTACAACGACTCAAGAAAAAAAAACAAAAGAAAAAAAATAGAAAAAATTGAGTTATTTCCTATCTGAGGATCCTTATTAAATTAAATGAAAAACTTGGTTTAGTGGGGCATTTGAATTTTTCCGAAGAAATTGAGTAGCGTAATATTCTTTTACTAATCTTATGGTTGAACTTATTGCTTGCTGATCTTTTGATCATGGGACGTTAAAAGATGATTACAATTGTTTAAGGCCATTGGCTTAGTGATCTATTCTTATAAGACATTAACTTAAATAAGATTTGATGATATGATTTAAGTGTGATGGTTTATGCTTTCTGATTAGGAATTTCGCTCTTAGATAATGAATTCTCTTTCTTTTGCTCGAGGACAAGCAAATGTTTAAGTGTGGGGGAGTTTGATAAGCATATATTTTATAATTAAATAAGTATAGATTTAGAGATATATTGGATTGAATTTATTAATATTATACTTAATTAGTTAATTATCTTTTATATATTTATCTATCTTTTAATTAAATATAGGATAAAAAAATATTATAATAGAAAATCTATTGATATCCTATTTTATTGTGCGAGAGATATTATACGAAGAAAGAGATAAAAATGAATTAACTAATATATATATATATATATATAAAATGAGAGGATTTAAGGAGATCAAAAACGCTGGGCCCCACAGCAACTAACACGGATGCATAATTGTTGAAGATTCATTGTGATATATATAGATATCAAAAAGAAAAAGAAGATCAAAGAATCTCGCGCCCAATACACAAAACGTGGAACCAAGCCTAATAATTATAAATTGAGAAAGAAGACCTGGGAGCCTGGAGAAGAATTCCGACCACGCAAGAGAGGTTTTTTTACCAAAATAAGAATAGGAAAAAAAAATGTACCGGATTACAACACTTAGAAAAATATTTCCCAAAATAAGGCAGTCAAACCTGTCAGTTGACTGACAGGTTTGGTGGCGTCCACTGACAGACGCCACTCTGCAGCCTGTCAGTGGACGCAGTGTGGCGTCCAAAAATGGACGCCACCGCATCATTATTAATTGATGCCACACGTGTGGCATCGGTGCGTGTGGCATCAATTAATAATTGATGCCACACTAGTGGCGTCCACCGACGAGACGCCCGCGCAGAGTGGCGTCTGTCAGTGGACGCCACCAAACCTGTCAGTCAACTGACAGGTTTGACTGCCTTATTTTGGGAAATATTTTTTCAAGTGCTGTAATCCGGTATATTTTTTTTTTCTTGTTCTTATTTTGGTAAAAAAGCCACGCAAGAGACGCAGGACGCAGAACGCAGAACGAAAGGACAGATTCGTCACCCACGGAGAAGCGAGAGGATTTCGTTATCTTCATCATCTCCTTTGAAGGACGAAAGGATTTGTGGAGGCGACGGAGAAGCTTTCTTTTCTTTCTCTCTTTATTCTTAGAATCTAAATTCCTATCTTTTTGTTATGGATTTTAATCTAGCCATGTGTGGCTAATTTCTTTGCAACCTGGATTAGATTTTATTTTCATTGTTTAGTTATAATTAATATTAATTTTGGTTACTTAATCTTGTTTATTTTATCTGTTTAGTGATTGGCCATCATTGAATATGATTTTGAGCATTATGATTTACCTTGACGAAGGGGATTTTAATTAGGCTCTGAGATTAAGTAATATGGGATTAGATTACAATTTAATTTGCGATTATGATAGACATATACTTAATGGCCCCATATAATTGTTGAACAATGTGTCCGAAGTTTTTTGTTGCCTCTTGAGTAACTATGTTAGACATAACAAGTTATACTCAAGAGAGGGTTATAAGTGACCGACAGACACTTATAGCTATTTATACTCGAGATTAACAAAATTGATATTAAGATTAATTAAATTAGTTGAATCAAGGTTTATGAAGCTAATAAGGGATTAGTGATTCTGGGTTGCTCATTTAATATTTCTGGTAGTTAGTTTATTTTGATTTTAGTTTGCTCAACTTAAACGAAATTGTGAAATTAATGCTTAACTGAAGTTTATGATACTAAGTCCTCGTGGGAATGATGCTTTTCTTATCACTTTATTACTTGGTACGACCCGTATACTTGCGAAGTTTTTAGGCGGTAAAGTTTTGCCCTATCACAAACTTAATGTCATCATCTGCTTTCTTTAACTTAGGTTCGCTACACATTTCCTGAATTAACCACTCATGGTTAATTAGTAAGATCAATTTTTAACTTTTCTATTCCTCAATTTCCATTAAATTTTGTTCCTGATTATTTTCCCTACGGATTGTATACCCTGAGATGCGAGCCACATTACATATGCTTAATTGTTGAACTCTAAACACTCAAAATATTCCAGCAATTACTACTTTAAAATATGTTTTGATCTTTTTGTACCCTACATCGTTAGGTGGAAGTCTTGTTTCATTTGTTCAATGGATCATCAAGATGATGAAAATCTTCAAACAAAAGAGGTGCATGTATCTTCACATGATCATGCACCATATGTCCATAGGGTGAGAAGTCCTCCGAGACAGAACTTGTTCAAGGAATTCCAATCCACTTTAATTTGAAAGAAACACTATTTGCGGATGATCCTCTACGTTCCTTCAAAGATCAGCCTATGTCTCGTAAGTTCATCCTCGGTGCTGAGGCCATATTCCCCATACTTAATTGGGGCAGAACATATAATCTTGCTAAATTTAGAGGGGATATTATTGCATGCCTAACCATTGCAAGCCTCTGCATCCCTCAGGTAGAGGCTTTGAACATGTTCAATTATGGCTTCGATAAGGTTATATGTTTAGTCATAATTGAACTTAGCTTCACTAACAGGATATCGGATACGCAAAGCTTGCAAATTTAAGTCCCCAATATGGACTGTGGACTGTGTAAGATTCCTCTAACTCATCAACAGCTCAATTTGCCCACATTTTTCGATTAGATGTTGGATTGAGGTTTTGCATTTTTTTTTCCTACTCTACCTGTTAAAGACTCCAGCTTTGTTCCACCTCTGGTTTATTCTGTCATGGGTAGTTCCCGTGATATGGCAATAGGACTTGTAGCTGTGGTTTCTCTATTGCTGGGAAGCTCGCTTCAGAATGAGATTGATCCTGTAAATGCTTCAGAATATCGACGACTTGCTTTTACTGCCACTTTTTTTGCAGGGATCACCCAGGCTGCTCTTGGGGTTTTCAGGTGTGTGTGTGTATATATATATATATAAGATATCATCACATAATGAAGATGAAATGGAACATGTAATTTGGGGTTGAATAATCTTATGGCTGGGTTGGATATTTTATCAGGTTAGGTTTCTTAATTGACTTCCTATCACATGCTGCTACTGTTGGTTTCATGGGTGGAGCTGCTATCACGATTGCCCTTCAACAGCTTAAGGGTTTTCTTGGCATCAAAAAATTCACCAAGAAAACTGATATTGTTTCTGTGATGAATTCAGTATTCTCATCAGCGCATCATGGAGTATATATGCTCATTTTCTCGCTGTTGTTTATTTCGTACACTAATAATAATAATAATCAGTTGCCCTGATTAACCTGAAGATTTCCCTTCGAAAAGTTGCTCTTATATACGCATAATAAATATAAATAATGAATTCTATACATGTCACATCTTGCATTGGAACTGGCAGACCATTTGCATTGGAGGAAGCCTTTTAGCTTTTCTTTTATTTACTAAATATATTGTAAGAAACCCTATTTACTTTTATTCTTTTTATTCATTAATAATTAGGTCATTTGGGTCATTTATTGATTTCTCATTATGTCCTAATAATACGGGGATTAGGGAAAGAAGGACAAGAAATTGTTCTGGATCCCAGCAATTGCTCCGTTGATATCTGTTGTGCTGTCCACTTCTCTGGTCTATTTAACTCGTGCAGACAAGCAAGGTGTTGAAATTGTAAGGTTTACAATCATGAATAGTTATATGGTTGATCTGTACATATAGCAGGAATAATCTTACGCGAATTGAATAATGTCTTATTTCCCTGATAATATGTGAAGGTGAGACACATAGAAAAAGGGATCAATCCTTCATCTGTTCGTGAAATATACTTTACTGGCGATTACCTTCGAAAGGGTTTCAGAATCAGCATCGTGGCTGGCATGATAGCATTAACAGTAAGGGAATCTTATTTCTTCACACCAATACTTGTTTTTTTGAAGAGAATTTGGCCATCTACTATGCCTAAGATGTTCTAAACCATTACAATAATTTGTTTCACAGGAAGCCACAGCAATTGGGAGAACATTTGCTTCCTTGAAGGATTATCAGATCGATGGAAACAAGGAAATGGTGGCTTTAGGAGCTATGAATGTTGTTGGTTCAATGACTTCTTGCTACGTGGCAACAGGTAAGCTCCTGCCACATATTTTTACGAACTACTCCTCCAGGTCACAATTATAAGAGCCTAGTTGACTTTTTTGGAGAGATTAAGGAAATTTAATTAAATTAGCTTAGAATATTTTTATTTTTATTTTTATTTTCAAACTAAATAGTTTGACTAATAAACTAATATATAATCTAAAAAAACATAACATATGAAATGATTGAGAACTTATTTAGCTTTCTTAATCTCTCCAAAAAAAGTCAACTATTTTCTTATAATTAGGATCGTAGGTAGTAATAATTAATTGAGTTTAGTGCTTAATGGGAAATAAAGAGAAGCTAGGGTTAGTAATGCCCGATGACGTAGCGGATATTATTAATTTAATCATTCATGAAAAGTGCATGTATGTAAATATGTAATCAATCTATCTTATTCATGCTTTCAGGTTCTTTCTCTCGGTCAGCGGTAAATTATATGGCTGGCTGCCAAACTTCGATTTCTAATGTTGTGATGTCCTTTGTTGTGTTTTTGACCCTCAAATTCATCACACCTCTTTTCAAGTACACACCAAACGCCGTTATTTCTTCCATCATCATATCAGCTGTTATCAGTCTTGTGGACATTAAGGCAGCAGTTTTGATGTGGAAGATTGATAAATTTGATTTCGTTGCTTGCATGGGAGCTTTTTTTGGTGTTGTTTTTTGCTCGGTTGAGATTGGACTTCTGATTGCGGTAGGAAAGTTAAGACTTTATCATCAATGTCAAACCTAGTTTTGATAGGTTATTTTATACCATGATCGATGTGTCCAGGTCTGTATATCCTTTGCTAAAATCTTTCTCCAAGTCACAAGGCCACGAACTGCTACACTAGGAAACATTCCTAGTACAACAGTGTATCGAAATATCCAACAATACCCAGAAGCTACCAAGGTTTCAGGAATTTTGATTGTCCGAGTTGATTCTGCCATATATTTTTCCAACTCCAATTATGTCAAAGAAAGGTAAATTAAAGAAGAATGAATCAAAAAATCGGTTAAAATAGACAGAAAAGTGCAAATGGTTGGGCCACTTGACTTTTTTTTGAAGGATTCATTTGAGTTTATATGTATCATTTACAGGATACTGAGATGGCTGATGGATGAGGAAGAGAAAAGCACAGAAGGCTACCGAACAAGGATCCAATTTTTGGTAGTTGATATGTCACGTGAGTGGGTTTTTTATTTTTCCTTTGATGTAATCCCATTTCTCCCCAGTTGTCTGAAAACCGGTGTTAATGTGTTTGCTTGTAGCGGTGAGTGACATAGATACGAGTGGCATCCATGCCTTTGAAGAATTACACACAAGTCTTGAGAAGAGAGATGTTCAGGTAAACTAAGTTCCATTAACACATATATGAACCATTACTTGAAAACGATCACGATAGAATTATGAGGGAGAATGAACTAATTAACCAAGAGAGTGTATATAATATATATATGTACGTACACACAGCTTGTAGTGTCAAACCCAGGGCGGCTGGTGATAGAGAATCTGCAGGCATCGAGATTTGTAAATAAGATAGGGGAAGACAAGATGTTTTTCACAGTTGCAGATGCTGTTGCTTGCTGTTCTCCCAAGGTGAAGGTGGCTGAGGAGGCCAGCTTCAACAGTAACACTCTCTCCAACTTGTTGCGACACTCGGAAAAAGGGAAAGCTCCTGCAACTGGCCTCGTCTATGATCGATCCTCATCCATTAAAATAGGTACAAAGACTGATAATTAGAGAGAGACAAGGATATCAGACGCCTTATAGCCTAGTGCACAAATAGGAGGCCGCCGATTCAATCTCGGCTATTTGTGCATGCACTCGTAACCAAAAAGAGAGAGAAATAAGGGTGCGCTGTGCACTCCAATATGTGGACCCACTCCTTAATTTGTTTTTGTAACAATAAGTCCTCCTTAAGATAGACACAACGTACGTCAGATTCCAGTACAAAACAAATGAGAAATTTTCCCCAGATTTTATTTGTCAAAAATTAGTTATTATAACCAAATTTATTTTTCGATATATTTTTAAAAAAAATTATTTTAATAAATTGAAATTTATTAAATAACATAAATAAAAAATATTTTTAATTTTTAAATATATAATTACTGAAAATGAATGAATTTAATGATATGTACTTTATTTTCTCAAAGTTTTAAAGCCAAAAATATATTAATATAATATTTGGTTTGTAACGTAATTTATACTTTATATTAAAAACAGGAGACAGTAGCTATTAGAATTGGAAAAAGGTATGATGGTTGAAAATTCAAAGCAGTTAAATTGTAATGTAACGAAGAAAAAGGTTAACATACGACAGTAAAACCATATATTTCATGAGACACACATTGGAAAGGCCAATTCTGCAGGCCATTGGACGGCTATCTACCAGGACAACTACAACAAGACAACAGAGAAAACTTGAATCAGAGCATTGAGAGTTTGCAACCAAAAAATCAGACACACACATTGGAAAAAGGTATGATGGTTGAAAATTCAAAGCAGTTAAATTGTAATGTAACGAAGAAAAAGGTTAACATACGACAGTAAAACCATATATTTCATGAGACACACACATTGGAAAGGCCAATTCTGCAGGCCATTGGACAGCTATCTACAAGGACAACTACAACAAGACAACAGAGAAAACTTGAATCAGAGCATTGAGAGTTTGCAACCAAAAAATAATTGTACAAGGTGGAAATACCTCCCTCCCTCCCTCTCGCTCTAAACACTGATACATATATGTATCGTAGTTTTGAGGACAGAAAAGTTGAGTTGCATTTGTCTCTGCCAATATGTGCTTCAGAATTGGAAAGGAGCTCACCAGAGAAGAGTTGAAGGAGAAAGAGACAAGGAGAAAGTCAGAGCTAAAGGAAAAGGAGAGGAAGGCCAAAGAGAAAGAGAAAAGAAAGAGAGAGGAATGCCAGAGGAAGGAAGAAGAAGAAGAAAGAAAGAAGAGAGAACAAAGGGAAAAGGAGAAAAAGAGACGGGCCCAAGAGAAGGAGAAGAAAATACGACAGGACACAGAATTGGCAATCTGAGATGGGGTTGAGTGCTAATCTGGATAAACTCAGGCAGGAAATTCCGTCGTGGAATAGGAATACCTTTGGTTATGTAGAAAGGAAGAAGAAGGAAATTTTAGCACGCCTGGGAGGGTTACAGAAGTCACCGGCTTATCCTTTTTCCAGATTTTTAGTGGACTTGGAAGAGCAGCTTCATAATCAACTAGAGGAGATTTTGAAGTTGGAGGAGCTTAAGTGGTTTCAAAAGTCAAGGGCAGATTTGATCTCGAAGGGGGACAGGAACACCAAGTATTATCATCTCAAGACAAGCATAAGGAGAAGAAGTAATAGAGCTCTAACCCTGCAAGATGACTCGGGCCTTTGGATTACTGATGAAGTTAAAGTTAGGAACCTGGTGGTGGATTTCTATAAGGAATTATTCCCGGTTGATGGTGCCAGTGGGAATCAGGAGGAGAATCTTCTGATTACTGATTGCAATTTCCCAACTATCGATAGTGAAGTGATGGTGAGGTTGGGTGATATCCCCTCTGTCGAAGAAATACATAAGGTCCTTAAATCAATGGGTTCTTTTAAAGCGCCCGGTATAGATGGCTTTCAACCAATCTTCTACAAGCGAAATTGGGAAGTTGTGGGACCTGCCCTCTGCCAATTTGTTAAGAGTGCCTTTGAAGGAAGTATTGATATTGCAAGTGCAAATAAAACTCTGTTGTCTTTAATTCCAAAGAGGAATCATCCCCAAAAAGTGGAACATTTTAGACCAATAGCCTTGTGCACGGTACAATATAAGTGCATTACCAAGCTTATCTCTCAGAGACTTAGAGATGTTATGAGAAAAATTATTTCGCCCTTCCAAGCCAGTTTTATTCCTGGTAGACACATACAGGACAACATCATTATTGGACAAGAGATCCTTCATAAGATGAAGAGGTCTAAAGGCAAACACAGCCTCATGGCAATGAAGATAGACCTTGAGAAGGCATACGATAGGGTTCATTGGGGCTTTCTACAATCTGTTTTGAAAGAAGCAGGGTTTGAAGATAAGTTTATTGAGCTTGTAATGAATTGTGTATCCAGCTCCTCTCTGAATGTCCTATGGAATGGCGAGAAGTTTGATTTCTTTAAGCCAAGTAGAGGCCTTCGCCAAGGAGATCCGATCTCCCCTTTTCTCTTTGTTTTATGTATGGAGAAGTTGTCGCATGTTATAAGCAATGCAGTGGCTTGTAATAATTGGAAGCCGGTTCGATTATCTGAGAATGGTCCAGCGATTTCTCATTTAATGTTCGCGGATGATATTCTCCTTTTTGGGGAAGCGTCTGTAGTTCAAGCAGATTGCATGACTATGGCTCTTAGTAAATTTTGTCAGGTTTCAGGGGAGAAAGTTAGTCTATGTAAGTCCTCTATCTTTTTCTCTCCAAGAGTTCCAGCAAGCCTGAGAAGTAGAATCAAGGACGTTACTGGAATGAAGATTACATGTGATATTGGGAAATACTTAGGTTTTCCACTGGTTAGGCAAAGGAGATCCAGGGATTCATTTCAGTACGTGGTGGACCGGGTTAAAGAGAAGCTAGCTAATTGGAAGGTGGTTTGTCTCTCAACAGCAGGAAGAATTACCTTAGCGAAATCTGTCATCGGCACTGTCCCCATTTATCCTATGCAAGTGGCGCAACTTCCAGTGGCCATTTGTGAGGAGATTGAAAAGTTGCAAAGGAACTTCATTTGGGGTTCTACTGACACTAGGAAAGGTTATCATTCCATGGGTTGGGATCGGATTGCTGTGCCTAAGCTCTTTGGTGGGTTAGGTCTTAAGAAGTTGGTTTCGGTCAATAAGGCTTTTGGAATGAAGTTAGCATGGTCGCTGGTGACTGGCACAGGTGGGATATGGGCTGAGTTACTGCAGAATAAGTATATGTACCGGGGTGAGTCTTCCTTACAAAATGTGAGGCAGTCTGATTCATGTCTGTGGAAATTTGTATGTCGTCAGAAAGATTATATTGAAGCAGGATCCTCGTGGCAATTAAGGAATGGGCGTTCGATTCTCTTTTTCCTTGACCGTTGGTTGTTAAAGGACCGTCTTATCAAAGATTACAGTCTCAGGCCCCTTTCTGAGGAGGAAGTGAATTCTTACATGGCCGGCGGGGACAGTTGTGTGCATGGGATTTTGTGCGTTTGGCTAATGTGATACCTGATGATATTATTCAGAGATTAATCGCGATACTGCCTCCTATGCCTTCTGCGGGGATGATGTTTTAGTTTGGAAGGAAACCTCTCATGGTAATTTTTCTGTTAAAAGTGCATATTTCTTGATTGAAAAACCCTCACAATCTAGATATAGCAGCACTTACAAGAGAATCTGGAGCTGGAATGAGGTGGAAAGAATCAGGGTTTTCCTTTGGTTAGCCTATAATAATCGTCTTCCCACTTTGGAACTGAGAAGCAGGTGGTCTGCTGCTCCTTCAATCTGTCAGTTCTGTCATGCGAGTCCTGAGAATGAACTTCATATTTTCAGGGATTGTTCTTACGCCAGGCAAATTTGGCAGCAGTTAGTAAGTCCAAGGCACACCGCTACTTTCTTTTCTTATACGCTCCAAGACTGGTTTTCCTTTAACTTATACGAGGATGCTGGCTCTCAAGGAAATCAGGTATGGAGTTTAATTTGGGGAGTAACCTGTTGGTATTTATGGATTTGGAGGAATAAATGCTTGTTTGAAGTGGATTTCCGTAAACCCGTTCTCCGTTAACTATCATTAGGAAGACTTGGAGATCTTTTTGTATGTTCTCGGATTGTGTCACTGAAAGTAGTTGTTTGAATGTTGCTGGAAGTCTGAAATGGTCCCCTCCCCCATCCGGGTGGGTCAAGCTGAATGTTGATGGCTTTATGGTTCCTAATGATGGTTTGGCTGGGTGTGGTGGAGTTATAAGGGATTGTTGTGGCAGATGGCTCTCAGGTTTCACTCATTCCCTAGGGCGTTGTGGGATTTATGAAGCGGAGGAATGGGCTATGTGTTTGGGGTTGAGTTTAGCATGGGAAGAAGGCCATAGACGTGTTCGGGTTGAGTCGGACTCAAAGATGCTGATTGATAATGTTAAGCAAGGTCTTCTGGTTGGAAATGGCTCTATGGTGTCTAAGCGGATTACTGACATGTTATCAAGGAATTGGGAAGTGGCTTTGGACTATGTTTCCAGGGAACAAAACAAGTTGGCTGACCATCTTGTGAAAGAAGGGTTATCGAGTACTTCTTTCTTGCATGAGTGTCCTCCGAATTTAGGGACTGTGTTTTCTCACGAGTGTATGGGACTTGATCCCCTCATTTATTGTTCTACTATATAATGGCTAGTTGCCTCTCTTTTATCCAAAAAAAAAAAAAAACAAGAGAAAAGGAAAGGAAAAGAAGGAGAAAATGAAGCATAAGAGTAAGTAATATAATTGACCCACCCTAACGTGCACATCACTTTATGTTTGCATTAGCCGCTCTTTCAAGTCATACCACAAATTGGCTCAAACACGCTTCGCTTCACAGCCTCGAAAAGACATGCTCGATCGTTTTGTGTATCAAATTACGCATTTCTTTTTAGCTGGAGCTTATTTTGTACTTTTATTTTTGGGTCAAAATCAAATGTAATGTTATATATATATATAGTTTTATTTATAGGTGCAGGTATTAACGGAGGATAAAAAAAGTATTAATGGTAGGATTGAACCCACGAATTCCCAATCATTATAAAACTTTCATGCCATTAAGTTAAGATCATTAACATAGAATACTAAACTACTGTGATGATACTTGTTATGTTATCTTTATTTATGAATGGTTAGTCATGTTATAATTGTGTGTTGGGACTTTTTAGTTTCTATTAATATGTATTATAAGTTAGTCTAAATGTGAACAAGTTATATATATTTATAGATGAGTGTGTGTTATTGTTTTTGTTAGAGAGCATGGTAGAAAACGAGCATATGATTAAACCATACCCCAAAAAGAATATACTCAAAAGGGTTATTATCCATCCTATATATGCTGGCGGCCGGATTTGGCAGCGTGAAAAGCACACACCTATCCTTAGCTAAATTTCAGAAATTACATATGGAAATGATTTACACTCAATCAAGCAACAAGATACTGGAAATAATAATGCTGTTCTATGTGGATAAAAAGCTTACAAGGCAACTTGCAGGACTTTCTTTAGCCGCTCGAGAAGCATGTAACCTTCTAATTTATTACCTTACGAAGTTCTTCAATCAACTTCACTCGCCTTTGAGGCTCCAACTACAAGAATATAAAAAAAATACCACCATGTTTTAGGAGATAAGAAACAAATTGCAAATTAGAAAAGAGATGAGATAATAACGTTATTATTACCTCGCTTAAAAGTGCAGAAAATCCTTGAGGTAATGCTTGCAGCTCCAAAACCGAGTCACCAATACTTGTCAATTGAAGCACCAGCTTCTGGACGCGTAATTCCTTCAGTTTATCCTCGTAATTTCTAGGTTCATTCTTCCATCTAAAGAAACTTTCATCGTCCAACCAAGCATCTTCACCTTTGGATGCATTAGAACTCAGATACCAACTTTTTATCAAGCCCATTGCAGATTCATGCGACAGATGATCACCAGCTGCATCTCTCACACTGTTGATAATTGAATGCTCCCCAATTCTCCTACGCAGTCTCCGATAGAAGAAAGAACGGGACTTACTCCAATCCAGGACTTCTCTTATTACACCCTTGGCAGCCATTCGTAATGAAGTGTCATGTAACTCAGCAAACTTGGTGGCTATCTGTGTGTACACTGGCAAAAGCTTCTTCTCACGGGAGTTTAGTTGCTGCTGCAAGGATTCAATGCTCCCATGGGCCCTACTACTCTTAGCTTCCTGAAGTTTTGCCTTCAAATTTATCAGTTGTTGATCAAGTCTACCCATGCATTCCAACAATTCCTTTGTCCTGAATTTGATCTCAACCATCCCTTCTGGCTCCAAGACATTGCCCTTAGCTGTTTGATCAGCATACATTTCAATGTGATTCGAATTAATTTTACTGTCTACAACAACCCATGCCCCACCACGGAGTTCACCCATCATTGGGAGATATACAAATATTGGTTGCTTATATGTTCTAAGGTTCTCCACAATGGTTGATCCAGCTTGAAGAATTCCTTCAAAAAGGTCCCTTTGCCCACCAGAAAACCCTCTCCAATTAGCAAGAATGAATAGTGGGAGCTCCTCTCTGTTGAAATCCAATATTGCTTGGGCTGTCTTAGTTGCGGAATCAGGGAACCATACTTGCCCTGCTTGAGGAACCACTCTTTCATGAGAATCAAGTTGCCCTGGATCAGCCGGGATTACTTGCATCATTGTTTGTGTTTCAACAGCAACAATTCCCACAGGGATTCCTCCAAGTTTTGCTCTTCCTGTAATAACTGTCCTTGCCCATCCAGATAGTGTCTCCACAAAGCTATCCTTGTCGAATATACCCCCCAGCCATCTTCCCTTGCTGCCTGGAGTACCACAAATGGCAGCCCGGGGATCACATGAATTTTCAGGGAAATAATCCACAGGCCTTTCTGGAGGATCTATGGGTTGTATAATGGGTAGTGTACCACCTACACGAGAAGGAATATAGCTAAGCCACTTCAAAATAGCTGAGATACCTTCAAGATCATCAGAAACAGTAAGATGGACAACTCCATTTGTTGCCATGATTTTAGGTCCACCAAGCTGCATGTGTGAGCTGTATACCTCCCGACCAAGAAGTTTGTTTAATGCAGAAAAACCAGTAAGAATTATAGGCTGATCAAGCCTCTGAATGCATCTCATGCCAAGTCTGGCAAGATAAGCCCCTATTCCAACAGTCCTTCCAGTCACATATGTTAAGGTAAAAGTTTCTTGATATGCCCTAGAATAGGCACCAGCAATAGCTCCACTGCCGCTCAAGTTTTCAACCCCTAGACCATCCTCTTTTCCAACAATGGTATCTATGACCCATCTAGTTTCTCCAGTTTCCAGCTTTAGCTCATGTGCTATCACTGATGATCCGATCCGTGCATAATCCTCTGGCGTCAAATATACATATTGAAAACCATGCTCTGGATTAGATTCATCAGACCAACCAACTTTGAAACAAGTTTTAACTTCCTCAGCTACACCTAAACGAGCACCAGAATTTGCGGCTAGGTAAATTAAAGGTAGTTTTTTTGTACATGCAAGATCAGTAACAGCATGGAAGAATGCATCCTCTCTCGGGCCAAAAGAACCAGCCTTGAAGGTTACATCATTCGCCACTACCAGTATTGTCCTTCCAGATGGAAACTCGGGGGTGCACATTTCCATAAACCAGGCTACCATACCAACATCATTGAGTCCAGGTGGATGCTCCACATGAATTAGCTGAGTACCCCCACTACCTTCTTTATCAGCAAATTTAAGCTCAGTTGCTTTTAGAAGAACTTTATCTCTAGCTTTTTGAAATCCTTGGTGTTGGATTGCCCATAACTGTTCCAAGGCTGTTTCAAATGCCTGCAAATAACTTATCACCTCAGGAAACACTTTGGCTTTTCAAGGTGCAAACACATAAAAAATGCCATTTTTCCTTGGCTGTTTAAAAAAAGAAAGAAAGAAAGAATAGAAAAGAGCGCTCACCAATGGAAAATCATAGCAGTATGTGGTGTTGTTCTTCCTTGCTAAAAGACGTTTTCGGTCAGTGATTCCTAAAGGTTGATAGTTTTCATTCACTGGTACATTGTGCAGAGGACCTTTTCCATTGATTGATCTGTATACAACTTTATGAGTGCCTTTGTCCTCCATCTCTCTGTATATCTGAAAATATATAAATTGAAATTCAATCATAATTTATGGACCATCCATCTTTGTTCATAATTATTCTAAAACCAAAAGTAATATGTCAATCAATACATCTATGTTTATCCCATATATGCTAACCAAAAGAAATAGAAAACACTTATTACTAGTTCAGCTTCTTTTTTTTTCAGGCATGTTATTGGAATTTTGCTAGGTTTATCCCATATATGCTAACTGTTTATACTTCTGAGATGAGGAAGCACCTACACCTTGTATGCCTTTTAAATGGAACCTTTTAACTATCCAGGACTATGTATAAAAAATGTTGGCATGTAGGAAACTCTCCTTGAATTTTTTCCCCTTCTCTTTTTCTTTTTCTATTCGTTTTTTAAATGAGTAAATACTTACATGTATAGTACAGGTATGACCAGTAACATTTGTTACAATGACCCTCCAAGCACCGTTTGCTTGTCCAAAGTATGACATGCAGAGCTTAACTTCCCACTCCGCAACCCCTAATCTATGCATTCTTACGCCTATAGATGAATAGATCTCATGTGCCCATTCTTTCAAGATTGACTCAACTGTTGCTTCTTCTTGTCCAGCATCCCAGTCAATCCTCCTAGAAACAACATCCAAAATTTAAGACTGAGTCAAGAAGTTTTTTCTTTACTTTGGAAGTATAGGTAGTAGAAAGCATATCCATAGTTACCTGGAATAGTGTAGAATATCATCTATTTGTTGCTCTCGTATGACACAGAGGTACACATGAGCATGTTCAGATTTGACTGTGGTATTGTGTGCATTAAGTTCCAATTCCTCCATTGCAGCCATCAAGGATCTCAAAATGCTTCTTGAAGTAAGAGACATAACCTTTTGTGTGTGCAATGTTTCCATATCTAGCCATTGACCTGAGAGCCCTTCATTTGTAGTTGGTTGTCTTACTAACGTTCGAAGAAACGTTCTTTGAATTGATTGTGGCTTAGGATCTACAACTGTGTATAAATGCCATTGGGGATCTCGGGATGGGGTATACTTTATATTCTCATAGCCTTTAAGTTTGTCCTGTAACCATATACATGTTAAATGACCTTAAGACCAAGCACACAAGTAAACAAATTTATCTTCTGTCCTTTGAAAGTAAAACACAATATTTAAACCATAAAGTTGTTAAACTAACCAATTCAAGATAAACGGACAAGGGAGGTTCCAAATGGCGCAATAGAGGCTCCTCCCCATAACAGATCTTTTCTTCAGACCAGTGAAAGGAGTGTCTCATTGGGGTTCGCCCTTCATCCCTCTGTATAATACAACTGATCACCCCAACACCTGCAGCATGTATAGTTGATCCTAATTCTTGCTCTTTTACAAATTTGGCTAACTTATTAATCCTTTCTTGAGCTTGATCCTCATCACCACTGCACAACATATCCAAGATGGCACTTGTCAAAAACACACTATAGATTATCATCACTAGATCGATCAAAAATACTTTTTTAAAAAAAGAGTCAATTTATCAGCATGGACCCAGATCAAACCAGTTAGATTCATATTGGATTTAAAATCAAACCAAGTGCAGGTCTAACAATATAAAAGAAACTATATGCTATATTATTGTTGATCCTTCCTCGAAATCAAAGAAATATTCATTACTTATGGTTAAAATGAGTATTAGTTTCATATGTTGTACCTGTCTTGTAGTAAACTCATCTGGTTGTTGATGCCCACTAATGCTATATGCATCATATTACCATAGTCATTAGCAGGTTCAGTAGAACCTTCAGGAAGTTCTTTGTGAAAGTTATAGGTAGCCTCCTTCAGTGCCGCACCAACAATTGTAGGAAAAAATTGAAGAGATTTGATTATAACCATTACTCCCCATTTCCTCTTACCACAATTTTCTAACAATGTTTTGTTGAACTTTTGGTCTTCAGTTGCGCTCTTCCTTTCAACATACTCTTCCAAAAACTCCCATGAAGCAATAAGACCAGACTTGTGCCATTGCATCCTAACACTCTCTTTTACAAGATATGGCTGATAAGAGATACTATAAGTTAACAAAAGTAAAATATTGTTTCCTGGTAAGTTAAAGAAGATGAAAAGGCGTCAAATAATACCCAAAAAAATTTATATACCTGGTACAACCTACGGACATAAGTTTCCATAACCCGCCTTTGAAGGGTGTGATCACTGTGATCAAGCAAACCCACAAGGGCATCTTCTACTGCCAAAGGAGCACTCACTATGTGCTCCATTCGATCATTAATCGCACTCTTCCTCTTGGGAGTATCAATATTTTCACCATCCTCGGTGAACATCTCTAGTTCTGAAAGACTCCTAGCAATGTTGGAACGAAGTTCACTCAATTTTGTTTGTTCTAGAAGTTGACTTGCCTTAAGAGCTAACTGCAACAAGAAAATAAGGTTTTAGGATGACATGAACAACTATATTAGGAACATAGATATTCGTTCCCCAACTATATTAGGAACATAGATATTCGTTCCCCTTCAGTGAGAGACATCATGACCCATACAAAATACCATATGGTGAAGAATGATTCGGGAAGGTAATAGGGTATCAAATTCTAAGCCATAATCCCCCCCCCCCCTCTATTAATTCTCTTTGTGGGAAAGGGAGGCATAAATATCACACACCAATTTTTTGTAAGACCAAAATATCCCAAGAATTTGTCCAAACCTCAGAATAATTTGTATGGTTGAGTGTTGAGAAACGGATCAATTGATCTCTATAGCCAGCAGGGTTAGGGTACACTAGTTGTTCCATTAGTTGCAGTATCAACTTATTTTTACTCTTCATGCCCTGAAATCCAAGAAATAAAATTCATGTAGATGTAAATTAATGTCTATAAGACACCAAGAAAGAGAAGTACTCAAGAGTCAAGATGCATATCAAATGAGAGTTTATACCTGATGGGAGAGTACTATATCCACAACCTTCAAGAGATCTTTCTGATATTGAAGGCGGAGTCGTTCAATTACATCAGCCTGAAAAGGGGTGGAGTGGGAAGATAGGTTATCAGTATTCAAAATAATTAAACAAAATTTAAAATTATTTATATGAGAAGGTACTTGATCTCTTCCTAATTTAGTTTGTTCCATTATAACAAATAGATAAGTATAACTAGCTTGTTTCTTGAACTAGGGAAACTATAAAGCACAAATACAACTGAGATTTGTTTCTTTCAAGATTCCATTGAAAGACCAGTCTTGCAAGGAGAAGGCATACAAGGAACGAATGAAAAAATGAACATCTCAAATTTACAGTTTCATTTCAAGTCTCAATACCTCAGTCAACTTCATAACTACTTAAATTATCCAAATAATTAGTAGTGGCACTTCATTAATCGAACCGACCTGTATATTATCATTAAACAGTTCTTCAACAGTAAGATACTCTTCAAACAAGGATTGAACAATTCTTCGTGCATGGCTCTCTCTTCCACCCTCATAAGACTTCACTAGACTCATTAAAGGTTCAACAAGCCTTTCTTGTGATTCTTTTTCTTTGTCATGATAGGAGGAAAGGTGAGCCTGCAATGTAATCACACCTTATGAGTATATTCATGCTAAATGGGGGAAAATTAGAATGAGAAATTCCGATTGCTCAAAAAAAATATGAATGAGAAAATCCAAAGCTTGAACTCACTTCAAGAATTCCCTTCAATAATTTGGCTGGAAAATCAACATTTTGGGAGCCTGATATCCTCTCGAACTCCTTATATTTTGATTCCAACTGACAAATTACAAATTTCAAGGTTAACTGAGGTTAATGTTTTCATGTTAAAACAAGGGGACAACCAGAAGGGTGTCTCATTACCTCATTTCTTAGATCTTTTGGAAGACGATTTGCCAAAACAGAAAAGCATTCTTGCCATTGAAGAAAAGGTAATTCAGGACTGTCAAGACAATTGAGAAAATTTTGCACAACCTGGGATAGATGTCCAAACTCATTAATAAGACAACCATATAAAAAAACTAACAATATCAATACAAGCAAGAAGTTCATGAAATATGGATTACAACATGATAGGAACCAGCCATTGTTTGTATTTTATGTTTTATTATGTGTCTTTAAATGTTACAAGTGTCCAATGTTGGTTATTATCAGTTTAGAGAAGTTATTGTGTCTTATCTATTTTATGGAAGTTAGGAAGTTATTATTTCTTATCTGTTATATGTAAGTTATTATAGGAAGTTATTTAGTAAGACTCTATAAATATTTGTATTCTGTTTGAGAAAGTTATGAAGAATATTATATGGAAATTATTGTGTTTTGACTAGAGTACAGATTCTGTCTCTAGATTGTTTGGCTAGAGTTACAGATCCTGGCTCTAGATTTCTCTTTTCCTCTCTTAATTTCTGTAAGTTCTATCACAACAGGCCATAAATATTGTTAATATTTAGAGCCAATGGAGCTCACTTCATCAATTTTGTGCTCATAGCCAGCTAGAATCATCCTTGCTGCATTTAAACTTGCAGCACATCTCTGATGAACTCTATCAGATATTGCAGTAGGAAGACCCAGGACTGGGAATCCCCCATGGAAAAGTTCTGCTTTTCGTACTGCTGAAGGGTCATCTAGATCAAGCCTTGCTATAAGCTCCCCAGCCTACAAAGAAAGTACTTTCTTAAAATTTGTTATGATTAAAACACTTAATACTTCTATTCACAACACTATATACCTGCATCGGCTGCCCTTCAGATATTTTGAAGTGAATAACCCCAGAAGCAGGTGAAAGAAGAGGCATACACATCTTCATGACCTCAACTTCAGCATATGGTGTGTTAGCATCAATATGACTATCATTCGTTACCAAAAATCTTAGAAGCTTGCATGGAGTCTCTGCAACCAACTTTGATGGATCGTGATCATTCTGCATATAAAATGTGTTTAGAAATTCACCCTAGCTTCAAGAAAATGCAAAGTAGAACCTAAGGATAAAAATGAACCGATCTCACCTGAAGCAAACAAGTCCTTCCATCTATTAGAAGGCGAGTTCCAGCTGCTTCTTCCTCTGCATATATCACATGACTGTTCCCATCCAACTGTGTAAAGTATAATGGTTTTAGTTAAGAACTTTATCAATAAGAAATGGAAGAAAAGATTAGTCATGTAAGAGCTTATGTACTTCAAAAGCATCTTGTTATTAGTGATGGAGTCAAATCCCTAAGTATCTATTCTTCATAGCCAGATATACATTGAGCTATCCCCTTAAATGCAAAGTATTAAAAATCCAAGAATTCAATTGCAAACTCCGCAATTATTAGGAGCTAGTTTATATTAAAAGTTGTAACCAATATATTGTAATTAGAGCTTCAATAAGAACATTAAATTATTCAAAAAACACGACACTATCAAGAATCCAAACAATAAGAGTAAATAATAAGCTAAAGGAGAAAATGAAGAGTGACAGAATCTGGAAGTTTGGAGAATGACACTTGCCTGCATCAACAAACCTCCATCGCGTAAAGTATGTATCTCTGCTTCTATCTCTGATTCATTCATTCTCAATCTATAACTTCCCGGCCCTCCTCTTGACATGTTAATCTAGATATTGTTTTAATAGATGTTAATTACAAAATTTTGAGTAGTACTTATGCCAGCGCGAGTCTCCAAAAATCCATGAAACTACAGAAAATATTCCATTAGATTGACATTTATAATAATACATACCATGTATTTGCTTCCTTCAATGCTCAATGACACTTGTGAGTGAACAAGAGATATGTGCTGAGATCATTACAAAGTAAATTCAGCATCCCTTGAAAACAGGAGTTAAATAAAAGAAGTGATTCTCTAAAATAAGGACAGTACCTTAGGAGGAATTTGTCCTTTTTCAAGATAGCCAACATAATCAAAAACCAAAGCTGCACTACTAGTAGAAGCTTTCTGCATTGAATAGGGCACATATCATGAGATTAACAGGGAAAAAAGCATAGATCATGTGCTCTACAATATAAAACCTTAAAAAAAAAGTGAAGCTATAGAGAAAAATAAGTTTGCTTACAAAAAGTGCCCCGCCAACAACAGAAATATACCAAGGAGGCCTTTCTGCCCTAACCCTCATTGCAATTCTACTGTCCAACCATCCTGTATGAATTTTATTTTCTCTGTAGTCTGAAGCCTGAGATCAAATATTGTACAATTGTAACTTTTGTATTTCTAAAGCCTTGTTTGTATAACTTATCAACATGAGTCTCTCACATTTAGAAGATCAATGGTATAGTCAACATTCGTGCGAATTTCTCCTCGAATTTGAATTTCCTTCAATCCTAGAACCATATTTGCAATAGCTAAAGCCCTAGATTCTCCAAATGCAAAAACATGTCCTGTGGTACGAGATAAGGGTATTAGAAGCTTATAGTAGATAAGTTATTCTAAGGGACATTTTGTAAGTTCATGTACATAAAAGAAAGTAGCATATATTCAATACTTTTGTGCTCAAAACTCACCAATTAACCCACCAAATCAAACTTAAACTACCTAGCCTTTACTCTACTGTTGTCCGAGGTAATGTTTATGGGGTTAAGCATATTTCTCATACCGAAGTTGGGTAATCGACAGTTAAAACTACTTACCAAACTGAGAATCTGAGAATTCATGAATTCCTCCCCCAGACTGAAATCGTAGAAACAAAGAAAAGAAAGTAAGCCTCTTGACATTGAAGTCAAACACATGCAAAGAACAATGAAACTTACCTTAACAGAGAAGTAAGCCCACACATTTGGCTTGCTTTTGAAGCTCAGCTCCTGCACAAGTAATTGCAGCTCAATACAAATTATGGGAGAAAATAATTCTTGAGATCACTGAAGAACTTAGTAACTTACCTGCACTTTACCACTAGTAGGCTTAAACCCATCATCAGGATCCTCACTAGTAACTCGCACAGCCACACAATGACCTTTTGGTCTTGTAGATTCTGCTTTATCAAAATCAAAAGGTGTGGCTAATGCCGATGTTTTCCTCCACGCATTATATCCTCCACCATGTTCCACCCCATAGAATCGCCTTATCTCTGTTAAGAGAGGAAAGTGAAAGGCAAGTGTACAGTCCAAATCACTGAGAAAACAACAAAACATAAAAACACACTACAATAAGTTATTAGTCTTTTGTACCAGGAATTTGCCAAAGGGGAATGCCCATCCCAACAGACACTTGTGCTGCAGGAAGATTCACCTCTGCTATCCACTCAGTAACAGGGTGTTCAACCTATATAAGCATTCAATCAAAACATGCCTAATAATATAAAGAATAATTTCCTGTCGGTGAGTTTGCTAAACCAAATGGCTTGGTTGTTACAAAATATTAAGAATTATTTAAAAGAATATTAAGATTCCGTGTCTATTTGAAAAGCTGATTTTAACAAACATAATGATTATTATCAATGAGAAACCAAATTCAGTAAGACAATGGATCAGCTCATAAAAGTGAAGCTAAACATTACAACACCTGGAGCCTGGGATTCAGCTCGAGAAAGTAGTACTCGCCCGTGTCCATACTATATAAATACTCAACAGTAGCAGCCCCGACATAATTTACACTTTTAGCCAATCTTCTTGCTGCCCGTTCTAGTTTCTTCACTGTCTCCAAAGGAGCTACAGTAATAGGTCCCTCCTCAATAATCTGTTTACAAAAAAGTGATTAAATCATTTACAAAATTTGCTTCATCACAGCAACTTGGCGAGCCAGATGAAAGTACAAAAGAGTCATCTTACCTTTTGGTGCCTCCTTTGCACACTACAATCACGGCTATGCAAAGCTGCAACATTTCCATACTGATCACAAAGTAATTGGACTTCTAAATGCCGACTCTAGTTAGAAACAAAAAGATGTCATTAGAATATGATAAAGAGCCAAGGTAATTCATCGCAGAGTTCAGTCATTTATCTAACCTGGGATGCCACCTTCATTATAAATACGGGTGAGCCCGGAACTTCACCTTGAACTTGCTTGAACAGTGCCCTGACCTCATCATCATTATCAACCTAAAGTATCCACATGGATGTTAAAATTTTTACATTTTTTTTAATTAGTATAAAGAGTTGAAAAGAGTTCCTTAGCTTTATAGGTTTTAAATCTAGCAAAATGATTGAAATAATTTATATACTCATAAGATATAATTATTAATTAGTTTGCAACATCAGGCGCATGAGTGTTGGGAAATTCTCAATAAGCAAACCTTCCTTATGCCTTTACCGCCGCCGCCCCAAGATGCCTTGATCATAGCAGGGTAACCAACAACTTGACAACTTGCAATTGCTTCCTCGGTTGTATAGACACATGCTTCTCGGTAAATATCATCAGGAATAGTAACCAAGCTACTCCCAGATGGAACTTTCACCTTTAAAAAGAAACTTGAAGTTATAAGTTGGGACATCCGTTAGCAAAAGGCAATACTGCAGCCGAAGATTGAAAATTACATGAGAACCACTCCATGGAAGGGTTGGCACTTCTGCAGCTTGAGCAATCAATGATGAACCAATTTTATCACCCAACGCAGCCATAGATAGGGAAGGAGGTCCAAGAAATACAATTCCCTTTGCATTCAATGCTTCAGGAAGTTCAGGATTTTCTGATGCATGACCCCAACCAGGCCAAACTGCATCAACACGAGTAATCTCGGCCATCTTGAGACATATTTCATACAAGTTAGCTGACATTAGAAGTTATATATAATGTCACAAGAATTTATTACTACATAGGCATCTATGATTACTATAATGAGCAATGTAAGTTATACTAAACCACATAGCAGCAGCAAACTGGAACAACTTAAACATGAAATATGTACAACATGTATATATCATGTTTTGGGAAGTAGACATGCGTAAAGCTCCTCGTCCACTCTCTGGAACTTCATAATGCATGCAAGTAAAGTTCCTCAACCTTATAGAAAAATCCCGACATGTGTTTTTCTACTTCAAGAACTAGAATTGGTAGCTTTTAAAAATTGAAATGGCCACCATTTTTCATGACAAAGTCTTGATTGAGCAGATTATTACAAACAAAATTTAAATATCCAGAAACTTGATAAAATAAAAGCGCACTCACCTCAACAATAAGCTGCACATTGGCGTAGTTATTGTTATTGGTGCCACCAGGTACTTCCACAAATTGATCGGCCATTCTGATATGTTCTGCGTTGATTCTCATGTCCTCTGGAGTAGCCATGGCGACCAACAAGATAGCCTTCTCTGAACCAAATGTCTCATAGGCCCAGCTCCTGACACTGCGTATAAATTTGACGGCTGCCATTCCATTGTTTGCGATCAGTATGCTATGAATTGGCTTATTTCCGCCGAGGCTGCGGCTGAACTCGTCCACTTCAGATATTGCGGCAGGATTATGCCTATTTGGTACTACACCATTTATGTACATATTTCCACGCTCAAGGCCAGCCATCGTAATTCTGTGAACTGAGATAATTAATTCACAACCCTGTAGTCAATAAATCCCCAGACGGTGGAAATAAGGATTCCCACACCAATGAGAGTATATGCCATAAAAGGAAAAGGAAGAAGAACAGAATTACGAACTTTTGGGGAGAAATGATTCAATTTGGGTAAGGTTTGTTAAGCATTTTGGGGACTTAACTGAGAGTAGCTAGGCAGAAGGAGAATGTGTTGGGACTGTGAATGTGAATTGGTGAATGAATAATGGTGATGATGCAGAGGGCAGAGGGAGAGTAGTTTAAGAAGGTGTCAAGGGGTATGTTTGGTTTGTGAAGGATATACTATGAGCTATAACGGCTTAAATGAAAGCAGAGGCAGGGTGGGGTATAATGTCGCGTCACCTTCTCCTTCCCCACTGTCTCTACCTCCTACTGCTACTAGTAGTTCCCAGCTACCCTGCACTCTTGCTCCTGACTTTCTCATCTCTTCTTCAACTGTCGAGTGTCAACTAATCTCTCCTAATTCCTCTTGTGAGCGAAAATGAACTCATTCTTTTTTGTATTTTATTATTTCTTCTACATGCACGGTTACAACAAGAATAAAGCAAGATCCTGTTTCCGTGCTTCTCTATCCATGCAGATAATATATGCACGAAGTTTGAGAAGGAATAACGGCTGAAACAGTACATTAGTAGTATATTTTATTTTGCACAAAATTTGACTCCAGTTACTTATATCTATTATAGTATTTCCATCTACATGGTCATATTTCTATTCTTTTTTCATGTAGATTCATTAGTTAAATAATACTCCCAGTCCTAATTATAAGACATAATTGATTTTTTTGGAGAGGTTAAGGAAACTAATTAAATTACTTTAGAGTATTTTATTTTTATTTTTTTATTCAAACTATTGAGTTTGACTAATAAACTAAAATATAATCTAAGGATACACAACATATGAAATGATTAGGTAACTTATTTAGCTTTCATAATTTCTCCAAAGAAAATCAACTATGTCTTATAATTAGGACCGGAGGTAGTAATATTTTAAAAACATGATAATATATGTTATTGGAGAATTTGACCGGATAGATATGAGAAATTTGATGTAAGTAATGCTTAATTATACAATATATGTTGATTAATGATTCTCTTTTACATTTGATTGAAAATTTTGTAATATTCAAATTAAAATTCATCGTTGGCTCTTATATAAGAAGTTTGTTGCATAAGATTATAACTATAGCAAATGAAAAAAAAAATGCCTCAAAATTATTTTTTGCCCAAGGCAAGGCAAGATGAATGTACGGCGGAGGCCTCACACAACAAATTGAATGAATCTAATTTTACGTGGGCATGTTTGAGTTAGCGTTGTAGAAGCATGTTTACACAAATTGAGACAAAATTTTCTTCACATAACTTACCTCGTATACCGTAAATCACGTTAAAAAAATAGCTTCTACCACTAATCCAAATAAGCATATACTCCCTCTGGTCCTTATTATAAGACACCCCAATTCTAGTAAATACATTTGGTCTTTTTTATAAGGCATTTTCTTGTTTACAAGGAACAATTTTTTTTTTTTTTTCATATATGTCCATCATGAATAAGAGTAGTGGATGAGAGTAATAATAATATAATATTAAAGTTTAGTGCAACTAGTAGGGATAATATTGAAAATTATTTAAATTTTAAGATAACTAGTAGGCGTTTCTTAACCACGTGGTGGGTGGCGTTAGTGGCCGAGACACTGAACACCCCCCTCCCCCCCAAAACACCCAAATCATTTAGAATTTATAACATCCTAAATTTTATTGTGAGATTAGATTATTATATACACGTACACAAAGAATTTCTTAAAAAACTTATGGTTAGTTTTAGCATATACTGTCAGTTTCATTTTTAAAAGAGCTAGTGCAGTAACTTAATTACACGCATATATACCAGGGATAAACTGGCTCGTAGTTCTATTGATTGACTATAAGAGCGAGTGTTTTCTCTGGATGAATGATAAGATTGACAAGGGTTTAATTTAGAGACAATGAAAAGGACTTAATATAAATTGATTATATAGGATTAGGTTTTGGTTGGCAGTTAAGTTAGGTGCGTGATAGTCATGGCAACCTTAATTACCTATGCGTCATTGACTTTGGCCATAATCTAGCCAGTTGGTAAAGAGGAAGTGATGAGGCATTAAAGACAGACATGAAAACGAAACTCTTCAATATTTGACAGTATAATAATATAGTTACGGGCATGATTCAGTAAATAAGGATTGATGGCTAATTAAGGGATTTTATAAGCTAGGGAAAAGTTGTCTCAAGGGAACTAGGGCTAGAGTGGTACCTTAATAAAGTCCTGTATATTGTGAATCTTTGAGGTAGGTAAGCAAGATAGATAGGGATAAAATAAGTGGCGCTAAGAAGGCCATGCATGCATATCAGAATTAAAGACACGTAGAGATTGGCATCTAACTCGTGGCCATATGAGGCTTTCTCTCATTAATAAGTTGCCTCCTTCCGCATCACCCAAATGCTCGATCGATCTACTCCACTTTATTTTAAACCTTATTTAACATGCATCATATATAATAGCATTACATTATCTTAATTCATTGCCCTTTTTATAAATACAGGTTTTGTTTTGTTTTGTTCGTACGGATGTGAATAAATCGTCATGTCAGGGTCAATTCCAGCTCGCACCCCTGCTGGCCATTTAATTTGTTTCTGAGCATATTTATAGCCCACGCACTCTATCATCCTCCCCACGAACCAGCCAAGGCGAGGTTCCCATTATAAAATATTAACACCTCAACTTAATTTCGTTCAGTATGAATCCCTGGTTTTTTGTGGTCAACGATGGATGCACGTTAAGTCTTAACTCGCATGGCAATAATACACAAATGAACAGGGGGCAAATCGATCAACACTTGTTGAAATATACTTGATGATTTACCGCAGTATATCCACTGCCTAGAATGGTTGAGTTACCCTGTGCCGTACGTAATGATGATGCGTTGATTTAGGACTCTGGTCGGAGGGAATAATTCATGCAAGGGAAGAATATAATTCCCGCGTATATCGCTTCAAAACGTTTTTGTTAGACCTCCCCTATGATATCACAGTTTTAATTACTCATTAGAGTCAGATGATAGAATGCTTCAAATAATACTAGTTCAACTATGGATCGTGACTTTGGTCTTTAATACTCTGGTTCAAAAAATACTTACAGAGCTATTTACACATTATACTGTTTATTAATAAGGACCTCACATTGGTGGAGTTTAAACTTACAACCTTATAGTTATGAGTCAATCCCTTTATCAACTTAGTAAAATTTTACTTTTAGTTATTATATGTTTAGATATACATGTGGTAGTACTTATTGATTAATGTCCCGCCTGCTCTTCCCAATTAGGTGAAAATGGGGTACTTCAACTGACAGGGCCATTAAACTTGGGTAAGGCCTGTTACATGGGAGAAAGAAGAAAGGGTGAAGCGCGTATGATTGCTGCGCCCACCAAGACCAATACCCAAGTCGCCCCATAAATCTTGCCCTTGTCATTAATTGCTCCGAATACCCCTTCTCTGTCTGACTCTACTTATTAAGGCCCAGTAGCCCAGATTTGAAAGCCATTTCTTCCCTGCCCTAAATTGTTAGTTGTTGTAGGGTCTGTTTGACTTGTCATTTAAAAAATATATTCCTGTAAGTTGAAATAAAACTCTTCGGAGTATATATTTACCTTGTATACCGTAAATCATATCAGGAAAACAACTTTCACCACTAGTTCAAACAGGCACGTAAAGACACATGGTTCATATTTTCAAGCAAGAGAATATGGGGAAAGAAAAAAAAAATCTCAATATCAAAGAATGTATTGAGTAAATGACCATAATACTGAGGTCAATAAATACAGTTGCTTTATGTGGAAAGTTAGTTTAAGTTACCAGCAGATCAGAGGCGATCTTTATGATATGATGACCCCTTGATAGTCCAATCTTAGTGATCTAGGTTTAAGTACCTGTATGAACAAAAAGTATTGAGTTAAATTGAACACTTAAATTTTGATTACATGCATTTCAATGGATCATAATTAATGACAAATTATTTAGTTTCCAAATTTTAATTTATTGCTGCTTTTTTACATGAACAAAAATCACTTGTCAAAATAGATACAAGCAACAAACAACAATCCAAAATAACAAATATGTGGAAAAGGATTGCTATAGTATATTACTCTTTCTGGTTCAAAATATAAGAGTCAAGTTTGTGAAGATGTGTGATTTTTTTTTCTAAGACTCGTTTTGCTTTGGGAAAATTCCAATAAAATACCATTTGAATTTGCAAAACCCCCAGAAGTCTTCCAAATTTGTAAAAAGACTTAGAGGTACAAAGCGGGGCGCATGGGGGATATGCAAATTCGAGTGAAATTACTTTTTGCCCTTAATTTTAAATAATAATAAAAAAATTACCCTCCACCCCCCGCCGGTCTGCATGCAGTTCCGGCCGCCACCACCCGCCGCAAGAAGATCGACCATCGCCGCCGGGGAGGGCATTCTCGCATTTGAGAATGCCCGAGGCATCTCTCTCGAGAATGCCGAAAGGCATTCTCTTTGTCTCGAGAATGCCGGGCATTCTCGAGATCGAGAATGCCCTCCCCCGGCAGCGATGGCCGGGGTGGCCGGCCGGAACTCGTGAAGGGCGATGGCCGGCCGTGAGGGGTGGCCGCGGGGGTGGAGGGTAGTTTTTTATTATTATTATTTAAAATTAAGGGCGAAAAGAGTAATTTTACCCGAATTTGCATATCCCCCATGGCCCTTTGTACTCTCTCTCTTTTTACAAATTTAAGACTCGGGGGGTTTTGCAAATTCAAATGGTATTTTATTGGAATTTTCCCTTTTGCTTTTGTCTCTGCATTTAATACCTTTTTTCTAAATTTGCCACCCTCTCTCTCTCGTTATTTTTCTCCTCTATGTTCTCTTTTTTTCTTTTTTATTTGTTATCTCTCTTACATATTGCCTTAATAAATAAGGGTATATTTAAAAAAGAAAATAGATAACTAGCATATTTATTGTTCTTTAACTATTTTTAACTAATTTCTTGATAAATGTAAAATAGGTGTTTGACTCTTATATTTTGAAACAAAAGAGTATTAAGTTGTAGTCAAAGTTTTGATGTCAAAATTTAAAATGAATTCCGTAAAGATTTGAAATAGCGATTTGAACTTTTAAAAAAGCTTGTCAATCATGATTTATATATCTTGGGTAAGTATGTGAGAGAAGTTTTATCTCGATTTATGTAAATAAAAGACTTTTAAAGTCTTAAACATGATTTCAAACAATCACAAGTCCAGTGATTAAAACCATGTTTGTGGTTTCTTTTCCCGAGCGACTATGTGATGCCCTTAATTATCTTGAACCCATTGATAGGGCAAAAGTTTATAGCGCAAAAACTCAAGTCGCACGATGTACTCAAAGTAATAAAGTGATAAGAAAGATATCGTTCTTACGGGACTTTGTACCCACAACTTGATTAAGATTAATTTTACAATTTCGTTTAAGTTAAGCAAATCGAATTTAATTTAATTAAAATAAAATCAAAACAAACAAACTACCACAATAATGAACGAAGCGAACCAGAAATCACTAATCCCTTATTGTTTCCTAGATTTTATCCCCACTAAATTAATTCTAACTTAACCTCACCAGTTAATCTAGAGTATTAATGTTTATAAATGCCTGTCAGTTCACTTATACATCTACCTCAAATAATTATGCAATGTCTCACATAATTAATTAAGATGCAATTCAAATTGGGCTCACTCTAATTTGATTATGTAGAGCTTCAGGTATATGTCTATCTAGACGCCAAATTAGATTAAAATCTAATTCTACATTAAATTTAAACCTAATTCCACATTATTTAATCCAAGATCAATTTAAGATTCCCTTCGTCAAGTTCAATCCTAAATCCCCAAAATATTTCAATGGTGATCAATCAATAAGCAATAACAATAAACACATGATTAAATAAACCGAAATAAAATTAAGCAAAACTAATAGTGGGAATAATCTTAACCCAAACAAAGTCATACATGCGGCCATCAGGTTGCATAAAACCAATTATCACATTATATAACACAATCCCTAATAAAAAGATAAGACTTCATATTCAAAGAGTAAAGCAAGAGAAAAAAAAGCTGCTACGTCGCCTCCACGGTCCTTTCGTCCTTCCGTGGAGATGATAAAGATAACTGAAACCCTCTCTTACTCAGTGCGTCCGAATCTTCGTTCTCGTTCTGTGTCTCTCGCTCTGCGTCTCCAGTTGCTTCCTCTAGAATGCTCTGTGCGTCTCCCCCTTTATATTCTCCAATTCAAATCTCATTCTTTCAATCCGTGTGGGGCCCATCCATTGAATGCCAAAGTCAGCAAATCAAATCAATTATTTTGGAAACAAACCGTGCTCTCAGTTCTGTCCTTGCACCACATTATGAAAAAGCAAAAAGGAAATAATATTATACTAATAATAATAATAGTAGTAATAATAATAAAACTGAATTTATTTCCTAAACTTCTAATTATTATTATTTATTCCCTAAACTCAAAAACTTTTATTTTAAATTGAAATCCCATGAATGATGCATCCAGATTGATTTTTCTTAAAATCTTAACAAAATCTCTTTAATTTAGTGTTGATGACTTCCCAAATATATCAAAATATTAATACATCTCAAATCTACTAAAAATAGGAAGTCATCACCCATCTTTACGGACACCTAACATTCAAGAGTACTCCACGAGAAGACGTGTGTTAAGCACCCAATCAGAATATTGTCACTACAGCAAAAAGAAATAACTGACCGCCACAAGTCACCGCACCAGAATTACATTATCTTTATATATATATATATATATTACATCGGTTCAATCCTAGTTGAACTTAAGATCTTAAGGACCCCCACTCTGCAACAAAACTTTCTAAGAATCTTGACTTCTTCCAACATATAAACATGGTTGAATGCTTACAAGCCTACGGAACTGTATTCATCCTTTCAAAGTTATCGCTATTTACTTTTGCAGATACACGCTATATATTCCTAAACTTCCCCATTGGAAAAGGAAAGACAAAAAAGAGGGTGCATGTGTCTGGAATTTTAAATGGGGGTTGATTAGTTAATTAGCAATTTGAAGACGTGGGCACGTGTCCACTTGCGCAATTATATTTGGCTTAAGTTTAGTGCTTAATGATATGGATAGATGTTTGATGCATATACGACCTCCAGCTGCAGTTTTTGTCTTTGAATTTGAATGAGTTTTCATGTATTTGTCGGGCACATGTCACTAATTAATTGTGTAGCTCAATTATTTTGGATCAGCAGGGCCACACCTTGGCTTCTGCATCCTGACCACAAAACCCCAGAAAAATCCAAAACCCACACCTGAAACCACTGCCATTTGCATGTTAAACTAACTAACCAGTATTTATTCCTGTCATTATTTTATGTGTGTAACAAATGAGGCCCAAACGTCGTATACTTATATTCCCTCGGGTTATGGTTCCATGCCAACATCGGACGGCATGGATGATTAAGATAAGGGCACGTACGTGTGTGTATGTGAAACAAAGCACTGTACACTACTTGCCAATTTTATATATATCGTGGATGGTTTTTGTTTATTGCGTACGAGGAAAGTGAGGGAGAACCCACAAAAAGTATTCACTGCTAGAACCATATAATAATAATTAAAATTGTTCGATCCCCTTAGATTTGTCCCCCCAACTTGCCTAATGAATCACCCCTTTGCACAAATTTATTATCATATTGCTAGCTACTGCTAGCGCCACCGCGCTGTCCTAGCTAGCTTCTATGCGAGTTGAAATAAATAAGAAGCCAACATCATCACGAACCCTCACTTTTGCTTTTTAATCGTAATTTTATATCACTCACTTGATGTAATTTAACTATCCACATCTACACACCGGAAATAAGCTGTGGGCTATTTTATTACATTTTTTAAGAGCAAATTATATAATGCCTTCAGTCCTAAATATAGGATAAAGTTTATAATACAATACTACAAACTTTATCCTATATTTAAGACTGACAAGAGTAGTAGGGATTATTATGTGTGTCTTGAAAAGAAAAGGTAATATTTGAATTTTAAAATTATAGAGAAAAGACAATAACATCTGAAATTAAGTGAGATGATGATGATATATGGCATGCAAAACAGTGCCAGTATGAGCGAATTAAGTTTCTCTTATCATCATTTATAATCTCTAAATTATATATATCCAATTGATTTGATAGGTCACAATATTACTTTAACTTTTTTCTTATTTTTTTAATCAATTGTGAGTTAATAAAAGATAATAAGAAAACTGGTTGAGTGAATCCGATGGGTGGCTGCCTCTGTCAGCGTCCAATAATGCTTCACCAGCTGTCTTGTGGGAGTGTAACCTTAACCAATCATGATCCCTCTCCCCTGAGTGTCGCCAAGAACATGCATGGTGTCGCCTCACGTGGCCCCCAGTCATGGTCCCACCTCTCTGCCCTCATTCTCCGTCCTTCATCTTTCGTGCCACCAAATATATGAGTGGTGCGTGGTACATTTCTAAGAATTCATTCAAATCAACTGTACGGGTAAATTTCATCCTAGCAAATCAATTTGTACGTCTGAACTGTTTGCTAAAGTTGAGATCCAAGATGAATCAATTTCCAATTACTAGTAGTACTGTTTAGTTGTGGTTGTAAACTCCCATGCAAGCCTGACTAGGCTACAGAGTCCTTACTCCCACAATGCCTCTCCCCAATTCTTTCTCTACTTCTGCATGCTTTTGCACCTTCATTTTCAATATAGCTTGCGCTTCTAATTCTAAATGAATCACCCTCCCTTTCCTCTACATTATTTGAATACTCAACTTACAAAGCCAAATTCATCCATGATTTCGGATTCTGATCAATGACCAGACAGATCGAAGCGGATATTTCGTTTACACATTAATTAAACACTAGAATTAACAACTTCAGAAAATTCAGAGCACCATAATATCGTCTATCCATAGTTTTAACGTCACAAGCGAATTCAAAAAACAAATATGGCCAGACAGAAACTATGGGTCTTATTTTTCCTTTTTCTAATTTTTTTAAATCCACTAAAAGAAGTAACAAAATCTTACGAGAGCTACTACAACTTATTTCTCCCCAAAAAATAATAATTTTTTTTTTTTTAAAAAAAAAAAAAACTGGGCGAGGTGTTGATTAGCAAGCAGAGAAGACGAACAACTCCCAATCCCCCTCCAAAGCATGAGAATAAAAATTACACATAGGAAAATATAACGAGGAAGGGAGAAAGAGGTGTGTGAAGTGTGAACAAATTTTCACAAGGCATAAGATGGCATGGCTAGGTGGAGAGGGATTTTAGACGGCGCCGACGGTTTCGCCATTAGAGGCGACTTTGGATCCGGTGGAATGATGAGCCACAATCTTTTTCTTGGATGCCAGCGAGCACTTCTTCCTCTCATCCCGATTCATCGCCTGTTGACGGCATTCTACACTGCAGAAAGCGCTGTCCCCTCTGCATAATTTCATCACACAAACACTACATCATAAATCCCTAAATCCATTTTCACCAAATCGGAAGACTACATCTATCACGCTCGGCGAGCCCCTCTTCAGTAACTTTCGTGTTACTTACTTGGAAAAATACAGGCAGCGCAATTCGGAAATTACACAAGATGAAATTGAAAAGGGAAGACAAATAAACTCAAAAACAGTGAAAAAGAAGGGGCAACCTGTACATGTAGATGTCACAGGAGGGTACCAAGGGACGTTTGCAGAGAGAGCAGGAGCGTAAGAAGTCAGGCGTGTGACTGAATTCGGCGGAGTGCATTCTATGGATTGTTGGCGACATAGTACCGGCGGCCACTGCGGCCTTCTGGTCAGGTCCATTACTGAATCCAGCAGCAATCTGCCGGTTGGGATCGGTGGTGTTGGTGAGATCCAAGCTAATTTCCGACAAGCTTGTAGTCCTCTTCATTGTAGGACGAGGTCTCTTACCTAACAGCATCTTCGTTTCGCCTTGTTTTTTGTTTTTGTAACGGCCAAAGCAGAGAGCAGAGAGCAGAGTGATAGTACTCCTGCTTTTGGGGGTATGAGTCTGATCTGACTCTGGAATGTCAGGTGAAGAAGAAGTGGTAATCAGGGGAGCTTGGGGAACATAATAAAGGGTCCTGGAGCGATAACTCAATCTGGGTCGTTGAAATCGCTGACAGCCGTCTGACTCTGACTCACTCGTGCATCAATCACCACACTACACATAACCTCACCTGATTATTATTATTATTATTATTCTAATTCCCGATCTAAATAATTAATTTAAAAAACTTCAATTATCATTTAAATTGTTGCTTAACAGAAATGATGGCGTTATAAGATCCGATTCTCTCTTGGTAGTTCGGATCTGCGTTTCTGGGGGCAGATCTAAAGACGCGTTGCTTGTTGTGTGGCTATGGTCACCAGATCTGATTCGACAAAGCGAGCGAGAAGATTTTACGGACATCACGTCTTCTTACATCCGAGGTTGGGTTTTTTGTGTTCTTAACCCCAATATGGTACTGATAAATGCTTCTCGTTGCGGCCTAACGCTTTATAAGGAGGTGTGTCTTTTGTTTGGGTGGGTTTACAACCATCACCTTCTTCGTTGTACTTCTAACCCGAGATATTGAGGAGGTCGCTTTTTTCATGATTCTACTGATCTACTTTTGCTAAATATTTTTGTACGGTGATTTGTTACATTTTTGTTGTTGTTTTTATTTTTGGATGTATTTTGTTGTTCGGATCTGACTTTCTTGATCCAGGATATTGTCACTTTGTTTTTAGTATTAATATAATTAGCTTTCTTGATAAAAAATAATAATAATAACCTTATCCTCAAAAGTATCACAGTATCAGTATGTACTTGTTATTGATGGCGTAATATTCTAACACTTCAGAGTGTTACAGTATGTACTTGTTAGTTGTTATTGTACTTTTAGATGTTGTTGTAATTATTTTTTTATACAGTCATCTTTATTTTTATTATTAAAACAATCCTATTTATTAATTAATCAAAATTATTAAAATTAAATTTTATGAAAAAATTTATTTATTCAATTCATGTCGACGGTACATCGAAGCATTTTTCATTGGATTTTTTCCTTTAACTTAGGCTTTCATTGCATGATATCTACTTTAATTAATTTATTCGTCCTGTTTTCAAAAAGAAGGGAGAAATTTGGATTTTTGTATTGAAGATTGTATACAAAAATATTTTTGAGAAAATAAAAAATAAAATAAGAAATTATATTTGATCGTATTCCTTACCCTTGTTTTGTTTTCGGTCTCATATAAATAAATGGAAGATCGCATTCGGTTTCAAGGACTAAAAAAATTACAAAAAAGTTTTATTATAGATTTCTCTATTAAAAAACTCTTTAAGGACTGCAACAAAATAAATTATGAAGGTGAAATGATCTTTTTGCCCTTAATAATTGATATTCAGATATCATATATTAATTTATATGATTAAATGCAGGTATTTGTTAATAATCACTATTTGACTTGGCAATATATGCCTATCCACTTGTTAACAAAAGTTTTTTTTAGTTAATATATATGAGCTTGTCAATATAGTCACGTGCACTTGTAAATGGGAGCTGTTTTAAATTGTACTGAAAATATGGTAATAGTTAACATAAATGGACTTATCAATGACCAATATTTGACTTGTCATTATAGGTACATAAATTTATCAAAATATACACATACAGTTGCTAATGTATAACTTGTCAAAATAAACACATGTACTTGTCAAAAAAGACACATATACTCGTCAATGTATGACTTGTCATTATAGGCATATAAACTTGTCAAAATAGACACATACACTTGTCAAAACACACACATTGACCATGTTCGTCTTTGTGTAAACTATGGTTGGGGAAAAGGATTTTGACGACATGTCAATTTATGTGTTTTGACAAGTTATACATGGCAAGTGTATTGTCTATTTATACAAATTTATATCCATATAATGGCAAGTTATACATTCAAGTGTATGTGCATATTTTGACAAGTTGTACGTCAGTAAGTGTATGTGTCTATATTAGTAAGGTAATGTACCTATAATGACAAATTATATATTGGCAAGTGTGTGTGCCTATAATGACAAGTGAAAGAGATGTAATTGATAAACTTATCTATGTTAGCTATTCTCTTTTTTCCAGTACAATTGAAAACAACTCACATTGACTAGTGGACGTGACTATATTAATAAGTCATAGAGTGGTTATTGACAAACCAATTTATGTTAACTAAAACAACTTTGTTGACAAGTAAATGTATCTATATTAACAAATCATAGAGTGACGATTGATAAGTACATGCACCTAATCATATTAGTTAATATCATATAATATCCAAATATCAATTACTAAATACCACATTCGGTCACAATTATAAGAATTTAGTTGACTTTTTGGAAAGATTAAGGAAGTTTAAATAAATTACTTAATCATTTTATGTGTGTAAGACTCTAAGTTAATTTAATTAACTTCCTTAATCTTTCCAAAAAAATCAACTAAAATTTCTTATAATTGGGGCCAGGAGAAAGTATAAGAAGGTAATTTAACATTCAAAATTCATACCACTGCAATTAAGAAGTTTTATAGTAAGGGAATTGCAATTTTTTTACTATTTTTTCCTTGTCCTTCCACTTTTCCCATAAATAAATGAGTCTTGATGAATCCAGAAAATAATCGAGTCTTTGGAGCTTTTGCTTTTGAGTGCTTCAAATGAGTTGACACTCGACAGGGACAGCCTTTCACCGTGCCAGACCAGCTAAGATCAGATTTGACGAGATATTCTTTCTTATTTTATGTTATGATCTAAGGAGAACCAGGGGCCGAAAAGAAGTGAAACAAATTTACCAAGAAAAGATGACAGATTTTCATAAAAATGCTACAAATGCTATAAGAACTTCAAAATCCTAAATAAATAATTTCTCAATAAAACGAGTTATATGTGAATTATTTTATTATTCTTGTTAATCTCATTACTAATATTGTGAACATAATTTTAAAATTCAAGTGATATTTTTTTATTGTTTTCTCTAAATTTTTGTAATTGTAAATAAAAAGGAAAAAGATTGAAATGAAAATGACAGGTTTTGGATGGTTGAATAGAAAAACAAAGGGCAGACACAATGGACGGTGAGAAAAGGGCTGAATAAGCACCAAGTTTTGTGCTCTTTGTTTGGGGGAAAAAATTATGATAATGATGCAAAAGGAAAACGATGATCACTGGCCAAAAGAAAAATGGAAGGAAAACAAATTTGGGTGCACTGGGAAAGTAACGGCAACACCACTTTTTAATTTATAATCAGTGGATGGTTAGCTTTGTTTACTTTTGTCCTTTAGGCACCACCATATTTAATTGTCCTTGATTGGCATCGTATTGACAGAAAAACATCCCTTCTGATATCGAGGGTCAGGTAAAAAGTATATGCGATATAAATATATGAAATTCTATTGGGAAAAAAAAAATGCTTAGAATGGGATATGGCATGAATTTGGTCAACCTAGAAGAATCCAGTTCCTTAAACAGCCCCGGGCTGTTTTGTTTATTGAGAACAACTGCGGATTTGTTGTAGCTGCTTTGCTTTCTCAATTTTCTTAGCTGAGCAGTTGATATTGTTTGAAATGACGTTTGAGCATCCGAATCGTGAAATCAGAGGGAGAAATGTGATTTTCTCCTATTTTTAGATTCAAGATTGGACAATTAGGCATTTGATGGAAAAGCCACTTTTAATTAAAAGTTAAAACCATTGCTTTTAGTGTACTTAGCATTTGAAAAGTATATTCATATAAGTTGAAACAAAACTTCTCTTATATATTTATCTTTGTCTATCATAAATTATATTAAAAAAAATAGCTTATACTGCAAATCCAAACAAATACTTAATCTCACAATGAAGAGTAAGAATGTCCATGAGAAGAAAGAGAATAGTCTTGATGCGGATCCTACCTTGCTTTAAATAAATATATTACCAAACCCAATAATTTTATGTTTGCAAAAGTATATGAATCTGTGAGTTCATCTGGAATACTCTCTGCCTTTCTGATCTTGTCCCACTTATAATTCCCCTATCTTGTTTCCATGACCATCTACCCCACTCCCTGTTCTACAAATTTAAATCAGTTCAAGAACTGTAAGAAATGGATGCCTCCTTTTGCTTTATAAATTAAAGAACGGGGCTAGAGGGAAAGTAGAAACTATTAATGAGTGGTCCAGTCTTAGAGGCGAAGGCTTTGGAAGCCCATAACAATACGACGAGGTCGACACTCTGCATTTCTCTCAATGAATCACCCTACTTTCTTCTCAGTAATTAGCAGATATTAATGCTGGTTCAATTCATAAGATATTTTTTCAAAAAAAATGAAGTGGATGCTAAAGAAGGGTGGGGCCAGAGGGAGAGAGAGAGAGAGAGAATATGGTAATAATGGGGTTGGCCACTAGGAAGGACATGGACAAAACTGGTGTTGATATAAAGGCCTAACACTCTCGCTTGTGTGGCCGTCTCATCGACCATCGTGTGGTCATTCATTTTTTAGCGGCAGCGTGCCCCATTTGTATTTGTCCGCCCATACAATCAACCTTCTCTGCTGATTGCCTCGGGATTAAGTGAGTATTTGTATACATCTAAAACCAAAAAAAAAAAAAATCACGGTTCTATAGTTTCTCAAATATTCACTTGAGGGCAAACCTATGATTTTGGCTCCTTTCACATACTTATCTTATAGTTAAATAGGAAAAAAGGCGAGAAGAGAATAGAAATATGAGCATTGTAGGAAAGAAACCCCCTCCTCATCCAAACACTATTTATGAAAGGGTTAATGTGGAAAAATACACATGTGTAGAAGCACTATTTTGAAATTATATAGTCACTTTGTTATTTTGAAAACTAGGTCATTGTTCCATCAATTCAAAAAAATTAAACTGACAGTTAAACGATATTTTTGCACTTAATTTGAAACCATATAATCATTTTTATCCCTAAAAAAACATTTTGTGTTGGATGTACTCACATATGTATTTTTCTACTTAACCTTTTGGAACTTTGGATTTCATTCAATGGAGGCTTTTCCTTTCTTGCATTTGATTAGGACTTATGCTTCATTTGCATGTATTGATGGAGAGAATACCGGGGTCAATGTCGGGGACGGCAAAAGTGATGTTGAGAACTGAGAAGAAACGTTTCAAGCGAATGGTCAAAATCAGAAATATCAGACCAAGAATTTGAAACACATTTTCTGTGTATCTCTATGGGATGAACAAATTACTAAACACGTCAAGTCCAGCGTAACCATGGTAGATATGACACTGGGAGTTAAAATTCGAAATGTTTGCAAGGTCTCTTCCAGGGGTGTTGTGTAGACAATACTGTGCGTTTTGGCAAATCTTTCTACAGAACTGGGCATGAGCTTCCCTCACATCACCAGAGAGACCGTCACGAATCATCCATTCTGAGACATTTTAGAAGCAGCCAGAGATTATTCAATCCTTTTTTAAGTTTACTTACAGGGAATTCATTCAACGGACTCACTTACTTGCTAAACATGCATGTTTTCTCCTCATCTCTTTTAAATATTTCTTAAGAAAATAAATTTCTAATGTGTCTAAGCCTGGGACAACTTTTTTCCCCTTAGTTTTTATTTTTGAACGGCTGGAATTGATTTAGTTTCATTTGATTGATGCTCCTTTATATTTTTTTCCCTGTTGCTGGTCACCGTTTGATTGTTATAATCTTGTTGACGTACTCACTTGCCCCCCCAAAAGAAAGAAAGAAAGAAGAGAGAACAGTTTTTTAAAATTCAGTAATAAAAGTACATGCCTCTTTACTGGACAGAATATATGAATTACTACATTTCTTAATTGACAGAAGCGAAAGACATATAAAAATAATTAACTCATCTTGCTATCAAACAAATAACAATTAACTCATCTAATGAGTGTTGTTTTACTCACAAAATTTGTAATGGGCTTGATCAATCATGGTCCCATAAATTGACTCACTCTCAATCGACCTATCGCTCTCGAATCTCGTTCTCTTCAATTAATTGTAGAAATCCAAAATTGATAAATCTCTTGCTCCCAGAATTGGCAATCTGAGTTTTGTGCGACACAGGGCTGTATAGCGACATTGGGTGTTTTTTTAATTTTTTTCTTCAATGATCAGTGACTAATAATTGTTTCAAATTTAGTGAGATTGACTATTGTGACCCAAAAAAATCGTCAACGGTTGTCCCCCGAATCTCAACTTTCAAAAATAAAAATAAAAGTCGCCATCAAAATCTTAAAAAGGTAATTTTGAAATCTCTTATTAAAAAAACGAAGTCTGCAGAAATAAAAAAGAATTCGAGAGTTGAAGCTTGAAGGTAAGGGGAAATTGTTAAGCATTTCATATCACCACACAAAATCTATATGGCCTTGAAACATGTACAGGGAAGTCTCTGCAATTTGTGTTCCATACAAGCGCTGAGATTGCGACAACAGATTTGTCTCTGTGAGTAACAAGTACGCACACGTGCGCGCATATATAGGAAGGCCACGTGTCAAGAGATGAGGTGTTACTTTAGGATGAAAGCACAGGCTGTGAAACAGAGTTGGTGGCAGTGGGGGTGGGTGAGGCGTTACCCTTCCCGGCGGCCGGCGGGAACGATGGAGGGCGCCTAGATACTTCCAAATCCCACTTCATATAATAATAATAATAATAATATTACCCCATTCCTCCTTATTCCTACTTCTTTCCAACCATCCGGGACTCAATATCAATCGAGGCCTTTGACCTGCTTCCCTGTTTTCAGATTTTCACCTCCCAAAGCAATCGCTCTTTCACTAGTCAAGGTTAGATTCTCTATACTTTCTTTCCTGCTGTAATATTCTCTTCGTTTGTTGATTCCGTTTGTTTATGGGGTTAGCTGCTTCACTCGCATCCACAATGTATTTAGATTCTAATTATGTAAATGGCTGTGGCGGCAGAATATGGCAACGTTCAACTGTCGTTCTTAATTTGTTGATGACCTTACCATGATGCATTTAGACTGTAGTTTGTGTATTTGACTCTAGGCATTAGATTTAAGCCGACATGATATAAGTTGCAACGGTGATGGAAGTGCTGTAGGATCCGAAGAGAGTGCTTTTAATTTTCATCCCAACAAAATTTGGCCATCATTCTTGGTTAAGGAAAATGTTGGTTACTTTAAGATCCTCAATGCAAAATGTATCCAGCAAGAACAACTGCACAAGATGTTGAAGTTCTGTTGATGTATATTTACCTAATTTGATTAGATTAAGGAAGTTAGTTAAGTTAATATAATATGTATTTTCTAAAACACCCTAGTAATCTTCCTTAATTCACTCATTCCCTCTCCTCCTTAATTATCCTTGATTATTGTTGAGGAGCATCATTAGGGGGTAAATTAGGAAAAGATTTATAAATATGAAAAATATGTCTTATGTTTAGGACCAAAATCGACTCTAGGTATTATATTGAGGAGCAGCAGGAGTATTTTGTTGACTTGTAGATAGCTAATTGTGCAGGAGTTGCAGCCACTCTGCATATTTAGCTATTTAATCAAAATGAAGCACCATGTGACACTTGCTGTTATGCTGTAATTACTCAGACTGCAATATTCTGATACTGACTTTTGTGGTATTTATTGGTGATCAATAGTTCTTCTCAACCATCATGAGTGTGGATCTAAATAAAACTGCCTCCAATGGCCGTGAGAAAGTGTTGACATCACAGGAGCAACAGGCCAAGGTATTAGGTTGCTCTTTCGGTAGATCCATATATACACCCATGCTTTTACATTGTTCTAAAATGTGAGAATTGACTTAGGCCTTGATATTTTGCTTCTTTCCAGATTAATGAGGTGAGACGGCTGATAGGGCCATTGTCGGGTAAGTCATCTGTTTATTGTTCTGATGCATCCATCTCAAGGCATTTAAGAGCAAGAAATTGGAATGTCAATAAGGCAGTGAAGATGTTGGAACAGACCTTAAAATGGAGAGCTGCTTCTAAACCAGAAGAGATCCAATGGGTGAGAAACTGTTTGTCTTCACTTTTTGCAATAACAATAGGAACAAAATGCATGGCTGGGATAAACTATGCATATAATCTTCCTCTATTCCCTATATTCTTGCTTATTTTACTAGAGCTTTGTCCATCTAGACCGCATAGTACTCTGGGTCAAATCTCTTTGCCATCTGTAGGCTTATTAACTTGACCTGATCAAGATTCTACCTGAACTAGCATCAATTTGTTATGTTAATGTGTTTTCCATAAGAGTGTGACCAAATGAGTTCAGTTGATCAGTTATTCGGTTGGCTTGTTTGTGATCTGCTAGAGCTCTAGACTTGGTTGAACTCTCACGCTGTGATCTTCCTTTGATAAAAGGTGTTTAATGTGTACTATTGATAATGTAGGAAGAGGTTTCTCACGAAGCAGAAACAGGAAAGATCTATAGATCCAACTACATTGACAAGCATGGGAGAACAGTTCTTGTTATGAGACCTAGCCGCCAGGTTTATTCTGAAAATAAGTTCAACCTTTGGCATGCTACATGTCTAATGTTTGAAAAACTAATAAAGTTTAACTAATGATAAATGCCTGCATAACTAGCTAAAATTCAATTTATCCACATTTGAGTTTATTCATATCTATTTTCCTTTTTTCTGGATTGCAGAATTCGAAGTCGACTAAAGAGCAGATTAAATATTTGGTATATTGCATGGAAAATGCTATTTTAAATCTTCCACCAGACCAGGAACAGATGGTCTGGCTAATTGATTTCGAAGGTTTCAATTTGACAAATATATCAGTCAAGCTGACTCGTGAAACTGCCCATGAATTACAAGACCATTATCCAGAACGGCTGGGTCTGGCAATACTGTTCAACCCACCCAAGTTCTTTGAACCATTTTTCATGGTAAACTATATAGCTTTGCTCAGTATCTTCTGTTTCATGTTTATATATTGCATGTTCCTTTAATCCATGCTCATTTTGTATAACTTATCTGTCCATATGTTGAAGTTTTAAACACAGCCTAGCTACTAGTTGATGATAAGAATATGTGACTATCTCAGATCCTGACTTTGTCTGAATGAGATCAAAAGGCCTCTTCATTCACAAGGAACTAAATGTATTTCTTGCTTACATTTTCTGATACCGATGTTTCACCCCTTCTGTTCATCTGTGCATGCAAATCGTCTTCACTTCTGTCACGGCAATCTGCTTTGCTTGTTTTTAGATATGTAAAGTACCCCGCCATTGACCTTTATCCTTATTGATGCATTTCTTATTAACTGTGGTAGATTATTTATGCCAGTTCAGGGCTGATTTGAAGCTTATTGTTTGTACAGATGGTAAAGCCCCTGTTGGAGCGTAAAACTTATAATAAAGTGAAGTTCGTATACTCTGATGACCAAAGCACAAAAAAGATTATGGAGGATCTATTTGACATGGACAGTCTCGAGTCTGCATTTGGTGGGAATGATGTTACAGGTTTTGACATAAGGAAGTATGCTGAGAGAATGAAAGAGGATGATAAGAAGATGCCCTCTTTCTGGACAAGGACGGATTCTCCATCCTCGGTCCCAAAGGCTGGTCCTTCTCTTGATTCCATCAAGTTAGGCTCCGATCCTGATGCTTCTGATCAGAACACCACGAACTTTACTTCTGCCCCGTGACATGTACAGTCGACAAGAAAGAAATGCCGTGGTAGATGTGTCTTAGCATGAGAAATTACATTACCTGAGCCTTTTTGAAGGTTTGCTGACTGCTGAGTCAAACCCTATTGTAGCATGATTGTCTAACGTTCTACTTTGAAACTCACAGGGTAGAGACCTACTGTCCTCTTTAATCTTCTTGTCCGATGATATGTTAACTTGTGGACTGAAGAAGCTAATCTTTAGAACGTTTTGAATTTATATGTTCTGCTGTCTTGTGCTTCTGTTGGGGCGAACACTCCATTTGCTTAAGCAGTTTGGTGACCCTTACCATCGGCAACATACGAGATTGAATTAGGGAGATTTTGTACTAATATATAGGTGCCACGCTTAACAGCCATTTCAACTAGTTTTCTGTAGTTATTTTATACGTGGCCTTTTTATTCAAAAAAAAAAAAATTATGCAAGTTTTAAAATACGAGGACTGGTGACGGGATGAGGAATAAAATTCGAGTTTATGTTTCTCTTCTATTTTCGATGTAGCATGCATGAGTTGTTTGGTCATTGGACTGGTGACGGGAGGTCATTGCATGAATGTCTCACATAATTTCAAGAGTGTAGGCCGATCTCGAGAGAGAATGAAGCAACCGATTGAAAACTGAACAAATCAACATAATCATAGTATTTGCTAAATCCAGATATCAAAGAATAGTTTATCACAACATCACGAAAACTACCGTACATAATGCTTTCTTAATGTAATTCACTAGGGCCCATTAAGTTGCAAGCATAAATTCAGAATGTCAAGATAACATTCCATACGATAGGATCAAGTAGAAATTAGGAAACCCAATGCAAGATAAATTTAAAAGGCACTGCAGACTGAATTAATTTTCTTCATCGAACATCTGGTATTGCCTGAGAATCTCAGCGCAACCAGAGTTCGCCTCGGTCTTCATGTAGCCCAAAGAATTGGCAAATCTGTCGTCAGATACGATCCCATTGTTGCGGGTAAGAATAACACGGGCTTCATCGCGTCCAGGGGCTGCTTCCTGACAGTTACTCTGAGGACTGCTAACAAGCTTGGCATTGCAAATGTGTTCTTCATGATCCTCATTCACGAAGATTTTGTAAGTTCCCGTGGAGTCAGTCACGCCCTTCTTAGTGAACACAACTTCCGCTGTATTCCTGTCCTTGCATTCCACAACCACCTCAGCACCTGTGATGAATGATAGACCAAATGTTAAAATGCGGATCCCAAGCATCGGTCAATATAACTATAGAGTCTATGAGACAGGCGATAAAATGCAAATGTCTTGTACTATCATAATAGATATTTCATGAAGATCAGAAAACTAAAGGAATGAAGTTATATCAGCTTAACCAGAATAGCCCATAATTGTACAGTCAGATGAATCGGTACTGGATTGGAAGGCTAAATAGACGAAATTGAAGGAGGGCATTTTAGAGATTACGCCCATTTCTATCTAACATAAATCCAGCCAAAATAGTTTATTGTCACGAATTACATATATTGATTAGCAAACGGAATTAACTCGGTATGAATAATCCATTGAAAAAAAAAACACTCGGAATGAATGAAAACAATCGGATCAGATACAGGATATCATAAGCGGCGACCATCAAAAGCTTGTACATAGTATTTTTTTTATAAAAAAAAATGAATAATGATCGGTGAGTCAACAAGAAGGAAGACTGCTGAAGGCAGCAGGGTGAAAACAGGAAGTAGGAACTATAAACTAACAATACAGATCTAATTTCCAATGCATATCGGCAGAGTGAAAACAGGAAGTAAGAACTACAAGCTAACAATACAGATCTAAGAAACAGCGTCAAATAAAACAGATTTTTTTCTTTAAAAAAAAAAAGATTCAGCGTTGAAGAAGGGTGAAAGGAAAGAGGAAATAATAAAAAAGGGGGGAAGAGAGAGAGAACCGGGAATGTAGGTGGTGGCAGAGGTCTCAAAACCAGCACGGCAAGAGTCACAGTAGACACGACCCTGGACACAGAAAGGGTTCTTGTGAAGGCGGATGGCGGCAACCATGGAAGGAAGAACAAACAAGAGGAAGAGCAAAGCTACCCTGGAGGCCATGTTAGCGTTGAAGCTTCAGAGATCGCGTAGAGGAAGAGACAAGAGAGGGAGTAGGGAGGGGTGAGGAATGGGGATCTGGCTCAGGTGCACTGCGCCTTCCCAATCACTGCCATCCTCTTCCGCAATACTGCGTCGTTTTGACGCAAAATGATGCCTGATGCTTTTTTTTTTTTTTTTTTTTTTTCCTGTTTTGAAATATTCAGTCTTAAAAAAATACTTGAGATCCGACTTGATCTTGAAAAATACATTGATGGATCTTCATGATATTGAAAAATTATTTTAGGATGTTGAAAAATTATTTTAAGTACTAATTGATACTAAAAAGATCTTGGGGATCGGGATATCTTTTGATGATTAAAAAATATATTTCATGATCTGAAAAATTATTTTAGGATCTTGAAAATTTGAAAAATTGTTTAAGGATGTTGAAAAAATATTTGAGATCTTGGCCGTCTAAAAAGATACTTCAAGATATCGACAGGGATCTTGGCGGTACCAACCAGTATTTTTTTAGTATTTTTCAAGATCCTAAAATAATTTTTCAAGATTCTAAAATAATTTTTAAGATAATGAAGTATTTTTTTTCAAATTTAAGATCATGATCAAATATCGTAAGATCTTTTAAGATCGGTCAAGACTAAAATAGTTTTTCAACATCCTAAAATAATTTTTCAATATCATAAAGTATCCATCAGTATTTTTCACTATCAATCAGTATCTATCTTTTTAGTACCTGAATATTTCAAAACAGGAAAAAAAAAAAAAAAAAAAAAAAGCATCAGGCATCATTTTGCGTCAAAACGACGCAGTATTACGGAAGAGGATGGCAGTGATTGGGAAGGCGCAGTGGACCTGAGCCAGATCCGAGGAATGGAGAGGGAGGAGGGCTCGACAATTATAAAAGGAAGAATAAAAGAAATGCACCGAAAGGGAAACGCGTAAGGGGAGTTCGATAGGGTGTGGTGCAGCCCACAGATGGGGTTGTGAGGTGAGGTGTTGAGGAGGAGCCACGTGTGGAGGGGAGAAAATTGGAAACGAGAGAGGGAAGGGAGGAGAGGGGAGAGAAAGAGGAGAGAGTAGAGGATTAAAGAAGAGAGGCGGTCCGTGTGGGGATGATGGGGGATAACAGCTGGCTGTGTTGGTGCTCTTCTCACATGGGCGCCGTGTGTAGTTGGCAGCCCAATCAAAGCCGATATCCTCTCGGCGCCAGCTGCTCTCCTCTCACTCAACTCCCCATTTCGCCCTTCCCGCCTTCTATCTTCCCTTTCTTTTCTTAAAAAATATTTTTCTATATTTGATTATTGACCATTGATTATATATATATATATATATAAAAGAAGGCTAAAGCCTCTAGAATAGAAAGATTACAAAACAGGGAAATTAATCCCAGACGCTCTTAATCTACCCAATTTCACAAAAAAGATGGGCAAGAATCTAAAAAACTAGACTTGTTTATTCTTTTACTACTATTTTTTGCTTTACGCACTACCTAACCGGTCCATTTAATATCAATGCTCATCCAATCATCCCCACCAATTACCCTTCTTGTTTAGTTGAGCCCGCCAGATCTCTGAAGGTAGAAGAAGATAAAGAAATTAAATTAAATAAAGATCTTTTCATTAGATTATAACTCATTTCTTATAATTTTGACCCCTGTGCAATTCAATCCTTATAAATTTAGTAGACAAAAAATATTAATATCTAAAGTTCAAGAAATAACTATAACCAGAGTAATTTGTTTTCTAAAATGTAAGGATCAACATTTTAAATGGTTAACACTACAAGATTGAACAAAGGATCAATGATTGAATTTCAAATGAGTTAAAGTTATATGAATTTCAAATGAGTTAAAGTTGATCCCTTATCATCTACGCCATCTAGTTATATGAATTGATTTGCACCAACATGAAATTTAGGGACCAAGTGACAGTCCAGTCAAAATTATAGAAATGAAATTGTTGGTTTTTCCCCAAAAAGAACAAAAGAAAATGCCGGGCCTGAAGAATGGGCTTCGATCACAACTTACAAGCCCAACGGACTGATCTATTGGGCTAAGCAAGAAATCAACAAGTTCGAACAGGTCGCAGGGGACCGGTATAATTAAAAGGACAACACAAAAATTGACCACACGTAATGGCAGCGACCATTTACGGTTGATTGAATGATGATATTTCGTTTGCTAAAAGAAAAATTGAAAATATATTCCTTATATGTCCAATTATTTGCTTAAGTTGGCCCAAAATATTTATTCAAGTATGCCTCCTTTTGCTACTATTCAAGTACACCTTCTTTGGCCCAAAATACTTCGTCTCTGGGAAAATGAGTGCACCTTCCTTCATGTGGGTAAGGGACTTGAGCTAAATTATACCATATTTATCTAATTTGATTAGATTAAAGAAGTTGGTTAAATTAGTCAATATAACATGTATTGCCTCCCGTCCTATATATAGGACAAAGTTTTGTAATGCAATTTGCACTACAAACTTTGACCTATATTTAGGATCGAAAGAATATTTTCTAAAACAGCTTAATTATATTTCTTAATTCTCTTATTCCCTCTCCTTATCAATTATTATTGAAGGAGCATGAATATGAGGTAAATTAAGAAGAAGAAAAATTGACAAATGATGGAGTATAAGTTATAACTGAATTTTAAACATGCTGGAGCTGGTTCAATCATCAGTGAGGGATCTGATCCGATCCTCTAAATGCATTGCACAGTGTGTGTTTCTTTCTCCGCACATTTGCTGTCCTGTGGACTTGTGATCTTACTGTTCTCCAAAAGCATAATGCTTGAGGGTAAAAGCAGGTAAGAAAATGATGCCATCTACTTTGATTTCCAGCATCTATCTATTATTACGTCCATGAACTCCTGTAAAAAGTTTGTTTGGGGGTTGGGGGGTCCAAATGTTGGAATTGAGCCAGCCCAGTGACAATAATGGAATATTGGGATCCGTGAACCTCTGAAGTGTCATTATTCATAGGGATGTGTGAACTTTCAGAAATATATATAGAAGCGATTTTGGAGAAAATGAGGGATTATTTGTAACCCACGCTCAAGGTCACCAAAACTCCTGTTGCCAACACATCCTTTCTCCAAACACTTCCATGAGTCCACACTATCCAATCTGCAAGTCTAACTGTCAGCATGTTTGGCGTCAGTGGTCACTGGTGATCCCTTCTTAGTGTAAAGGTCTGGGTCTTGAGCACAAATGTTGGTACAGCAAGAAAAAACATCATAGAAGTTTTGTCAAACAGAAGGTAAAAACACCTGCTCATTTTGCTTAAAAGACAAGTAACTGGACTATTGTTTCTATTTTTGCTTTCACATGACTGTATGCGGTCCAATCAAATCAAATTATAGTTGTCCCATACCTGACATAAGTGTTCGGGGCATATTTCCATTGTTCACGCTACAAAAAGACAAAGTAAATTTTTCTGTACCAATAAAAGTAAGAGTTTTAAATGAAAAGGAAAAGAAAAAGGCGTCGGCAGGTGGGAAAAGGAGAAGTTTAGGAGTCGACTCGTTTGAAGATTTGATTAAATGCAGTGCAGGTGAAGATAATAATATGATAGTAATTAAAAGGCCATCACCGCTATCGCGTGTGTTTAGTTGAACTTTCCCATCACGCATGCGAAGGAAGATGGCAGTTTTTCACGCAATTTTAGTCCGTAGGGGACCCCGTAGTGAAAGTTGACAGCAGCCCCAATTATTCTTGAATGGACAGTTTTTCCCCCCATGTGAATAGACACAAACTGCCCTCCCAACACTTGCCATTGTGCGATCCCCCTCACCTTCGCCACCATCTTCTCCGACACCGACAAACCTACTCCATCATCTCTTTTCGCGATCATGGTTTCAGATGGTGCGGATCCTTCTTCTTCTTCAGATCAGATCTGCCATATATGGTAGAGGTGGAAGAAGGAGGGGAAGAAAGGGAAGGAATTCTATGGGGCATGTCTGTCTTTTCACTGTTTTAAAATATATAAAATACTTTTGTGTTTGGCATCAATCTATTTTCCAGCGTTCGTGTGATGTGTGATTGAATGAAAAGGGGGTTCGTCATGGGGCCATGCAGGAAGGAATCATTGACCAACGACTAGTATTAGTTGAAAGGAAGCTAATGTGACATGAATTTCACAAAGTTGAAGCCGAACACGATGCTCAAGCAAAGCTCACACGTTTCACACGAGTGAATGTGCAGACACTTGTGGCCTCAAAAACCAGGACAACATGTGTTGAGTGGATCAACTATGAACTTGTGAAGCGATCAAGTAACAAGTTTTGGTTGGCCTCCAGCTGGTTCGTTTTGGAGGGAAGTTGGTTAATAATATACAACGAGGGAAGACAACCGAACAAGCATATAAAATGAGCATACGTCGTGCGTCCATAGGATGGGGGATAGGGAGGCTGACGAGGTCCAACGGTGTAATCAAAAGTGGAGGTAAAAAGTTGAAAAAGGCATTGGGGAAAGTGTGGTGGAAGTGAGACTTTAGGCGTGGCTGCTAATGATGCCGTGGGTTGAGAAACATTCCCAAGCTGGCCCGGCCTCTCCCATTTTGTTTTGTATGGGCAGCGAATGGAATGGGCTTTCCTAACTTAACGCCGAAAACGTTCCAGCAAGTTCTACGAGTTCACATTATACGTGGAGGAATAATGAGAGTGAGATCCCACATCAGCCAATGGAAGCGCGCGCATTCCTTCTCCTGCTGCCCGGGCTTTTTAGAGAGAGAGAGAGAGAGCTGATGAGCATGAGGTAAGAAAGTGGAAAGAAAAGGGAAAATGGAACAAGCAAGTGAACAAGGGAGATTGCCATATCTTTGAATTTTGGAATATGATCTCCCTCTGAAAACGACGCCCTCACAATAAATCAAACACCTTCCCCACCACCATTTTCTTCAATTTCGCTGCTCCCCTGGGCTCCACCTCCTTCCCTTGCCTGCTTCCCATCCCCCAAGCAAAATACCCACTTTGCCCCCCCCCCTATATCCCATATCCCATCCCAGTTCCACACACTACTCCTTACATATACCACACCCCTTCTTATTTAAAAATAAAAAAATAAGAATCAACCCACGTTTTAAAGGAAAAAGTGATAGTGTAGCCAGGAGCCCTGGATGGAATGATTTTCCTTGTTTGGTTTATAGAGTTTTCATCTACTCATTGGAATGACCCTCCCTCGTCTGGCTGCCATTTGTCCCACATTCCAACATATTTCCAATCTCTCATGATGACTCTCTTCACTCCACAACCACATTCTCAACATGCATCATGCTCCTTTCTTACTCTTTCACATTTCTTGTTACACTGCGTCCTGTTGTCACAAAAAAAAATGTAAATTACATCAAGATTTCAAAAATATTCAATAATTCGATCGATCACAACAATGAAACCAGTATATTTGGTTAAGATGTTGCAAAAAAAATGACAAGTTATTGCTTTTATAAATTAATTAAAAAAACAAGTTTTTGTTTACATATATTTAGTTAATATCTTAATAGTATTATAACTTTAAGAAACCATTCATTAAAATTGGTTAAGATGTTGCAAAATGACATGTTATTGATATTACAATGACATCATGTAGATATCATAGACGTGTGAATGATAGTCCTAGATAGGTAGCTAGGGAGCTTGTTAAAATTCATAATAAAAATAGTTTCCCCGATAAAAGAATTATAAAGATCTCAACCTGCTCAAGTTGATTAGAACAGGCGTGCTATAGAACACCGAAAAAGATTTTCACTTTTTTAGGTGTAATTATATATTACTCCATCTGGTCCTAATTATAAGACCTAGTTGACTTTTTTGGAAGGATTAAAGAAGCTAATTAAATTAACTTATAATATTTTTATTTTTATTTTTTTCTTCAAACTAAATAGTTTGACTAATAAACTAATATATAATTTAAGAAAACACAATATATGAAATGATAAATAACTTATTTAGCTTCATTAATCTTTCCAACAAAAATCAACTATGTCTTATAATTAAGACCAAGTACTACTATTTGATAATATTGAGTGAAATATATATATTGTTAAAACCCATTTCAACTGGGAACAGATTTTCCAAATTGGGGTGTGTGTATGTGGATAATTTTCACATTATAGTTACTGAATGTCAGTCCAGTATACTATGCTGAGTTTTTTTTTTTTTCTTTTTTTACAAACAAAAACACGTTAATTTATCGATGAGTTATAAATAAAATATATATTTTATGTCTGTTTTTTGGTGGCCAGTGTGTATACATTTGATGTCTGTAAACATATACGGTATACCATTACTATTTACTAATGAGTACTATACGATAATTCAATTGACTTTGAAGTCGGAGGAAGGCGAGCGATGTCACGTGAAGGGGGAAGCTGGCGCGTCGGTGACCGGGTCAATTCACGTGGCGTTTTTTTATTTTGATTTGAAAATTATGTAATGGAGCCGAGTTTTTTATTTTTATCAGGGAATAATCCTTAAATCATATAAACAACTTTTTTAAAACGTAAAATGAACAGTAAATCTTCCAAAAATATCATGTATTTTTTTTTAAATATTCCCTTATTTATAAAATAAGTTTATAAAAGATAATGAATAGAAATATATTAGAGAGAATGAGTATAAAATATGAGAGAAAATAAGTAATAAATAATTAAATGAAAGATAATTATTGATGAAACTTGGAAATTAATATAAATTAATATATTTAATAGAGGTAAAAAAAGAAAAGACAATTTAAATTTTGAGACACAAAAAAATTGCTTATATTAAGGACTAGTCCCATGAAAAAAAAAATTTACTTAAAAGAAGGACGGGAGGGAGTATGGTTATGGGAGAAATACTTTCATACTTCATGAAATGAGTGTATCTTCTGCATAGGATTTAATGTGATTGATGTAGTGTGATTTTATTGGTTAGTACACAGATGACATGGTGCACCAGATTCATGTAAGAATTTCTCTGTACTATTAAGTTATGTATCCTTTATTGTTATGTATCCTTTATTCTTTGTATGTAAAACTAAAAGAAGTTGTTGGTTGAGGTGATAAGCAATCTCACCTGCAATAAAAAGAAGAATATAAGTTTGAATATCAGAAAACACACTTATTAGAAGAGGTAAAAACTCTCTACTACTCAGTACCCATATACTCTATAAGCCACTTGCATCCAAAAAGTTTTGTTCAAGATATAAGTCACTTGTAGGGTGTTAAATAAGGTTTTGCTAATTTACTCCCAAGGACGGAGCTTCTTGGTGACAAGTGGGGGCCATAGCCCCCCCCAAAAAAAAAAATATTAAATATTTAATAGAAATTAGATTATTTTTATACATTTGACCTAAAAATTTATACATTTGTTCCCCCCAAATATTTGTTCCTTTTAATTAGTTAATAAATATACATTTGACCCCCCCAAATATTAATCTCAAACTCCGTCCCAGTTTACTCCGTTGACTATTGGCTGGGCTCATAAGAAAGAGAGAAACGTGTAAATGCAAAATGGTAAAGGGATGAGAGACAAAAGGTGCATCATTTCATAAACAATGGCAAACATGAAAAAATTATCTATTTAATGTTTTTCTTATTTTGTGAGAATATGTTATAAGTGATTTATGTATATTATATTAAATGGTATGCTCTAAATCTCAAAAGAGAAAACCTCAATCAAGTCTTTTTTTTAAAAAAAAAATGAAAAAGGCTTGGGGGAGTAATAATCATCAATTAAGTATCTGTTTATATTATTAATGGCAAAAACTATTTTCCTATGTAATTTGCAAGGCACAAGTTAAATAGGTTAGAGGAATTTTGTCTCAACGTGATCATACTTTTTGAATGTTAATTCAAACAACAAATAGGCACATTAATCGCCATTAAAAGAATAGACGAGTAGTATTATAGTATCCCTGCTAGTTTTAATGCTTTTTTGGATAGTAATTAAAACCTTCAAAAATAATTTTTTAATCTTAATTTATAATATACAAAATAAATATATGATATGAGTTTTATATTAATTTACGTAAAAACAAACATTTAAGTAGTTTACTCGTATGGTAGTTTTGATGGGTGGAAATATCCCCCGGGGGAAGCAAGGAAAAGTCATGACTTATGAAGCTGAGTTTTTGTCCAAAAAAAGAGAATCATGAACCTTTTTTTTTTTTGTGTGTGTGTGGATATAATAGAAGGCTAAAAAGCCAGAGTTACAATAACAGAAAACTAAAAAGAAGGGGAAGTAAATCCCAAAAATTCTTGGTTCACCCAAATTCTCAAATGCAAGGAACAATTGCCCAAAACAGTGGAGTTGTTGATTCATTGATTCCCATCTTAGCTAATACATCAGCAACTCTGTTTGATGTTGCACGGAATGTGTTGAAAGCTAATCTGCCAGTCCCATGTCCTCATTAATTTGATCTGTTGTAATACAAGGCTACCAGAGGTAAAGCTGTCATCCAGTATTACTGCTACAAGGTCTCGTGAATCAGATTCTAGAGCAACTTGTTTGAATTCCATATCCCAAGCTAATTTTAGACCCTCAATAATTGCACATTCTTCTGCTGAGGCTACACTGCATATGCCGAGCTGTTTGGTGAAGCCCACAAGCCACTGACCTTGACTGTTGCGCATTACACCACCACATCCAATATGAGAAGAGCAAAGGTTCATGGCCCGTCAACATTAAGTTTGACCCAGTTAACATGAGTAGAGTTATGAACTGGTAGCCATGGAAATAGGTCAAATCAGGTTAGACTTTAGCCAAATAAGCTAGCGCATAATAAGGTTAAAACGCTTGAATAACGCAGCTTTTTTATCTTAGCGCAGCGCCCCATTCATAACGTCTAATAAAAGCGCTTTTAAAGACTTACTTACAACGTAGCGCTTTAAAAAAGCGCATCATATCAGCAGCTTTGATCACTATAAGTAGGCTTTCACGACTTTGTAGCCAATCAAAATCTATATAAATATAAGAATGAAAAAATAAATATTGTGTTATTATATGAAATAAGTATAGATATATTTATTTAATGTGTAAACAGGTCTGTTCTGTTCTAAAAACAAATGTGGCTAGCCCACAATGGATTAGCTTTGTTTGATTGTTGGTTGATTTGGGCGGACTTGACCTAGGCGCGACGCTTGCGCTACGTCTCGCATAGAGGGATCAAAGTCGCGTAGTTTGAGGACACACTTGGCGTTGGCGTTAGGAAGGGATAGTGTGTATGCTCCATTAATTGTGTTCTCCGCACCTTAGGGTTGACTCGTATTTATAGAGTGTCACTCGGGTGGGATAGTATGGGCCTCATAATCCCTACCTAGATCATAATCTGATCGAATCTATCTTTAGATATGATAGATCTTCCTCGATTATATATGAGATATGATATTCCTTTATTATAAGTAGATCCAATATGTGATATATTTCATTTGTTAGGCATCGTCAGGGTATTAGGCCTAATGTAGGAAGTAATAAAGGCCGACCTTAACAAAAAAAGTTTCAGCGAAAGGTGAGCGCTGCACTGCGCCTAAATAGATCAGGGTAGACCACTTAAAAAGGGCCTAACTTATTGGGGTGACAGAGTGCGGATTGGATACAACTCACGTGACATGCGTCAGAAAGCTAGTGGTTTTCCGTTTACCCTTTTCCCATGAAACCCATCAGAAAACGCGTTCCGCTGATGGTGGGCCCCTGCGATCATTCCAAGTTGCACGCTCCCTGGCCCACGCCTCCAATCCTCCTCACGTCTCCACCGGGTTTGCGCTCCCTTTTCATGTTGCAAAACACATTTTATTTCAGATCAATCAATTGGTAAGCTACTAGTAGTAGAGTATATTTTATATTGATACTGATTTCACACTCTTATTTGGGGGTCAATCTCCATCTCTATTGTGATATTTGAATAACTAAATATGCCGCAAAGCCAAGGCGTGAAGCAATCGGATTGAAATTCTTCTCCAAGAGATGCCACTTTTTCCCCTTTTCCTTTCACCACTTGTTTCTTTAATTAATTATATATTTCATCGCGTGGATTAGAAGTTTGGAATATCTAAACCACTAAACCTCTATATAAATCTGTTTATTAGGTGGGATTTGGAGGGGAAGGGAGAAAATTTTTATGAGTTGAATTTATAAAAATTATAGAAATAGATTATATAATTTTAATAAAAAATATTTAAGATAAATGAGTAAGCATAATTAGTTTTAAAAAATTTAACCTTACTTCTCTTATTTTTTAAAATTCACCTTAGAAAAATTTCCTCTTCACTTACTTTCACTTCGATCCTCTCATACTAAATAAGCTCTTAGAGCCTGTTTGGTTTGAGGGAAGAGAGAGGGAGGGAGAGAATAGGGATAATTTTTTTTTTCTCATCTTTATTAAATAGTCTATGGAAACTTTTTCAATATTTTAAAAATATACTCCCTCTGATCTTTATTATAAGGCACCAACTAACATTTCTCACAAACCAATAAAAGTAGTTAAAGTCAAAAAAGTTGTTCTAGAATCTAAGTAATTTCCAATATTACCCCTACTAATTGCACTAAACTCTAACATCATAATAATTATTACTTTCACCTACTACCCTTATTAATTATGGGCAGACATGGAAAAAATAATTAATGCACATTAGGAACAAGCAAATGCCTTATAAAAAAAACTAAATAAACTTACTAGTTTGTGCCTTATAATAAGAACAAGAGGGAGTATTCTCAACAAAAAGAATATTCTTTTTATTAATGACAATTTAGTCAATATCTTTCTTTTCATTCCCTCCCCTCTCTCCAAAATCCAAATCAAACAGGCCTTTAGTGTTTGTTTGGGATTAATTTTTAAATAAAAGTGCTTACTTAACACAAATGGAGACAAGACTGCTCACCTATACTATTTATCCCAGACAAATCGTTACCCGATCTGGTCAACTAACTTAACCAGGATACATCTGGGGTTAGGCTATATGGGAAAGGGCAGGGGCCTCTTTCCCAAAATTAGGCTTAAGTGCGTGTGAGTCACATTCCAGGTTGATGCGGTCATCACCACCCGTCGCCCAAACACTCCCATGTGGAGCGTGAGTCAAGCCGTAAAATCCAAGGCAAGATCTGGCGCCGCAATTGAAGATTTTGTCTCATTCTCACGTTCTCTTGCTTAAAATCTCCGCCGTTGGAAACTTGAAATTAATTTGGATTAGGGAAAAAACTGTTTTTATAATCCCATTTTCAGTACTCCCTCTGGTCTTAATTACAAAACACCAACTAACAATTGTATTTAGTATTTTTTATAAACTACTTACTTATTTCCAAAGCACATAAATTATCTTTTTCCATGTATGTCGATAATTAATAAGGTTAGTAGGTTAGGGTAATATGTAATATAATATTAGAGTTTAGTTACAAGGAGTAATATTGGAAGTTACTTAAATTGTAGGACAACTTTATTGACTTTAACTATTTTTATTATTTTGTGTGAATTGTTAGTTAGTGCTTTATAATAAAGATCAAAAATATATAAGATGAGTCTATGAGAAAAGTTTTATCTAAATTTTGCATAAATATCTTTTTCCAAAATCAAACTTAGACATGTTTTAAAAAAATTGGGCCAGCCACAAACGCCGTCTTAACTCAACCACGGTCAGACAAGAATTACTCGAGAGGGGGTCCTCTCACAGGCCCTCCCTCTGCCCATCTCTCTTTTCGAGCCAGATCTCACCGTCCGTCCGATTTGGACGACGAGATGCGAATCCGATTTTTTATTTTTATTTTTTAAAAAAACTGGGCCAATTGGATCGAGATTTGGACGGTCCAGATGGGACTGTGAGAAAGATAAGGAGAAGGGGAAAATGAGAGGAATCGGACCCGAATTACCGCGGTGACCTTGTATTCAACTGCCACGTTGTCACTCATCATTATTAGCCAGCTCATTATTTGGGGTCCACCGGGGTCACAGTTTGTCTTTCTACTCTCCAGCTTCTTCCGCGTTTCATGCGTAGCCCTGACGTCACGATCTCGCATCCGTTTCCATCTTCCCCATTCAACGCCTCTCGTGATTTCTTCATACAGTAAAGTCAGTAACTCCCCGGTCTCCTTTTCTTGATGAATATTTAATGCATATCAACAAATGCCATCTACCATATCGGAGGATACTGTTACACTTACCCAAAAAATCATAGTAAATCCTCGTAGTAAAAAATATTGAATATTTTATATATATTATTGAACTAAACTTGTATTCTGTACTGAGTTAAATGGAGAGAAATATGACTTATATGTCGCAAATTGCCACCTAAAATTAATTATACCTGAAGAATAGTCTGGTTGGAGGTTGGGGAAATACTAAAATTAGATAACTGGTGTCTTTATCTAGAGGCTTCTTTGATGCGCGATGACCCCATCACATTCCACTCCCAAATTGCTTATCTCCGTTTACTCCAAAAAATCACCAGAGACTCATATTTTATATGATATCATCGGTACCACTTCAAGCTGCCTTTGCTCCATGGTTATCACAACAGAGCATTCCCCACTTTTTTTTAGAATAAAAAAGGACATGATTTGGCATGTTCTCATTTAAATTTATAGATAAAACATCACAGACCGGCTAATCCACTGATTCGGACAAAAAACAAATGAAAATGCCTCTCCACTTATCGGTTTCTGCACTGTAATGACCCCTCGCCCATAAGATTATATTATCTCTTTATCATCTAATCTTTATTCTAATACTAATCTCAATTCCACCACACACAAAGCATTTGAAAAATATAATCAATCGCACAAAACTATTAATTATAAATTACTCTGTTTTGATTCGACTTTCGAGCGATGCAGCGCACCCCATCATCGCCATCAATAAAAGTAAACAAAGTTAAAAAGAAGAAAAGGCGGGGGGGTAAAAGATAAACTACGTACAAGAGTTGTTGGTATGAACGCGCAAATATGGTCAACACACTCAAACAAGTGACGACCGTAAAAGGCACCGACACCTGGCGGTTTCGGGGGGAACGTGTCGTTTCCTGACTGGTGGACATCTCAATCAATTTGAAGATGCCTTGCGTCACGACGATTTTGGGCGCAAACTAACCCAGGGGTAGAATTTACGAGGGCGATAATTTGAGACGTTAAAGTCAGTGAGTAGGAGCGATAATGAAGGGGGCAGGCTATTATATAACGAGTGGGTGTGAGGATAACAAAAGCCAAGAGCGGCTGAGAGTTCACCACTCAAATCATTTTTTCTTTTTTCTCTGAGAGCAGCTCCCTGTTTGTGCAAGTTTCCTGATCTTCTGTAATCTTCATCTCATCTCTTTCCCCCCTTCTGTAACGCCCCGCTTCTCTGAATCCCTTTCTGTTAATCATCTGTCTTTCAAGTTCTGATTTTTGGGTTTGTCTTTTAATTCACCAAGAAGCAAACTTAGAAGGATTTCTCGAAAGCCAGGTGTTTTCAGAATCGAGATCCAGGTTTTTTTTTTTCCATCAAGTTCTATTTAAGTTCTTGAATTTTCCTCATCTTTCAATCAGCTACGAGGGTTGTTTTTGATCCCTCAAAGCTCTGTTTTTTTTTTTTTTTTTAATTCCTCTCTAATTTCTCGGGATTAAAGGGGTTGGGTATTTTTGACCTCTCCTATATCCCTCTTTGTAGAAAATATTTTCTCTTTTACTTGGTTGATTTTAGTTTTTTTGTTTTTTCTGGAACAAGTGCCTGTTCTTCAGTTTTTGTGAGACGCAGGTTGATTTTAGCTTAGATCCGTGGAAGTTATGGCGGCTACAATGGGTTTCTACAGTAGCAGAGCACTTCATTCAGATCCTTTCAGGGGTGAGTTGATGGAAGTACTCGAACCTTTTATGAAAAGTCCTTCCACAACCCCATCATCCCCTTGTTCAAATTCCTCTCTCCCTTCTACATCTTACTCTCCTTCTTCTCCCAACTCATCCCTCTCTGGCCCATCACTTCCTTCACAGCCCAGTTTTCTGGCAGATGGTTGCTCCTCGTCGATGACCCCTATATTTAACAATGGGTTATTGAACAGCCTCAACACAATCGGCTTTGGGCAACCAGGCTCTGTTCTCGGGCTCAACCACCTAACCCCATATCAGATTAACCAGATCCAAGCCCAGATCCAGCTCCAGAACCATCAAAACACGTGCTGGCAGCAAAATAGGGCCGCCTCCACCCTTGGCTTCTTGAGTCCCAAACCTATTCCGATGAAGCATGCAGGTGTGCCTCTTAAACCCACGAAGCTCTATCGAGGTGTCAGGCAGCGTCACTGGGGGAAGTGGGTCGCCGAGATCAGGCTACCTAAGAACCGCACGCGACTCTGGCTCGGGACCTTCGACACCGCCGAGGAAGCTGCCCTTGCCTATGACAAGGCCGCTTACAAGCTCAGAGGTGACTTTGCCAGGCTCAATTTCCCCAACCTTCGACATCAAGGTTCTTGTGTTGGCGGCGAGTTCGGGGAGTACAAGCCACTCCACTCCTCTGTGGACGCCAAGCTTGAAGCAATCTGCGAAAGCTTGGCCGATCTGCAGAAACAGGGGAAATCAGGGAAGTCGACGGGCTCATCCAAAAGGGCAGGCGGGCGGTCGAAGGCAGGTTCGAAAGATGCTCAGCCGGTGGCCAACGTAGCCGATGTTAAGGTGGAAAGCGCTCCGTCACCAGCGATGACGGAGAGCGAGGGATCCGGGGGTTCTTCTCCCTTGTCGGATCTGACTTTCGCGGACGCGAGCGAGCCACAGTGGGACGGGGCTTTGGATAATCTGAATCTGCAGAAGTTCCCTTCTTATGAGATTGATTGGGCATCTCTGTGAGGGCATGTGTATGGTTGTAGTGCATGTGGTATCCTATGTAATATTGAGTTAAATTCTAGTACTAAAGAGTCGTGTTAGGTAGCCTGTCGCAATGGAATTTTTGACAATTGCAAGGGCTACTCTTTTATGATTTGGATTAGTATTATTTTAGTGTTATGTCAATATGATGTATTGTAACCCACGGAGAGCTGGTTTTTTCTCGCTTTGCCCGTGGAGGAGAATAACTCAGATTAAGTCCTAGCTGTTTATTGTTGTAATTGACTCTCTTCTATGGTATTTCGTCAATATTTGTGTATCGTGTTTGTGGATGTAAAATTGGGTGTGCACTGTGCAGTTTTTGTTGAGAAATCATCGTATTATGTTCGTGTCATGAGAAAATTGCAAAATTTACAAACCCTCCTGCGAGAGAGAAGGTAGTATTCCCGTGATTACGGAATGGAACTAATGAAACGTGATATCCTTTCCATAGTTTGGTTCTTGAGTAGATGGGAAAGAAGAAAGTTCTTAATTACTCCTCTTATTGATAACGCCAGTGTCTTTTTCTTAACGCCAGTGTCTTTTTCATAACACACATCTTTAATTTTTCATGTTAGTGTATATAGTTTCATGGGGTATTATATATAAAAATAAAAAGAAGTTGAATTTTAAGACAATATTAATGAAGTTTAAAGTTTTCTTAATTTGTATAAAAATACTGAACTTCGTTTCTGCAGGAAGGGGATTGAAAGAGTATATGAACATTTATTAATCTGATAATGGATGAAAGAAAATAAATGAGATCACATGATGGGGGATTAACAGGGGACTCAATTATTGGGTCGAATTGTGGGGTTAATAATTAATGTTGGGTAGTGGGGGGTTGTATTTGTGTGTGATCTGAAGTCTTGTTCTCAGGTTAAAAATCAAACCCTTGCATGTTCAATGAATCTCCTGCACATGACTTCATTTTGGAGTAAAGCATCCACCTCCCAAGTCCCAATACATCATTGTATAATTCACTTGCTGGCCACAAATTGAAGCATCCAAGGCGGATTTGGGTTGATGTTTAAGGAATTCAGATTGAAATGTTGCCTATATTTATTTCATGAAAAGATTCAAAACCTTGTAAGAGTGGTGGCAAGAGAATTTCATTCAAGTCTTTTCCTTGCATTTATTTTCACGTCCTGACAAACAAATAAATTGAAATCACGAACGGTGTCTTTTTCTCCCTCTCTTCAATTGTTTGGATAATGTATGAGGGTGGTTGATCAAAACGGATTTATAGAAGAAGCCGCGCCATTCCATTTCAAGATTTGATCCCTTCAAAGGCTTTCGCTTTCAAGTTTTCTAGCTTCAGGTTTTACAATTTCCTGACCTGAGCCATTATATGCTTACAATTTCCTGAATTTTTTAAACTATTATATGGTGGAAAAACAAAGCTTCTGCTTACCATGCTCTTAAAAATTGAATCTTTGCAAATCAATATTTCTGTTGGAATTCCCGCTTATGTCACTCAAATATTCGCTGCCACCACAGAATTATGCCTCTGTCTTTTTCGATAATATTATATATCAGTAATTAACAAGACTATATTTTTTAGTTGCCTTCTGGAAATTAAATATTCTGGAGAATTATTCTGAGGATCTCTTTTAGAGCAATACTACTAGAGCAGGACATGGATTTGGTAAAATATCAAATTGGAATTATCAAATTGTTTGTCGTAGCAGCACTGGTGAATAAAATGCAAGTAGCAAGCCGGCGATAGAACAATACAAGATTTTGCATTCGAGGATATGCAACCTTTTGGCTCTCTTCATATTCCTCCTTCTCCCGAATGGATTCTTTGTTAGAAATTAGAATCCCTTCCTCAAAGGATATTGAAATCAAAGTAAAGTATGAAGGACCTAGCTTGTATCCTTTGCGCTTAATGTCCGCTGCTATCCTTTGCTAGAGTTTTGGCGTACATACATGCTGGTGCTTTTTTTTTTTTTTGGAAAAATATTTTAGAATCTTGACAGTACTCAAAGATAATTTAGGATCTTGAACTATACTTAAAAAAAAACTTCATTATCTTGAAATTAGGATCTTTAAAAAATATCTTACAGTATTTTTTTATAAAGTATTTTTTAGTATCCAATGAATATCCCGAATTATATTTTTTTATCTTAGCCAATACTCTAAAATATTTTTTTGAGATCCTAAAATAATTTTTCAAAATCATAAGATTTTTTTCAATACCAGTCAGTATCCTAAAGTATCTTTTTAGTATCAGTCACCGTCCTGAAATATTTTTTTAAAATCCTAAAATAATTTTTTAAGAATATGAAGTATCTGCCAGTATTCTAAAATATTTTTGCATAAAAAAGAAAAAGAAAAAGCACCAGCTTGTATTTGTGTCAAAACAGCGCCATATTCCAAAAAAGAACAGCAACGGATATTAAGCGTAAAGGATACAAGCCAAATCCAAGGAGCGTTAGCCAAAGAGAAGGAAGAGTGGAGTCTATAAACAAGATTAGTATTAGTTGCAACTTGCAAATAATTGTTTTCAAGCATAACTGTCTTTATTTCAGAACTTATCTGTCGCTCCTAAAGAAAATAATAATAAAAAGACAGTGGATGAATTGAGGCGTGTAGCAAAGTCCAAATTCTTTCGGATAGGATGGTATAAATTCCTCATGATATCTTTCTTCCAAAGCAATCATCAAAGGTTTGACTAATCAAGGAGATAAGCATCGAAATCGGCTTTAGATTTAATTCTTTTTTATTTTTTTAAAAAATCACTTTAACGTGTGTAAAATATAAGAAAAATAATATCTCAACAGTAATTTTTTTTAAAAATAATTTATTTCATTTCATTATTACCACTTAAAAATTTTAATTTTGAACCTCCAACTCTCACTAAGCGATGAGCACCATCATGCTCTTACTGTGAAGATGCAATAGCAGGATGAGCAAAAACATGAACTTTTGCTATTTTTAATTTCTCTAGAATTCCTTCCGTGAACGCCTTTTCTAAGGCCTTCCTCAATGTTACTTCAACCAATTTTACAAGCTACAAAATGCCGTACAACCGTAGAAGTGAAAATCCTGCAGGCAACCAATTTGTCATGATATGTGTGTGCATATATTAAAAACAAAGTAATATTAGGATCAAGCTTCAACTCTATAATATACTCTCTGCCCGTCTGTTATGGTGTAAATTTGGAGAGCAAAAGGGCAATTAGCATTACCAATGGGATCTTATGTTAAGAATTGGGGTAGTGTCTTGTCTATGCTCAATTATATCACTCTCTATTCTCCAACGCTTCATGTAATTAAAAACTAACCATACTGCATCTCACTCCAAGCAACCCGATATTAAAAAAAGATGAAGCAGTTTCTTAAACCCAGGGCATAAGAAACTAAGATATTTTCGGAACCTTTTCATTTTAGAATTTTACCCTCACCGATAAAAACAATTAAATTGAAAACGCCACTCATCATTAGCTATATCTCATCATACAACACGCAGCAGCAAAATCATCTCAACTTGAAGACTGCCGTTTTGATTATATTCTCCTTGACAAAATTCCCTTTCAAGCCCTCCTGGTATTTTAATTCTGCCATGAATAATTACCCTCTTCCCGTCTATCATCCAGACTAAAGATGTAATATTCACATCATTGAAGCTGTTCTAGAAAGTGAATGTCAAAAGGCATTTGTTGCACATGTATGATCTAGCATTTTAACCTCTCAGACCATTGATCTATTGGAAAAAACCTTTGGTTGAATTTGAAAGAACTCGAGCAAGCCAAAAGAGAATTTCAATCAATAGTCGATCTTCTCCCCAACCGATCAATCTCCCGGAAACCTTTCAGCGGAAAATACCTGTATCAGTTAATTAAATAACCCCAGTTCAACCCACAATAAACCAATTATCAGTTAAATTTCCCAATTTCCATCTTCTTCTTGATCGCCTTTTGACCATGGTAGATAAACGAATCCAGTATCCCAGAAACCGTGAAAACACCTGTAAGCAGAAACAGACAGATAATATGGTCGCGGCAGATTAAAAAACTGAGTAAAATTGTATCTTGAATTCATTGAAGCAGAGCAAGAAAGGTGAGTGCTGTAAGTGGAGGATTAATCTATACCTCCAACTATGGCGCACACGTTAGTGAGGAAGTGTAGGAATGAGATATGTTCTTCAGTAAAAGTAACCTGAAATATACAACTCTTGCATACAATGAGGAACAATATAAAGAGAAGTATAATGAGAACAAGCACATGGAAAACAACCTCATGCAAAAACGTAATTGCATATTTTTCTATCTATTCAGCATTTTAACATTGAAGATTCACAATAAATAGTTCACCTTAATTGGGGAAAGGTCATAGAAGAAAAAAACTCCAGGCAGGGACTGAAGACGACCCACATCTCCAGTCCTCAAGTGTTCTGTCACAGAGAACTGCAAAACCATCTCTAGTTATAAAGAGTCTAGCTAGTGCGCATACAAAATAAATGTCATAAAAAGACATTCGTGTGTCTATCAACCTGGTTTGATTGGATTGTATGCCCGTTCACATCAGTGTATACAGTCGGCACAACCTAACAAAACAGCAAAAAGCTTTGATGTCCATTCATTACCTCCTGAATCATTTACATCTCTTGCAAAGGAAAGGAGAATGCCAAATTGAATAGCTCAACACATAAAATAAAGATTAAAAAAAAAAGTGCTGAATGAACTAAAGAATATAGCAAAAGACGTTTAACCCAAAAGCCAACAAAGTTGGGAGTATTCGTATGCGGCACATTACTTTCCAGATCATTCTCCAAAAGGAAATAGTAGATATTAAAAACATCAAAATGGTCTCCCCATATCTTGAAATGATTCTGGATCTCCTCCTTTTTTGGAGGGAACACGGTCATTGTTTTCAGCAGTTCAACACCATTGGATTGACTAAACACCATTGAGCGCATCATACCCTGAAGAATCACAAAAGAGATGGCTTTTCAATTAAAATTTAGAATGCAGCCTTCCATATAGGATGTACCCAGACAAGGATGATGGAGGAGGGCCCATTGAGAAGCTGGAGATGTTGAGAAAGAGACATAATAGCTGAAGCGGGTCAGATGTGACACCAAACCACTTGCAAGGGGTAGCAGAATAAGGTTTAGAGTTGGAAAGTGAAGAAGTTCAGAGGAATTTGTATTCTCTCATATATTATTGAGAAGGAATGGGTACAATATATAGAGGCTGATGTTCAATCAGGAAGGGAGAAATCAGCGATTACAATAATCAGAATTAAATGACAAGATAATAATCAGTAATAATGAGAGATAAAATAGGAAAGATTGACTAGCACATAATCAGGAGGTAATTAATGTCAGAATCAAGGGTTGATTTCCAACAGAAAGGGTATTCTAGGGTTCAGGGAGTTGAAGCTTGGCTTGAAGGAAGAGACCATCTAGGTTTAGAGAGAGACATGAGGAGAGATGAAGCATGGTGCAATAGAAGAGGAGCTTCTTTGTGTTTGATTTCTCAACTTTAATGGAAAAAACACTTGTTATGCATTTCTCCAGGACGCGGCATGCTCAATACTATTTGATCAATGCAATGATGCTGAATTGTTAAGAAAGATGACCATATTCCCTCCAAAAAGGAGGGGATCCCAATGCTTATAAATGTATCATAGACAAGCTAAACTAACAAAAAGATGAGATAGATCAACCTTGAGGTATGAGTAAACATAACACGGGACATTAGTAATGTCAAGTTTCAAGCAAGACACAAGCTGCTTTGTCATAAAATGACAGGTTTAGAAATTATACAGTACATATATTAAAAAAAGAAAGAAAGAAATAAATTACGAATACATATAACATCTAGCTAGGTTTGAAGACAAGTATATGGAATGACAAATCGGAAGACAAAAATCGATATGAACAATAGTTATTTTTTATCAAAAGGGTTTTATAGATAATAAATTAACAATAACAAGACATAACCACTGAGAGAAGCAAAAACAATTCATCCACATTTCCTTTTAAATTATAAAATACAGTGACACAAGGACAACTAAATCAGATGAACCGAAAAGTAACTTAATCAAAAGAAATTACAATTTTTAACTTATTCAACAAGTACCATACTTATGATACTTCATATGATAATTTAATATCAGTAGGCTGTATTATGCTGGGAATTTCGGTTGCTAACCTTTATAAAATACTGATACATTCCACTTGGTGTTTGTTGTGTCCAATGCACACTGATAATCAAGAAAACAACAGAATTTATTAAAAATCAAGTATGACAGAGTAACTGGACTTTGGGGCAATAGGAACAACAAAAAAACCCACCCATCAAGAGGATTCACAACACCAGGGAAATACTCTCCAAACGCTAATCTGTTAATTTGGTGACTTATCTGTATCACACTCATAAAAAAATAAGAGGTCTAGTAAGACGGAGCACAACAGAAAAAATTTACAAGGAAAAAGAATAACGAAAACACTAAGGGCTTATCATGGCATTCCCCTATTTTGGATGCTTATTAAGTTATAAAATATACACATATAATATTGGCCATTTGCACCGAGTTTACCCGACGAAAAAAGAGAGAGTCAAAAGAAATGAATAGGATTGTACATTAAATGAGTCCTTTTGAAAAGCAAGCAGGTCATGCACATGGACACCAGATTGCTGAAAGCTCTTCCCTGGGGCAAAATGGAAATTTCCAGCCACTTTATTTACTTCCAAGAATCCATAGACATTGCAACCTTCACCCTCTTCATCCTTGATCCTTTGTAAGAATCCTTCTCTTTTGCACTAAACGTGATCAAACACATTACAAAGCTAATATCAATAACTCAACTGTGGTGGATGAATGTTTTGTCAATTTTGGATCATTTGTATTATCCAATACCACAGCTTTAAAAGTCTTTTTTATGCATTCTGAAGGGAGTGAAAGGAAACACCGGAAAAAAAGGGGGGGGGGGGGAGAAGATCATGGTTTCAAAATGATCAGAGGAATTTACAATGAAGACATTGAAAAGTCATGATAGTCAATCAAGATATACAACTAACATTGGTGAGTAAACATATGCAACTAACGTTGGTTACTTTTCAACAATAAAATAATTATAAGAGTTAAAGGGCAAAAATACACATGTGCTTTACCCCGAGGAGCGCCCAACACCATATGCTTTTTTAAGTGCAAAAATACACATGAGCTTATAAAACCAGAGCAAAAATGTTCATACCGTTAAAAGAGGCTAACTTCTGTTAGTGGGCCCCACATTATTTAAAAGATAAAATTGTCTACCATTTTAAAATTCCTCTTTTGCCCTTCAATTTACCGTTCTCTCCTTCCTCCTTCATCTTCTCCCGTCCCAATCGTGACCACATCTGATGATCTCCGGAGTGCCGCCGGATCTGGATGGATCCTTGACCACCTTTGATGAAATCTGAAGCAGCAGATCTGAACTAAGCATTGACCTTCTTTGTTGATCTCTAGAGCAGCGGATCTGAATCAAGCGACACTATCTTCTCGAGTAACCACGACATCGGGATCGTCGAGTGCGGTTGTCTCTCTTTGCGCCGGAGGTGGCCTGTGGGGAAGAACAAGGTTGTACTGGTGATTTTGGGCACTTGAATGCGATGGAATTTGGTGACTTGGGGCCCATTGGAATCGATCTCAAAAGACCCCTCTTTTGACATTCAATCTCAATTTAATTCATTCTTTTCATAAATTTCTGACCGACTTTTAAAGTTCGTTTTTTATTTCATTGCCAAAATCAGAGGAAGTGATTGGGAAATTGAAGTGAAGTGATTTGATTCGCGTGTTCCATCGAATCCAAAGCTTTTAGAGTTTTCAATATTTTGGGGTCAGATCTTTGATTTGCTGTTGGAGCTCACTAGCCAATCTGTGAGGTGCTGATTGGAATGATTTTGGTTGATTGAAATGTTGAGCATTTTGGTTATTGGTTTTGCTTGGATTTGAACTCAGACTCAATGCCTTTGCTTCAATGATTCTTTATGGAAATGTTGGCTTCTTTAGCTCCTTTCGAGCGCCCTCGGCCTGGGGCTTCGAACACTGTAAGTTTTGTTTTTGTGGTGTTTGGCACTGAAGGAATGAATCAGCTTGAAATTACAGTGTATCAATGTAATCTTTGACATTTATAATTTCTATGACTGGAATGGGAGTGAATGCCGAAGGACTAACGTTTAGCTTTGGGTATCATCACTCTTCTTCGATATGGAAGAGTTGCAGAGGATGAAAGTTGGAGGGTGATGGCGTTTTTTTTTTTTTTTTTTTTTTTTTTTTTTTTTTCAGTTGAGGGGTATTTAGGTATTTTCATAATGTACTTAACATCTGTTAAAGCAATTTAACTGTGGTGGTGTTTTTGCTTTGGTTTTACAACCTCATGTGTATTTTTGCACCTAAAAAAAGCACGTGGTGGTAGGTGCTCCTCGGGATAAAGCTCATGTGTATTTTTGTCCCTGATCCCTAATTATAATGGAGAGAATGAATCTGTATGGGATCAAATTTACTCTCCTACAATAGAAACAGCGGTAAACTGAACCGAATTCAATGCATCCCATGTTATATGTAGCAGAGCATATAAATTGAAACCAGTTTTAGCAACAGCATCATAAGAATGGTCTATATAGTTCAGAAACATGAAACTTAAGCATCTCATAACTTCATCACCGGTTAAAATTTATATGTGTAGTTTGAACAACTATCGAGCTCAAAAAGGAGCTAGGATGCTTAATTATTCCTGACACGGAAAATGAATTTGGGCATGTTGTCAGAATATTAAAAAACAGAGAACCGTAATTTAACCAGTAAAAACTAAAAAGTAAGCACACACATGTATTGGCCAAAAATCTGTTTTAAGGTTTCCAGGACAGTCATTAAATTGAAAGGCAATCAGACAAATTAACAGACCTGGTCAATTAAATCTGGATTTGACATTGCCCAACCTTTTTTTTGGTAAGCTTCACGAACTTCCTCACAGGAATTACAACAATCCTCGTCTGTCTGTAAAATAAAATCATGGAACACAAGCTTCATAAGTATAAAAGATGTGAATGCAGGAACATTTCAATTAAGAAATTTATCACGAAGAAGCCTACAATGGAAAAATTTAGTCAACATAGTGAAGGAGTAAGAGGGTCAGCAGGTGACAATTGATATATAATGAACAACTGCTAAATCAAAACACATATATAGTGCTTAAGATTTTGGGGGTACAACAAAAAAGTAGAAATATCATTTGTACTCAGTAAGCACACTTTCAAAACAACATCCAATCCCAATTGTAAATAGGATAATGGATTAAAGGAACCCTACATACCGCTTCAGCACCATAACAGGAACCACAATATGTTTCATTATGCTCAAGCCTGCCTCCATGTCTTTGCAAAGGCTTATCGATCTGAGCAAATAACATTAGTAAGCATAATGGGCAAGGAAAGCAGCAAAGGAAGGTAGAACCATCTAAAGCTATAAAATGCTCTGGCTGAAGCACCAAGAGTTGGCCATAAGAAGACAAGAAAAGCGTATAAAAAGAGAAGCCCTTATAACTAAATGACTAGTTGGACAAGCTCCTCCTTTCAAGAGATCAGTTCAATTCAGACATTTCTAAGAAAAATCAGGTGTTAATCATATCAGAACAGATTAACTCCAACTGGTAAAACATTAAAATAAAGATACAAAATTGGCATATCATGCTCAAAATGAATTCATATAAAATGGTATTTGAAGAGAAAATTCGTTCCGAAATCTATAAAATTTACCTTGGGGGCACCAATCCCATCCTGCCTTGTTTCTATTACATTCCCATGAGAGTCTAATCTTTTCTTGACAATATCATGTTTCTGAGTGTTGGGGAAAATGCAAATAATGTTGTCAGAACTTGATCAACAATCACAATATGAGATCACTTTTGTTCACTGTACCCAAGAAAATTAAGGGGGAAAACGATGAAGAGTAAAAATTAATTAGAAAACGTACAACATCAAGATGTTGCTCTCCACTGATGTCCATGGCATCTAGACTGAGTATTGAACAAGGTAGGGCAGGAAATGTAACATCAAACTGCAGTTTCAACAGCAGGTTGACTGGAATCAATTACGTTCTGTAGCAAACTTATGCATAACAAAGTATGCAAAGGACAAAACCAGCATATAACACATGGCAAGATATGGTACTCTATATGATAAAAACCTCAGTTTTTTGAAGGAAATTTTTTTTTGCAGTCAAATGAAAAGGAGAAACTTGAAGGCAGCTCCAGAACGCAAGATTGATTAAATTATCAACATATGGGAAAGAACATCATTGGTCAATGAGAAACCCGAAATTCTAAAAGGCCGTCAAGTGATTCCATGAGAGAAACAAGATTACATTTATCTGCAGCGTCTCTCCTCTTGAAGTATCTACAAAGAGTTTGGTCTCAGTTACTGCATGAAGATACAATCCTGGACCAACGAGAAACACAAAGTATAAGCACATCATGAGCATAACCAGCCCACAAAAGAAACACACAGGAATGAGAAAATTAAAGAAAATCAACTATACCCTATTAAGGAAGGTAAAGGATACATCTTCTGCATATTAGCACTTCATTGTTCATTTGAAATTTAGATATGTCAAGAACTTCAACTCAATTAACAACACTTCTCACTTGAATGCATCAAATTGAAATAAGTGATAATAAAACTAAAAGTTGGTCGCTCCAAATGTCAGCCAAACCAGGATGAAAAAAATCGTTTGTAATTAGTTAAATATTTTTTATGACCAAATTTAGCTTAGTTAATCTTCTTCAAAAAAGTTTTTAAAAAAGATCCTAAACCGTATTTTAAGAAGGTCCCGCGAGAACTTTGTTAGAGCGGAATTCTAAAACCATCCAGCAAACGGCAACAAAAAGAATCACAAAAAACTAAAAAAATCCCCGGATTGAAAAACTGAAGGCCGTATCCATTCTTATTTGTTCTGCCATGCATTTGAATGGAGCAAGCAAATAATAATCAGAATCATGGATAAGCTTGAGGTGTCACTCAATAGGCTTGCTAAAACATGCTTCTAGCTACGGGTAGACTAGACTCAGGGCAAATGTAAACATGAATGGCATTTCTTCTGAATGAAACAAACAAGATAATTAAGTCAAGAATTCAACTCTAATCATTTTCAAAGAAGTCATAAACAAAGTGAAATTGGTACTGTGACAAAAGCAATAAGCAGAAACGCCTAGATTCAACCGACAACGAGAGGGGGTGAAAACATAAAAATTAAAGAAAATGGGGGGTGGAGTAGGAGACGTACGAAGCTCGGATATGAAAAGCAAGAGCATGAGGACGGAGGAGGCAATAGTAACAAGTCCCCCGGAGAGGGTGCGGCTGTAGAAATCCTCGTTGATTTTAGGATAGGCATCCAGATTACGGAGCTTGCTCATTATGGAGTCCATGGTTCCCCGATCGATCCGCAGACAAGAAATTCCTTCTCAGGGGAGATTGATCTATGTAAGAACCTCAATCTATCTCGAAATTAAAAAACCAGAAGTTAACGAAAGGTAATAAAAATTCTATAAACACCCCGTATGATTGAATATTGAATTTCTTCGTCTTCCGAATTTTAACGGGGTGTTTATCACCGATATCCCTACCCCCTTCCTCTTTATTATTCTCGTTGAGGCTGAGGGCGGCCAGTGTGGCAGGCAACAAACTGACAAATCATTAGTAATTCATTAATATAGGGAAAATTTCAAATAATACCCATTAAACTTGTAAAATCTACTGATACATGAAAATAACAAATAGGTTATAAGAGACTATTCTAGAATTTTGAAACATTGTACTTTTACCAAAATATCCCTTAGGTTTTTTTTTATAACAAAAAATCCTCGCTGACGTCGGAGCTCCGATGGCTAGTACCATCCCGCCGATGAGACTCTAGTGGCCGGCTGCCGGAACTCCGGTGACAACTTCAATAATAGGATTGACTACTTAATCTTCATAAACCATATCCGACGTTATTAATAAGTTGAATAAAGACAATGACAACTTGAGTTTAACGATTGACAAATTGCGCTTCAGAGGTTATTAATAGCTACACTCAAGTTGTCATTTGCAATACTAAAGTTGTCATAACATTTATTCTCAACGAAGTTTTATAGGATTTAAAGAACTCAAGTAGTCAGTCTCATTACTCAAGTTTTCACAAGAGCTCCAGCGCGTCAAAGGTTTTTTTTTTTAAAGATAGGAGCATATTGGTAAAAGCATAACATTTCAAAAACACATATTAGTCCCTTGAGACATATTCATTTCTATGTGTTAATAGATTTTTTGAGGTTATCTAAGTTTAAATGGTATTTATTTAGAATTTTCTCATAGTAATATTTGATAAATATAAAATATAATGTTGATATAAAATATTGGGAAAATTACGTGCAGGTCCCAAGGACTAGAAATAAATACAATTAGGTTCTCAAATCACCAAATTACACGAAGTCGCATGGACTTTTTTGATATTATTTGTATTAACAATGGAAATATCATATTTGAGAAAGTGTCATATTTACAACAAGATTTAAACACTCGACCATTTACAAATGAGAAAAAGTCATATTTACAACAAAAAGTGTCATATTTATAACAACATTTAAACACATGGATTTTATTTCAAACTCAAGTCCTAAACGCTGGTCATTTACAAATGAGAAAAAAAGCTATATTTACAATGAGGAAGTCTTATATTTACAATAAAATCTAAAATCGGGCCATTTACAACAGAAAAAGTCATATTTACAACAGGAAGTGTCGTATTTACAACAAAATTTAAACTCTAAACGTATAGAGGTCATTTACAATAGAAAAATGCTATATTTACAACAAAATTTAAAATTTGGCCATTTACAACAGAAAAAACTAAAATTATAACATGAAGTGTTATATTTACAACAAAATTTAAAAATCTGAATTTTATTTCCATACAAATAATATCAAAAAAGTCCATAGAGACTTCTGTGTAATTTGGTAATTTCAAGGGATCTAATTGTATTTATTTCTAGTCTTTGGGACCTGCACGTAATTTTTCTAAGATATTGCCCCGTAAAATAAATCCACATGCAATTATGCCCCTTACCTTGGCACCCATGTAAAGAAACAAGAGCGGCCGAATTTGACCTTCGTCACCTCAAAAGATCCTATTGATCTTCCAAGATCCAAACCAAAGGAAGACTGGATTGAAAAACATGGCATCAACTTTTTTTAAAAAAAAAAACGTATGAAATAACATTAACTAAAAGGAATTATAAGGGGAATCGAATCCCATGTCTTGTAAACATAAAGTCCGTACTAGATCCAGATAAGCATCCAAAAAACTTGTAGATACTATGCCTTCCTTTGCTAAGGCATCCGCCCCTCTAGGTCTATAACTAGAGGTTCCAGACCTTCCTCATAAGCTCTCTAATTTGCCATAGGATAAGACTCCCTTCATCACTGGACCCATCATCTAGTAAAATATCAACAAGGGCCTTTGCGTCAGATTCCAGAATTACCCACCTACATCCCAATTCCCAAGCCAAGCTCAATCTCGTGACAAAAGCCCATCCTTCAGATTCGAAAGCTTCACAAATTTACCCAGAAAATGCGTGAATCCGGCTACCCAGTTCCCTTCATGATCTCTTAATACTCCTCCAAGTTCAATCCGGATTTTGCTCCGCGTTGGGCTTACGGTCGTAGGGGAAGAGCTCCCAACACCCTTTTTTCCATTCTCATACCTCGAATCGAGGATATGGTGGTAGGAGAGCAAGTCCCTTACCACTTGCTCCCAAAGTATGTTGGTAAAAACTTCAAATTATGTACACACAAGGATAAGCGAAGTTATTCAATTTTTTTTTTTTTTTTTTAATATTTGGGCTGCGTGTGTAAATACTCAATGCTCCTGCACAATAATGTTTCTTTAGACAATATCAGACTTGCGAATAGTTTATAGTTTTTTCTCTATTTATTTGGACATACCAATTTCACAGTCACAAAGTAGCGCATTACATTATATATACCATACACTCCTATTTTTCATGATATATATAGAAATCACACCATAACCTCTCCATTTTCTTCTCTTGCAAATTAACAATATAATTGAACTCATATGTCATCTCACACTGGCTTTAACACCCTATGGTTTACGAAGACTGAGCAACTTAACATCATCAATCATTGGTCTACACAAAGAAGAGAAATCATCGATCGTCATGGTGAAAAACGTTCTCAGAAACATAATGCGAGTTCTTGTGTTCACCACCACGACCTTGAGAGCAGCATGCTTATGAAATGCAAATACGTTGAACTGAATCCTGACTATATTTATTCATACAGAAATCAGGTCTATCCTCCATACCTGTTGTATATACATTAAATCTGTCCAAAATTTTGTAAAAACTCTTGAAAATAGATGTCATGTTTCAGTTTCATTATTTTTACATCAGAGATGGTTAGTTGAACTCTTATAACTCTACATGCTTCCTTTTAAGGGTATTGTGCCATGCTTGTCGAAGTTCTTACAAAATATTTTCACTCGCCGTCATTAAAATTCTTGGGTCCGCCATCATTCTCTGCATTCCTATGTGGTGGCATCATAGCATAAAGCCTCTGAATCACTTGATCCGGGAGGATATATACCCGATAACCTTTCAAAAACCCGACTTCCTAGTTCAGACCAGTCCGCCACCAAGCTGTTTTCTTCCTCGGCATTAATCGCTCTTATACATACCTCCTTTAAGGACTTCAACACACTCGTAATAGTCTCGATCATTTCAGCATGTCGTCAATCCCTCTGGGCTTCTCATTTGGGCCCCCAAGTTATCTTTGAGGTTTAGCCATGCCTCGGCCTTTTTTGGCACGCTACGTTTTTTAATTAATGAAAGCCTAATTCCTGAAAGAGCGCCCCCAATAAAACTGGGGATTTTGAGAACATGCCTCAGGCCTTTCTTCGATTCAGGGCTCCAAGGGCTTTTCTTTCTTTTTCTCTCCTGGATCCCGGTTCCTAGAAAGTTTTCACTTTTCAATACTTTTTTCTCTTCGTTCATTTTAATTTTTTTTATGCAGCAAATCTTTAGCAAAAAATGCTCCGTAATTCGTATAGATCCTCAATCTATATTAATTTATATCTGACAGAAATCCCTCTGTTGAATTCCTACTTTTCTCTTATTTGTCAGTCAGCACAATTTTTGATAGGAACTCAAGTACCACGCCAACAAGTTTTAGTCTTTTTAATAGTTATTTAATAGAGCATTGCATTTTTATGGATTGATCCGGGAGATACTTTTCAACTATATATGCCTTCAATTACATGCACTCTCTCCTAAACCACTATGGCCCCCTCTTTTTTTCACAAGTCTTTCCAAACTAGTTGCAAAAAATATAGGGCCAAGCGAGGGAAAAGAAGCTATTAAAATCGAAAGGTGTACATATATGTTGCCCTTTTCCTGATTCAACCGCGCTGACGAGAAGTTTCTATGTTGGTTATGGTTGGCTTCTTATATATCCTGAGAGGTTCGCAACTAATGAATGCCTCTATCTTGTCGTCGGCGTATGGCAGAGAATTATTAGACTGAGTCGGGAGTATATCTGATATTCATGCAAGTGATATGGGGTTACCAAGGTTGGTGAAACGCTTCTGCTCTGTGCATGTCAAGTCCTTTGCTACATTTCATTGAATTAGCGTGTAATTTGAATATTGTTAACGTGCTTCATACATCAAATATCATCCTTGGCGTGTAACAGCTCTTAGCAGGTACGTCCAGTAAGGCAAGATGCTTTCGTACTAGGAAGACGTCCTGAACTAGAAAAGTGCCTACTGTACTTATACGTAGGCCATTCTAATTGAATACCAGTGTTTAGGCAGAGCATTGGAAAGCTAAGTCGGCCGTGGAGGAGAAGAAGGAACATGAAAAACGAGGGAGACAATGGGTACGTCGTATTCTGTGTGTCCATTCACGTAAAGTGAAAACAGGGAAGCTCATGCCACATTTGAGCAATGATGAGCCCTATATATATAAAGTGAAAACCCGTAGACCCTTGTTTTCTCGTCAATGCCAAGCGCAAAGAATCTAGTCTAGATTTCCTTTATGAAGCCTGGCCTCCAATTCCTCGCCCAAATCTGTGCATTATTAGGGTGGTGGGTGGGTCACTCTTGAAAATCAACGGGGACACAAAATGACGCGGTGCACGTACACGTACAATTTCTAATTAGAAAGATGACATTTTAACTAAATATCAGGGTCATTATTGGACACGATTGGGACGTGATGGCACTTGTACCAGCGAATTGAGGAAAGGAGTCCAGATATTTTGAACTAGCGCTTGTACTTGTAGGATCGTTTTGCACATGTTTATGAACTAGATTTGCATTGGCAGCTGATTTTAGGCCGATTCTTTCTTTGTACAAGTTACATTCTGACAAGTCATAAGCGACAACCCCCCAATTTCACTATACGTGATGACATGGTGACGCTATTTTTCTTTATTCATCTCTTTAAACAAATGAAATTTGAATAGTTTAAATCACATTATGTGATATTGAAGGCCAATACCATTAATCACACCAAATGATAGTTTTATTAGATACTGGATAGTGTGTGTTACGTACGTTTCTTCCCCTTGAGGATACCATGGTACGTACTATGCATATGGTGGATTCTTTTGGCTTTTAATTTCAGAGCAACATATATAGGACGTGGGTGGGTGAAGTAAGGATGTGGAATTTGGAAATGATTCTGGAGTTATACTTTCGTGAAACTTAATTATACCAAATTTTTTTTTTCTGAACAAATTTCAGTGACACAAAATACAATTAGACCATGACCTTCCCAAATTAAAATTGAGTGATTGGAATATCCGATTCGAGCGTCTCCAATCAATGTGAAATTCCGTGATAATGTCGACTTAACATTAAAGTATACAGAATATACCTTCAATATTTTTATGATTGTAGTATCTGACGCATATTTTTTTATTTTTTTTAATGGTTATGCTCTGTACTACTTAGCTACGATTTTGCTTCTCCTTTGGAAGCTGCAGGTCCTGAGTAAGTCAGGTGCCAGCCGAGCTATATACCATTTTTCTTGGCTCTATTACGTGTACAATATATATATATATCACTTTGAAGAACATGGGGCGGCCGAAAGGCTATGAACCTTTACACAGAGATATGTTCTACTCCAAAATATAAATATAAGATAGAGTTAATTTTTCTTAAAAATATTAAAAAAAAAATTAAAATATTTTAAAATATTTATATTATCATTTTTTCTTCAAACTAATTTATCTAACTTATAAATTAATATATAATCTAAGAATACACAACACATAAAATGATTAAATAATTTATTTAGTTTCTTGAATCTATCAAAAATAATAATCAATTATGTCTTATATTTAAGACTATTTTTTAAATCTTAACTTACAATGAATGAAGTTTCTTAAATCTATAAAAAAAAAAAATCAATTATATATTATATTTAAGCCTAGATCCCAGCAGCAATAACCTTTTATCCATCGCGAAATCCAAAAAAATCTTACTTTGAAGGCTAAAGAAACACTAGTTTACTTTAAAATAGAATAAAACTACTCTGCTCCCTCCAGCAGCAGCAGCTGCTTATAAGGGGACTCAGTTAAAGTACAATTATTGAATGCTAATTACTACTACAGTATCATCAAGTCACTATTAATTCCGTGTTTTAAAATTACATTGACAAGTGAACCCCAGAGGTACACCACTATTATTGGGGGACCATTCTCCTTCTGCACACTCACCCATATGGAGACCCATTATTTGATTTCCTTTTCTGCATTATAGTTATATAGAATCATTTAATTTGCCTCTCTGCCTCCTATTTTCTAGCTTAGCTTACTTACCATGTTAATGCCAACATCAGTGATCTCAAGTCATTATCAGCATTCTATGCAAAACTTTATTCATATAAGAGGTTCATCATTTGGGCATGCATGAACTTCAGGCGGGATTGATACCAAAATAAAATAATAAAAATACTAAAGTCATTGTCAACCTTTTAATTCGTATGCACTAAAAATACCAACATAAACACTAAGCTTTTATGAATGCAGAGGGTGAAGGGTATATTTTATTAGTTGTCAGGAAGCGTTTGTTGGGTGCATAAAGAGTTAGCAGAAAAATATTAAAAGGCATACAAGGAATGAGTCAGTGCAAAGTTGGGAGTTTAGAATAATGAGAGAGTGAGGTTGATATATAGCAATAATTGGAGTTAATATAAGGGCACAAATTAAATGATATCAGGGGTAATATTTGGAATTATAGAGGGGCGTTGGCATCAAGAAACCCTCATCGTGTCCTCTTCAAAGCAAGCACTTTGAGTGGAATCCAACTCCTCCTCAACCATTAGTGGGATTTCCCTTTCATGCACCTAACCCCTTTGAAAGCAACATATTAAACTAGAGAATACCCTTTCCCTCTCCCCTCATGTCCTACACGGTTTCCCAATTCCAGTATTCCAATATATTTCCAGATTAAGATACTCAGGTGGGCTCTGTCAAATCTGAGTGCCCAATAGTTTAGAATAACATCTCTCTGATTTTATGAGCAATTGGATGGCATGTTAGGATCGAGAATCCAATATCAACAACCCCTTTTGAATTTTTTGCAAAGTGCTCCTAATTAGTTTAATTAACATGCCCAGATCTATTCTTTCAGCTTTAACAGTCTTCAAATCTGAAATTTTAAATTCTGTGAGAATATGATTCAGATGGTAGTAGTGGAGGCGGCCTCTCCTTTCTGATTAGAAGGCTTATTATTAAAAATAAGACCACGCCTATGTCTCTTTACAGCCCTTTGTCTGACAAACGGGGTGGAAGCCCTGTAGGGAAGATGGGAGGTATTATCTGCATCGTACATCTCAATCCACTTTAATATATTTGATACTAGCAGTAATTTAACAGGTCTCCAAGGCACTTGGCTTGACCATGTCCATGTGGTACTAGGTGGTGCTTCCCAATTATTAAGTATTGTTTTTGGGATCTTATAATATAATCTGTCTTATTATTAGGAGAATAGGATAGAGGCTGTAGAGCAGGATCCCCAGTCAGCTAGATAAAAAGGAACAAAGAAACCCGTCAAAACAGAAACTATTAAGTTCATAATTACAGGAGTAGTGTCCATTTACGGATTTTAGCTTCTTCATGTTAGCTTGTGCTCCTGCATTCTTTTCCTATCTGAAACTTTTTGCCTCCTTTTTGTTGAATATAAAGGAACGCCAAAAGCCTAACAATTATATACATGGGAAGATCATGATATACAACAAAGCTCTACACACATTAAGCAGCACTAGTAAAGAAATCGTTTTTAGGATCTACTTTCGGCACCGATTGAAAGAGATCTGTTGCTAAAGTGCCCGCCATAACATTTTTGACAAGTTATTTTTTACTTTTGGTTATTTCATACTCTCCTCTTTTTGTTAATATAAAACCTAATTAACTAATTTAATTAATTAAAGAAGTTAATTAATATCATATATTTTTTCTAAAACATCATAATTATCTTTTTAATTCTCCTTCCCCCATTTACTTTGCTTGATTATATTATTGTTGAGGAAATATCAATAAGGCTAATTCAGAAAAATTTTTTTTATGTAAAATAAATCTTACAATTAGGACCAATATTAATTTTCCAATTAACTCATATATCAGGGATTGATTGTAAATGGGTTGGTTATTATTATATGGATATTTCGCACGCCTGATTTAGATGTGTTTTATGCCACTTTTAGGGTCACACCTTTGATTTCCTACTTATTTTTCATACCACTAAACCATAAGTAATTGTCGTTAGCAACATTATCCTGTATTGATAATATAAACATTGTCACCACATTTGTTACAATGCAGTAAGAGATACAGCAGTCAAGGAAGGTCATTGCAGGGCCATCCATCCACAGTTAATTAGCGTCATTAACCCAAACCAAATGGGATAAAAAAGGAAAGAAGCTTTACGGGTGGTAGGGTGTAGGGATTGATTATCTATCAGTCACATGTACGGATTTGTATAGGATCCTTGCGGCACATGACTCATAATAATTAGGTTTTGCATGTGAGAGAGAGAGAGTTGTTTTGGTTTTTTGTTTTCTTTGTATACCTGAGCGATCAGGCATTTGGTACCAAATAATACTGTATACTTTGGACAGGAAGGGAACAACCAAAATGTTTTAGAAAGAAGAAGCATCAAGTGAAACAAGGTCGAACAGAGACAATTTGGTGGGCACTGTAAACTTTATTATCCACCCACACTTTGTAACTCTGTTTAGGAAAGAATATGAAAGAAGGATAGGATAATCTCGCCGGCTGTCGAGCAACTTCGGTTGATGCATATGCTTTAGATACTTAAGCGTACGTACGTGTTATTAGAATGACTTTTAATCAATACAAATTATAAAAAAAAAACTTGATGGACAGTGGCCGCTGGTATCAGAGATCTATCCTAAATAATAAAGGTAAGTTGATTAAATATCTAAAACCGCAAATTTGTTATTCTGTGATGCTTGTGGAGCAGCTTTATTAAGGTGGCAGTTTGTGATGATCACTTTCAATCACAAAATGGCCACATGTACGACAAGTACAATTCAGAGGGGGGAATTAATGTTGAAAGTTGAAACACTCGAGTGGCATTTTGAAATGGGCAAGTAGACCATACAAACATCTCTCTCTCGTTCACTATACACATGCGCATGCAAACGTGTGGACTATTGAGGAATAAGACAGCCTCCTCAGAGAGAAGAGAAAAATCTATTTGAACTCCCCCAAAAAAGTCAAAATTATACTATTTGCTACTATTATTGAAACATGAACATGATACAATATAAAGATGCAAACCACCCATCACCAAATTTGTGGGGGTGGCCTCACTTCCTTCATTAACATAGCTATCTACAATCTACAAGTCTCAACACTTGTTAGATTCACTCTGCTTCTCTTATATTCCACCAAACGCCGTAGAAACTGCTCAACTTCTGATGGATCTTGCAAAGTGTAGGAAGCCTCTGTTTCTCTTGGCACTTTAGACACTAAAATCCCAATCCCTTGACCTCTGTTGCGTAGAACCTGAGAATGATAATCCATAATGTTAGAACGGATTAAACCAGCAAGAATAAGTGTGAAGTATATATATACGATAGAGTGATCAGTATTTGTTACCTTAAAAGCATCCTCGTCAGTTCGGTCATCACCAATATAAATCGGAAACACGTCTTGAGACTTCGCATATCCTAAAAAATGAGTTAAATGACAGTTAGGATTGACATAACTCATCACAGAAAGTTCCTCAGCACTTGTTTCAATTTGGCTTGCCAACACTCACCAAGTGACCGCAACAAAAACTCAAGAGCCTTGCCCTTGTCCCACTTGATGTTTGGACGGATCTCTAGAACTTTTCTTCCTTGGGTAAGTCTAAGTTTTGGGTAATCGTTGAGCACTGATTTTACTTGCTCTGCCAATGCACCCCAACTCTGACAAAACAAAACAGAGAAGTTAGTGGTTTGGTACAGAAATATTAAAGCATGGACGAGTAAGCAGTCTGATAGTTCTGTTGACCGGTACCTTCTCCTCAACACAACGGAAGTGCACGGACAAGCAAAACTTGTTATTCTCCACCATAGCCCCCGGAACAGACTTTGTTTTTTCTACCAAGATTTTTTCCACCTGGAAAAATAAAAATGACATGGACAAATTAAGTTTAGTGTTTCATTTTGCATGGGTTGCCAAATCGGTGGAATGGAAGGTTTTGGAGGTAAAATGACGAACCTCGTTGATCATGGGCAAGAACTGGCTCGCAGGTTGGAAGAGGACTGCTCGTTTACCCTGAAACAACGTAAGAAATTCAGAAACTAAGCACACAGAACAAAAACCTTGGCGTTTATATAAGGGCAGGTTACAGAAACTCTCTTACTTTCTTAGAGTTTCTTGTTTTTGTTGGCCCCTTGATGTCCATGCCATGGCTGCCTGCATAGTACAGTTCGGCCAGTCTTACAAAGTTATAGACCTGTGACCCAAAAAAAAAAACACAATTAATTATTATGGGAAAAAGGACTATACCACGATAATCATTACTCTGTTATTATGGGTTTTTGGCTGTCAAGAAAAATGTACCTTGTCTATGCACCTCCCAGTCACGATGGCTGTGGGAAAATGTCTGGCTATGTCCTTCACCGCTTCTCTCATCTGATTTCAAAGTAAGAACATCAAGTTATTAAGTTAGTTAGTTAGTTAAGAACACATTTTTATCAGTATGAGTTTTTCAGAGCTGGTGAGAACAAAAAAAAAAACCTTTTCGGTCATGAATGCTTTCTCGGGGTCTGCAACAATCGGGGAGAGAGTTCCATCGTAGTCGAGAAAGGTTATGATCTTTTTTCCTCTGGATTTATATATTATCTGATCAAACACGTTGAGCGCCGAAGGACGAAGAAGCTGCATATTGAAACAGTTCAGAAACAGGGTAGAATAAAAGCTGAACAGGGAAAAAAAAGGTGAAGCAAAGGGTCGTATGTTTACAAATCCCAGAACTTACGTCTGAGTTATCACAATCATGAACGGTGGGTCTGACTCGGGGCGGAGATGAAGCTCTCATTGAATCAATCCAGGAGGTAACCTTAGCTCCTCCTTTGCCGTCTCCGTCCTTAAGCCTTTTCATCATGAGCTTTTTCTGGGATTTCCCCAGAAACTCACGAAGCAGAGCCATGAATTCCGGGACCCCTGCTCCGGGAAACACTGGTGAATTCGAAATCGACAACATCGCCGCAATAACGGCATTGATTTGTGATTTCAAATCAGGGGCCATCACATTCTGGTTCGTCATCAGGTTTAGATATGAACTAGACAGAGTGTATTGAGAGTTAGGAAAGGGAAAGGCAGGGGAAAACAGAGGAGAAGAGAGATGGGTGTGGAAGTGTGGGTGTGTGTGGATGCTGTATATATAGGAAGAAACCCACTCACAAGTCACGGGCAAGGAAGGAGGTTATGTGTGTGGCTAATTTATAAAATTGGGTTTCACAGCACAAGGCCCCGGAATATCACTTATTTTTTTCTGTGTTTTGAGCAACTATATGCTAAACATAAAAGTGGATGGACCACCATGATCCTTTTTAAATTTCCCTATCTTCCTTCCCCTTACTCAATTATGGGGACTTTTTTTTTTTTTTTCCTATAACATTGTAGAATTTCATTACCTTACTTTATCCTTTCAATTCATATACAGCAGTATTTTACCCTCAATTTATAACAAGAGAATCATATGGTATGAAAAAAATCAAATTTACTTGCATTAGTATTTTCTCTCCCGTTTCCTTAATTTAAAATTGTTGATTTTTCAATGATACAAACTTTAAAATTAAAATTACCAAGCAGCGCGTCATTTTGCTTGATTTAGCAGATCTCTTTAATCAGCAAGGATTCTGAGGGCGAAACCACGACATCATAAAAAGTAGCTAGACTGAGTGAACCGGCTATATCATAATTACCATCTTTATATGGCACTATATATCAGATTCAAAAGGACGGGATTTTACAATTGAAATGCTTTGCCAACATTTTATCATAATAAAGACATTGAACAGTGGCTTTCCTTAAACAGTTTTGGCTTACTTGCCATAATGACCATGCATGCATAACTTGTGTAACTAAGGTAAACTACGCTATCTGTGTCCATGTTTGCCTTCAGAGTGACAATTCTAACCCTTGATTGGGTTCAAACCTCCAATTAACTAAGTACCAAAGAAAGTAAAAAAGCATGCACGTTGATCAATATAGATGAATATAAAATGGTTGGGGTGTGGTTTCATTATATGCATGTGGGGTAATTTAGAAATGAGAATATAGACCTTAGGGGCTAAGAAACAAATCCAAGCATGAAGGATGCAATGTAATGAATTAAGGTCCCAAATTAAACCGCCCCTTGTATAGTTCCAAAGAAACAAGCAGCTCCAACCTAACTTGTATTATGAATTTGGCTGATGCCTTCAAAACCAGCGGCATTTAATTCTTCCCTTTTAATTTTATTCCCTGTTCAACTCTCTCTCTCTCTCCCCTCTTCAAGTTTTCATATGCATGTGCATGTTACTTCTATTACCTTCTAAGGTTAAATTCATATGTATTAATTCCTTCTTCTATTTCTTCCACTTTATTAAATCCAGTGTTGAATAATATTCATTCTTCCCAATTATTGTATCCAATACTTTCTTTTCATTTGACAGTATCAAATCTTACCGGTTTTCCTTATTCAATGACACGTTTTTATGATATTCACATAACGCGTGTAAAGAAAAGTTATATATTATATATGTACGAAATGTTTTTTGTATCTTCGTGCGTAGATCATATTCTGATACAGAGAATATAGCTAATTATGTTGCTTTGCACACTTCAATTAAATATTAAACACGTATATACGCTGCCAAACTTCAGTATAGAAACATATGGGCAGGGCTTACACACCAATCTCTAGTTCGCTGTCATTTATTTGTCTGCAAACATTTTTTTTAACAAAAAAACAAAGAACACTGTGATGGAATAAAAGAAATGGGAAAGTCTAAAAGTCGTGTGGGGTTGGCGAATACGTAAATCTATAAACTTTGAGAAAATAACTTGTTTGGTTTGAAAATATGGTAGCTTCCTTCTGCGGAAGGGTGAATCTGAGAGGTATTGCTTGATTCCCCACTACATATACTTTTCATCACACAGAGCTAGCTTGCAGAGTTTCAAACGGTGACGCTTTATAATGTATATACATAATACATGCATTCATTTTATTCATAAATTGATAGCCAATATAATATAATGGATATCATAAATTAGTATAATAGAAATATATAATCTAAGTCACAAGATGTGCTTAAAAATAAACTGATGACATTGAAAAACAAAATTAAACCATAAACTTTTTTGGCAATACAGTAAATGAATTGGAGGGTAACATTGTTACCGTAAAAGAAAATGCACGTTCATAGAATTAAAATAGCAGCAGCTGGGACCTAACGTTCCTAACTCTGACTCAGTTTTTGTCAAAAGAAAAGTCTCACCGTGAATAAAGTGCAAGGGAATAAGGTAACCGACCCTTGTCTTTATATCTTTCGTTTTTTTCTTCAGATTTTCAACATCCAGCCATTGTGATTCTCTTGCTTGATCAGAACCTTAAAACTAAACATGGCTTCAGATGCTTTTTTGCCACCCTGCTCTAATAATAAGAATTAGGCACATGTTTAATTGATTCTCTAGCTAAAACTGTCTTTACAAGCTTCCATATATATATATATATATATATATATATTCGGTCCCCTTTTTAGCACATTCAACAAAAAGGTTCCAAGTTTTCTACAGGCAAATCCATTCTCCATTATTTGAACCTAAACCGGAGACCTCATAAGCAAACTAAACTCACTGGTATGGAACTTCGGGAGCTTTAACTCTCCATTTCCCCCCCGGGGCCCACCCCCAACAGAATTATTATGAAGTTTTGAAAAGAACTAATCGATTTTTTAAGCAGTTAATGTGCAAGTTGATAGAGGATAACACGCACCCAGGAAAAAAGATATGGGAAAAGCTATTGATTTAGTAATAAAAAATTAGGGGCTTCATTTGTGCACGGTGGATGCTGGGGGAATATATACACACACACACACATATTTGACCAATAGTGGTTTTGGGGTGTGCATAATTGGAGAAAGCAGAATGAGATTGAATAATGGAAAACAGAGGACTTGTGTGGACTAAACTGCCATAACTGCTTTATGATAATTATGGGACGGCGAACTGTGGTAAGTACTATTTGGATTCAAATCCTTGTCGCTGTTGTTAACGTATCATAAAAAAGTCAAATAATCTGACCAAGCAAGCTTCCAACTTCCAGCCCCAAACGACAACTAGTACTGTATTAGCCCTGTCATCAATACACGACAAGAGCGTTTTAACAGCTTTTTCCCTGGGATGAATCTCCCCCTTCTCCTGTTCACAAAATTTTCCCAGCTGTCCTTGTCCCTCATTATTGTGTTTCGTTTGTGCCCCATCATATTTTCATATTGATTGATTGGTTCCTGTGGGACCCTACAAACTTTATACTTCCACGTATATGCATCGTGCACTCCTTACAATTGGGCCACTTCTAGTTCGCGGATTCTATTGGGTGGCCAACTTGAACTTATTTTTACCTTTACCAGTTATGGGCCCGTTTGAAATAGTAGAAGTGGCTTTTGTTTCTGATAGATTTTTTTTGATGAACTTTTTTCCTAATGGACTTTTTCTAATATGATTTGTGTTTGGGATAACGGTGACAAAAGTGACTTTAAAGTATGAAACAAGGAGATGTGACTTCACAAAAAAAGTAGCTTTAAGGTCTGAAGCCCATCAAAGTCTGAAGTTATACCAAACCATTAATAATCTAGTTTCTATTTTTGCTAAGCTTCTGATGAACTTATTTGAGCTTTTGAAGCTATCCTAACCCAATGAGATACAGTTACAGACAGATTCTGAGTAAAGGAGGAGGGGGTGGCTCTCCATCAAAGAAACATACTTTTCTTTCAATCCCATTTATGGGTTCCTTCTATCATATTTTACGAAAATCAATAAAAATATTAAATTTCATCAATATATTATATTAAAATTTAATAACTTATTAATTTTAACCTTCTTTAATATACACTCTACTCTATACGTATAAAATTTACGCAATAATAAATAAATAATAAAATAATATATTCATATGTTAGTAACACTTGATATTGGTAAATATATATATATTTTTAAAAAAAAAAAAAAAAAAAAAATCTTACCTGACTTATAAATAAGAGTATATGAGTACTTCAATTAATATTCATCTTCCTTTATCACGATTGCTATGTTTGGTTGGTTGACATGAGCACATCCCTCACGGCCTCACCATATGATCACAAGTTTGAACAACATTAAGAGTATTCCTCTTCCTTTATCGTTAGTTTTGTCCCCGAGCCCACACCTCCAATCATTCCTTCGGCTTGAAATAAAAAATTACGAGTAGGAGAGGTTAACTGCTGCCCCTTCATTTTAGGAACTTTTTCAAATATATTTTTTATGATTCTTTGGATCATTAGATTCTACACGAAATAAACAACATTTTGATATCTTATGGGTAACAAATATAGTTGTTTTTCAATTTTTTACGATTTTTCAAAGTTTAAAACTCTAAATCAAAAAGAAATTACACACTTTTAAACTCTTAAATATTTGAAAAGAAGAAGAGGAGTACTTTAACCATTTTATTCTGTCTTAGATCCAAACAACCCCATTATATATCCTTTTAGGTCATTTTTTTCTTCCAGCGCATGGAATCCTTCATTGATTAATACTCCTATGTTGTTGATGTGAAACGAACATTTTTAGGTTACCACTTGCTCAACTTGTCTATTGTCTTTTTTCTCCTATCGTTTAATTTAATCCACTTTCTTCTTTTTTTCACTTTTAGATCACACGTTCAGCATATACATAAGCCAAAAAATATTATAGAAAATGTCTAATCTCGTACAAAGCGTCCAAGCAGCGAAGAGTTATCTGCGACCCAACTGCATGTGTGTGTGTATGTGATGTTAAAATTATAGTTTTATGAGCTACAATTAATTAAAATACGAGGACGGAAATATGAATTGCCCAATGCAATTGGGATATTTTGTTTTGTCAGAAGAATGAGACTAGATGCAATATTTTTATGAAGAAGATATAGGGAACGAATGACAATATATTTATGGTTTGTGTGGGATCGAATGCCCGTGGATTCAAAATGTGCATCATTACGAATCAAAACGCTTGTAGCTTAGTGGTATGAGAGTTATCTTTAAGTGGGAGGTCGCAGGTTCGATTCCGCTTGAAACTTTAGGTTGTTGGTGCCAACCCCTTTAATTAAAAAAATGCAGTATTACTTTGATCCTGGTACGTTTATTTGGAAAGAATACTAATGAGAAGTTATCCCACTAGGTGGAGGTATGGAGCGGGTTCTCTATCAAAAATGAAATTTTGGATAGATTATTAATCAAAAGATCCCGCGTAACCTCATTGAGTATTTGTTTCGGTCTTCTTCAACCTCTTTTTAGAAGACTCAATATTACTTAATCAACCCTCCTCACCACTACATTCAATGATATTATTTAAACGTGTACAAACCACCATAAACTATTAAAACAATCTTAAACGATGACTAGATTAAAACGTCCAACAACTTGAGAGACGGTCATCAATTTAATTTTCAGCCGTAAAAGTAAAACCATGGCTATAAATCAAGGTGGAGAGAGATATGATGTAGGGGCCAACTTAAAAGAAAGATCACCGGACAGAGCATAATAGTTTTCATGCACCTTTCTTATATTATGGGTCCTGATCAAACCCCAGGACTGATGATAGCCAGCATCCATAGATGATAGATCCCTAGTCTCCTTTTTGTTTTTATGCCTAAAGATGCTACCATACCATGCATGAACCTGTACGACGGGGCAATGATTTATGCGTATACATAGAGATCAGGAATCCAATACGTTTAAATTATGAAGGGTACAATCACAATATTCTGTAATTTATGGCCTGATTTCATTTCGACAATTGTTTAGTCTAAGATTTCGATTGTTAATTATATATGAAGTTTAAAGGTAGCTGTGAACAAAAACAGCCTGGATGTGATGAAAAAAACTCAGAATATATCGATGTGATGACTGATTGGAGCGGTTTTTGCTAGGTTAGGATAGCATATTAAGTCCCAAAATTATTCCCAATAGAGCAGCTAGCGAGGCTTTTGTTTCCATTTCTTGGTTTAAGTTAAAAGCACAAAGTCACATCCAAAAATTCTTTTACCTCTTTTTGTTTTTTTGACACGGCAAGTATAGTTGATGTTATAGGATGAGAATGGTGACGGAAGGGAGAAGAGGACGAGAAAAGCTAGAGCTGATTCTCTATGATCTAAGGATGGCTCAATGATCGATCACACCTATATGCTTTTAGGAGTATATTTGTGGGGGATATAATTGAAATCAAATATAGAATCTGAATTATTTGTGAGTTGAGTAATAATGGTCTTGCAAGAATAAGAGTGCATGTCCTCCTTAATTTGAGCCATTCGCTCTTCCATTCACGTACGCCTTTGTTTCACATCATACGACAATTATATTTATATTTTTAAAATAAAAAAGAAGAAGAGTTAAAGGAAAGAAAAGAAGAGTACGTACGTACCGTGAAAAACAGAACCAGCAAGACAGACATTATATGCACTACGATGACGATGTTGTGGCATAGAGGAAGAGAATCTAAAGGACACACACAAGAAATTAGATATATATCTTCAATATTAGCAACGCTGTTAATTATATATATAATAATTTTTACAATGTTAAATGAAAAAATTATAACTAATTCCTACAAGAAATGTCTTCAAGGAAGTATATATATAATTTCTGATATTTGAGTTTTTTAACGTACTTTTACAATTTTTTGACTCAAAACAATTTAATTCTAATAATTTTTTGACTTGGTACAATTCAATTTTTATAATTTAATGGCTCAATAAAATATAAGGATTGTTTTGTATTAAATCAAATTTGAGTGATGCGAAACAATTTTAAGGATTAAAAGTTATGTTGTCTAAAAAAAACTTTTAAGATTCTAGAGCTCTGGCCATTAACTGAATGGCAAATTAAAAGAGAGTGCCGGACACGTTCAAATTCCCCTTAAATCCCATGCATGCGATGACCCCAACCTAACAAGTTAGGTTTCTCTAATCATCCTTCATAATCTTTAAATTATGTCCGTCTAATCAATCTGAAAGTCACATCATCAAGTTATACTCCTTAGATTTTTCTCTCATTTTTTCAATCAATAGTACAGATGAGCTCATAACAAAATGGATGATAAGATTATCTCCTTCCCAATCTTTCTCTGTCCCCTCTCCGATTTTAAATGTATGATCTAATTTAAAATTTAAGTTCATATTACACTACTAAGTAAATCGTATATATAAGATCAGAGTATCAGTTAGGATATCTTTTTATCTAGAGACACAAGGAAATTTAATTTAGGAAACAAATATACACAGCATATATAAATTTGAAATCTCTTACAAGATATCTATTTTTGACAAGCAATATAATGAGACGGTATCTATGATGGTTGGTGCTGGAAGAAAACTTTTGAAATTCAAAATATTTAAATTACACATGTTAATAAATTTAAGTATTTTATTTACTAAGATTAAGATGCTAGAAATATTTGATCATAAAATTGCAGTGATTGATATGAAAATCCACAAAAACTAGAAGAATAATACGAGAATGAATTAATTGCATTACGCCAGAATTTTCCAATCATGAAATCAAACCTTGATATTTTTCCACAAGGCATTGGCAAAAGCTCTCAGACAGACCCCTTTATGCTTTCAATTCAAGTGCTTCGCCCCTGGCTTTCACTAAGCTCTTAATTTTCCAATGCCCTGTTCACCAATCACACACATATATCGAGATATTTTATGTGATCAAATTTTAAATTTATTTTTTATGTATATTCATAAATTTTTTATTATTTTTTTTTTTTCATTTTCGTGCAGATAGATCATGGACGAATAAAATTCGAACTACTGATATAAAAAATGATGCACACATACAAAGGGTAAACAACTGAAATAACTACCAGGAAAGGGAGAGAGAATATCGGGGCCCCAGGAGTGGAAATGATTGATGAGGGGCCCACAAGAGGCGTGTGGTATGCCCACTAAGCCCAGCATCACCTCAATTTCTTATTTCTTTATCTTCTTAGTTATAGTTAATATAGGTAAAATTATTACAATTTTATTTATGGGGTTTAAACTTTTACCGTATTATTTGAGTAAGAAGAAGAAGATTCCTACACACATAAAATGTTGGACCCACATATATATATATAATTAGCGTTATATATATATGTGGGTTCCCACTATTTGTGTGTGTGATACGTTAATACATTTCTCCTATAATATGAGAAGTGTTTTTCCCTTCATTTATTATATGAAACTAGACTTATAAATAGAATTAGAATATTACCTTTTTAGCCTCTAATCGCAGATAGGGAATCTCCTAAATTCCTAATAGAGGCCTCTAATTAATATGCCCATTGAATCCATATTTCATATTTAATACGAGTCCTTTTGATTGGAGTGTTTCCGGAGCATCAATTGGTAATACCATCATTATAATAAGTCATGTTGCATCCCCTTAACTTTTTTTTTTTTGCATATACTCTCTTTAATTTTTAATATAAAATATATTTATATAATTTTATTTGATTAACTAAATTTGTTGGTTTAATTAGTTAATATAATATATATTTTAAAATTCTCTTGTCATTTTTCTTAATTTTTTCATTTCCTCCGCTCTATATAATTATCGTTGAGGAAGAATCAATAAGAGTATATTAGAAAAATGTTAACAAATATATATATATAAAAAAATGTGTCTTATATTTATATTTATGATCAAAATTAACTCCCCCATAATATATTTTATATTAAGCAGCAGATCAGAGGGAGTATTATTTACAAATATATGTGCTCAATTATAATATGTATGGTCCATTTGATGCCTCCAGGAAGCTTCGATACTGCTCTCATCCATCCATTAAATTATGACCTCGGATATGAAGTTGCCATTATTATTTTATGAGAAATGATTCGGAACATTCTAATCAAATGAACAAACAGCATATAAATATTCTCATAATCCAGTCTTAATCAAAGAGCACTCTATTGATTTGCATCTTCCTCTCCCTCCCTATGTGTTTGCTGTTTGTTTATTACTCCTACGATTTTTTGTTTTGTTTTTGCCAACAGTTTATTACTACTACAATTAGTGCTTGCCGCATTAACTATATATAATGCTCCGATTCGATCGATTGAATTAACATTTGATGCTCACAATGCAGCGAATTAAACCCAGTAAAATTAATAATTTGGAATTTAAAAATTTGGAGGAAGAACGTTGTGGAATATGCTGAGATATATTGCTAGAATCCAAGTGAAAATAATTCTGTGTTCATGTGGCTCAAATCACTGGTGATGGGTGGCCTAGAATAACGTACAAAACGAGATCTGTGACACTGGCATTTTCTGTGATCGCAGTTCAAAGCTATGTGAGAATAATCATGGTTAAACAAATAATAAAAACAAGAACGACAAAGTTTGGGTGCAAAACAAATCGTGAAGAATCGTTTGACGGGGTTAGAGAATTTGAAACCCAATTCCCCCCCGAAGATAAAGTTGAGAGGGTGACTGTGATTTTCTGCATGATGTGATTTCATCCCTAACCAGCAACCAAACACTTATGAATTGAAGAGACTCGTCAACTTTTGCTCACTACACTCATATTTGGAATCTTGGACCAAAGTACATTAATTAAAAGCTATTTTTTGTGTGTGTGTTATATATATGCATGTATTATTCCCTTTCCTTTACCACTTTTTCAACAATTTAATTTATTTATTATATTCCTCCCTTCTTTCACATACAACCAAAAACGTACGCATGCGTTGCAAGTTGCCTCCCGCAAAAGGAAAAAAAAAAAAATATCTCAAAATCTCTCTTTATTTCTCTTGTAATCCTATATTTTATTTGATTAATTTCTTGGAAACACCTTTAGATATCATTTTTCTTAGCAACACGCATTAACTAACTAATAGGTCCAGCACCAGATACTATGCTTATGATCCAAATATCGACGAATCAAATCATCCTAGAAAAGAATAATAAAGAATTTATTTTCAACCGGCCAGATCGAGGCTAGAAGCTATATAGAATTATCTATTGAATCAAATCTCATATGATCTAGCTACCAACTATACCATTGAATAAAACATGATAAGAAAAAGGTAATTAAAAGAGTTAGAAGATGATGTGAAGAGTTCCTATACGTGAATGTAATTCACATTCATATAAGCAATATATATATATATATATATATATGTAAGTCCAGAGACAAGAATTTGAGAAAGAGAGAAGTTAAAAATACAAAAACCAAAAAGGCAAAAACAAAAGAGAGAGAGAGGGCGATCATTAAGGAACAAATGAACGAAAAGGATTAATTAAACTATACATGGACCGGCCTTTCCTTAATTTCCCGAAGAATTAACAGCCAAATCAGGCAAAGAAAGTTATTGCACTTGATGGCGACCCCAACAAAAAAGAAAAAGGCATATATCTTGTAATAATTCAAAGTGAATACTGAAATGCTCTTGGATCACTATTTGAACTCAAGGCCTCTTTTGGAAAATCTGCTTCGAAACATAAATAAATACACAAATTCTTGCAAAGTGGGGCATGCTTTTGTATCAAGTAGTTAGAAAGAAAGTACGAGTATATATGAGCTTAAAACCGTGGATTCAAGGCTGTTGTTAAATATTCTTGTAGACCCAACATTTTTTTTGTCCTGAACGCTGATCATTTAGAGTTGCTAGAAGACATTTTCTTGCCCTGATTTTCACCTTTAATTGACCACATTATTAAATGTAATTTACGACGAACTTTTTCCAAAATGAATGTGCATGACAATGACAGAAACAGCTGATAGAATCGGAAGTTGGTTTTCAAAACAATGGGTTTCAAGTTTTTTAAGGTTCCCCCACCCCCAACTTGATCTCCTTCCTCCTTTCTCTTATAATAAGTCCTATATATCCAATTTTTCCCCTTTATTTTGTCTGAGTCGAGATATAGGAAATCTAACAAGAGGCTTAGTGGACCATACCGTGATAGATGGGGTCAATATCGGATATCAAAGCTATATTATTTATTTATTTATGCATTATCACAGTCAATATGGGATCATCCATCCTAGTCACTTTTGTTTTTAAAGGTTATGGATCATTTATGGGGTCTCAAAAGGGTTTATTAACATAAATTGAGATATAAATTTGCTTACATACATATCTCATATACCGTAAATCACGATTGAAAAGCTACTTGGCTTCAATCATTATTCTAAACAAACACGAATTCATAATATAAGATCATCAATGCTGGAAATGACAACTAGTGGGAATTGGCTTTAGGTTCGTAAAACTGCTGGCTACGACCCAAAAAAGGAAAAAGCTAAGAACGTTTGGATAAAAGCATATACTTAGGATATATAACTATTATAATGGGTGAATAGTATAGAATGAGTCAGCATGCGCTCAAAAGTTCTCCTTCATGCGTGCGTATTATATGGACATGTTTGATTGTTGATGTAACGTGATAATGGAAAATTGTTGGTGGTGTGTTGGCGCATTAGCGGGGCGCATTAGCGGATATCAACCCATCCATCACAAATCCATAAACCCTAGTCATTGTATATATATGGACATCCATGTAATACGCACAATATACCCATCCTTCATTTCTCTGTCTAAACTATAAAATGTTATCCCGTGACTAGAAATTCTTACAACGCGTATAACATGCACATAAACGAGGTTGTTTTCGAAAGGTGAAAACGTTGGAGGTTGAAATTACTGAGGAAATAAACCAACTTAAGCCAATTTATCACCCTTTCTTCTAGGCATGTCCAAAAACCGAGTTGGAAGCCAACCCGAGGTCTGGCCCGATATGACCTTGGGTTGAAAAAATCAGCCCAAGGTCCGGGTGGCCCGAACTTGAAATTTGGATCGGACGGACCATTTGGATTCTTGGGACCAGTCCAAGTAGTCTAGTTTTTTTTTCTCACTTTTTTTCCAATTTTTTTTCCTTCTTGAATGTAATATTTTAGCTCTTGTTTCACTTGACTTCCTAAAGTAGTAAAAAGTGATTCATATAAATTAAAAAGCACATTAGGATGTCCAGACTCCAGTGAGTGGCTCAATGTAGTGGTGATTTTTTGTTTTTTTTTTAAAAAATGACCTCGGGATTGACAGGGCCGTCCAGGGATCTAAGCCCCGGACCAAGTCCACTCCAACCCGAAGACGATTTGGTCGGTCCGGTCATATTTGTCTTGGACCGTTTTTTTCTTCCCCTGGACTGGACCTCGGATTTTTTGGACAAACTTACTTTCTTCTACAGGATCAGCACGGTCATCTCAAGGGAGGAACCACATCTGCAGGACGTGTCCCCCCCCCAATTGGCTCCATTCTCCCTTACGAGCCCAAAATCTATGGACTGTCAAAAAAGTATGTTCGGGCACATGTTGGGCTGGGCCTTAAGTCCCTGTCGTCAATTTAAAATGAAGCTAACTAATTCCAATAGGCTTAAAAATTGGCATCTCATCCGACACAATAACAACTTATCATTGGTTAGCCTCATATACAATTATACATATTACATGAAGAACTGTCAGTGAACCACTGATATGAGAGCGAGTGTCCATCCAAATTATTATTCACAATGTCCTGTCACTCCATCACTGATCCTCATCTCATTAGATCGAACAGAGTCTGTGTTTCTCTTTGGATCCTGGCTCTATGTAAACCCAGGCATCTTAACAAAATAGTTAAGAGTGGCGGAGGGATCGATCGTGGGGCCATCTAATGACTGAAATGTTTTTTTTTTAAAAAAAATATGTCAATTATATGATGGTACATCTTGTACCAAACATGAAAGAAGGAGATGATTGATATTCTGGTGATGTGGGTGTAACATCATTCTTAAGTTGTTTACAGTGGATGGATGGGATCCAATCCATCATTAATTGCATATTCAGCAACCACCCCCGTCTGTTATTGGACTCGAAACTGCTTTTCAGATGGTAAATAGATATATGGACATACATTATTATTATCATTATTATAGAAATCGATCTTCAATTATTATTAGAGTGGGGAGGTGGATCTTGTCAAAAATATTATTCCGGTGTCAATTGCCCACCCTCAAAAGCTACCATAACGTAATGATTGATCAAGCGCATTCATTTTCACACAAACTTAGTTCGTGAAATGTTGGCTTCCCTTCTTCTTGACCTGACAATGCCAGTTTCCTGTTTGAATCATAACAGATTGAGAAGACCATTTAATTTCCTGAAACTATAAAGTGAAGAAATGGGGCGTACGTTAACTTCCAAGCATGTTGGCATGGCAGGTAGTTGATTTTGTTTGCTTGGATTCTGCTTAATTTAGTAGAAGTCAGCTGCTGCATTTGCAATGGATCGATAGATCAGTTGCTATTATAGGATGGAGGAGTATAGTGAAGGTAGGGTTGCTTGGCTCCTAAGCTTCCTTTCATTAAAAGGCTAACCAGGAGGGGCCAGCCAGCTCTGATGCCTCTATCCCCTTTTAATCATGCCCTACAAATTAAAGCACTTCTTCCATCGCTGGCTACTGCTTATCCTGCTCTATTTAATTTGGCACACTAACACACTACATAGTGGCGGATCTAGGATTTTAGATTTGTAGGTGCACAATTAATGGTGAGATTTGAGGGTTCGGGGGTAGCGCCCCGATTTTTTTTTTAAAGAAAGTTTTAAACGCATTAAAAAATAAAAGATTATAAACAATAAAAAAATAAAAAATAAACTTAATATAAAATAATGATAATCAAGAGTCAACTCACCTTTACATCAGAATTATTACAAAAGCATTATTCCTGAAACATGTTGTAACCTATAAGCTAACTCATCTCAATGCTTCCTCTATCGAAATCTATAAGATTATTTCTTTTTTCATATAGGGACACTAAGCAACTGAAGCTATGATTTTCAATTCCAAAGCAACTAAACAATTCGCACTTTATGTCAATTTAGTAAGTAATCAGTAAGTAATCCAAAACAAGATAAATTAACATCTAAAGAATGAAAAGACAGCATTTGTAATTCATAAACTATGGATAAGTAAACTAAATGAAATGCTTCTAAATATTTGTTTTGCGTCTCCTTCTCTCAATGAAAGGTCGGTCGCTCAACTCGCAGAGTGCATCCTCTTAAGGTGCAGCGCACCCTTATGTGGCGGGTTCGAAACCTCTTGAGTGCAGTTTTTGTGCAGCAGGAATCAAACAGGGGTCATGCCAATCAACTCTATAGAGTTATAACCAACTAGGCCACCTAATCAACTTGATATGTATCCCTACAAAATATATATATATATATATTATGAAAATTATGAAAATTTTAGTATCTGTACTTGCCCACACTTGCACCAGTGTGGGTCCGCCACTGACAATACATCTTGTGTTAATATTAACAGGGCTAAGAGACAATTTTGTCCTAAAAGTTTTTTGGGAGGCAAATTTGCTTTAGAAATGTAAAAAATATAGTAATTTTGTCTTTACTATTATCCTAATTAATTTTGACCGTTAATGGATTAAATATGATGAGCTGACAATCCACATGTCATCTAAGTCATTTTTTTAAGATGAAAATTTGCCCCAAAAATTTTAAATCTAACCTTGAAAAAAAATGAAGTAGAAGACACATAGATTTCCTCGGCAAATTTGCACCTTAACAAAAATGATGTGGACTATCAGGTCAATATATTTGATTAATTAATAATCAGAATTAACTGAGATTATGATTGTGGCAAATTTGCTCTTATTTTTGTCACTTTCAGGACAATTTTGCCTCCCAAAAACTAAACTTCCATACCAGAATTACCTCCTTAACCCATATTAATATATGCCTCCACCACCACCACCACTAATTCCTTGTTTGGGCTTCTTTAGGTGCAACTGTAACTTTGTCAATGTGTGTGACGCAGCAGGCACGCAATCCCTTTTTACTCGGACAACCTTTTACTCTCGCTACTTGAGTCTTTGTCTTTGTGTTTTAAAAAGGAAGTGCTTTACCCCACCAATCTTATATAAGATATAGTTAATTTTTTTTAGAGATATTAAAGAAGCTGAATAAATTATTTTAAAATATTGATATCTACCTTTTTTTATACTAAATTAATTTGTCTGACTTATAAATGGATATATAATCAAATAATACATGAATGTATTACAATTAACTAACTTATTTAGCTTCCTTAATCTCTTTTTAAAAAAATTAATTCTATGTATCTTATATTAAAGAGCAGCGTATCTCTTTTCCTTGGATTCTAAATGGGTGTAAAGACAGGACATGTGTGATTCCTTTGAATTTTGTTCTCACAATATTACTTTGATCTGTCGCCGACATAATAAAAGGTAAAACAAAATGGGCTTGACTTTGAATCATCAAGGTGAAATGAAATGGCAAAAGGAGGATGCGGGTAAAAGAATAGATGTGGCGTATTAATGAAAAGAACATAAACTGTCTGTTATTAGAGGGAATATAATGATGAGAAAATATATATGGGAATATATGAAGCATAGGTCTGAGAGGGAGAACATATATAGAAAATTAAAACATAATAAAGCTATATATATATATATATAAAGAGAAAGAGAGGGTGGTGCATGAATCATAATGGGCAGAGGGGACCATTTCCCCAGCTCTCGAGTGGAAAACCCACCCCCTTAATCATTCCTCCTTCACTTTCGGGAGTTTCACTTCATCTTTTCCTATAATGTAAAGTATTATAGTCTTTTCTATGTTTATTTTCCATATGCATCTAACCTGAAATTTACACGCATGATTCAAAATACTAATATTCTTATTTCAAGATATGTCAGCAACTTTCACTTTAGCGGGTCTAACTTCTTCCTTTCACACCTCATCACAGTTTATGCCCTTCCTACACTTCACTACCCACCATGGTTGTCACTTGTGGTGCTACCACCCTTATTTTCCTCCTGCATTATGATAATAAAGGATCTAGATGCCTGCCGAAGAAAATTTATATCACACCCTTTTATTTATTTATTTTATAAAAATCTAACCAACGCAGATAATTTGAGCATTGTCAGGAGCAATTCTTCCAAAGATAATTTCTACTTTTCACATGTACTTAAACTCGTGACCCGTATTTAAGTAGTCAAAAAAGCCCTTTCCAGTAGACCAAATTATTGGTACCCCCCCCCTTCTATATGTAAACTACTTTATTAGATAAAATATAACGCTCTTAAAATATGTCCTGTCTTTGATCTAATTATAGGCCTAACATTTTGCACTACAAACTATGTCCTATAATTAAAACCGAAGGAATAATAATCGTTTAGAAGGAGAAGGGCCTTGGGACCTAAAACTCACCGCCACCTTCCTGCAGGTCCCCCAACCATGCTGGTGTCAAGTCTTTAATGTGTATACATTATTCCGAGAAAAGGAAATTGCCCCATGACGTCCCCCAAAATACACACAACATGATACAACTAGAAAAAATAATTATATAAATCAGTTTATCAGAAACTTCTGTTAAGATTTGTTATGTGTATGAGAGTAAATCTTGAGTTTTTTTGTTAAATAAAGGGAGCAAAGAGGTGGTGCAGCGCCAAACAGATAATCATATATATATTAACACGTGTGTGCACGAGTGCAATATGGAGATAACCCATCCGTGGCAGCAGGAAGCAATTTGTGTGAATGATTTCACCTAATGTAGGCACCATTTGATCCCAGGAGATCTAAGCACAATCATAATAACTTTGAGCAATGAACACTGTCACCATTTAAATCAAATTTGATCAGACCGACCAGTAGTCAACTGGCATTAATTGATGGATCATAAACAGTTTTGTAGACCATATTTTAATCATTTCACCAATTAACCCCAACCTAACAAAGCATCCTAGCTACCTACCTAATACTCCTTACAATTAGTTTGATATACACTTTCTTTTTTATCCAGAGAATTAGGATATATTTGATACTGGTGCACACAAGCACCACAAAAACAGCTACGGATGATGAGTAGTTGCTCTCCATATATTACTTTCTTTGGAACTCCATTTTTAAAAAAAACATGCACATAAAATACAATATTCACATACACATTAGCAATGAAAGAAGAAGAACATCATGGTCTTCTTTATGTATCCACATGCATCAATATCTGGCTAAACTTTAGTGGCATAAATTGTTTTATTCGGTTTAATTGGGAAGTTTCCTTTATTGGCACGTGTTAGAGAGTAATGGCGCTGCCAGCAGTTGGTAACTTTGGTAGTTAGTTTTGTACCGTAAAGCACGTGACCTAATTTGTGCGCAGCGAGAAGAATGAATTATGGTTGACATTTAGAAGAAAAAAACTAGCGCGAAGTATTAATGTAGAGGCAGGGGACCAACTGACCAAGCCATGAGATGACAGAGCTTTTCTTTCTTTAAATTCTCTCACCAGAAAGTAAGCGGGTTCCATAGAATAGAAGGGCCAGTTCGGTGGTTGAGAGTTGAGACAGAACGCATATGTATCAGAGGATCAGACTTTGGAGCATAGCATACATGGTCGAATGTTTGGGCAAAAGCAAAAAAAGTACTTTTTACTCTAAACCATGGTTTTGGTAGAAGCCACCGATTGCAGAAGCACTTTTTTACCTTAAACCATGACTGACTTGGGGAGTTAAAACCATGGTTCTTGAAAAGCCAATTTTTTTTTTCCTTTTCCATAACTATTTTTCAAAATCACTTTATTCACTCTTTCTCCAAAAATATTGTTCAACAGCTAATCCAAACACGCTAAGAAGAGTAATAGTAGTATCTGGTGTGGGCTCACAATTGAGGGAGGCCATCATTGGATCATGAAGCAGCCTCACGGGCTTTTAACTTTCCCTCGTTCAATAAACGTTACTTTGTGAAGCACTAACAGAGGATCTCAAGAAAAGTAGATGTTCTGTGGTGATCCCCAATTCAAACCGTGGGGACCAGAAACCACTGTGACCTGTGAATCTGTGATTGAATTAAGAGAACGCCTCGATAAAGCCTACCAAGCATTGCATCCCCAAGCTGTCACTTTGCTTACCTTTTCCTTTCCATCAAACCTAAACATTTCCTCTGAGCCAAAAAAAAAACCTAAACATTTCCTCTGAGCCAAAAAAAAAACCTAAACATTTCCTAAATCCCCCAAACTCTACCTCCTCCTAAATATTCAACCAAAGCACAAGATCTGAGATATCACCCCCTTATTCTCCTAAACCAAACTATCATCCTCATGAAGCCCAGAGACGCCAAGCCTGCTCCTTCTGCAGATCTCTTAGTATGTTTTCCTTCTCGAGCTCATCATCTCACTCTCATGCATAAGCCCATTTGCAGTCCGGCCAGGCCTTCCAACTCCGCCAAACGCCACCTCAACCACCACCTTAAGAAATCAGCCACCAGAGGTGGTGGTGGTCAGGCTAGTCCCATGCTATGGTCCAAAACCAAGTCCATGGGCTCTGAGATTGCCGAGCCAACCTCTCCTAAAGTCACTTGCGCCGGTCAGATCAAGGTCAGGCCCAAAACCTCTGCTTGCCGGAGCTGGCAATCGGTGATGGAGGAAATAGAGAAAATTCACAGCAACAGAAAACAGAGGAAGCGATCCAGTTGGGCTGACTCTTTCGGTTTCAAGAAGGAGATAATGCAGTTCTTGACTTGTCTCCGAAGCATAAAGTTTGACTTGCGATGCTTTGGATCATTCCCCGAGGCTGAAGCCACCACTGAGGATGAAGAAGAAGATGAAGACGATGGGTTTCGAGAAAATCAAGTGGGTGTGGATGAGAGCGACAACGAAGCTTCCAGAACCGTCTTTTCCAAATGGTTTATGGTGCTGCAGGAGAATCAAAACACTGGGTTTCACAAAGAAGACACGAAGCAGAAAGGTAAAGTGGAAGACGATGGATCAGAGGCGGAGCCCACTGTTCCTCCACCGAATGCTCTGTTACTGATGCGGTGCAGGTCGGCTCCGGCAAAAAGCTGGTTGCAAGAGAACAGAGAGGGAAAAAGTGTCCAAAAAGAAAAAGAAAAAGCCATTGATGAAGAAGTTGATAAAGACAAAATAGAGCTAAAGAAAGGGAGGAGTCTGAAGTCGTTAATGGATGAAGAGAAGAGAAAGAGAGAGAATTTGATGGTGATGAAATATGACTCTAACCCTGATTTTTACGAAATTTCATCGGATATTGCCAAAGAGACATGGATTGTTGGGGGAATAAGCGATCCTTTGTCCAAGAGTCGTAGTTGGAAAAGATGATGATTCACTTCTTACTTCAGATATACTCTTTTCTTTAGCTTTGATTTCCAACTATGATGAGGTTTGTGCCTTTCTCTTCCCGAAACTAGGCTTGTGTGACCCCTGGGAAAGCTAATAATTAGTTCCAAGTTTTAGCGTTTTTGGTTATACTTAATACTATTAGTTCATATAGTTTAATTTCATAAAACCTGTACAGCTTTTTAATCCCTTTTCCTCAGATCTTGCTGGCAGTACCTGTATGAAGAAGTTGTGTACTCTGTTTTGTAACGAGTTATGAATTTAAACGAATATATGATTTTCTTTTCCTCGTTCTGTTTCTTTAAGAACGATTATTTATGGTATTATTGGGCCATTGGCTCCCTTGTAAAATATTAGTGTGCTTTTTTAAAAAAAAAGAAAAAACTATTAATTGAAATCTACAACTGAAAGGAAACCCAATAAAGCACACTGATTATTCTATTTATCAAATTTAGATATATTTTAAGAGAATAATTAAATAACAAAATTAACATCTAAATTATAACTTGTAAACATGTCTGATTAGTAACAAATGACTAATTAACATATTTATTAGCCTCACTGTCAACATGGCTAAAAATAAAGCTCCTGTCCTCCTTCACCGCAAAGGTCTAATTTTGGGTTACCTTTGAGGCCAATTTTCGTTGAGATCGATATTCGTGCTCATAGTTGCCATGAAATATGCATCATAGTTAGCTGTGTAGATTTAAACTTTTTAACTGTGATTCAATTAAAACAAATCATTTTTTAAAAATAATAATAATTGAAAGTTAAAAGGTTGTTTTTATTTTAAATTTTGCACCTATTAAAATAATTTCCTTAAAAAATTTAATCGCCTAAATTTAATATGGAGGATCTGGATTTCAGTCTTCATCATCTAATAAGCACTTAAACTAATTCCAGTTGGGTTACCCATTAGCGAAATTATGAAATTTTAGTATTTAATATAATATGCAGTCATAAATATAATATTTATTCTTTATATTCGCCCAATCTTTTCCTAATTAATTTTATTCATATTAACGCTCCATCAACAATAATAGGAAATGAGAAAAATCCCTTTAGTATTTAACTAACTTAACCAATTTTTTATTATTATCGGGAGTTTATGTTTTCCCTACTAACGCAAAGATCTCAATGATTTTCGAGATTAAAAGGAATATAATGGGGAAGGGTTGGTATTTAACTAACTTTTCAACTGGGATTGTTCTTTACAAATATGGTGAACCAATGTTCGAATTATTGTGGGGAGGGGTGCCCACATTTATTGTTAGGCAGTGTCTCAAGGATGATTATCTCTAATAGTCACCTATGTCAAGTAAAACAGTTATATAAATATGTTTTATATTAATAAAGAAAAGTATTAATAATAATAAATCAGGGTGGCTTTTAGAGCTTTTGGTATTTGACCTTCGTGGATAGTTTCTGTTTGTTAAAAAATCCTCAGGGCTCAGCATTTCCAGCCGGAGGAAGATTCCAAACTTCGTAATAATCATATGCAAGTTATTCAAAATTCATTATATTCCATTGAAACATTATTATATTCCATGATGAAACATTAGTATCAATGGTCAGTTCTTGATAATTATGATTCTGCTTATTACAATAAAAAGGGAGACGTTTCTATATAATTAATTTATGATGTTAAACCGACTCTGGCTGCTAGAAGTCAGTTTTGAAACATAAAGTGATATTCGATTAATCAATTAGTGATAAACAAAACTCGACAGCGATGTTACCAATCAGAAATGTCTCACTGACCGGGGAGGTTCTTAAATGCCTCTTGCGGACTGTGTTTAGGTACCTTTACCCCCCAATAAAAGGGGGGGAAATGCCCAAAGGTAAAGCGCCATTAGTTCATTCGCACAACTTGAAACTACTACAAAAGAAATGCGAAGTTTGAGATGCATAATGTATGGAACAGTAACATGTGAAGCCGAGTTTTTCCTATTCACCCGACCTTTTGAGATTACAAAGAATCTTAGTTTGGGAATGTTTGGATTACAAAGAATCTATGCTGCGCCAATACGGAGTCAGATTTGGCAGTAGGAGGAAACCAAAGGAGAAGACAAAATTAAAAAAAGAAGTGCTGTGTGCAGAAGTGGAAGTGTGATAACTGATAAGCCAGTTGAGTTGTGTCATTCATGTGAGAAGTGAGAACATCACTTTCCCAATCTCCAATGGTGACGAGTGACATCTGACCAGAGGACCCAGCCCCGACAAGGATCCCAGTTCAGTCAATGGCATCAGAAACTGCCTCTATTTTAGGGGTTCGTCACTGTTCAATGTGTGCGATTTCAGTGGTGAGTCATGCATCAGATGTTTTTTTTTTTTTTTTTCGGACTAATCTAGATTCATTCAGTCGGGCCTACAGTCACGGGAAGAGCTTTTAACACTATTTTTATTATTCTCATACCTCGAACGGAAAAATGTAGTTTAGATAAAGCAAGTCCTTACGGTTTAGCCCCCAACGGATAATGTCATGCACTTGATGTTGATATTTTGAGCCCATTTATGTTCCTTGTTCCCTTATTACATTGGCCCGTTGTGCCTTCTTAATGATGCGGCACTTGTTGATTCCTCCAACGCTCAAAATTTATTTGAGGTGTTCCAGTCTTTCGAGTCGTCCAGTTCACTTTTTTTTTTTTCCTGATGGGCTTTTGGGTTTTGATCCGAGACTTGGTTGGTACTAATACTGTTGGCTTTGGACTCCCCTCCACAATCACAAATTCCCAATCGCTATTTTTGTTTTTTTCTTGTAGTTAACTTCCTCTGTGGGCACAATGTAGGTAAACCTCTTTTTATTCTTCCCGAGGCTCCCAACAGAGTCGACTCCAATCTTGCAAGCTTTATGTCAAACCTCTGAAGAAAGTATTCTGCTAATGCACCAGTGCTCGTCCTTAGTTGATATTGGAATCTCCTCATCAATGAACTGAGCACTTTTTGGTACTCAAGTCAAAACAGAGCACTAATGTTGGACATGAAATGATTCTAATACCCTTTGCCTATGATTCTAAATGATTGAAACCCGACTCCTCTTCACTTCTCTAGTACTGTTTGAGGATATCACGGTTATTCTATGCGCCCGCTGGATGGAATAACTGTTGATTTATCTTGTCTTTTCTCACTGTTCAATTGTTCCCCCTCCAATAACATTGATCTGGAGAGGAGCATAGGCACAGCCTAACGTTCATGAACTGTTACGTTGCTTTTATAATCTTTAAATATGTCACTTCTCTCTAATATGTTGACTGCCAATATGGTTGATCATTCATATGCCGTTGCAGTTGGACTAACCACGCAGCTAAATCCTACCCCCCATCTGTTTAAACGCACAATGCGCCATTTGTGTTCTATGTGATTCATCTCTTGGCCCAAAAATGAGAATATAATTAAAACTACAAAAAGACCTGGCTCTTGACAAACTCATGTCATGTCGTGTGAGTTCTAAAAACTAGGTTTGAAAATGTAGCTTGGTAGCTCAACCTAGGTCATTCTTATGAAGAGATTAATTTCTAAGTTTCTAAATAGTTTAGTGATAAATGCTTTAAATTTGTGAGAAATTGTTTCAAAGACAAATGGAATAATTTAATCTAATTCAATATTTCTGTATTTTTTTGTTTTGTTTTCAAGATAAAAAAGTAAATGGAATTGAAAGTAACGATAACAACAAGGCATATTTAATAAACTAATATAATGATAAGTGAGGTTGCCTTGAGTTGAGATTTTAGTCTTCCTTGCTGGCTAATGATAAAAATTCAATAATGAGTCAAAAGGATGTACCTAAGCTACCACTAAATTTATATTTTGCAATACTCATTTAATTCATTCCACCGAAGCAATTAAATGAGCACCACCATTTAGCAAAATAGATCTAACTCAAAGGAGAAAAATATTGAACTTCCAATTCTAAACTATAACTACCATTCCAAAAATTCAAAGCATTCAGTTTAGTCATTCAAAATCCACTTAATCAAGTCTGATTAAATAACAACTCAACCTACTCTAAATATAAATCATACAAAGCCTAATTAGTCAACTCCTAGCTCAATCACCAAGTGTAATCACTTGGCATAGAACAATCTAGCTCACAATCATATTACTTAACCAAGCCACACAGATTAGGGCCTTTTTGTACGTTAGCCTTGAGGTCCACAATAAAAAAATAACTAAGGATTGCGTGTAGGAAAACCTAGTATTGTTTTCTCTTTTCGAGGAGTCTTTTTATTGATTCATAAGTAACCTAAATGCCATGCAAATGCAATAAAACAAGAGGAAATTGATTTTGGTTTTTTCAAATTAATAACTAAATGAAGAATGCAATTTAATTAAAAGATAAACTTTTTTTTGGTATTTTTAATAAAAATTAAGAATGAGTGAATGAAATGGTATATAGTGGAAAATATGGATGCAATTTAATTAAAAGCTAAACTGTTATTTTTTTTTTGGTATTTTTAATAAAAATTAAGAATGAGTGAATGGAATGGTATATAGTGGAAAATATGAATGATGAATGCTTTTGATAATGAAGAAATGACTATCCTTGCTTTAAAACATTATGGGAATTAAAATTCACTAAGTCTTACAAAAACTTCAAGATAATACTTGAGTTCAATATTCTCAATTAACAGTAGCTCATATAAATATAGTTACGTGCTACCTCATGAGATATTTTTTTAAAACCATTTAATGCGCAATTGAAATGGATAAGTATAACTTACTCACTCTTAATATGAATGCGATAACACGGCACTCAATTGATTCAAATCAATCATATTATATAACAATATCATTGAATCAATCAGGAAAGTACGTATATAAATCCAACAAGCTACAAAAATCCAATACAATCTCATAAGTTCAATCCAAAAGACTGTCTAAACGGTACATAAAGATAATCTCAAAACTTAGGTAATCAAAATATATAAATGAGAAAAGGAATTGAAATAGAAAAACTCGCATGTGTAGTTCTTTAAGCTCAAGCACAAATCCTCATAACCAAGAAGCAAAGGGAAATAGCTACGTATAGCAATCAGAGAACCCACATAATCTGCAAAATAGAACCAGCCATGAAATCTCATAGAGCATGCCAAAAAACTCATAATCGAGGTCGCTTGGTGGTGTGAAGCTCGACTATGCAACTCTCTTCTCTATTCTAAAAGTTTCGGCCACATCTAGTCTATAAATAAAAAGTTAAATGTTAGGTTATGGGTTGTTAGGAAATATATCCATTAGAAAGTTAGTTAGTTTAGGATTAGCTTGGTCATTAAGTCACTCTAGTCTATAAATAAGGGCCTACTCCCTATTGTAATTCAGATTAGATGGATATGGAATAATGGTGTTTTCTGAATCCCCTTGGCCTCTCTCTTGGTTATGTTTCTCTCTTGATCTCTCTATCTCCTTCTTCTACACCTCTATTCCTAGCTTTTTCCTTTTATTCCTTTCTTTCTCTCTATACAGAATATTAATTCTATAACAGTGGTATCAGAGCCACTAATTCCTGGCCTCCCACTGCAATTCCGAAAAGGAAAAAAAATCCTACTAGTCAATGGCTACTATAACTTCTCAATTCCTTCCAAGAAGCGTGGAAGCACATCTTCAAAGTATAACGATGATGGTTGAGCAGATGACGTCCATTCTACAAGAAATTCAGTTCGCGAAAACAAATATGGCAGAGTTACAAGAATTGTTGCCGGAGGAACAACTTCAGCCGGAAGAAACCCAAGAAGCTTCTGAAGTTCAAGAAAGCGGTGGGTCTTGTTTAGACTCTACCTAGCCATAGTCTCAAAGTGCAAGAGGCTTCTGCTTGCCCAGAACCTACAGAATCTTGTTCGAACTCCTTCCAGGAAGGCGATGAAATACAAGATGTGACATCAAGCTCAAGTGATTTTGACTTTGGGTCCTCCACATCTGATCTTGTTTCTGATTTTCGCAACTCTAAGACTTGGAAATGTCCAAAAACAAGGGAGAGAGTTGATAAGTCATTGCGTTTCGAAACTCTTGGTAGTTTTCTGATTGTGTCGCATGATAAGCCCTCATGTTTAGTGCTGTCTGTTTCAACTCTTTCCTCGTTGCTTCTCATTCTGCCTTTGAGTTCAAGTTCTTCGTTGGAAGTTTCTATATCTTTTCCGCAGTTGAGCTGTCTTCCTTTAGAGCTGTCTCTGTTTGATGCTATCGCCCTAGTTCTTGATTTCTCGCTTGTCAAAAGGAGTTGGCGTGGCTCAATGAAGGAGGATGAGAGAGTTGTATGGAAAGCTAAGATGTTTTCGTCAACTGATTTTGGGTTCACGTGGGTGAATAAAGTACAATTCGAAAAGTCAAATATTGCTTCCAGCTTTCTCCCATCTTCTTCGAGTTTCAAACTGGGTTATCTCATTCCAGATGGACAATTGGGCTTTGATGGTACATACATGAGCCCAATAACTTTACAATTGGCTCTCACAATGAGTTTTCTTTCTTCAATGTTCTCCTACACTTTTGACCAAAAAAAATGTTCTGCTACACGAAGTTTGCTGCAAACCTAGTTCTGGGGCAAGTTAATTACAATGATTTTTGGGAGAATCTATCCTTTGAGTGGAAAATAAAAGAAAATAAAAGAAGGGTGCAACAATACTGAAAGCCAAATATGGTAGCAATATCTAATATCTTCTGGGTTCGAGGTTTCCAGTCACAGATTTATGCTATGCTAAGAAGTTTTCTAGATTGTGTTTTTGTTGCATCAGTTTTCCACATTCTATTTTTGTTGCATCAATTTTTTATTTTATTTTTGAGGTTTAGATTTATGTTTTTGTCGCCAATCATCCAGAGGGTAAAGATATTTTTGGGAGGGGTATTGATATGTACAGATAATAAAAAGTTAAATGTTAGTTAGGGGGTTGTTAGGAAATATATCCTTAGAAAGTTAGTTAGTTAGTTTATGATTAACTTAGTCATTAAGTCACTCTAGTCTATAAATAAGGGTCTAATCCCTATTATAATTTAGATTAGATGGATATGGAATAATAGTGTTTTCTAAATCCCTTCGCCTCTCTCTTGGTTTTGTTTCTCTTTTGATCTCTCTATCTCCTTCTTCTACACCTCTATTTCTGACTTCCTTCCTATCTTCCTATCTTTCTCTCTATATAGAATATTAATTCTGTAACAAAATATATATAAGAATTTAGCTCTATCACTCCCTCGTGAACTAAACAACAGCACTTTGACGAAAATGAAGATTTTTTGGCAAATCCACCAACCACCTTTGTCAAAACAAAATGATTAAGCTGCTCATGTGAACTAATAATGTCGAGGGGGACATTAAAATTGATCTTTGAACTAATGAATAACAAAACTAAAAAATTGAAAACACATGTTCATATTTCTTTAATCATCCTATTTGATTACAAATATAGATATTTACCTATATGACTCACTTCACAGCTATTGCAGGTTTACATAACCGCAGTTATGGCTTTGAACAGCCATTGATACCCCCGAGGCATCAAGAAACCAACCAATGTGAAATACAGAAAGAACTAAGGGTTGTACAAACTTTTAAAGGATTCAAAGAATCAACAAATCACACAACGAATTCCTTTTTCTCACTTGTCCTATGGCTACAACGACGATCTGCTTCTTCAAGATTTCCTCCGCCTTGTAAGCAAATGCCCGAAAATTTATGAAGTACATACGATAAGTCATAACTTATTTTCCCATTGCTGGACGCCATATATTTATTCTTCAGCTAGTATACAGTTTAACTGATTTTTCTAACAACTCGTGTTTGTTTCCTGGAATCTCCTTGACCCTTGATCCGTTCTTGTATATTCTGAAGGCCGGGACAGAGCTCACGCCTTCTGATTTTGCCAAGTAGGGATGGTCTTCAATCTCCACCTGTCGTTTTATAATATATTAATAAACCAATATGAAAAAAACAGAAACTATTTCAAGTATAAACCTTCAACAAGTGGAAGACAACCAACCTTGAGGAAATTAACAGATGGAAATCTCTTGCATGTTTGCTCCAATACCAGCAATACTTGCCTGTGGGTTGCCTTGTTGCAAAACAGAACCACGGACATACCTGTTCATATATATTAAACAAACAGTTAACGCTATTTGTTAATGCAGAATTCCTTTTCAAAGTAAACTTATATCGGAGTCATGACAACCAAAGAGGACTTACCAGGCAAGGTCACATAATGTCTAAAGCGATCATTGCTTGAGATGGAAACCAAATTGGAACCAAATTTCAAGTCTTTAATTTCTTCTCCTCGCACCATCTTGAGTTGAAGTTGGGCCTCAAATAAAGCCCTTGCCACCTCCTCATCCCCTGGCTTTTCTCTCATCAACATTTCATAGTCTTGAATGGCAGCTTCCCATCTTTCCAACTAAATCCAATTGAAAAAAGACAGTAATGTAAGAATTACTAACTCAAAACAAGTAGTATTTACTAAAAATGAATCCAAATAAGAAATGAACTTACCTTGGCATTGCAATCTGCCCTCCGTAACCTTGCCTTGCTGTAATAAGGCTGAATTGCAAGGGCTGAGTTACAATCTTCAATTGCTTTCTCAAACTGACCCAGCTTAGAACGGCATGCTGCTCTGTTGCATAGCAACACTGAGTTGAATGGATCATGCTCTAGCCCTTCATTGTAAACCCCACACGCTTCCATAAACTTTGAAGCCTTGAACAGTAAATTTCCACTCATTCTCGCTGATCTCACTGCTCTCGTCCTTCTTACCACTCCGTTTACCTCTTTATTGGTTGGATCAAGTACAGCTGCTTGCTGACCAGCTGTTACAGCATTATCGAACCTGTTCGTGTGGACAAAATTTGGATGAGTGATATTGCTATAGGAAGACTCTTCAATCGTCACTTTTACAAAGAATCAGTATCAGTATCATGAACAAATCATATAATAATTGACTAACCTGCCGGCTGCCAAGTGAACTTGAGCGCCTACTATCAACAAGTATGCAGTACGTGGCAAGCCAAAAATCTTAATACACCAATCAAGTTCAAATTTGGGCATTTTTTCGTGGGTAGAAGAAGCCTCTTCATGTTTCAGGAGCTTCAGTAAGGCTTCTGTTTGTAGAGCATAGAACTGGCGAATATAATCATTTTTTAAAATTAATACACATCATAAGGAAACTGATGAAAATATATAAAATGAGACCAAGGATACTAACCTGCGGAGCTGAATCAGCACATAATGAAATTGCAGATTGTGTTTCCTTTAGTATAACGTTCCACTCATTCACTTTCCGAGCCTCAAGGCATTTGTTAAGGTGGTTTTGAAGAGCCTGAGCTTGGAATGCGAGTACGGAATCCGCATGTGGAGTTGAATTATTCCATTTTATTGCCATTTCTGCTTCTCCCAATCTGCATTAAGATTTTCAAGTCTATTAGGAAACTAAACAGAAACCATACTCTAAATTACCCACGTTCCATATCAATCCATTTTTTATTACCTGAGATATATAGCTGCCAAACGGTGGTGAGCTCTTGTATAAGAAGATTCCAGGAGAATAGCTTCCTCACATTCGACCAATGCTTCAGAAAGCCGGCCTAAGCCCATTAAAGCTGCACTCTTATTGCAATGATAAGTTGCCTTTTTTGAATCAAGTTGAATGGCTCTGTCATATAGACTCAAAGCTTCTTCGAATTTCCCCTGTTTGTAGGCTTCATTTCCCTCTGTTTTCAGCACTTCAGGGTCTATTCGGATCCTCTGTCTCCGAAGTTGAGCAAGCTCATCGCTGTTCTTCCTCATGATGTTCCCCATCCCGGCGTTATTGTGAGAATTAGTCACAGAGTTCAACTCTTTACTCTTGGGAACGGATTCAACTTTCTTTGAAACACTAGTTCTGGGGCTGTTATTTCCAAGCAAATTCCCAGTAAGTTTCAAGTTAACCGTGGCTTTATTCTCGTTGTCTCGCTGGTGACTAGTGCTTATCCTAGCAAGCTCCAGAGAATTACCAGAGGATGATGTTGAGCTTCTGGCAGCATCAGAAAGTCTCCGGCTTTGATTGTTCTGATGACCGGAGGTGCTCTTTCTGGGAGTCTTCTGATCCAAATCTGGTTTGTTGGACTCGGTAGGGATATTTCGCACGCCCTTGGATTCATGATTTGGAGTTTTTTTGGAATCCTTTATGCTGTCCTTGCTCTGTACATTGTCGGCAGATTTCAAGGATAGTGAATGGACAGATGATTTTCTCTGAAGGTGGCTTCTGAAAAGGGATAACCTCCCCACAAAACCACAGCCCACATCATTCTCCACCATGGTTTTGACCTTCGCTGCCATATCTCTCAGCCTAAACACTGTATGAGACGAATGATAGTGAAGTCACTATAAACTGAAGAATATAAAGAGAAAAAGAAGGTGGTGAAACAAGCCAAGAGTGGGCGAAAGGAAAGTCGAACGAAATCTAAGAGAAGATGAAAAGGAATGTATGAAGGGATGGCGAAGACAGGAATGCCTTTATAAAGCCGTGTATTAGGTCGTGTGTGTATATATATATTTAAAGCTGGGAGCCTACTAGAGGGCTTTCCAAGAAACCAAGTAACAAACTTTAGACTAATATTTTATTTTCTTGCTGATATTGACTCAGTGGGTATAACTGAGGATTCAAAAGAAAGCAGTAAGATATGCGCGCGTCAAGGACAGGGGAAAACAGATCAGGATAAGTTTTGCACCAAAAATGGCACTCAACCACACCCCACAAAATTCTAGTAAAAAACGAACGGATGACATAAAAACATGCTAAAACATCCATGACAGTTCAAAATTTACTTTACATTGGAGGCATTTGGAATCTACTTGGATAAAAATAATCTGATCTTTTCTTAAATTACATGATGATATGATAGACTACCTTGTCTACACGTGTGTTTGATGTCACTAATTCTAAAAATATATTGTGTGAGAAATCATTCGGTTTAATTGTGTTGTGCTCTCCATCTATCTCAGGGGCCCAGGTCTCAATTAATTAATTCGTCTAAAAAAGGATATTGGCATTATAATAATAAGGAAGCTTGTAACAGAAACAATTAGACTTTGTAAGGGGCAGAAAAAGAATACAACATAGTCACCAATTAAGTTGGGGCATCTTCTTAGAACGTTCCGTTTCAAATGTAAAATAGGATCGGTTTAAATATGTTAGGGTGGGTAGGAAAATCACAAGTGAGTGGGGTTCGCGGGTGACACTGTCCATCCACTGTAGTTTGATTCCTCTTTTAATTATTCTTCTTTCACAGAGATAATTCATAATTTGATTCTAATCACCGCCATTATCACGCTTACGTTATGATTAAAGCTTTCCTAAAAACAATGAGATAAGCAAAAAACGATCTTTAAAATCAACCACTTTAGTATAAGGAGAAAACATATGAAATTAACTTTCCCCACTCAAAAAATCAGCACTTCAGGTTAAAAAAACAAAATAAAACAACTAGCACTGTTTTTTTACAAAAATATTCATTTTAAATTTTAGGCATTCTATTTTAGGATAAAAAAACAAGTGGGAAGTTTGCGGTCTATCTATGTATGTGAGTGGTTTTTTGATTTGAAATGATTAAATTGATTACTTGATAAGTGAGGGGTTTGCATGACGTATTAATAACTCTATATTTTTGAATTCACTCTGAATCAGTAGTAGTTACACGTAGGTAGCTTTTGACTAGACACAAAGCATTGAAAATAATTATTAATAATTAGGAGAGAATCGCTCATTTGGAAATTGAAAAGGAAAAGGCAATAACAGAATACTACTATAATAATGATAATAGCCACGTTGGGCAGTGATTTCTGAATAATAGCTGGTAACAACTTCTCCAGTTGTGAAAAGCACAAGGCCTAATGACTACGACGGGTGTTTAGTAAGGAAAGCATAACACTGAATAAGACTTTTCAAAAAAGGTGAACGGAGGATAAAATTTGTTTTTGCCCATAATAGGGCATTGTTTGGTCTAAACCCTGAAGACCTCACAGAAAAACGAAGCAGCCCTGAAGCTGTACGAACATATTTTGGTAATAGCTTTCTGCTACCTTCCTGTTTATTCCTATTTGGAGGTTGGTGGGCATAGATTACGCGTATGGACGTCCATGTTTGTGACTCTTGTTCCAAACAGAGTTTCATAATTTATACCCCATGATTTGTCCTACACTTCCCACACCATATCTCCTTTAACCCTTTGTTTAATTTCCTCTGCCGCCCCACCAAACATTGCCTAAACAGGCACTTCACTTGTCCAAACTAAGCTGCCCAGTTCAGGAAAAAGGTTAAATAATCCTTGGAGAGTTGAAAAATGTGTGGGAAGATCGTTTGTTTTGCCGACAGATACAAAGGAATCCGAATGGATTTCCTCTAATCCGTGTGACCAATTCAAAAGTTGGTCAATATTCAACGACAAACAATTAGAATGTCCATGTCCGATAATGGGACAAATTCAGAGGATGTAGATAATGAGGTTTATATGTAGCCTTCATGCCGCAGTTGGGGTCACCAACAAGCCTCTACGACCAGCAGATCCATCCATCGTCGGTGGCTTCGAGATATACTACTATAAATGGTGGGCCTACGCATCCATTAATTAACAATAATGGCTTTAGAATGAGACAGACACGAACAAATCAGTTTACAGCATATAATAGTATATTATAAAACGGGATGCTTCTGTAACCTTTCCTCTGTGTCTGTTGGGTTACAGAGACCATCCAACGGTTTCATTATATTGAGAGGTGGTGTCTAGCTCCTTTTCCCGTCCCTTTCCATGACCTAACCCGAATAACGCATTTGTATCTGCACATCATTGCTATGTTAATCCATCTCCTCCTCATTTCATTTCTTATATATGTACTACTATATTCTTATTCACTCATTCTCCTTTGTATTTTATATTATATCATGAATGGAATTAAAAATTGCACGTGTCAGATATTGACTTTGTTAATTAATGCTCCCCTGGACGTCACCATTAATGTTAGATGATGCCTTTCTTCTTTCTACATGTATACGAAACAGTGGTAAACTATATGTATATATTGAGGTTTTAGTGTGACCTTCAAGTTTCTAACACCCAGTTTTTCCGCTGATATTAAAAGAAACAAATGTGAATCACGAAGTTAGAGTGTCACATTCCACGCATCCATATTTTATTGTAATAAACAATGTATACATATGCATGCATCTCTCTACTTTAATCGTAGGCATGATGAATATGATGGAATTTATAATTGATTAGGAGAATTAGGTAGCTTGACATGAAAGCCCCGTTAAAATATCTTTATGGCAAGATTTCATGAATGGGTTCTGATTATGTGAATGGAAGGGGGAATGATAGAGGACACTTTATTAGCCAGATAATTAGTCAATAAGTGAAGATAATAGACGGGTGATCGATCGATGTGATGAGGGAATTATAAAAAGTGATGATATATTCCAATCAAGACAAAAAGAAATAGATAGATACAAGTTGAGAAATCCAATAAATATGAAATGATTTGGGTATAGTGGAGTATATCAGTAGTAGCGATGTGGAGACGCCATGTTAGAGGCTTTAGGGAAAGGAAGAGAGGGGGAATCTTGGGAAGGAGTTAAAGGGAATAACGAGCTTGGGGTGTACGTTGGAATCCCCAATACTTGAGATCCAAGACTGAGATGAGGCTTAGGATCAAAGCCTGCATTGGAGGGAAAAAGATTGTGTTGACGTGAAGAGAAAGAGGTGAACACGTGATCTCTCATGGTCACAGCATTATTCAGAGATATATATATGCTTGCTGTTTAAGGATGAGCTGGATGGCTCTTTCCTCGTAATTCCATCTATTCCTGTCCCTCTTATATATGTATGACCCCAATGGATCATAATATACCCGCCACAGTACTCAAACAACCTCACACTAATTACTATGTTAATCCTTCCATTTAATGATGCTTCTATTCCACTACTACTACTAATTAATACTTATTCACTTCATTTGTGTCATCATCCAGCATTCCACCTTGTTTGTGGATGTTTCTTAGTTTTGTCTATTTGGAGAGAAATAATTAAGGAGATCATGCATGATCAGCAAAATTGTGTGGCTATATTATATGCATGCATTCCATACACGCCCCAGAATACTATTTGCCCAAATGGGTTGGCGGGGGGAGTCAGCCAGATTATGAAATTAAAACTTCATGTCTAAATTAATTGATCTCTAATCAACACCCGCATTAATAAAGAGATCATATATATCAACAAAAAATATAAAATATATATGTTAAGCTGCATGTTTACGCCAACAAGCTGCACATTCTCAAGCTCTGATGCATGATTGATTGTTCAGCAATGCTTTTCTCTCTATGTCACACAACGTAACCGAGCTTCAGGATGTTATGTTATTTATTTTTTTGTGCTTTCCTTCCCAATTTTTATATAAGAAATGGGGACATGATTAGGTAGCAAGTCTATTTTATATATCCTGTAGATTAAGAACTCCAGGCATGACCATATATTGTATTTGTGGTTTCATAATCTCCCAATCCGACTGAGAAAGGAGGGTGGTGGAACTGGTTGCATTCACGGTCTTTGCTTCCTCTATTCAGTGATGACTGATGATCATTTCATTATTATAATTATTTTTTGTATAGTTGATCTCTACAATCCTGAAAACTTCAACCTCATGGTCCCTAGCTAGTTTATTATCCAGCATTAGCAATGACACAAATTTGTCTATAGCTTTGTGCCACACTGAGGTACGTAGAAAATTGTTTTAATATTTGAATCAATTTAGATCGAAGTTAAAATTTCTTATGTTCGAAAGCGAAAAAAACACCGAAGATCATCAAATCTTAAGTGTTGTCGGCCACCCACCTGAGCGGATATTCAAATATTAATTCTGTCATGATATGAAATATTAACCTCTTCCACTATATTCAACATGATTAATATTTTTTTTTAAAAAAAATGAACTGAAAGGGATGCAGTGTTTTTTTTTTTTTTTTTTTTTGCTAAAAATTTATTAGGAAAGGGATGCAGTGTTGTTAAAAATGGAAGTCCAGATTTGTGAACCAAAAAACAGTAAGGTCCAAAAACAAGATGACCCACGCAGATCCAGAAGTCTTAAGAACTAAGGGGCCCAAAATTGCAACAGAGAGGGACCAGAAAACGTACCAATCAACAAGAAGTAGCCCAAGCAAGAGTGGGGAACACGAGATTTGTTTTGTGCTTGACAGTTGACACACATATAAACCTCATGCAGTGTTATAAATTTTTTTTTGGACAAATGCAGTGTAATAATTACGCGCCGTAGCCAATGTGAGTTGACATAGATGGTAAGGGATCTAGGATTAGGTTTGGGTCGTGCGGTTCGATCCTCTCCGTCATTGGGGACTCTTTGGTAGGCGATCTCGAATCCTGAAAATCTGCACATAGCCGTGCAAGGCGTCTTGCACATGTGATCACGTCGAACCCTCCAAAACCTTTTTTTTTTAAAAAAAAATTACGCGCCGTAGTTTATAATATTAATATTCCTTAATCTGAACTTTTTTTCAACATTTCCATTTACTCCAGAATTTTTTATTAGTAATTTTCTCTTTTATAGGGTTGGTGCTTAATATAAATAATTTTTTTTTCGTTTTAACATTTAAAGTATTTTTTTCTTTTTTTACCTCTATTAGATACATAACTTTATTTTAATTATCTCTCACCTGCTACTAATTTTATTTCATTCAAATATTTATGACATATTGTCTCTAATTTTTTCTACTCTTTTTTTAAAATATTTTTATTCATTATCTGTCCTACACTCTTTTTCATAAATGAGGGTATATTTAGAAAAGACATGACATTTTTTACATATTTATTGTTTTTAACTAATCTTAACTATCAGTTCGTTTTACATAATTAAAAAAAAGGATCGAAGGGAGTATTTGATATACACACAAAAAAATTATACGTTCATATTCATATTTTAAAATTTTTGAGCTGACTGATATTTAAGGTTGACAAGTAAAGAATTTTATTCCTTGGAAGAAGCACTTATTAGTTCTTATCCCACTTTTTTTTCCCTTGCAGTGCTCATTTTCCTTCATACTTTTATTCTTTTCGCACCCTTTTGTCTTGAAACTTTATTTTCACATTTAAAACGTCGAGACCTTAAAATGATCTTTGTAGTCATGGAAAATATACTAATATAAAATTAATAACGAATAATATAATAAATGCGCGAATAAATTCTTGTTATTTGTAAACTAGTTCTATTGAATTGTTGATTCTTGGTCTAGAAATAGAAAGTTGTTTCGTGTATAAAAAAAAGATAGGTGTTTCAAAAGAAAATCAATATCTAAAAACATATGAAGATAAAACGTTGGATAAATTCAAATGTAGCAACTTAGAAATAATAATTAAAACGTATATTTATTATTTTAACAATAGCATGTTAGATCTATCAAACATGCACCTTCTGGTCTAACGACATATAATATATGGTATGATTAACTAATTTATTTAATCTCTATGAATAAAATTTCGGAGAGAGTAATATATATATATATATATATTGCGGCCCCAATGGGTATATCTATACCATAGAGAATTCCTTTAAAAAAAATTGTATCTTCCATAATAGAATCTAATAAGTGAGATTTCGATATATCCCGGAGGCATACAATTTTGCCTCCGTGGATAACCTTTTTCTAGAAAAAGGTTAGCGGCCTACTTGATTGAAACCTCCTTGATCAGCATATGGATGGAGTATTATCAGATTCTTTTTAAGAAGAGGGACTCTAAAGTGAATATAATTAGTAACAGCGTCACTTTTGACGAGAATAACAGCTTTAAATAAAAAGACGGACTCTAATGTGAATCCAATTCGTGGGAACAACAGCAGTAGAGATCCGATTCAGAAAATAGTCAAAGTCAAAATAAAACAACAAGAATTTCGCCAATGGTTCAAGTACAGGCAATCCGACGACGACACACGTGTATGTGAATATAAATGGGAATATTGAACCGGCTTCTCTTAAATAAATGCATTTTTGACCTTTATGCGTCCAAGCACACCATAAATACATACACGTGCCTAATTCTTTTTTTTTTTTTTGATAAAAGAGAGGCATTCAGCCTTTATATATTAGAAAAAGAAGGGAGGGGATCAAGTCCCAAACACTCATGTGTAAACACAGTCCATAATCTGGATGGACAATCACGTAAGATAGAAGAACCTCTAAGTCCTTCTTTTGCTAAATGGTCAGCCAAAATGTTTTGATCTCTGGAGATGTATACTATTTTGACTTCCCAATTCCAGGACAACATGTCAAGGATTTGTAAAGATACCATCGTGCCATTTCGGGATGGACCAGGCTGCATGATATTCTCAACAGTCATTTTCGAATCAGATTCCATAATAAGGCCTCTATGACCTTCATCCCAAGCTAGTTTCAGCCCCATTAAGATTGCCCATTCCTCTGCCTCATAGATTCCACAAATCCCCAGGTTTTGAATAAAACCCAAAAGCCATCTGCCATAGCAATCACGTAAGACCCCACCACAACCAGCTTTACCACAATTGGGAACCAAGAATCCATCCACGTTCATTTTACTCCAACCAGAAGGAGGAGGAGACCAGCAAGAGTGGATCTCGAAGGGTGACAGGAACACGTGCCTAATTCTTTAATACCATCAACTAGAACAGTAGTAAGTATTATCTACCCAGGCTTTCACTTTCACGGGCACATGCCCAAATCTTCACATGAAAAAAAGCTAAGAAACTAAAGAAAGTGATTGGGCATTGGCCCCACATCCTCTTGTAAAAACAATGCACACTCCATCGGCCCTATATAGGGCACATTATAAAAGGTGCCATTCCTTCTTTTTATAGAATATTTGAAGTTTTAAATAGTTAAGAGCAGTGAAAAAAATATAAATTAATATAATGGAGTTTAGTGTAGTTATTAAGAGTGATATTAAAAATAATTTAAATTTTATGATAAATTTAGTTATTAAGAGTGATATTAAAAATAATTTAAATTTTATGATAAATTTAACACTTTTAGTTATTTTATTAATACGCATGAGTTAGCTAGAACTAACTTATATGTTTAGGATCAAACAAAGTAATTAATTCATTACTAAATAATGTATTAAATAGTCACATATGAGAAAAATAAAACAAGAAAAAAAATCTAACACACACCCTATCTTATGCATATTTGTTTTTTTTTTTTTGGGATTTAACCCGTGCTTTCTATAAGTTACATTTTATACTTGTTTGAAAAGTTATTTCTTTTTTTTTAAAAAAATTTCTATAATTAATTGCATGCCTCCCTCGTTTTTTTCACTCATTTTATTTCATCCTTCTCTATACTCATCCTCATCTGTTCTTAACCAATTTTTTTTATTTAAATAATTTGATTATATACAAAATTGGAGTCCCCTATAATAAAAGTTTCGGCTCAGGATGGAGTGGCGGTGGCGCTATTGGTCTTTGCTCACTGCCTGGTAGTCATGCCGCTTGATCACCCATCTGCTTTCTCCTTCACACTCGTTGCTTTTCAACATTTTTCAAGTCTTGTTCACTCTATATATTTTATTAATTACATATCGAAGTGGAATTTAAATTTAAAAAAAAAATTTGAATACAACCTTGAATAAGTTGCTTGTTATCGTGTGGGTTTGTCCTCTCAAAATGAATTACACACCTCACATCCTTTTCGGTCGGCCTTTCACATGCTGCTCCCTTTTCCTCTCCAAGACTTTGAGCTTGACCCGTTGCCGCCCCCCACGTCAGCCCTCTCTTCTCTTTACAACTTTTGCATCTTCTCAAGGTTCTTGATTTCAAGCATAATAAAGCTCCCCTCCTCCCCTTTATTTTCTCTAAACCCTACTTCATCCCATCAAGCTATCTTTAGACACTTTTTACAGAAACCTGCTCCCTTCATCTCTCTGAGTCAAGGAAAAGAGTTAGACTCCTCCAGATTCCCAAAAGGCTCCTGTACAAGAATTTTCCCTCCACCTCCAACATCCGTTTTATCGGCACCTCAATATAATCCAGTCTTCTCTGTCAGTTTTCGTTCGTAACTCTCATCATCCCCTTACCCCTCTTGTTTTTATTTTGGCTTATTACAACAAGCATGTGTTCCAGCGGCGGGGAAGAATATTTTGACACAGTAGGTAATAATGCCCAGGTTGGTTCCTTCTTTTCACTCGTTTCACAATCTCATCAACAAAACCCCAACTTGTTTGATCCTTCACCCAATTACCTCCACCACGCTCTACCACTGTCTCAACTACCAGCTGCCTCAATTCCCAATTCTGAGCCTAACTATTGCACTCACCTACCAGACCCACCAATATCATCATCATCTTTGTTTTCCGGTAATCAATCAGTTGGAGGGTGTCGCAGAGGGGCAGAGCATGATCATGCAGTAGTACGGAACTCATCAAAGAAGCAAAGCAGAGCATCAAGGAGGGCTCCCACCACCGTTATTACTACCGACCCCTCCAATTTCAGATCCATGGTTCGAGAGTTCACCGGTATCCCAGCTCCTCCGTCCTCCGCCGCATCCCATTCTCGCCGCTTCCACCCATTCCGACGCCACCTTCACCGTCCAAATCTATCTTCACCTTCATCCTCTTCTCTTAATATTATTACCACTGCTCCAAATGCCTTAGCTTCTCATCAACTCCTTCCTGATTTGGGTTACGACTTCCAAACACCTCTTCATCTCCCTCTTCCTGCGACGGCAGTTAGTTCAAAGTCTCAGCGTTCTGGATCTGAGTGGCCTCTCAATGCCACTAACTCGTGGTCTTCACACTTCTAATCATAAGGGAGGAGGAACACGAGAGCAGCTTGTACCATGACAAGACCCATCCCTCATTCATGGACTTGTTCTTGTTGTGATTAGGAATATCCTGCACACTTAATGCATCATTACCATCCAAAATCAATGATCAATTGATATCATCATGATGGTGGTGTGATGAATGGTTGGAATTTTTAATTGTATTTCCAGTGACATCTTCGCCTTTTCTTTTCCCCACATCTACATATATATGCTCCTTTTGATTTATATATAGCACTCGAGTATCAGATAATGTTTTCTATTTTTTTCACTCAGTGGCTTTAATTAATTGATAAGTTTATCCATGACTGTTGGCACGATTTGCTTATAAATGATAATATACTTGCAATTACTGTTGACATTGTGGTTACGACATGAAGTGAACTGATTTGGAATTAGCCATTTTGAAAGCTCTAGAGATAATAATAGAGAATATATAAGTTGAAGTTATGTAAGGATGATTGGGTAATGTTGAGATTGAGAAAGAAGAGAATGCAAGAAGTGGTTGGTGACACCACTGACCGCTGCAAATGGATCAATATCGATTATTATAAAAGGGAAAGAAGACGAGGAGGGAGGGTTTCTTACCTTTATTTTCATTGAAATGTAAACCCACTTATATTTTAAGAACGTCAATTTGAATGAAGTGGAGAGTAATGGTCACAGATAATGCTAGGCTAGGCTGTGTCATTAGACTTGTTTCACAGTAGTGTTTATTTACATAAATTGAGACAAAAATTCATCTAACATACTTATTTTGTATATTATAAATCATAATTTAAAAGCTTTTAATCACTACTCCAAATTCAAATAATTACTACATCGTCATGGCGTTTCATTTTGGCAAATCGTACTTGTATCATTAATTTAAACAGAAAACCCAAATACCCGTGTCGACCGAATGAAGTTGCAAGAATGAAGAATCTGCACGCTTCTTAGATGAGGAGTGGCCATCATTTGCTGGACCTGCACTTGTTATCAGTAGTATGTATCCAACGATGGATCGTATTCCACACTGACAAGAAAAAGAGATGACAGCGTTCTAATCAAGCCTCCATTAACACCTGTCGGAATGAACTAGAAATTAAAGGAAACCTGATATGGATATCAAAGGACATATAAATTGAATGAAAGAAGTGATTAGTACGACGAGTATTCTAATTAGCTAAGGCAGGTAGAAGGAGATCCATATGATTCCCCGCCGAGATGGCGGCAAAAAGGTAATAAGGAGAAGTGAAAGGGGGAAGAAAAAGAGAAGTAAAACACAATGATGAGCTGAGCAGAAACCAAAAGAGAGTTGGAAGATGATGATGAGGCGGAAGACAAGGGAGGGAAGGCGACATGTGAATCTCTGGGTGGGCCATTGGCATTTGCCAATCATATCCCCCCGGGCCAACACTTCGATCAAATTTTCAAATCTACAGTATACCGTGCACTATTTTCTCATCCTTTAAATTTTCATCCTATTAATCATCATGATATACGCAGGAAGAATATGGAGACAAAGGCGAACCATGACAGATTGAGCGAAGCAGAAGGCGAGAGGGAGGAAGGGAAACGAAAGGAGAAGCTTTTGGGGAGGGACTGGCAAAGAAGAATCTGGCGGTGTCTGGGAAGGAGGTCACGGATGTCGCCAATGGCATTATTGTCACATGATAAATCATGATTCATAGGTCTCTCTCCTATAAACTTTGATTACCATACCTTTTGCGATCAGGATTAAAGTTGATTGCCATAAGAGCAAACCAAATGCATTGGTTATGGAGTCTAGACTATAGTCTATACCATTAGTCCGTTACCATATCCCCAAGAAATAAACCAAACAGGCCTATGTGACTAAGTATTGGGCTGAGTGAAAGTGTGAGGCCAGGCTATGGTGATGTGGGTGTTCTGGGTCTTCAGACCCTCCTCCGTTTAGCAAAAGGCCTGACAGAATGAAGAGGCCCCACAGATGATGAAGCCCAAAATACCAAAACAATGAGTGGATTGTGAAGCTCCTTATGAAGAGGCCCGGGTTGCCCTGGTTCTCTTTTTGTGTCAACGGACCTCAAATACAAAAACAAAAAGAAACAAATACACAATATGCTTTCCTTGGATCTTCTTTTAGCGTCTCTGACACAGTGTTGAAGAGCCAAGCAAGACGTAATCTAATCTAACAGGCGTTTTTTCATCCTAACAGATGCCTGTGTCATATATTCTCAAGACTAGGCGAAATTGATCGTGCCCATCCCATCTTCGAAGCACCAACAACTTCAGCAAAATAACGATCAGAAGGCGGGAGTGAGAGAGCCCAGGAAACTCAGCCCTTAGTTGGGTTTTGAAGCAGAGAACATCACAAAAGGCCCATTTCTTAAGCAAGAAAATCTGACCAGCCCACAACCTCTGCAGAGATCTTCAAATTCACGTTCAGACAGAGAGAAGTAGTTGCCTGATACTTGCCTCATATTCTGCAACAACAAACACATTGCACCATCAAATCTGATAATAACAGCCTCCATCAAAACCAAAACAAGTTAAAAATATACTAAGGCATCGCCTTCTCTTTATAAGGAATAAACTTATCATTCATCTCCATGTAACAAAATCACAAGGAAGCCGTAGAACATGTAAATAAACGAATGTATAAGGCCAGAAGTTAGAAGATACCGAGTATGAAAAGGCTACAAAAACAACTGACCATATTCAATTACATCATTCGCACCTAGTTTATCAATCATGACGAATCATGTCAAATTTGTTGGGTTTGAAACAAAGTTAATTGCCTCAAGTTAAATAAATTATCTACCTGGCGCATTTCACGTAAAAATGGGACAAAAGAAAAGGGGCCGTCAAGTATAAAAGTCGTTGCAACAAAGACCCCTCCTGGTCGCAAGACTCGACTTATTTCAGCCACCTGAAAAACAGATTACCAAAATCATGCAATAAGTGGGTGTGGTTACATACTGGCTGCATAGCCTGCAAATTAACTATTAAATGTTGCAGTCACTCTCTCCAGGAGGAATCCCCCTTTTAAATCTGATAGCAAATATATCCTGAACAAATGAAACAGTTTCCTATGGTATACTAATGAATGTATCTTACAGCTGCTGATGGTGAAGGCCAACAGTGAATTGCTGCACCAGCATGCACAGCATCAACAGAACTAGAAAGAAAAGGAAGCCTAGATATATCTGCTCTGATCAAGATGAAGTTCCTAAAAAAACAAAATATTAACGAGATATGACTGAAATATAAATTAAAGACTTAATTTAGAAGTCGTCCCTCAAGAGATGGATAATCCATTAATTCAGTGAAGTCGATTCTGAATAATTATAAATATAAATTGTGTACTCTTTTGGAAAATTCTCCTCCTGCTTAGTGAACTCATAGCATTGCTGCAACATGTTTTCAGAGTAATCTAGAGCAACTACAGATGAAAATAGTCCGCTCTTTGCAAATAATCTTGAAAATAATCCGCTTGCGCAGCTCGCATCAATGATGTTTCCACCTAAGACTGGCTTCAAGAAATCTTTCATAAGTTCAAACTGCAGTTCAAATCAACTGAAGATATAATTAGCAAGTGAACTATTTCAAGGGAAGTACACTTAAGAATCTACAAGTACAAGATATTCTAATATTTCTTCAGGAGTACAAACGAGGGGCATGGTTTAAGAAATAAATCCATTGGCACATCAGAATTTCATCACATATTTTACACACAACATCTGAATTTGTATCTCTCCCTCTACCAGTCAGCGAGCTTATATTGGCTATGATGCCAATATGGAAACTCCTTTTCCAGTTGGAAGGAAGCATATTCTAGTATTGCCAACAAGGCAGTAATAGATCTTATAAATGAAAAATCACATAAAAAACACCAGGATCAACCAAGAGGATACATGCTTGAGGAAGAGAGACGATTCTATTCACCTCTTTCTCAGGACCTGGAAAACCACCCCATATGAAAGCTTGACGCCAACCCCTCTCATATAGAAATGATACCAGTGGCACCCTGACACAATGAACAACTAATGCGCATCAGCGACGCAAGCTAGTTTTGTGGTCAGCACTTCACAAGAACAGCCTCTTTGATAATTAAATTCTACTTTATTACTATATGATAAGGTAACCCCTTTATCTGAATGCTTAGGCCAAACTTTACCAGCTTATAGGGAGAAAAATGTTAAAATTAGATCAGATTAAGGATAAGATTCCACATTTTTACTACTGCTAGCAAACAGGCCTAAGTCCTAAACATGCTCCACTGACAATCAAAGGTTCGACCTCTAAAAATATGAGGGGGGAAAAATTTCCATGCCTGAAAAGCTCTGTGGAGGGTGGCATTGGTTCCCCATAACTCTTAGCCCCATTTGCTGTCGTAAGATCAAGATATGCTTCCCTCCCCACATATGTCTTCTTGCACGTGCTACATTGCAAGCTAGATCCAGGGGTAGAATCTCTGTATTAAACGACCCATGAAGAAACTGAAACCAGTCAGCTATCCAACGAGCATGTCATAACTAGTAATATACTGAAAGTCTCTAGTCACAGCCACAGATCCACACATACAAACTCACAAACATAAGAAAACAATGCAGAAAAGATAGGTTGCTGCATTCAGTAAGCAGGCAATGGTTTTACAAGTCAAAGATCAATTAAACAAATCAACTTACATGGAGAAAGCAGCATCACTAGTCCACGTCAAGGAGTCGTAACATATGGGACAAGCCAATGAGTTCCTGCTCCGGTTAACTTCCTCATCAACTTTAACGGGGTCCTAAACACCAATTAGACCGAGAAATGGCAATTAAGGTGGCGTGGATAGAAGAGAAATCATTAAAAAGCTGAAACCCCCCACAGGGGGTGTACTCAATATAACAGCCAGAACTAACGTACACAACACGAAGGGTCCCCGATTACACCTACTCCAAAAGTCAAAACCCCTATGGCCCTAGGCTATTGCTTAGGCATTTGCTTTCGGTTCATCGCTTTCTAATTTCTATAGCACTCACTCCATCCAAAAGAAAGGTACAAGTAGATTTTAACTGCGAGCATAAAACTCATTTCCCAAAAATACAGCGTCTTTATTCCTTCATTTGTTCAATTGATGAAGCTTACCAAACCCAATATACATATATAGGTGCCGTATATTATTGTAATTACTAATTAGCGAAAAATAAGAGGAAGGAGAAGCATTACGATGGACTTGGTGTCAAGAAAGGCGCGGGAATATGCAGAGGAAGCGCGCCTAAAGAAGCGGGCAGAATGGCGTAAGGAACACAGGTGGGAGCTGTGGAGTTGAGTTGTAGGGGTATGAAAACAGAACAGGTTACTGATGATTGCCACCGCCATTGGCAGCTACGTGAAATCAGAATCTCGTCTCCACTTTTTCTTCAGTCCGAAGTTGTGGGTGGGTGGGGCGTTTTGTTCTTGTTGGTGGACGTGTGCCCAATTTTCACCCCAAGTTGTTTCTTTTGTGCTAATGGTTGTGGTCAGCATGGCATACTGAGCTGGCCGGCCACTTTCTGGAAATTTTCAACCCGTCACATATTATTCGTCATTCATCAATTATGGGGCTCCTGAAGGCACAAAAAATTATGGGGCTCCACGCGGTTCACTTTATACCGTACTAAAGTAAACATAATTTTAAACTCTCAATCTTAATCCCAATCTCAGTGCTAACCCTAATTCATCAAAATTTAATGTTAGCACTAAACAATATTATTTGCGGTCTTAAATATAGAAGGGTGGAGGTGCAAAAATACACATGACTTTCGCTTTCAGTGCAAGGACAAAGACTACGGCCTTTTTTGAAAGAAATACACACGACGTTACGTTTTGAAATACCAACACCACGTTAGTTGATCATCAACTGGACGTGGCGATTTGGGATGACACGACGGCGCGTGGATGCTTTGGAATAAAGAAATTAAAAAATTCGAGAAAAAAAATTTATAAAAATTCAAATAATTTGAAAAAAAAATCAAAAAATAAGGAATAATTCAAATAATTAGGAAAAAAAATTAAACAATTAGAAAAAAAAAATTAGAAAAAAAAAATAATTAGAAAAATTCAAATAATTAGGAAAAAATTTAAATAATTAGACAGAAATTAAAAAAATAGTAAATAATTCAAATAATTAAGGAAAAATTAAAATACCTCTGCCCGGTGGGCCTCACCACCAAGAACCGTTATTGTCGCCGTCCCGCCATGGCGTCAGTCGATTCTTGCGTATAACCTAAGTGGCAATGGATACGGATAACCAACTAGTGGAAGAGGAGTTGTATATACGGGTCGGTGCGGTTGTTGAAGAAGATCTTAGGTAAACTGTTCATTGAAAAAAAATATATTAATTAATTAATTAAGATAATTTCTTGTCAATTCTCCCTACAGAGATAAATCTAATCTAATGTGTGAAGTCTGACTAAGAACTGGTGAGGCCCACTGGCGGGGGTATTTTAATTTTTCCTAATTTTTTGAATTTTTTAAATAATTTTTTCGAATTATTTGAATTTTTCCCTAATTTTCCTAAAAAAAATCTATTTTTTTTTCGAATTTTTTGATAATATTTAAAACTAAGGGGCAAAAGGGTAATTTCACCTAAAACTAATGGTAAAAGTGTAATTTCACCCGCATTCTTCACTTCCATCCAAGTTAACGTTGACCAAACGTCAACTAAACCATGGTCACAAGGCATTTCTCCAAAAACGTAACGTCGTGTGTATTTTTCTTTCTAGAAAAAGGTCGTGGTCTTTGGCAAGGCTTCCTTGGGGTAAAGGTTGTGTGTATTTTTGCACCTTCACCCAATATAGAATATAATTTTACTCCATAAACCTATATTTAGAACCTGAGGAGTATTAAATTTGTTGTTGTAAAATGTTGTTAACCCTATTCTATCCCAATTTTCTAGACAGCGCTATTCAGCACCTTTATATATATATATAAAATATTATTTATATATATATATATATGTGTGTGAGTATTATTCAAGGTTAACTTTTAATTGCCTGGCAGTCCGTCGACACTGAAAAACAGAATAGCCGTTAGGGTTAAGGTTTAAAATGGACCAAAAGTTGTGGAATTGGTCTACGAAACGTATACATTTTTACATTCTTTTATAAATTCTTTTTAAGGCGTTAAACTTCCTTAGAATAGTTCTATACAGTAATATTGTAATAAAAAATGGAATTTATCTTTTTAATGTTAAGAATAACATATTTATTTTGAAATAATTTTAGGAAACCAATAAATGAGCAAAATAAAAACATAAATCATACATGAATTTCTTTTACCAGAAAGTCTTTTTAGAGAGTTGATTTCTCGAAAAAAAATAATAATTAAATCAAATAAGCAACCTTTGAGCTGGCTTTATAGTTTATTTAAAAAGGTCAGATTGTGAAAAAAAAAAAAACCAAAGAACAACGAACTATTAAAAAGTGAAAAAAAAAAAAATAACTATTAAAAAGTGAAAAAAAACAAATAAAAAAAAAACAACTATCACTATTACGTTAAAATATTTATAAGATGTTTGGCGTAGGACGGTGGCAGTAAATTTGGAAAAAGAGCGGTTAAAGTTCTCTTGTTGGATAAAGCAAACACCAATGAGATGGGGCCCATGCGAGAAGGCATTGCATAAGCGGGCGTTGATTCTTGCTTGTGGCATCGTGGCACGCAACTGTGGCAAAGTCAAGGCGCGTGTCGGTCGAAAAGCGTGGAATCTTGGATGAGTTCAAAGGTGAGTGGAACACCCAAAGAAAATGGAAAAGTTTTGAGACGGCGAGCGTCGCCAACACTATGATGATCAATGGAAGACGGAGACACCAAAACAATGACGGGTAATAGTTCGTTGGCGAATCGCTTAAAATTGTTTTTTTTTTTTCTTCACTTTTTAATAGTCAGTTACCAATTTGGTCAATTCAATTGTTTTTTTCGTAGTACATTTCCTCGGGTAATAGTTCGTTGGCAAATTTGAACCTTAACCCTTTATTTAATTTAACTTGGTTGGGATTTTAAAACCATGGGCATCTATGATGAATCTATGTGTGTTTGATTGAATAATAATTTATTCTGTTGACAAACAAACATTCATTGCCCCTCTAGCTCAGACTGCTCAGTGGGTAGAGCGCAAGGTTCCTAACATCGGTTGTAGGGGGTTCGAGTCCAATTGTTGTGTTTTCTTTTTCCACCCTTTCTAAGGGCCTATTTGTTACACCATTTTCTAGCGGTGGCTGATTTTCCTTCATCCATGTGAAAATCTTTTTCTTGAACCGATTTTTCAAAGATAGTAAATCCCCAAATAATTCTTCTCTATCGCCATTGTTGCCCCAACAACCTCCATCGCAGCCTCACCAACCTTCCACCTCTTGTGACCGTCACCCAGAAGAGAACTTCATTGGGTTCTGTCCCATATGCCTCTGTGAAGGCATAGTTGTACTCAACCCTAACACCATTGCTTCCGCTTCTTCTTCCTTTGCCCGCAAGCTGCCCATTTCTTCCATTGTCGCCACCTCATCTAAAGCCATTTCCAAGCCCTCCTCCATCTCCGGTGTAGGCGGTCATCACAGCAAGCCCCTATTTTGTCGTCATTCTTACCTGAGCTTTGTCGCAAGTGCCTGTTAGTATGAGATTTTTGTGTGTGTGCATAGTGCACACACGAGTGCACAAACAATGCACACTAATATTTGGTTAAATATCTTTTAGTCGGCTTTAAGTTTTACACGGGTATCTTTTGGTCCTTAACTTTATAAATTATCTTTTGGTCTTAAAAATCTAACAATCGTTAATTTTACTAACGGAAAACGCAAACTCAGTGATAATGGTGTAAACTTAAATTATAATTATGTAACTAAATACTATTAAATTTAAATTTAAAATATGGGTAAATTGAATAATATATAAAATTTGTGTAATTAAATGTTATTAGTATCACTGAGTTCACTTTCAAAGATTTTAGTTAGAACATTAACGGTGTTAGAATTTTAGACCAAAAGATATTTTATAAAGTTAAGAACCAAAAGTATTTTTATGTAAAAACTTAAGGGACTAAAAGTACTTTAATTTCTAATATTTTATCCTTTTAGTGGCAAAATGGTATTTTGCCTCATTTTTCTATCTTATTTTCTTTTAATTAAACAAAAAAATTTCTATCAACCTATTTTTTTAGTGTAAATCAAATACTTCGAGGCAAATTTTTTTTTTTTTTTCATTCTATTCCATTCTTTTAATTTCATTTCTTTGTATTCTTACATTTTCTTGATCTAAATAGGGCTTAAGCTTCCCAGTATTCGAAATCTAATGTAATACAATAGAATTTCGAAAAAGAAAGCATGTCAGAAAATGTTTGGATCCCTTTGTCTCTTGTCTTGCTGGCTTTTCCCACAGTAATCGAATTCCAATAACACTAGACTACTTATTAATATATATACCCTTTCAGCACAAAACAATATAAGATATATTTAAAGAGTTCATTTTGATTTTAAATATAAGATTAATTTTTATATTTGTTAATCTTTTTTTTAATTTACTCTCGTTGATACTCCATAAACAATAATCAAGGAGATGAGAGAATTGAGAAAGATAACTAAAGTGTTTTAGAAAATACATGTTAAATTAACTAACTCCATTAATCTAATCAAATTAAATAAATATGTTTTATATCAATAACCAGAGAGAAATTTTTAAAAAGAAGGCATGTGTTTGAAACCCTTTATTTTGTCCAACAAAAAAAAAAATCCCTTTATCTGTTGTTGGCTTTTTATTCTTTTAGTTGGTATTAGTTACCACTTGCTCTCACATATCAGATAGAGTTGATTAATTCAATAATTATGGACTAAATTTTAATTTTACTCTTATTTTTAAATATTTTTAGCTATTTCTTCTATCTCTACCTTTAATAGGGACAAAATTGTAATTGTCTAATTTATTATTCTGAAAATGAACTTATAACAATAACCTTTTTTTTAAAAAAAAAAATTAAACTTATAAATAAAACTAAAGTGGTACTTATCAATGTGGTGCTTTTTTTTTTTTTTTTCTAAATTGAACTTATAAATAGAACTAAAGTGGTGTTTATCAATGCGATGCCACTATCACAATCAGAAGAGTATACATGATGACAGGTGGCAATATAATGTTGTTTTGATCATTAATCTAATCATCTAAGAGCTCCCTAGCTACTATATGTAACTAATGTGAGTAAATTAGAGAAACTATATACATTAAGCATCGAATTAATCCTAATTATAAATAACTTTTATCACGTTTTACCAAAACTAAGAAAAATCTTGAATCTTACTCTTCCGTTCCATTTAATAATATATGATTCATTAAATTGTATTATTAGAAGAGGTAATTTAAAAACGTGTTATATGCAATAAATTTAAAAATGAAATTTATTTTTTAAAAATGCCCTCATTTTCGTGGATAAGAGGGGATATGTTATATTGACGGTTTTAGTCAAGTACAAGAATTAAATGCAATAGTGGCATTCATAACTTTTATAGTTAAGTGGGGGTAAAATGAGAAGTTTACAAAAAAAGAAAAAAAAAAAAAACTTGTTGGACCCCCTGTAATCTTATCTAATGAAAATGAACATGACGTATCCAAAAATTATCCAATAAAAAGAAACAGATGGAGTATTAACCTTGCCGTAAAATTGAAGAACTTTTAAACTACATAATACTGAATGAAGACACGGTTTGCACTACAATGATATGAAAAATTTAATAAAGTTACCTATATATATATATATATATATATATATATAAGAAACTATGTTTCTTGCCTTATAAATAGGACCGAATGACTAAATGAGTACTTAATTATAATTATAAAAATTGTGAGCTAACCTCCTTAAATTCCCATGTATAGAGTTAGACTATATAATAAAAAAATATAATTGTTCACGAGTTAAATAAAATAGTTTTAGGGAAAAAAATTATAAATGTTACTCCCTCTAGTCTTAATTATAGGAACACTTTTGTAATGCAAATTGCACGATAAAAATGTTCATATAATTAAGACCAGAGGTAGTATAAATAAGATGGATTAATATCTCATATTTATGCCAATACTAACCTTGCTATAATTAAAGATGGGAGGAGTATATCCTTAGCTTAAATAGGCAAAGCAGATTAATTCAAAAGTGGGGCGCAGCCTTGTTAGCTACTGGCCATCATGAATAGTAATGGAGGATAGCTGGCCGGTGTCGGAAAAAGCAAGCATCACGAAAACCTTGTACACCATTATCCTTATGCCATCTTTGGCTTGGCTGTGTTTTAGGTTAGGTTTCCCCACACACTTTGGTGTCTATCCAAAAGATAGGCCCATCTCTCAAATCGGGTCCGTTAAGGATACAATCTGAATAAATCATATTTTATTTTTTTAAACTGCTGCTTTTTGAATAATTTTTTTTTAAAAAAAATGTTAGTTGAAAGATTATCTTTATTTTAGATTATATACCCATTAAAATATTTTTTTTTTTAAAAAATAGAAAGTAAAAAAAATAAGATCTGAGCGAAATGGGAGAGTGAGAGCTCCCTTACCTATCCAAAGGATAGGCAGAGAATCCTATTCCACCCCTCCCCGTTTTCAAATTATTCTCACCTAAATCCCATACTCCTAAGTCATGTACCCAACTTAGTTACTTCCTTCGAATGATACAATAGACTCTACCTTTCTCTAGCCATGTGAATTCGCTATCCAGAGTCAATATTCTCATACTAAGGAAGTTCTCGTTTTTCTACTCAAAAGCTCATTTGAGTTGGATCATTGGGCCTACCTCAACCGGAGCATGTCTCTTGATGTTTAAAGAAGTATTTATAGATTGTCTATCAATAAGGTCTTTATATCGGCAATGAGATTATGATGCTGATTGGGCAGCTTGTGGGGTGACTCAAAAGTCAGTTACCTGCTATATATGTTGAAGCTAGGAGGCTCTTTTGGTGATGTGAAAGACAAAGAAGCAAGCAACTTTATTTAAATCTTTAGCAGAGGCGGAATACCAAGTATTGAGGGTTGCTGTATCAGAAATAGTAGGGGCGCATGTTTACTTCAAGATCTTGGGAGTCATTCATGAAGAGCCCGTGAGTGTATATTGTGATAACAAGGTGGCAATTCATACTACAGCGAATCCGGTCTATCATTAGCGTACTAAGTATATTGAGGTAGATTGTCACTTTGTTCGTGAAAGTTGGGAGTCAGAGGAGATTAAGTTGCTGCACATTAGTTTCAGGAACCAGCAGGCAGACTTATTAACTAAGCTGGTTGGAGGAAATATTCAAAGATATTTAATTTGTTGTCCTAGTTAGGGACTTGTACATATCTTTAGCCCCCAAACTTGAGGGGGGGAGGGAGTAAAAGGATAGGGTTAGCTTTGCATTTTAGAGTTAAAAGTGTACAGCCCACGTGTGTGTTATGTGTGTGGTTATTTTGGGTATGTTGTTTTCTGGCCTGATGGCTAAGATTAGTGGATTATTTATGTACATGTCTAGGACTTAATTATATTGCAAACTGATTGTTGTCAATCAATGAAATTCTCTTTCATGCAAGAAGCTTACGTAAGAGTAGAGGTGGCTATGATTTATTAGTAATCAATCAGCAAACACTGCTATATATGGTTCACCAAAAAGGCAATACCTTCCTTTTTGGGTAAGGAAAGAACGTTGAAATTTCATTCGTTTTTAGAAGGTTACATTACTGTGACTGAGATTCGCCATAAAAGTTTAAAAAAATTGAAATTTGCGTAATCAGTGCCAAGAAGAAGCAACCGTTCTGGATGTCTAACGGGTCACTTCATTGCAACGTTACATTCCGGAACATTGGCACCTTAACACAATCATCTACTTCTTGAATGACGATAATGCCCTTACCAGGGACAGCCGCGTCTCTCCGGCAAGTGGATTTTTTTATCAAGTCACAATTCATGAGAATGCTTTCTTGAGTGATCCTTAATGCCTTCAAAGTTCAACCCGCAGCACGAAGAATCAATTAGCACCAACAATCTTAATTCACAGATACTTGTCTGGTGTGCTATATAAGGAAAATCCATAATAACGAGCCTGATTTTTGTACGGCTAATTAGACTTCATGGGGGTGATTAGATCGCTTTCTATTGCCCATATGCATACTTTCTCATTCAGACCAACGATTTTTATTTGGAAATTAGGTTCCCTGTATTGTTTTTGTTGTTGTTGAATTGTGTGGCTATGCATTTTGACTTCTAACCAATAATATCAATATAAAACATAAAAAAACAGCAAATTATATCATTCATTAATAATTAACAGTCCAAACTATTTTATTAAACTTAAATTTTATGCCAAACCATGACAACTCTCACTCTATATTTTATAGTGTTTTTTTTTAAACTTTTTAAAAGTATTTTTACGATTTATAAAATAAATATCTGAGAGTAGTTTTTTTCTCGATTTAAGAAAAAAATATTTTCAGAAATTATGGTTTGAGATTTCCCAAGGTAATTGTTATACAAAGTCAGGTAGATCAGGCGGGGGAGGTGCACTAGATTATGAAGGGGCAAAAGAGCAATTGAGCAGCTCTCCTAAAACCGGCATGTGGCGGTTCAGCCGGTGCGCATGGGGGCCATTAACAAGAAAAGAAAAAGAAAAAAGGGATATACGGAGGTGGCGGTATGAGATTCAAAATTGTTAGAGAGAGAGAGAGAGAGAATAATCAAAGAATTTTTAGGGGGAAAAATTAAAGGAGGAGAAAGTCTCTCCCCTGGTTTAAGTTCAGAAGAGTAGCTTCTACTGCTGCTTCTACATCCTCGGTCCTCTACCACTTTCTATTCTTGTACTCCACTTTCATTCATTCTGTGTCCTTCAAAGCCAAGAACTATAAGCAACCAATCCAAGACAGGAAAAAAGAACTAACAGCGGGAATTTTTGAGATCGGGACTTCGTCGTCGTCGTCGTCGTCGTCTCCGGCCATTCCATTCCCATCTTTCCGTCTGTAAGCCGAGGCACCCGCGTCCACCCCCAGAAACAGGGACGCTTCGTCACCTTTTGTCATCACTATATATATTTTTAAATGCGGGTTTGTCTTTAGGTGATTTTTAAGGAGTAATCACTGTTTGGCCATTGTTCGTTTCCTCTGCTGTCATCTCACATATTGGGACTCTAATCTTTGGTGAATTACTGTTGACCACCAATGGAAAGGACCACTCCGGTCAGGAAGCCGCACACCTCCACCGCAGATCTGCTTACCTGGTCCGAAACTCCACCATCAGATTCTCCGGCTCCTGGCTCTGCCGCTGTCCGTTCTCACCAGGTACTCCATATCCTACTCACTGCTCCCAATTCTGTTCCTTCTTCATTTCGTTTCTGCAATTTTGATTCTTCATTTCTTTTATTTACTATTGGTGGCAAATTTATCAACAATCGTATTTTCTCTTGGATGTTAGCCGTCGGATGGGATCAGTAAGGTGGTGTTTGGGGGTCAGGTGACGGACGAAGAAGTCGAGAACTTAAACAAACGGTGAGATCTACTGTGCGATGCTTCTTATGTACTTTAAGATTAAGTTCGTATGATCAGTAAAATTGTTTGTGCGCCTGATTCTGCCATGTTTTCTCTCTCAATTTATAATTTTCTCTCTGATCTGCAAACTTAATCTTGATTGAAAGAGCTAACATGCCTAGGATTCCGGAAACAGCTCCATTTGTTCCTTTATTTTATTCTTATTATTTTTTTATCGCAACTTCCGTTTAACGTATGCTGATGGGAGTCGTGAGTACTAAAACAAGTAGGAAATGAATGCAAAATCAATTATTGAATCATACCAAGAGTCAAACTAATAGTTTTCCCTTCTTATCAATCATGTGGCTGTGCATTAATTTTTACTTTGTGTATATTTATTTTGCGGTATCTGAAATTGGTTTTCTATGCAATTTCCAGAAAGCCTTGTTCAGACTATAAAATGAAGGAGATATCTGGCAGTGGGATCTTTGCAGCCAAAGGAGACGACGACACGCTAGAACCTGGCAGTGCCAACCCCACACCGAATAAAACTGGATTGCGCATGTATCAGGTACCAATAGAGATAGGTGGTCCGTAGTGTTATATAAGAACATACAGGTTTCTACATTTTATATTGGATTTTTGTTGACTCGGATACCCATTGTTGATTTCTGGAAATTGGCAGCAAGCAATTGCCGGAATCAGTCATATCTCCTTTAGTGAGGAGGAGAGTATTTCTCCAAAAAATGCCGACTACTTTGCCTGAGGTGGCTAAGCAGCGTGAGCTAACTGGAACTTTGGAAAGTGAAGCAGACTCTGAGAAGAAGCAGCTTTCTGATGCAAAGTGCAAGGAGCTTAGTGGCCATAACATATTTGCTCCTCCACCTGAAATTAAACCCCGGCCAGTAACCCCTCGCGTTGGGCAATTGAAAGGAAGCATAAGCATTGGAGAACCTGTCACCCATCATGTATGAATTACTCTATGTTGCTAACCTGAATTATATAACCGCACTTTTAGACTAATAAGATAACTCTTCTATCTGCACAATCTGGCACATGTCATGAGAGCATATGTGGGCAAGAAAGTAAGTTATTCCTAGGAATACATAATGCAGATTGCGCAGATGATGATTTGGGAACCTTAAGGTGTACACCACTGGATTCACCTTGTGTACTGCATATATATTATTTTGTGTTTCATGCATGTGGGAATGTTATCATGTTGTATCTGCGTACTGTTTTTTCCAGTTAAATAACTAGTTGCTCATGACCTGAATCTACAGACTGATGGATACGAAGACAAGGACTCAATTGCCAAGACGGCAAAGAAGATTTATAACCAGAAATTTACTGATCTTTCCGGAAATGACATCTTCAAGGGTGATGCGCCTCCATCATCTGCTGAGAAGCAACTCAGTGGAGCTAAACTGCGAGAAATGAGTGGCAGTAACATCTTTGCTGATGGAAAGGTTGAATCCAGAGACTGCCTAGGCGGCATTAGGAAGCCACCTGGAGGGGAGAGCAGCATTGCCTTGGTATAGCTTATCAGGTCTAACTATGTTATTTTGCTACCGTCTTGTTTCGTTGTTACTTATGGGATCTTGGGACTCGACCGTTTTAGGTTTCTTAATGTATTGACCAAGAGGAATTATTTCCTTATTTACTTAATGAAGTGATTTGGCCTGTGCATCTCATTTTTTTCCTTATGTCCATCTGCTAAATTACACTAGTTTTGAAAGTGTGGTTCCTCGGATGAGCATAATGTAGCTTATGTTAGCGCACCAAAAATTGATTTGGTTCTGGTGGATGGACCCCCATCACGGTTGAAAAAACACAACAATTTCCTTTCCTAAACTGAAAAAGGTATGGGATGAGAGAAACAGGAGAGGTAAAGCTTCCTGCTCCATGTCAAGAGATAGAAAAACTTAATATCCTATATATTCACAAGGGGAAAATAGCATAGCACTCACAGTCGATTAGCACATACAATTATAATAGGTATCTGCTTAACGGCTAGCTGTAATAACAACAGCCCAGATAGGCACTCAGTTTTAAGAGATTCATATGCATCTGTAACTATGACTATATTTCAATATCTATAATAAATTTGTTCTTCAGACAATGAGAGTCCACTTCAATTGGTAGGGTATTTGATGGTTAAAACGCTTGAATTATGAAATAGCTGTTGCGCAGCCTTCAGAAGTTAAAGGCTATGAAAAAGGTACGGACTGTGTGAGGTGCAGAGGGTGGAAGTGGAAGGTTTTTTTTTACCAATTTGCCCCTTATTAAATAACTATTTAACAAAATGCCCTTGTCTGCAAAATATCAGGGATGTAGTCGACTAAAACGCGGGGACACTAAATCGCCACATGGGCAATTTTTTTTTTTTTTTTTTTTAATTTCTCCGTGAGCTTAGTCGACTAAATCGCGATAGAGAGGTTTTTTAAAAACCCCACTCGCGTCATTTAACCTTAATCGATAAAGACCCTCCCCAAACCTCTCCCCTCTGTTTTTTTCACCAAATCCTTGGAAGTTGGTGGGTAGCGAAGGAAACTTCATTCTAGTGTCATTTGCGTCGATTTCGGTATGTTTCTCATCTCCATTGTGTAATCTTTGTAGTTTAACTTTGTTAAGCTTTTGTTTTTGTTTGTAACATGAAACCCTTCCTTTTGCAGCTCCCAAATTCTAGTGTGAAGGATGAATTGAAGTCAAACACGCACGTTATCGTAATCTACCATAGTGGGAGGCATTTTGTAGGTCCGATGGTGTTCAATTTTGTAAGTTATCATATTTATAAAAATAAAAATAAAATTATTATTATTATGAGGGGTTAGATACGAGAATGTATAATAATAATATAGCCGCATATATAACTTCCTAGAGGATCGTTTCATTATATTGAAGCAACATTACAAGCAATCTTATCGTCGTGCATCATCATAAGATGGATGTCTCGAATGTAAATGCACCAATGCAACTTTGCCAAAGATCAAATATAGTTGGGTTAAGTATTTTTGATTAAATAAAAATATCTTCTAATATATAAAAATGATTTATGGGTCAAGTTGTTTAAAATATAAAAATATTTTCTAACTTTATAAAAAATGATTATAAAAGTAATTTCTAATTTCTAGAGTGATTGATTGGATAGAGTAGTGGGATCAAGGGGATCGACGTGATATTTTAAACGTTGTAATATATAATACTAGATAATAGATATTTTTATTTTTAAAAACTAAAATATACATGCAAATAATAAGTTTATTTGAATATGAAATCTTTTGTTGAGCTAACATTGTGATCAATCATAACCGAGACATTAAAAATATATTATTATTGATTAAATAAAAATAACTTCTAATTTCTAAAAATGATTTATCATGAGTCAAGTTGTTATATATGAAATATAAAAATAAATGATTTATCGGGAGAGTGATGTATCTCTTTATTTTTAATATATTTATTTTAAAAATATTTTTATATTAAACTATTTTGCAATTTTTAACTATCTCCCGATCATCTCTTTAATTTATGTTTTGTGCATATTTTATTTTTTTATCTTTACTATCTTATCTTAGCATTACGATATCCCTACATTTGAGAGGATTGGGAGTGGAACATGGGGACTGGCCACTGGAACATGGGTAACGACTGGCCACTGAAAAATAAAAATATTGAAATAATGAAGAATATTTATCAAAAAAAAAAAGTGAGGATTCATAAATAGTGGAAGTGGCATTGGCATGTAGTGCTACATGAATAAATGCGCAGCCAGTGGCAAAAGGAGGACACTACTTCTGCTCTGTCCTCTCATTCATTTTCATCTCCCTGCCAAGGCATTGCCCAGTTCTCGCTAACTTTTGAATGTCTCCTACCCCTCCCTGTGCCTGTGCCGGTGTTTATATTAGTATATATTTAAATTAAATTAAATTTAAAATATACCAGCATACATATATTTATTCATAAAAAATAAGTTCAAACAAAAGCATATTTTTCTCGATCCCAACGCATTGAATCATTCCACGTGTCCCACGCCCAATATAGTTACGGTACGGCAGCTTCACACTCTAACCGTGGCAGCAATTTACGTAGAATTGGTCTAATCAGATATTCTCTCCCCCTAACAAATTCTTAAAAACAAAAACATTTTTTTGTTGATGTTTTCAAACGTAGAAATAGAACTAGTAACCAACAGAAAAAAATTAAATTTTGAGTTTCTGATTATAATAATCATAACTGTACAATCCTAGTTGATTTAACAACCGATTTTCTTGTGAAAAAAAGAAAACAATTTTGTTTGTTTATGAATTAAAACTCTGAAGAAAAAAAAGCTGAACTTTTTTTGGTGTTGTGCACCATAAAGCGGCTGGATCTTCCTTTGGGGGCGTGAGCGTGAACCGGACGGGCCGTACACGTACACCAGCAAACCCGTCACCATCAGTATCAAAAACCCCTCCCTGATGATTCTTCGTTCTCTAGCATTCCAATCAAAATGAGATTCAGATGCTATAAAGCTCATCAGCCATTCTTCATGCTGGTATACTCGAAGATATAGTTGCCGTGACTCGTTGCCACATCTTTTCCGCCTCTGAATTTTCTTTATAACGTGGGTTTTCGTACTGAATCTTGCACCCTTCTGTTTCTGCATTTTGAATCGATTTTCTTCTAATAATGTTCAACAACACATCAGAGAAAAATAAGAGCAACGCAGAGAACAACAACATGAAGAGAGATGAAGTGTTTGAAACGTGGTGGAATGGATTTCAAAACCCATCATATCACAATCTTCATCATGTCCATCGTTACAATGAGCATTTGCCGACTAACTCCCTCTATGGAGTGTCTCTCACTCATCACATTCTCCTCCGTCAACTTCTTTCGCTGAGGGGCTTCATGTTTCTCCCCGTAGTTCCTTATACTCAGCTTCATCTCAGGACAGGCATCATCTAACACCCTACGATCACCACTCAACTAATTTTTTGCTGGAGCCCGAGACATCGGATTTCCATATTGGGAGTAGCTTCATTGATAATCAAGTGGTTAATCTGGGCCTGTCTGAGGATTTCTATAGAATGAATTTTATGGATGGACAGGGAAATGGTAACAGAACAAAGGCACCTGAAGCTGATTCCTACGGATTTGGATTTGACGCTTTTCCTTTCGATATAAATATTCCCGGCGTTAGTGAAACACGGAGCTCCTATGAAGATTGTTGCAATGAAGTTTCCGCACCTAATTATGGGTGTATCCCATCGTCTACTTTGGGAGTTTCACCAAGTATGGTTGCTGGTATGAAGTGGGCTAACTATGCCTCGGAGAAAGGATACACTTCTTCCCTCGCACATGGTCAATCCAGCGCTTCGAATTTTTGCTCTGGTTGGAACATGAACCAAACATATCCTCAATTGGAGCACATCAAGAAACAGGGGAGCAGTAGCTATGATGGAGAAGTTCAACTGCAGAAGCCGTCTATCATCAACCCCTTCCCTTGTGATGCTATAACTAGAACACGACTTTGTGGGGTGGATTATGATGGAAGTAGGAGTGTCGAAAACCATTTAAGATTCTCTCAGATTATGCACCCCATGCTAGCTTCACTTCTGGATACAAACGAAAGAACAAGGGGAATTGCTAACTTTGAGCTGCCTGAATTTCTCTCGTCCAAAAGAGCTGTTGGCGATCCAGTGGCGTTTCGATGTGATAATAGTTTTATCATGCAAGGAAAAGATTTAAATTATTGCATAGACAAAGGATACAATTCTTTGAGGGGTAACAAAAAGAATTCCCTCAATGAGAGTGCATTTGCAACTGCAGGGGAGAAAGCTTCTAGAGGCAATTATTATAATCCTGGAAGTCAATTTTGTGGGAATAACGGCAGTCTTGTTGGTGATTTCCCACTGCACTCACCATCGAATTTCTGTTCTTTGGATGAGTGCCAAGGTTACATTAACTTTCTGGCAAAGGATCAGAACGGATGCCGCTTCCTACAAAGGATGGTTGATAAGGGGAATAAGGAGATGCTTATAGTATTTGAGGGAATAATTGATAATGTTGTTGAACTCATGATGGACCCCTTTGGTAACTATCTTGTGCAGAAGTTGCTGGATGTGTGTAGAGAAGAACAGAAGTTGCAGATTGTGTCCATGGTGACCAAAGAACCAGGGCAGCTTGTCAGAATATCTTTAAACACGCATGGGTATGTCTTCCATTTTAACAATAACTTTCGTTTTTCTTTCTTCCGTAGATAGGATATAGCACATGTTATATACTTTTGGCCACTAAACAAATATCATTGTGTCAGCACACGGGTCATACAGAAGTTGATTGAGACGCTCAACAAGTCTAGGAAACAAATTTCATTAGTGAAGTCAGCCCTTCAAGCAGGTTTTCTTGATCTTATTAAGGATCTGAATGGAAATCATGTGATACAACGTTGCTTGGAATGCCTTAGCTGTCAAGATAATGAGGTAAAATGCCTCTCTCATAATCATAATCTATTTCCTTAATTTCTAATGTCAATCTTTACACTTCAGATAAGTTATCTGTTATTTTCACCGGCTTTATTTCCACAATCGATAGTGGATGACTATTTGTCTTTTGTGCGTGAACAGTATGATGCAACCAAATGGCAACATGGGTCCAAGGAGTAAAAGTGGGAAAATGAACTATCTTGTTAGCTGCATTCCTTTTCAAATTCGTTTCAAATGAATTCTCAACACAGTGTTTCCCAAAAATATTGCTTTGGTATACTATAGTCGTGCCATATGGTTTTGGTATTGTTAACCTCAACCTGACAATGCCTATCTTAGGATGTTATAATAGGAAAAAAAAGTTCATTGTTTAAAGCCTTTTTTAACATCTTAAATTACGTAGAGCTCTTGTATATCATGCTCTGACTGATTCAAAATGCTAGCCCCATAAAACTAGATTCTTAGGAGCTTTGATAAGCCGTTCACTTGTTGAATTCTATAACCATCACCTTAATAACGTGTTCTTTTTCAAAAAGTCATGATTAGAGCTTTTAGGTGACTATGCGGAACCATGCTCAGTGAGCTCTAAAATCTTCATCCCTTGAACAAAGGGAGAAAATATGCCGAGTTCTTAAGTTTGAAATGAATATGGTTGCATCCTTGCAGGCATTGAAAATTTTGTCGGAAATTACCTTGTCAAGTGCCTCTCAAAATAAGGCTTAAGAATTCATTTCTACGTCAATTTGAACGCAATCTTTGTCTCTGAAAGTTTACATGAAAGAGACACGTCATTCAAACAGGTTCAACGGTGATGGTATGCATGAAGGTAGATAGGCACAGAATCTGAAAGAAATGTATAACAGGAAAATTCAATTGAGAGGAAGTAGTTTGTTGCGAACATTTTCTGTACGGGGAGTCATTCTTTTTTTTATTGAAGTTATTGTCACAGTACAACAGTTCTCGGACTGATACTTACTGTTAAAAATTTGTATTTCAAGCGTTCAGAAAGATTCTGCTGACTCTTATATCAGCTTCATATTTTCCATGTTATGCATAAATTATTGTTCCATGATCTTTTTTCCTCTTCTACAAGCTATTTATTAATTCAATTAAACGATTAAGTTAATTTATTCTCGTTTACCTTCATCATGTTCCACAGTTTATTTTTTATGCTGCCGCAAAGTTTTGTGTTGACATAGCTACTCATCGACATGGATGTTGTGTATTGCAACGTTGCATTGATCATTCAGTTGGCAAATATCGAGATAAGCTGGTCGCAGAAATATGTAGACATGCGCTTCTCCTTTCTCAAGATCCTTTTGGGTAATTTGCCTTGATCTTTCACCTGCTATGAGTTGCTTATTGATGGGCTAAATTATCATGAAATTTGCTCCCGTTAAGTTAGTGATGTCATAAGATTTACATTTAATAAATGTTAGTGACTAATCTAATAATCTTATCTTTGCTCAAGGAATGAACAGTGTCATTTTGTCCTCATGTTCAACTTTTGAATAGTCACTAGTATATGTATGTGATAAAAGAAAATGTGAAGTAGATAATATTCTATCTTATTTAGGTCTTCTTGAATTGATTATATTAGACATTATACTCCATAAAGAGAAATAATCAATCATGAGTCATACTAACAAAATCAAATCTTCATAGTTTAATTCAATGAGATTTAGATAAAAAATACTATTCAAATGCTATATAAATAATGTTATTTTGTTCTCTACATCGATGTTCAACTTTTAAATAGTCACTTATTTGCATATGATAAGAGAAAATGTGAAGTAGATAGTGTTTTAACTTATTTAGTCTTCTTGAATTGATTATATTAGACATTATAATCTATAAAGAGAAATCATTAGTCATGAGTCATAATAACAAAATCAAATCTTCATAGTTTAATTCAATGAGATTTAGATAAAAAAAAAATACTATTCAAATGTCATATAATATAAAAGCTTTAAAAAATTACAATGTTCAAGAGTCAAGAACAGTTTAACTTATCTTTCAACTCCCTTACATTACACGTGACCAATTCTAGTTTACATATTTAACTATGAAAATTAAAATTAATACAAAAGATCTGAATAAAGTGATAACATCTACGTGTAATATAAAAAATAAAATCTTCAGATTAGACAATAAATTAATCATTTGATTAAAGTTCTCATAGATTTTGATAATAATAGATTAATCAACTCACAAGAAGATATATCTAGTTTTTCAAAATGAGAGAATGAACAAGTAGTTTAAATTAGAAAATACTCCTCCAATTCTGAATGTAAAGCTTAATTTAAGAGTTGATATTGATTTAAAATATTAGACTTATATTGCAAATTTATCAATTTTTCCTAAATTAGCTTTATTGACAACCCCTCAACAATAATCAAGTAAGAGAAGAAGGGAAAGAATTAAAAAAAATTATTAGGGTGTTTTAAAAAAATCATATCATATTAACCTTTTTTATGCTAAAAAAATTGTGTCTTATTAATTAACTTAATATAATCAAATTAACTAATTAGGCTTTACATTAAGGACTAGAGAAGTAGTAACAAAAATCACACAAAAAAATCCTTTTAAAAATGTGTCTGTGAATGCCTCTATCTGTTATCAATAATAACAAAATCAGTATATGCACTCAGTCTAGTCTTAGTCACTCAAACTAACGCTTCCATTTGTCACCTATCAGAAATTATGTTGTTCAGTATATAATAGAGAGGGGGATCCCAGCTCTCAGAGCCAAGCTGACTTCTCAGTTCAAAGGGAACTATGTAAATCTGTCTATGCAAAAATTTAGCAGTCATGTGGTTGAAAAATGCCTTAGGCATGTTGTACTGAGCAGATCAAGGATCGTCCGAGAATTGCTGTCTTCACCTCACTTCGAACAGTTGTTGCAAGATCCATTTGCCAACTATGTCATTCAGTCTGCTCTTTTAGTGACAAAGGTTTGCAATGTGACATAGGCTCAGTTTGCATGTAATTTGAGAATTGTCAAGCTTGGTTTAATCTCGCCTGTGTTATTTGATTTCTGATGCAGGGTTCACTTCATACAACTTTTGTTGAAGCAGTTCGTCCTTACAAAATCTTGCCCACCAGCCCGTTCAGCAAGAGGATTTTCTCGGGAAATCTACTCAAGAAGTAACGTCTGACAGACAGACAAAAATTGTTGTTGTTTTAAAGAAGATAACTCCTAATTAAAACCCTTTTTATTGTCTAACTTAGCCTCTACAGCCAGTATATGTATGTACGCTTATTATTAGAATCATGGTCTGATCTACTTGGGAAGAATTTTGCAGTTAAAACCTTTCATATGAACAAACTGTCCGAATGTTGTTGGAAAGGCAAATTTAGTTACCAGATATGCTTCTTTATGGTGCTGTTGCATCTTGTATTGTCTCTTGTTCTTGTGGTGTCCTATGGATATGCGCGGGTGTTTCAAGTTTCTTGATCATTGTTATGTGCATGATCCTGGATATTTGTTTTCGGAACTTCATTTATATAATTATAGCTAAATATTGCCTACCTTTGCCTATTAGCTTACATATTTTCAAATTCATGAGTTTGATATTTTGTATGATATTGACAGGTTAAAATCAACTGATGGTTAGGTTTTGATTATATTGCCTATTATGTACAAGTATAGCGAAATATTGCCTACCTGTGCCAACTAGCTTTCCGTTAATCATTGCTTTCACAAAGTCCACCTTCACCGAGAGATTGACACTATACAATATCTCCATTATAATTGGTTTTAGTTAACTAGCGAGCAGCACATCAAAACTAAAACCCAAAATGACCCTGAAGTCCCATTCGATAATTTATTTGTTTTGGCTAAAACTTACATTCTGCATTGTGATCTATAATAAATATAGACAGAATTTTTTTTGGGTATAAAAATGTTTAGGTGAGTTGAGTAATTAAATACAAATGCAAGGGGTAGAGAAAAGAAAATATTAGCGCCAGAAAGCTCGATTGTCCAAGGCAACCAAAAGGTATTTCATTACTCAAGCATTAATTTCATAATTACTGAAAGAAATAGAAAAACCAAGCGTCGTCGTATTCATAATAAGTACCCAGAATTTTTTCAGTCAGTGTGATAGTGTTAGGGCTTGTTTTTGGTGAGAGAAGAGAGAGAAACTTTTTACCCCCTCTTTACTAAATTGTCTATAGAAATTTTTTAATATTCTAAAAATATACTCTCAATAAAAAAGAATATTCTTCTCATCAATGGCAATTTGATCAATATACTTCTTTCCACTTCCTTCCCTCCCACTCCCACTCCTTCCCCTCAAACCAAACAGGTGACTGTCCCCTCAAACCAAGGTAGTGTCTATTATGATGGTCCGTTCCAGAGGGACACTGTTCCTTGTCAGACACAGTCAGTGGTGGTATCCTTGTACGCAAGGGAACCAATTTCAAATCAACCACAAACTTAACTTATGAGGGCTCCTTCATCTGCTTCAGCTTTCAGACCCCACAAGCAATTTCATCCATAAATCAAATATCGGCTACTGTTAAAAGTCCAATTACATCATCGTATTTGATCATTATTGTTGAGTTAACGTTGCGCAGCCGAAGCTAATTGGAATTTTGTAACATCGCGTGTTAAGTTCATCTTTGCAAGTTCAAGGGGATAGTCCATGAGGGTATCTCCGTTTTATTACGGACAAGTCCATACACATCTTACATTCCGCCCAAATTTAACTTTTAACAATTTAAATTTCATTACTTTCTATTCAACAAATCATATCAAGCTTCTCACAATTTGATAACCCTTAAAAAACTTAAAAAGAGCAGACGAGGAGACACGCTGAGTTCAACAATTTGTCCCAACTGAATTAGAAATTAGAATGAAAGTCAATGACACAATAGGTTATACTGTCACATGGAAAAGGCTTGCCTATAAAATTTTGAATAAATTAGGTTATCGTAGTCTACTCAACTATGCTCTAGAATTTCTCAATTTACCAAAACCAAGACTAAAAAATGCAAATCCTAAAGAGAAAATTATTAAAAAAAAAAAAGAGGTCAAGGAATATATATGCTGAAACGCATGAGGCCAGAAACGCGACAATGAATTATCTAGTGTACTGTCTCTGGACCAGAATTCCACAAAGGCCATCTTTAGGGAAGCACCACGCAATCAGCAAGGGCAAATGCGGGCTGAGCAGGTCCCAGTCGCATAAAACTGACTTCAACAGAGGAAAATTACAACACTGTTGGACAGTCCAGCACAAAAGCAAGCAGCCCCATCTGCTGAATGATCTTGAAAGAACCCATTCCAACACCAAGGGGTTGGTACAACACCGGAGAATGCAACCCAGATTACAGGACAATATGGCATACTGCCTCTAATGGTTCGTACACCATCTCTAAGACAGCAACATTCACCCTTCTCGAGCAAAGGCTACACAGCTATAATAAGAATTCGTTTTAAGTTTGTAATGAGAACTGCATGATTGAAAACTAAACTAATCAATATAAGGAGATTAATAGAGAACAAAAATAGAAGTGATGAGAAATTAAAAGATAGAACTGTGACAGATATTGTAGGAACTCTTAATGTTGTATTGAAAACTTAACAAGAGTATCAGATGGAAAGAATTTCGGAATACAGAAAGGACCACAAAATGGAAGAGTAATCTGGGTTGAACCCAACAAGGATATGAACCTTCCAAAAAAGTGCATGCAACAATGTCATTAATCCAAGATGCAGATCACAACATTCATGATTTAGCAACTTTATCCAGACAACTGAGGACAGAAGTCATAGCAAGGCCACCAGTAGATCCTGCGATAAGTGGCTCCTCCTTCATTCCTACAAGTAGTACCCAATTCAGATGGCTCACCAAGAAATTTGAATCTTTTTTTCTTAAATCTCTAGTCCAAAATAAGGGAGCATAAGAAAGTTGTCAAAATTGACAGAATCTTACATCAGCATCAGATTTGTGAGATGGGCTTCGAGATTCAACAGGACGATCACGTGGTGAAACATCCTTCTGAGCAGGTGATTGCTCCCGACTATTCTGTTCATCATGCTGCTCATCTCGAGAAGGCCTCCTTTGCGGAGATGGACTTCTACGAGGACTGGAGCCATGCCGAACAGGCGAAGCACTTGGACTAATGCACAAGTATATCAGAAACAAAATGATGATAAAAAATGCAAAGGATAATAAATAGCACAAGATTCGAACCTATCAACTGATCTGCTTCGAGTTCTTCTCTCCTTGTCATCTCTTCCTCTCCTACGATCTTTATGCCGATCAGGACTTACACTGTGGCTCCTACTCCGGCGACGATAATCCCTATCCCTTTCACGGTACTTGTCACGATCATATCTTTCCCTACTCCTACTGCGACTTCTCCTCCTGTAGTCCCTGTCTCTATGTTCATCCCTATGCCTGAACATTTTCCATCAGCAATGGTATAGAGTGAACATGAAACAGTGACCTAACATTCACGAATATGAAATGCCGGATACAAGCATACTAGCACCCTAGTAGATTAGGTAGGATATTGGAAGCAGAAAACACTTTAAATGTATGAACTGTAACTGAGTCCAGCTCAAAAGCATAGAAAGAAAAAGGAAAATCGGCATTGCCCAGTAAGCAGAAAAGGTTACTGGGTCACAACTAGAACCATTCACTCAAACATAGCTATATGAATATAAATTAATAAAATTGTAGACAAAACTTCCAAGTCCAAACATGTGTCCATTGACTCCATTCCCTAAATTTGTTACTCTACATGCACAATTAAAAATGAACATCAACATCAAATAATATATTGCCAAAGATCTACTGCAGCATAATGCAATATCTGTTGCTTTCTTCACCTATTGCAATATCTGATAGGAAAAAATACAACTCAGCCAGTTCACCAGCCTAACTGACCAGTAAAAATGCAAACACAATGTGATTGTGGATCCAGCCTAGTTTAAAAGCCAGCTTATCAGTGCAGAAGGCTCAGCCGGTTCAGTACTAATAACTATACTCAGAACAACTATCTGATTCAAGACTTAGTGTTGGCACATAAAAGAGTATCTAAATCTTTCAACGAATAAAATAGACTATTTATCATCCTCTTAATTGGGCCATGATAATTTTAAATATATGGCTAAGGTCCACTCCAACCCTATCTTAGCTACTCTTACTAGATACAAGCCATAATTGCCCAAGATTTAGTGGGTGAAGATCATGTGCCTTCATGTGCCTCAACAGATACTAAGGACAATTGACAATTGAACCATTACCAATTTGACAATTTTCATGTCAACTAGAATTTAACTTGCATGTCCCTTCACTATGTACCAAGACATAATTGCACAAATGCAGGCAACTAATTAGTCTTCGGCCCACTCTTAACATGTTTTTTATGCATGCCCATTACACAAGTATATTTAATTCTGTCTTATGATTTGTAATGTTGCAAAACACAACCCTCTTACATGTTTAATATTAATAACTGTAGGAAAATGGATATAACACAAGAAACACATAACTCCCACAGCAGAGCGGATCAAATATATTACATTAAGGCCTCATACTTGAGCATGGGGGTTAGTATACAAAGCCTAACGGGGCGAAAGACACAATTGGCTAGAGCACCATATGTAATAAAATGTCCCCACCAACACAGCGTAGCAAATAAAAAGGGAGAACCGCCTACACGTTCAGAATTTCAGATGACAGGCCACAAGTATAACATGTATCTATGAAAGGCAAAACTGTTTAATACTTGGTGACCAGTGGCAATCAATTTTCACAACCCAATAACTACACACTTCCTGCTAATGACACAGCAGATATCATTCTCAATCAAAGACCCTCATATCATTATATAGTTTGAAGCATCTAGTAAGAAGGTTCCTTACCTAGGACGAGGACTGCGGCTTCTTGACCTCCCTCTTGGCTTGGAGGATGTTTCCGCTATCCTTCCCTTTTGACTAATGTTTATGAAAAATTAAGTTAGCTGATTATACCAGTAACCAACCATAAAGGGAACTAGCAGTCATTTAAAGAAGTTCGTTTTAATCCACACACACACACACAAAACAGAAGTTCATTTTAAAATTGATGCTTCGCTAGCTAACCTTTTTGACATTCAAATTCACTATAGAATAACTTACATTTTCTCAGCATTAGGTCCGTATTTTGCGAATTGAACCATAATTTCTCTTCCATCGACCACTCTTCCTGACAAGTAATGAAAGTTAGCACAAAGCAAAAGGCGCCATACTTGCTAAAGTCCTAGCTATTATCGAGTTCGAGAGTGGAATTAACCATCAAGCTTCTCTACTGCCTTCTGAGCCTCGTCTGCATACTTATAACGAACAAAAGCGAAGCCTCGTGATTCGCCAGTCCTATAAAAGATGAGAAAACCCGCATTTATCTTCAAAGCAACCCCACAGTCCCCAATAGAGAACACACAAAAAAGGAAGAGCGAAGACCTTCGGTCTCTGGGGATGAAGACATCGACGACCTTGCCATACTTGTCAAAAAGTGGGTAGAGGTCGTCAGCAGTTGTACCTAGCAAAAGCAAAACGAGGCTGAAGGATTAGAATTGAGAAGCGAGGAAAATAAGAGAAATTAGAGAGAATGGTGAAGGTAAATACGGAAAGTAATATTGAGGACGAGAAGGGAATAGGTGTCTCTGATGTCTGGAGGACCAGATCTTCCAAAGTGCGACATAGTTGGTGTTGAAATGTGGAGGTCGAGAGGTGCAGCGATTATGCCCGACTTCGCTAGGGTTTTAGTCTTTCGGAGACAGGGACTGCTGCGCAGGGGAGCCGCTGAAGATATGATAACACCTGGCCCACAACAAAAATGAATTCGCATGGGCTCCTATTCCCTCCACAAGGAAAATTGTTCCTTTTTTTATTTAAATAAATATATTTATTTAAAATTTTCCTTATAAAATCTTAAAAAAGTATGTTAACACATTAAAAGAATAAATAGGTCTCAAGTAATTAGCTTTGGCTGCTGTCACCCCCAGCCGGAGGACCTCCAGTGATTGGCTATTAGAGTGTGATTAACTACTTTTTTTTTTGGTAAGGTGTGATTAACTACTTTAATATAAGGATTCACTTCTTGAGCTTCAGATGCTCTCTATTAAGCATCGTTAACAGGTTGAATAAAGTCAATGACAACTTGAATGTGACCGACCATTAATAACCTCATAAGTGTAATTTGTTTATCGATGTGCTCAAATTGTCATTGCCTTTATTCAACTCATTAAAGATGCCGGATAGGGTTTATAAAGTTTAAGTAGTCAATCTCATTACTCAAGTTGTTATTGGAGCTCTAACAACCAGCTGTTCGGAGTCCCGCTGGCAAAGCTTTGACGGCAACGAGGATTCTTTCTTAAATAAAAATTTGGAAGACATTTTGATAAAAGCACAGCATTTCAAAATGTAAGATTCATTGATGCCTATTTATCATTGTTGTATGTACTGTTTTAGATTTTTAAATTCAAATGGTACTTATTTAAAATTATCCTAAATAACTACGAGAAGAGTTTCTTCTTTCCTTATTAGTTCTTAGCAAAGAAAAAGTGAGTTATTAATAAATGAACACAAGTTTTAAACCATTTCCTACTGCCTTATATGCGTTGGGGAAGACCGGAAGCCTCTCAGCAAAGCAGTTTCTTTTTTCCAAAATTTAATTTATACATATCTAAAATGTTTATTTTTGATCTTTTTAAGTTGGATTTTTTTTAAAAAATGACAATTAAATAGCATCTATCTTGCACTATGTCCTGATTGATCCTGATTAAAAAACATTAAAATAATAAGAACAAACTCAAATACTAGTGAGATCTAAATAATGCAATTTTAATTTGGACTTGTTATGCTCCTGTCACTCAAGATTCTTTTTTAAGGGAAAAAGATTTTAAAAAAAAAATTTTAAAATTGCTAAATTTAAAATCGGATTTGTTACTAAGAATTGATAAGGAAATAACGAAACTTGATAAGCAATTCATAACTCATTTTTTAAGAAATACTTGATTTAAAATTTCACAATTTCAGAATTCTGACATTTTTTATTTTTCCCCTTTTTTTTAACCAGGGAAATAAAGAGCCACTCAAGATTCTTAGCAGCATTAATAATTGAAGAGGCTCAAAAGATTTAAGAGGATATTCCTTCAAACATACTAAATTCCTTTTCTCAACGTAACTTCTTTCCAAGAAAATAATGGGCCTCCTTTAAACTAAAACATGTAAAGTAAACAGTGGGACCAATCCAGGGTAAAAGCCTTTCACTATTCTTCATTTTCAAGCTTAAGGCCCAGTCCGGATCGTGAATTTTATCCCGTGCATTTGTTTGACGATGATGCCCTCTTTCTTTGGGCTCGTTTGGGATAGCGGCAGTAGAAGTAGGGGTGGAAATAGTCAGCCGACTTTATCAAAAAAGGGCGCATTATGCGAGGAAGTGGCGCATGCGTGTTATGCGCTTATATTTTGACTGAGCGCAGCGCGTATGACCTGTTAAAAGGCCGTATTTTTAAAAATCGTAAACTTAGCTTAACAGCCATCGGCCCTAATGAAAACAGCCTCTCAGTAAACGGTAAAACGACCTACCTTAAACAGGCCAAAAATAGACATATTTTACAAGAACATAACAGATTCTACAACAACATAAAAAATGAAATCAAATACAATTCTTATATCTAAAGTCTAAACTGACAAGATACTTTTTTATAGCAATGCATATATATTGTTTATACAATACAATATATGGTTTTGTTCCCACACACCAAAAAGAACATAACAGCAAAAAGAAACCTTTTTTATGGATGCTAGAGTATATGGTTTTGTTCGTTTCATCAGCAAAATAACAGAACAGCAGCTATGGATACTAGAGTATATGGTTTTGTTCCCACACACAAAAAAGAAACCTTTTTTATTCCCATGAAATATTCCTAGACTCTTTTTAAATGATAAAAAAGTTGTTTATGGTTTGTTCCTTTAATTTGCTTTCTTTTTTGAATCAATTTGAATCTAATATAGTTATTGCAGTGGAAGTATAATTGCACTTGTGTGTCATTTTCTAGTAATAATAGTGATAATTTCTTGTGCATTCACATCCAAATCAAACAACATGCAGATTTTAATCATGCTCAATGCTGCAACTCTTTAATGAATTGAAGCAACTCAACTTCACTATGTTCTATGAAACTAAATACTCTAATTCCTAATTACATTTTAACCACAACTTGCATAATCTTCTCACTATGATTAATCCACATTTGTTTCTGTTTCCATTGAACTAAAGTATATTATTTTATTTTGAATATGTAGAATTGAATAGAAACATAACTTGCTGTTTTGCTAAGTACAAAGATTAGAAGTAATAGGTTTGTCATGCTTATATCAGGTGGTCATAAGAAATTGCAAAGAGAATAGAGAGCTCTTACTGGCAAGTTAAAAATCAATATGATGCTCTACAATACAGGGGAAAGGAAAAACAGACCGAGAGTTAGATCGAAAATTAGGTAAATCAACATTCAACATCACCCAATATGTAAATCAACAGCACCCAACATTATGAAATCGATGAAAGTCCATAAATACAGAAGAAAAAGAAGAATTTCATCATAGAAATTATTGGAAAAATAATCCACCCTAACCAGACCGCCGTCGAGAACATGTTGAGAGTGAGAGTCTGAGAGCTGCGACGGTCGTTGAGAACAGGCCGAGAGTGAGATCCTGAGAGGTGCGCCGCCGTCGACAATAGGCCGAGAGTGAGATCCTGAGAGGTGCGCCGCCGTCGAGAACTCGTTGTGTGCTGCGCTTGTGCTGACTGACGACTTGACTCGACGAGCTGAGGCCTGAGATCCGGAAAGGTGCGATGGCCGACGGTGAGCATGGTGAGGGATTAAGGTCGAGATCTGGAACTTTTAGGGATTAGGGTTTTTTTGGCAGAGAATAGTTAAGGATCAGGGGTCAAGGTTGGAGCTTGGAGACAGACGAGATGAAGCAAATGTAAAAGTGAATAGGTTTTTTTTAAAAAAATTAATTACTGCTTATTTTGAGGCAAACATAAAAATAATAATAATTATATGCAATTACACTTTTACCCTCCTTAATAGGCCGGCCTGACAGGCTTTTCAAGCCTCTTCAGAGGCCTAGGCCTGGCCTGTTAAGGCAAACATGCCTTAAATAAGGCCTTGGCCGACTCGTTAACTGACGGGAGACAGCCCCACTGTGCTTTTAGAAGGCCAGGCCACAGGCCCCTAGATAGAAGTGGCTTTTTTTCTGATGTTTTCTTGTTGGACCTTTTTTCTGATGTAATTTATGTTTGGGATAGCGGTGGTAGAAGTAGTTTTTTTCTTGATGGACACTTGTTTGACATAACTTTTAAAAAGATAGATGAGATGGAAAATGACTGAAAAAGACATGAATATATATATATATATATTGTATAAAATGTGATAATTTAGGACAAAAAAAAAATTTAAATTAAATATAAATATAAAAAATATATGTATATTCATAGCTAATGATATAGATAATGAATGATAAAATCCTATGAAGGCGCAAGAAAAACCAGGAGGTAGCTCGGTGCTGTTCAAAAAGCTCCATAAATGATGATTGAACTACAATAGAAATAGAAGACACAACTTGAAGAGGAGAGGAGGAGAGAGAAGGCGAAAAATGGCTGTGGCTTTTTTTTATGGGATAAAAAGCAACAAACTCTGGCTTTATAAAAAAACCACATCAAACTTGATGCCTATTAGCCTTTACTGCCATGCCAAACACCCATTTAATGGGCTTCCCACATCACCGAGCGTTCACTGAACTTTTTTCAGCGTTCACAGCCATGCCAAACAGGCACTTTGTTTCTTAGATCATACAATCACATGTCCTTGATATAATATTTTAATCCATAATATAACTTCAACTACAAATTAGATCTTATATTAAAGATCGAAGGTAATGTTTTTAATTGAAAATTAGAAGATGAGAATAGGAGCTGAAATATAGGATGTTTCTGGTCACTATATAAGATTATTTACCTAATTTAATTGGATTAAGTTAGTTAGTATAATATGTATTTCTCTTTCTAAGTTTCCCCCAAAAAGATTCTATTCTAGTTCCGTTCAAGTGCTGTTGCAACTTCCCCAATTCCACATGCCTTTGCTCCCTCATACATAAGTGTCGCTTCCTTGTAAAGGAGAGAAGACTTAGCAACTTAGCTATTACGTAAGCTTTGGTACGGGAGTCGCGCTGACGCTCGAGCAGCAAGAAGCAATGGCTCGAGTTTGGGAGCGAAAGAACAAGAAAGATAAAGAAAGAGAATTCTTGGTTCAGTTCTCTACCTTAACGACAGAAAAAAGGATTGATCAAATTTTATTGAGTTTGACTCACAGTGATCATTTATTAAAGAATGACTTTGGTTATCAAATGATTAAACAACCGGGAGCAATTTACTTATGATATGTAGTTGACATTCATAAAAAGTATCTAATGAATTATGAGTTCAATACATCATGTTTAGAAGAAAGATGGATATTCTTTGTTCATTATCAGATAATCACTTATTCACAAACCTCGTGTGAGGCTAATAGTTTCATTTCCCATCTAAGTGTCAAGTCCAAAGAGAGGAAGGCGCACTTCGAGCGGCTTTGTCCTCTTTTTCCTTCCCAATGAGATCTGGTTCTCGAAGCGGGTTCAGACTCAGATGAGTCTACCTCGACAGGAACCCTCAAAGGCTGGCTGGGTTTGTTTTGATGGAATCAAACTTTGGATCAAATGAAATAATGAGTTCACGGGGACTAGGTCTTAAAGGCCACTAGCTTAATGGATTGATTCTTCTATCCGCCATCCCTAACTCCAAATTAAAGGGATGCTGACGACATAGAATACAGCGCGTGGGGAATCCCAATTGGTCACGAAAAGGCATCAAGTCTGCTCTGTTTCATCTCATTTGGAATCTCAAGACTTCATGTCAATTGTCCCTTGGAGCATGGTTTTCCTTGTTGTATGTTGGATGTTGTGAAATCACATAAAGAACGTGGTCTTCAACTCGACAACAACTCCTGTCCTCAATCTGCTTGGTCGATCTATGGGCTAAAATCCCCTATCCTATGGAAGGCGCCTCAAAAGGGGTTTCTATAGTTACGGATGAAAAAAATATAAGACCAACAACTTTTTCTTTTACTCCACCACTAGGTATTCCAGAAACAGGAAATCCAGTAATGCAATAATAAAGAAAGAAGACTAAAGCCTTGGCAAAGCACCTACTATTAACTGAAGCATAATTGATTTTGTAAGGGGAACGACCTGAGGAGAATCGCAATAATCACAAATCCCTTGAGACCATATAGTTGGCCCTTATGAACAGCTTGATGTACTATCTACCTTCATCCCATTGAGCAAAATGCGGCAAAAGGAAAGAAAATCCATGGATTGACCCCATCGTCTCGATCCTATACGTAGGAACTACGAGATCAGCCCAAAGACGCCTTCGACATCTAGTGGTATGGACCACGTGTTTCAACGAGAACACCGAAAAAACCTACACTACTAGAAAAATAGGAAATAGCTACGGAAAATTTTCCGTAGCAATGGTGTCGGATTTTGCTACGGATTTCTAAATCCGTAGCAAACAAAAAAAAAAAAATGACGGAATAAAATTTCCGTCGCAATAGTTTACGGATATTGCGACGGAAAAGTAAATCCGTCGCAGTAAATGGCGGCCAAAAAGGCCGCCATTATAAGCTTTTTGCGACGGATCTATGATCTGTCGCAAAATTGTGCGACGGATCGGCCATCCGTCTCAAAGTGGCGGCCAAAAGGCCGCCATTATAGATCCGTCGCAAAATGGCGGCCAAAAAGTCCGCCATTTTAATGCTTTTTGCGACGGATCGCCATCCGTCGCAAACGGGCGGCCAAAAAGGCCGCCATTTTAACGCTTTTTGCGACGGATGGATGATCCGTCGCACGATTTTGCGACGGATGCCGATCAGGCATCCGTCGCAAAGTGGCGGCCAAAAAAGCCGCCATTAATACACTTTTTGCGACGGATCAGCCATCCGTCGCAAAACGGCGGCAAAAGGCCGCCATTTATACGCTTTTTGCGACGGATCGGGGATCCGTCGCAAAATGAAAGCCGCAACATTTCCCCGTATTCCCAATTTTCCCCGCCCCTTCCCTCGGCCGGCCCCCCCTCCCCCACCTCCGGCCCTCCCTCATCCCGACCCCCTCCTCCCCCCCCTCACCCGACCCCCTCCTCCTCCCCCCCCTCCCCACCTCCGGCCTCCCTCCCTCATCCCGACCCCCTCCTCCTCCCCCTCACCCACGACCCCCTCCTCCCCCCTCACCCGACCCCCCTCCCCACCTCCGCCTCCCTCCCTCATCCCGACCCCCTTCCCCTCCTCCCCCATCTTCGTCGCCCCCTCCTCTCGTCGCCTTCTCCCGATCGATCCCCCATTTTTGCAAGGTATGTAAAGCCGCCTTTTTTGCCCCCTTTTTGCGTTTTTTTTACCTTTCATTTTTTTGCGGGTTACAAACAAATCCACTTCGATTTTTCGATTTTGCAGGTTAGCTTGAAGTATATTTTCTTTTTATTACAATTTGATATTTATGTTATGTTTGCTTTTGGAATAATGAAAATATGTATGTTGGTATGGGATTATCGATTACATGAGTTTAAATTGTTTTTTTTACATAAGATAAATTGTGAAATTAAGATAAAATTAAGATTTTGTATTAGTTGTTATTGATGAAGTATTTAGAAATTCCAATTCTAGCACTTTTTATTATGAAAATATGTATGTTGGTAGAAGATTATCGATTACATGAGTTTAAATCGTTTTTTTTTTACATAAGATAAATTGTGAAATTAAGATAAAATTAAGATTTTGTATTTAAATATAATAATTATATAATTATAATAGAATTATACTATTCTAAAATTCATTCTAAAATGAATATTCAATATTACTATTTTTATATATTTAAAATTAGAATTCTAATTAATATTGAATTTATATTAAAAATTGAATAATTTATTATATATACTCATACTCATTTAGATATACTTAGTAGAATTCTATATAGATTTCTATATAAAAATCTACTTTGTATAAGTATATATGATATGAATTCTAGTGATTCAAAAATCTCTTTATAACAATATAAAAATAGAAAAATAACGGGTAAAAATCTTAATAGAACAATAACAAATTAAATGAAGTAGATGTCGATGAATGAATCGTCCGGTTGATTTGTGTTAGTTCTTTGTTTATGACGATATGTTATACTACATACTTTGTTTCTTTGCTACTATCATATTAACTAATTTTTTTTTTATATATATTTTGCCATGATGTCTATAAGTGTTCGGAGATGGAGCATCCGGGAGGACGTTCAAGTAGTGGACGTGGCGGTGGTTGAGCCCGACCCCGTACTATAAGAGGGGGTAGGGCGACGCTAACTGCTCCATATGGAGGCAGAGGGCTCAGCTCTTCTCCAGAGGTGCCACTATTTGATTTTTCGTCGTCACCGTCGGGATATTTGTCATCTTCACCGTCACTTTATACATCGTCGTCACGGCGGCTACCCCCCGATGCACGCAAGGAGGACCACATGTTTACTTTACAATTTCGATTGATTTACATTTGTTTAGTTTCTTGAAACCATCTATGTACAAACATCTTCAATATTTCACATTTCTTCCTTAGCACACAAGCTGCCGCCTCGAGCCACGTCGGGGAAGAAGGTAGTTCTTCGAGGTACCAATGCGGGGCTCAAGAGATCCCGAGACGGGGTTTCTTTGGATCCGTCCCGACGGCAACGAGTAAGTCATGCCAAGTTACCCGTAATGTTACAATTTTCTTTTCTAATTGGTTTGTATGCTAATATTTGCATGATAATCTCTGTTTTTCAGATTTTTGCACGATACTCCGGTGGCGACTTTCATGTCGGACCAAATATTCCGTAATTACACTCAAGCTTGGACCGCGTGGACAGAGATTCCTAAGAAGCAACGAGAAACGTGGTTTAAGGAGTTCTTGGTAAGTTATTTTTTTATGCATGTTAATTTAGTACTTTTGAGCACTAATTGTTCGTTATTGATTTTCAGGATAAGCATATGACGTTGCCCGAGCATCTTGAAAATCGAAAAAAGCTTATAACCACGGGGCCGGCGTGATGGTGCGTCGAAAGCTCTATGCATGAGAAGGTCGAGAGGCAAGACAGATTGGCTTCCACGGGACACTAGAGATGAATTATTTGGCAATTGGGAAAACAATGACAAGTTTAAGACCATAAGTGCGAAAAATAAGCAAAATAGGGCCAAAATGGAAGGACCATCATATCTTTGGCGGCTCCATATCAATTAGGGTATGTTTGGTTTGAGGGAAGGGAGGGAAGGGAAGGGGAGGGGAGAGAAAAAATGAGGGGAGAGAAAAGTGTACAAAAATTTAATGTAGTGGGGCCCACAAAATTTTCCTCCCATTACTTTTTTTCTTTCCTCTCCCCTCCCCTTCCCTCCCACTCCCTCAAACCATGCACACCCTTAGTGAGCATCGACGCAAAGTTGTAAGTACACGTTATTTTCTATTTACGTATTCAATATTTTGTACTTTGAAGTAATTAATTAAGGTCATCATTTGCGTTTGCAGGTAGAGTCTAGGGAAGCTCCAGCTGGATCGGTTGAGTGGGTTACCTTTCAGCGGACCCATTCCCGATGAAGGGAGTGAGAGGCAATGGATTAATCCAAGGGCGCAACAAATAGCGGTTAGACATTTATTGCCTTTATTACTTGTTTTATGCACCGCCCATATTTATTTCATTTTACATGTCTTATTTGTTATGTATTTGTTTGCTTGTAGGAAAACTTTGAGAAGCGTCGCAGAGAGAGCCACGTGAGTCCGACCCCTCATCCTCTATATCCGACAACGAGAGTCTGCGTTCTTTGAGGCTACCGGCGGATTTGACAAGAAGGAGGTCTTTGGATACTGATGAGTCTGCCCGGCCCGATCGAAGCGGACAAAGCGCCTCTCATCCGGCACTGTAGGGGTTTGTTCAGGTAAACATAATACATTTTTTTTGATAATTTTCATTCTCTTGTCCATTCAAATGAAGTACAAATAATAAATGTACTAATCAATTTTGTAGATGAGTCAAGAAGATGAAGGCGTTGGTGGAGGAGCAAGCAACACAGATGACCCAGGAACGGAGAGATGATGAGCCGGCGGGTCGACTCAGAAACGAGATGATGAGGCAGCGAGATGATTCAGAACAAGATCGATCAAGGTGCATTGCAGCCAGAAAAAGATCGATCAAGCGTGCGTTGTGAAGCAGAACGGCGATGATGCGACAGAGATGACTCAAAGCAAAATGAGTTGATGAGGGTGATGCGGCTTCAAATCATGTCCCTTATGAAAGAAGAGGTTCCGGATCGACTCCCGGTGATGATGACCATCGCCGGTGATGATGATCATCACAATGTCATTGTTTAGCCTACTTTTTTGTATTTGCTTGTTGCTACTACTTTTTTGTATTTGTTTGTTGCTACGGATTATATATATATTGTGTTTTCACTATGTAAACTCTTTTTTATCGTTAATATATTCATGGTACATTACTTTACTATTTGTATTCAATTTTCTATTTAAAAAATTTAAAATTTGCTACCGAAAAGAAAATCTCCGCAAATTCCGAAATTTGCTACGGAAAAACAAATCGCTACGGAAAAAATCCGTAGCAAATTCCGGGAAATTGCTACGGAAAAAATCCGTAGCAAATTTCAAAATTTGTGAATTTTTTTTTTTCCGTAGCAATTGCGACGGATCCGAAAATCCGTAGCAAATTGCTACGGATATTAAAAACGTGGCAAAATTGCTACGGATTTTAAAATCCGTGGCAAAATTGCTACGGATTTTAAAATCCGTGGCAATTGCTACGGATATTAAAATCCGTGGCAATTGCTACGGATATTAAAATCCGTGGCAATTGCTACGGATATTAAAATCCGTAGCAAATTTGCTACGGATTTTCAGATCCGTCGCAATTGCTACGGATTTCCCGAAATCCGTAGCAATTGCCACGCGATATTTTGCTACGGAAAAATGGGTTTTTGCTACGGATTTTTTCCGTAGCAAAAACCGAAATTTTTAGTAGTGCTAATTCAGCTCCACGTAAGATAGCCAAAGTACGGTTGAGCAATCGACATGATATATTTGCTCACATTCCGGGCGAAGGTCATAATTCGCAGGAACATTCTATGGTGTTAATAAGAGGAGGTAGAGTGTGAAAGATTTTCTAAACACACTAGTTATCTTCATTAATTTTCTTATTCCCTTTTCTCATTGATTATTATAGAGAAAGCATTAATAACGTGTAAATTAGAAAAACCGACAAATATAAAAACTATATCTTATATTTAAAATCAAGATCAACTCTCTAAATATGTTTTATATCAAGAACCAAAGAACCCCCAAAATTTGGAATGTCCGATGTCAAAACCATTTGCCATTAGAAAAACGAGGATAGTCTTTTTAAAATTTAACCATAGGATAAAAAGGTTTTGGAAGGGTTGGTCGATTTCATCTCTGAGAGAAATTTCCCTCTTCAATGGTCATTCCATTTAGGTTATTGTCATTTTATTCAAACCTGGAACAGTATTATTAATGAGAAGAACAAAATTTCCTGTTTTATTGATAAACAAACAGAAGAAAATGGAATCACCTAACTTATAACAAATACGGAGAAATATAGAGACAAGCTGCACCGTAGTGACACAAGAGTATCCTGAATCCTCAGGAGGACGGATAAATCTTATCCTAATACCAAAATAATACGAGAGACCCGAGCTACCAAATTGACATTCGAGTGCTTGTTCTTGAATTATGCATGGTTTGATGGGCTATCTTGAAAATCAATGACTTTGTCATCAAGTCTTTAATTTATTTCCACCGTCTCATCATTTCACCCTGCAACCACCCACTAAACCCCAAGCCCCACACACATATGTGAGCCTATTGCTATTCAACGTTATAATTTGTTTATTGGAATGTAGTAAAATTCGGTTAGTGTTGGTCATTTTCAGAGCATAATTTGACTGGGGATGGTGAATCAGCAGATATGGTGCTCACTCTCCATTCTAGAACGATGAGAACATTGTTACCAGAAAGAGAGCAAAAATAAACATTGGATTAAGGTTGATCCAGAACCTTGAAATAATTTTTAGGCACGTAAGTTGTGCTAAAGTGTTTTTTTACAAGCCTCACCCTAAATTATTTTTTAGTGCGTCCAACACACTAAATTATTTTTTTAAGTGCATCTAACATCTTAAATTGCCTGAATCATTAAGTGTAAAATTGCACAAAAAGTATTTTACGGTTATGGACACATAAAAAAAAAAATACTTGAGGGCATTTGATGCACCACAAAATACTTTCTGGCACTAGGTGCATGTACCTGAAAAATATTTGAAGCTAGTGTTGAATATAATCCACCTTAACCTAAGTGAAGATTATCTTGACTGGGGCAAGGAAAAGAAAATAAGATGCATGAAAATTTAGGGAAGAACTTAAAAGGATCTACCCACGTACACCGAGAGCTTTCACAATAGTGCAACATATAAACTTCTTTGGAGAGATATGTTTCAAAAGCCCCACTGATATACTGGGAACTCCTGATTTTATTAATATTTAGAGAAGAACTTTATGAACTGAAAATTCTGATATAGCACTCACATAAATAACCGCTGACGTGGCTTCTGCATCTTCTCCTGTGAATTAGGGTTCACTTACATAAAAATAACACAGATTTTACTGGGCATTTGATGGATTCATAACTGAATATGACTTATTTAAAAACAAAATTTCCTCAGATTTACTTGCCTTTGAATACCAATGCGCAATACATTGACATGTAATCAATCAACTTCTTCGTGATTCAACAAGTGTACTGTTTTTCAAACCAAAATCAAAATGTAGCCTCCTTTTGTTTTCAACATCAAGCCGCTTATTCTATATCTGCTTATGGCATCATCCTTAATCTTCTTCAACAGAATTGAATTGCCCTCGTTTGCACTGAATTTTAAAACTCATTTTTTATGACTTCATGTCCAAGATTCAAGTTACTTTTCTCGCTTTCACTATCTAATTAAATGCTCTATCCCATGCATATTAGTCAATAGTTTAAACTCTAAACCCATAGTCTTAGGGTTAGGTTGCTCATCACGTCAGGGCTAAGCATAAAGTAAACGGACAGATCGATTTCGTCTACGTTTACGCATAAGCCTGGTAAATTATGAATAAGACGTGAAATTGAACGACGCCGCTTTAATCAGTAGTACGGATCGGATGTGCGCACGTGATCAATCTATAATGCAACGTTAAAAGTAGAGTTGAAAATCACGACCAGTTCACCAAGTTTAAAAGTGGAGTTCTTTTAGATCTAGAAAGAAAAACATTTGTTTTTTAAAGTCCGATCCTGCAGGGTCAGAAGCTATTTTTCTAAATTTTACTTATTTTTCTTGTGTTTCTTTTTAAATAAATATAAATAGTAAATTACAACAATTAAATTTTTAATTTAGTAAATAAATGTTGTCAACGTTAAGGTCCAAACAACACACAATCACTAATTCATAGTCAAAGTAAACTATTACCCACAAATAACTCATACAAAAACACATAATTATTAATAAGCCACTAAGCAACATAAATATGATGACTATCATTTTCATTTTTTTGACACTATCATCAATTTAAAAGACATTTTACTATGCTTCACTTTGAGTAGTAGACTCTACTTCATGGGTTAAAATATCAAGAATTTCTTATCCAGCATCATGAGTACATCCATCCATTATCTTAATTTGCAACAAATAATAAACTAAATCATAAAATCAAAGTATATATAATTATTATGTATGTGTAATTAAATTAATAAATAACTTTACAACAAATACAAAATACATATAAATTAGCAAATTATCATCACATGTGAATTCATGCATCCAATCAACCAAGCAACATGTGGGGCAAGTTAGGGGGGAATTATTTAACGGGTTTAATGGGCTTGCTCTTTTGAGCCCTCAACCCTCTAGAGTTCGTTGTTTTAGGTCCGACTTTCTTTGAAGGCTTAAAAGGGCTTAAATGAGCCACCTAACCATGGGCTCAACCTAATTTTCTAACCCTAGTTAAAGGGAAGGTAAGGTTAAGGTGTGTGATTATCTACTACCTACCTCTCATAGATGCACCAAACATGCCCCTTTATTCTAATCTAAAACTGCATTCAGATAACTTCTTGTATATTCGTCGAGCCTTCGTTTATATAATAGCACGCGGTGGTTTGATTAATGACTCGCTCGCAAGTTCTTTGAATTCATTCTTTTATCTCCAAGGTAGAAGACTTGACTTTGAGCACGAGTGTTATATATATATATATAAGTATTTATCGTAATATAAATGCCAAGTATTTATCGTAATATAAATGCCAACCTCTCTTCACCAAGCTAGATCCATTGATCTATATTGGATCCGCGAGAAAGCGATTCCTGCTAGGTGTAACTAGAGTGGAAATAAGTTATGCCTGTATCAAGGCCCTATGATCTAACCTAATCTATTTAGTAAATAGATTAAATAGGTCAGACTCACGGTTAGGCCTATTTAGGTCAATAGGCCAATCCTATTTTTATAAGGCCTGGCTTATTTTGTTTTTTGTTTTTTTTTTTAAAATTATTATTGTGCATAATTATATACAATTTAATCTAAATCAATTTTGTAAATTATTTATAAAATTTATAACTTAGATCTTAACCCTAACTTTCACATTTCATCATTTACTTATGAGTTTAACATTTTCATTCATCAATTGATTATATATATTTGTCTTCTTTTTTATCGCTTGAGATGATAATGTTAGTTAGCTCACTATTTCTCCCTCAATTTGTGTCATTTGATGCAATATAATAATTATAGTAAATTTATTTTAGTGATGCCCAAATGAAAATGATCCTAATGAAAGGAGTTTGTCTCATTTTATGTAAGAAAAACAAGAGGTGAAATCTAGTTTTATATGTCACTTGTCGTGTTTGGTTTGTTTTAAAAAACGATCTCCTTATTCAATAGATAATTATTATTTTTATTCCTACTTACTCAGACAATCGTTGTTACTAGATGTTCTTTTCTTTCTTTTTCTAATTCTTTTATTTAATATAAGAACAAATCCCTAAACTTTTAAGACATAATGTAGGCTCTTAAGTAGGTTGGATGAATTATATATTGTTAGTATGTAGGTGTCCCTGAAAGACAATCATTAACACCTTATCGTTTGATATTTCATGATTAATATATTTGAAGATAATTTATCTTTATCATATTTATGTCTCGCCTATATTTTATGGTTAATATGAGTTTAAAGATAAAGCCCAAGGAATAGAATAAGTGTTTTTTTCGATGATCTATGATAGGATCATGATCATGCGAATCGGCGACACTACATATCTATCGTCAAACTTGTTCCTAGTCTTGAATCACCAAGAAAGGCGTTGGTGATCTCAATAAGACTAAGATGACATCATCTACTTGTATAGTGATCTGAGTAGGAGGACTCATGGAACGCAGCATGTTGATGCCTTAGTGATGTCGTGGGTGTATCGTTAGAGAACGATAAGACTGAACTGACCATTGGAGACTCCACAAGGATTCATTGTAGAGAGTATAATTGGATTTCAGAATGCCTCTCATCGTTTGGTAGTGTTGATCATCTTAGACGAGGACGTCATCGAACACTACGCCCTGTAGTTATACTTTGATGTCTAACTCTATCTGCGCGAAAAATGGGGATAACAACGCTTCTTGGGTGTAATCAATACATTAAGATAGATGGACACGCCGAAAGCGACTTACGGTCCCTACAAGGATTAGTTGTTCACAAGGTAGAGGGCTTGGATGACTTCTAGTTATTTTTAATCTATCATAGTAAGTGATCATGAAGAGTCATGATCCGCCTTAGAGTCAATAGAAGAATATTCCTAGTTACATGTAATAGCCTACATTTATCAATCTGAGAGGTGACTCTATCCTCGCTTCTCGACTAAATATGAACAACGTTAGAAGGATGATCTGTCTGACAAGATCCAAATTAGAAAGGTAGATCACTTGATCAACTTGATTAGTTTGGACAGATGAAAGATTTTTAGTGTTTATGTGATCATTAGATAAATTAACTTATTAAAGGAGTTTAATTGGTTCGAGTTTATCTATCAAGAACTAATTACTTAATGGTCACACACTAAGATTATTCTTGATCATAGTTTATAAAGTTTGACCAATAATTGTTATTGGATTTTATCAATTTATTGATGTAATTGGGTTAACTTCGCCCAATTATAAAGAGGATAGAGATTAAGGATAATTTATGAATTATCATTGCTATATCCAATCGGATTGGATAAAGATAATAATTAATTAATAATTATTCATTCATGTGAATAGTGTGAATGAATAAGAAAGATTATTCATATTTTACTACTCATGAATAATTAATTATAAGAAGACTTGAAAGTTAATTAATTATTCAGTTAATCACTTTTGGAATAATTGATTTTTCAAGAAGACTTTGGATTTGAAGTAGAAATGAATACGTACTACATTTAAAGAAATACGCACACATTTAAAAAGAATACGTGCTCACATCAGTTGAAAAAGAAGAAGCTTACTAGTAGCGGTTCAATTTGTTTTTATAACAAGATTCATTTCCTTCATTTCATTCACACCTCTTCTCTCTTCTCTCCTCTCTTCCTCTTAAGGAAGTTCTAAGCGCTCTAATTTAGTTCTTTATAATTCTTGAGTAAAAGTTCCAAACACTGTTCTCCACTCTTCACGCCAAAAGAAGATCAAGCGAGACGTGATTGGAGAAGGAGTTCTCATTTCGCAATCGGAGATAATCGTGTGGATCAACGTTAGAGCGACATCATACTCTTTGACGCCTTCTTGAGTGATCGCAGATTCCGAAACCTGTATGTGTTTTAACGAAAGCAGATCCTAAATATGTATTATAAAGAGTTATGAGACACGTAGTTCTTTGTTACGAGAATAGTATTTACACCACGCAAGATAAATATTATTTACCGTATCGAGTCAAGATTTTTCGAAAGTATGCTCTGTGATCGCAGATTTTAGTCTGATCTGTCACATCGAAAAGAATTAATCTCGAGCGGTAAATATTATTTACCATTGTGAAAAATTATTTACCTTTATGGTAAATATTATTTATCGCACGGTAAAAAGATTTTACCGTTACTATTCACATGAATAGTAATTTACTATTCACGCAAAAAAATTATTTACCTTTACGGTAAATATTATTTCTGGTACGGTAAAAAAGATTTTTACCGTTACTATTTACATGAATAGTAATTACTATTCACATGAATAGTGAATTTGCAACGTGGGTTCCAAATACTTGAAAAAATTTGTTTTTTTTACAAGTGCTAACTTATTCTTTAACGTCAAGCCAGTTAACCGATTTTAACCTTCATATATAAACTTATATGCATAGGCTTTAAGTTTATTTAAACATCTATATTTTAAGTAGGCTTTTAAAGAGGCTTCAAATATTGTCAGGCTTTTTAAAGCGCAGCCAGGCAAAGAAGAAAGCGTCTTGTCTGATTCAAAAAGGACTTTAGATCTTCATCACAGGCCATGTCTTTTTACTTAGTTCACTTTAAATTTTAACCTATTTTCATTCCTAGCTGTAACAATAATCCAACTCTTCATCAATACAGCACTTAGATGCAAATCAATACATAAATAACTGAGCAACTTATTTAATTATATTGTTCTATTTTTGGTAGAGCAGTTGGCGGGAAAAAAAAGGTTTTGGTAAAGCCGTGCACGTATGTGCATGTACATGTACATGTACGTGCGTGTGTACGTGATCGTCCCTATATATGCATGTTTAAGTAAGTACATAGAGCGACCATATGCAAAATCTTTGCTGATATCACCGCTTTAAAGGAATTAATTTGGTGTCAACAAGATTATAATTTATTACTTTTGACTACATGTAACAGATAATATTGCAAATTTAACAACCAAGTAAACATTTTCTTATGGACTTACGTAGGATGTGCATCTGTCTGTGATTAATTCGTGGGATCAGTTGACTTATATTAATTTATAAATATAAACGATGATTAGGTTTTATGCACTAATTATGGGGTAATTATGTGATCGATTCTGCGTTAAAAAACAAAATTCAAGATTAATTGGATCTGCAGCGACCTATAATTGATTATAGTCATGAAAAAAGAACATTGCTTGGTTAAAGCATATAAAAGGTTGAGCATTGAAGTTACACCTATGTTTCATTTCAGTGTGGTCAGAATGGAAATTAAGACAACGAATTTAATTTATAGACTGCAAAATAACACTTTGAACTTGCGTCGTTTTGTCTTGTTCTATCTTCACTGTAATGCTCTTGAGTTTTATCATTTTAATTACCTTATACAGATATTTGAAGGTTGAATTTTTACATCTCGATCCCGGCCTTACTTTAACCCATGTTTACTATGAGTATCAGAGAACTCTCCGAAGTTATTGCAAAGCTGTATATACAATTACATATAGTTTTATATTAGCTAATTAAATTGTCAGTAACATTGACAAAAACGTTATTAGGGAAGGACTTTGATATAATGAGAAAACATTCTTAAATATTATATTTTAAGAAGACTGAACGCTATAGCTAATATGATCAAAAACTTTTTTGGGGTGTTAGTGCTTATCTCTCACTTCCAGTTGTTTTGATGATTGATACTACTTAGATTCCTTTAACTGATAAGTTTTATTCTTAATTGAATTCCGAGTAATCACCCTCACAACGTCTTTTCCCTCTAGATGATATAGTTTGGACTTTCAAATTTGTTGATAATTTCCACTAAGTAGATAACTATAGGCAACCTTGAAACGGCCTTCTTTTTTGTTATTTATATATATATATATATACTGGAAAGTGACATACACTATATATACATATAAAAGGAAAAGATGAGTATTTATAAGTAAGTGATTGCATGGCTACACACTCACACACACACGTATAAGGCTCTGGCTGGTTGGAGCGATTTGTTTGGACTTTGTAACTCACGGGTTCGATTCTGAATTCTGATTTTCTTTGAACAACGTGTCTGGCTATATGCACACATATATAATATAAGTAAAAAGCAAGATATCAGAAATATGAACATAGCAATGGAAGTTGAAAGCAAAAAAAAAAAAAAAAAAACTAAATAGTAATTTTGTAGAGTGTTTTCTGACGTTATATTAACTAGTTTTTTTGACAGATACTAACCAGTTTATTTATTTTAACCTTATAAATACAATTTAAATGTATTTATAAATTCAAACCTTTATTTGTACTCCTATATATGCAGTTGATGATCCAAGAACGTAACAGCAACAATCTGCAAATATCTTTCATGGTGTCACCTCATGTGCTTGAATTTCTCTGTAAGAGGTCAATTGAAATGATTATGATTGGTGCATAATTTCAACTGCAGTAGGTGTGGTGAAACGGACTTCTTTTTATTTATTTATTTAATATTTATGTACACTAGAATAGAAAGTGACATGCACTACATACAAGGAAAAGAGAGATAGTAATTAAATGATCGCATTAATATAATATAAATTTCAAATTTCAAACACACACACAGCAATAATGAAAGTCGAAAGAGAAATTAATCAGTGAATAGTAATTATTTTGTAGAGTAATTTTTCACAATTACCTGGCTTGCTTACTTAAACCTAACAAGTTCAATTTATTATTCTGCTTGAGATAGTCATGACAAACTGTTCTAAAACATTAAGGACAGGAGTAAGTAACATTTTCAGTTATTGACGTTACAAAAAATATTCTAATGGCTAGGCTCAAAACGTACCTTTTCGCCTAATTAAAACGCTTCTTTGAAGAGTAAATTGAAGAGGGTGATGAAGGTCAAAATGCAAATTTTTGTAGGGAATTGAGAATTCTTTTTTTTTTTTTGTGAGATATAAAAAAAGAAGAAATAAAGTTTTGTTTTAAGATAGCTAGTAGCTAGAGAATAGAATAGGAATAGGGTGTAAGTGTAATATCATAGACAGATAGGCCATTTGCAAAAGACAAACTTGGAGAGGCTATAAATAATTAGTAGTTTCTACATGGGGAGGCAGGAGCACAGACAAGAGAAAGACATTCAGCGACTCCAAACTCATCACGAAATGGCCGTCGGAGGTTTCGCCGTTGATGCTCCTTCCAACTCTTTCGATGGCAAGATTACTCTCTCTGTCGTCATCACTTGCATCGTTGCTGCTTCTGGTGGCCTCATTTTTGGATATGACACCGGAATTTCAGGTTTCTCCCTCCCCCCTGGTTTTCATTTCCTCTTTCTAACTCATTAGCTCTGATCATACACTTACTTATACGTACGGAAACCAACCGGATCTTAATAGAGGAGGTAGTATATTATTCGAGTATTAAACAAACATGATCTTTCTCCTCGTAGCGGAGGATCTGGAAAACCAAGAACAAGTGAACGACGCACAACTGCTTTGCTTTCATAACTACTATTAATTTATTATTTTTAAACAAGCTACTACGTTTTAAGAGTAATTAATTATTATTAGTTCAGTTTTACAATAGCTGCTTTCTTCTTCTCTGTCCCGTCATCTGAAGTAAAAGTTGATCTACCGAGCTTGACCACAAAGAAAGTTTGCTGTGGCAGTGAGAAATAGTGACTAATAAGTCAAAAGTAATTACTCTAATAATATCTTTTTGCGATCTGTGATGGATGCATGTGACACTCGCAACTTGTTTATTACTATTAAAAAAAACAAATTATACGACCTTTTAAGTTATGTTCAATTGTTAAGGACTTAAAGCATAAGTTTAATATTTTAATATAGGAAGATAACAATTAAATCATTCATTACGTGAAGATTGAAAATATGCCTTGTTCTGGAAAGACTTGCACTCTTCCATTGTCTATCACGGGCCAACTTACAATCTCGGAAGGGAGGCCAGAATAGATATATTCTCGTCCTGCTTACTAAAAGTGACATTTGTTAAATTTAGCTAACATTTTGTTTCTTCCTCTCGTTTGGAAAAAAACTTGTAAAAAATGAATTCCAGGTGGGGTGACTACGATGGCACCATTTCTTGAAAAGTTCTTCCCAGAAATTCAGAAAAAATCCGCGAGCACAAAAACAAACGTATACTGTGTGTATGACAGTCAAGTATTAACGTTATTCACGTCGTCATTGTACTTAGCAGCAATGGTGTCCTCTTTAGCAGCTAGCCGAGTGACAGCAGCAGTGGGTCGAAGAAACACCATAATATTAGGTGGTTGCACCTTTCTCGTCGGTAGTGTCATTAACGGAGGTGCTGAAAATATTGCCATGCTCATCTTGGGTCGTATTTTGCTCGGTCTCGGAGTCGGTTTCACCTCCCAGGTAATTAAGTTAAAATAACACCGGCTAAAGCACAAGTTTTCGTTAATCATACTACAGTATACTATAAATCTACAAACTAACTGTTCTGACTTCTGATGCCTTTGGGATGTGATGTGTGAATAAATAAAGGCGGCGCCGGTGTACCTATCGGAGATAGCTCCACCAAAATGGCGAGGTGCGTTCAACACAGGATTTAATTTCTTCCTCGGCGTCGGAGTGGTTGCCGCCAATTGCATCAACTACGCCACCTCCAAACTCTCATGGGGGTGGCGTCTCTCTCTCGGCCTCGCCGTGGTGCCAGCTGTCATCATGACCGTTGGCGCTTTCCTAATTACTGACACTCCCGCCAGCTTAGTCCAGCGTGGCAAGACAGATCAAGCGAGAAATGCCCTCCGGAAAATCAGAGGGGCCACCGCTGACGTGGAAGGCGAGCTGGAAGAGCTAGTCAAATGGACTGAAAAGTCAAAAGACCTCCCGCAGGAACCCTTCCGCACCATATTTGAGAGACAATATCGACCTCACTTGGTCATGGCATTCGGTATCCCGTTCTTACAGCAACTCACCGGCATTAATGTTGTCGCCTTTTACGCACCGAACCTCTTTCAGTCTGTGGGTTTCGGAAACGATGCTGCTTTGCTTTCCACCATTATACTTGGACTGGTTAATCTTGCATCTATATTGGTGTCCACCGTTGCGGTTGATCGATTTGGACGGAGATTCTTGTTCATCATTGGAGGCGTTCAAATGCTTCTCTGTCAGGTATGCATTGCGTTTAATTTACTGATTGATACTATATATCTTATATTGATATATATCTTAAAAGTATAAACCTGTGATTTAGATTTATTAATATTTAATTAGGTTATGGTTTGCCTGTATAAAATACTTATTTGTATTATCACTCATTCAATAATTAACAAATTTACTGAGTTTGTAATATTGGTGTGAACTGATTATTTTGAAGATTGCCGTGAGTGTGGTGCTGGCACTTCAAAAAAGCGCACAACACATATCAAAGAGCGATGCGACATTAGTATTGGTGTTAATGTGTTTGTATGCTGCTGGATTTGGGTGGTCATGGGGGCCTCTGACTTGGCTCATTCCGAGTGAAATTTTCCCCTTGAAGATAAGAACCACCGGACAAAGCATCAGTGTTGGTATCAACTTCTTGACGGTGTTTGTGTTGTCACAGACATTTTTGTCGATGCTGTGTAGCTTTAAGTATGGTGCATTCTTGTTCTATGCGGCTTGGATTGCTCTGATGACGATGTTTATTGTACTTTGTTTGCCGGAGACCAAAGGAATTCCTCTCGAATCTATGCATGCAATATGGAGAAACCACTGGCTCTGGCATCGCTTTGTTGCTAAAGATGATGCCCAAGACCAAGACCATCTTTCACAGACCTAACCTTTTAATTTGTTAAGTATTCTTCTTTGAAGCTAATAATTAATAGTGAAGATATTACTCTTCCGATGCTATAGAAGTTATGAGTTGTGGGTATACATTTCTGCTGTTTGTGTGTATTGTAATCACGTATAAAGACTACTGCCTTTTGGTTTCGCATGACATCGTCTTTGTTGCTAAGGGTCCAACGATATGTGCGCACGAACCTTTGTCTTTCTCAGTGGGCTCTTTGGCCTTGCGGCTAATCTGATTGATCTAATTAAATAGCATATAATAATTTGCACAAAAAAAGTGAGTAGATCGTAAATTAGTACAAAAAATTATTTTCAGCAATTATATAATTTGAGATATCATATGAAAAACACAAATTTTAAAATTTGAAAGAAAAAATTAATATTAAAACAATAAACATACATTTTCAAGAACGTACGCGGGACACTTCCTAAATATTTTCAATACATAAATGGCATACACAGAAAATATTAATAGATAGATATGGATTTTGAAATCGTTTATTTACAGGTTTTTTTAGTTTTTTTTTTTAAAAATATTTTTACAATTTACGAGATAAGTGTATTAGATGAATTTTATCTTTACTTGTAAAAAAGTGTTTAAAAAACACTTTTTACAAGTTCCAAACCGAGCACTACGGGTAAACATTCAGTTTTTCGGTTCGATCTTTGGTAAAAGTCAAAAATCGAACAAAGCCAATTTCAAAAACTGAACCGAAACCGATAAACCAAATTAACCGAAATATTTCGGTTCGATTAGTAACTAAATTAACCGATTTTTTTAATATCTACAAAATAAAATATATTATAAATAATTTTTTTAAAAAGATTATTTTTTATCCTTAAAATTAGATTTAGAGGGAAATATATAAAATAAATTAATTAGATTTAAAATATCTGTAGATTTTACCTAATATAATTCAAAATCCATACCTATTTAATTAAAAAAACATGCATTTATCAAATAGTATATATTAAATATAAATATATTATACATATTTCGGTTTTAACCAAGTATTTTTTTTTTTAAAAAAAAAAAACCGAACGCCGAATTTGTAGAAAAATAAAAACCAAAATTTTACTGAAAATCAAATTAAACGAACTGAAAAAATCGAATTGAGTTCAATTTGGTTCAGTTTTCGGTTCTAATTTACTCACCCCTACTGAGTACTAAGTTCTTTCAAATTTTAAAAATATATGCACAAACAAATAGCAGGCCGCAATCGACTTGGGCTGTGTAACAGACCTATTGAAAAGCAAGCCCAATAACAAGTCCTTGTAAGAGCAGCATGACTGGAGAAAATAGGGTTAGAAGAAGAAGAAAAGTCTTATCCACACACTGTTGACATTTGTTTTAGCGGTATAAAGCATAATAAATCTTGTTGAGTTTGAGTCCAAAAGAAACACTGTTATGGACTTTAGCGAGAAAGTGTCCTGACTTCCACGGAGGAAGGCGTTTGGCTTCGGCCAGAAAGTGTCCTGAATTCCACGGAGGAAGGCGCTTGGCTTCGGCCAAAAAGTGTCCTGAATTCCACGGAGAAAGACATTTATCAACCTAAAATGAAGTAAACTAGAGCTGCATATGAGCCTAGGAAGGAGGAGCTTGTTCATCTCCATCTTCATCCTCGTCTACCCCCAGAGGGATCAATTTCCCCTTCCTGCTGACATAAGCTTGATAGTTCAATCCGGAGGTATTCAGGGTGATGTCAGGATTCAGAACCCGGATTTGCGCCACGGCATTGTCGAAGGATTGCACTGCTGCATTGGCATACTCCGTGAGCGCGGCCTTAGCACGAGTTAATTCGGCGGTAACGCCTCCAAGTTCCTCATCCTTAGTCTTTAAAACGCCTTCAACGTGGGCTGCATCAGCTTGCACTTTCTCCACGAACAGCATGTCATTGGTATGAACATCCTCCAGGCAGCGGAGCTCTGAATTTGTTGTTCTCAGTTTTTCCTCGGCTTGAGAAAGGCTTTCTTTGAGCATTTGCACCTCTGTGTGCAATTTGTCCTTCTCAGCCTTTGACGCCTGTAGCTCACCCCGGGCCTAGTCCCTCTCCCCAGTGAATAACTTTAGATTGGCGTTGGCCGCGACATATTTGATCTTTAGGGTTGCATAGGGACGGAGTAGAGAGATGGCTTTATAGCCCTTTTCTTCCAACTCGGCAATCTCCTTCTTATTAGCTTTGGAGAGGCCTAAGGGTGCGTGAAATCGAGCAGGCGGACGATTAACGTCGAGCACCTTTTTTGTTACCCCGTCCTCCCAAAGGGTTCCCCCAGACAGCTCGGCATGGGTAAGTGGGGCTTCTACGGAGACGGGGTTGAAGTGGTTTGAGGTTGCAACAGTTGGGGCATCCGTGGCTTGTTTACCTTTGGAATTTTTGGAAACTTTTTCACCACGCCCTGCACCGTCTTTTGGCGCTGAGCGCTTGCGCGAGGTTCCGGCGGCAGCAACCTCTTTTGTAGGGGCTGGTTGGGCGACTGCAGTAGGGCCACCCGAGGTTGGAACTGTGGGATGCTCCTTGGCATCCTTGGTAAGTGCCTCAAAGACACGAAGAAATCCTGGTTTCCCCATATCTTGGTCTACAAGGCAAAAAGCAAGATGTCATTTCTATGATTAACAAAGATTACAAAATACAATATACATAGAATACAAGATATATATATATATATATAATGTAAATTCTCGTACTCACCACTGGTCGTCTTCTAACCAAGGGTGTGGGGATGTAGTCGGCTGGATCCATAGGATTTTTTAATGAATTGGCGAGCTTCAGAAGCTTTACTAGGGCCGCGTCTTCGGCTTCAAAAAAACTGGTGGGTTTTGGGGCAAAGTCTCCGGGTTTAAGTTTGTGGTGACCTATGGACCAATATAAGGACAGTTTTTCCTCGACTTCCCCGAAGTCGGCAGTCTGAAAGAACCAGGGTACTTTTCCAGAAAGTTCGGTATAAGAAGAGAAATAGTAGGGATGATTGGTAGAGTAATGTGAAAACAAAGGAAGAAGAGAAGCAGTGGAAGTACCTGATAAAAGTTGACGAAGCCTAGGAAAGCTTTTGTGAAGAAGAGAGCGTTTCAGTAAGGAGATGTATTCTTTGAGAAGGCAAAAGAATTTGTGAAGGCAAAGTGGTAAGACGAAGGAGTTAGCGAGAATATATAGGCATTGTGGATTTGAAGAGTCAGGGGTAACGATGTCATTATCGAGGAGGATTGTTATTTAAATTATGATTAAAATTTAAATCAGGATAATCATGGCGAATATGAAATGACGTGAGCATTAAATGCGCACGAAAACCGAAGGCAGCTGGCGTGGACGCGTGGCCATTCAATGGCAAGTGGCGATTATACGCTGCGACGCGGGCAAGTGAACAGTCATCACGCTTAACAAAGAGACAAGGCTGTTTGTATACCAGCACGCTTGCATGACACCCCGGATTGGGGGCAACACGTGGCAAAGGGTAGTTAATCCGGCAGGACGGGTTAACAAGACCGAGGTAATCCCGGTCATCATGAAAGCGAATTATTTGATGTCAGGGAGGCAGGACGAAAACAAACTCGGAAATCACATCAAGTAACTCGGATACAAAGTCCAATTTAGGCGGTCAATTAATCTCGGCACATCAGAGACCTGAAGTACCGAGCTTGGGGGTAACTGTTATGGACTTATATATTGGGTCTAGCAGATGTGCGGCCCAATGAGAGTGCTTAGAGCAGAATCTCTCTTTAATCAAGTAAATTGCTAATTACCCCCTCATCGTGCCTATAATCTAGGAACTTACAAGTAGTGGAGCAGACATTTGCAGAACGTGGGAGGCGCACATCGCCTGGGGAGTGGATTCACGATAATTGGAGCGAAACCCTAGGTAATCCATATAAATAGGAGATTACCCATCATGTGCACGACACACATTCACTATTCCCTTATTTACTATTCAGTCTCACTGTGCATACACCCCACCCCTCTGGCGAAACGCCACACCTGTGTAGCACAGTGATCTGAGAACGCTCTCTGGTATCTTCCTCTTAGATATCACTGAGCGGTTACCTACTCATTGGTGATCAACCCATAGACATTTCTGAGGAGCCTTTTGATCCTATACCAAGATCCTCTAGTCCATTGAAACTAGACATTTATGTTCTATACCAGAACAAACACATTACTCAGATACTTAATATAATATGATTCAGAAAATGCGCTGGATACTCGATAGTATCTAAAAACAATGAAGAGTCCTTCCATTCTTTGAAGTCTAGAGCGGCATATTTCAAAGGCATAACGGTGATTTAGTTTTTGTGAACCAAGCTGACCCTTTGAGCCCAAAATCACTCCAACTATAAAAGCACTTAAAATAAGCGCTTTTGTATACAACAAAGAATCACTAAAACTACCTACAAGTTTTAGCCACAGTGCCAGACGTAACCTTCCAAGTTTCCAACTACCCATCCACTTATTTGGAGTCTTTATGATGCGATGGCAGAGTTCAGGCCTTTGGACAAACACGCACTGATGGTCTCCCGCGCAAAATTGAAAATAATGTGTTGGGCCTTTTAATCAAAGCATGAGAGCTCCTTCCTCGTAATTGCTACACCAACCAAGCTGACCCCGAACTTTACTCAGCAACCAAAAAGGCTGGACACTAATTGAAGTCTCTCATTCCTCATGATGGTCTGGTCATGCACCAAATAGAATAACACATAACTTTGCATATGTTTCACAAATTCATTCTTTTCATATTCAAATGCCATCTGTCCCGCCCTTTTACTCTTACCTCGTTTTTGCATGCCCTTCCTTAGCTTTAAAACGTGCCCTTCCATTTAACTTCTGATTAAGCTAACCAAACTCCTCCCTAACTTTGCTATTTATTTTTAATAATGAAATGGACCTTTGTTTCACTGTTAATAGAATAGAATATCTTACTGTACTGTCTAAAATTGTAATTTACAAAGCATCGTCCCTGTTTGATTTTATATGTCACAATCTCAATCATGCAACTTCTCATCTCTGACCTATCTGTCAGCTCACAGCCTCACATATAACACTGTTCATATATGAACAAGTACGGATAATAATACACCAATTCATGATTGACAAAAAAATTATAGCTTATAACTCCGTAGCTATACTGGCAGTGGCGGAACTGCTTGTGGCCAGCTGAGGCCTGGTCTGAGTTGAGCTTATAAAATTTATTAGTATATATATGTATTTATTATATGATATTTTATTTAGTTAATAATTTGGCCTTAGCTAATTTTTTATCTTCTCTGTAAGGATAATATTTGGTTCATTATTTATTGAGCTGTGGGAGGAAAGTAAAATTATTGTTTGAGATACCTACCAAAAAAGTTAGTATCATTATATTAATTATTATTCTCTTTTTTTTGCTTGGGAAAAAAAGAATATTATTATCACTCACTACCTTTTTAATTATGGGTATACATAAAAAAAAAATTTAATACTATTTAGAAACAAGCAAGTGTCTTATAAAAAAGACCAAATACACTTGTTAGTTGGTGTCTTATAATAAGGACTAAATAGAGTAGTTCAATATGTTTATTTTTTGGCCCGAGCTATTTTTTTTTCTGGTTTCGCCACTGTATACAAGCCGTATCAAGTAATAAAGTAATGAGAAAAGCATTGTTCTCATGAGAACATAGAACCAGACTCCAATTAAACATTAATTTTACACTTTCGTTTAAGTTGAGCAACCCAAATTGAATTTAATTAAATAAAAAGAAATTAAACAAACTACCACAATAATTGAACAAGCAACCCGGAATCATTAATCCCTTATTAGCTTTATAAACCTTGTTTTCACTAATTTAATTAATCTTAATGTCAATTTTGTTAATCTCGAATATAAATAGCTATGAGTGTTTACCGGTCCGCTTATAGCCCTCTCTTAAGTGTAAATTACTATCACAATAATTGAACGAGCAACTCAGAGTCACTAATTCTTTATTAGCTTCATTAACCTTGTTTTCACTAATTTAATTAGTTTTAATGTCAATTTTGTTAACTTTGAATATAAATAGCTATGAGTGTCTGTCAGTTCACTTATAACTCTCTCTTAAGTGTAAATTATTATCACAATAATCGATGAGCAACTCAGAGTCACTAATCCCTTATTAGCTTCATAAACATTGTTTTCACTAATTTATTTAGTTAATGTCGATTTTGTTAATTTTGAGTATAAATAACTATAAGTGCATGTTGATCCACTTATAATCCTCTCTTAAGTGTAAATTGTTATGTCTAACATAATCACTCAAAAGGCAAGATAACTTGAACACACTCTTCAACAGTTTTATGAGGCCATTAGGTATATGTCTATCTTAATTTCAAATTAAATCGTAATATAATCCTATATTACTTAATCTCATAGCCTAATTAAAATTTCTTTCAAGGTAAATCATAATGCTTAAATTCATATTCAATGACGGTCAGTCACTAAATATATAAAACTAAACAAGATTAAATAACCAAAATTAATATCAAATTTAACTAAACAATAAAAACAAAATTTAATCTACCTATAAATTCATAGCTCCTCTAAGTTGTATGACAAACTAACTAAACATAATTAAAGAAAAACAACAAGTTCATAATCCAAAATTTCAAGAAAAAGAGAAAAGAAAAAATACAGAGCATTAATTTGAAGCCTCATATTTAAGTTCCAACTGCTCCCGTATTCAAGCGGTTACTTTGGTTTTTTCTCCTATCCACAGTCCTCTCGTCCTCCTCCTGTATAGAAGAAGAAGGATAAAACTCCATCAAACTCCTTTCTTGTGATTCAAGACAATGATGAGTGACATGTGATTGCTTCCTCCTACTTTTATTTTAATTGTGACTTGTGGCTTAGGTTTCCTTCCTTTAATTATAAAAGCAGAGTTCCATCAATTAATAGAAAAGAGAAACATATTATTATTATTATAATAATAAACTAAAACACTCTTTTTTTTATAGAAAACTTTCAATTATTATTTTCTTATCATTGTTTATTTTTTAAATTTGAAAACTTATATTCTAAGTTAAAATCTCATAAATGATGCATTTAAATTGATATTTCTTAAAATTTTAAGAAAACCTCTTTAATTTAATATTAACGATTTTTTAAATATATCAAAATAGATATCAAATTTATTAAAAACAGGAAGTGATCCTGTCACATCGGAACTGTCATAATAGTTCAACAGTACGTAGTCTTAAACCCCTAACACGTTGACACATGAACTGTTGGGAGCACATAAGGTGCTTCTCCCTTATGTGCTCCTTACATGCACATCCCTCTAATTAGAGGGATGGGGCATTTTTTAAAATTTTTATTAATTTTTTTATATACAGTATTTATTTATATTTAAATTATATGCGCTTTCGGAATTTTTTGCACTCGGTATCTCAAATTAATTAGTTTACAAGATGCGGTGTTACGGGATAATATTTACGTATGCGGGGATGGAAACTAATTAATATGAGATACTGGGTGCAAAAAACATTCCAGAAAGCATCATATAATTTAAATCTAAATAAATAGTATATATAAAAAATTAAAAAAATGTGCTCATCCCTCTTATAGAGGGACAAGCACATAAGGTGAACATAAGATATGTGCACCTAATGTGAACCCTGAACTGTTGCTTTCTCGTTTCATTTCATGTAGTATACTCCCTCCGTTCTTTTATGGGTAAAGTGTACAATTTTACACATAAGGTTTGCTCGAACGCCCGGCACTACAACGTTTTTAGAACAAAAGTACACACGACGTTACGTTTTGGGGCGCCAAGCGCTGGCCGTTAGTTGACCGTTAGTCAACGTTAACTTTGGATGGAAGTGAACAGTAACGGGGAAATTACACTTTTGCCCTTAGTTTTAGGTGAAATTACCCTTTTACCCCTTAGTTTTAAATATTATTAAAAAAATAGAAAAAATCAGAAAAAAATTAGGAAAAATTCAAATAATTCGAAAAAAAAATTAGGAAAAAATTCAAATAATTAGGAAAAATTCAAATAATTAGGAAAAAAATTCAAATAATTAGGGAAAAATTCAAATATTACCCTTTCTAATTATTTAAATTTTCAAAAAATTTCTAATTTTTTAAATTATTTCCTAATTTTTTTTCTAATTATTTAAATTTTTTCCTTATTTTTTTTCGAATTTTTTAATTTTTTCTGAATTTTTTAATTTTTTCTGAATTTTTTGATTTTTTTTTACATTTTTTGAATTTTATTTATTTTTTGGGGTAAAGGAAATAAATAAAATTCGAAAAATTTATAAAAAAAAATTCAAAAAATTCGAAAAATTTTAAAAAAGGAAATAATTGAAATAATTATAATTTTTTAAAAAAAATTAAGACAAAATTTAAATAATTAGAAAAAATCTTAAAAATTGGAAAATTAGAAAAAAATTCAAATAATTAGGGAAAAAAATTAAAAATACCTTCATCAGTGGGCCCCACAACCGGCAAATCACCGCCCCTTATGCCATGCTGGTTGGCCGCAAATCCATGTAAGGCGGCCGGATAACTAATCAAAGTGGAGGAGTTGTATATACTGTGGCCAGTGCTGTTGTTGAAGATCTAAGTAAATTTGTTCATTGAAAAAAATATATTAATTAATTAAGATAATCTTCTTGTCAATTCTCCCTACGAGAGATAAATCTAATCGATGTGTGAAGTCGACTAAGAACTGGTGGGGCCCTTTGGAGGGGGTATTTTAATTTTTCCCTAATTATTTGAATTTTTTTCCTAATTATTTGAATTATTCCTAATTATTTGAATTTTTTCCTAATTTTTTGAATTTTTTTCTAATTATTTTAATTTTTTTCGAATTATTTGAATTTTTCCTAATTTTCCTAATTTTTTTTTTTTTCTGATTTTTTCTATTTTTTTAATAATATTTAAAACTAAGGGGCAAAAGGGTAATTTCACCTAAAACTAAGGGCAAAAGTGTAATTTCCCCGCGTTATTGTTCACTTCCATCCAAAGTTAACGTTGACTAACTGCCAACTAACTAACGGCCGTGGCCGGGCTCCCAAAACGTAACGTCGTGTGTACTTTTGTTTAGAAAAACGTCTTTACGGGACGCTCCTCGGGAAACCTTATGCCAGTAAAATTGTACCTTTACCCTTCTTTTATTATAAACTATTTTTATTTTTATTTTTTTAAAAAAATTAACAATTAAAATTAGTTAAAAACAATAAATATATAAAAAATATTATGTTTCTTCTAAATATACCTTTATTTATAAAAAGAACATAGGAGGGAAAATGAATAACAAATATAAGTATACAATATGAGAAAAAATAAATAACAAATGAGTAAATGAAACAGAATTAGTTGTGAGTATTGGATAATTAATATAAAGATGTATATTTAAAAGGGGTAGAAAAAGAAAAAATAATTATAAAAAGAATTAACCCTGAGAAAGAAAAAGTTACTCATAAAAAGAAGGAAGTGAGTATTTGTTAAGTTTCCCATCCAAAAGCACTCTAAAAATCATAAACTACAGAAATCTACTTCATGTGCCCAATTGTATAATTACAAGGCTTGCTTTGATGTCACTACGCTCTGCCGCTATTACATATACTGATGTATGTAATACATAATAAATATTAATGCATGGACATAGAGACCAGCGTACCGATATATATATATATATATATAGATATCCATCGTCATCATCAAAATAAATAAATCAGACAGAGATCTCACGATATATTAATTGATGAATGATAAATTATATTTATGCCCTTAATTCTAACATGAAAGATTATTAACAACAGATAACTGTGAAGGGGTGGAGAGTGAATTACTGCAGGAGAGAAATAAGCATGAAATCTGACAGCTGATAGTGATGATGTGATGAGGAGTGAGTGAAAGTGGGAAGAAATTAAAATGAAGAGAGTAACATAAATGAGTGGTTGGGGGCATTTAACAGAAGGAACCTGAAGGTGTTGAGAAGCTGCGTGAGGAAGAAAGGCAAATTGCGAGAGAAGAAAGAGAGGTGGTTTAAAGTTTGGTCACTTATTCAAGTCTTTGCATAAATGCGAATTCAATTCAGAGTGATTTAATGAAGGCAGGTGGCCTGCCCTTCAGAATCCAACCCTCCCCTTATCTCTCTTTCTCTATGTGACTTTAATGGTCTCTTGGTGGTTGGCCTCCTTTCTTAAATTTGAATCATCTCAGGTACTATTTTGGATCATAATACCTAACTTAAACACTAAGGATTAGTTTTCTGCCTTTATCTTTCTTTATATGTCAATGCAAAGCATAATGACTCCGTTTGTTTCAATTTATAAGATGTTTATGGAGCAACTTACGAATACAATGAACCTAATTTATTAAATGCAATTAGAAATCTTAATTGTTTTTCCCAAAAAAAAGTATAAACGTGCATCTTGTATTATAAAACACAAAACACATTTAAAAAACATCTTATAAATTGAAATGAAGAAAGGAAAACTTTATATTCAAGATTTAATGGAACCTTGATAGCTGGCTTCTTTTTCTGTTTTTCAACTTGTCTTTCTAATTCCTTTACTTCTCCATGTATCCACTAATTATTACTACTGGTGACAGATAAATCATTTTTCTTTTAATCTAAATTCCAAAACAACTAGTATACTGTATTTTCATATTAAGTTTATGGTTTCAACAGGGTAAAAAAATAACGCCTGGCAATATATTGTGATACAACTTATTGATTGAATGATGAAACTTTCATATTGGTAACTGAACAAATGAGAAATGAAACTCATATCATGAAACACATATCTAATAATGAAACAGCTTAATTGATGAAGAGATATGAAGGGTGGCATATTTCAAGCCAAGTTCTATTCTTCTATCTCTTTCGTTCTCCATCAATTATAAGTAAAGAACCTTGGCTTAGGAATGAACGCATGTATCAGGAGATAAGGCTAGTAAAGATTAATTGAATGCGAAATTCCAGTTGCAGTTATGAACACTCCTTTGTTGTTGATGAGCAGCAAAAGTCATTTAAATTATGAAGACCATTTCGGTCGCTCATCAAATTAATTTTATGATTGGTGACATTTGGCTAAAAGTAAACCTCAAGGCATATTATAACCGACCAAGCGATATATAGTATGTGTCTTCTTGCAATTTGGTCATAGATAGGAAATTCCCAGAACCCTTTTCATACTTAGCAGGTTATTTCATCACGTCTTGCAATTCCACAAGGGAAGAAAAGTGTAGAACGAATTGATTAATTATGAGAAAGGAGGCAATTTTCATAATTAAATTTTATAGGTGATGATAATGATGGATTTTTATTACACGGCGTTTTAATTCGTAACATTCAACCGTATTTGCAGAACGCACAACATTTACACGTCTCATTATGTGTTTCTGGTTTCATTGTGTCATAAATTGTGAGTAGCTGTTTGAAGGAGACTCATAAAAGCTAAATTGTGATGTTCTTAGGAGGAAGAAATTAAAGTGGGGATCGTTGGGCATGAAGTGCAGCTGAAGAAATTAAGGAGAGCGAGCGAGTGGTTGTTTCAAAGATTTATTTAGGAGAGAGAATATATATAAGGAACAATAAATTTCCGCTCATTTTTTTTGGTAACTCTTAGAACTTGGGTTGGTATTAATGGCTCAAGAGAGAGGTGTTGAGAGCTTTTAACAGTACTGTTTTAAGTGACCCAAATGGGGAAGATGAAGTTATTAGTATATCTATAACATTAAAGAACCATTGTCTTTCATGACCTTCCCCTCAACTGTACACAGACCCCTAATATTAATGAATCTTTGCCATACCTCCCAGCCTCACACCCTCTTTCATAAAGTACCAATACTTACTTGCCCTTCAGCCCTTCGCCTTTCGGCTTGGATTTATAGTACGTCGTGGATATATATTAATTTCATACCAAAACTAGTTGGTTATTTCTGCTAGATACTTTGGTGGGGCTGTGACTTCTCTAGATTTGAAAGGCTAAGTAATATAATTAGAATTTGAAATAAAGTAAGTTCGTTGGTTAGGTTTTCACTTCTAGGACTTTAAGTTCAGGCCTCAGTTCCGTGTAGTTAATTACTACTGCACTACAAGGGGTGCCAACATGGAAAATCACGTCATGCTTAGTCAGGATAAGTCCTTTTATTTTTTGTTTCTGCTTTTCAGATACGGTCCCAACCTTATCCTATATAAACACTTCAAACTTCATGAACATTTGGTCATTGAGACACACGTAATTTAAAGGGGGAGAGAGAGTTAGAGTACACGCCTTGAGTTGAAGTGATGGTTTCATTTCACAAAGCCTTGACTGAGAGTCCGAGAAATACAGAACTTGAAGCTTCATCAAAGAAGAGAAAGTGGGAAGATCAGTCACTTCCTGTGGAGTTTTTCAACGCTCAAACCGAGGCAGAGAAAAGGAAATCCACATCAGATAATCGGCAACTATACCCCAGTGTAAGCGTATATAATAATATTGTCAAACTTTTTAGAACCTATAGCTAAATACATGCATATAATGTTAATATACTTCTTTGATCTTCTTAATGCAGTCAAGGATAAATATGAACATGCCAGAGGACCCAAAGAATAGCCCTGCACCACCATCATCTACTCAAATAAGCTTAGACCTTGAGCTGAACTTGACATTTGATCAATCACAGAGGAACAGATCAGGCAATTACAGTGTAAATAAGAAGCAGAATTCAAGTTCAACAAAAAGTTTCAGAGGTCAAGATATTTACGGTACTGAATCAAGTGAGTACAAGAAGGATTCATCGGAGGGAGAGCACAGAGAGATGGTTGCAACTGTTTGCATGAGGTGCCACATGTTGGTAATGCTACGTAAGTCATCTCCTGCCTGCCCTAACTGCAAATTCATGCACCCTCCAGACCAAAATACTCCAACATTTTTGAAGAGAAAGTGCAGCCTCTTGTGCTAGACTCGATCGGCCCTACGTGTCAGTGGTATTTAGTTACCTTCAATTTCCCAAAGTACAAGAAGTTATGTTCCAGATCAGTGGAGTGACGCTTAAGTATTCTGTTTCTACAGTAAGTTTGACAGTTATTAGAGTGAGGATGAATGGATGACTGATAAGAAACTAACATAGTGTATAATATGCATATATAGTGTTTCTCAATCATCCAAAAAATTTATCCAGCCAAGTTATATGCCGACAGATAATAGCAGAAATTTGGTCGACTCTTTGGGATGCTGGATGATGATTGATTCCTCTTCACTCTTGACAGCTTATTTCAGCAGGTAGCAAAGAAATTTCGTGTTTTGGGTTTTCTTTATTAGTAACCATGAATGAACAAACCAGTTTCCTTAAAAATAGCAACTTTGTTGTTAAAATCATTACATGATTAACAGATGTCTTCGATGAAGTGAATTTAATTCTTAGTTCCACCCCAGAAACTGAAAGTCCCCTGCTATGGTAATTCTGTAGCTCAAAATCTTCTGCAACAACAGAGATCAGTGAGACCTTGAAAGAGGATTAAAATAATTCAAATTGAGGCTATGTACTAATCTGATGACTAAGATGGTCACTGAAGCTCAAAGGTGAATACGGAAATATAATGATAGCAGATGAAAGTCTGTGACATGGGTCATGTATTTTGTACATTTCCATCGCTGTTTAATGCAAATTGAATGCCAGTAGTGCTCATTTACATTCTCTGCTTTCTAACTGGTAACTCGCTTTGGATGTGCTAGAAATACCTAGTCACATCAATATTTGGAATCCTTCATCTAAAATTTCAGTACAAGAAATTGCACCTAATCATTCTAACAATGATAATTCCATTGATATTTATGTTATCACTGATTTAAGATTTCCATTTCATTTAACCTCACTGGGAATTCTTGGCTGACAATGCACAACAATAACTTGGAAGTTTATTAGGTATCTAGAATATCTCACCCTTGTTTCACATGACTGTAAATCGATCGATTAATTAATAAAACAACAACATTGAAAAAATAGCAAAGGAATGGTATACGTTGATATTGTTTATACACACACTATAAAAACAATATGATGCTAATTCAAAGTTGTTTGTATATAACTCCACCTATGTTTTATAGTCGGTCCCAAACCTAGATAAAAGAGAGGAAAGTTGTATTAGGCCCTAGACAGTTGATGTAAAGCTCTGTTGAATCATTTATAAACATTCTAACATTATGCTAATAAGGTTTGAAATTATTTCAACAGTTTCAAAGCAATAGCTATGTAGAGCCTGCATGCATGATCCTAACTGCAAGACTGTTTTTGGTGGGATTCTTACCCACATACTAGACTTGATGAGTCCCTCGTGTACAGGGCCTGCAACTTTTTAATTCTAACTCTTGACACGAGAGCAATATGGTCTGATGACCAAAGTCGTAGGAGACCAATAGACTATAGGGTTTGGTATCAGAGCTTGCGCAGGTCTACTAGTCTCTTAACTTTGTAATCCACCAAGCCCAACTAGATCTAACCCCTTCCCAAACATGGGACTTATTATTCCTTCCCTCTTAAAGGAGGTTCGTCCACGAACCTTTTGATGTAAGCTGGCTCTGATACCAAACCTTATTAACAAAGTACCAACCATTATGCTAAAAGCTTAAATTGGTAGTAGAGACACACCCTAATTCCTTTCAACCAGATCAGACGAGTTCTTCAATCTCCTACTACTTTGTGGTCCACCAAGCCGGATTGATCTACACCCCTTCCAGACTTGGAATGTATCACATCGATAGAAATTAATGCATCATGATCTGTTAAAAATTCAACATAATTTCCACCTTATTTGATAATTTAATTAATGTGTTCTAAACACATATAAGTGAGGACGACCTACCGTATCATTCATTTTCCTCCTGTAGCATTCAGAGGCTTCATCTACGTAGGGTGAAAGATGGTCCTGCCTTCCTATTTGATTTAGCCAGTCCTCTGAAAGTGCTCATTGGGCTTTAGAGCCCATATACTTAACACAGGGAATTCGGCTGTGCTATTAGGGGAAGAATCGAATTAACTCATCCCTTAATTAAGGAGTATAGTAAGGCCCCCAATAGGGTCAATGCCATACAACCGAGCAGGCGCCAGTCAGAACTCAACACCACCCAAGCATTAGTCGCCCCTGACCGCTTGAATCTATTCCCACCTTCACATGCTTGCTAGGCTAAATGTGGGCTTGCTATGTCTTGCTATTGGCTGTATAGATAAGACGGTTTGGAGGCAAGGTGAAATTGAACAATCTGAACAACTACCTTTAAGACTTGAAGAGAGAAGAGACACTCGCCCACCCACCATGCTACGCAAAAGCTAAACCTCAATAAGTAGAGCCTTTACGACTTTAGTAGCCCATTTATCTATTGAAGGGTTTTGGCCCGAGCCCAGAGTGGAATTACTTGATTTCAGCAAGCAATTAGGACTCCCAAAAAGTAAAGGACATGTAACAACGGAGAGTCGTGAGCACTTTTTTCTAATTAAGATAAGTGGGTCTACCTATCTGATGTTGCATGTTAGATTGTTCAACTTACCAAGGTAGGTCTAGATCCTTTAACGTTAAGCAATAGAAAGCTCATGAAAGCGTGAAGATAAGATCAATTGAAAGCTTAGCTTCACGTGCATGCATGAAAGTCTTTTAGCTGGTCATAAGGTTTACAGACCCTTTATAGGTGCCTATCTTATTTACATGTTTCAACTTATGCCTTTTCTTCTCTTGTTGCCTATATGGGCCTCAAATCTAAGGAAGCAGATCCTCTCATGATCCATTTTTCTCACTATCCCTCATGAGCCTATTTGGGCTATTGATTGGGAAAATGAGAGAAAAGTTAAAATAATATTATGACTTTTCAGATTGATTGGACATATATGATTTAGAGATTATAAAGGATGATGAGAGAAACCTAACTTCAAATCTAACTAAATGAGCCAATTAACTAAATGACTTAGGCTTAATCACACTTTGACTGGCTCGCTCGACTTACTTTTATTCTTGAACTTTGATGACTCAAACTATCTTTTAACAAATAGAGTTGAATGAATAATTAGACCAATGCATCTTTGTTTTCTCGCCACTTCCTTCTCTAACTATCATGCCAAACTCCCTGTCATCGTTTGAATTTGAATTTCATGTTCCGCACGGATCCTTAGAAAGTAAGGAAGTCAAGATCCGGTATAGGCAGATGAGGTTGTCCTTTTAACTCCGCTCGAATGCCTATTGCAAGTCTTTTGCATTCATAAATGAATTCGACATGTGGAGTAGGTTGCACTAGGCACACAACAGTCTCTTGGAATCTATTGGGCGAGCAAGCAGAAATAGGGTTTCTTAGGTAAGCTAACCAACAAGATATGAAGTTCGACTAAAGGAGGTTAAGGGTTTGCCAAAATCAGTCCTTATGCTCTTTAGGGGTCTTAAGAAATTCTAAGATGGTGAGCAGGTGTTCTTCCTAACTGTTGTACAGATGGGTTGGGGCAGATGTGGGAGTAGTTGGGTGCAGGGTCGGAGGTTGTGGTACAATATGGTAGGAGGTGTTTACTTGATTGACTTGTGAGTTGATTCCGAATGGTTGAGGGTCGATCATGGGAGTTTTGCCCTCCTAAAGGGCATGCTGAGGTAATGGGTCATTGAATATACCCATGCCTTGGTTAAGGTTTGACCGTTTGAGGGAGGTTGGGTAGAGGACTAGTTAGTGCCATCTATGGTGATCTTTCCATCATCAATGAAATATTGGATGAAGTGCCCTACAAAAGAAAGGGCAAAGCAATCGTTAGTTGCTTGATGTCTTGATGTCCTCTCTTGTAACCGCCCTGGTGATTCCCCTAACCCTTCAAGGCTTCAACAATGATTTATTTTCATTTAAGCAAGAAGAAGAGGAACAAGGAGGAGGCAATCACTCCAGCTGCAAGGGCTTGCTCGGTAAACATGCCCTTCCTAATGACATCATTAAAGCCCTAAAAATAGGAATGGTATTAGGCCTTGAACAAATTGTTTTATATTTTACTATTAGAGAAGCGGATGACCGTTAACGCCGTGATATGTTCGAGCACGGGGATGTAAGCAGGTGAAGGGTTGCCACGTGGCAAGATCGTGGCAACCGCAGATTATTCAGGGACGAGAGACGGAAGAGTAGGGGCTGAGCGCAGAAATAAGTCTATTGAGTCAAGAGATGCTTTGACGATTGTTTTCATTGAAGAAATTATGAGTATGAAAAAGATTCTAACCGTTCTTTTGTTAGGAAAGAAGATTCTAACCTTTTTTTTTTTTGGAAATCTCATGAAATAGATGCCGTACAATTTAAAACTGAAGATTATGAGACACGCATCAAGTTTAAAAGTAAACCAATCACGTGGGTAATCTGTTCTGTAGTGCAGAGGATGGGAGACTTAAATTTGGTTAAGTGAATCTGCTGAAAGCCTGGAACAATAGTATTAAGATAAAAGAACAAAAGTATATTAAAGCCTGAGGATAGTCTCCAAATAAGGAAGTCAGTGAAATCTAATACTACTGGGGAATAATAAAGCATTCCTTATGAACACGAAGCAATTCATAAAGACTATCTATCTTGACATGGAAAATGCGAAATCAAATCATTAAATGAACGATCAGGTAATTAATTAGGTTTGACTATCCCATGAATCTTTTTTTTTGTATGAATTATATATAATGTGACGCTAACAAGCAAATGCTCATATAAAATTGACATTTAAGGACTTTTCAGTGTTTTTTCATGGTTCTTCAAGGTGAAAGTTGCAGACAATGGACTAGTCGATCAACTCATTACACATTACTATAGGCATTATACATGTTTTTATTAGTATAAGACTTCAAGTTTACAAAATTTCATCATTAGGTTTAATTTAAGCCTTATTGTCGTTATCAAGTATTGAGATTTGACTAGCAAAGTTTGCTATTGAGTATGAATACCTCTAATCAAATGCATAGGGATTCAGAGAACCTTCTGAAGACAAATCACCAATATTTGAAGGAGGAGTATGTCCTCCTCCTTTGTGCCCCCTGCATTAGGCAATGAAAAATAAAATATTATGTACATGCAAATATAAACTGTTGCACTCGAGGCAACAAGAGGGGCATATGTAAAAAATGTCCATTCACTTCTGTTCTGTACTAGAACATAAATGTCTAACCTCTATGGGCTAGTATAATGTTGATATAGGATTAAATATCTATCAGACGATATCTATGAAAGAGATATCACCGGACAGATGAATCACCAAGCTACACTAAGAAGGGATTTCTGTCAATGGGGTGGTGTGTGCGTGATAATTGAATATTTTATACACTTCTTTTTATCTCTTGATTAATAATTTAGGACTTTTAGTTAATAAATAATGGCTTTTATACTTATTTGGGCTTTGGGCCTTTGATTATCTCTTGAACCAAACATCGGATTTGCCTCATTTTTGTTTCATATTTCAGATGATTCAGAGATCTACAATTGTTATGAAGACATGAAGGGCAAATTCGGACAAGAAGACGGTCGATTTTGAAGCCAAAGTCAGATGTTTTATTTGGGCTCGAATTTGTGACTAAAAGCTCGTTTATGTATTATTTTTGTTTTGGGCCTGGATTATTGATTGGAGCCCCATTTTCGTTTTTCATCTTAGGTTAAGTAAGGCAGCAGCCACAAACACATTCCATTCATGTTTTTAGACTGTTTTGTGGATCAAAATAGAGGTTTTGATTCTCTGAAATGTTCTTCGTGTTCTTCGTGTCTGGCGTTCTTCGATTTTCCGTTTTGGTTAGCCATGTTCGGCTAAACCTTACGTGGTTAACCTAACGTTGAGGATTCCATGATTCATCCGAGAACTCGTACTTAATCGGTAACTTTACTCGTTTGTTTTCATCTTATCGGATCCGATTACTCGGAAATAGTTCAAATATTAGATTTAATATTCGGTTTGGTTAAATCAAGGACCGAGGTTGAACTAGGTTAGAGTGTTCTTTGTGCGATTGCATTGATGAGGCGCGCACGTGTTCGGACAGATTCTAGACGATCGTCTAGTTGAGGGATTTCGGACGAATGCGAGAGATTTCGGTTCGTCGAGCCAAACGCGAGTTCGTTTATATTTCGTTCAATGAAGGAAGTTTGGAATCTAAGCGTTGGGTTGATCGTTTTAATCTATTGCAATCTCGTTTTAATGTTTTCGCATATTTCAGATCTGTTTCAGTTTAATTTCGTTTTTAATTTCTTTCAAATCAAAAACCCCAATTTTATTGTTGTTACACGTTTTCTTTATTCTTGATTTAAACCCAGCGCAAATTCCTTGAGAAAGCGACCCGGGTTACATTATACGCAAATCTTTTCTAATCTGGTTATTTTGGGAGATGACGGCAAATCTCATGTCAAAATATGGCGCCGCTGCGGGGAATTTGCATCGGTTTCGTTAAGTAGTAGTTTTTTGTGGTTCGGGTATTTGGACGAAACTTTTTATGACCGGATCACTCAACCTAGGTCTTATTCAAAAGGAATTGGGCATTCTAAGCAAGAGTCACTTCCTTTTAGGAAGTGAGGTCTCACCTATTTTACCCAAATTCTAACGTTTAGACCATGTTTTTGCTGTTTTAAGTTTCAATAGATTAGTGTAAACCAAAAAAATTGAAAAAAGTGGTTTAAACGATGGAATTTGGCTTAAATCTCGTGAGGACCCACAGTACCTAATGGTACTGTGATTGTCTTAAAATAGGGTTTTCCTTCAGCTCACCAAAAATCAGCCCGATCGGAGTAAGTCATACAAATCTGAAATACCCGTTACGTCAAAAAAAAAAAAAAAAACCTTTAGTGGCATTTTTGTAATTCTGATTTTCTGGTGGCATTTTCGTAATTCTGATTTTCTGCAAATTCGCCTTGTGTTCATCTTGTTGCATGAGTACTAGGAGTACTATTAATCCGAGAAGACTTGTTGCCACTTGATCCCGAAATAGAAAGAACAATTCTTACTGCTAGAAGAATTGTTAGGCTAAGTCGTGGGATTGATACCGAATTTGACATTGAACTTGAGTCTGATTGTGTCCATTCTGTTGATCTTGACTCTGATAGTACTTCTGATAGTCTTGTTGTTTTCATTGATTCTAGTAGCAATTTTGCTCACTCGAAATTATGGCGTAAAAAGAGCAAGTAGCTCGTCCCACTTTGAAGGAATTAGCTACCCCGATGTGGGCAATCGAATTTGTGTATTCGATATCCCGAACTTGCCGCTAACTTTGAATTAAAATCTGGTCTTATCCATTTGTTGCCCAAGTTTCATGGTCTTGCGGGTGAATGTCCTCACATGCATCTCAAGGAGTTCCATGTGGTATGCGGACAATGAAACCTCAAGCAATTGATGAGGACCACATTAAGCCGAGAGCTTTTCCATTTTCCCTAGATGGCGTGGCTAAGGATTGGCTATACAATTTGCAACCAACATCTGTTGGGAGTTGGATGACATGCAAAAGTTATTCCTAGTGAGGTTCTTTCCTTCCTCAAAAGCCATTGCTATTCGAAGGAGATCACTAGTGTTAAACAAATCAATGGGGAGACCATGTATGAGTATTGGGAGAGGTTCAAGCGATTGTGTGCAAGGCGTCCACACCACCGATTTCAGACCAACTCCTAATTACATATTTCTATTCCGGTTTGTTACCGATGGATAAAAGCTTCGTGGATGCATCCAATGGTGGGGCCTTAGATAGCAAGACACCTAAAGATGCCCGAGAGTTGATATCTACTATGGCTGCTAATTCTGAGCAATTTGGCACCAGGGCCAATGGTACTCCTGTTTACCAGATTCAAACACCTCCGATCCAGTACGATTCTTAGAGATTGGAGAATAGACTTGATGATCTGACTTCCCTTGTGAGGCGGTTAGCGTGACCAGACAGTACAATCTTCCCCTCCTCGATTGGGTACTCTGTGGGTTCGTTCGACCCTTGTCATTCTACTCGATTCTTGCCCTACTTTGCATGATCATGCTTATCAAGACCAAGTAGCTGCGGTGGGTGTTTTTCCGGGAAAGCCACAATACCAAACGAGAATAATGCTTATTCTAATACTTACAATCCGGGATGGAGAAATCACCCTAATTTTCGTTGGAACCAGAATTAGAACCGGTAGTAACCAATATCAGCGAGTCAGGAATTACCAACAAAGACAAGATGCAGACTACGCAAAATTTCCAACAACGCTCCGCACCTCCTTTGCCGCACCACCTCCTCGACCAGCCATATGTGCACCTCCACAGGAGGTACAACAACATGCTAGTACTAGTAGTAGTGGTGGTTCCTTACTTGAAGATATGATGAAGCAATTTGCCACAAACTCTATACGGTTTCAACAACAAACCGAAACTTCCATTCGAGTTTGCAAACACAAATTGGCCAATTGGCAACATCATGAACCAGCTTCAACCTCGGGGATCCAACACTCTCCCTTCACAAACAATTCCTAATCCTAAAGGGAATGTGAGTGCTATCTCCCTTCGATCCGGCAAGCAATTGGAGGAACCTAAAACATTTGTAGATGTGACTTCCACATCAAAGAAAGAGTCGAGAAAATGTGAAGATTGACTCTAAAAATAAAGAAGGCAATGCAGCAAGGTGAAGAGGAAGACATTCCCTATTCCTCTTCCTTTCCTCGAGAAGCGATTAAACCCAAGAAGTTGGCGGAAAAAGCACAAGAGAAGGATATACTTGAGACATTCGAGAAGAGTGGAGATCAATATTCCTCTCCTAGATGCGGTCAAACAAATTCCTAAATATGCCAAGTTTCCGAAGGAGTTATGTACCAACAAAGAGGCGAAGGGGAAATGAACGAGTGAGTTTGAACCGAATGTATCGGCACTCATCCAACCTACCATGCCTCGCAAGTGCAAAGATCCAGGGGACGTTTTCTATCCCTTGCCTTATTGGTAATTATAAATTTGATGATTGCATGCTAGATTTAGGTGCTTCTATAAATGTCATGCCCGCATCTATTTATAGATCTCTTGGTCTTGGTCCTTGCGTCCAAGCGGGTGTTATTGTTCAATTAGCTAATAGGAGCAATGCCCATCCTTACGGTTTAGTTGAAGATGTATTAGTCAAAGTTAATGAATTGATATTCCCGCTGATTTTTACATCTTAGATATGGAGGATGAGTCTTCTAGTAGTAGATCACCAATCATTCTAGGGAGGCCTTTCATGAAAACTTGACTAGGACTAAAATAGATGTGTATTCCCGGGTACTCTTTCCATGGAGTTTGGTGATATTTCGTGAATTTTAATATCTTTGATGCCATGAAACATCCTAGGGAAGAGCATTTTATTTTCTTTATTGATGTGATTGATGATCTTGTGGATGATGTTCTTGCCGATTGGTGTCTTGATTATCCGATTTTTCATCCGAGAGTGATTCTTCCATTTGTGCATGTGTTGATAATGAATGGTGCTCGTCTGTTTGTACTCATTTGGTTAATCTTTGCATTATTTGGTGATTCTGACTTGCTTGGTGATTCTGCATTACTTGTGGACTCTTATATTGATTCTGAGTTTGAGCTTCATCCTGATCCTTATGTGCATCCTGATTTTGATTTTGATGAACTTAACTCTGATTTTGATGAGCTGAATTCTGATGTTAACATTGAGCTGTGTAGACATAGTTCTTCTGCTTCTTTGAATGTGGTTTCGAGGCATTTCCGGTGTGATGACATCGAGTTATTGCAACAACCACCTAAGCTTCTCCCATCTACCGAGCAACCACCCAAACTTGAGTTAAAATCTCTTCCAGATCACTTGAAATATGCATTTTGGAGGTGGATGAACGGTTGCGATCATTGTGGCAAATAATCTTCTTCCCGATCAAGAAGATAAGCTGCTAAGCTTATTGAGGGCGAACAAGAAAGCCATTGGGTGGACATTAGCTGACATAGTTGGCATCAGCCCTTCCATGTGTATGCATCGAATTCTGTTGGAAGAGGAAGCTAAGTCGGTGAGGCAACCCCAAAGACGCCTTAATCCCCTAATCCTTGATGTGGTGAAGAAGGAGGTCACTAAGCTTCTACAAACTGGTATCATCTATCCCATTTCGATAGCCGGTGGGTTAGCCCGGTCCGGTGGTTCCTAAGAAATCCGGTGTCACTTTGTGGTAGCCAATCAGAAGAATGAGCTCATTTCTACTCGAGTTCAGAATAGTTGGAGAGTTTGCATTGACTATAGGAGACTCAACCAAGCCACTCGCAAGGATCATTACCCTTTACCTTTCATTGATCAGATGTTAGAGCGATTGGCTGGTAAGTCTCATTCCGCTTCCCGGATGGCTACTCCAGATACTTCCAGATCCATATTGCTCCTGAGGATCAGGAGAAGACGACCTTCACATGCCCCTTTAGCATATATGCCTACCGAAGGATGCCTTTTGGCCTCTGCAACGCACCAGGCATCTTTCAGCGTTGTATGGTAAGCATTTTCTCTGAGTTTCTAGAGGATTGCATGGAGGTCTTTATGGATGATTTCACTGTATATGGGTCTGATTTTGATACATGCTTAGCTAATCTATCTAGAGTTTTGCATAGGTGCATTGAGTCTAATCTTGTCTTGAATTATGAAAAGTGTCACTTTATGGTTGAGTCAGGTATAGTCTTGGGACACATAGTGTCTAGGAAAGGGATTGAGGTAGACCCTGCTAAGATAGATGTGATTACTGCTTTGCCTTACCCCGCATCAATGCGGGAAGTTTGCTCTTTTCTTGGTCATGCAGGATTCTATCGGCGTTTCATTAGGGATTTGCAAAGAAGCGCTAGACCCTTGTCCAACCTTCCGCATAAGGACACCGACTTTTATTTGATGATGAGTGCAAGGCGGCCTTCGATCATTTGAAGCGTTGCACGACTACAACTCCGATGATCCAACCCACGATTGGTACATCCCCTTCGAGTTGATGTGTGATGCTTCCAACTATGCGGTTGGTGTTATCTTGGCACTACGAGTCCACAAAGCATCTCATGTGATTGCATATGCCTCCAAGACTTTGGATTCCGCTCAATCTAATTACACCACGCGAAAAGGAGTTGTTGGCTATTGTATTTGCTTTTGATAAGTTTAGGTCATATCTGCTAGCTAGTAGAGTAATTGTTTTCTCGACCATCTTTGCTTTAAAGTTCCTTTTGAAAAAGGCAAATGCTAAGCCACGACTCATCCGGTGGATGTTATTGCTCCAAGAGTTTGATGTTGAGATTCGAGACGGAAGCGGAGCAAAAACTGGGTAGTGACCACTTGAGTCGCATCACCCATTCTCCCTCTCACCCTCTTCTATTCGGGATGATTTTCGACGATGCAGCGGCTTCTACGGCTACACGGTAAGCTTCCATGGTATGCTTTGATTTGGTTAACTACTTGGTAGGCGATGTTTTACCCGTAGATTCACTAGGGCCCAAACTCTTAAATTAAAGAGTGAGTCTAAATATTATGTTTGGGATGACCCTTATCTCGTGGAAATTTTGTAGTGACCAAGTAGTTAGGAGATGTGTGGCCGATCATGAGTTTCACTCTATATTGCATTTTGCTCATGCTTCACTTTGTGGTGGTCACTTTGGACCCCAAAGAACTGCTAGGAAAGTGTTAGTTAGTGGATTGTTTTGGCCTTCCTTGTTTCATGATTCCCATATGTTTTGTAAGTCGTGTGATAAGCGTCGGAGAGCGGGGAGTATTTCCGTAGGCATGAGATGCCCAAAACCCTATATTGTTTTGTGAGATCTTTGATGTTTGGGGTATTGATTTTATGGGTCCATTTCCGCTTCATATGGTTATACTTACATCCTGCTGGTTTGTGGATTATGTCTCGAAATGGGTTGAGGCGAAAGCCACTTGGACTAATGATTCTTCTGTTGTGGTGGATTTTGTTAGGTCTAACATTTTTCGCGGGTTTGGCATTCCTAGAGCTATTATCAGTGACCAGGGTTCCCATTTTTGCAACCAAAGCATGGGTGCCTTGTTACGCAAGTATGGAGTGCTTCACAAGGTCTCCACAGCATACCATCCTCAGACCAATGGTCAAGCTGAAGTCTCAAATAGAGAGATTAAGCAAATCCTTCATAAGACTGTTAACTCTACCCAGAAAGATTGGAGTAAGCGATTAGAGGATACTTTGTGGGCATATCGCACCGCCTACAAGACTCCGATTGGGATGTCTCCTTATCGCCTTGTCTTTGGTAAGGCATGTCATCTTCCAGTTGAGTTGGAGCATCAAGCCTATTGGGCCATTAAGCGTGTAACATGGATTTGGCCAAGTCCGGAATGGAACGAAAGCTGCGGTTGCAAGAGTTGGATGAACTTAGATTGGATGCCTATGAGAGTTCACGTTTATACAAGGAAAAGACTAAGGCATTCCATGATAAGCATATTCGAGGAAATAATTTTACGTGGGCCGAAAGTTCTTTTGTTTAACTCTCGTCGAAGTTTATGCTGGTAAGCTTCGATCTAAATGGGATGGCCCTTTTGAGATCACTAACATTTTTCCATTTGGTGCTTTATTGAGCTATGTGATCCACCCACGGGGAGAACCTTTAAGGTTAATGGGCACCGCCTCAAGCAATTTCATGAGGGATCCCAGCACGACTGGGGAAGCGAGAGATTATCCTTATTGATGCCACTTATCCTCCTTAAACCCTTAGGGAGTATTCTTCTTTCTTCTCCCTCTATCTCTTTTATTTGTTTTCATTTTCTACTTTGTTTTTTTTTTGAAAATAAATACGGTCTATCTTTCTATGATTGCTACATATTATGAACTTGGACATTTTGGTTTTAATGGATCATTTTGTTTGGTACGCAATTCGTGATTCTTCGATTGCGATGTCTTGGTAGTTGATTTGATGTTGTTGATTGCCTAAGTTAGTATTGACCTTGTGAGGTTTTGGGCCTGCATGAATGAAATTCATTTTTTCCATTCTTTCTTTCATGTGTGCATCTGCTCTTGATTTGTGTTCTCTAGAACTTGCTCCTTTTCTTTTGAAACTACATTTTTCACTTACATGCATAAATATGATAGAAGCTTGTTTTCTTTCTTTTATTTTCCCCACTTTGGCCAAATAGCTTTCCCTTGCATTATGTTTCCTTTGCTAGCCCATTTGTGCCTTTTCGACTCTTTCTTTTCTAAACCACATTACAAGCCTAAGCGTAAAACCATTTTTTCCGCACCTTGGAAATTTATTGAGCATTGGTTTCACCTTGGTTTTGTGTTTAAGTGTGGGGGTTGCTCGGGAGTGCAACGGTTTAAGTGTGTGGGGGAGATGTTTGATTTTGTCATTGTGATTTTGTATATTTTTTTTTAAAAAAAAAAAAAAAAAGAAAAAAAGAAAGAAAAAAAGAAAAAAGAAAAATACATAGAAAGAAAGAAAAGAAAATACATAGAAAGAAAAATATATGAGTAAAATAAAAGTTTTTATATAGAGAATGCTCTTTTTATAAAGTTTTCATAAAAGTTTTGTGTTACAAGTTAATCAATGCTCTTTTTAATTTCTTTGGTGCTTAGCTTCTCATTCCATACTATATTACCTACCTTCACCCTAACCCCATTACAACCTTTAATAATAAGCTCTCTTGATTTGTGCATACATGTGTTATTAGTAGTGGAGACGTAGAAATTGAGCAAGCTTATGGTAGAACAATTTTCTTGAGTAGAATTTGAGCGATACACTTATTTACCTTAAACACTTGAGAGATTGATTGATTGAGCGCATCATTTGAGAGACCATCATTTGTGATTAGCATCATTGATTGAGATTACTAGGAATTGTAATTTGAGATTAAGGGATTTTGGGTCTTGATTGATTGGTTCTAATGAAGCTTTGTGTCCCTTGTTCAATTTTTGTATTGTTAGCAATTGTTAGAAAAGAAAGAGTTTCTTCTTTAGGTCTTTTTCTTTGAATTTTGCTCGGGAGTGCAAAAAGATAAGTGTGGGGGAATTTGATAATTGAATATTTTATACACTTCTTTTTATCTCTTGATTAATAATTTAGGACTTTTTAGTTAATAAATAATGGCTTTTATACTTATTTGGGCTTTGGGCCTTTTATTATATTTTAGCCATTTTTATTAATAAAATTCCAGTTTTATGTTGCTTCACTATTCCTACCATAACTATTGAACCAAACATCGGATTTGCCTCATTTTTGTTTCATATTTCAGATGATTCGAGATCTACAATTGTTATGAAGACATGAAGGGAAAATTCGGACAAGAAGGGCGGTCGATTTTGAAGCCAAAGTTGGATGTTTTATTTGGGCTTGAATTTGTAATTAAAACCCGTTTATTTTGTTATTTTTGTTTTGGGCCTGGATTATTGATTGGGGCCCCATTTTCGTTTTCCATTTTAGGTTAAGTGGCAGCAGCCACAAACAGATTATTATTCATGTTTTTTTAGACTTTTGTGGATCAAAATAGGAGTTTTCAAATTCTCCGAAAGTGTTCTTCATGTTCTTCGTGTTCTTGGCGTTTTTCATCTTTTCTTCTACGTTTTGGTTAGCCATGCTCGGCTAAAGTTTCGTGGTTAACCTATGGATTGAGGATTCCATGAAAATCCAGAGGACATCGTATTTAATCGGAAACTTTACTCGTTTTATTTTAATCGGATCCAATTATAATTGCGGATTAAATATTAGATTTAATACCTAGTTTGATATCCCAAGGACATAGGTCGAACTAGGTTCGAGAGAACGTTGTGCGATTGCACGGTGAGCTCGCCACGTGTTCGATCAAATGCTAGACGATCGTCTAGTCGAGGGATTCGGACGAACGCAGAGATTTCGGTTCGTCGAATCAATCACGAGTTTGATTATTATTTGTTCAATGAAGGTTATGGAATCCACGTTGGGTTGATCGTTTTAATCTTTTAATCATTTTTAATCATTTCGCATATTTCAGATCATTTTCGCATATTTTGGTTTTTAATTTTGTTTCAAATCAAAAACCCCCAATTTGTTATTGCTGTTTTTTTGTTCTTGATCTAAACCCACCGCAAATTCCTTGAGAGAAACGACCCAGGTTACATTATCCGCAAATATTTTGTTTCTAATCTGGTTATTTTGGGTGACCACGGCAAATCTCGTCGTGCGCTTAGTGTGTAAGACTTGTAAATATTCGGAATGAATACTTGTGTACCTTTCTTTGAGAGATTTCTTCCTATTTATAATAGGAGTAGGGGTCCGTTTAACACGTTTCCCACCTTAGCACGTTTATTTCTGTGTAGTGGGCATTATCCGGTCATGGGGTCATGGAGCTATCATGGGTACTCAATGATAATTGTCTCCTTATTATGGGCCTTAAGCTTGTCTAAGGCCCATTATAAAGATCCATGTGAGTTGCCCCTAATCTCGGTTATTCGGGTTTCCGAATGTCTAAGTTTATTCCCGATGCAATAACCCGACGTTGGTTTAGGATTTTGTCCTCAGGTGTGGCCCGACTTTCTCCGCTTCTTATGTTGAATTGAGATAGGCCCGTTGCTTTTGATAGAGTGAAACTCCGTCTTTATTTCGGCCGAGTTTATATCCGAGTTAATTGATAACAATGCCGATATGTTTGTGGGCATGATTGCCCATCTTCCCGGGTGTCTTTTCGCTTACCCGAGTCGCAGCATATCACCGCCATTTCTGACACTTAAAGTCACGTTTCCTCGATAGCCGCCGTTGGTTATCGTGCACATTAATTCCTCACGTCATTTCATATTCGCCATGATGACCTCTTTCTAGGGTTTTCCCTTGATCTTCTCGTAACCGACGAGACGATTGGTCTCCAAACGTCATCACACTACAATGTCTATAAAAGCTTTTCTATACCTTTTTTGATTTCTTTACAAGCTTGCCTTCGTTTGTAGAGAATTTCTCTCAACTTTTTGCTATAGTTAACTCTCTGCAACCGTCGACTTTTCTTCATCTTCTCACTTCCAGGTATATTTGAAATCTCTAAATCTTACCCTTGCTATTTCTTCTGGCTGGTTTGAAGCCAACTCTATTTTGGTTTTGTTGTTCTATCTTTCTTGCTTTTGATTTTTCTCGGGTGTTGAAGAAGCGTGATGATCCAACTCGAATTCCTCTACGAAGGATCAAAATGTTGTAAAACCATTGTGAAGCACCATTGTTGGTCTGAGTTTGCAACACCCTTGGACTTGTTTTCCTTTTCTACCTTTTTTACTTGGCTTTCTGGGTATATCGTGGAAATGTATGCATTTATCTGCATTTAACCTTGCTTTTAATATCTTGCGGTTGTTTGTTAAGATGGATCCCAATCCCCGCATGCTAGTAGATATGTATGGTAGGCCTATCCCAGAAGAAGATAGGGAAATCCTCGATCGTGTTCCTGGATGGACTAAACTCTGGCTTTGGTCCATTCTTCCTAGTGATAAGGAAAGGATGGAAAGCTTACTTGGTACTTCTCGGGGGAGTAGAACTATGGAGGGTATCCCAGTCCCTACTTCACCAGTTTCCAGGCCATATGCCATTCCTTCAACTCCTTTGCCTACTTCTCTTCCAGCTTCCAAAGTTCCTAGACCGACTTCGCTGACTCAAAACTTTGGCCCATGCGAAGAATGCTGTTACAAAGCAATTGATCTTGCCAATCTCGGTCATGACAGAGAAGCCGACTTACTCTTGGATAAGTGTCGTTGTAATCTCGGATCCGAGAATACTTTAGTTGTCGCTTCACGGACTCATTCTGTTCCCATATCTTTCAATGATCGCCATGATATTCCTGTTATTCCAGGTATAACTCATGGTTCTGACTCTAGCCTTTTGTCTTTTTGTTATAGGTATTAAATGTCTTCATCTTCTGAACAACTTAATCAATCCGAGATTGAAGAAACCGCTCTTTCTGGGTCTTCACGGATGTCACTCATCAAAGAGTACGCCGTGAGCCGTGTCGTTACCCGTATAACAAATAAAATGTCTGCAGAAGAGCTTGTAGGCACTATCCGCGGTGGGGAAGGATACGACATATTCTTACCTTTAGTAAGCGAATCAGTGGCCTTTAGCCGATCAAGTGACGATGACTGCCATTTCTTTTATTTCTATCAGGACGTAGTTACCCGGCTCGGTCTAGGATTTCCATTTTCCGACTTCCAGATGTGTCTACTTCGCCATCTACATCTTGCCCCTTCACAATTGCACCCTAATGGCTGGGCTTTTGCCATAGCCTTTGAAAATTATTGTAAAAAACACAAAATCAAATGCTCTATCACTGTTTTTTGTAGCTTTTTCTCCTGTTTAGAAACCGATGTCATCATAGAGGGGGGAAAATGTTTTTTGGTTGGACCTCTCTCCGCGCTTCTCATGGACGCAAATTTCTCAGGCCCTTCACCGATTCTTGGAAAGGGTTTAAAGATTCATTTTTCAAAGTTGTAGCAAAACCCGGTGAAACGCCGTGGTTTTTGCAAACCTTGCCATCGAGAAAAGTTGAGGAGCGATTCCCGTTATACTGGTGTATTGGGCATCACAAATTATCTTCTAAAGATTTTCAACCTTCCCTTTCCCGATGTTCTGACTCTGAGGATGACGCCATAGTTGCCCTTACCAAGCTCGCCAGTAAAAAGGATAAACTGGTGAACTCGGCTGATTACATTTTGCCTGCTATTAAAAAACGACCCATCTCGGGTATGCTAACTTCTTGCGTTGTCTCATATGTTCTGTTTTATATCGGCATCTGACTTGTTCGCCTTTCTTTTCAGGTAAACAGATGGGAAGAAGACCTACTTATCTTGACGTGACGTGCCGTCCAGAGGAAACGGCAATTCCTGTGGACCACTTAACGACTCCTGGTGGAAAACGAAAGGATTCCGGCGGAGAGCCCATCACACACGCAAGAAGGCAAAAACTTCAAAGAAGAAAGCACGCTCCGTCTATTGAGGTTACTACCATTCCGCCTTCTCCCACCGCCGATCCGAACACGAACAACCTCGGGGAGAAAGGGTCGCCCCAAAGTTTCAATCCGAATCCCGGATTCTTACCTCGGGAAAACAAAGTTCCCAAGTAACCTTGTAAAGCTATTCGCCCACCTCCTCATTATTTTGATGGAAAGAGATTGACGCCCGCCGAGGCCAAAGAATTGAAGGAGATGGGAACGACCGAATTTGAAGAATCGGACTCGCCAACTCGTCGCTCATCTTAAAAGAAAGTCGGTCTTTTGGAAGACGACTTAGACTCTCTTGATCCTGACAAGAGAAAAGTTGACGAGGCATTGGCCCAAAGCCTTGACGACCTTGAAGTGTCTAAGGCGGAGAAAGCAAGTCTTGAGGAAGAATTACACATTACTCGCAAAAATTTGAATCAAGCCGAGTCTGAAGTTTTTCGGAGGATAAAGGTTTATGAGAGCGCCGTGGATTCCATGGCTAGACATAAAGCGATAATCTCGGATATGGAATCAGAACTTGCCTTTTACAAGGGGGCTGTTGCCGCCGCGAAAGCTGACGTCTCCAAGCTGAAATCTGGTGTGACTGACACCTTTAACAATGCTTTGGAGCAAGTTCAATTCCTGAATCCTTCGGTGACCTTAGATCTAGAGGGCGTGCATTTTAATGCCTATGTCGAGGATGGGAAATTTATCCCGGCTCCATCTATTCCAGATCCCGAGGTGATTCCCGAGACCGGCGTTCCAGACCTATCTCTTCCTCCCAATCAGCCATAGAAATTTGTATTAGCTTTGCCTGTCTTTTTGTAACTGTCACCTTGGGGTGACTTTATTTTTTGAAGACTTTGACATGCCTTGCAGGCTTTATAAAATTATTTAACTTTATTGTCAATTGCTTGACCAAGTTAAATTTTTCTTTCATAACAACTTCTATGCTTATCCGAGTTATAATTCTTTTCGGGAAATGAAGGTTTTAAATCTAACGTGATCAAGGTTAGAGAAACACTTCTTTTTTTCTTTATCATGTTAGAATACATGATATCGAATTTGACGGCTATGCCGTTATTTCATGATTCACAAAATTGGGCGTTTGCTCAAATTCGCGCATGTTTATTATTTTTGGCCATTGTTTTGATGAACACGAATTAAGTAATCCGAGTTTCCACCAATTTTTTTTGGCGGCTTCGCCGCTATATGATATATGAAAGAGTTTTCACTTCAATTCATACATGTTTCTTTTTGTTGTTGCAATACAACAACTACGAATTTAACAACTCAATTTTTGCGTGCTTCAGGTTGCGAAATGCGAGTTCTATGACCCTGCACTCTTTATTCATTCGAGTCATCCGTATACATCAAGTAGAATTCCGATGGAAATTACTTTTACTCGTGGATCGAGTTGTTTGAAAATAAAGTTAACAAAAGGAATTGCACAAACTAAATAAATAACTAAAAATAACGATAAAACTTGACACACTTATCCCTTAGGACTTCAATTTTGTAGTATGCTTTTATCTTATCCGCATTCCAGGTCCTTTTAATTGTCTTTCCCTTCAAAGATTCCAACGTGTATGCTCCGCGTCCGAGTTCATCTTTGATACGATATGGACCCTCCTAGTTGGCAGCGAGCTTTCCATCCCGTGCATTTTTGTTGCCTATGTCGGCTCTTCGAAGCACCAAATCGTCTTTCTTAAACAATCGTGGTTTTACCTTCTATTATATCGACCGAGCAATAAGTTGCTTTGAGGCTAAGTCTTGAAAATGAGCCATGGATCGACTTCATCAATCAAGTCCGATTTCTACGCAATAGCTTCATTGTTCTTTTGCTCTTCCTGTGAATTTTTCAATTTCCTCCAAGAAGGTTCGCCGAGCTCGACTGGGATCATGGCCTCAGAATTTTTCAATTTCCTCCAAGAAGGTTCGTCGAGCTCGACTAGGATCATGGCCTCACATCCATAGGTTAATATGAAAGGAGTCTCTCCAGTGGATGTTTGGATAGTAGTCCGATATCCCCATAAAACCAAGTAGAGATGTTCCACCCAACTATCCTTGGCCTCCTCCATTCGTTTTTTCAATCCAGTGACAATTACTTTGTTTGCTGCTTCCGCTTGTCCATTGGATTGTGGGTGTTCAACGAAGCAAAATGATGCTTTATGTGAAAGTCGGATATCATTCTTTGGAAACCCTTGTCCACGAATTGGGTTCCGTTGTCCGTGATAATCTCGGCTGGGATTCCAAATCGTGATATTATGTTTCTTTTTAAGAATTTATGCACTCTGGCCGAGGTAATTGTTGCCAGCGGTTCAGCTTCAATCCATTTCGTGAAATAATCCACCGCCACAATCAACCACTTCAACTGTCCTGGAGCCGCTTTAAATGGTCCTAAGAGGTCCACGCCCCACTTGTAAAATGGCCATGGAGCCGAGATCTGGGCGAGGTCTGTCGAAGGAAGCCGCATTATCTTGCCGTGTTTCTGGCAACTGTTGCATTTTTGGACATGGTCTTTGGCATCTTGTGCCATTGTCGGCCAATAATATCCGGCTCGTATTGCTTTTGAGCTAACGCTTTTGCGCCCATATGTTGTCCGTTTATGCCTTCATGAATTTCTGCCAAAACATATCGAGCCTCCTCCTTATTAAGGCATTTAGCCATTGGGGAATGTATACCCTTACAGTACAACTGGTCATCGACCATTACATAAACGATCGCCGTTCTCATCAATTTCCTTGACTCGGTAGCATCTTCGTGGGGATTTTTCCTCTTTCCGAGATAGTTGGCAATGGTTTTCTCCAATCGCTTGAATCGAAATAAGCATCGTGCAACTCGATTCGAAAGATTCTTTGAACTATTGTTGAAAATTTCGGACTCTTTGTCTTTGGCTAATTTGGAAAGTATGTCGGCTCTGGTGTTTTCCGTCCGAGGTATATGCACAATTTGTGACCTTGTCAAAGTTTGCAATAATATCTTTCACCTTTACCAAATATTTGGCCAATAACGGCCCTTTTGCTTGATAAGTTCCTTGGATTTGGGAAGCTACCAATTGAGAATCAGTGGACACACGTACTTGCCGAGCTCCATTTTCTTTTGCCTGAAGCAAACCGGCAATTAAAGCCTCATACTCGGCCTGGTTATTTGACGTTGGAAATTCTAGTCGGAGGGAAAGTTCCAACGCCACTCCTTCAGGGCTTTCTACAATTACTCCTGCTCCGCTTCCTTTCACATTTGAAGAACCATCTACGAATACTTTCCAGGGCTCCATTTCTGTTTTCTCCCCCTTTCTCGAGGGAGTCAACTCCATCAGGAAATCAACCAACGCTTGTGACTTTATAGCTTGTCGGGCTGCATACGTAATATCAAACTCAGATAATTCAATTGCCCAACTTGTCATTCGTCCGGCTAAATCTGGCTTATGTAGAACTTGCCGTATGGGCTGATCTGTTCTTACAATAATCGAATGGTAGTGGAAGTAGTGGCGAAGTCGCCTCTCATTTGTAGTCAAGCAATGCAAAAGCCATCTTCTCAAGCTTCTGGTATCTCAACTCAGCAGCTTGTAAAGCCCGACTTACAAAATATATTGGTTTTTGCCCATCTTCAGTCTCTCGCACCAACACGGCGCTTACTGCTTCTTCACCTACCGACAGGTATAAAATCAACTTTTCTCCAGGTTCAGGTCTGGACAAAACCGGTGGGGATGCCAAACATTGCTTGATTTTTACAAATGCCTCATCACATTCCGAGTTCCATCCTTCCCCAGCTTGCTTCTTCAAGAGTTTGAAAAAAGGAAGTGACTTCTCCGCAGACTTCGGCAAGAATCTGGTTAAAGCCGCTAACCGCCCAGTCAATTGTTGAACCTCTTTCTTATTGGTTGGAGCCTCCATCTCCAGCACTGCCTTGCATTTTTCCGGGTTGGCCTCAATACCCCGGTGAGTCAATAGAAAACCTAGAAATTTTCCTGACGGAACTCCAAAAGCACATTTTGCCGGGTTCAATCGAATCTGATGTTTCCGTAGCTTTTCAAACGTCTGTTGCAGATCACGGATGTGAGCTTTCTGCTCTTTAGACTTTACTATCATATCATCTATATATACCTCCACGTTCTTTCCCAGTTGGTTTGCGAACACCTTGGTCATCATTCTCTGATAAGTTGCCCCGGCATTCTTGAGGCCAAACGGCATCACATTATAGCAGTAATTTGCCTTATCCGTGATGAAAGCTGTTTTGTCCTGATCATCAAGATGCATGGGAATCTGATTATACCCCGAGTAGGCATCCATGAAGGATAGAAGTTGAAAACCAGAAGATTTATCAACCAACTGGTCTATATTGGGCATTGGGAATGCATCCTTTGGACATACCTTGTTTAGGTCAGTGTAATCCGTACAAACACGCCATTTTCCACTTGGTTTCTTGACCATAACCACATTGGAAAGCCAAGTTGTATATTGTACTTCCCTGATAAATCCAACCTCTATCAATTCTTCGACATGCAATGTTAATGCTTGACTTCGGCCTAAACCTTGCTTCCTCTTTTTCTGCGCCACTGGTATTGAATCGGGATAAATTGCCAATTTGTGGCAACAAAACTCGGGATCAATACCCGGAATTTCGAAAGACTTCCATGCAAAGACGTCTTTGTTGTCTAGTAAAAACTGTTCCAAGTCCAGACGGATCTCGGGATCCAGCCTTCTCCCAACTTTGGTAATTTGATCGAGCTCATCTCCCAAAACATAGTCGTCAAGCTCGTCATTTGGTTCTGCCCTCCGGATTTTCTCTTCTTCCCTCAAGTCCAGCTCGACTGTATGAACGGATTTGTTATCCGACTTTTCTATCACCTTATTCACAGTTCCAGTTTTGGAATTCTTGTTCTCTTTGACCGCCTCAAAATAGCATTGTCGGGAATCTTTTTGGTCACCTTTAATGGTAACTATTTGATTTTTCTTGTTAACGAACTTGAGCCTTTCATGCTTTGAGGATATCAACATGTCCCAATCATGAATAGCCGGACGCCCTAAGATTACGTTGTATGGGGAAGGAAAGTCGGCCACAATAAACCGAACCATTTCAGATTTAAACGCCTCCTTTGTTCCCAAAGTCAACTTTAACTCAACGAACCCTTTAGAACGAGTATCCTGCCCATTAAATCCCGTTAAAGTGGTCTTACACGGCTTCAAATCTTCGGAATCAAATTTCATACATTTGAATGCATCCCAAAGAAGTATATTAACCGCACTGCCATCATCTACGAAGATCTTCTTAACACGGCAGTCCACCATTATCCCCGTGATGACCAATCTGTCATGATGTCCTGGGACCACATCTTCCAATTCTTCTTGAGAGAACCCGAGCATGGCGACTCCAACTTTGAAGAGTCCTTTTTAAATTCTGGCCTATCCCGGACAAAGAGAATTTCTTTAAGGTATTTCCTTCGTTGATTAGTGGAATCTCCTCCTCCACCGAAACCTCCCACTATGACGTTGCAATCATACTTTAATTTTGGGAATTCATCATCACTTGTTTGCGAACCCTTCTTCTGCTCCCGTCTTCTCTTGTCCGGAGGTGGGCTTCTGCTTCGGTCCCCTGGACGTTTGTTTTTCCGTCCTTGTGTTTGAATCACATATCGACGCAACTTGCCTTCTCGGATGAACTTCTCAATTGCATTCCTCAAGTCCCAGCATACATCCATTGTGTGACCATGCTGATCATGAAACTGGCAATATCGGGATTTGTCTAGATTAGCTTCGTTCCGTAATGGTCGTGGTCTCTCTACATTTTTCATCTCGGTCATCAAGACCTCCTTCCAAATTTGCCTTGGAGGAATCTTTAAGGGAGCGTAGCGGTCATATCTTCCTTCCGCTCTGCGCCCTCTTGGCCTGTTTCGGGAGTCTTGTCTTTTTTGACTGTACTGCTCCTTATCACGAGTAGGTGAATTTCTACCCTTCTCCTTTGGTGCTTGACTCATGATTTCCATCTGTTCCAGTTCTATGTATTGTTTGGATCGATCTCGGAATTCGGCCAAAGTTTTGGGACGACGTTTCATGACTGACTTTTTCAAATGCGAAGATTTGTCTAACCCAGCCATGATACAGTGTACATGAATCTCCTCCTTCAACCCCGGCACTTGCAATGCCGTAATGTTAAAGCGCTCCAAATATTTTTGTGATGTTTCTCCAGGTAGTTGTTTCACCTGATCAAGTTGGAACTCTGTCTTGGGTTGCTTCCTATTGGTGGCAAAATTTCGCAGAAACTTCTTTTCCATATCCTTCATGTCCGGGATTGAATCAATTGGTAAGGAATTAAACCAAATTTGAGCCGCCCCTCGCAATGTTCCTGCGAATAACCGAGGTATCACGGGCCCAATGTATCCTTTCACCATAATTTCCATCTTGAAATTCCCGACATGTACTTGTGGATCTTGACTCCCATCATACTTAAGGAAATCCTTTGTGTCTAATCCTTTAGGATATATGCGGCGCCATGATTCCGCCGAGAATGGACTAGAATGTTGCCCTCAACGTCGGAATCGAACTCGGGACTCCTGTTTTCTTTTGATGAACTCCGTGTTCGGTTATCCCTCTCCTTTTCTCTTTTGAAGTTCGATTTCGCCCGTCTTGAACAGTTGTAGCCACAATATGACTAGGTCCATTTAAGTTTTTAACCCCTTTAGTGATATCACCAGCCGGGTTGCTCAATAATTGTATTTTTAATGTATCATCCCCAACACCTTGAGAACCTCGGATTTGATCATCTTCTTGCATCTCATTTTCCTGAGGATCCAGTGTCGATGTTCTGACACTTGTTGACATTGAAATATTGGTTCTCTTTGGGGCCCGACCACGTCTTTGTCCTTTTTCGCATGCCGACTTGGTTGATCAACTCGTCTAGCATGTTCGTCAAACAATTGTTTCCAATTCGCATTTCTGTGGTCCATCTCTTCCCTCATTCGTCGAATATCATCTTGTCTTTGGAGGCGGTTACGAGTTTCCATTTCCTCCATCCGATTCATTACAGAACCGAGGGTGGTTTGTAACATAAGGATATCGGGATTTGTCACCTGAAATTCTAACAATGGGTCTTGTGCGACGACTTCTGGCACCACTTGTTGAATTACCACGTTATCCGGAAGAGGAGAGGAATCTGATTCCGAGGTCTCTTCTTCAGTCTGTACGGGAACCGCTCCTTCTCCGGTAAGTGCTCTTGAAATGGTTGTTCCTCTGACACCTGACCTTACCGTGTTGATGGGTTACGACTCCGGGTGTTCGCCATTTTCAGCAGTGAGCCTATGTCTTTTAGTGATCTGGGAATCGAAATTTATAGATCCCCACAGACGGCGCCAATGTTTTGTACTAGAACATAAATGTCTAACCTCTATGGGCTAGTATAATGTTGATATAGGATTAAATATCTATCAGACGATATCTATGGAAGAGATATCATCGGATAGATGAATCACCAAGCTACACCGAGACGGGATTTCCGTCAATGGGGTGGTGTGTGCGCTTAGTGTGTAAGCGTAAATATTCGGAATGAATACTTGTGTACTTTTCACCTGAGAGATTTCTTCCTATTTATAATAAGGAGTAGGGGGTCCGTTTAACACGTTTCCCACCTTAGCACGTTTATTTCCTGTGTAGTGGGCATTATCCGGTCATGGGGTCATGGAGCTATCATGGGTACTCAATGATAACTGTCTCGGTATGCTTATTATGGGCCTTAACTGTCTAAGGCCCATTATAAAGATCCATAACAACTTCTTTGTTCTCTGTCATGGTGTATTTACTCGTAGTACATATAGCTCATATATTGTCAACCAAATGGCACAAAATGATTGGACATAAGAATATTTGAAAGCATTAATATAGAATTTATTTAGAGAGTTGATTTTAATCCTAAATATAAGATTTATTTTTTATATTTGTTAATTTTTTCTTAATTAAACCCTTATGATGCTCTCTTAATAATAATCAAGGAGGAGAGGGAATAAGGAGATTAAAGAATATAATAAGGGTGTTTTATAAAAAATATGTCATATTAACTAATTTAATTGACTTTCTTAACCTGATCAAATTAGGTAAGCAAATTTTATATATTAAGGATTGGAGGGAATAATATGTTAAAATTCTTGTACTCCTCAAAAAATGATAAAATATTTACCACAAAAAAATAATTTCCAAGGAAATAAATCTAAAGTCCTACTTAAAAATAGTCACAAAACTGACAAGACCATCAATACTCCTAATCATCAGCATTTCTGGTGGAATCGGCAAAGTGAATATGAAGATGAAAAGCGTTGGTGCAAGACAAATAATAAAATATTCCTCTGTTCTTAAATATAGGAACATAGTTTATAGTACATACAAACTATGTCCTATATTTAGAACCGGAGATAGTAATTTGTTGCTGAATTTATAACCCAAAATCATGAGAACTCAGTAATTATTTTAATTCCATTGATATTTATGTTATCACTAATTATTTTCAATTCTCATTTCATTTAACCTCACTGTGAATTCTTGCCAGACAATGTACAAAAATGACTTGGATTTAGCTTATTAAGTAACTAGAATATCTTACCCCCGTTTCACAGGGCTGTAAATCAATCAATCGATTAATAAAAAGTAACATTAAAAAATATACGTTGATATTATACGTACACACACTAGTATTACAAAAACAATATGAGGCTGACAATTTTTAAAAGAGTTAGGGTTTAGATTGACCAACCAAGTGTTACGTTAGGAGCACCGGGCATAAAAATGTTTTGAAGGTATCAAAAATATCAATGAACAATTGAAAGGGAGCAAAAATACTAATAAAGAAATAAATTCTGATGAAAGTAGAACAATCACTGTTTTGGTCTATTCGCTGAAGTTTTAAATTCTTCATTAGTATTTTTGCTACCTTCAAAACATTTTTGTGTCCGGTGTTCCTAGCGTAACATTTGGTTGGCCAATCTACACCTTAACCCTTTTTAAAATTACTTCAACAGACTGTTTTTTAGTAAGATCCTGAAACTTGACTTCACCTTATGAGAGGCTGGCACACTGAACCACTTTTTTTTATTCTAAAACTTGACATGAGAGCGATATGGTCTGATGACCAAAGGGGTGAAGGAAGGCCATCAGCGACATCTTCATGGTCCAGAAGATCCAGCACAGCTTCAACCTCCAAACTGTTCACTATGTCACAAGGCCAGAATCCAAGGTCAGGTCAATTTTTCGGAACAATGCTCACTTCTCAATAGTTAAACCTAATGACATATTGGGGTTTGAAGACCAATTACAGCTTTACATCATGATGTGTCATGAACATGCAGCTACATGTCTTTTTCTAAAAGTGGCCAGGCAGCTGTCTTATATGAAATAAGTCGTATGCATATTTTAGTAAGCAATGGGCATGTTCTTTAACTTTGGATTTGTTTCTCTTCACACAAAACTTGGCAGGCAAGAAAGGGTAGAAAAGGGGATATGAAAAAGGATTTTGTGAGCATGCGTGTTTGGCATGCAGGAATCAAGATCCTAAAGGAAGCCTGATTTTGCCAAAATGGGTGCCAGCTAATTCCACTTAGAGGGTAATGGAATTGGGTTGGTTCCATGGAATAAGAGAAAAATTACACATCATTTTGTCCCTGCTTAAAACAATTTTTTTGACCATCTTGCCCTTACCTCTCTCCCCCATCCCCTCTCATTTGATTTTTGATATTTTGTGTTTTAAGGGCATCCTTGTCTTTTCACATTTTAATCATTCATTTCTGCCATTTTAATATATAACAAACAAATTCAGCGATAAGATGTCATTTAACTTTCTTTGAATATCAAACATGATTTTGAACCCAAAAATCCCATTCCATCATTAAAGGACAATTTCTTTTCCCTTTCCCATTTCATTTCTTTCAAAAATCTATCCGCGATACCGAATGGGTCCTAAAGTTTTGGTCGCAAACACTGTTGCCAACATGCTAAGTCAGTGTGCTGTCTTTACAGTTCCCACATTTCCAGTGTACTGTCTTGGGGGACAAGATAGTTTCAGTGGCCTCGCTTTGGTGTTCCTCTCATGATTTCTTTAGAGGCATCTCTTTTAGATTTGCAAGGAGAATGGTAACATCATACAACCATGATCCGCCTGACATGCAGGCATGTCTGTTCTTAGCACTTCACAAATTGCTTCTTCCCTAAAGGTTTATTCTATCTGAAGAATGCTAAAAGGGTAAAATTGGAGAAATAGGCCGATGAACACTGATAATTTCAATATAACGTTTAGCATACCTGTATAAAAGATATAATCCAAGGTTTTTGAGGATTGTTTTGAGCAGAAAGTAAATAAAGGCTCCCTGGTTTCTTGGTTGAACTTCCCCAACC